>OX451735.1:62953475-64200953 GCA_948472305.1 Vicia faba
AAGCATACAAGTAAAACAAAGAAAGAAAGTAAAGGTGATCTAGCCCTAAGGTAACCCCACTTTTAAGATTATCCCCAACAAAGTCGCCAGTTCTATGATACGGTGGGAGAACTGACTTGAGGGTTTTGAGTTTGATCGCAAATGTCGCGGTTAGCAAGAGTCGCCACCGACTTTTCTTTTATCCAAAAGGAAAGGTGAAAAAGCACAGGAAAGACCTTTGAGATTATTTCTTGAGTTCGGGGGGTAGATTATGAAAAGGGAAGGTATTAGCACCCTTTCCATCCATGGTTTTCCATGGGCTCTTAGTTACTTGCTAGATCACTTGCTTTTGTTTGAAATTGTGCTTTGTGTGGTTTTTTGAAAGTATATTAAAAAGGCGCCATCGTTTAGGCAAACTTTGTAATGATTCTCGTTCGTAAGAATGTATACAACGTGTTGATCTTTTGAAAATGTTTTCAAGTTTGAAAGGTGTTTTTTGAAAGTGTAGGTGATTATTTTTGAAAATAGCAAGGATGTTTGTTTTGAAATGGATCATGTAATTAGGAGCAATCTACCTACTCAAATGTATTTCTTGTTCATTTTCTTTTCCTTTAACATTGTTGTCTTACCATTGATTTGGTAAGCAACCCTATCTTTGGATATAAACAGGACGGGCGCGGGTCATCGTATAACCGTGATTTGAAATGTTGCCAGGTATTTTAGCATTCTTTTTGAGGGACTAAGATCATTTGTAAGACAACTTAGGGAGCGTCATCGAGGGACTATGATCTTGTATTTGCTTGTTTTTTACTAAGATACCTCGCATGTGTAATATGGCCATTTTGTATAAGGCAACCAAGTGGAATAACCCTAGGGGTGCTTGTGTGCAAATGTGTTATTTTCATGCTTTGTTTTTGTCTTGAATATGGGTTGTCTATTTGTTTGTTTTTATCTCATCATGCACACCCTAATTACTAAAAATATATGAAAGCAATAAAAATGAGGAAAAGTAAAATCCTACGCTATTACAAACATTAGGGGGATGAGGTGCACAAATTCACAAATAGGGATTGCAAATTAACTCCAAAGTTACTATTACAACCACATTAAATGGATAGGAATGTACAAGAAATGTAAAATGGACTTGTTTTGTTTAAAAAAGAAATAAGTTTGGTTTAAGAAAAATATTTTGATCTTTTATGTTAAAAGAAATAAAATAAGATATGTGAATATGAAATATATTTTTTATGATTTTTTGATTAATAAAAAATTGATGGCAAAAATAATAAACAGAATCAGTGCTTTGCTAAAATAAAAGAGGTCAGAAGTTCTGACTCTGGCGTGCTGCACAAATTCAAATAAACATTAGTAGAAACAGGGAAGGTCAGAAGTTCTGGGTCCACTGAGAACAAAGAAGATTTCAAAAGTTCTGATGCCACTGGCAGAATTTCGTCTCCCTCTTCATGCTAGTCAGAGCATCTGCAACTTGGTCATTTCTCAACAAAACAGAAGATGCGCATATAACAGTTATGAAAGGTTTCATAATGTTTCAGAAACAAGAGATATCAGAACTATAAATCAGAAGCAAGCATGAATTCGTTATCCTAATTCTGAGTTCTAATTTCTTCAAGAAGTTTTGAACTGAAATTCTCTCTACTTAAGCAGGCAAATATATGAAACCTCAGAATATGTACAACGTCAGAATCAGGATATCTACATTGTATTTTTGAATAAAGTTTCCTGACAATGCCTAAGTAATATAATGAGAGTCAGCAGAAGCTTACCTTGCAGCTGGAAAATGTTCTGTGAGCTGGAGTCTGGCTCTGACCGCTTGTGATGTTCTGAACAACTTCCTCTTGTGTTCAACAGGCTGGAAACTTTCAACTTGGGTTGTGAATGATCAGAAAATTCTGGAACAGCTAAGGAGCAAAGTTACAACTTCTTTGAGGTGGATATTGATGGTTAGTGTGTTACAGTTTGACTACAGAAGTTAGGATGACTTTTGAATGTATATCAAAAACTGTATGGGTGGTTTTGGTCAAGAAACACTTTGAGGAAAAATGGAATTTGAATGCAAGAATCAAAAGATAACAGGTTTTATATTTTGTGTTTGCAGTTTTTTTTGGACTTTTGGAATTTTAGGAGGGGTTCAGGACTTTTCTTTCTCAAATTTCTGACCCTTTTACAGTTGCCAATAAAGTCTAATTATAGGCAAAGGTTTAGTAGTTTGGATAGGTCAAGTGGCACCAGCATCATATGCCAGGCGCTGACATGTTCTTGAAGTCAGTTCAAATAGGTATGGTGGTTCAGTTTGGCAGTGCCTAAGCTGGGCCTGTAAGCAGGAATTAAGGAAAGGTAACCTCAAAAGCAAAAGCAACGCATGGACCCAACACACTTTTGTACAAAGGTTTGCTTTTCCAAGACAGTAAAGGTACACGTGGGGGAAATCTTATGGATAAAGACTCAAAAGTGGTTGTGAGAATTAAATTATGATGAGACTTATCAAACCAGAAATCCTTCAATGTGAGATTTTTCATCATTGCTTAATTCTGGATCAGAAGTTCAGCTTCAGCGTAACTTAGAATAGACATCCAACTTCTGATCCTTGAATCCCTTTGCTTCAGTATTGAGATCTCAGACTTTCCAGGGAGCTTGCAGCATGCTTTGTAACCTTCTTTGAATTAGCCTTGCAAACTCTGACTGAACCTTTGTGAAAATTGGCCCAGAAGTTCTGACCAAAATCTGTTTTGAAAGTGTCCAGAATTTGCTGAGTGCTTTAGTTTCATTGACGTGTCTTTGAGGAGTTATAACTTGAAATCCCAACATTTCTAGGAGAAGTTCTGTTCTGCAATGATTTAGATCTTATTGAAATCTATAACTTTTGTGTCAGAAGTTCTCCCAGATTCAACTTGCATCGCGGTGATAATCTGATCAGAAGTTCTGAGCTTGTCATATTTCTTAAACACTTAGAAAAATTCTAAGTATTTAGAAATTTGACCTTTCCAAAGTAACTTTGACCTTTGAATTTCTAGATGAAGCAAACTTCACATCTCAACATGCCTTGATGAAATATGACTCTTGAAACTTGATTTTGATCCAAAAAGTCAAAGTTTGACTTTTTCAGTATGCAAATGACCATTTTGCCCTTGTGAATGACTTTCTTGAAAAATCTGTAATTCGAGGCTTGAAATTGGATGGAAGCGAACCTGAGGGTCCAGGGTGATCCTTTGAGAAATGAGAGGAAAATTTTTGGATACAACAATGTCGAATTAGTCTATCGAGTTGTTAGTTATTGAAGTGTGGAAGCAGGTTGCTTTACACGGATTTGATTTAATTTAGGTCTAAAATAGATATTTTGGACTTTTATAGTTGAGCATTTTGGCTTAGGGAGCAAGCTAACCTAAATCTATAAATAGAGGGAGTAACCCCAATTTTTGTAATCAAGATGTATTAACAGAATTTGCAGTTTCAAATGAATAAGAAGTTTTCCATAATTTGTGGGCAGAGAAAAACTCTGCAGAAAATCATTGTCTTCTTTCTTTCTTTCATATTTTTTCATTGTCATTGTATGGTAATATCAATCTTGTTCATCAAGATTTATAGAAATTTATTATAGGTTTTGATGGATTTCCAACGTATATGAAATGTTTCAATACTTTTAAACAAAATTAAATATTAAATAATTAAAAAATACGCTTAATTTCATTGAGTTGCATTTTGAAATAACATACTTAAAAATAATTTTGAGATGATTTTATATATATATATATATATATATATATATATATATATATATATATATATATATATATATATATATATATATATATATATATATATATATATATATATATATATATATATATATATATATATATATTCTCAACAAATTTCAAACATTTATAATTTATAAAATATCTTTAATCTTAGTGAATGATGCAATTTACACATTACTTTTAAAGAAATTCTTTTCTCCACTGTGATTTTTTTTCCTTCAGGCGTGTCAAATTTTTCTTTACTTATACGTTTCCAGTCAAAATATTGAAGCAATAACTCTAAAGTCAAGATCATTGTATGTTGGGCCAAGTTTGTTCCTAGACAAACCTTTCTTTCCATTCTAAATGAAAGTAGTTTATATGTCTCACTTTTTTTCTCAAATGTGTTTTTTAAAATATTATATTTTTTAATTATAAAATCTTCTGAATACAAATGAGACAGTAATAATGGAGCAGCATGATATAATTGAAGAGTCTCATGAACAATGCTTTAAAGATAAAATAAGTTTTGAAATATCATGTTGATCTATAAAGTAATCTTGTCCCATGTGAGTGTCTAATTCATCTTTTGTCTCTTTTTTTATTTTTATTAATATTTTTGTATTATTCAATAAATAGGACATAACTCATTCTAAGGTAAAAGATGATGTGTCGGTTCCTCTGCAAGTAGCATAACCTACAAAAATCTAACAAAATATCAATATCAATAAAAACATATGGTATCTCTCTAAACAACCTTGCTTCTTCAACATCACAATCATCACAATAGTATCTTTTCCCAGACAGCATTCTCATGATGGTGTTGAAAGCCATTTCTATATAAACATTGACCTAAGTTCCACTTCTGAAAAATTCATAGGGTGAAAGATTCTTGAACTTTGTTGTTGTGTGGAAGAAGAGCTTAAATGTTGTGATGATAAGGAAAAAGAGAGAGATGAGTATGAGAAAGAAAGTTTAAGAAGGAATGTGAAGTGTGATATTTATAGTTGGTATTGTGAAAATAATGGTGGAATTGATTGCGTTTGAGCTTACGTATTCATTCATAATAATGTGTATGGTACGTAATAAATTCTACCAAAAACAGAAAGATAAAAGTTTATGCGCAAAATTTTAACTAACAAAAATTCTAACCACTTTGATCTTAAAGACATGTTTCTACCCTAAAAGAGAGAAACTAAAAAAAGCATCATATGTCAAAAATAGTTATTGCCACCAAAAATTAAATTTTTAAAGAAATAAAAAATGAAAGAAGTATCTTTTTGAATTATTTACTTTAACTTTTATTTCTTCTTTAACACTAATATTTGAACAAATTATACTACAATATATTTTGAAAAGTAATATCATCCTACATATCTATCATATACTATTTTGAATAATTGTGTTCATATAAATAAATATTTTGTTAATTCAAGTATTTATTAACAGAATATTATTGACTATCTTTTATGCACCCACTACATAAAATTTATGGATCAACAAAAATCATATAATAATTTGAATAATTGTTTTCATTAAAATGAGTATTTTGTAAAAATTATAGCATTTTATTAAAAGAGTATCATTGACTATTTTTTGTGCACCCACTACGTAAATTTTTTGGATCTGCCAATGATTATATACTATTTTGATTAATTGTGTTTATATAAATAATATTTTGAAAAAATTAAAACAATTTATTAAAAAAATATCATTGACTATTTTTTATGCCCCCATTATGTAACAGTTTTAGATCCAACGTTGAATATGAGTGTATTTGTATATTTGTAAAAGAGATTTAATAGGCAACACATATATCTCTGGTCACTGTTAGATGAAAAATTCGACGCTCAAGGTTTTATGAAAATATTAAAAAATTTTGAAAAGAAATCAAGAGTATTGGAAAGTTGTTTCGATAGAGGCATATAATGGTCTTTTCGACCATACTTTTACTGAATTAAGACGAATTCAGAACCTAGCAATCGAAAGATACTTTAGGTGAGTTCTATAAACAATTTGAAATAAGGCCGAAAGGATGTGAGTTTTGGCCTCATTTTTTCTTTTCGAGATGAGACGCATGGAGGTCTTTGAAGGATCAAACACATGTATGCGAAAAGGTGTTATCTTCTGGAGAGAAGGTCATTCATAGTAAATTAGTATAAATAGGAGTCTATGGTTTAGATTTATGTGTGTTTAATTGTTGTATAAATTACTCTATTTACTCAAAGTATTAAAGTTAATCGAGAAACGAGTTCTGAGCAATGTATGTATGAAACACCACATTAATTTCCAACATTTATTTAGATTTGTTCGAATAATTTACATTCCTTTACAAATTCAGTCGAAACTCTTTTATAGTAAATTTACATTGGACCCTTTTTTAATTATTGCATATCAGTCCCCATTCACTTAATAATTTACAAATTAAAAATAACTTTTATTTTATTTTAATGTTTTTAAACACAAATCATTTGTTCTTTCTTCTTCTTCCTTCTTCCAACTTTAGAGGTCAACATTGAATTTTAAAATCCAATCTCCCTAAATTCCATCCACCTGTTCTTCGAACTCCTTCTTCATCATTCTCTCAATTTTGACCCATTCTGTAAATCTCAAATTTATATTCGACCGCTTCCCTCCCACACAATTTTGTAACTGTGTTTGTGTTCGATTTTTAGCTTTCAGTGCAAATGTTCGTGTAACTCGTATTGGTTGCGGTTTTTATCATATCATTTGTAAATTTTTCCATATTGTCATCTCCTTTCACAAGTATTTGTTCATATCCATACCAATATGTATATTTTTCCAAAATCAATTCGATTTTACTTTTTATACATAAATTAATGAATTCGGTTTAAGAATTTGTATTTTAAGTTGAAGTTTATTAGAAATCTTACAAGAAATAATCGACTTGAGGATTAGGTTTCTTTCTTATGAAATTAATTTTTTTTGAAATGGATTTGAATTCCTACCATGAAATTATGTGATTGGGGATTAATGCTTGTATTTATGAAATTAATGAATTCTGAAATTGAATTGAATTAACCAGAAATTATGTAATTATGGATTGTGGTTTCTATTTTATCATATTCATAAATTCAGAATTTGCAATTGCATTGAATTGGGAGTTAGTTAAATAAGATTCGTGCAATTGCATAACTTCTAGAGAGAAGAGCCTGAAGGCACAGGCTGCTTGGCAAGCTTATGATGCATAGATCAATGATAAGTCGAACAAATCAAATAGTTTCCATCTTTTTCATGGTGCCAAATCAAGTTATCTGGAACGTTCTAGTGAGGAATGGGAACTTTGACAATCTGATTAGCCTAAAATGGGTCAAAACTAGCATTAATGACACCCCTTCTCCAAGAACCAAGGTCAGAATTAATAAGATCACAAACTCATACATCCGATTCTAAACCCCTCGTGCCCCCCACAATTTTGAACTCAAAATTATTTGGAAGCCAAATATCATTGAGGATCCTCATTGATTCACTGTTACCAATTCTCCACCGAACTCCCTTGTTTATAAACTCACGAGCACTAAGAATGCTCCTCCAAGCATAACTCAGGGCGTAGCTAACATAACTCTCATTCAAGGAGCACCTAGGGTAGTATCTCCCTTTGAAAACCTTCCCCACCAAGGAATCATCACCATTAAGAAGGTGCCAATAGTGCTTACCCAAGAGGCTAGTGTTGAACTCACTAATTCCCCTAAAGCCTAAACCAACATCCTCTTTTGCTCTAGAAAATTTATCCTAATTCAACTAGTGGACCTTCTTGTTCTCATTCTTGGACCCCACCAAAACCTTCCAAGCATTGCTTCAATCTCATGACATACACTCTCTAGTAACTTGTAATAAGACATGATGTAGGTGAGAATCACTTGTGCAACTGCTTTAATTAACACCTATTTTCCCGCTCTGGACAAAAATCTCTCCTTTCACCCTTTTATTTTCATCTAAACTCTCTCAACTACCAGCACCAAAAATTCCCTCTCCGATCTTCCGAAAATCGCATGCAGCCCAAGGTACTTAGTATGATTCGTGACAGCATTCACCCCAAACCTCACACGAATAGTATCTTTATCAACCTCTTGAATGTTGCGGCTAAAAGATACCTCAGATGTGTCCAAATTCACTGCTTAACCTGATGCTACTTCATACTCCTTGAGAATAGACATAACACGATCAGCCTCACCAGAATTTGCTCTAGAAAAGAGGAGACAATCATCTGCAAAAAAAAGTGAGATGACAGATGTATTCCTAGCAACTTGAATGCCATGGATCCCCTTGTTGTGAACATCACACTTCAATAAACCTAAAAGAACACCAGCACACAAAATGAATAAATAAAGTGAGAGAGAATCTCCCTGTCAGAGCCTCGTCTCCGGTAAGAAATTCATGCTAGACTGGAATTTACAAGTACTTTGTAAGAGATATGGAAATGTAGTTCTTTATAAAGTTAACAAGAGATTCCATAAAATGTAAGTTAATAATGCTCCTAAGAGGGGGGTGAATTAGGTGATGGTCAATTTTTCCTTCTTTTTAAAGTTCTTATTTTTCTAATTATGGTTGAAAACAATAAAGTGCAAAAAGTAAATGAACACATGATGTATACTGGTTTCCCTCACAGATCGAGAGTACTCCAGTCCTCTTGCCAACACGGAAGAGATTTCACTATAGTTTAGAAAAATTGCACAAGCCTGATCACACCAAGGGTGATACCTTATCATCTAATCTATAGGTAGATCAAAGGCTCGTAAAACCTTTAAGATCTTCAACACTAAGTGCAAGAAGAACAATCCTCTTCAATGCACACACTTGCTCTAAAAATCCTGGAATGCAAGGTTAATCTTATACAAAATTTTATTTTTTACAAAGTATGATCAATTCTTGAATAACACAATGGTTATCAAGATACTAAGACAAGATTTTAATAGGAAGTTTATAGTCAGATCTAGTGCTCAATATATGATGAAACAATGATGAGTATGAAAGTTCTAAACAATGTTTCATGCAATATGTAAATTCTCAAATTTTTACAACACTTAAGAATTTTTGAAATTTTGAATGATATGTCTTATGTTATGATCTGAGTGCAAACGAAATTTATATATGAAATGCACACTTTCATTACACCCTAAATGAGTAAAAAGATGCAATGGTTTGACCCCAAGAGGTATTGTTGTACTCCAAAATTTTCCCTCTCTTTTCTCAAGATATTTCTCACCAAAAACTCTTCAATAACTCAAGCTTGCACAAGTGTTGACTAGGTTAGATCATCTCTTAAGCACTGAGACTCCAAATTAGGATTTTGACTGAGAATGACTGGTCACCGACTTTTGACCTAATGACTTAAAACATAATCTCAAGGACTCAAACACAACATGATAACCTAATTTCATGGCTCGAATCATTTCTCAAGATCAAAGGTTTGATTGTTAAAATTTGGATCAACTGATGAAAAGTCAACTGATACACAAAAAGTCAAACTTTGACTTTTTGGTGAACATTAAATTTAAAATATCAAAATTCATCAAGACCTTCAAAAATATCAAACTTGATCATCAAGAATTAAGAAAATCAAGAAAGTCAACAAAAAGTTAAGATTTCCAAGACTTAGGAAAATTCTAAGTGTTTTTTACACTTGATAATTTCATTACTTCATGACATTTTTTCACTAAGATAAAAGATGATTCAAAGGAAACTTTTAACATGAAAGTTATAGATCTTGATGAATTATACAACTTTTTATTAGAGGTTTGATACCCAAAAAATTCTTAGATTTGAAGATATAAGCCCATGAAGTCATGACATTTTTATCTAACACTTAGAGAAATTTTCAACAGGTTTTTGTCCCAACTTCTTGGCCAGTTTTCATCAAGTTCCAGTTTGATTAAGCCAAAGTGGTCAACATGAAAGTTGTAGACAATGTTTCAAGCTTTTCAAAACATCAAAGAGCATGAATTTATCATATTTGAGCTAGGAGATCCAAAGGCATGAAGTTGGGCATCCATTCTTGAATTGCGGGTCATTTTGGTGAAGAACACATGATTCAATCTACACGTTATGCTGCATAATCTTGTGTTACAGGCCTTCTAACTTGCAAATCTCACCATAATTTAATGTTTACACAAACTTTTGAGTTATGGTCCATTTGATTTAAGCATTGTCCAAGTGATCTTTCCATTTTTTGCACAAAGTTAACATTGTCATTCTTGCAAAGTAGCTTTAATCACAAAGTCAACTCTTCTTGAGCCTCTAACTTGTTCCTTATACACCCACTTAACACGCAATTTTAGACAAGCATGCTTAAAGTGTCCAACAACTCTATGAAGCAAAGTACAAAACATTGGAACTATGATCTTCAAGCTTGCTTCATGTACAATCCAACCTAGCCACAACATGTGATCCTGGAAAATATGATCAACCCTTGTCTTAAAAACTCTTGCCTATAAATAGAGAGATCATTTGCAAGATATAAAAAGATGAAGAAGCCCTCAAAACATATATACTATAAAAAAACCAAAAATATCCATAAAACCTCCATTTTTGAGCTTTAAATTCCAAATCTTTGAACCTCTCACACCTTGCAAGTTTTGCAAAATAAATCATACAAATACTTCATATACATCATATAGAAGTTGTTCAAACACAAGATCAACTTATGTAATATCACTATCACCATCTTCCAAACTCAAAAACAGTACTTTACAACTTGACATGGTTGGATCAGCTACTTTCAGCACAAAGGGAGGATTGGAACAACTTCAAGAAGGTCCAAAGGAGCTCGATTAATCACCACTTCGCACCCAGAAACATCTGTACGTGTTCTAAATTTTTCGCTTCAAGAGGTAAAATTTCTCAAACTGTGATATATTTATCCATACATCGCCTGTTTTTGCGTTCAAAAGGATACAACAGGACAGATCAAAGAGAAAAATTAGCGAAAAGCCAGATTAGGGGATGACACGGGTTCCTGTGGCATACGATACGGCCCGTGTCAGCTCAGATGGGTTGAAAACTTAACAAAAATGCAGGGCATGGCCTGACACGGGTGCCCGTGTCATACGACACGGCCCGTGTCAACTCAACTGGTTCAGACATGTGCAAAAAACAGGCAGGCAGGGGCTGACACGGGCGCCCGTGTCATAGGACACGACCCGTGTTAATTTGGTTGGAACAAAAATGTGCAGAGAAGCCGGTGACAGGTCCTGACACGGGTGTTTGTGTCCACTGACACGGCCCGTGTCAGCTCAGGCACCAAATTTCTTAATTTTGAGATGTTTTTAGGACATATTGCATTGATTGGAGATGACCTAACACCATAAAACCTTTTTTCTAAATGAAACATCACAAATATTTTTTTAAACAATTAGTTTTCTTTTTAAGTTAATTTAGACCTAGGTTTTTCTTCAATTAAATGAATTACAAAACCTTTTCTATCAAAAAACCCTAAAAAAACAATTTCTTTCACTTTACATTTTCTTGAACATTTTACTATTTTTACATTATAAATTATGTAATTGTCAAAGCCTTGTAATAGTAATTAGGGTTTACTTTACTTGTCATCTCCATTTGTAAATTTGTATCCTCCATCCCCTCAAGCATTGTAATAGTGTAGGACATTTAATTTCTGCAATTTATCACTTTCCATATTATTGCTAGTAATTAGAGTTTGTATGGCAAGATCTTAAAATCAAACAATAGACAACCCTAATTCAAGACAAATGCATGAAAACAAAAAACACTTTACACACTTGCACCTCTAGGGTAACCCACACTTGTTGCCTCAGATATAAACAATCATATCCCTCGAACGTTAGATACTTTAGAAAAGACCCTCGATTACAAGATCGTAGTCCCTCGATGACCCTTCGATGTTGCCTTTGGTAAATGATCTTAGTCCCTCACAATAAATTGCTAAGGTATTCTACAATGTTGCCTTCTATGACTGTACGACGACCCACGCATGTCCCTTCGCATCCAATGATAAAGTTTCTTACTAACTAATGGTAAGATAACACTATCTAAAGGAGGAGGAAAAGAAAAAAGACTTTCTTTTGAGTAGGTAAAACGTTAGTAGTTTCATGATCACAAACATTTCAAAAAAAACATCTTTTCAAACACACCAACACCTTCATGAATTATTTTCAAAATTCAACGCTTTGTATACGTTTTCACCGAAACGAGAAACATTACAAAGTTCTCCTAAACGAATGAACTTTTAAAAAATACTTTCAAAACAAATCACAAGCACATTTACCAAGCATTTCAAAGTGATCTAGAAACTAAGAGCCCATAGATAACTATAGATGGAAAGGGTTCTAACACCTTCCCTTTTCATAATCTACCCCCCGAACTCAAGAAAAATTCTCAAAAGGTCTTTCCTGTTCTTTTCACCATTTCCTTTATTGGATAAAAGAATAATCAATGGAGACTCTTGCTATCCGTAACAATTGCGATAAAACACAAAACACCCAAGTCAGTTCTCCCACTGTATTACAGAACTAGCAACTCTGCTGGGGATGATACTTAAAATTGGGGTTACCTTAAGAGCTAGATCACCTTTATTGCTTTACTTGTTTGACTTGTTTGCTTTATATTTGTGGGTTATGCTTGGGTTTTACTTGTAAAAATCCTATACCTGGATTTGGGACATATTAGGTAAGTAGAAATAGATCGTGGGGATTTTGTGGGGTATACTGACATGGTTGGACCGATGACTACGTTAGTGTGACACATTTGTTGGTACCGGTATTCCTTGAGTCCATTCAAAGAGAATATGGGGCCGCTGTGTGGTGTCATGAAGCACTAACTAACCGCAGAACCTTAGTTGAACAACTTGGCCATTAGAAAGTAGTGAGGTATCTGACTCTGGTGCATACTGAAGTTGGTTGATACTCGATACTACACTCATTGAGATCATACTTTCGGGATGTTTTGGCCGTAGTTTGGATGCTTGAGCTAAAACAATTCGTGATTAAGAAAGATCAGAGATATTGAGGATCTTAGAACCCGGTTACTTTTTAGGACAGGTTGAACCAACTAAACTTCAAGAGGGTACTTACCAATAAACCCCATGCAAGCCTAAACCTAAGGCCTTGTGTGCTTTGTTTGTGTGTAATTATTTACTCATGACATCATAACATCATTCCATAGCATTTTACTAACCATTTCAAGGACCTAGAGATTTATCTTTGTTCTATTTTGTAGGATATGGATTCCACTCGCAAAAATACCATCTAGATCAACTTCGTAAGAGTGCCTCCTCAACTCAAAGAGTTAGCATCAAGGGTTCTTGAAAATTCTCCGTTCACCAAAAGATATGGTCGACTTCTCAATCTAGTTACCTCAAGCTTTGAAGAAGACATGATGAAGGTGCTTTTTTCAGTTCTTCGATCCTATACACCATTATTTCACCTTTCTCGATTATCAATTAGTTCCCACAATGGAATAATTCTCTAAATTTTTGGGAATACCAGTCCTTGACCAAATATCATTCCCCAGTTTTGAGGAAACTCCAAATCCTGAAGTTATTTCCAAGGTCTTACATTTGAAGAGTTCTAACATTATAGCTCATTGGGAAACAAGAAACGGGGTCAAAGGCTTTTTGGCTAAATTCCTGATGGAAAAGACTCGTTCATTTTTGGATGTTTTGGATTTATAAGCTTTTGAAGAAGTCTTGTCCCTTATAATCTATGGTTTGGTTCTCTTTCCTAACCCTGACCAACTTATAGATGTGAACGCTGTCAAAATATTCCTTACTCGCAACCCGATGCCTACATTGTTTGGGGACATTTTGCACTCTCTTCATGCTCGCACTATGAGGAAATGAGGGACCCTCGTGTGTTGCTTACCTTTGCTGGCTAGGTGGTTTATTTTTCACCTTCCTCGATCAATATTGAAGAATGAGAAAGGCTTAAGGTGGTCTCAAAGGTTGATGTCACTTTCTCATTCGGATATCCATTGGTGCTCTCAATCTCAAGAAGACATATCATTTATTATTGTGGGGAGTTCCCTAATGTTCCACTCTTGGTCATTAGGGTAGGTATCACTTGTAACCCTTCTCTATCCTAAGCACAGTTTGGCTATGCTCGAAAATATGGTCCCCATAACGTGCTCATTCAAGGAATTGTATTCGACTATGAGAATGATGTTCAAGGTTATCATCAAAGGTTTGTGCATGCTTAGGGCATGGTAAGCAAAGTTGATAGCAATACTTTGGGGGTATAAGAATTCCATCCCTCTTGAGCCATTCTCAAATGGGTATGAGCTCGTGCTCAAAGTCTCATGATGCCATATCCAGCCATCCTACCTGTGATGATGGAACCAGTTGCCAAAGGGGATGTTCCCTACACCATTCTCCGCCCTGAGATGCCTACCGACTTCGAGGAATTGCAGAGATCCTGGATTCAACTCAAGGGGGAATGAGACACCTTTGAAGCTCGATTATACGAAAGTGAGAAGAAAGTGTTGGAGCTCACAAGGAAACTTCACGAAGAGAAAAGACTGAATGCCTACATTGCACCAAAGAGGATGCTTTCATGGGAGACCTGAGTCTTTTGTTTTATAAGTTCATTTTGTCATCTTTATCTCATTGTAAGCCCAAGAGGAATTTGTAACCTTTGAACTTATTAATACAATTGATGTTTTGTTTCCTCTTTGGTTAAGCAAATTTAAATCTCTTAAAAGTCCTTGAAAACATTGCATTCACATAACATGCATCATATCATAAGAAGGTTTTCCGACACAGGTTTCCTCATCTTTCTACTGTTTATTTCAGTATAAGATAGATCTCGATAAAACAGTCAAGGACTTGCAGACTCAATACTCTCAATTCCAAGAGACTCTGCTCAACTTAGCAAAGGGTCAGCAAGAAATGGCGGCGCTTCTCGTCACGAAGAAGAAAACCAAGAAGAAAGTTATTATCAATATAGGGAAGAGGTTCAAAGGCCCTTCCCGACAAGTTCAAATTGAAGAGGACTCCTCCAAGGAGGATGATAATCAAAATGAAGATGCTAGAAGCACCCGTGCTAGGGGTGGAAATAATCAAATTTTTGAGGACGAGGATTATTCTGATGAGCAATACCCGCCTGCCAACGGCAAATACAAGCATCTAGAAGATAGACTAAAGTCTGTAGAGATCCAAGTTATGCCTGACTTGGACTTTGGGGACTTGGGTTTGGTACCTTGGGTAGTCAATCCCCACAAATTCAAGATCCTGTTTTTGCCAAGTATGATGGGGTCTCTTGTCTGAAGCTTCGTCTAAGATCCTATGTTCGTGAGATTCAGCCGCATACCACTGATAGGAAACTATAGGTGCACTTTTTTCAAGAAAGTCTATCTGGAACGCAGTTGGAGTGGTTTTACCAATTGGAAGGGACCAATATCCATACTTGGGAGGATTTAGAAGTTGCCTTTTACTGCCAATATCAATATAACGCTGATCTTGCGCCAACTCGGGTGAAACTACAAGGCATGACCATGGGTTCAAATGAGGGCTTCAAGGAATACGCCTAAAAATGGAGAGATCTAGCAGGAAGGGTGCAACCACCTCTAACTGATAGAGAATTGGTAGACGTGTTTATGAGAACATTGACTGGTCCATTTTTCAACTTACTGATTGGGAGTTCATCATCTAGATTTACTAAATTGATCTTGACTGGTGAAAGGGTTGAAAGCAAAATTAAAAGCAGGAAGATACATATGGCCTCCACCTCCAATGCTGTGAAAAAACCATTTATTGGTAAGAAGAGACTAATAATGTGTATGGATCAAGAAGTCGTGCTAAAAATAACCGTCATCATTCAGTAGGGGCGGTATTGATTTCTAACCCAACTCCAACTCAACAACCATGTCGACAAAATAACCAACAAAGGTCGGATGCCCAGAGAAGACAATTTACTAGAATCAATATGCAATTATCTCAAGCTCTCCAACACCTATTGAAGGCAGATTTGGTGACACTACGAGATCCTCCTTCTAACCCAAACACAGCTTCTCCAAAATATAATCCCAATGCAAAATGTGCTTTCCATTCAAATAGTCCCGGACATGATACCAATGACTGTTAGGCGTTAAAGAATAAAATCCAAGATCTAATTAATAACAAGACAATTGAATTCGACCCTCCACAACTCTCAATGTGATCACCGCACCCATGCCTAGTCATGGTAAGGGTGTCAATGCTATTGAAGATGCCTTTTTTGTTTCCTCCATCAATGATTTGACCACTCCTTTGAAGTTGGTTAAAAAGAATTTGTTGAAATCCGGAATATTCCCAGATTGTTTTGAAGACTATTCCCATTGTTCTACACAAAGTAAGGGTTGCACATGGCTAAAGAAAGGTGTCCAACACCTGATCGATAGCCATGAAATTCTATTTGAGAAAACTCCATATGTGAAAAGTTTGACCAAAAGTGTATCTCAAGAGTTTGAAGACGTGTCCATCATTACCATTTCAAGCACTCCTGTTAGGATCACCTTCAAAGGTCCTATTAGGATTTCCACTGAACCAAGAATAGTGCCACTAATTATCACCACACTGGGGCCAGTCCCCTACTCTTCCACAAGGCAGTGCCTTGGAACTATGGGGAAAAAGTGTATTATCATGGTATTAAACAAGAACCGTGGATCTCTGAGAATGGGAATGCTAAAGTTACAAACATTATTGGTTCAAGTAAAGTTACTAGGACAGGAAGGATCTTCTCTCCATAGATCTTACCTCCGACAACTACTGCTACACCCATTCGTATTACTGTTGTTAAACCTGTTGTTGATACTCGAGGAAAGGAAAAAATGATTGATCCTTCCTGGATGGGGACGCACGCAAAAGATATTGCAGTTGAGGACCCATCTACCCAAGAGATGGAGGAGATTTTAAAAATTATCCAAAAAGTGACTATAAGATAGTGGAACAGTTGGGGCAGACACCCTCGAAGATTTCCATGCTGCCTTTGTTGCTATGCTCCGAGGCACATGCCCAAGCCTTGATAAAATTCTTGAAAAATGCACATGTCTCACAAGAAACTATGGCCAACCAATTTGAAAACTGTGTAGCAAGCCAGACTGCTGATAATGGTTTAGGATTTTCAGATGCAGATTTGACCCCGGCTGGGAAGAATCACAATAAATCTCTGCATATTTCCATCGAGTGTAAAGGAACCACTTTAGCACATGTGTTAGTGGATACTAGGTCCTCCTTGAATGTCTTACCGAAAGGTGCTTTGGATAGGTTGGATTGAAGGTTTAGTGCTGAAACCTAATGACATTGTGGTGAGAGCTTTTGACAGATCAAAGAGAATGGTCCATGGCAAGGTTAATCTCCCTGTTGTACCCCAAAATTTGCCCTCCCACATTCATCAAGAAATTGCCAAGTCAAGGTCACAAAAGTCCCCCAGGGTTGTGCAGCTCAACTGCCTCCTAGACAGTCAAAACTAGGGTTTGAGTTCTGGTCAAGCAAATGAACTTTTCAAAGGCCCAATCAAGTCTCACATGCTTAAAAAGATGGTCAAGTGTCCTCATGTCAAGTTTCAAGGCATTCAGCTCAAAATTGCACAGTCAAAACCCTAGATTGCACTACAGTCAACTGTAGGGGCAAAATGGTCATTTGACAGTCAAAAGTTCAAATTTTTGGTCAATATATCATTTTGAAGCCACAAACATCATTTGATCAATGCTTGATCATGATTTTCAATATTTGGCTTAGAAATCATCAAAGATGCAAAAGTTGCTATATTTGGACAGCTGAAAAAGTCAACTGAAATTGACCAAGGCATAACTTTCACATGGATTATCAGAAAAATTCCATCCAAAGCTCATTTTGAAAAGAAAGACATTTCCTACAATTCATCTTCATGTTCCAAGTCCAAGAAATGCTCTCACAAAAAGTTATCAATTTCAACATTATAGGTCATTTTCAAAAGTCAACAAAAAGTGACTTTAAGTCAAAGGCCATAACTTGAGATTGGTAAATCAAAATGACATGGGACCAAAGGCATTGGTTAAAGGACTCAAAGACCTTTCCAAAATGTCCAAGAACATGTGAAAAGCTTAAAAATTGACCAAGTTATGCCTTGTGGAAGTTGGGAAATTTTTGGAAATTTTTGAAAGTCAACAAGGATGCAAAAGGCCTAAAAATGCAAATGGGCCCAATTATCTTCCAAATTTCTTCATGCCAAGCCTATGCACGACCACTAGGCCCAAGGGGAAGTATTCTCATATTTTTTAATTATTTATTTGAATTAATATTAATTTATATTCATTTAAATCATTTTAATTCATGAAAAATATAAACCTTAACCTAAAAAAATCTTTTTAAACATGTTTGGATTCAATATTTCGTGCATATCCCATTTAGGAAAGTTTTGGATTGATTTGAACCTAATTGACACAAAGAACATGAAAAAAATATTCAAAAAGATCCTTAAGCAAATCAAATCTCCAAATAATGAATTCATGAGATTTTGTTGGTTTTTGTTGACCTAGATCACTCCCTATATGATCAGAATGAAAACCCTAAGCATAGAAGACTGAAAGCTGCGCATACTCAAGCTTTGGCATATTGAAAAATTCACAAAAAACTCAAACACTGAAATCTAGCTTCTAAGACGATTCAAGCTTTGATCTTTGTTTCATTAGCATCCTGAGACGTCCCCAAACGTTTCTCAATCCTTAACATCAACAAAAACCCCTTGAAACGGTATCACAAAGTCAAACTGAACCAAGAAAATATTGAAATTGCATAGCACGATTTAAGCATCCTCATGCATTTTTCTTTATGGATTATTGTTTGTCATGATGTTCTAAAGCTAACCAACGTGTTCGATTTTGTTTTTGTGCCATATATGAGAAGTTACCATGAATGGTTGTTAGGGTTTTCAGGAGCTTGAAAGAGGGTTTTTCAGACGAAGCAAAATTGGAATCCCAGACCATTGCCATTGCATTGAGCATGACCAGACGAAAAGCTTCCAACCCTCGCGCTCAATTTATGAGCGTCGAGGGTCTAATCGCTATTTTTTGATATATAGCTTTAGGCAACGCGTTAAAACCGTGGCCCTATTGTTTTTATTTTCAGGCACGCGAAGAAGATAACTCCGTGGCACGCTGTAATTCGTTATTTCAAAATTTCGCGCGCGTATCAAAGAGTACTAACTTTTTTTATATAATATTTATTGTCTATTGTATAATTAATTGAAACGCAAATGGCACAGATGGCAGGCACACGCAAGGACGATCCACAAGACCTGGGTTCGAACCCCAGGTCTTTCACATATTCCATATTATTTTTCATCAACTAATTCCACGCAACGCTAACGTCAAGGACTACCATGTTCCACCCAAATCTGGCCATACACGCGTCTAACACATACAGATCCATGGCTAAGATTCAAAGAGCACCATATATAACAGTCAACGCATCATATCTAATTGGAGAAGTCAACGAACTTCCATGCTTATTGGGCCTGATCTTTGGACCAACACCTCCATCTGGGGCCTGAACCCCCCCCCCCTGGTTTGCATTTTCTTATTTATGTTTATATTTTATTTTTTTTTTATTGCAATTTTATTTAATTTGTCATCTCAATTTAATTAATTAATTTTGTTTACAAAAAATATAAAAACATTCAAAAAATCAGAAAAAGCCAAAAATTAACAAATATTTATATTATAATTATTTTCATAAATAAATTAGAATGTAAATTATGTAGTGTAATTAGGTTTTAATTTTAATTCCTTTTTTAATAAAAAATCAAATAAAATGTAGAATTTAGGTTTTAATTGTTAATTCTTTTTATTCCCCTTTTTTCCACAATAATAATTATATTTATTTATTTATTTATTTTCCTATTTAAATTGTACATAAATGAATTAGGTTTAATTTAGGTCATATTTTAATTCTTTCACAATAAATAAAAAATATTAGAATTAGGGTTTGCTTCTTAATTTAATTTTAATTAACTTTTTTTCATTAAGTCTAAAAAACACAAAAATATCATCCTCATTTAATCATTTAATTTTTAATTCTTATTAATTTTAATTTGCAAAAGGGTCCAACGCCCTAGTTTCGTTTTAATTATTTAATTCGCGCATTTATCTTAGGTCGTTTAATTATAATTTTGTAAATATCCCAAAGCCATGTAATTTAATTTTCTCGCACTTTTATTTATTCGCTTTATTTATTTTCCGCTAAATCGGGTCCGGTTTAATTTTGGCGATGTGGATCCGCGCCTTTGTAATAATCTTAGATTTATTTCCTCGCAAAATATTTAACTGTTAATCAAGCATGAAAGAATGAATGTCTAATTAAAATCAAGCGTAGAACACGACAAACATGACAAGACAAATAACTGAAACAGGACACACGATTCGCACACACCACCCCTAGGGTACGCCTCACTGTTGCCTTGCCTCGAAAGGTGATCGTCGAGTAGAGGATGTCTTAGTAAGTCCTCATGATCCGGGAACCTGGCATGAGGGTAGCTTCTAAGGTGTCTTCCCATTGCTCTGGTGATCACCACGTCCCTAAAACTCGAATTGACCCGAACACCTCCAACGGTGGTGCTACCTACCTCTCAATGGTGGGATGGCACTACTTTTAAGGACATCTACACAGACGAATTCCTTAGGGTAGGTAGGTTCTCAAGGATACTTGCTCTAATCTCAAAACAAACTCAAAAAGACTTTTCACACCGACACATTTTCAAAAGCTTTCAAAGCGAACTTTTCAAACACTCTGACGTATGAGTCGATCTGAAATTTTTCAAAGAAACTTTTTAAACCCACATTGAAAAGCACGCAAAACAATTTTGAAAACACATTGAGCAAGTATCTAAGAGCCCATGGATAACCATGGATAGAAAGGGTGCTAACACCTTCCCTTTCTATAACCTACCTCCCGAACCGAGAGCAATCTCTTAAAAGGAATTTTTCTGTGCTTTTGTCCTTTCCATTTGGAGAAAATAAAAGACGGTGGCGACTCTTGCTTCCGCGACATTTCGCGAACCAGCGTTAAACAGTCAGTTCCAGATCCACCGATCACAGAACTGGCGACTCTGCTGGGGACAAAACTATAAAGTGGGGTGTACCTTAGGGCTAGGTCATAACTATGTTTTCAATTGTCTTCTTTGCTTGCTTTATTATTGTGGGTTGCTTGGGAGTTCTATAGATCCTAAACCCGGATCTGGGGATACCTTTCTTAGAAAGTAGCAACAAGGCTGTGAGGGAACTGTGCGGGGTATACCGACATGGTTGAAACAGTCTGCTACGTTGATGTGGCACTTTGGTGTGTACCGGTAACCCTTGAGTTCAGCCAAGGAGAGTACGGGGCCGCCGCGTGGTGTCGTGAAGCATCAACAGACCTTAGGAACCTTAATTGAACTATCTTGGCCTCTTTAGAGTAGTGAGATAACTGACTTTGGTGCAGTCCGAGGTTGGTTGATACTCGATACTACACTCAATTGAGGGTTGCTTTCCTGGAATATTTCGGTCGCCAGTACAGTGGCTAAATCGAAACGATGAACAATGAAAGCAATCCCGTGATATTGGGAACCTTAGAACCCGGTTACTTTGATTAGGACAGGTTGAACCCACCAACTTCAAGAGGGTAATGCCTAGACCTCATGCCGGCCTAAACCCTAAGGGCTCTTTTGTGTGACTTGTGTGCCTTCGTACTTGACTATCTGCATGCTTGTGACCTAACACTTGTTTCTTGCAGGTTTTGTTTCAGTCCTTAATTGGGACTCATAACAGGGTTACTGACATCATCCCATGCATACCATAACATCATACCATTGCATACATCCTAACCCATTTCAAGGATCTCAAGGGCTTGTGATGCAGGTCATGATAAATCAAACATCTAGCCAGGGGCAAAGAGGATTTATTTTCCTCTAGCTAAGGTTGTCAGGGGCTATGACCCACTGGATATGGTGAGCCTTTGACCCTTGAAGAAGGACTCTCTACAACAGGAAGTTCCTTCAAATCAAGTTGCCAGTTTCCAATTCTAACAATGTTTCTCTGTTTACCCCGCGAGATCCTTGAAATCATTACATGCATGTCATACATCTCATTGCATTGCAGGTATCCCTTTGACAAGTTGCTTACCCTTCTCCGCTGTTTATTTCAGCCGATCGTCATGAATCCTGGATCATCAGCTGAACAGTCCATCAAGGATCTCCAGGCTCAGAACGCCCAGTTCCAAGAGTTGATCCTGAATTTGACCCAGGGGCAACAGGACCTGAAGGCTCTGCTTTTGAAGAAGGACAAGAAAAAGAAGAGGACTGTTCTGTTCAGCCCTAGACGCAGATTTGGGAATACACCACAAGTTGAAGCTGAGAGGACAACCCCATCTGTGGGAAAAAGCAGTCATCATGAGAGAGAGGTTCCCAGTCCAGTGGTCTCCGACAACGAGACAGATTTTGATGAAGAGCAGTACCCTCCTGCTGATGACCGATATAAGCAACTGGAGGACAGAATGAAAGCTATGGAGGTTCAACAGGTACCTGGGCTGGATTTCGGAGATCTGGGTTTGTCGACTGGTGTGATTATCCCACATAAATTCAAAGCTCCAACCTTTTCCAAGTATGACGGGGCATCCTGTCCCAAGCTGCATTTGAGGTCCTATGTTCGAAAGATTCAGCCATATACAGTGGACAAAAACTTGTGGATCCACTTCTTCCAGGAGAGTCTTTCAGGGACTCATCTCGAATGGTTCTATCAACTAGATGGGACCAAGGTTCGTAACTGGGAGGAGCTGGCTACTGCTTTCTACAAGCAGTATCAGTATAATGCCGACCTTGCTCCTACGCGTACCCAACTCCAGGGTATGTCGTTAGGATCAAGTGAAGGTTTCAAAGAATATGCGCAGAAATGGAGGGATCTTGCTGGAAGGGTGCAACCACCTCTGACTGACCGTGAACTTGTGGACATGTTCTTGGGGACCCTGTCTGGTCCATTCTTTAACCACCTCATTGGTAACTCATCTGCTGGATTTACCGACCTCATCCTGACCGGCGAAAGAATTGAAGCTGGTATCAAGAGCGGGAAAATTCAAGAGGCCACACCTTCTGATATTCATAAAAAGCCTTACACGGGAAAGAAGGAATCTAATGCTGCATACGGTCAAAAGGGTCGCCGTGATCAACATGCAGGGGCAGTCATGATCTCTGGGTCTGCACCACGCCGCCAACCACAGAGGGGAAACCAGCAAAGGCCGGACGGGCCTAAAAGGCAGTTCACCAACATCAATATGCCATGGTCACAAGCCCTGCAACACATGTTGAAGATGAACCTGATCGCAGTGATCAACCCTCCTGCCAATCCAAAGACCTCCTCTCCTAGCTACAATCCAGAAGCCAGATGCGCTTATCATTCCGATAGCCCGGGGCACGATACTGAGGACTGTTGGGCACTAAAGTACAAAATTCAGAACATGATCGATGCCAAAGAGATCGAGTTCGAGCCTGCTGAAACCCCCAATGTGATCAATGCTCCATTGCCAAAACATGGCTAGGATTGAGAATTTTTTTGTTCATTTGAATTCAAGCTGTATTTTTCCTTTCTTGTTCAGATAAACAATTATTATGTTAAACTCTTTTATTTCATGAATGCATTATACATGTCTGTCTTGATTAATTATGTTTGCTATGCTTAAAACTGCTTTCATATTTTTGCAATGGTCAACTCTTAATTGAAAATTCTAAACCTCTTGAGGGAGGATGACGAAAACGATACCACGATCTTTACAGTATGCTTTTGAACAGACCCCGCTGATGAGGTACAGGCATTGTTTCAAATCCTAAACACTGGAGTTATAAGGATGATAATCCCTCGTCAACCCATCAGAGCCAAAGAGGTAGGAATTTTTATTTTCGAAAATCAAAACCCTTAATCATAACCCGGGGCAGGGTAGTCTCTCAGTTGATCCAAGTGCATAACGAATGACACCGAAGAGATCTTTACAAAACGAACAAAGACAGTGATGGTTCAGAACAATCAAAAGGACAGGCAGTCATCATCAAATTCATAAATGAAAAGCCCAAAAAGTCTAAACCTACAAAGAAGAATTACAAAACTGGGGCATCCCGCTGACTGTAATCCCAAAAAGGAAACAGTTCAGGCAAAAAAGAAAGGGATAACAAAAATCAAAAGAGGTCTTACAAACCCTCAGCAAAAACAAAAATGACTGCTTAGTCAGGATAAATCATCAACATCTGAACCATCATTGGAACATCAGAACAAAGACTCAAACAAGGTCTAACGCACGATCAACTGAGTTTAGGTTTGAAGAATATCACGAAGAGCGGGTGGGTACAAATAATTCGAGCCTTTATCCTTTGTTTCTTAAACCGTGAACCCGGCCACGATATAACCCTTAAAAGTCCTAGCTGAAGCATGGGTTAGTTCGGAAGCATACTGTTATGAAGGTATCCTGACTCCTGAAGGTTTACTATAAAATCTTGAGTTGACACCGCACTGTATTACAAAAAATGCATTTTCAAAATTCAAGACAGACATAGACTTTTGCATTCTTAAAATAACCTTGTTTGCATATGACTATTTGTTTGAACAGCAGGGAAATTCGCACGATGAACACCTTGTGAACAGAGGAACCTCCAATCAAGGGGCACAGTAGGAGCATTGCTCATTACCTGGGGCATGGCAAAATACTTCCTACAGGGGCAACTCCCTTACATTCTGAGAGCGTGGACATAGTCGAAAAAATACTACGCACAATCAAAGACCCGCTAGGTTGACACACCTAGGCAAAAATAAGGGCTTCCCGGCGAACCAAAAGGGTTCGGGCAAAAATAAGGGATGAAAAGGGAAAAACATGTACACCCGGCAAGTCGAAAACCTGAAAAGGCGGCTTGGGCAAAAATGGGTATCCCGGTGGACTGAAAACCCGAAAGGGCGGTCCAGGCAAAAGTTAGGGATCAAAGCGTACGACTATGTTCCGGTATCTCGTCACCTGCCTACCCGAAGATTTGTCAATCACCCACACGGGTATCCTCTTCCCTCACCTCCGAAGCAGGGGCAATAATGAGTTATCCAGGCGATCCAATTGCTCTGTCAACCAAAGTACAAAGGACAGATCAACAGAAGGATGATTACCTTCTGCCTTTACAAATTCCAGATCATGGGCTAGCGTCCGAAACCAAACAGGACAATCACCCACTTAATCAAAATCATGCAACCCAACACCGGTTTCTCCTCAACCTTCAGACAAAGTCATACACAGACTCCTCTATCTCAAGATGACCTAACCCCGGTTCATCAAGAAGTTTTTACACAAACTTATCCAGGTAACCTAACCCCGGTTCCTCCTGAAGTCTTACATGGACCTATCTCAAGATGACCTAACCCCGGTTCATCAAGAAGTTTTTACACAAACTTATCCAGGTAACCTAACCCCGGTTCCTCCAGAAGTCTTACATGGACCCATCTCAAGATGACCTAACCCCGGTTCATCAAGAAGTTTTTACACAAACTTATCCAGGTAACCTAACCCCGGTTCCTCCAGAAGTCTTACATGGACCCATCTCAAGATGACCTAACCCCGGTTCATCAAGAAGTTTTTACACAAACTTATCCAGGTAACCTAACCCCGGTTCCTCCTGAAGTCTTACATGGACCCATCTCAAGATGACCTAACCCCGGTTCATCAAGAAGTTTTTACACAAACTCGTCAAGTAACCTCACCCCGATTCCCGTAGAAATCTTACATGGGTTTATCTCAAGCAACCTTACCCCGGTTCATCCAGAAATTCTACACAAATTTATCCCGAAGCAACCTTACCCCGGTTCGTCAAGAAATCTCACACGGATCTATCTCAAGGTAACCTAACCCCGGTTCCCCCAGAAGTCTCACATGGACTCGTCTCCAGTAACCTTACCCCGGTTCGTCAAGAAATCTCACATGGATTTACCCCAAGGTAACCTAACCCCGGTTCCTCCAGAAGTCTTACATGGATTTAGCTCAAGATAACCTCACCCCGGTTCATCAAGAAATTTTACACGAACTTACCTCACCAAGCAACCCTACACCGGTTCCCCCTATTCAAGATGCAGTTTTACATGGACTCGTCACCCGGACACCCTACACAGGTTCTCCCTTTCCAAGAATGCAGTTTTACACGAACTCATCATCAAAATAACCCTACCCAGGTTCCTTCTCCATTTCAGATGCGGTTTTACACGAGCTCATCAGCAGGCAACCCTACATAGGTTCCCTCTTTCAACCTACAGCATTACAGTTCAAAACTTCCCCAGAAAGTCCAACCCAGTTTCCCCAGGAAAGTTGGAATTCATATCTCCCCAAGCAGCGAGCTTATCCCCAGTAGATTCTGGAAGCTTATCCCTCGCAGAGCACGAACGCGTCGTCCCGGCTTGATTTAAAGAGTTATTTCCGTAACAGGATATAACTGGGTTATCCTCAGCCAAAAGCCACGGAAAGAGCGTCCTCGGCAAAGTATCTTCCTACCCCCAGCGAAGTCTATCAATACTTCCAGCGCAACAAGGATATCCCCAGCATAACTCATCAACGGTATCCCCAGCGGAGTTATCTTCATCAACTCAGCAAAGCATCGCTATCCCCACAGAGTAGCACTCCCCAGCATGATCGCTAGAGTATCTTTTCTCCCGCAGAATTATTTCATTCGCCAAGTTCATTCCTCAACGGAGTTATCTTCTCCTACTGGTATTCTTGCAACAATCATCCACAGCGGAAGCAAAATCTCTTCCTCAACATCAGCCCAGGATATGACTTCCCGGCACCCGTCAAGGATTTATTTTCCTAGACAAAAACATACATGAATCATCACATACATCATTATAACATGCATGTACACATCATACCATATAAATCATATCCATCATTGCTTGATCCATATCATGCATTGCATATGACTGACCTTTACCTTTCAGGAAGAGTGCAGTTGAAATTCCCAAACATATTTCAAGGATGTCTCTAGTCCAGTTAAATCGACTCCAAACATATTTTTCTGATAAAGACTCAGTAGAAGTTATGGTCCCCTCTCCAACGGCGTGTGAAGTGGTAATTCCTTCTTCAGATGTTTCCCTCTCCGGCATGAGCGTGAGGTGATATTCTCTTATGGTCCCCTCTCCAACGGCGTGTGAAGTGGTAATTCCTTCTTCAGATGTTTCCCTCTCCGGCATGAGCGTGAGGTGATATTCTCTTATGGTCCCCTCTCCAACGGCGCGTGAGGTGGTAATTCCTTCTTCAGATGTTTTCCTCTCCGGCATGAGCGTGAGGTGATATTCTCTTATGGTCCCCTCTCCAACGGCGCGTGAGGTGGTAATTCCTTCTTCAGATGTTTTCCTCTCCGGCATGAGCGTGAGGTGATATTCTCTTAGGGTCCCCTCTCCAACGGCGTGTGAGGTGGTAATCCCTTCTTCAGATGTTCCCCTCTCCGGCATGAGCGTGAGGTGATATTCTCTTATGGTCCCCTCTCCAACGGCGTGTGAGGTGGTAATTCCTTCTTCAGATGTTTCCCTCTCCGGCATGAGCGTGAGGTGATATCTCCTTTCAGATTATAATTTCCTATAGTTCCCTCTCCAGCGGTGAGTAAGGTGACTCCCTTCGAGATTATAATGTCCTTTGGTTCTCTTCCTGACACTACGAAGATGGTAATCCTCACCAAGATTTTCTCAACGAGCGTTGTTGAGGTTGAAATCATTCAGGATTCTCTTACCATTCATGCTAAGGCAGTAACCATCCCTGGTTCATTCATCAACGTTTGAAGCTCCAGACCCAGCTCCTGTAACCAGTCAGGACATATCTATATCAAGCATCTAAAATCAGCTCCTGCGACGTGTCAGGTACTCATTGTTCTGTTTTGCAGGTATGCAGGTTCTCGCTAAGGAATCTCCTACGCGATCAACGTCCAGATGGCATCCATAAGCCCATCATCCTATCCAAGCAACATCCAAATGGCATCTATAAGCCCATTCCCTCATCATCATTGCTACTATGTGAGCGCAAATTTCTGGGCACTCTAGTGTCCAATCATCTTCTACCCTCGGATTACGAAAGGCACGTCAGCCAATCTGCATCCTCAAGTCTAAGAAGATTGAACAGGGGCAACTGTTGTACCCCAAAATTTTCCCTCCCACATTCATCAAGAAATTGCCAAGTCAAGGTCACAAAAGTCCCCCAGGGTTGTGCAGCTCAACTGCCTCCTAGACAGTCAAAACTAGGGTTTGAGTTCTGGTCAAGCAAATGAACTTTTCAAAGGCCCAATCAAGTCTCACATGCTTAAAAAGATGGTCAAGTGTCCTCATGTCAAGTTTCAAGGCATTCAGCTCAAAATTGCACAGTCAAAACCCTAGATTGCACTACAGTCAACTGTAGGGGCAAAATGGTCATTTGACAGTCAAAAGTTCAAATTTTTGGTCAATATATCATTTTGAAGCCACAAACATCATTTGATCAATGCTTGATCATGATTTTCAAGATTTGGCTTAGAAATCATCAAAGATGCAAAAGTTGCTATATTTGGACAGCTGAAAAAGTCAACTGAAATTGACCAAGGCATAACTTTCACATGGATTATCAGAAAAATTCCATCCAAAGCTCATTTTGAAAAGAAAGACATTTCCTACAATTCATCTTCATGTTCCAAGTCCAAGAAATGCTCTCACAAAAAGTTATCAATTTCAACATTATAGGTCATTTTCAAAAGTCAACAAAAAGTGACTTTAAGTCAAAGGCCATAACTTGAGATTGGTAAATCAAAATGACATGGGACCAAAGGCATTGGTTAAAGGACTCAAAGACCTTTCCAAAATGTCCAAGAACATGTGAAAAGCTTAAAAATTGACCAAGTTATGCCTTGTGGAAGTTGGGAAATTTTTGGAAATTTTTGAAAGTCAACAAGGATGCAAAAGGCCTAAAAATGCAAATGGGCCCAATTATCTTCCAAATTTCTTCATGCCAAGCCTATGCACGACCACTAGGCCCAAGGGGAAGTATTCTCATATTTTTTAATTATTTATTTGAATTAATATTAATTTATATTCATTTAAATCATTTTAATTCATGAAAAATATAAACCTTAACCTAAAAAAATCTTTTTAAACATGTTTGGATTCAATATTTCGTGCATATCCCATTTAGGAAAGTTTTGGATTGATTTGAACCTAATTGACACAAAGAACATGAAAAAAATATTCAAAAAGATCCTTAAGCAAATCAAATCTCCAAATAATGAATTCATGAGATTTTGTTGGTTTTTGTTGACCTAGATCACTCCCTATATGATCAGAATGAAAACCCTAAGCATAGAAGACTGAAAGCTGCGCATACTCAAGCTTTGGCATATTGAAAAATTCACAAAAAACTCAAACACTGAAATCTAGCTTCTAAGACGATTCAAGCTTTGATCTTTGTTTCATTAGCATCCTGAGACGTCCCCAAACGTTTCTCAATCCTTAACATCAACAAAAACCCCTTGAAACGGTATCACAAAGTCAAACTGAACCAAGAAAATATTGAAATTGCATAGCACGATTTAAGCATCCTCATGCATTTTTCTTTATGGATTATTGTTTGTCATGATGTTCTAAAGCTAACCAACGTGTTCGATTTTGTTTTTGTGCCATATATGAGAAGTTACCATGAATGGTTGTTAGGGTTTTCAGGAGCTTGAAAGAGGGTTTTTCAGACGAAGCAAAATTGGAATCCCAGACCATTGCCATTGCATTGAGCATGACCAGACGAAAAGCTTCCAACCCTCGCGCTCAATTTATGAGCGTCGAGGGTCTAATCGCTATTTTTTGATATATAGCTTTAGGCAACGCGTTAAAACCGTGGCCCTATTGTTTTTATTTTCAGGCACGCGAAGAAGATAACTCCGTGGCACGCTGTAATTCGTTATTTCAAAATTTCGCGCGCGTATCAAAGAGTACTAACTTTTTTTATATAATATTTATTGTCTATTGTATAATTAATTGAAACGCAAATGGCACAGATGGCAGGCACACGCAAGGACGATCCACAAGACCTGGGTTCGAACCCCAGGTCTTTCACATATTCCATATTATTTTTCATCAACTAATTCCACGCAACGCTAACGTCAAGGACTACCATGTTCCACCCAAATCTGGCCATACACGCGTCTAACACATACAGATCCATGGCTAAGATTCAAAGAGCACCATATATAACAGTCAACGCATCATATCTAATTGGAGAAGTCAACGAACTTCCATGCTTATTGGGCCTGATCTTTGGACCAACACCTCCATCTGGGGCCTGAACCCCCCCCCCTGGTTTGCATTTTCTTATTTATGTTTATATTTTATTTTTTTTTTATTGCAATTTTATTTAATTTGTCATCTCAATTTAATTAATTAATTTTGTTTACAAAAAATATAAAAACATTCAAAAAATCAGAAAAAGCCAAAAATTAACAAATATTTATATTATAATTATTTTCATAAATAAATTAGAATGTAAATTATGTAGTGTAATTAGGTTTTAATTTTAATTCCTTTTTTAATAAAAAATCAAATAAAATGTAGAATTTAGGTTTTAATTGTTAATTCTTTTTATTCCCCTTTTTTCCACAATAATAATTATATTTATTTATTTATTTATTTTCCTATTTAAATTGTACATAAATGAATTAGGTTTAATTTAGGTCATATTTTAATTCTTTCACAATAAATAAAAAATATTAGAATTAGGGTTTGCTTCTTAATTTAATTTTAATTAACTTTTTTTCATTAAGTCTAAAAAACACAAAAATATCATCCTCATTTAATCATTTAATTTTTAATTCTTATTAATTTTAATTTGCAAAAGGGTCCAACGCCCTAGTTTCGTTTTAATTATTTAATTCGCGCATTTATCTTAGGTCGTTTAATTATAATTTTGTAAATATCCCAAAGCCATGTAATTTAATTTTCTCGCACTTTTATTTATTCGCTTTATTTATTTTCCGCTAAATCGGGTCCGGTTTAATTTTGGCGATGTGGATCCGCGCCTTTGTAATAATCTTAGATTTATTTCCTCGCAAAATATTTAACTGTTAATCAAGCATGAAAGAATGAATGTCTAATTAAAATCAAGCGTAGAACACGACAAACATGACAAGACAAATAACTGAAACAGGACACACGATTCGCACACACCACCCCTAGGGTACGCCTCACTGTTGCCTTGCCTCGAAAGGTGATCGTCGAGTAGAGGATGTCTTAGTAAGTCCTCATGATCCGGGAACCTGGCATGAGGGTAGCTTCTAAGGTGTCTTCCCATTGCTCTGGTGATCACCACGTCCCTAAAACTCGAATTGACCCGAACACCTCCAACGGTGGTGCTACCTACCTCTCAATGGTGGGATGGCACTACTTTTAAGGACATCTACACAGACGAATTCCTTAGGGTAGGTAGGTTCTCAAGGATACTTGCTCTAATCTCAAAACAAACTCAAAAAGACTTTTCACACCGACACATTTTCAAAAGCTTTCAAAGCGAACTTTTCAAACACTCTGACGTATGAGTCGATCTAAAATTTTTCAAAGAAACTTTTTAAACCCACATTGAAAAGCACGCAAAACAATTTTGAAAACACATTGAGCAAGTATCTAAGAGCCCATGGATAACCATGGATAGAAAGGGTGCTAACACCTTCCCTTTCTATAACCTACCTCCCGAACCGAGAGCAATCTCTTAAAAGGAATTTTTCTGTGCTTTTGTCCTTTCCATTTGGAGAAAATAAAAGACGGTGGCGACTCTTGCTTCCGCGACATTTCGCGAACCAGCGTTAAACAGTCAGTTCCAGATCCACCGATCACACTCCCTATAAAAGTTGGGTCTCAAATCTTCAAATCAACATTCTATGTGATGGATATCCGTCCGACATATCTTGCCTACTCGGACACCCATGGATACATGGGGCAGGTGCGGTTACCTCCATACTACATCAAAAGCTAAAGTACCCGGTCAAAGGGAAAATTGTTACCATCTGTGGGGAGGAAGAGTTTATGATCAGTCATTTGAATTCATTTAAATATGTTGAAATGGACAGCGAATTCGTTGAAACCCCCTGTCAAGCATTTGAAGTTGTCCCTCCCATGATTGTTGTTGCCAAGGACACTCCTACCACTCCCAAAGCTGCTAAAGATACACCAAGGATTGCTTATCTCAAAGATGCTCGTGCCGTAGTTAAAGATGGAGGTTGCACCATTTGGGGACAACTTCCTGATATCCCATACAAGTCAGACAAGTTTGGTTTAGGCTTCACTTCCAAGGCTCAAAAAGAAGTTCGACGTGCTCGTGTTGGGAAACTGCCTCTCTGTATTAGCAACCATGAAGTTAATGCTCTTGGAGACTCCGACAGTCACGGTGACTGGGACGACTAGATCTACCCGACTGCTAATGGATGACTCAACAACTAGAAGACCAAGGACTTCATCTCAATCTCCTTCAACCAGGAGTAACTGCCATATCCTATTTTTATTGCTTTTAGAAATTTGTCTGTAATTTCCTTTAAAACAATGACTTTAAACCATGTGCCTTGCCCGGGGAACAATGGTCCATTTGTTAAGGGTTTATCATTTTCATATATCATATGCTCATTTTAATGAAAACATTGGACTATTTTGCATTCAAAATTTTGTGCTCCTTGTCTTTCTTTATTTTACTGCATTTTCAAATAGCCATGTGACCTTACATGCACACACACACATTTGCAGATCCACATCCACTCTGGATCTCATTGATAACGATTCTGCTATTGCCATATATGACTTCAAAAATCCAATCTATCAAGCCGAAGATGAACGTGAAGAAGATTGTGAGATACCTGGGGAACTCGCCAGACTCCTGGTACAAGATGAAAAGGCCATTCAACCGCACGAAGAACCAGTTGAGGTGATAAACTTGGGTACTGAGGCAGATAAGAAGGAAGTCAAGATTGGAGCTAATCTGGAAGGCAATGTTAAGAGAAGATTGGTTCAGATGTTGCACGACTATGTGGAGGTGTTCGCTTGGTCGTATGAAGATATGTCGGGTCTTGATATTGATATCGTGGTTCATCATCTGCCAATGAAGGAAGGTTGTCCTCCGATCAAACAAAAGGTTCGTCGCATGCAACCAGATATGTCTGAGAAGATCAAGGCTGAGGTAATGAAATAGTTCAATGCAGGTTTCCTGGAAGTAACATCATATCCCCAATGGGTTGCAAATGTGGTCCCAATTCCTAAGAAAGACTGCAAAGTCTGTATCTGTGTAGACTACAGGGATTTAAATAGGGCAAGCCCCAAATATGATTTCCCACTACCACATATTGATGTCTTGGTTGATAACACTGCTCAACATAAGGTGTTCTCCTTCATGGACGGCTTCTCCGGGTACAACCAGATCAAAATGGCCCCTGAAGACATGGAGAAAACTACTTTTGTCACACAGTGGGGCACCTTCTGTTATAAGGTCATGCCTTTTGGTTTGAAGAATGCATGCGTAACTTATCAACGTGCTATGGTAGCTTTATTTCATGATATGATTCATCATGAGATAGAAGTATATGTTGATGAGATGATTACAAGATTTCAAACTAAGGAAGAACACCTAGATTATTTGCACAAGCTATTTGAAAGGTTTAAGAAATACAAGTTGAGGCTGAATCCCAACAAGTGCACCTTCGGAGTAAGGTCTGGAAAACTTCTAGGATTTGTCGTCAGTGGGAAAGGTATTGAAGTCGATCCTGTAAAAGTCAAATCTATACAAGAGATGCAAGCTCCCTGTACTGAGAAGGAGGTTAGAGGTTTCTTAGATCGACTCAATTACATTACCCGATTCATCTCTCACTTAACTGCTACTTGTGAGCCAATCTTCAAGTTGCTGAAGAAATATCAAGTAGTCAAATGGAATGACGACTACCAAACAGCTTTTGATAAAATCAAGGAGTATTTAGAAGAACCTACAATCCTAATGCCTCCAGTTGAAGGAAGACCTATGATCATGTACTTGACTGTGTTAAAGAATTCAATGGGGTGTGTATTGGGCCAACATGACGAGTCTGGTCGAAAAGAGCATGCAATATACTACCTTAGCAAAAAATTTAACGACTGTGAAATAAGATATTCATAGCTCAAGAAAACTTGTTGCACTTTGGCATGGGATGCTCGCCGACTAAGACAGTATATCTTGACTCATACTACTCTATTGATTTCTAAGATGCATCCCATCAAGTACATATTCGAGAAGCCAGCTCTCTTCAGACGAATAGCCCGATGGCAAATGATTATTATTGAATATGACATCCAGTACACTACACAAAAAGAAATCAAAGGAAGTGTGTTGGCGGATCATTTGGCACATCAAGCTGTGGATGACTACCAATCCATGATCTTTGAATTCCCCAAGGAGAATATCATGTTGATAACCGATTATGAAAAGCTTGGACCGTATGAAGGACCTGAACAAGAATCCCGATGGATTATGGTTTTTGATGGAGCTTTCAATGCATTTGGTAATGGAATTGGTGTTGTGATCATTTCTCCCGAGGGTTTCCATACACCTTTCACTGCCAGACTCTGCTTTGACGGTACCAAAAACATGGTCGAGTATGAAGCGTGCATCTTGGGTCTTAAGGTTACCATCGACCTAAGAATCAAATTCTTAAGCGTATATGGAGATTCAGCCCTAGTGATCAGTCAAGTTAAAGCATAGTGGGATACCAAACATCCAAACTTGATCCCTTACAAAGAGCTTGTGCTAACCTTGATCTCGTACTTTGAAGAGGTTACCTTTGATCATATCCCAAGGGAAGAAAATCAGTTGGGAGATGTCTTAGCAACTATGCCATCTATGTTCAAGGTCAATTGGGACAATGAAGCTCCCATAATCACTATCGAAAGATTTAACGAGCCAACACACTATTGTGAGATTGACACTGATGAGGAGAAGCCTTGGTTACATGAAGTGAAAAGGTATCTTGAAGCACAAGAATATCTTGAGGGAGCTTCAATCAACGACAAGAAATTCTTGCGAAGGTTCTCAACCAATTTTTTCCTAAGCAATGGAATTTTGTACAAGTGCAACCATGATTCAACTCTACTCCGTTGTGTGGACAAGAAGGAAGCATAGAAAATCATGGAAGACACGCATGAATGTATCTTCATAACTTATTCCAGTGGACACACTATGGATAAGAAGATTCTGAGAGCTGGTTACTATTGGTCGACTATGGAAACTGATTGTCACCACCACACGAGGACTTGCCATAAGTGTCAAATATATGCTGATAAGGTTCATATGCCTTCAATACCTCTAAATGTCCTAACTTCTCCTTGGCCATTTGTGATGTTGTACATTGACATGATCAGAGAAATCAAGCCCATTGCATCTAATGGACATCGGTTCATCCTCGTCGCCATTTTCTACTTCACCAAATGGGTCAAGCGACTTCATTTGCCTCAGTTACCAAGAATGTTGTAGCCCGGTTCATCAAGCATAACCTTATCTGTTGATACGAAATCCTCAAAAGAATCATCACCGACAATGGTACCAACCTCAACAATGTCATGATCACTGAACTCTGCATGCAGTTCAAGATCAAGCACCACAACTCTTCTCCATACAGACCTAAGATGAATGGCGCAGTGGAAGCTGCCAACAAAAATATAAAGAAGATTATGAAAAATATGGTAGTAACCTATAAATATTTGCATGAGATGCTACCATTTTCTCTTCATGGCTATCGTTCCTCGGCACAAACATCAACTAGGCCAACCCCATTCTCTTTAGTCTATGGCATGGAAGTTGTCCCGCCTATCGAAGTTCAGATTCCTTCTCTAAGGATTATGAAAGAAACATACTTAGGCGAAGACGAATGGATTCAGACTAGGTTGGATCAGTTGAACTTGATCGATGAAAAGAGACTGGTTGTTGTCTGTCATGGTCAAATTTATCAAAAACGTATGATCAAGGCATTCAACAAGAAGATCAAACATCGAGTATACCAGGCTGGTGACTTGGTAATAAAACGCATTATTCTAACACAAGGCGATCCCATGGGCAAATGGAATCCCACTTATGAAGGGTAATTTATAGTCAAGAAAGTATTCTCTAGCGGTGTTATGATGCTAACTACTATGGACGGTGAAGATTTCCCGCATCTTGTGAACACGGACATAGTCAAAAAATACTACGCATAAAAAATAACCCGCTAGGTTGACATACCTAGGCAAAAAAAGGGAATCCCGACGAACCAAAAAGGGTTCGGGAAAAAATCAGGGACATATACAAAAGGTTGTACACCCGGCAAGTCAAAAACCTGAAAGGGAGACTTGGGAAAAAAAGGATATCCTTGTGGACTGAAAACCCGAAAGGGCAGTCCAGGAAAAAGTTAGGGATTAGAGCGTACGACTATGTCTCGTGGGATCACCACAGCCAGCTTTATCACCAAGGTCAAAAGTTCGAATGGTACAAGATCAGTTTAATCGACTTCTTCTGACGGCAAGGGATGATATGCTCGAAGACATAGGGGAAATAGCAGAGTTGGAACCCAATGAGATCACTTCCACATGGCCATTTATATTTGTTTTCACTTTGTATTCTTTTCATTTCACAACGACTTCCTCTTACTAGGATTTCCGTCTCTTTGTACAAAAATGCTTGTTTATAGTCAAATTATCAATACAAATATACTGTGAAGTGCAAACTTTTTGTTTTTTTCTGTTTTGATTGCAAAAACGTCCAATGACTAAAATTAAATGAACATATGCATATGAGCATGATTAACTGTTAACAAATATATACATTTTCTCATAACTCTAGGAATTTAGATGACACTCGAGCTGTTCGTAAATCCCCACAAAGTCCCTTTCATAAGGAGGTCCTCAGTAAAGTCTCCAGAGCCAACTCTATGAGATTATTCCCCAAACAAACCGGAAATTTAATCTTCTATTTTATCCTCAGTCAGGGTATATAAGAATTAAATTCCTTAGTAGAGCAATGAACGACTAAGGTTCCTAAACACTACTCCCCAAGCAGAAATCAATATCCCCTGCAGAGTTTCCTCAAACAGCAAATAGGAATCCCCAGCGGAAGTATTCTAGACGAGAAAATACACATACTCTTTATCCACAACAATAGTCAGGGTTTCATTTTCCTAGAAAAAGATACATTTTAACAACATTTCATATTCATACATCATAGTATATGCATACGAAACACATATAGCACAGTCTCATTTATTTTGAGAATATTATCACACAATGCATTTCATACATCATGACATTGCATATAGCTAAATTTTCATCTTTTCAGGAAATATTAATCAATAGACATATATCATCAACAATTTTGAACACTTCCAGATCAATTCCCGAAATAGGGCGGGGCGACTATTTACACAACAGACATTTCCTTCGTAATACCTCTACTGGTTCAGTTTAAATCGACCAATGATTTATCCTGATTTATTTCTGGTAGACACTTTCTTTGGTTTAGTTAAATAGATCCTAAGATTTATACTGATTTGATATTTAATTAAAGACCATTTTAGACCTCTGCTAGTTCAGTTTAAGTCGACCAATGATTTATCCTGATTTGTTTCCGGTAAACACTTTCTTTGGTTTAGTTAAACCGATCCTAAGATTTATGCTGATTCGTTATCCAGTTAAAGATCATTCAAGACCTCTGCTGGTTTAATTTAAATCAACCAATGATTTATCCTGATTTGTTTCCGGTAGGCACTGTCTTTAGTTCAGTTAAATCGATCCTAAGATTTATGCTGATTCGATATCCAATTAAAGACCATTTTAGACCTTTGTTGGTTCAGTTTAAATCGACCAATAATTTATCCTGATTTGTTTCCGGTAGACACTTTCTATGGTTCAGTTAAATTGATCCTAAGATTTATGTTGATTTGATATCCAGTTAAAGATCATTCAAGACCTCTACTGGTTCAGTTTAAATCAACCAATGATTTATCCTGATTTGTTTATGGTAAACACTTTCTCTGGTTCAGTTAAATCGATCATAAGATTTATGCTGATTCGTTATCCAGTTAAAGATCATTCAAGACCTCAGCTGGTTCAATTTAAATCAACCAATGATTTATCCTGATTTGTTTCCGGTAGACACTTTATCTGGTTCAGATAAATCGACCCTAAGATTTATTCTGATTCGTATCCAGTTTAAGACAATTTCAAGACCTTTGTTGGTTCAGTTTAAATCGACCAATGATTTACCCTGATTCGTTTCTGTTAGACACTTTCTCTGGTTCAGTTAAATTGACCCTAAGATTTATTCTTATTCTTATCCAGTCAAATACAAATACAGACATATGTTGTTTCAGTATAAATCAACTAAAGATTTATGCTGATACTTCTTCCAATCTCTACCAACAGTTACTTTGGATGGCATCTATAAGCCTGTCTCCGATAACTCTTTATCACTTCTCCAAATGGAATATTTAAGCCCATTCCCGATACAATCAACCAATATCATTACTTCATACACTAGCGAGTGCAAATATTTGGGCACTTTAGTGTTCAATCATCTTCCACCTTCAAGTTACGAATGGCGAACATACCAATCTAACTCTTTAGGTTTAAGAAGATTGAACAGGGGTAGTTTTTGTACCCCAAAATTTGACCTATCTTTTCTCAATACATTTCTCACTAAAAACTCTTCAATGACTCAAGCTTGCAAAAGTGTTGACTAGGTCAGATCATCTCCTAAGCACTGAGTCTCCAAATTAGGGTTTTTACTGAGAATGATTGATCACCAAATTTTTACCTAATGACTTGAAACATAATCTTAAGGACTCAAACACAACATGTTGAGCTAATTTCATGGCTCGAATCATTTCTCAAGATTATAGGTTTGATAGTTGAAATTTGGATTAACTGACGAAAAGTCAACCGATACACAAAACGTCAAACTTCGACTTTTTGGTCAACATTAAATTTCAAAGATCAAAATTAATCAAGACCTTCAAAAATATCAAACTTGATCATCAAGAATCAAGAAAATCAATAAAGTCAAGAAGTCAACAAAAAGTAAAGATTTCCAAGAATTAGGAAAGTTCTAAGTGTTTTTTACACTTGATAATTTCATTACTTCGTGGCATTTTTTCACTGAGATAAAAGATGATTCAAAGGAAACTTTCAACATTAAAGTTGTAGATCTTGATGAATTCTACAACTCTGTATCAAAGGGTTGATATCCAAAAAATGCTTAGATTTGAAGATATAAGCCCGTGAAGTCATGACATTTTTATCTAACACTTAGAGAAATTTTCAACAGGTTTTGGTCCCAATTTCTTGGCCAGTTTTCATCAAGTTCCAGTTTAATCTAGCCAAAGTGGTCAACATGAAAGTTGTATACAATTTTTTAAGATTTTTAAAACATCCAAGAGCATGAATTTATCATACTTGAGCTAGGAGATCCAAAGGCATGAATTTGGGCATCCATTAATGAATTGCAAGTCATTTTGGTGAAGAACACATGACCCAATCTACATGTTATGCTGCATAATCTTGTGTTGCGGGCCTTCTAAATTGCAAATCTCACCATAATTTAATGTTTACATAAACCTTTGAGCTATGGTCCATTTGATTTAAGCATTGTCCAAGTGATCTTTACATTTTTGGCATAAAGTTAACATTGCCATTCTTACAAAGTAGCTTTAATCACAATGTCAGCTCTTCTTGAGCCTCTAACTTGTTCCTTATACATCCACTCAACACACAAAATCAGATAAGCATGCTTAAAGTTTCCAATAACTCTATGAAGTAAAGTACAAAGCATTGGAACTATGATCTTCAAGCTTGCTTCATGTACAATCCAACCTAGACACAACATTTAATCCTGGAAAATCTGATCAACCATTGTCTTAAAAACTCTTACCTATAAATAGAGAGATCATTTGCAATATAGAAAGAGGAACAAGCCATCAAAACAGATATACTTTCAAAAAACCAGAATTGTCCATAAAAGCTCCATTTTTGAGCTTTGAAGTCCAAATCTTTGAACCTCTCACACCTTGCGAGTTTTTCCAAATAAATCATCCAAATACTTTACATACATCATATAGAAGTTGTTCAAACACGAGAGAAACTTCTGTAACATCACTATCACAATCTTCCAAACTCAAAAATAGTACTTTGCAACTCGACGTGGTTGGATCAACTACTTTCAGCATAAAGGGAGGATTGGAACAACTTCAAGAAGGTCTAAAGGAGCTCGATCAATCACCACTTCGCACCCGGAAACATCCTTACGTATTCTAAATTTTTCGCTTCAAGAGGTAAAATTTCTCAAACTATAATATCTTTATCCATACACCATCTGCTTTTGCATTCAAAAGGATACAACATGACAGATCAAAGAGAAAACATAGCGAAAAGCCAGGACAGGGGCTGACACGGGTGCCCATATCATACGACACGGACCGTGTCAGCTCAGCTGGGTTGAAAACTTAACAAAAATGCAGGGCATGGCCTGACACGGGTGCCCGTGTCATACGACACGGTTCGTGCCAACTCAACTGGTTCAGACATGTGCAAAAAATCAGGCAGGCAGGAGCTGACACAGGTGACAGTGCCACACGAAATGGCCCGTGTTAATTTGGCTGGAACAAAAATGTGCAGAGAAGCCAGGGACAGGTCCTGACACGGTTGCCCGTGTCCACTGACATGGCCCGTGTCAACTCAGGCACCAAATTTCTTAATTTTGAGATTTTTTAGGACATATTGCATTTCTTGGAGATGACCTAATACCATAAAACCCTTTTTCTAAATGAAACATCAAAAATATTTTTCTAAACAATTAGTGTTCTTTATAAGTTAATTTAGACCTAAGTTTTTCTTCAATTAAATGAATTACAAAACCTTTTCTATCAAAAAACCCTAAAAAATAATTTCTTTCACTTTACATTTTCTTGCACATTTTACTATTTTTACATTATAAATTATGTAATTGTCAAATACTTGTAATAGTAATTAGGGTTTACTTTACTTGTCATCCCTATTTGTAATTTTGTATCCCCATCCCCTCAAGTATTGTAATAGCGTAAGATATTTAATTTTCGCAATTTAACGTTTTTCATATTATTGCTAGTAATTAGGGTTTGTATGGCAAGATCTTAAAATCAAACAATAGACAACCCTAATTCAAGACAAATTCCTGAAAACGAAAAAAACTTCGCACACTTGCGCCTCTAGGGTAACCCACACTTGTTGCCTCGGATATAAGCAGTCATGTCCCTCGAACGTGGGATACTTTAGAAAAGACCCTTGATTACAAGATCGTAGTCCCTCGATGATCCTTCGATGTTGCATTTGGTAAACGATCTTAGTCCCTCAAAACAAATTTCTAAGATGTCCTACAAAGTTGCCTTCTGTGACTGTATGACGACCCACGCCCGTCCCTTCACATCCAATGATAAAGTTTCTTACTAACTAATGGTAAGATAACACTATCTAAAGGAGGAGAAAAAGAACAAAGACTTTCTTTTGAGTAGGTAGAACATTCATTGCTTGCTCACAAACATTTCAAAACAAACATCTTTTCAAACACACAAACACCTTCATGAAGTATTTTCAAAAGTCAACACTTTGTATACGTTTTCACCGAAATGAGAAACATTACAAAGTTCTCCTAAATGAAGGCACTTTTCAAAAATACTTTCAAAATAAATCACAAGCACATTTATAAAGCATTTCAAAGTGAACTAGTAACTAAGAACCCATAGATAACTACGGATGTCAATGGTGCTAACACCTTCCCTTTTCATAACCTACCCCCCGAACTCAAGAAAAATTCTCAAAAGGTCTTTCATGTTCTTTTCACCCTTTCCTTTATTGGATAAAAGAAAAGTCTATGGCGACTCTTGCTATCCGTAATAATTGCAATAAAATGCAAAACACCCAAGTCAGTTCTCCCACCATATTACAGGTATCATCCAACAACCATGTAAAACATAAATTTTTTGAATTTTTCTCCAGCGGTAACCGGTTACCATAGGGTTGTAACCGGTTACACATGTACGATAACATATAGATTTTCAAATATGCATGCATGTAACCAGTTACCCAAAAGCTATAACCGATTACCACTGAACCAAAATATTTTATTTAAATTTTGTGAAGTCCTGTAACCGGTTACTGTAACTATGTAACCGATTACCACTGAGTGAAAGTGATAAAAACATATTTTTCTAAGTGATGGACATGCAATGTTTTACTCTTAAATGATCATGACACTTATGTAAAATGTTTAGAGTATATTTTGAGAACTATATCATCTTAAAAACCTCAAATTAAAACTTGTACCTAACTTGTTGATGAATCTTCACAATTCTTCATCTTGAAATTTGATTGTACACATGTAGAAGACTTCAAAGAGTGATATTGAAATATTATATGATATTGAATATCTTCTTTTCCATAGCCTTGATATTTCTTTTACTTTTTTTATGGTGGTCTTCATCAAAACACTTTGATTAGAGTGCATGCAATCACAAACCCATCGAGGAAAGAACATTGATAACAAACACTCGCTCCAATTTGTCATAAACTTTTGGCATGTCCAAATTAATTACCCTAACCCCCTTATTTCCTTTATTCTTCTTCTCCATCCAGTGGAAACACTCCATTTCAACCAGAGCATTATCGGTAATGAGACGACCTTGAACAAAAGCACTTTGTTCTTTATCAACAACCTTAGGAAAGATAGGTTTAATTTTGTTTGGAATCACCTTAGTAACTACCTTCATAACCACGCTACCCAAGCTTATAGGCCTAAAATATTTGGGACTTGTTGGATTCTTACACTTGGGGATCAATGCTATATGAGTTCCATTTATTAAACTCGGGCTTTTATTGTTGTTCAGAATATCCAGAACTAGATTACTCACCTCGAGGTCCATAATTTTCCAATACTCTTGGAAGAAAAATGTTGGTAAACCATCTGGACCCGGGGCCTTGAGAGGGTGCATCTGAAAGAGTGATTTTTTAACCTCATCGGGGGTGAATCTTTCAGCGCACCAATCAACTTGACCAGGTTTCAACTTTCCCTCCATAATAGAACAAACGTCTTCCAGGTTAGAAGGATTAGAGGATGAAAAAATCTCAGAAAAATAGTTAACCAAAATACGCTTGCAATGCTCCTCTCCTTTCCACCAATACTCATTCTCATCTTTTAGCCTCTTAATAAAATTTTCTTGTCTCCGTTGGCTAGACTTACCGTGGAGGAATTTTGTGTTCTTGTTATTGTGTTTTATCCATAAAGCCCTACTTCATTTCCTCCACACAACCTCTTCCACTTAAAGCAAATTATCCCTTTGACTCTCCAAAGCTCTATTCGGGTTGAACTCATCACTGCCCCCATTCCAACAATTATAATCATTCAAAAGATATTCTATTCTCCTTAACTCCTTGCTAACAGTCCCAAGTTTAGACTCCTGAAAGAACTCCTTAAGACCCTACATCGCTTCAAACATGTTAAAACCCCTAAGAGCATAATTGTTTTAGAGCTGAGCAACAAACTTTTCAAACCTCGGATCCTTGCTCCATACTTCCTCAAACCTGAAGACATGTCTACTTCTTCTTCCTCTATTGCCAGATCCATCTTCCAGAATAACTCTGATGGTCACATGGTCAGAACCATAATACGAGAGATGAGTCACCCTAATAGGCGCAAATATAGCTAGAAAATTCTCCAAAGCTAAACACCTATCCAGTCTACATTAGACATTATCAGCATCACCCCTCCCATTTGTCTAGGTAAAAGGGTAACCCTCGATCCCCAAGTCAATTAATCCACAAGTGTTCAAAGTTTGACCCCCCCCAAGAGAATTGCCTCGTGGATCTATCTAAATCTCCCTTCTTCTCATTGTCAAACAGAGTGTCATTCAAATCCCTGAAGCAAATAAAGTTGTTACCAACACTTTGCACCACCTCCTGGATTAAACTCCATGTTCTCCTTTTATATTTCTCCTCCAAGAAACCGTATATGCCATAGAAAGACGACAAATGATGATCACAATAATCCAAAAAAGTCTCTCCAATATGATTGAGAGAGAAAGAAACAATGTTGATTTGAAAGCTTTCCTTCCATAGGCGAAAAATCCTACCATCCCTTTCCCTACCAACACCACTACTATCTAACACATGACACCCCCGTAACCACTTCTGAATTTGATAGACTCCACTTTTTCGACCTTGAGCCTCGATTCCTTGATAAATACCAAATCGAGATTTTCAATGCGGGTGAGCCTCAACAAGGCTCGAACTGCACATGGATTCCCTAACCCCTACGATAACTGATTACTCATTATTTTTACTATTTCTATTATTTATTTATTTATAAAATATTCACCATTTTCATTTAAATTAATTATATTTTCTATTAAAATTTAAATATTTAAGTTTTATTTAATTAAATGACAATTTTAATTTTAATTTTAATTTTCCATTTTGGAGTATTAGACCTATTTTATAGGTATCAAGAAGTTAAAGAAAGGGTCGGAAAAAGAGATAAGAATGTAGTCATCAAGAAAACAAGCAAGCATATGTATCTCCCAATTTGCGTACATATGCCCTTACATGATTTTGACCTAGCATACACACGTCTTTCTAAGCATTCATATGCATGGTTAAGACTTTCCCTAGTATATGTACGTCCATGTGATGATTTTCACTAACGATTTTAAGGTCCACAATGTCATTTTGTTCTATTGCTTTGCTAATGCATCCATGTTGTTGTAGTTTCTCTAGAACAACATTAACAGAGTAAAGTTATTCGAAACATCATCCTTCTAGAATGGATGAGTGAGATTAATAGTAATTTCAGGTAAATAAATGGATATTATGTAAAGAAAAGGAAGAAATAATGACGATGATCTACAATTATATGAGGATAATGTTAAAAATGTGAGACATTATTTGAAACAACGTGTTATATCAACAATGATGTTTGTACCGAGACCGTGGTGGATACTTTGAGTTGTCGTACTCTCGCGAGATTAAAAGAGTTAAACTGAATGATTAAATTTGAGTTGATGAGATTAATAAGTGGAAGAATACTAGTATTTATACTTAGACTTCGTTTGAGAGTTTGAAAGGAAAGAGAGAGGAGGACTTCGAGAAAAGTGAAGGATTTAGTGAAAAATATAAGGATTTGTGGCGAAGCGTTTTGGCTGATTTATTTTTTATCAAAAACATAAATCCCCGTAATTCAAGAGAGCTAAAAAAATTTAATGGAGGAGGGTTGAAGAGTTTTGGAGGACTTAAAGAAATTATTCAAATATAACTTATGTTTTTTTTTTTTAAAATTGAAACCCTCAATTCCTCTCCCATTCAAACTCCCAAACAAAGTCTTAGGGTATTATTACCCATAGACTAATCAGTTTCATTTAACCACAAGTTTGTTTTTTCGAATCTAAAATTGATCGAGTGAACCAATTTGTACTTGTTTCCTTAAACCTATCCAAATTGATCCACCACACCCCCGATCGCAAAAACATAAATCATAGATGTGCCACATGGATTCAACTAAGTTGAGCCAATATGCTGAAACATACCAAGATAAAAATTTCTAAAAAAAATTCCTTTATAAAGGAAGCTTGTCGAACATAGGCATCACTTTGTATTCGAAACTAGTAGGTGAATGGTGATATTTGGAGCAACTTGAAAGCTGGTTGGACATAGGCATGGCTTTGTCTTCAAAACTTGTAGTGTTATGGTTTGTCTAAGCGTGAATCATTTGAAAGTCAAATAACGACAAGATATTAATAAAATAAATGTGTAAATATATATTAACAATTAACCATTAGAAATTTTCCATTAAAAAAACTATCAAATCAAAATTTCCATTTACTTAATTTTTGAAAAATTATCTTTTAATTATTTCATTTTTTTTAAATGTTGTTGACAAGAAATTTTCGACTAGGGTAATAAACCTTAAGTTGTGGGGTTTATTTGGCTAAAGATGCATAGATTGGTGAAAAACAATAAGATGCGTCGAGCAAGGGGAAGACATCGACCAAGTGAGTCAGTCAATGAGGATCAGAAGATAGGAGGCAGCTGTCGACAGGTACAAAGGTCGACGAAGCATGGATTCATATTGGCGGGAACAGTTACCAACATGAAAGCCAACAAGAATGTGGGAAGATTCAAACAATTTCCACGAAGCCCAAACATGGGCTAGTAACCGTTGACAGTTACATATTTAGGATGTATATTTAAGCAAATTTTTGTATTTGTGTTACGGGTCGCATTTCTTCATATTTAATAGCAATACACTCAAAGTACTCGCATCTAAGAGAGAAACGAGTTCAAGATAAACAATGTATGAATGCTTCCATATTTAAATTCATAGTAATTTACAGTCTTTTCACTTTAAATTATAAGCCTTGTCTTTAATTTATTTTCTTTGTAACTGTATTTACCTTTTGCCTCTTTACCGGTTTTTCAACCCAAAAATACTCTAAACATTAAGTCTAGGATTATTGTAGTCGATCCTGCAAGTAACCTTTAATAAGAGGCTAGCGATTGTTTCACGGAAAAACAAATTGGCACACCCAGTGGGACACGTTTTTGTTTGAGTCTTCTTGTTTCGTGCATGAAATTAAGAAGTGCTAGAAAAATGGTAGATCCTAGAACTCCTAAAAGAAATCTGAATCTTGGAGGAAATATCATTGCGGAAGCGAGTGCAGGTTCAAGTCTGGAGCTCGTGTCTTTAACAATTCCAAATATAGTTACCACAACATAACTAGTATTTGCAAGACCAACAATGGTCATAACTATTGGGCCTTATGCTCCTAGTTTCGCAACAGAAACACATGATAGTGTGGTTCTTACTTCTGGGAAGTATATACCTAGTTTCACAAGAAATATATATGAGTATGGAATGCCCACAACAATTATGGTAGGATTGCATACTAGCAATCCAACATTTGGTGAAAATTCTTCATTTTCCCCATACCGTCATCCGGGGGTGTCGGGAAGCCAATTTGGGCATTCAACTTGGTTAGATTTTTCCAACCAAATTATGCCTACTTTCATCCCAAGTATTGTGGCTGACATGAGGCAACATATGGATGAAAGTAATCATGAAATGGTCAATATGCTCACTCAAAATATGAGTCTCATATTAATACGGTTAATTGAAAGTTTGGTTCAGTGCTATCAGATGTTAGCAGCTCAGATGACTCACATGAGAGATTTTCTTGGTGCTCCAAGAGCGCCAGTTCGACAAGCTGCACCCCCACCATGTGAGGTGCCAGTGCAGTACAATGAGATTTTCGATGAAGAGGTCGAACAACATCCAACGACTCCTCCACGTGTCGACTCCATACTTAGGGTAGCACAACAACCCCCAGTAGTAATAGCAAATCGAAACCCAAATGTCGACTGACTGGTCAGGCAGGTTCGACGTGAAACAATGGCTAGGGAACAAAACCTAGAAGCCATTGTCGAACGAATAATGGTGAGAAATGGAATAAGTATTGGCTGTTAGAGGACTATGTATGTTTCCCCGTTGACAAATTTTGTGTTACAAACGGAGTTACCAAGAGGTTGGAAACTCCCAAAATTCACTAAGTTTGTAGGAGATGTCGAAGAATCTACTGTTTAACATGTTTCCAGATACCAAATAGAACTTGGAAATTTAGTAGTCAATGAGGATTTGAGGATGAAATTTTTTCCCAATTATCTCACGAAGAATGCATTCACTTGGTTTACGACATATCCCCCACAGTCAGTCCAAAAATGGACCCAGTTAGAGAAATTGTTCCATGAGTAATTCCATATGGGGCAGTCCAAAATAAGGTTAACATAATTGTTCCGTGTCAAACGAAAGAGCATTGAGTCAATAGACCAATACCTTCACAGTTTTAGACTTTTGAAAGTGCAGTGCTTTACACAAGTTCTTGAACATGAGTTACTCGAAATGGATACAAATGGGTTAGAGTATTCCATTAGGAATAAATTACTTGACACTCAGTCTTTAAAGGATATGGCTCAATCAGCTATCAAACTTCGACTGATAGAACATTTGAAAGCTGAAAAAACTAACCCAAACAAATCTCACAAAAAAGGGAAAGTTGCTTATATGGCAACCGACGAATGTTCTTCTGACAAAAACGAGTCAGGGGAAGAAATAGAGGTTAATATGGCTAAACTCCAACCGAGACCCCCTTATGCGTGCAAACTTTTGAAACCCCCGAACAGGAAAAACCTCGTCGAAACCGAAAAGAATGGCGAAGCCATCACCAAGACCTATACTTTTGACATAACCAAATGTGATGAAATATTTTATTTGTTAGTATCTAATGGTCAAATTAGGGTACCTCAGGGCCTAAAAAATCTCCCACTTGAACAAAATAAGAAAAGGGGATTCTGTAAATTTCATAATTTTCTTGGTCATAAAACTTCTCAGTGTGTTCTTTTCATGGATTTGGTGCAGAAAGCTTCGAAAGATGGCAAGCTCCAGTTTGGCGAGAAGACAAAGATGTAAGTCGACACTGACCCTTTTAAAGTTGAAGAGGCTTTATACTCAAAACCTCTAGATTGTATGATGGTCGAAGCTACTAAGGGCCTCAAAAGAGAGGTTATAATGATTAGTGACATATAAGTTATGATGGTCAGAACTGATGATAGTGTCGACCTAAATATGGAAGAGGGATTACACGCAGTATACCCTCAACATGAAGAAAGCTTGGCAAACTTTTAAGAGAAATGCAAAGTGAAAGGGTCGAAATCAAAATTATGCCCAAGATGCAATGCTGTGTTTGATAAAGAAGCAGTTGAGAAGTATGAAGCTGTAAAAAAAGAGGCTCTTAAGAAAGAGAAGCCTCTAGTCCCAAGGTTTGTTTTCGACAAGCAAGGAAATCCTCGACGCAAAAAGGAGTACAGAAAATTGTTTCAACAACATCGTCCAAAAATCTTTCACCCTCCATCAAATATTCTGCAAGAAAAATGGGTGGAATCAGTGAGCCAAAAAGGGGGCAAGAGGCCAAATTGGAAGGTGATTGTACATGAAGCTGAGGCCCAGGAAAAAAAAGATAAGTCGAATGGTTATCAAGTGTCTCCTAATTATAAGATAAAAACCCAATGACAAGGACTCAATGGAGGAGTTATCAGAGGAACAAAAAGGCAGCAAAGGAAGCTTCGACATCTCAGTTAAAGCCACTCAAAGAAAACAATCATGTCGAAGACATACTACCAGTAGAAGCCACTAAGCCAATAGAGTTTCCAATTCCAAAGGTGTACTATCCCAAGTCAAAGCTGACTGAAAAAGAAAAGGCATGGAAAATTAAAGAACGACTATGAGGGTAGCTCCTTTGGATAACACAGAGCTGGTGGCAGCACAAAATATGGAATATACTCCTGCGCCTGAGTATACTCCTACATCTGAAGGCGAAGAAGAAGAAGAACCTAACTATGAACCTTCTCCAGAAGATTACATGGTGGATGATGATTATGATTATGGTGAACACTTCATCATTAATTATAGAATTGTGTAAATTCTACCTGCAGAATATGATAAAGTGTCAGAGATCTCAGAAAATGAAGAAGATTTTACCTCCAATGAAGTGGGTAATGAAAAGCCTCTATGTTACTATGTGATGATTAGTGGTATGGTCGAAGAACAAAAGGTTGTGTTTGAAAAACCAAGCCCATTGATGTTGTATCATCTCAAGCCTTTATTCATAAGGGAAAAGGTAGATGGCATGCCGGTGAACAAAGTGTTTGTCCATGGCAGGGAAGCTATGAATCTAATGCCACACGCTCTGTTTAAGAAAATGGGGAAATATGGGTCAGATCTTCGATCTCACAACATGGTTTTATCAAACTATAAAGGAAAAACCAGTAGCATACTGTGTGTCATCCAAGTAGAATTGGCGTTCGGAACAATAACCAGATCAACATTGTTCATGGTTATAATTCCAAAGCCAACTTTAATCTATTACTTAGCCGTGAATGGGTACATGGAATAGGTGCAATCCCATCGACTTTGCACCAAAGAATTTCCATTTGGAGGAAAGATTGCATAGTAGAGAACATAGAAGATGATCAGAGCTACTATAAAGTCGACGAGGTTAAAGGTGGAAAGAAGTCTTTCGACCAACATTTGGTGAATGTAGCGCCTTGTGGTGATGAGAATTACATGCCCAATGAGAATTCAAATTGTTTTCTAAGTTTGGATCCTGATTATGGTTTTACATGGGATTCTGAAGAGGCAATAGTGCCTATGGAGTCGATACCACCTACAAGGTGGTCTGTGGTCGAACGTGATGACCAGTGAGTCGGAAAGTTTGGCTCAGATTTCGGCTTATGTAGTTGGGGAAAAAAGGAAATCGGATTTGGAAGTTGAGAAGCTACAAAATATGGTTGTTGAAGCCAAAGCAAAGAATCAAGAAGAAGGCCAACAAGGCCAAACAACAACTTTATAAAGTTAGAGGTTAGATTGTATATATGACAATGAACCTTTGGGGTTTGAAAAGGACCCACTGGATTCAGTATAGAAGATGAAAGCCTAAGATCTGTTAGAGGAAGTTGATCTGAGAGAGGGCACAACAAAGAGGCCAACGTACATTAGCACTAAAGTTGAGTCGAAAAGGAAAGTCAAGTTGATCAAGCTACTAAAGGGGTATATGGATTGCTTCGCTTGGGATTATAGTAAGATTCCGGTTTAAATTGAACGGTGATGGAACATTGGATGCCTATTCTGCCAGATAAAATACTAGTGAATCAACATCCTATGAGGTTCACCCATGAGATCACTTTGAAGATCAACCATGAGATTGAAAGGCTGCTCAAAAGTAAGTTCATCAAAACTGCAAGGTATGTCGAGTGGTTAACAAATATCGTCATTATTATTAAGAAAAATGGAAATCTCAGAGTTTGTATAGACTTTAAGGATTTGAATAATGCTACGCCTAAGGACAAATATTCAATGCCTATGGCAGAAATGCTAGTCGATTTAGCTGCAGGGTATGAATATCTTAGCATGCTCAACGAATATTCTGGGTATAACCAGATCTTTATAGCATATGAAAATGTGCCCAAAACGGTATTTAGATGCCCAAGGGCATTAGGAACATATGAATGGATGGTAATGTTGTTCGGTCTGAAAAATGTCAGAGCCACCTATCAATGGGAAATGAATGCCATGTTTCATGATTTTATAGAACATTTCATACATATATATTAATGACATTGTAATAAAATCTTCATCTGAGAATGGTCATCTAGACCATATTCAATGATCCTTTGAAAGAATGAGGAAATATGGATTGAAAATGAATCCACTAAAATGTGCATTCTGTGTACACGCAGGAGATTTTTTAGGTTTTGTAGTACACAAAAAAAGCATCAAGATCAATCAAAGCAAAACAAAAGAAATTTTGGATCTCAAGCCTCCTTCGAAAAAGAAACAGTTGCAGTCTTCGTTGGGGAAAACAACTTCTTGAGAAGATTTATCTCAAATCTAAGTGGGAAAATGAAGGTTTCTTCGCCACTGCTAAAGATCAAGAAGGAAAGTGACTTTCATTTGGGAAAGGAACAACAAGAGGCCTTTGACGCAATAAAAGAATAATTGACAAGGCCTCCTATTTTATTGTTGCCTAGTCAAAATAAAAACATGATATTATACATAGTTGCATTTGATCTGACGATAGGGGCATGTTAGCCCAAGAGAATGATAATGGAGTCGAAAGACCCATCTATTACCTTAGTCGAGTATTGATAGATGCATAAACTAGGTATAGCATGATAGAAAAGTTATGCCTTTGTTTGTATTTCTATTCTTATGTATTAAACTTAAGCAATATATTAAACTAGTTGATATTTATGTTTTGTCTCATTGTGATGTCATTAAACATATGTTGTCCAAACCAATTTTGCATAGTCGAATTGGTAATTGGGCAATAGCTTTAACTGAGTTTTCATTATCTTACATGCCTTTAGAAGCCATGAAAGGCCAAATCATGGAAGACTTTATAGTCGATCATACCATAATAGAACCATCAGCAAAAATGGTAGACACTGACCCTTGGAAATTGTATTTCGATGGTTCAAGCCATAAAAATGGAACTGGTGTCAGAGTTCTGATTATATCTCCAAAAGGAGTATCGACAAAACTCAAATGTAGGATATATGGAAAATACTCCAACAACAAAGTAGAGTATGAAGCGTTAATTACATGGCTTAAACTTTTGAAAGACTTAGGTGCGAAAAGGGTTGAAATCAAAGGAGATTCGAAATTAGTGATTAAGCAAATCACTCGAGAATACAAATGAATCAAAGAGCACTTATTCTTGTATTTTGCAATGGTCAATCAATTATTGGAATATTTTGAACTTGTGAGTGTGACACATGTACCTAGATTGGAGAATCGAGTGGCGAGTGATTTGGCGCAAATTGCCTCTGGGTACAAAGTATCCACCGACAAGCTGAAAAGTTTTGTCGAGGTGAGAGAAAAGGTAGTTTCAACACCATCCTTCACATTCCCAATTTCAAAATCTGGGGGGCAGATGATACGTGTGAAATTTTTGAAATTTTTGCTATTGACAATTTGTCAGACATAGATTGGCAAATGCCAATTGTGAATTATTTGGAAACTCCAACTGGAAATATGGATAGGAAAATAAAATATAGGGATTTGAGTTACGTGTGCATGGCCAATGAATTGTTCAAAAAGAATCCTGAAGGAGTGTTGCTTAAATGCTTAGGAGATACTGAAGCATATTTGGCAATAGTCGAAGTCCATAGTGGAGCCTGTGGGGCTCACCAAGCCGACCATAAAATGAAATGGCTTCTTCGACAGGGTGTCTATTGGCCAAGTATGTTAAAAGATTGTATTGAGTTTGCTAAGGGCTGACAGGAATGCCAAAAGCATGCAGGAATTCAACATGTACCTGCTAGTGAACTGCACACGATTAATAAGCCATGGCCGTTTTGGGGATGGACGTTGGACGTCATAGGAGAAATTCGACCGGCATCGTCGAAACAACAAAAGTTTATCCTAGTATGGATAGACTACTTTACTAAATGGATAGAAGTGGTGCCATTGGCCAATGTTGACCAGGAAGCAGTGATTGACTTCATTCAGAAGAATACCATTTATAGATTTGGGATTTATGAGACAATTGCTACAGACCAAGGATCAATTTTCATTGGGCAAAAGATGCAAGAATTTGCAGGTGAAACAGATTTTAAGTTGGTAACATCCACGCCTTATTACGCTCAAGCCAATGGTCAGGTCGAAGCTGCCATTAAAGTGATAATTGGGTTGATTAAGAAACACGCCTCTAAGAAACCCAAGAATTGGCACAAGACTTTGGATCAAGTTTTATAGGCTTGTCAAACATCCTCCAAAGAAGCAACTGGGTCGACACCTTTTCAACTGGCATTTGGACATAATGTGGTTTTACCAGTCGAGATGCAATCAGTACGAGTGCAACACCAACACGAACTCTCATCAGAAGAATATTGGAATATGATGCTGGATGAAACAATGGATTTAGATGAAGAAAGATTAGTTGCACTAGACGTGCTAATTCAAGAGAAAGAGCGAGTTGTGAGGGACTATAATCAAAAGTCCAAGGTAAAAACGTTTGCGGTCGGTGATTACGCATGGAAAGTTATTCTTCCTGTGGACAAAAAGATAGAACTTTGGGGAACTGGTCACCAAATTGGGAAGGACCATTCCAAATACTACAGACGCTTACCAATAATTCATATGAGATCGAAGAGTTGGGCTTCGATCAAAGAATATTGAAAGTAAACGGCAAATATTTGAAAAAGTATAAACCTATGCTTCAAGATATTCAAATTACTGCAAAATAAAGCATGTCGAAAATCATGGGCCAAAATGGACAAGTGTCAAGATGGCTATTAAATTCCCCAATGGAATTACAAAAATAAAAAAATAAAGCCCAGTAGAAACGGAAGCGGAGCCAAAAGCTAGCATTTTTTATATTCAGTAGAAAATGTGGGAAACGAAGGGGTTTTGTTTCTTTTTTTTCGCGAGCAAGAAGAAGAGATGTAGGCAAAAGAAGAGATGTATGTAACCCAAAAAGGGGGTATTTAAAGAGAAAAATCACATTCGTCGATCACTGACAAGTGGCACTGATCCAACTATGATAAAGCAAAAGAAGTGGAAAAGTTGGTGGGGTTTGCTCAAAAACCCACCCCCTAAAATCTATGAGTGGTCATGAGAAGTGATTAAAGTGACATGGGAAATTGTTGCACATAAAGTAGTCATGATTGAAATTCTGGTATCAGATATGCGATGTCGAATAAGATGTCATGACACAAATATATGTTTGCAAGTAAGGTGCAGTAAAATCAAAAGCAGTAAAAACACAAGAGATTATTCACCCACTTCAGTGTACAACAACACCTACTTTGGGGGCTACAAAGCCAAGGACAAGTTCACTAAATAGTATTAATTCATAGACCCTCAGTAAACAACCAGTTTATGATCTAATCACTTAATCACTACCCAAGCTAAACTTTTGCCTAAGACTCACCTAGGTATTAGGACATCCTCAAATCCCTTCAATCACTTACAGTGAAGAACTTAACAAAATTAATAAGTTTGAAACACTTCAATCATTCAATGCTTAAAAGCTTATGAATGATACACAATTAATAACCCAAATAACAACTCAAGTATTTAAACTAATACTTAGAGTGTATTACAAATAAAAAGCCTAGACTTCTAATCAGAAAGAAAGTATTCTTCTTCAAAAGTTGCTTGTATTTGAATAAGGAACCAAGTCCTTATATATGCGAAGCTTTGGGCTTGGGCTTAAAAAAATATTCAAATCTTTTGAGTATTTCCATAAAAACAGGCCAAGATAAAATTATGCAATTTGAAAAATATTCCTCCATATTTTTCGCAGCCTGTAGATCACAAATCATGAATTATAGAATGCTGGAAGTTAGGAAACAAAATACTTAACTGATTTTGGGCTGAGATCAATTCAGTAGGCAGATGTCAAGACATCTGCTTTGACATCATTCAAAACAGTTTTGCTCCAAATGTTAAGACATTTAGCAAAACATTAACAAGTCATTTTTTTACCAAAATTACAGCCAACAAACACATACAAACTCCCCCTTTGGAAAATTTTGGCTAAAACATTGTTAGATCATATTATCATAGCAGCAACACAGTTATCAGAGCATTGTCAGGGCAGAAGCATAAGCAAAGCAATAAAAACATACATTCAGTTAGCAGTTAGTTGTTAGCACAGGGAGATGTCAAAACATCTTCTGGGACATGAGGCTCTTCTGGGACATGAGGCCCCCCCTCAAGTATTAAGCTCCCTCTCAATCAATGGTCAGTGGTTAGTGGTTAGCCAGTCACTCACTCACTTTTTCTCCCCTTTTTAGTCATAATATGCCAAAGAAAGGATGCAATCAAGATAATATCAGTATTAGGGTACATACCATATAATTCAAATGTCAAGCACATGCAAGTGCCAAAAATGAAACAAAGAGTTCAGAGAGACATGAAGTAGTCTAACTGTCATCCAGACTAGTTGACTTGGTTGAACTAGAACTTCTTTCCTCACTAGAATCTTCACCTTCATAACTCATTGCATCATTAAGGTCGCTATCCTTTTGCAGGTCCTTGATCATATTTTCAAAGATTAGCTTCCTAGCCGAGCTCACTCTGATCACATAATCTAATTCCTTGCATGCTTCCCTTAATTCATTGATCATTTCATCCTTGGTGGAGGTATTTTCAGCAGGAGCAGATGTTAAAACAATTTCTGGGACATGTTTTCTTGAAAAAAACTTAAAATGGAGGGTCAAGGCAGACTCCCTCTTGCATACAACATCATTTCCACTTAGGATTCCAGGATGCTGATTTAGGATAATTCTACAGAGGAGGGAAGGAAAAGCAATTGGCATTTTAATGGCACAAGTTCCTGCATGTTTAATGGTCTGATCAAAGATATAAGTCCCATAATCAAAAAGTTTTTGGTTTCCAATAGAATAAATGAACTTTCCTAAACAAATGGAGATGGTTGAAGTGTGATTAGTGGGAACCCAATTTGCAGCTCTAATCCTATGTAAAATTGCATATTTCACACTCAGTTTGCTGACAGGATGTTTGTTTTTCATTGGCCACTCACTTACTTGAATAGTAGTAATGGCTTTATACACTTTATTGTCTGTTACTTCCAGCTTACAACATACATCATCAGACCTATCTAGAAATTTGTTTATAATGGTAGGAGAAATTTCTACACACTTTCCTCTAACAAAAATCTTTCTATACTCCTTACTCTTATGGTCAACACAGTCAACATGAATATTAACAATAAACTCCTTAACAAGAGTTTCATAGAAATTTGTAAACCTGGTAACTGTTTTCAACAATCCAGCATATGAGATCAGCTCCATGATTTCCTTACATTCCAAAGCACCAGCTCCTAGTTCTCTCTCCAGGGCAATCATTTTTTGATACACATACTTCCACTTTTTAGCATTCCTAACAGAGTGAAAGGAGATGTTGTCAAGTGGGGCATCAGGAACCCTAACAGATAATTTCTTATTTGTAGACTTTTTTATAGGAGAGATGTCCTAAACATCTTGCTCGACATAATACTCAGAGTCAGTCTCTTTAATCAGAATAACTTTCTTCTTACTCTTGGATCTTTTTACAGCATCCTCATCATCATCAGTAGAGCTAACAGGTCTAGATTTTCTCTTGCTAGAAGGAGGGACCACTTTACTTCCTGCTTTTGGGGGTCCATACATGGTTTTCTTTTTTATTATCTTGGGAGGGGGTGTGATACTTGCATCTTTCACTCTCCTGGACTTTAGCCTTCTAGCAATACCAGGTACAATATTAGTGATGAGCTCATTGTCAGGAAGCTCTTCAATATTGACTATATTCACAACATTGTGACCTTCTCCATCCTTGGAGGCAGCGGCATCTTCTTTAGAAGGAGAGTTTTCTTCAACATTTTGTTCAACATTTTCTTCTTCCACATCTTTTAGGGCAGAGGTAGCAAGCTTCTCAAGTTTCCTATCAGCAACATCATTCTTGGATGATTCAGCAGCATCATTTTTAGGATTACTTCCTTTGTCAGCAGGAGGAGGCATACGAGCAAGGGGAGTAGAAATCTCAGGCACAACAAATCCTTCATTTAATACTCTGTCCACAAGCCTTCTGATGCTTCTATCAACATTGATAATTTCTTCTTCAGTTCTATTGTTAGTAGCAGTAGAAGAGTTACCTTTATCATCTTTATATTTCTTAACTGGTAATGATCTAGGTTTCTTGACCTTTTTCTCAAGCGGAGGGACCGTTGATAGAGGATTAACATCTAATACTCTGTCAAGAGAAAGATTTTCATTGGCAGATTTTGAGGAAGATGATGTGTGATGTTGAGACATGTTTGAGAATTTTTGAGTAAGGTGATGAAGAATGGAAAGGGTCCTTTTTCTGTGGAGGAGAATGAAGAGTTTGTGAAAGTATACAGAAGAAATTTTTTAGCGTGTGGGAAAAAAATTGAGGCAGTCTTGTAATGATTGATTTCTAACTTTTATTTGTTGGAAACACAAATAATGCAATATCACTTTAATGTTATCTCCACACACTTTTAATTGCTACAAGCCCTCATATAAGCATATCCCTAATTTTCTTCTTAAATTCTCAAATTTATTAGCATTCAAAGCTTTTGTGAGGATGTCATCTAGTTGAAACTCAGTGTTTACATGTTCTAAAGCAACAATCTTTTCTTCAAGAAGCTCTCTTATAAAGTGATGACAGATGTCAATATGCTTGGTCCTGTTGTGTTGAATGGGATTATTTGAAATGTTTATGGTGCTTAAGTTGTCACAGAATAATGTCATGACATCTTGTTTGACATTGTATTCTGATAACATTTGTTTCATCCAAACTAGTTGAGAACAACTGCTTCCTGCAACAATGTACTCAACCTTAGCAGTGGACAGAGACACACAATTTTGCTTCTTGCTGAACTAAGATATGAGATTATTTCCCAGAAAGAAGCATCCTCCTGATGTACTCTTTCTATCATTAGCACTTCCTGCCCAATTAGCATCACAAAAACTAGTTAAGGTAGAATTTGATCCATGAGAATACAACATACCATAGTCATTTGTCCCATTCACATATTTAAGAATCGTCTTCACATGGTTGGCATGGATAATTTTAGGATCAGTTTGATATCTTGCACACACCCCTACAACAAAGGAAATGTCTGGTCTGCTAGCTGTGAGATATAGAAGACTACTTATCATGCTTCTGTAGAGACTTTGATCTAGACTTACTCCTTTTTTATCTTTAGTCAGCTTCAGATGTGTGGGAGAAGGGATTCTTTTGTGACTGTAATTCTCCATCCCAAACTTCTTCACTATATTCTTGTCATACTTGCTCTGAGATAAAAATATGGAATCTTCCATTTGTTTAACTTGCAAACCAAGAAAATAGGTTAATTCACCAACAAGACTGTCATACCCCAAATTTTCCCTACCGCGACAATTTTATTTTCCGAAATTAAAATAGAAGAAACATTTAATTAAAGACGGTACTACAGTATCTGATGTCCCATCTTTATCCAACTAGGAGGTGTATTTTAATTCAGGGAAATGAGGCTTTTTGAATCAGAAAGACTCATGAATCGATTCGCATGTTGGCCAATGGCCCATACGATTCGGAAATGGAAGTTAGTTTAAAAGAATAAAAATTATTAAGCTTTTAATTATCACAATTCGTTTAAGAATGATAGGTATTGTCACTTTAAAATTAAAAATCCATTTTTTAACAAGAAATGAGGTGTAGTTTGGAACACAAGCTCGTTACGCTAAGCCCATTGGTTTTTATCTAAGGAAATTATTTTTTTATATCATGTTGTTGTTTGTTGGGTTGGGCCAATTGAGGCCCAATATAAGTTGAAAAGAAGCGAGGTCCATTAAAAAAGGTGCTGGTAGCCCATTCTGTTTTTAAACAAAATTATTATTGAACAATTCTTACTAAATTGATTTTTGTAAAGATTATTATGAATATTAATAACTCTTGGAAAAAAAAGGGGGTCTTGTTTAAGGAAAAAGTCTGTTGGGCCTAATTAAAATCGGAAAGGGGTTTTTGCTATAAATAAAAAATGTAAGATGGGCAGATTGATTAACATTTGGCTCATATTCCGCTAACAGGCACTGTAGTGATTAAGAGCCTGAATTAGCGCATGTGATTAACAACAACACTTAATGTACAGATTTAACTAAAAAAAAGAACCAAATCTGAGTCTTTAAAATAAAATTAAATAAATCTGCAAATCTGCAGAAATTCTGATACAACCCAAAAATCCAATCACAGCGAATCTACAAATTTACAAAAGAAAAACATCTGGTAACATAATATATTACAAATCCCAGATCATATCAATTACAGTGTCAAATTGAATCATAATCAGAATCAATTTTGGCTACAGAATTGCATATTACAGAAAACAGATCTCTGTACAGAATTAAATCTACAGATCAAACCAAATCAAATCTCTAGCAAATCAAGCCCAATTTTTTGTAATTCAAATTCTTACCTTAATCAAAAGCCTCAACAAAATATTATAACTTACAACTAAATCTCAAAGGGAAAATTATACAGAAAAAAGGCACAAAATCAATTCAGCAAAACGACAATTGTGCAAATCAAAATATTTTTTTTCATTAAATCAAATATCAGATTTTACAGTTCAAAACTTAAAACGAATTAAATCTGCAAATCCAATTTTTTCCTATTACAGATTCAAAACTAAATTTGTACAGAAAGAAAGAACTTTCACCGTCAAAATTGAAGATTCCCTGAATCAAATTTTGCCCAAAGGTCAGCTTTATTACAGAACCAATCTGGGGCTTCACAATGCAAAGGCGAGATCAAAAGAAAATCCTTGTCGCCAAGTCCGGAGAATACAAAATCACAACAAATCTTGCAAATCTAAAACATGAAGGCATAATATACTCTATAAATCTGAAAGAATATTTTTGTATCAAAACTAAAATCAAAACCTGCAAACATATACAGTCAAACCCGAATCAATTAGTTTTTATAAATTTCTACCTATAATAACCAGTCTGTAACGACTGAGTTTCAAAACCCTAGATCTAAAAGAAATATATAAATAGGAGGAAAAAGAATAATGAAGGGGTCGGTTTTTTGGGAAGAGGGCGAAAGGAGAGAAGAAGCTCACAAGAAACGTTACCGAAGTTAGGCCTAAAGACACGATTAGAGTTTCGAAGCCTGAAACCCTAACCGTGTAACCGTAGATTTCCCAGTATTCGTCACCACTGCTAGCTATCGCCATCAAAACCTACAATCAAAGAGGACGGAAGAATCAAAACCCAGTGGATTAGCGCCCATCAACAGATAACAATATCGAACGAAAGGGTAAGGGAACTTAGCTTTTCCTCTTTGCCATTCTTGTTTTGTTTGTGGTTTTAATGGAAATCGCGATAGAGGGGATTAGGTTTAGGGTTGCCATGGTTCTTAGATCTAGGGTTTGATGAAAGAGGGAGACGGGGCATTCGCGGGTAGAAGGAAGAGGAAAGAGTTGATGTAAAGAGAGATAGAATGAGATAATATGAAGAGGAAATTTAAAATGAAATTTCATATGCTTTGTAATCGTATACCCGCACCTCCACTGTAATAACCATGCACCTCACAGTATATCCATCTGATCTGTATTGGACGGATGTGAGCCCAAGTCCATCATATACTCTATACGCCTTCTCACACTGGATCATCTAGACTCTCTAGAAAACAAAAAAACTCCGTTTGTGCTTAGGCCCAATTCGTTTATACACCCATTTTTTGCCTTAATTACTAAACATAGCAATAAGCCACACCCCCTGTCCAGATTTCGTTTTGGGCTTGAAGCCCATATCACTTTCCACACCCCCCCTATTTTGCTTAGAAGCTAAAGTTACACCCCCAGATTGGTTAAATTATTATTTTCTTTTTATTATCTCTTTTTATATTATTTTTTATATTATATTATTAATTATCTATTTCTTTTCATTTACAATTATTATAATTTTCATTTACAATTATTATAATTATTATTAATTTTTTATTATCATATTTTATCTATTATTATTATTATTTATTATATGTAGATATTATTATATGGGCAAATAAATTATTTTAAATTGAAACCACATATATTATTTTATATAAATATTTGCATCAAATATTTTTATCATGCATTAATCAGGAGATCTTCATAATTAATACAATTAAAAAACACTCAACTAACGACAAACTATTTCCGCAATAAACTAAATTAATTAACTATCTTTTTGCAAATGAGTTTCAGGCTAGTTTTGACTTACTACGCACTCAGTCAAAGTCTCCGCAATCACTACTCCCGACCGAGTGCGAAGTGATTCAAAATATTCTTGCAAACCCTTAAAAAAATACCAACCCCATACGAACTACAAATTGGGACTCTGATTCCTCATAAGAGGATACGTAGGCATACAATCTAAAATCATGGCGAGTCTTTCTAATTAAAACTTAAAATCCAGTTTACCCCAAACCTAAACCTAGAGGCTAATATCCTTGTGAACAAGGTAGATGAAAGGTGCCTAACACCTTCCTTTCGTCTAATTGAGTCTGAAACCTAGAATCTTTGTCCGTGAATTAGGATTTTATGTTAGGTTCCCTTTCATAGGATAAAAACTAATAGTGGCGACTCTGATAAAAAAACCCAGTTATTACAAAGACTCATTTCAAATTCAGACTGCATTTACTTGACAAAATGTTCCACCATCTCATTTGACATCCCACCAAATACAATATCATCAACATAGATTTGAGCAATCATAATCTTCCCTTCTTCTTATTTGAAAAAGAGGGTTTTATCTATGCCACCTTTCCTATATCCATTCTCCATAAGGAATTCTGTCAGTCTCTCATACCAAGATCTTGGAGCTTGCTTCAATCCATACAGGGCTTTCTTCAGTTTATAGACATGTTTAGGAAAACATGGATCAACAAATCCTTTTGGTTATTCAACAAAAACTTCTTCATTCAGGTACCCATTCAAGAAGGCACTCTATACATCCATTTTAAACAATTTCAATTTCAAAATGTATGCAACTCCCAACAGTATTCCGATTGATTCAAGTCTATCCACAGGAGTAAAGGTTTCATCAAAATCCACTCCTTCAATTTGAGTGTATCCTTGTGAAACTAACCTTGCCTTATTTCTAGTGACCACCCCTTTTTCATCAAATTTATTCTTGTATACCCATTTATTGCTAATCACATTTGTTCCTTCTGGTCTTGGAACCAAATCCCAAACTTCATTCCTACTGAATTATTCCAGCTCCTCTTGCATAGAATTAATCCACAACTCATTAGTTAGGGCCTCTTTGACATTCTTAGGCTCAATTTTTGATATAAAGCAAGAGTTTGAAATCCCTTCTCTTGACTTGGTAGTAACTCCTTTGTTCGGATCTCCTATGATAAGTTCCTTAGGATGATCTTTCTAAGTTATAATTGAAGGTCCTTTATTGAGGTGAATGGGTTGGGGATCTTATTGAGTAGGATCAATAATAGTGTCATTTGATTTAGTTGGACTATTAGGAAAAGATGTTCCAACATCTTCTGAGACATCTTCAACATTCCATCCTCTATCATCAATAGTAACATTTATTGACTCCATCATAACTTTGGTTCTGGAGTTAAAAACATTGTATGCTCTACTATTTATAGAGTAACCCGGGAATATTCCTTCATCACTCTTGGGATCCATCTTCCTCCTTTGTTCACGATCAGCTAAGACGTAACATTTACTTCCAAAAACATGAAAGTATTTAAAAGTTTGTTTTCTTCCCTTCCACATTTCATACAAAGTGGCTGAAGTGCCTTTCCTTAGAGTGGCTCTGTTATGGATATATCATGCAGTATTCATTGCTTCAGACCAAAAATGGTAGGGTAGATTCTTAGCATGAATCATGGCTCTGGAAGATTCTTGGAGAGTTCTATTCTTGCGTTATACAATCCCATTCTGTTGTGGAGTAATGGGAGAAGAGAATTCATGGTTGATTCCTTTAGAGGAGAAAAACTCAGCAAATTTGTTGTTCTCAAGTTCCTTTCCATGATCACTTCTTATTCTTATGACATGGCTTTCCTTTTCCCTTTGATGTTTTTGACAAAGATCTTTGAACACTTCAAAAGTTTCTGATTTTTCTCTAATAAAGTTTATCCATGTGTATCTAGAAAAGTCATCTACAACAACATAGGCATACTTTTTACCACCAATACTTTCAACCTGCATAGGTCCCATCAAGTCCATGTGGAGAAGTTCCAAAACTTTTGATGTAGTAAGACGTTGAATCTTCTTATGTGACATCTTAGTCTTCTTTATAATTTTACAATCACCACAAATTCTTCCTTCTTCTATCTTGAGCTTAGGAATCCCTCTCACTGCTTCTTCAAATATTATTCTCTTCATACCTTTCAGATGCAAGTGCCCCAATTTTTGGTGTCATAGTTTAACTTCATTCTCTTTAGCTAAAACACATGTTGAGGATAGGTTTAACTCTTGAGGAACCCATAGATAACAATTGTCTTTAGATTTGATTCCTTTCATGATAACTTCATTCTTTTCATTGCACACAAGACATTCTTCCTTGGAGAAGTTAAATTTGAATCCTTGATCACATAGTTGGCTTATGCTTATCAGGTTAGTTGTTAACCTTTTTACAAGTAACACATTATCAAGCTTAGGAACTCCTGAACACTCAAGCTTGCCAACACATTTAATTTCTCCTTTTTCTCCATCACCAAAAGTCACATAACTGGTTGAATAAGATTTGACATCCACCAACAGATTCTTAACACCTGTCATGTGTCTAGAACAACCACTATCAAAGTACCAGTCATCTTTGGTTGATACTCTGAGAGAGGTGTGAGCAATAAAACTATCAACCTTGGACTTGGGAACCCATTGTTTCTCCTTTTTTCTATTTTGGGGAATCTTATCTTTTTTGGGAAGAGGGGAATTTTTAGGGTATCCATAAAACTTGAAACAGAAGGGCCTTATATGTCCAAGCCTTCCACAGTGATGACATCTCCAGGGCTGGGAATTCTCCCTGGTGTGATTAAGCTTTTTCTTTCCATGATGTTTGCCATGATGTCCTTTCTTCACATGAGGTTTCCCAATATGTCCTTTCTTATCATGATGTTGAGACATTTGATTCAACATCTTTGGTTTAGGCTTGGCATGAGTAGAAACAGATGAAGGCTCTTCTGAGTTAGGTCTCATTGAAACCTAAACCACTCTTATCTCCTGTCATTTTTCCTGATTGGAGAATTTCATCTAGTGTGTCAGACCCATTATTCAGCATCTTGAGAGATTTGACCATTCTATCAAGATTTGAATTTAGAGAAGACACTTCACTTTCCAAATTAGAAATAGTTTTAAGATGCTCTTCCCTTTACTCTTTTAGCTGAGTTATAAGGGCTTTCTGTTTCTCCCCTTCAAGACATACTTCTGCACTTCTGATACATAATTCTTTGTATGAAGCAGCTAACTCATCAAAGGTTAGTTCCCCATCACTAGACTCTTTATCTGATACATATTTTCCTGTCAATGCTTTAACATATTTGGCAGATTCTTCAAGATCACTCTTTGAGTCCTCTTCAGACCAAGTAACAGATATATTCTTCTTCTGTTTCTTTAGATATACAGGACATTCAGCTCTAATGTGACAAAAGCCTTCACATTCATGACATTGTATTCCCTTCCCTTGAGAAGATTTTTCTTCAGCCCTTTTTCTTCCCACCTCATTTGACTTATAGATGTCAGATGGGATGTTCTTGACATTTTATCTTTGATTCCTGTCCATTCTTTTTATCACTTTCTTAAATTATCTTCCAAGCACAGCTAAAGCATTTTATATTCCTCCATATGTATCCAAATCACAGTCCTCTTCTTCATCTTCATTATTAGATACAAAGGTTATGCTTTTGTTTTTATTCTAAGATCTTTCATTTATGCTTAATTAAAATGTTAGAAGGGATCCGACAAGTTCATCCACTTTCATTTTATCAATGTCTTGGGCTTCTTCAATAGTAGTTACTTTCATATCAAATCTCTTGGGAAGAGACCTGAGCATCTTTCTCACCAATTTGTCTTCAGATATTTTCTCTCCTAAAGCACTAGAGGCATTAGCAATTTCAAGGATGTTCGTATGGAAATCATTTGTACTTTCATCATCTTTCATCCTGAAATTCTCAAATTTTGTGGTGAGTAACGGAAGTCCTGACATCTTAACTTTGAATGTGCCTTCATGAGTAGATTGAATAATCCCCCATGCATCCATAGCAACTTCACAAGTATTCACTAACTTGAAAATGTTCTTGTCAATTCCATTGAATATAAAATTCAAGGCTTTAGAGTTTCCAAGAGAAATTTCATCTTCTTCCTTAGACCAATCTACTTCAGGTTTTAATTCAGAAGTAGGTTCTCCATTTTCTCCCAATTTGACAGGGTGTTTCCATCCTTTTAAAACAGCTTTCCAAGCCCCACTGTCTAGGGATTTTAAAAAGGTAACCATGCGTGGTTTCCAGTAGTCATAATTGCTTCCATCCAGAATGGGTGGTCTGTTCATAAATCCTCCTTCCTTGTCCATAGTACCAGAAAGTATCTTCCCTGGATCTCACCCAGATAAAGAGCAGGATGCCTGCTCTGATACCAATTGAAATTCTGGTATCAGATATGTGATATCGAATGAGATGTCACAACACAAATATCTGTTTGCAAGTAAGGTGCAGTAAAATCAAAAGCCGTAAAAACATAAGAGATTGTTCACCCAGTTCAGTGTACAATAACACCTACTCTGGGGGCTACCAAGCCAGGGAAAAGTTCACTAAATAGTATCAATTCATAGACCCTCAGTAAACAACCAGTTTACGATCTAATCACTTGATCACTACCCAAGCTAAACTTCTACCTAAGACTCACCTAGGTATGAGGCCATCCTCAAATCCCTTCATTCACTTACAGTGAAGAACTTAACAAAATTAATAATTTTGAAACATTTCAATCTTTCAATGCTTAAAAGCTTATGAATGATACACAATTAACAACCCAAATAACAACTCAAGTATTTAAACTAATACTTAGAGTGTATTACAAATAAAAAGCCTAGACTTCTAATCAGAAAGAAAGTATTCTTCTTCAAAATTTGCTTGTCTTTGAATAAGGAACCAAGTCCTTATATATGCGAAGCTTTGGGCTTGAGCTTAAAAACACATATTCAAATATTTTGAATATTTCCATAAAAATAGGCCAAGATAAAATTATGCAATTTGAAAAATATTCCTCCATATTCTTCGCAGCCTGTAGATCACAAATCTTGAATTATAGAATGTTGGAAATCAAGAAACAAAAGACTTAACTGATTTTGGGCTGAGATCAGTTCAGTAGGCAGATGTCAAGACATCTGCTTTAACATTATTTAAAACAGTTTTGCTCCAAATGTTAAGACATTTAGCAAAACATTAACAAGTCATTGTTTTACCAAAATTGTTTCCAACAAACACTTACAGTGATTATGCATGATGTCAACCCAAAGAGGCGTGCAGTCAAAAATATGGAAGAGAAAATGCCAAGATTCTCCCATCGACAAGACTCCATCGAACATGGGATTTTGGGGGGAAATTTTTTGACAAGAAATTTTTGACTAGGGTAATAAACCTTAAGGTCTGGTGTTTATTTGTCTAAAGAGGCATAGATTGGTGAAAAACAATAAGATGCGTCGAGCAAGGGGAAGCCATCGACCAAGTGAGCTAGTCGATGAGGATTAGAAGATTAGAAGAAGCTGTCGACAGGTACAAAGGTCTACGAAGTAGGGATTCATATTGGCGGGAATGATTACCAACATGAAAGCCAGCAAGAACGTGGGAAGATTCAAACAGTTTCCATGAAGCCCAAACATGGGCTAGTAACCGTCAATGATTACATATTTAGGATGTCTATTTAAGCAAATTTTTGTATTTGTGTTAAGGGTCATATTTCTTCATATTTAATAGCAATACACTCAAAGTACCTGTATCTAAGAGAGAAACAAGTTTAAGCTTAAAAATGTATGAATGCTTCCACATTAAAATTCGTAGCAATTTACAGTCTTTTCACTTTAAATTACAAGCCCTGTCTTTAATTTATTTGCTTTGCAATTGTCTTTACCTTTTGTCCCTTTACCCATTTTTCAACACAAAAAATACTCTAAACACTAAGTCTAAGATTATTGTAGCTGATCCTACAAGTAACCTTTAATAAGAGGCTAGTGATTATTTCGCGGAGAAACAAATATAGAATAAAAAATTTTTTAAAATTTTAAAATAAAAATAACTATAAACTTCTTTTAAAAATTTATATACATATCCATTAAAATATTTAATATATTTTTTGAAATCTTTAATATATCTAACAACAGAAGATGATTTTTTATTAAACGATATTACATGTCCATTATATATATTATATATATATATATATATATATATATATATATATATATATATATATATATATATATATATATATATATATATATATATATATATATATATATATATATATATATATATATATATATATATATATATATATATATATATATATATATATATATATATATATATATATATATATATATATATATATATATATATATACCACAAAAATAACAGACTCTACCGGGTTGTGTAACCGGCAAGGAGAAAGGGATGAATTAGTAAACGAATTAAGATGAAGATACTCGGGGTATAATATGGCTAAGGGAACACTGGACGTCTTATAAGCTTGGGTAGTAGCTCTCCCTCGTCGTGAAATCGGATGAGGAAGATGATCGAGTAGTGCCTACTCGTAACCGATCACCTTCTCGGTCCATTAAAGCCTTTAATCGCCGATGGTGCATTCATTACTATGTTACACAACACTAATCATCCTCATTCATGGAGACGACAATGGTTACACAGTTATGGAACTCGAGAGTCCCTTATTAACTGAGACTCTTGATGAAGCCAAGACACTCACTATATAAAGAGGCTCCCGCAAGAGGGATAAGCAATACATTCATCTTTTGGCGTAGGCATTATTTCCGTAGCTCCCAAATCCCCCAATAACTTCATAAAATCACTCTGGTAGACTCTTTCTAGTTGCCTTCTGGGAATTCGATCGAATATTTTTTCTATATAGGAACATTGGCGCCCACCATGAGGCCTTGGTAAAATTATTACTAGGCCATATCTCAACTTACCTTCTACAGAATGTTATCATCTGAAGACCCCCAGACTGGCACAACTACTAGCCATGGTAGAGGCCCTCAGGCAACAAAATGAAACTCTGCATGACAATGTCATTAACCTACAAAAAGAAGCATAAGGGATGATGGTGCAAAAGAGGAGCTTCTGGATCCTTAACCTATATCACAAGCTATCTGGGATGACCAAGTCCCAGAGAACTTCAAATCACCATCATTGGCAACATATGACGGCAAAATTGACCCTCAAGAGCATGTTATCGCCATCATTAACCAAATAGCGATAATCGGCTCCACTGATTAATTGAAATGTAAATTGATGGCCGACACCTTCAAGGATGTGGCCTTATGATGGTACATGAGCTTACCACGACTATCTGTGGAAAGCTACATGGATCTAACAAAGACTAATCCAACACTTCTCTGCTAACAAACATCATAAGGTGTCCACGATGTCCCTGTTCAACGTCTGATAAGGTCAGGCAGAATCTCTCTGAGAATACTTGGAACGGTTCAACAAGGAGACCATTAAAGTATCTCACCCCAACCAAGAGTTGTTCGTGGGAGAGTTCCAACACGACCTCCGAGCAGGGCAGTTCAATGAGTCTTCAGCCTAAAAGCCTGCATCTGACATGAATGAAATCATCACTAGGGCGGACTGCTACATAAAGGGTGAGGAAAGCAATTTTGAAAAACAGTTCAGAGATGATCTGGAAAGGAGCAAGATCAAAGAAGACGGACTGAGAAAGAAACACGAGTCTTCTCAGGAGAACTTAAGAGATGGGCCCCGGGAATGCACGCTCATAGGTCCAACCGGCACCTCTTTAATTGAGATGACACGGAAACACGCTTAAATACGAGGAGAGGTTGAATCCTGCAAGAGATGGAACACTTGAACCTGATCCCAAAAGCACCCCCTAACCGGAGGGTAAATTTCGTATTGGGGAATGATCTTAGGGCTTGATGCAACTATCATCAGCTCCGAGGACACCACACTGACGATTATCTCCAGTTAAAGAAAGAAATTGAGAAACTGATACAAATGGGGAACTTGCTGACTTATGTGAAAGAGGTTAAAACTCTAACCGGTAAAAGAGATACTCGGCAAAATGATGCAGACTCATAGGAACCTTCCTAAAACAAGGGAAAAGGCATCGAAGAAGTGCATGAGACCGAGACAACTCGCCACACCCTCAACACCATCACTGGTAGGTTCGGTGGTGGTGGCGAGACCAGCTCGGACAGAAAGAAGTATGCATGCGTTGTGATGCACGTGTTGGAGGACATATCCATGATCCAGGAACAAGATTTCAACCCTGTTAGCTTCTCCAAGAGAGACGCGGTCAATATCATGGCCCACGAGAATGGCCCTATGGTCATCAAAGTGAAAATCCAGGACTAGAGTGTAAAGAGGGTGTTGCTGGATCCTAGTAGCTCAGTCGATGTACTCTATTGGGAAGCCTTCAAAGTAATGGAATTCGATATATTCGATTTGCTACCCTTCAATGACACTTTGGTCAGATCCTCTAGATAATAGGTGCAAGTATTGGGACACCTCCCGGTACTCACTACCTTCGGAAGCGGTGCAAATGCCAAAACTGTCAGAGTAAGGTACTTGATCGTTAATGCCGCCTCACCATATAACATCATCATAGGGAGACCTTCCTTTAATGCCTTAGAAGCTGCTCTATCCACCCTGTACCTCACTATGAAATATCCCCTAGGGGCGACAGGGTCGGGGTGGTCAAGAGCGACCAAGGGTTAGCCAGGAAATGCTACAAGGATAGCCTAAAGTTTAAAAAAGGTACAATCTAAATGGCCCAGACGATCCAATAAGCTGGAAATCAACATGATCGACATAGATCCTTAGGATAATATGTGGGAAGAAATCATTTCTACCCACGACGAAACAAAGAGAGTCCACATCTGCACCACGTCCTCTGTGGTAACATACATTGGATGCAATCTTTCCCGAGAAGAAGAAACAAAGATCGTAGAACTATTGACAGAAAATGCGGACCTACTTTCCTGGGAGCCTTTGGACAAGCCCGAGATAGATCCCAACTTCATGTGCCACCACCTATCCTTGAACCTGGTTTCATCAGAGAAAAAGAAAAAGGCCATAAAAGATGAGGTCGAGAAGCTACTCGATGCCGGTTTCATCATAGAAGTCAAATACCCTACCTGGATGGCCAATGTGGTAATGGTCAAGAAAAAGACAAGGAAGTGATGCATGTGCGTCGACTTCACATATCTCAACAAGGTGTGTCCCAAGGACCCATACTCGCTGCCGCAAATAGATTGACTCATCGACGACACCTCCATGTACAGGCTCCTAAGCATCATGGATGCCTACTTGGATTATAATCAGATCCATAGGAGCCCAGCAAATGCGCCAAAGACCAACGTGATACGGTGGCAGAACCGACTGTTATATTGGTTTTGTGTTTGTATTTGCAAATGTTGTGGTAAGATAGAGTCGCCACCGACTTTTCTTTTATCCAACAAAGGAAAGGGTAAAAAGAACAGAAAAAGACCTTTCGAGATTATTTCTGAGTAAGGGGAGTAGATTATGGAAAGGGAAGGTGTTGGCACCCTTTCCATTCGTAGTTATCTACGGGCTTTTAGATGCTAGCTCATTTTAAAAACACCTTATGTTTTGTGTGTTTGAAAAGTATTTTGAAAGAAAGCGCCTTAGTATGGCAAACTTTGTAATATTTCTCAGATTGGTAGAGAACGTATACAAAGTGTTTTAAAAATGTTTTTGGAAAGAGTTTTGTGTATGTGAGAAAGTTTGTTTTGTTTTGAGAAAGCATCTAAAAACTATCTACTATACTCAAAAGGTTGTTATTTTCCTCTTTTCCTTTAGACAGTGTTATTCTACTATTAGTGATTAGGTAGCCCTAGTCGTTGGATGTTTGAGGGAAATTCGAAGGGACATCATATAGTAACAAAGGAAACTGGGAAAGAAACCTCAGTAACTAACCTAGGGTTTTAAGATCATACCGAGACAATATCGAGAGGGTCATTTTTTATTTTTAAACTGGAGGGTCGCCACTAAAGTCTCTCACGTTTCGAGAGTTGTGACTGTTTTCCGAAGGCAGCCAAAGTAGGGATACCCTAGAGGTGTACATGTGAGAGTGTGTTGTATTCAGTTATTTTGTCTTGTATTAAGTTTGCTAGTGTTTGATTTTAAAATCTTGCCATATAATCATATTATCATGCATCTAAATAGTTTAAAAGTTGTAGGAATTTAAAGTGCGGAAACATAAAACCTAGCTATTACAAGGCTTTGGGGAGGGGGATTATTTACAAGTCCAAAACTTGGGGGATAAAGAAATAAAGTAAAGTCCTAATTTAAGTCTATTACATTACATAAGCAAGTACAATAATATGAAAAGGTAATCTTAATGCGAAAGTATTTAAGCGCCCGTGAAATGGACAAGAACGTCTAAACCCTAAGTGAAAGGAAATGTTTTTGTTATTTTGTTTTATTTGGAAAAATATTAAATTAAATTAAAACCTAAGTTCAATTAATTAAAAAAAATAAAAAGGGAAAATAAAATTATTAATTAATTCTTAAAAAAACTAATATTTTTGGCTTTTTTTATGAAAAAAATTGAATTCAAATAAATCTTAAGTCTATTGATTTTAAATTAAGGAAATAAGTTAAAATAATTAACTAAATTAAATTATAAGAAATAAAATATAAAATAAAACCTAATTCTAAGTTATTTATATTTTTTTCTGATTTTTTATGAATTAATAAAAAAATGTTTTTGAAAGTAATAAACAAAAAAAAAAGAATAAAAAAATAAGTAAATGGGCCAGGTATTAATTAGCAAACAGGGGGTGTAATTGAAAAAAAAACGTAGGCCAAAGTTGAAGGAAAGCCCAGGTTGTAATTGGATCCAATGAGGGAATCCTTTGAGGGTGCATGGTGAGCTGCACCTTTGGGAGCGCTGGATCTGATCAGATGGGATCTACTGGTTATGATCATGTGGTGTATGGTGTACGCGTGAGATCTACAAGCATTGGATGGTGTGGTTCTTGTGTGTGATTCAAGGGAGTTTCAGGCTAGGGCAATGTGTGGAAACAATTACTAGAGACCTTAGGAGCACACTTCAAGGCCTGTATTGAATGGAGGAAGGCTGGAGGATGGATTTTGGAATTTCACAACTTTGATGATTTTTGGCAATTTCGTGGAGCTTTTTAGAGGCAGCCTCGTGTGTCCTTTGCTTGCACTTGGGTCTGGTATTTATAGAGGGATGTGAGACTGAACTAACATGGCAAAAATCAAAGCAATTAACCATGTTTTGAATACAAAATCATCATTTCAAGAAATTGCCATTTTTGCATTATTTCCTTTCCATTTTAGTCTTGCACAATTTTGGCATATTTGATAGGCTATCAATTGTTGTATGGGCTTTAAATAAGACAACTTATGCGCTTGGCCCATTCACTTTGTATTTTATTTAATTTATTTTTGCATTTATTTGGATAAATCAAAAAATAAATATGAATAAAATAATAATAAAATTAAGGCAATGTGAGAGTGAGTTTAGAGGTCCTTCATAAGGTTAGTAAGATGTTTGAAACTCAAAAAGTTAGGCCATTGACCTAAGTTTTCAAATTTGCTCAATGCACATTTCTAGAAATTTCTCAAAATTTCCCAACTTGTACAAGACATAACTTGCTCAAATTTCACCTTTTTAATGTAATATTGGACTTTTTGGAAATCCCAATATGTCCTCTACAATCTCTATATTTACCATTTTTGCATTTGGATAATTGATCTTGATGTAAATGGTCTTGGAAAAAGTGTCTTTTGTTGACCTTTTGAAAATGACATGTAACGTATGAGCTTGTATCTTCCAAATGATGCATTTCTCGAACTTGAGCATAAAAGAGAAGTTGTAGGGTATTGTATTCTCTTAAAAATTAGCTTCGATTGGTGCAAAATGGATGAAGTATGTGAAAGTTATGCCTGGTCAAAGTTTAGTTGACTTTTCCTATAGAAACCCTAATTTAGAAATTTTGGATTCTTGATGATTAAGAGCATTCCTTGACGAATAATAATAAAACCTTGATCAAATGATGAATATCACTTCAAAATGTTGATGTTGACCAAAAATCTTGAAGTTTGATTGTATATTAGCCATAGTTGACTTTTGACCTAATATAGTTGATTTTCAAACACTTGAGCAGTTGAGCAAACTTATAGTGTAAGGCATGAAATTTGGCATGGATAATCTTGAAGACATGTTAGGGACCATGGAAATCATTTGGATCCTTTGCGACCCAAACATATTGGTGGAAAGTGAAACCCTAGTTGGAGGTTCATTGCTTAGGAGGAGAATCTGTCTGATCAATTCTTTGGTCAACCTTGAGCAATTGAGGACATTTATGAGCATGTCTTGAGTAAAATGAAAGGGAAAATTTTGGGGTACAACAACCACCTTCATGACATACCAGAGCAACTATTATTAAGAATTAATATCGTTCAGTCTAAAGAATGCGGGAGCCACCTACCAGCAGTTAATAGATAAGGTATTCGCTATCCAAATCGGCAGGAACTTGGAGGTATACGTAGACGACATGGTCGTCAAAACCATTGTTGAAAAATGAAATGTGAATGACTTGAAATAAACATTCACATCCATAAGGAAGTATGACATGAGGCTCAACCATGGCAAATGTATCTTTAAAGTTTAAGCCGACAAGTTCCAGGGATTCATGCTCACAAACCGGAGAATATAAGCCAACCCGGAAAAATGTCAAGCAATTATAGATATGTGCAGTCGGTCTTCAAAAAAGTAAGTACAACAAATGACAAGAAGATTGACTGCTTTGTCCCAATTCCCTTCATGCTTTAGGGACACGGCAATCCACTTCTTCGCAACCCTCAAAAAGTCAGAAGATTTTGAATGGACGATAGCTTACGAAGAAGCCTTTCAAAGAGTGAAACATTTTTTATCCTCTCCATTAATTGGGACGAGACTGGAGGAGAATGTACCCTTGATATTATACCTGGAAGTTTCTGAAAAGGATATATGTTCAGTACTCGTCCAGGAAGAAGTAGAGGAGAGAAGTCAGTATACTTCGTCAGTAAGGTCCTGAAAGAGGCTGAGCTATGATACCAAATTGAAAAGTTAGCACTAGCATTGATCATGTTGGCCCAGAAGTTAAGACATTACTTCCAGGGTCACCCGATAACCGTGAAAACTAATTATCCTATCAAGCAGATATTGCAGAAACCAAATTTGGACGGTAGGATGGTTACATGGGCAGTAGAGTTATCAGAATATGATATCGATTTCACCCAAGAACCTCCATCAAGTCACAGTCATTCGCTGAATTTGTCGTGTAACTAAGAGACCTGGTGTCCAAAGAAAACACGAGCAGGTGGATCCTTCACGTTGATAGTTCATCCAACCTTAAGGGAAGCAGAGTCAGGATCATCCTCGAAGGACCTGTAAATTTTACAAAGGAATATTCTTTGAGCTTCAAATTTTAGGCTATCAACAATCAAGAGGAATATGAAGCCTTCATAGCTAGGATGATATTGGCTAGGGAAGTGAGAGTCACCCATCTAACCTTTAACACTGATTCTCAATTAATTGCAGGGCAGGTGAAAGAAGAGTACCAGACAAGGGACTCAACATTGTTGAAATATCTCTAGATAGCACAGGGGCTATAAAAATATTTGAAGAATTTGAGATTAATTACATCCCTAGGGAAGAAAATGTATGGGCCGATGTACTAGCCCGACTCGCCAGTACTAAAGGACCGGGGTTAAATAAACATAGGATACAAGAGATCTTAGAAAAGCCGAGCATCGAGTAAGAAGAGACCATGTCGATCGAGCACGTCACCGGCTGGATTTCCTCGATAATCCAATACCTAACACATGGAACCTTGCCAGAAGATGCCAACGAAGCTAGGCATGTGAAAAGGTATTCACTAGCTATTTTATAGTGTATAAAAGACTATACAAAATAGGGAGATCCACACCTATTCTGAGATGTATGGCGGAAGCGAAGGTTACTGTGATACGGTGGGAGAACAAAATTGAAGGTTTTGCATTTGATTGCAAATGTCGCGGTTAGCAAGAGTCGCCACTGACTTTTCTTTTATCCAAAAGGAAAGGTGAAAAAGCACAGGAAATACCTTTGAGATTTATTTCTTGAGTTCGGGAGGTAGATTATGAAAAGGGAAGGTATTAGCACCCTTTTCATCCATGGTTTTCCATGGGCTCTTAGTTACTTGCTAGATCACTTGCTTTTGTTTGAAATTGTGCTTTGTGTGGTTTTTGAAAGTATTTTGTAAAGAGGCCATTGTTTAGGAAAACTTTGTAATGATTCTCGTTCGTAAGAATGTATACAAAGTTGTTGATCTTTTGAAAATGTTTTCAACTTTGTAAGATGTTTTGAAAAGTGTGGGTGTTTGTTTTGAAAATAGCAAGGATGTTTTTGTATGAAATTGAGAAAGTAATTAGGAGCATTCTACCTACTAAAAAATATTTTTGTTCATTTTCTTTTCCTTTGACATTGTTATCTTACCATTGATTTGGTAAGTAACCATATCTTTGGATATAAAGGGGACTGGCGCGGGTCATCGTATAACCATGATTAGCAATGTTGCAAGGTATCTTAGCATTATCTTTTATGGACTAAGATCATTTGAAAGGCAACATGGATAGCATCATTGAGGGACTATGATCTTGTATTTTGCTTGTTTTTGCTAAGATACCTCACATGCGTAATATGGAAATTTTGTAAAGGCAACCAAGTGGATTTACCCTAGGGTGCTTGTGTGCAAGTGTATTGTTTTCATGCTTGATTTTGTCTTGAATTAGGTTTTTCTAAGTATTGATTTTAATCTTTCCATGCAAACCCTAATTACTAGCATTTGTATATGAAGCGATAAATTGCGGAATTTAAAGTTACTATGCTATTATAATATTTGTGGGAGGGGGTGTATAATTTGTAAATGGGGATTACAAGAAAATAAACCTGATTAATCTATTACAACCATATTGAATTGGTATAAATGCACAAGAAATTAAATGAATATAATGTACAAAAACATAAATATAAAGTAAATGGATTTTTTAGAGAAAATGGGTTTTTGATTTTAACCTAATTAATTAAAATAAAATAATTAATTAAAATAATGAAAGTAAACCTAATTTAATAAGAAAATATTTTAAATAAAACCCTAAGTCTATTAATTGATTAAAAGGAAGTTAAGTTTAAGAAAAATATTTTTTTGTATTTTTGTCTTGAAAATAATTTATAGTATTATAAAATATTTTTGGCCTTTTTTATATTAAAATAATATATTTTAATTGGTGTAAAAGAAAATAAATAATACCATAGTTTTAATTAAATTTACAAGAATAATTAGTAAAATAAATAAAGTGTGGTTAAATAAAATGTTTTTTGTGAGAAAAAATAAATAAACTAAGCTAAAATATAAATCTACTATTTTTATATTTTTTACGATTTTTTAGTATTAGGAAAATATATATATAAAGGAAAAAGAAAATAAAATCGGGGCCAGGGGTGTTGATAGCCTGCAACGGGTGAGAAGTAACAAAAAACATATGCCCAAAGATTGAAGCCCAGCGCCTGCCAAAAAAGGGTCAGAAAATGCAAAAAAAAAATATGGAAAAAAAACTAAAAGGGTACTACTGGGGCTCGAACCCAGATCCAAAAGGTTACAGGTACGCGCTTCTACCACTGGGGTGGCTATACATCCGTTAACATAAGAAAAACAATAAATATATGATACAAAACGCGCCCTGATTTGCACTTCATCTTCAACCTCCAGCCAGAGCAACTGTAACTTGTTCATTTCTCAACAAAAATGAAAACTGTAAACATGAAACTTGTAGCAAATTTCTTCACGGTTTAAGAAATGTAAAGCATTAAAACTATAGCCCAAAGATAAAGATGAATTTTAATGGCCCTATTCTGAACCCTAAAAATCTCATATAATTCAAACTTAAAATTCTCTAAGCTCAGGCAAAATTAATGGAAACTATGGACATGGTTAGCTTTAGGGCAATGATATCTCCATGTTTCATTCATAAATAAATCATTGATGATGCATGTATGAGAAGTTCCAAAGTTATAAAACTTACCTTGAAAGAGGGTATCAGGTTTGATGTTTGAGCAGCTTTCAACGAGTTTCAATGGTTGGGCTAGCTTCCTAAAGTTCCCAGGAGGCTAATGGGATTATTAGCTTGAGCTGAAAGCACCTGAGGAGTTCTGGAGAAGTCCAAGTGCAAAGCTCTATTTTTGAAAATGGAGGATGGTGTTAAAGGTGTTACAGTTCTGTAACAGGGTGTGGGATCAGTTCTAAATGATGTTTAGAAGCTTTAGGAACCAAAAGGCTTGAAAATGCACGAGGGAGTTATGAGTTTCAAGTTTTTGGTCAGTTTATGTGAAAATGGAGGTATGAAATGTGATTCTGAGTTCTAGGTGTTTTCAAGGCTTGAGCATTCATGTATTTGTGGCAAATAGTTTGTATATCTATAAGCAAAAAGATTGGAGTGGTTTGGACAATCATAAGTACAAATTTTTGGCTTTTGGCTAGGTTACTTGATTTTGAAGAAAAATGGGAAACAAGTTTCAAGAGGAGGTACAAGCATGGGCTGGTTGATTGTAAGTGTCTAAACCATTTCTTATGGGTTGTGGGACTTGTATGATCAGAAGAGAACAAGTGCAAAGCTCAAGAACATGTTTTGTGTAAAAAAGCACTTTATCAAAATGGCAATGCACACTTTCTTCCCAAAATGGATATAAAGCATGTCCATGCATTGAATGCTTGAAATGAGACCTCTAACAATTGTGCAAGCAATTAATTATGGAGTGCCTAACAAGTTTGAGGCCTGCAAAGTAGAGTTTACGCAGCATACTTTGAATTTTGAATTTGGTTCATCACAAAATGACTTGTAATTCAAGTGATAAAACCCTAACTTCCTCTCTTCGATTCTCCCTACTCAAGAATGATCTCAAGGAGTTCTTGGATATTTTGGAAAGCTTTCAATGTGCTATAAAACCCATCTTTGAATTTATTTTGAATATTCCCCTTGGAACTATATGAAAAAGTGCCATGAAGTTGGGTCCAAATCCCGACCAAATTAGGGCAACATTTCACTAAGTGTTTTGTTTCATGACCACATGTTCTTAAAATTATAACTTGAGCTCCAAGCACTTTTGGAAGAAGTGGTGTGAAGCAAAGTTGTAGATTTTACAGAGATATACAACTTTCATGTTGGAAGTTTCTTTTGAATCAGCTTGCATCATGGTGAAAAGTTTTCTCAAAGTTATGAAAAAATAAGAAATTTCCAACACTTAGAAAAATTTCTAAGTTTAGAAATTTTCACTTTTTAAAATGAAATTTTGAATTTTGGATTTCTTGATGAACAAGTTTCATATTTTGACATGTTTTAATGAATTATGATCTTTGACATTTGAAACTGACCAAAAGTCAAAGTTTGACTTTTCAGTATACAGTTGACTTTTGATCAGTTGACTGAAAATTCATCTGTCAATCCATTGGGCTTGAGCAATGTTTTGAGCCATGTCATTAGGTAAAAATGATGTAATTGGACTCTTGAGATCATTCCTTAAACCAATTGATCATTTGCTAGGTCAAAAATCAGAAATTTCCCTTTTCCCAATCAAAACCCTAATTTTGACCATTTTGCCCTTTTGGAGATTTGATCAAATTTCTTGAGGAATTATGGTCCAAACTTGATCAAATGATACATATGAGTTTAAAATGTTTATGTGGATCAAAGATTATGAGGTTTGACTGTAAATTGGCCATGATTAACTTTTCCCCCAATACAGGTGATTTTTAGGTCAACCGCTCAATTGACTGAGCAAAAGTGTGATCCAAAGCTTGAAAATTGACATGAGTAATATTAAGGGTCCATAATGACATATTAAAGTCATATGGGGCATTGGAATTCCAAAAATCCTTGTGCAAACTCAAACCCTAATTTTGGTCATCAATGCTTAAGGAGGTGCCTTGAGCTGATCAAACCCTAATGCAATCTTGAGCCCAAAGGAGGTCTTGTGAGAAAATTCTTGATTAGTGAGAGGGAAAATTTTGAGGTACACCAGCTTCCCCTATTCAATATTCTTAATCCTGAAGAGTTAGATTGGCGAGTTTTGCCATTCGCGACTCAAAGGTGGAAGATGATTGGACACTAGAGTTCCCAGAAATTTGCATTCAGTGATGTGATGGTTGAGGGAATGGGCTTAAAGATGCCATTTGGAGGGATGATGGAAATTTGTTCGAGATGGACTTGTAGATTCCATCCATAAATGATTTTTGAATCGTATGTGTAAGCTGAAACTGAACGAGTATCAGAATGGCGTCCGTGTCTAGAGCGTATCTGAACTGTATCTGAGAGTTGAATGAGTGTCAAAATGGAGTCCGTGTCTGGAGAGTATCTGAACTGTATTTGGAGATTGAATCTGAATGAGTATCATAATGGAATCCGTGTCTGGAGCGTATCTGAATTGTATCTGAGGATTGAATCTGAATGAGTATCATAATGGCATCTATGTCTGGAGCGTATCTGAACTGTATCTGAGAGTTGAATGAGTTTCCGAATGGCGTCTATGTATGGATCATATCTGAACTGTATCTGGAGATTGAATCTGAATGAGTATCAGAATGGCGTCCGTATCTGGAGCGTATCTGAACTGTATCTGGAGATTGAATATGAATGAGTATCAGAATATCGTCCATATTTGGAGCGTATTTGAACTGTATCTAAAAAACTTTGAACATTGTTAAAGGTAGTTGTTAATCAAACTTTTATCCTGAAAAGGGTAAAATGTTAGATAATATGCAATGTTATGTTATATGAAATCCAAGGTATGATGCATTCGTGTTATCAATGTTTATGATATATGGATGTGATGTATGCGTATGTGAGCTAATCTGTTGCACTGCTGTTGGATTAGGGAAAATAAATCCCTGACTGCTGCTGAGGAAATGGAGTGTAAGTCCTTATGTTATATAGTTGAAGTGTTGACGAGTTTTTGTTTAGAGAAATAAACTCTGTTGTAAGGGAAATGCCGTGTACTGCCTGTAAAAAACCTGTTGGGGAGTCTTGAGAAACTTGGTGACTTCTACCGGGGATTGATAACTGGAAGCTTTGTTCTGCTGGGGATTAAACTGCACACTGCGGGAGATTTTATGGAAATAGCTTAGAGAGATTTCCCTACCTTAAAGCCATCAGTGATTGTATTTTTATTTTGTTCATTTGTAAACGGTAATTATGTTCAAATGCATATGTTCAAAAATAAATCGTTGGACATTTTTGTAAACAAAACATAAGAGTAAAGAAAAACAGATAGTTTTGCACTTTCAAAGGGATATCTTTGTATTGACTTTGAGTAAGTATTTTTGTACAATGAGACAAACATTCTAGTAAGCGAATGCCGTCATAAAAATGAAAATTTGATACAAAGAAAAGATAGCTATGTGAAATAATCCCATGGGGTTCCCATTCTGCTATAGCCTTCGTGTCTCTGAGCGTCTTGTCTATTTGTTGCCTTGTCCGAAGTTGATTGAATTGATCAGAACCATCGAGTTTGCAGGTTGTCCGTAAGGTGATTCAATAGAACATAGTCATACGCTTTAATTCCCTAACCTTTGCCTGGACCGCCCTTTCGGGTTTTCAGTCCACCGGGAAACCCTTTTTTGTGCAATTCGCCCTCTCGGGTTTTCAACTTTCTGGGTGCATAATTTTTTTTGTTTTATCCCTAATTTTTTCCCGAACATTTTTGGTTCATCAGGATGCCCTTGTTTTACCTAGGTGTGTCAACCTAGCGGGTCTCTTATACGTAGTATCTTTTGACTATGTCTGTGTTCGCAGGGTAAGGAAGATCGTCGCTATCCATAGTTGTCAGAATCATTGCTCCACTAAAGAATATGCTTTTGATCACAAATGGTCCTTCGTATGTAGGAGTCCATTTTCCCCTGGGATCACCTTGCGGCAGTATGATACGTTTGATCACCAGATCCCCGACTTGATACACATGGCATCTGACCTTTTTGTTGAAAGCCTTGATCATCCGCATTTGACCATGACAGACAGTAGTAAGCCTTTTCTCATCAATCAAATTTAGTTGATCAAGTCGAGTCTGGATCCAATCGTCTTCGTTCAACCCTGCATCCTTCATAATTCTCAGAGAGGGGATCTGGACCTCAATAGGCAAGACAACCTCCATGTTGTATACTAGAGAGCAGGATGTTGCCCCGATTGATGTGCGCGTGGTGGTACGATACCCGTGGAGAGCGAATGGTAGCATCTCATGCCAGTCTTTGTATGTGACTGTCATTTTCTGTATGATCTTTTTGATGTTCTTATTTGCGGCTTCGATAGCACCATTCATCTTTGGAAAGGTAAGGGGAAGAATTGTGATGCTGGATCTTGAATTGCTCGCACAGGGTGATGATCATAATGTTGTTTAAATTCATACCATTGTCTGTGATGATCCTCTCCGGGATACCGTAACGACATATGAGATTCTGTTTTATGAATCGGGCGACAACAATCTTGGTAATGTAAGCGAAGGAGGCTGTCTCAACCCACTTTGTAAAATAGTCAATGGCCACTAAGATGAAGCGGTGTCCATTAGAGGCTGTTGGCTTGATTTCCCCAATCATATTGATGCCCCACATAGCAAAGGGCCAAGGAGCCGTCAAGACATTCAGAGGAAACGGAGGTGCGTGCACCTTCTCAACATAGATCTAACACTTATGGCATGTTCGATAGTGTTGATAGCAATCTTCTTCCATGGTAGACCAGTAATAGCTTGCCCGTAGGATCTTCTTTGCCATCGTATGCCCACTGGAATGGGTGCCAAAAGTGCCATCATGTAATTCAGCCATGATCTTTTCCGCTTCAACCTTGTCTACGCACCGAAGTAACACAGATTCGTGGTTGTGTTTGTAAATAATGCCATTACTATTTAGCATAGAATCTCCTTAAGAACTTCTTATCTTTTACTGAAGCTCCTTCTGGATATTCTTGAGCCTCGAGATACCTCTTGACTTCGTGAAACCAAGGCTGGTCCACTACTTTTTCAGTATTAATCTCGTGACAATGAGCTGGTTCATCCCTTCGTTCGATGGTAATCTGGGGAGCCTCGTTATCCCATTTAAGTTTAAACATGGAAGACATTGTGGCTAGTGCGTCTGCTAGCTGATTTTCTTCTCGCGGGAAACGCTCGAAGGCAATCTTCACAAAGTGTGGGAGCAATGCCAATACATGTTCTTTGTAGGGGATAATGTTAGGGTGTTTGGTGTCCCATTCCCCTTTGATATGGGTGATAACCAAAGTTGAATCTCCGAATACATTTAAGGATTTGATCCCCAAGTCTATGGGAGCTTTGAGACCAAAGATGCACGCTTCGTATTCCGCCATGTTGTTTGTACAATTGAAGCAGAGTCTTGCAGTAAAGGGAGTATGACATCCTTCAGGAGATATGAGTACAACACCAATACCATTGCCTAGTGCGTTAGATGACCCATCAAAAACCAGGGTCCATCGGGATCCTTGTTCAGGTCCGTCATATGGCCTGAATTCTTCACAATCGTTTACCATCATGATATCCTCATCTGGAAATTCGAACTTCATTGACTGGTAGTCTTCCACAGCTTGGTGAGCTAGGTGATCAGCTAGTATACTTCCCTTTATTTCTTTCAGGGTAGTATACTGTATGTCATACTCTGTCAGGATCATCTTCCATCTTGCTATTCTCCCAGAGAGAGCAGGTTTCTCGAAGATGTATTTTATTGGGTCCACTTTAGATATCAACAAGGTAGTATGGGTCAGCATATACTATCTTAGCCGGCGAGCAGCCCATGCTAGAGCGCGGCAAGTTTTCTCGAGCAGTGAATATGTTGTTTCACAGTCGGTAAACTTTTTGCTCAGGTAATAAATAGCGTTCTCTTTTCGGCCAGACTCGTCATGCTGCCCCAGCACACACACCCATTGAGTTTTCCAAAACAGTCACATGCATGATCAATGGTCTTCCCTCGACTGGTGGCATCAAAACAGGAGGCTCTTGCAAGTAATCTTTGATCTTGTCGAAAGTAGTTTGGCATTCGTCATTCCATTTGACTACTTGATCTTTCTTCAGTAATTTGAAGATTGGTTCACAAATAGCTGTCAGGTGAGAAATGAATCTGGCTATGTAGTTTAAACGTCCCAAGAATCCTCTGACTTCCTTCTCAGTATGAGGAGCAGGAATCTCTTGTATCGCTTTCACCTTGGCGGGATCTACTTCAATACCCTTATTGTTGACGACAAAGCCTAGGAGTTTACCATACCTCACCCCGAACGTGCATTTATTTGGGTTCAACCTCAACTTGTACTTCTTTAGTCTCTCAAAGAGTTTCTGTAAATGGTCAAGATGCTCTTCTTCTGTTTGAGATCTAGATATCATGTCATCTACATAGACCTCTATTTCGTGATGTATCATGTCGTGAAATAAAGCTACCATGGCACACTGATAGGTTACCCCAACATTCTTCAGTTCGAATGGCATAACCTTATAGCAGAATGTGCCCCACTATATGACAAAGGTTGTTTTCTCCATGTCCTCAGGCGCCATTTTGATTTGGTTGTAGCCTGAGAAACCGTCCATGAAGGAAAACACTTTATGTTATGTCGTATTCTCAACTAGAAAATCAATGTGGGGTAATGGGAAATCATCTTTAGGGCTTGCCCTGTTCAAATCCCTATAGTCCGTGCACATTCGTACTTTGTCGTCCTTTTTGGGCACGGGAACAACATTGGCAACCCATTATGGATAGGAGGTGACGGCCAAGAATCCGACGTTGAATTGTTTCATGACTTCTGCTTTAATTATCTCTGACATGTTTGGTCGCATACGAAGGACCTTTTGTTTCACCGATGGACAGTCCTCTTTTGTAGGTAGATGATGTACTATGATATCTGCATCAAGTCCTGACATCTCTTTATACGACGAGGCAAAGACCTCGACATAATCATGTAACAACTAAATCAGACGCTCCTTGACACTGGGTTCCAGATTGGCACCCACCTTGAATTCTCTTTTGTCTTCTTCGGTACCTAGGTTGATTGTGTCCACTGGTTCCTCGTGGGGCTGAATAGTCCTCTCTTCTTGTTGCAGTAACTTGGCGAGTTCCCCTGGTACTTCACAATCTTCCTCACCTTCGTCTTTGGCTTGGTAGATTAGATTTTCAGAGTCACAGAAGGTCATAGCAAAACTGTTACCCATGGGATCCCGAATGAATGTAGACCTGCCTTGTGTGTGTGTGTGTGTGTGTAAGAGTATAGCTATCTTTGAAAGAAATGAAAAATGTAAAAAAGAAAAATAATGAGCACAAAGTTTGTATGCAAAAACGTCCATGATTCATTGATGTCATATGGAAATGAGATAATAACCCTTACAAATGGACCATTGTGCCTCGGGTAAGACACAAGGTTTTAAGAGTCTGAATTGTTTTAATATTACAAATTCGACAAAATGTATAGACAAATTATTGTGGGATAAAAGTGACCGGGACGAAATCTCTAGCCTCCCAGTTGTTGAGCCCTCCACTGACAGTTGGGAAAATCCAATCCTCCAGGTCATAGTTGTCTTCATCATCCTCCACTAAATTGACTTGGTGGTTACTGATCTTCAAGGGTGGTCCTCCGGCACGAGCACGGCGTACAACCTTCTGGGTACCTGAAGTGAAACCCAGACCAAATTTGTCAGATTTGTATGGGATATCTGGGAGTTGACCTCAAATAGTGCACCCACCTTCTTCTATCACTGCCTTGGCATCTTTCAAAGATGACATCTTGAGCGGAGGCCTTGTGATCTTGGGAACCTGAGACACAGCCTTGGTCACTGCCATATCTTGCGGGACTTCTTCAAAGTGATGGAATGAAGTTTCAATAAATTCACCATCTAATTCCATATATCTGAAGGAATTTAGATGGCTGACCATATACTCTTCTTCTCCCTGAACGGTGATGATTTTCCCTTGAATTGGATATTTCAATATTTGATGCAACGTAGAAGTAACAGCACCAGCATTATGAATCCACGGTCGGCCTAATAAGAAGGAATATGAGGGGAGAATATCCATTACATAAAAAGTTAAATCAAATGTTTGGGTTCCAACTTTTATGGGGATGTCCACTTCCCCGTGCACCATCATTTTTGAGCCATCAAAGGCTATCACTACTATGTTGCTTGGTTTCAATGTCAATCCCTCACAGTCAAGCCTATCAAGAGCATTCTTAGGCAGCACATTCAGAGACGAGCCAGTGTCCACCAAAACATGAGCCAAGGTCGTGCCCCTGCATTCCACTAAGACATGTAATGCCTCATTATGCTTCCTCCCCTTTGGCGCTAAATCAGCATCCGAAAAACCTAAACCATTATCTACAGTCAAGCTGGCAACGCAGTCTTGGAACTGATTGGCAGATGTTTCTTGGGGTACGTGAGCAGTTTTAAGGAATTTTACCAAGGCCTTTGCATGAGCCTCAGAACATAGTAATAAAGCCAGCATGGAAATTTTTGATGGAGTATGTCCCAGTTGCTCAACTACATTGTAGTCCCTTCTTTTTATGATCTTTAGAATTTCCTCCATCTATTTTCAGGAGGTTTCAGGGATAGCCACTTATTGTGCCTTCGTTCATATAGGCTCAATCAGAATAAATTTACCTTGAGTCTCGGTTGACTCGACAGCAGGAATGTCAGTAGGAGTGATAACAGGGATTGTAACAACTTTGTCAGTTGAAGTACTAGCAGAGATGATTGTAGGTCTGGGAATAGTCTTTGGAGGAGCAACAACAACATGAATGATTACGGGTCCATAAACAACCTTTGGAGGAGTAATTTCTAGAGAGAAAACCCTTCCACTTCGGTTTATCTTACTAGTCCCTGCAATATTACTGATATCAGAGTCAACCTTCTCAGGACTTGAATCTTCAGCAGCTGGCCAATCTTGCTTGATACCGTAGTAGTAGACATCCCCTCCATAATTCCATGGTACAGTTTTGTCTGACGAATACGGGATTGGTCCAGACATTGTAATTATCAAAGGAGCTACTTTTGGAACTGATGTAATTCTAACGGGTCTTTTGGTGGAGACCCTGGAAGAATTGTCGGAAATGGTCACGATGAAAACATCATTATAAGAAACATTTGGAACTGAAGTCTTCTCGAATAAAATCTCCTTGTTATCTATTAGGTATTGAACGTCTGCTTTTAACAAAGGACAGCTGGTTGGTGAGGACAAACAGAAATGACAACTTTCATAACATCCTGGAAATACACCGACATTCAATAAGTTCTTTTTGATAGTCATGAGTGGGGTCACAAGTTCATCAACTGAATTAACAAACATGTCTTCCTCAATGGCGTTGGTATTATGGTCGTGTTTGGGCATAGGGGCAATAATGACATTGGGCTTTTCTAGCGCATCGAAGTCAATCTCTTTGGCTTCAAGAAGGTCTTGTACCTTGTTCTTTAGAGCCCAACAGTTGTTAGTGTCATGGCCAGGACTCTCAGAATGGTATGCACAACGGGCATTAGGGTGATAGTAAGGAGAAGTTGTGTTAGGGTTCTTTGGAGCTTCTTTCAAAGTCACTAGATTGGACCTTACCAAATGTGGAAATACTTGGGATAGTGTCATATTAATTCGAGTGAACTGTCTGACTGGTCTTTCCATTCTTGGCTGGTTGTTTCTTTGTTGAGAAGGCGCAGGTTTAGGAATCATGACAGCCCCCACCATTGGACGGAGTTTAGCCCTATCTTGATTTCTCTGAGGATATACAACAACAACTTCTTTCTTTCCTATGAATAGTTTCCTTACGGCAGTAGAGGATGCATATTTTTGAATCTTCCCATTCTTTATCCCGGCTTCCACCCTTTCTCCGGTCAATATCAATTCAGTAAAACCTGCCAATGAACTCCTAATTAAGTGATTAAAGAAGGGACCAGACAAGGTGCCCAAGAACATGTCTACTAATTCTCTTTCAGATAGAGGAGGATAGACTCTTCCCGCTAAGTCCCTCCATTTTTGCGCATAGTCTTTGAAGCCCTCACTTGAAACCATGGCCATACTCTGGAGTTGAGTACGAGTGGGTGTAAGATCAGTATTGTATTGGTATTGTTTGTAAAAGGCATCAACAAGACCTTCCCAGTTATGAACATTGGCTCTTTCTAACTGATAAAACCAATCAAGTTGAGTTCCAGACAGGATGTCTTGGAAGAAGTGTACCCATAAATCCTTATCAGCGGTATGAGGCTAGATTTTCCTCACATAGGACCGGAGATTCATTTTGGGGCATGAAACTCTGTCATATTTGGCGAATACAGGTGCTTTGAATTTTGGAGGAATGACAATCCCTGATACTAATCCCAACCCCTCAAAGTCCAAACCAGGCACTTTTTGGATTTCCATTGCACTTATATGTTCTTCTTGATGCTTATACTTGTCGCCGGCTGGAGGGTATTGTTCTTCAGAATAGTCTTATTCTTCCTCTTCCTCTTATGAATCTGACTGACAATTGTTTCTTTTCCCTTCCCATCTTGATTGTCTTTCTCACCGGATGTCGTTGCAAAGTCCAAGGTCCTTCTTGCTTGTCCTTGGAATCTTCTTCCCATGTTTATAACTCTGGTTATTTTCTTTGTCTTCTTTTTCTTCTCCTCAACCAGCAAGGTCTTCAACTCTTCTTGTCCTTTGGCTAAAGCTAAGAACAACTATTGAAACTGTGCATTCTGAGCTTAGAGGTCCTTCACCGTTTTCTCGAGATCCATCTTACTGAAATAAACAGTAGAAAGATGAGGAGACTTGTTTCAAGAAACCTGCTTATGTTATGATGAATGGTAAATGTATATGCAATGACTTCAAGGATTTTAAAGATTCAAATTTGTTTTAGACAAAAAGGAAACACACGTTATATTAATAAATTAAAGCTTGAGTACATCAATGCCTTTTTGGGCAAAAATAACAAAAAACTCTAAGATAAAAAGGTAGTACGCATCCTCTTTGGTGCGATGTAGGCATTCAGAGTCTGCTCCTCATGAAATTTCTTAGTGAGTTCCAAAACCTTCTTCTCGCTAGCGTAGAATTGGGCTTCAAAAGTATCTCGCTCCTCCTTGAGTTGTATCCAATCCCTTTGTAGGTCTTCAAGAGAGGTGGGCATGTCAGGATGTAGGATAGTGTATGGAACATCTCCTTCCATGACAGGCTCAATGATTACCCGGAGAATGGAGGGATAAGGCATCATAAGACTTTGAGCACGAGTTCATACCCATTTGAGGTAAGGCTCAAGAGGGATGGAATTCTTGTGCCCCAATGTCTTGCTATCTACCTTGGTCAACATTCTCCAAGCTCGGATAAATCTTTGGCGAAGACCTTTATCGTTGTTCTCGTAGTCAAATACCAAACCTTGAATGAGCATCTCGTGCAGGCCATCCCTTTGGGCGTAACTAAACTGTCTTAAGGCTAAGCAGAGGTTGTAGGTGATACCTCCCATAATGCTAAGTAAAGGGACATTAGGGAATTCTCCATAATGATTGACAATAGTAACATTCTCTATGGATCGGGAGCACCAATGGATGTCTGAACGTTTGAGCGTCATCAAACTTTATGACCACCTTGAACCTTGCTCGTTCTTTAATAAAGATTGGGGAAGATGCGAAATAAACCATCTTGCCAAGAGAGGAGTGAAACACATAAGTACACCTCTTTTCCTTATTGTGCGAGTGTGAAAAGAGTGTAGGATGTCTCCTAGCAAAGTAGGCACCGAGTTGCGGGATATGACGATTTTGACGGTGTTCACATCTATGAGTTGGTCAGGATTTGGAAACAAAACCATCCCATAGATGAGGAGAGCCACAATTTCCTCAAAATCTTGCAGATCCAAAGAGTTCCAACAATTTTGGGCTTTCTCGAACAAGAACTTTGCTAGGAATCCTTTGACACCACTCCTTGTTTCCCAATTAGTTATGACATCAGATGAGTGCAGGTGTAGAGCTTTAGCAATCTCTTTTGACTTTGGGTCTCTTTCCGTACCGTTGAAAGGTAGTTGACTGAGAATGGGAATCCTCAAGAGTCGGGAGAATTCTTCTAAAGTAGGCACAAGTTGATAATCGGGAAATGTGAAGCAATGGTGTAAAGGATCAAAGAACTGAAAGAGCACCTTCATCATGTCTTCATCAGTGTTGGAAGTGACCAAGTTGAGTAGGCGAACATGTCTCTCGGTGAATGGAGAGTTTTCAGGAATCCTTGAAGCTAGCTCCTTAAGTTATGGAGGGATCCTTACAAGATTGACTTGAATAGTTTTCCTACAAAGAGAATCCATATCCTACAAAACAGAACAAATATAAATCACCAGATCCTTGAAATTGTTAGTGAATGAGTATGATGTTATGATGTTCATGATGTTATGTACAAGTATGTATATACAAACAAAGCAAACAAGTCCTTAGGTTTAGGCTTACATGGATTTTTATAGGTATGTACCCTCTTGAAGTTTAGTTGGCTCAAACCTGTCCTAGTAATAGTAATTGGGTTCTAAGGAGCTCAATATCACTGGTTTGTTTTCTTGCTCATTATTTCAGCACAAGTCTCTTTAATGGCGACCGAAACATCCCAAAAAACCAAACCTCAATGAGTGTAGTATCGAGTATCTAACAACTTCGGACTGCACCAAAGCCGATCATCTCACTACGTCCTAAAGGCCAAGTTGGTCAAGTAAAGGTTCTAAAAGTTCATTAGTGCTTCATGACATCACTCAGCAGCCCCGTATTCTCCCTGATTAACTCAAGGGCTACCGGTACCCACAAATATATCGCACTAACGCAGCTATTGCTTAGACCATGTCGGTATACCCTACACAGTTTCCACAACGTATTGCTACTTACCTATAAGGTATCCCAAATTCGGGTAGAGGATTCAAACTCAAACAAAGAACCATAATATAAAGCATACAAGTCAAACAATGAAAGCAAGTAAATATCATCTAACCCTAAGGTAACCCCACTTTTAGAATTTCCCCAGCCGAGTCGTCAGTTCTGTGATACGGTGGGAGAACTGACTTGAATGTTTTGCATTTGATCGCAAATGTTATGGTTAGCAAGAGTCGCCACCGACTTTTCTTTTATCCAAAAGGAAAGGTGAAAAAGCACAGGAAAGACCTCTGAGATTTATTTCTTGAGTTCGAGAAGTAGATTATGAAAAGGGAAGGTATTAACACCCTTTTCATCCATGGTTTTCCATGGGCTCTTAGTTACTTGCTAGATCACTTGCTTTTGTTTGAAATTGTGCTTTGTGTGATTTTTGAAAGTATTTTGTAAAGAGGCCATTGTTTAGGCAAACTTTGTAATGATTCTCGTTCGTAAGAATGTATACAAAGTTGTTGATCTTTTGAAAATGTTTTCAAGTTTGTAAGATGTTTTGAAAAGTGTGGGTGTTTGTTTTGAAAATAGAAAGGATGTTTTGTTTGAAATTGAGAAAGTAATTAGGATCATTCTACCTACTCAAAAATATTTCTTGTTCATTTTCTTTTCCTTTGACATTGTTATCTTACCATTGATTTGGTAAGTAACCCTATCTTTGGATGTAAACGGGACGGGCGCGGGTCATCGTCTAACCATGATTAGCAATGTTGCAAGGTATCATAGCATTCTCTTTTAGGGACTAAGTTCATTTGAAAGGCAACATGGATAGCGTCATCGAGGGACTATGATCTTGTATTTTGCTTATTTTTGCTAAGATACCTCACATGCGTAATATGACCATTTTGTAAAGGCAACCAAGTGGATTTATCCTAGGGGTGCTTGTGTGCAAGTGTATTGTTTTCATGCTTGATTTTGTCTTGAATTAGGGTTTTCTAAGTATTGGTTTTAATCTTTCCATGCAAATCCTAATTACTAACATTTGTATATAAAGCGATAAATTGTGGAATTTAAAGTTACTACGCTATTACAATATTTGTGGGAGGCGTGTACAAATTGTAAATAGGGATTGCAAGAAAATAAACCTAATTAAACTATTACAACCATATTGAGTTGGTATAAATGTACAAGAAATTAAATGAATATAATGTACAAGAACATAAATATAAAGTAAATGGATTTTTTAGAGAAAATGGGTTTTTGATTTTAACCTAATTAATTAAAAGAAAATAATTAATTAAAATAATAAAAGTAAACCTAATTTAATAAGAAAAGATTTTAAATAAAACCCTAAGTCTATTAATTGATTAAAAGGAAGTTAAGTTTAAGAAAAGTATTTTTTTGTATTTTTGTCTTGAAAATAATTTATAGTATTATAAAATATTTTTAGCCTTTTTTATATTAAAATAATATATTTTAATTGGTGTAAAAGAAAATAAATAATAACCTAGTTTTAATTAAATTTACAAGAATAATTAGTAAAATAAATAAAGTGTGGTTAAATAAAATGTTTTTTGTGAGAAAAAATAAATAAACTAAGCTAAAATATAAATCTACTATTTTTGTATTTTTTATGATTTTTTAGTATTAGGGAAATATTTAAGAAAACAAATAAATATAAATATATAAAAAGGAAAAGGAAAATAAAATCTGGGCCAGGGGTGTTGATAGTCTGCAAGGGGTGAGAAGTAACAAAAAACATAGGCCCAAAGATTGAAGCCCAGCGCCTGCCAAAAAAGGGTCAGAAAATGCAAAAAAAAATGTGGAAAAAAACCAAAAGGGTACCACTGGGGCTCGAACCCATGTTCCAAAGGTTACAGGTGCGCACTTCTACCACTGAGGTGGCTATACATCCCGTTAACATAAGAAAAACAATAAATATATGATACAAAATGCGCTCTGATTTACACTTTATCTTCAACCTCCAGCCAGACCAACTGTAACTTGTTCATTTCTCAACAAAAATGAAAACTGTAAACATGAAACTTGTAGCAAATTTCTTCACGGTTTCAGAAATGTAAAGCATTAAAACTATAGCTCAAAGATAAACATAAATTTTAAAGGCCCTACTCTGAACCCTAAAAATCTTAGAAAATTCAAACTTAAAATTCTCTAAGCTTAGGCAAAATTAATGGAAACTATGGACATGGTTAGCTTTAGGGCAATGATATCTACATGTTTCATTCACAAATAAATCATTGATGATGCCTGTATGAGAAGTTCCAAAGTTAGAAAACTTACCTTGCAAGAGGGTATAAGGTTTGAAGTTTGAGCAGGTTTCAAGGAGTTCCAATGGTTGGGTTAGCTTCCTCAAGTTCCCAGGAGGCTAATGGGATGCTTAGCTTAAGCTGAAAACACTTGAAGAGTTCTGGAGAAGTCCAAGGGCAAAGCTCTGTTTTTGAAAATGGAGGATGGTGTTAAAGGTGTTACAATTCTGTAAAAGGGTGTGGGATCAGTTATAAATGATGTTTAGAAGCTTTAGGAACCAAAAGGCTTGAAAACGCACGAGGGAGTTATGAGTTTCAAGTTTTTGGTCAATTTATGTGAAAATGGAGGTATGAGATGTGATTCTGAGTTCTAGGTGTTTTCAGGGCTTGAGCATTCGTTTATTTGTGGAAAATAGTTTGTATATCTATAAGCAAAAGGATTGGAGTGGTTTGGATAATCATAAGTCCAAATTTTTGGCTTTGTGCTAGGTTACTTGATTTTGAAGAAAAGTGGGAAACGAGTTTCAAGAGGAGGTACAAGCATGGGCTAGGTGATTGTAAGTGTCTAAACCATTTCTTATGGGTTATGGGACTTTTATGTGTAAAATCAAGCTTCTCAAATAAGCTTTTGTTTTGATGAAGACAAACCATGGCTAACAAAGAAGGCAAAGATTTTGGTCAAGCATCTAAGCATCTAAGGATAATATCTTCACTCAAAGCTATCAACAACTTTAAAGGTATAATAATATTATCTACTTTGATCGTAAGGTATAGATGCTCAAAAATTAAAAAGAAATGTTTAAGAATCATTACTCAAGCTTTTCAAAGATAAAATTTCACTTTTCTTCTGCATGCAATCGATTTACATCTTAGTGCAATCGATTGCACTCTTCAAAAATTCCAAATCTTTTGCTTCTGTTTCTTTGTGCAATCGATTTACATTTCTATGCAATCGATTGCATACTAAAAATTTTCAAAATGTTTGCTACTGACTTTGCATGCAATCGATTACATTGTTAGTGCAATCGATTGCACTCAGTTAATTTTTGCTACTGACTTTGCATGCAATCGATTACATTGTTAATACAATCGACTACACTCTTAAATTTTTTGAAATTATAGCTGTTAAAAACCTTGTGCAATCGATTACACCAAGGGTGCAATCGATTACACACTGCACGAATTTGAAAAATAACAGCTTTGTTCATGCCTTTTGATCATGCCTTTTCATTACATCTTTTCACTCAAACTTGGCATTTGTTCATGATACATTTCCAGATATTCATGATGTTTCAAAAGGGTGTTATGAACATATAAATATTCAATTTCAAATCCAGATCTAACACCTTCTTTCATAAATATTTTCTGAACTTTCAAAATACAAACTCAAGCATTCTTCATTATCATGCATAAGTTTTCTGCACATTTTCATACATTAACAAACAGAAAACTTTGAGCAAATATATCTTGAGTCTTTGTACAATATTATTATTGAAAGAAGAAGATTATACATTGTCAAATCACTCTTAGTGATCAATATACTCTACTCACTAAAACTCACAAATTGATATTTACTTACTTATTTTCCAGGATTGTTGGAATTAAGTTTAAGTGTTTTTGTTGAAATCTTGTCTTTCCAAAGTTGTTGGATACAAGTGTAGTTATATTGATAGGATTGTTCTCATAGGTAACTTAGTGAAAATCCAAGAGGATTGTTCTTGGTGGTTTTATTGGTTAGAGTCTTGTATAGAAGGACTAGGGTGTCTTGTCTAAAGATCTAACAATAAGGAAATCTCTTTCATGTTGAAAGGGGACTGGAGTACTCTCGGATTGTGAGGGGAACCAGGATACATCTATGTGTTTACTTTTCCCCATTTACCGCTTTCATCATTACTCATAAACCAGAAAAGAAAGAAACACAATTGTAAACTCATGCACTAAACCAGAAAAATAATATCCATCTCATTGAAACGGAAAAACTTTTAAAGTACCTAATTCACCCCCCCCCCCTCTTAGGCGCACTCTCATACTTACAATTGGTATCAGAGCAGGTTATAAGTAACCTGCTCCTAAAAGATCCATAATGGCTTCCGTAAATCATAATCCCGTTTTCAGAGATGGTGGTAGTAACAACAAGCCTCCTCTATTTTGTGGTAAATATTTTGACTTCTGGAAAATACGCATGAAGGTGCATCTAGAAGCATAAGGAGAATAAATATGGGATGCCGTCGAAAGTGGTCCATTTATCCCAATAATGGTAATCAATGGTGTTGGCTCATCAAAGCCTAAAACTGCATGGGACGATGATGATAAGAAGAAAGTTCTCTATGACAAAAAGGCAATAAACCTTCTTCAAGGTGCACTTCGCATGGACGAATTCTTCCGTGTCTCGACATGCAAAATAACAAAGGAAATATGGGATACCTTGGTACAAACTCAGAAGGAACGGTTGAAGTAAAAAGATCAAGACTAAATACCCTAAGTCAAGAATACAAACTATTTCGAGTGCAGCCCAGAGAAACCATTCTTGACTTACAAAAGAGATTTGTGAACTTGACAAATCATCTAAGTGCTCTTGGTAAAACTTTGACAAATGATGAATTGAATCTGAAAGTACTTAGGTCCTTAACTAGGGAATGGCAACCAAAGGTAACGACAATTTTAGAAAAGAAAAGTCTCTCCAACATGACATCCGCAACATTATTTGGAAAACTTCAAGAATACGAAATGAAACTCGGAATTCTCGAAAAGCATGAAAATCAAGAGAAGAAATCCAAGAATATTGCTTTGAAGATAGACTCCAAGGAAGTTGAAAAGGAAAACAATCCAGAAGAAGATGAAAACTTCATGCTTCTTGTTAAAAGGCTTGGTAAGTTCTTCGGAAGAAATGACAAACCGTTTTCTCATTCAAAAGGAAAGAAACCTTTTCAGAAAAAGGAAGGCTCCACATCAACATAAGAAATCACATGTTACGAATGTGGTAAGCAAGGTTATATCAAGCCAGATTGTCGAAAACTCTCCAAGAAAGGTGGCTTCAAAATCAAGAAGGGATTCAAGAACAAAAAGGCTTATGTCGCATGGGAGGACAATGAAATAAGTTCCTCATCTGATTCCGATAGTGATGAAAGTGAAAATCTAGCATTGATGGCCTCACACCATTCCGATGATGAAGACAATGAGGTTAGTAATGAATTTTCTCTTTTTGATAGTGATGCACAAGGTGCTATAGATGAACTATTGAATGAATGCAAAATTCTGTATAAAACCATTTCATCACAAAAGAAACAAATTTCATCCTTAGAAGAAAAATATGTTTCAACGGAAAAATATTTCAAAGAAGAAAAAAAAAATCAAGTGATGAACAAAAACAAAATTTTGTATGCAAAAATTGTGATTCACTCTCTTTCCAAATTGTCCAATTAAAAAGAGTCATTGAAAGATATGAAAAAGGGAAAATTGGATTGGAAGGTGTCCTTAGCCAACAAAGATACTCCAATGATAAAAGTGGAATTGGATATTCAAAGTTTTCAAAACCAAGTTCAAACAAAACTATCTTTGTTAAGGCTAATTATCAATCATCCAAAGGGAAAGTGAACAAAATAGTTCGTCACTATCCTAAAAAGAAAACATTTCCTAAGAAGAAATCTTATCCTTCTAGATATAGAAGTAACTTTGAACCTACTTGTTTTTATTGTGGTATTAAAGGCCATACACCTAATGCTTGCTATGTTAGAAACTTTTGTGAGGTAAGTGGGCATTATGTGTGGGTTAAGAAAGAAACTAACTATGATGGACCCAAAGCACATTGGGTACCAAATCAAACTTAATTTGTTTTGTAGGTATGCTTGATGACCACATGCATTATTTGGTATCTTTATAGTGGCTGTTAAAAGCATATGACGGGAGACATATACTAACTTTCAAATCTAGTTCAAGTCCAAGGATTATTTCACATATGGGAAATACCTTAAAGGAAGAATTCTTGGCATTGGCAAAGTTGATACACTAACTTTCATATCCATTTAAGGTGTACTTTATGTTGAAGAACAAAAGACAACTTCTAAGTAAAAGACAACTTTGTGTCAAAGGCTTCAACATCATGTTTTGATGAAGATAAACTACTATGTGCATTTATCAAAGGATGATAAAAAGCATCATGGAGCAATATGGATTTGGTTAAGTTTTCAAATTTTATTACATATATTATTGTCCATTTTTATTGCATCTTTCCATTCTTTTTTATAATGCCAAAGGGGGAGAAAGATGTTGTACTTTATGCTTGTATTTCCTGTGTCTTAATTTTCAAGGTACTCTCCAATCAAGATGAAGAATTGTAAAGGATTCCAACCCTCTCCTACATAGGGGGAGTTTTGCATCTTAGGGGGAGAAGCTCTTCCGGAAAGTACATAGCATAAATAAAGATTGTTTGTCATCATCAAAAAGGGGGAGAATGTAAAATCAAGCTCCTCAAATAAGCTTTTGTTTTGATGAAGACAAACCATGGCTAACAAAGAAGGCAAAGATTTTGGTCAAGCATCTAAGCATTTAAGGACAATATCTTCACTCAAAGTTATTAACAACTTTAAAGGTATAATAATATTATCTACTTAGATCTTAAGGTATAGATGCTCAAAAATGAAAAATAAATGTTTAAGAATCATTACTCAAGCTTTTCAAAGATAAAATTTCACTTTTTTCTTCTGCATGCAATCGATTTACATCTTAGTGTAATCGATTGCACTCTTCAAAAATTCCAAATCTTTTTCTTCTGTTTCTTTGTGCACTCTATTTACATTCCTATGCAATCAATTGCATACTTAAATTTTTCAAAACGTTTGCTACTGATTTTGCATGCAATCGATTACATTGTTAGTGCAATCGATTGCACTCAGTTAATTTTTGCTACTGACTTTGCATGTAATCGATTACATTGTTAATGCAATCGATTTCACTCTTAAAATTTTTGAAATTATAGCTGTTAAAAACCTTGTGCAATCGATTACACCAAGGGTGCAATTGATTACACACTGCACGAATTTGAAAAATAACAGCTTTGTTCATGCCTTTTGATCATGCCTTTTCATTACATCTTTTCACTCAAACTTGGCATTTGTTCATGATACATTTCCAGATCTTCATGATGTTTCAAAAGGGTGTTATGAACATATAAATATTCGTTTTCAAATCCAGATCTAACACCTTCTTTCATAAATATTTTCTGAACTTTCATAATACAAACTCAAGCATTCTTCATTTTCATGCATAAGTTTTCTGCACATTTTCATACATTATTAAACAGAAAACTTTGAGCAAATATATCTTAAGTCTTTGTACAATATTATTATTGAAAGAAGAAGATTATACATTGTCAAATCACTCTTAGTGATCAATATACTCTACTCACTCAAACTCACAAATTGATATTTACCTACTTATTTTCCAGGATTGTTGGAATTAAGTTTAAGTGTTTTTGTTGAAATGTTGTCTTTCTAAAGTTGTTGGATACAAGTGTAGTTACATTGAGAGGATTGTTCTCATAGGTAACTTAGTGAAAATCCAAGAGGATTGTTCTTGGTCCAAGAGGATTGTTCTTGGTGGTTTTATTGGTTAGAGTCTTGTATAGAAGGACTATGGTGTCTTGTCTAAAGATCTAACAATAAGGAAATCTCTTTCATGTTGAAAGGGGACTGGAGTACTCTCGGATTGTGAGGGGAACCAGGATACATCTCTGCGTTCTTTACTTTTCCGCATTTACCGCTTTCATCACTACTCATAAACCAGAAAAGAAAGAAACATAATTGTAAACTCATGCACTAAACCAGAAAAATAATATCCATCTCACTAAAACGGAAAAACTTTTAAAGTACCTAATTCACCCCCCTCTTAGACGCACTCTCATACTTACAGTATGACCAAAAGAGAACAAGTGCAAGGCTCAAGAACAAGTTTTGTGTAAAAAAGAACTTTATCAAAATGACAATGTACACTTTCTTCCCAAAATGGATATAAAGCATGTCCATGCATTGAATGCTTGAAATGAGACGTCTAATAGCTGTGCAAGTAATTAATTGTGGAGTGTCTAACAAGTTTGAGGCCTGCAAAGTAGATTTTATGCATCATACTTTGAATTTTGAATTTGGTTCATCACAAAATGACTTGTAATTCAAGTGATAAAACCCTAACTTCCTCTCTTCGATTCTCCCTACTCAAGAATGATCTCAAGGAGTTCTTGGACATTTTGGAAAGCTTGAAATTTTCTCTACAACCCATATTTTAATTACTTTTGAATATTCCCCTTAGAACTATATGAAAAAGTGCCATTAAGTTGGGTCCAAATCCTAACCAAATTAGTGAAAAATTTCACTAAGTGTTTTATTTCATGACCACATGTTCTTAAAATTATAACTTGAGATACAAGCACTTTGGGAAGAAGTGGTGTGAAGAAAAGTTATAGATTTCATGGAGATCTACAACTTTCTTGTTTGAAGTTTCTTTTGAATCATCTTGCATCATGGTGAAAATGTTGCTCAAAGTTATGAAAAAATAAGAAATTTCCAACACTTAGAAAAATTTCTAAGTTTAGAAATTTTCACTTTTTAAAATGAAAATTTGAATTTTTGATTTATTGATGAACAAGTTTCATATTTTTACATGTTTTGATAAATTATGATCTTTGACATTTGAAACTGGCCAAAAGTCAAAGTTTGACTTTTCAGTATATAGTTGACTTTTGATTAGTTGACTGAAAATTTATTTGTCAATCCATTGGGCTTTAGCAGTGTTTTGAGCCATTTCATTAGGTCAAAATGATGTAATTGGACTCTTGAGATCATTCCTTAAACCAATTGATCATTTTCTACGTCAAAAATCAGAAATTTCTCTTTTCCCAGTCAAAACCCTAATTTTGACCATTTTGCCCTTTTGGAGATTTGATCAAATTTCTTGAGGAATTATGGTCCAAACTTGATCAAATTATACATATGAGTTTAAAATGTTGATGTGAATCAAATATTATGAGGTTTGACTGTAAATTGACCATGGTTGACTTTTTCCCCAATACAGGTGATTTTTAGGTCAACTACTCAATGGACTGAGCAAAAGTGTGATCCAAAGCTTGAAACTTGACATGAGTAATCTTGAGGGTCCATAATGACCTATTAAAGTCATGGGGCATTTGAAGTCCACAAATCCTTGTGAAAACTCAAACCCTAATTTTGGTCATCGGTGCTTAAGGAGGTGTCTTGAGCTGATCAAACCCTAATGTAATCTTGAGCCCAAAGGAGATCTTGTGAGCAAATTATTGATTAGTGAGACGGAAAATTTTGGGGTACAACAGTTACCTTAGTGATAAAGGAGGTCAACAAAGAAGAGTGTGGACGCCACATCGGAGGAATAACCCTGTCAGGGAAGATACTCTGAGCTGGATACTAATGGCCCATAATGTTACAGGATTGCGTTTAATTTGTAAGAAAATGTGATAAGTTCCATGTATACTCACTGCTCATACAATCTCCAAAAAAAATTACTACACTCCATATTCTCTATATGACCATTCTATCAATGGGGAGCAGACATACTAGGTCCGTTCCCAGTAGCACTCGGGAAGTTAAAATTTCTCATCGTAGCGGTTGACTACTTCACAAAGTGGGTGGTAGTCGAGGATGTAGCTCGCATTACTTATGAGAGAGTACGTAACTTCTATTGGAAAAATATTATTTGCAGGTTTGAATTGCCTAGAATCATAGTTTTTGACAATGAAACACAGTTCGTAAGCTCGGTTGTGGTAGAATTCTACAACAACTTGGGGATCAAAAACAAGCTCACATCGTTTGAACATATTCAATCCAACAGTCAAGATGAAGCGGCCAACAAGATCATCCTGACAAGACTGAAAAAGAAGTTAGACGATGCAAAGGGACTGAGGGTCGAATACTTGCTGGAGATCCTTTGGTCATACCATACAACTCTCCACTCCACCACTTGTGAGACACCTTTTCGAATGGTGTACGGGGAGGAAGCCATGATACCAATCGAGATAAACACCCCTACATGAAGGAGGGAGCACTTTGACGAAGAAGCCAACAAGGATGACTTGAACAGTTCTGCCGACATGGTAGAGGAAATCTGAGAAATGACACGAGTCAGAGAGTTTGCATTAAAGAGCATATTAGCTAAGAAGCTCAACTTAAAAGTCAGACAGAGAGGTTTTCAACCAGGGGATCTGATCCTCAAAAAGATCACAGATCCTAAAAATAAGGGAAAGCTATCTCCGAATTGGGAAAGCCTCTACTGGGTACTTGATAAGTGTAAATTGTAGTTATTTTTGTATATACTTTTTGTTGCACTTATCGACTCTTTGTTGTTAATATCGGTTAAATAACCTAAATTTTGTGTATAAATACGTTTAGTTTGTGTATAATGCATTATTGTGTATAAAGTGTATCGTTTGATAGCCTTGTTTTCATTTTATAGGTATTTGAGCATTGTTGGAGCAAGAGGAATAAAAGCTCCAAGATGCATTCTTGGATCAATAAAAGTATAAGACCAAGAAGAGATAGAGAGAGAGAGAGAGATTTGAAGTTGTGAAGAGAAAGCAACAAAAGTTGTTGAACTGGTGTGTGTCGTCAGGTGATGGCCAGGCGAAGGCCATAGCGTCTACATCATCGGGCGACGATGGAGAAATAAGAGTCAATGTTTCAGTTGAGTCTACCCTGCTTCGTTGTTGTGTCGCTTGGCAAGGAAGTGTAGTGTCACCGGGCGAGGCTTCTCTTTCGTTGGGCGATGGAAGATATTTTCCCCATTGCGTACGTGGCGCAACCTGGGCCAAGTGTATTAGATTTGTCGTCAGGCGACGTATATTGTGTCATCAGGAGATGGTCGCGGAAAAAAGTTTCTTTATATTCCTTTTCATTTCATTTGTATGGTTATGGTTTTGGGTATTTTTCATCCCAACTTCATCAACCTTCATTTTTTGATAGGATTAGCTTAGAAAACAACATTGAAGCTTGCATACGGATAACACGGGGTGGATTACTCTTCGATCGGCGCTGACAAACTAGGAGATTTGTGGTTCATTTATCTTCTTCTTTGTGTATTCTTTGTATGTTGGGTTTTTATATGTATTTACTTTGATCTTATGTATATTTGTCGCCCATGGCGTTATACTTAATTTTATTTACAAATCTTTGTGGGTTGTTGTCCTTGATTTTTGCTCTGTGCTAGGGATTTGGGATGTTATAGACATATATTGCTCGAATTCTTATCTAAGATGATTATATGTTAGTTTATGGATTCTAGAGATAGATTTAGAGCTGGCTTCACTTGGGAGTCTGTGATTAATGCCTTTGTGTTGGTTGTGTTGACTGTGAGATCGTTAACGCGAGTAGCACTATTGACTTCTGTGTTGTTGAGGTTGGTTGAGAGATCGCCACCAAGGTGATATAGTGGGTGTAGTGTTTGACACGTGATGAGATTCATGTGTATCGTAGGTTAAGTATAATTGTTTGATAGGTTTAAGTCTTTGAAAAGTAGTATATATGCATGCTTGATAAGTTTTCCCCTTTGAAGAATGAATTTATTTTCTGTTGATAACTTTTACCTTTCCTTACTTCAACCCATTTTCCCCCAAACTCATTAAGAATTATTTTCCGAATGGCAATTTGATAACCAATCTTTGTGGACAAGATACGATATAACCTTAATATCACCCAGTAAAATGATAATTTACTTTTTGCTTGCCGCTTTACCGCTTCAGCAAAATGGCATCGTTGTCGGGGATTGGTTTATTGTTACGCGTCGCGGTAATTACTTTGTTTTTGAGTTTTGTAATTAATGTATATGTTGTATATAAATTGTGCATGAACTTGTTTGTGTTGACTTGTGAGTTTATTTGTTTATGTTTACCACACTTATACATGTTTTTTATACTTGTGAATTTTTTATATCATTCTTTGTTTCCTTTCACTTTTGCTTGTGTGTTGGTTAGGAATAACCAGGTGGAAGCCAATTGGAGGAACGTTCTTAAATAACAGGCATCGAGCTTAAGATGTAAAACAAGCATGTTTTATTGTTTTCATTTTGTTAGTTTAGGTAGTTGAATTCAATTGTCTAAACAAATTTAACTAGGACTAGTTCTTAAATTTCATATCTTCAATTTTAAATTTGTTTAGACAACTTCATTCGGTCTTTTAGTATGTTTATATTATTTGTGTTTATTTTGTGTTTGTCTTTGAGCTTGTTGTGAATATCTTGATGATATTGAGGTGATTTGTTAAGTTTGATCATTTTGACTTACGAATGCATGGTAATAATTTTGTTAAGGTTTTGTACACATTTGAGGTATGTATTTATCGCTTTCTATACTTTATCATATTCATGATACTTAGACTTTTTACGATTTTTATTCCATTCATTCTTTTGTATACTTGTTCATTTATGAATCACTTTAGTTCCTACCCTTTTTGTGAGGTAGCTTTCCATTGTTCATATATGTTGGAGGCCACAATTCTTGTTTTAGCTAGGTTTTATTATGCTTAATCTTTTGTTTATATTGATTGTATGATTGCATGAAAGTGATTAAGGAATTTCGTTTAATTTTGAGCATAACTACCTAGCCTAATAATCAATTCACCTTGTGTATGTGTGAACTTTTGTAACCCCCTTTGAGCCTTTTTGTCGATATCCATGTTGTTTTTGCTTAATGCTTGTCTATGAGTGTTGGCCTCATCTTTTTTATATGTACGTTGATTCTTTTGTTTTCTTGATCCTTCAACAAGTGTTTTTAGTTTTAATTTTTACCTTGTCTTAGAAAGTAGGGAGTATTCATACTTTGATGTTGGTTGAATTCAAGTTGGGGACAGCAATGTTTGAGAAATAGAAAAAGAAAAAGAAAGAAAAAAAAAGAAGTGAAAAAGAAATATTAGAAAAAGAAAAGAAAAAAATTGAAAAAGCTTTGAAAAAGAAAAACAAAAAGAGTATGGAATAATATTGTGCGAATAAGTATTGCGATTGGTTTGAGAAATTTGGAATGAAGAAGAAGTTTGATTGAAATTGTGTTGATTGAGTCTTTGTGAGTTGATCACTCCCTTAGGTTAAGGCAAGTTTTTGTTTCAATTAGATTTAAGACTTATCTCTTGTTTGTTAACTAAGTCACATTACAACCTTGAAAAGCCCTTGCGATTCTTGCTTTTATGTCTTCAACATGAATTTTTGGATGAGTGTATAATTTAATATTTTGTTTGAAAGGTTGTTGGATGAGTGAAAATACCTCTTTTTTTGTGTTTGTTATCTACCGATGTTTGATTTTGCTAGGTGTGATTCATCTGGGAATTAGTGTTGTTTTAGAATGTTTGGCATGATTTTTGTATTTAGCATTTGTTTCATGTTTATGTTATAGTCATAGTTTAGTGGTAAGTGTTTACTTTGTGTGTATTGTTTTTCATTTGAACCATTGAAGTTGTCTTCATTCAATACTTGTCAATTCGTGATTCCTTGGTTGATCGTTTTTGTTTCTTCGAGTTATTTGTTTCTTGTTTGAGGAAAAACTAGTTCAAGTTAGAGAGAGTTTGATAAGTGCAAATTGTAGTTATTTTTGTATATACTTTTTGTTGCACTTATCGACTCTTTGTTGTTAATATCAGTAAAATAACTCAATTTTGTGTATAAATACATTTAGTTTATGTATAATGCATTTTTGTGTTTAAAGTGTATCTTTTGATAGTTTTGGTTTCATTTTGTAGGTATTTGAGCACTGTTGGAGCAAGAGGAATAAAAGCTCCAAGATGCATTATTGTATCAATAAAGGAATAAGGCCAAGAAGAGATAGATCCATTTGAAGTTGTGCAGAGAAAGCAACAAAAGTTGTTGAACTGATGTGTATCGTCGGGCGATGGACATGCAAGGGCCATCGCGTCTTCATCGTCGGGTGATAGTGGAGTGAGAAGAGTCAATGTTTCAGTTGAGTATGCCTTGATTTTATATTGTGTCACTGGGCGACGAAGTGTATTGTCACCAGGAGAGGCTTCCCTGTCGTTGGGCAATGGAAGATATTTCCCCCAATCGCGTATATGGCGTAACCTAGGCCAAGTGTATTAGAGTTATCATCGGGCAACGTGTGTTGTGTCATCGGGTGATGGTCGCGGAATAGAATTTATTTATATTTTATTTTCATTTCTTTTTATGGTTATGGTTTTTGGTATTGTAACACGGTGGGAGAACTGACTTGGGTGTTTTGCATTTGATCGCAATTGTTGTGGATAGCAAGAGTCGCCACCGACTTTTCTTTTATCCAATTAGGAAAGGTTGAAAAGAACAGGAAAGACCTTTCGAGATTATTTTCTTGAGTTCGAGGGGTATGTTATGAAAAGGGAAGGTGTTAGAAGCCTTTTCACCCGTAGTTATCTACGGGCTCTTAGTTGCTTGCTAGATCACTTGCTTTTGTTTGAAAATGTGCATGTGGTGTGGGTTTTGAAAGTATTTTGAAAACGTCTTTGTAATGGTTCTCATTTCTATAAGAACACGTACAAAGTGTTGGTTTTGAAAATAGTTCAAAGAGGTGTTTGTGGAATGTGTTTTTGAAAGTGATTTTGAAAAGTGTCTTTGTAATGATTCTTGTTTCTATAAGAACGCGTACAAAGAGCTTTGTCTTTTAAAAATGTTTCAATTGAAAAGTCTTGGTGTGAAAAATTGTGTTTGTTGTGAGCAAGCGAGCAACTATGAGCATCCTACCTACTCAAAAGGTCTAATGTTTTTTTCCTCCTCCTTTAGATGTTGCTACCTTACCATTGATTTGGTAAGAAGCCCCATCATTGGATGTGAAGGGATAGGCATGGGTCGTTTGTATAGTTATAGAAAGCAACCTATGGGACGTTTTAGCAATTTTCATTTAGGGACTAGATTGTTTACCGAAGGTAACATCGAGGGTCATCGAGGGACTACGATCTTTTATCGAGGGTCTTTGCTAAAACGCCCATATTCGAGGGACATGACTATTTTCCAAGGCAACAAGTGAGATTTCCCTAGAGGTGCATGTGTGTGAATAATGTGTTTGATTTACATGCATTTTGTCTTTGATTTTTGGGTTTCCTACTTGTTGTTTTTATCTTGCCATACATCCTAATTACTAACATTTGTACAAAAGCAATAAAAATGCAGAAAATAAATCCTACACTATTACAACCATATTGAATAGCAAGAAAATGTAAAGACAAAACAAAATAAATAAAGGAAAAATGAGTGCTTCGACCTAGGCAGAAATACCCTTCGATTATGCCCTTCTTGGCTTCCTTCCATTTAGGCTGGAAGTAGTGAAGACGCGCCTTTCGATTTGGGCTTAGCCTAAAGCATGAGATGCAACCTTCGATTCTGCCTTTCTGCTTCCTTCAATTGGGGCCTGGAATCAGCATGAAATGCACCCTTCACCCAAGCTCCTTGCTGCCTTCTTCGATTGGGCTTTGAAGTGAGTGTAGACAACTTTCATTTCTCCCTTCTAACTCCTTCGTTTGGATTGTGAAGCAGTAAGGGGGTGAAGCCTGAGGCTTCATTTCATACTTCCTTCCTCCTATTTTCCTTCGTTTGGGATTTAAATAGCAACATGGATTGAGGCCATGCTAGCATTGTCTTATGGCCATGTTAGTTCTTAAAGCATATTTAAAAGACCAAGAAAAAAACCAAAAGGGTTAGCAATGAAAACAAACTAAAAGGGTGGAAACGAAAAGGAAACAAATGTTATATACATGCTTCAAACCAAGAGTTTAAGGTCAGAATGACTTACCTTGCTTGAAGCTGGAACGTGTGTTTGACCTTGAGTGGCTGCCTTGGATGCTCCTAAATTCGAAGGGAAGAAACGAAGGTGGCGTTTCTAAGGCTGGATTTGAAGGCCCAGAAGAGTGGGGGTGGTGCTTGTTATTCCTGGATTCGAAGGAGAGGAACAGATGTGGTGTTCTTTCTACTGAATTCGAAAGAAAACAAAATGTGGGGATTGCTTCAAATTCGAAAGAGAAAAAGAAACAAGTGTTGTGTTTCTTTAGATTCTGGGTTTGTGTTTAGTGTTCGGGAATCTTAAGAGTTTTTTAGAGTTTCTAAGAATTTGATGACTTCTTGAAGATTCATTCCACCACCTAAAAGTAGTATTCTTTTCTTCAGCTTGCAAATGTTTCTCTATTTATAGAGAAAGGGTTAGGAATGCTGAAGTAACCAGGTTTGTAGGATAACAAACCATGGTTTGGTTGAAAATGAAACAAGTTTAGTCTCTTTTCGTTGTTCCCACGTTTCCAGTACAAGTGGGGGTTGTTGTCTGTTGGGGGCAGGAGATTGGACGTATGCCTTTGGCACTGCTTTCGTTCAGACACAAACCAGATTGGGAGCTAATTTTGTGATTAAAGTTCTCTTTATGAAAAAGGGGTACGCGGCCTTTTGCTATTTTATCCAAGAATGGTAATATCCAATAGACAAAGCTTCAAACCTTTGTGTAAGCCTCTGATTATGTAAATATTTGGAAGCAACATAGCCTGACAAGTAGGATTTAGAGGATAGGGCTATGAGATTTGCTCAAAGTTCTTCAAATAAACTTGCTTCGAAGGGTCCAGAGTTGGGTTCGAAATATGTTGATTCGAAGGTGTTGTACCCAAAATTTTCCCTCTCATTTATCAAAATTTTTCTCACAAAGATCTCTCTTGGTTCAAGACTGCACTAGGGTTGATCATCTTAAGACGCCTCCTTAAGCACTGATGACCAAAATTAGGTTTTGATATTGCACAAGGATAATTAAGCTTTCAATGCTTCATAGTACTTTCATGGATCATTATGGACCCCCCAAGATTACTCATGTCAAGTTTCAAGCCTTGGGGAAAAAGTCAACTATGGCCAATTTACAGTCAAACTTCATAATTTTTTATCCACATGAATATTATAAACTCATATTTATCATTTGGTCAAGTTTGGATCATAATTCCTCGAGAATTTTGATCAAATCATCAAAAGGGAAAAATGGTCAAAATTAGGGTTTTGACTGAGAAAGGGCAATTTTTTATTTTTGACCTAGAAAATGATCAATTAGTTTTAAGCATGATCTCAAGAGTTCAATTGCATCATTTTGACCTAATGGCGTGACCTAAAACATTGTTCAAGATCAATTGGATTGACAGTGAATTTTCAGTCAACTAATCAAAAGTCAATTGTACACTGAAAAGTCAAACTTTGACTTTTTGGTCAAAATTCAATGTCAAATATCACAATTCATCAAAACATGTAAAAATATAAAACTTATTCATCAATAAATAAAAAAGTCAAGATTTCATTTTGAAAATTCAAAGTTTTCTAACTTAGAAATTTTTCTAAGTGTTTAAAACTTCATGTTTTTTCATAACTTTGAGCCAATTTTTCACCATGACGCAAGAGGATTCAGAAGAAACTTTCAACATGAAAGTTGTATATCTCCATGATATCTACAACATTTATTTACACAAATTCTTCTAAAAATTCTTGGATCACAAGTTATTAATTCATAAAGTCATGGTCTTGAAATTGAACACTTAGTGAAATTTTGCCCTAGTTTTGGTCAGGATTTTGACCTAACTTCATGGCACTTTTCATATAGTTCCAAGGGGAATTTTCAAAAGGGATTAAAATAGGGGTTATAGAGAAAATTACAGGCTTTCCAAAATGTCCAAGAACTCCTTGAGGTCATTCTTGAGCAGGGAGAATCGAAGAGAGGAAGTTAGGGTTTTCACACTTGAATTACAAGTCATTTTGTGATGAACAAAAATTCAATTTCAAACCTATGTTGCACATATTATTTTTCAGGCCTCTAAACCTCAATATATATCCATAATCAGAAGATTACACTTTCTTTTGAGCTATTATCCACTTGATTCAAGCTTTGTCCAAGTAAATTTTCCATTTATGGCACAAAGTAACCATTCCATTCTTGTAAAGAAGCTTTAATCACAAAGTCAATGCATAGAGCTCCTAACTTGTTCCTTCTGATCACAAGTAATGTCAAAGGCAAAAGCAACATGTCTAGAGCCTCCCATAAACCCAGGCCATGCTTGTACTAAACATTGAAACTTGTTTGTCACTTTTCTTCAAAATCAAGTAACATAGCCATAAGTCTATATCTTGTTTTTCTGACCTCCTCAAGTGCAAGAACCTTTTCCATATAGTTATACAAGTGTATTTCAACATAACACACGATTAAACAAGCTCACAAACCCCCTGAAAACTCAAATTGCACAAAACCTCCATTTTTGTGTCATTTCTGATTTTTAACTTCAATCTTCAAAACCACTCATGCATTTCTTGGCCTTTTGTTTCAAATGCTTCCTCATACCAAATACAAACCATCCTTGTCCTTGTTTGCAAACTTTAACCTCACATTCATCAACCTCCATAGCCAAAAACAAAGCATTTCAGTTGGACTTCTCCAGGGCATTTCAGCCACCCTCAGCTCAAGCCAGCCATTGCATTAGCTTGCTAGAGGTCCGAGGAAGCTAACCTGATCATCACCACTGCCTTAATTAAGCCCAAATTCTTTTCAAGATTTCCAGTTTTGAGGTATTTTTCTTGAACTTCTATCTTCATATTTAGGCATTGTTAAGCTTTGATTTCTGAAGATAAAATGTAGACACCATTACCACGAAGTTGTATATATCCATAGTTTGCATTTATATGGCCTGAGCTTAGAGAATTTTAGATTTGAAGTTTTCTGATATTTTTAGGTTTTGAATTAGGGCCAGAAAAATTCTCTTTCATCTTTGATTGTTAGCTTAAGTTATTTACATGGTTGGATTCATGGGAAGTGTAGCGGTAGAAATGTTCAAGACTAAGCCATTGGATTGACTAGACTTTATACAAATCAAAAATAAAAATCGCCACCGCGCTTTATTGTTTCCAAAGGAATGGGAAAAAGCGCGAATAACCCAAAAAGAAGGGGGAAAGATTCAATGTAAGGGCGTTGGTTATGCAAAGGGAAGGTATTAGCACCATAAACATCTATGGTACTCCGCAGGAGCCTCTTTGTAAAATCTGTATATTTTGGCTATAAAAACTGTTGAATATAAAATGGATGTGGAGGTGAGAAAAGAAATATATTTTTTATGATTTTTGCATCCTTCGTGGTTGCGAACCTTTAGTGCCTACGTACCACCTTTCATGCAATAGGGGATCAGGGTACACGTAGTTCCTCTTTTAAAAATTTGAAACACAAATGTGTTGGTCAATTTTATGAGATAAAACATCATCGTCATTGTCCGTGTGGAAAACATACCTACTATCCACAATTATGAGAAAGGAGAATTTTCATCATCTCAAAGTGGAGGATACGGCTTGGATTTTAAAATCAACAATGCCTCACTGAACACCCAAGTGGAAAATATCTCTCTTCACTATATATTGTAGAAGTATAGTTGTTTGTATCACTATAAAGATTGACAAGAGTTTAATCTTTTGAGAAAAGTTTAAAGTAAAAGCCAAAGTGGAAAAATGGTTTGAATGAGATTGGTTGACTTTTAGTCTTCTAACAAAAAATTTCAAGGTATTATTAAGTTGATTGGAATTTATTTATGAAAATGTTTTGAAAATGCATGGACCTAATTCCAAGTTTATCATGAAAATGGTTCAGGTTTCAAAACAATAAGAGTTTTCAAAAGGAGGAAGAAGATTTTTGAAATTAAAGAAGATGGGAGAAGAAGAAGAGGCTATCCTAAAGCATAAGATAAAAATTAGGGATAAGAACCATCTAACCAACAAGAAGCCAAAACTTGACATTATAAGCCAAGATAGAATTCCCATTCCTTGGATTGGAACCAGTCAAGCAAAGAAATACTAGACCTCTTGAGAGAACTAAACTTTAAGTGTATTAAGTCTTCACAAAAATTAGGCAGAGTAACGACTATATATGGGTGAATTCCAGATCACAAATAAAGGATGTGATCACAACTTGCATTTTCTTTTTGTCAATTATATCATCCATTTGGAATTCTCGTAAGTACCATTTAATGATCAACAATGTTTAAGTGATCCGCGTTGACCAAAGGTGTTGTAGATTCATTAGTGGATTTGTAGAACCAAAGTCTCCACACAATGAATCTCAAGGTTATTGGATCAAAGAGATCAAATTAACATACTTGGGCTTGCAATCATAAGTTTGGGCCACGGATGATCATTTATTCAAATCGAGACAAAATTTAGTGCTATGTTAAGCAATCGTAAGTTGACTTATATAGAAGTCGCACCTATTTTGAGGTCGGTCAATAGCAATTTATGCACCATTTATTTTGAGACATGATATAAAGATCATGCTCCAACAACATTTAGTGCAATAAGAAGGGGATGAGATGAAGAGGGATAGGGTAAAAAAATATACAAACCACATTTGAATTAAATTTTAATCAAACTATTATTAAAATCATTCATCCATTTTTTGTGGAGTTAAACTCAACACCATGGATCTAATGATGTTAATAAAGTTCATGATCCAAAACCTAACCCAAGATTAGCCAGAAAATAATCACAAAATAATATCACATTTAATATGAAAAAAGGATTACAAAATGTTTTAAAAATAGAAAATAAATGAGAAAAATATCAATTATGTTCAAATTAATCAAGAAGTGAGAAGTAAGGCCATAGAAAAATCAGAAATGGATTCAAATATTTTTATAAAAATTTTTGGTAATTTTTAAAAGTCATAAACTATTTTTAAACTATTTAAAATTGCTCAAACAAGCATAAAATAGGTCAAAAATAGTAAACCTCAACATAAAATTCCATAAAATTTTCAGAAAGTCAAAAATATGCAAAATAACATTTATGAATTTTTTCAGAATTAAAAAATTCCAGAAAGTATTTTTTAGGTAATTAAAAGATATAAAATAATACAAAAAATACAAAAAATACTAAATGTCAAAATAAAAATCTGAAAAAATAGTCATGAGATCGGAAATAATTCAAAGTATTTTTGTGAATTTTTTCATAATTTTTGGATAAATAATAAAAGAGTAATGAATTTTTAAAAATTTAATCAATAAAAATATAAAATCAGAAAATAAAATAAAACCGAAAAGATGTGGACCATCAGATCATAGTCTAAACACGTTAGTAAGGTAATCCAGTGGACCAGACGCGCTGTGCTTGATATGGACCTTAGTGAGATACGCATAGGATCAGAAAAAGGGCAACCAATGAAATTAAAATGTTTGGGACGCTATCATTGGCTGAGATGAGACATGTCATCGTCTTCAACCTCCAGACACCCTGCAATGGGTATTTTGTGAGATCCTTCAAATGGAAAAATTAGGATCTCAGGCTAGCATCATTGAACTCGTCTCTTCAAGACGATTCTAACACAACCATCGCGTCAAATTTATATAAGGTATGGAGAGAGATATGAATCAAAAACCCAGAAAATAGCGAGCACCTTCAATTTGAAATTTCTCTCTCAATTCTCAATGGATTTAAAAATTGTAAGTAGCATTAGAATCAGGAGAAGAATTAGAATAGATTAGTTCTTGATTTGGATCCAAATGGTGGAGATTTCTACCTTTTTGAAGTTCAAGGAAGAAGGTCTGAAATTGGACTTCTGTAGCTTGAATTATGGCTTGTTTTGATTGGTTTAAGTGTTGGAGAGTTTATATGATAATCAAGGATGATGAATGCGCAAAGAATTTTGGAAAAGGGAGCTTAAATATCAGAAATTGAATTAAAAAAAGATGGGTTCGTGTGAGGTTTTGGTAGGGTGTTCTTGGCTCTCAAAGCTTGAAGAAATAAATGGGGAATGATCCTCTATTTATAGGGTAGTGAATAGGAATGAAAATTTGAAGAAACAAGGAAGTTTGGAGGGATATTGAGTGAAGGTCGAGCACGAGTGAAGTGTGACTTCATTTCCATCAAAACTCAACCAAATCTTGCGTTTTGGGGTGCTAATCACTTCTGGAAAGTTTTCTAATCAATTTTAAATCAAAACGCGCATAAATCTTGTGTTTAGAAGTCACATTATGGATTTCAAAATTCTGACTTTGTGAAAAAATCAGTTTCAAGTTACCAAATTCAAATCCATGGCATTTCCAACTCAAGGGGTCTTAGGGCATGATTCTTTATGCTTTAGAAAGATGAGGTTACAAGATTTGCAATGTAAAAATAATGGAATCAAATGGATGCTTGAGCTGAAAGTTATATTGAGTCAAAGTTGAAGAAAAAGGGTTGACTTTCCATACTTAGAAATATTTCAAATTCTTCTTCAAAAATGACCTATAATGATTTGCATCCAAACATGGCCTTCCACTTGGAATTTTCTCTTGACCAAAAAAGATGGAATGAAGTAGATCTCTTTAATAACATTTTGGGACTTGAACCATTCAAAATCTCCAAATATTGAGAGAGTTATGACTTGTTGAAGTTGGCCAAATATCATGAAATAACCTATAATCTTTTGCATACTTAAAGCAACTTCCTTCCATTTTCTCACTTTTCACATAAAAGAAGGCATAAATTACACATCTTCAAGATCATTATGGAAAAAGAAAGGACTCAAGGTGATAAAAAATGACCAAGTTATGACGATTTGAAGTCACATGTGGAAAATTGTGGGTTCATCCGGATGACTTGTAATCTTTCTTCTTCACCAAGTTTCTTCCACATGAAAACTCTTTGGAATTTTTGAAGTGGTTTGTTGATAACCCTTTGAATATAAAGATGTCTTTGGAATTACTCAAAAACACCAAAAGGTGAGCAAGATATGCTCCTTTGAAGTTCAAAACCCTAGCTTCTAGATCAAGAGAATGCCTTGGAGAACTTTGACAAGTTTGAACAACCTTCTTGTACCAACACTTTTTCTTTGTAAATAGAGGTTGTTGAGGACGATAAAGAGAACTCATAGCCATCAAAACCACTTCCATATCTTAAATTTTGAGAGAAATATGCTCTTGTGACCAGTAGGAACAAGGACTTATCCAAATATGACAACTTCTCCAATCAACCCCTTGTACTTTTGGGTCAAATTTAATAACCTTGAAATATGGTAAACCAAAACAATCTTGCCATGCCATTTCTTCCAAAACCAATAAAATGATGAGGTTTGAACTTCTCAAGCTTGTATTGACTAGGGCATGGAAATAAACTCATGAACCCATGGGGTAACTTGTTAAATCTCATTGCCCTTACCTACATGGATAACAAACAAGACAAGCCAACATTGTATTTTATAAGTGAAGAAATAAAAACAATATTCATGATCATAAAAGTAACATAAATCAAGGTGCTTGGTAATCCCTGAAAATGAGCATAACTCAAAGTAGGGAGGGGAACCAAGGATCCTAGTGTGATTTTGTTGTGAGTGAAACAACATGGTATGATGAAGGATCTTAGGGGCAAAAATTGGGGTACAACAGCTGCCCTTATTTAAGTTTCTTCTATCCGGAGATATGAAGGTTAAAAATCTTCGTGTCGACGCGATCAAAGATACTTAAACATAAATCAAACCCTATTTTTGTCCCTAAGATTCCATGAAAATGCTTATGCATATGAATGCATATGAACAGGACCAAAGAGACACAAAGTATCACTGGGGGTGTAATAGTAATAATAAAAAAACAAAGGAGAAACCCCACCAGGAAAATAAATCACTGGTGGACCAAAAGAACTGAATCAGGGAGGATGGTAGAATGGTCAAAGGATACACCAACTTCTACTGAAAGCGAAGCTACCAACGTTTACTGAAAGCAGAGAGAAAGATAACAGACATTGACGTTCACTGCCGATGTTCTACCAACTTTCACTGAAGGTAGAAAGAGAAAATCATATCATCATCATTCAATGACGATGAACTACCAACATTCACTAAAGGTAGAAAGAGAAAATCATATCATCGTCGTTCACTGACGATGAACTACCAACGTTCACTGAAGGTAGAAAGAGAAAATCATATCATCACCGTTCACTGATGATGATCTATCAACTTTCACTGAAGATAGCAAAAATATAACAAGCACCGACGGACACTGACGATGGTCTACCAACTTTCATTGAAGGTAGAAAGAGAAAATCATATCATCGTCATTCACTGACGATGAACTACCAACATTCACTGAGGGTAGAAAAAAGATAACAAATACTGACGTTCACTACCGATGTCCTACCAACTTTCACTGAATGTAGAAAGAGAATATCATATCACCTTCGTTCACTGACGATGATCTATCAACTTTCACTAAAGATAGCAAGCACCGATGTTCACTGCCAATGGTCTACCAACTTTCACTGAAGGTAGAAAGAGAAAATCATATCACTGCCGTTCACTGACGATGATCTATCAACTTTCACTGAAGATAGAAAAAAGATAACAAACACCAACGTTCACTACTGATGGTCTACCAACTTTCACTGAAGGTAGAAAGAGAAAATCATATCACTGTCATTCACTGACGATGATCTATCAACTTTCATTGAAGATAGCAAAAAGACAACAAACACCGACGTTCACTAAAACCTTCTTCCTATGTTCAAAACCCCAGTGGCTTTCTTTGTTTTCTTCTTTCTTTCTTCAGCTAACTGAGTCTTCAAATCATCTTGCCCCTTGGCTAGGGTCATGAGTAACTGTTGAAACTGCGTGTTTTGAACTTGAAGATCTTTGACTGTCTATTCGAGATCCATCTTACTGAAATAAACAGTAGAGAGATGAGGAAACTAGTTGCAAAAGACCTGCTTATGTCATGATGAATGATATGTGCATATGTAATGTTTTCAAGGATTTTAAAAGATTCAAGTTTGTTTTAGACAAAAAGAAACACACGTTATATTAATAAGATAGAGTTTGAATACATCAATGCCCCTTGGGCTAAATAATACAAAACTCTAAGATAAAAAAGTAGTGCGCATTCTCTTTGGTGTTATGTAGGCATTTAGAGTTTGCTCCTCATGAAGTAGCCTAGTGAGTTCCAAAACCTTCTTCTCGCTTGCGTAGAATTGGGCTTTGAAAGTATCTCGTTCTCCTTTGAGCTGTATCCAATCCCTTTTTAGGTCTTCAAGAAATGTCGGCATGTCAGGATGTAGGATAGTGTATGGAACTTCTCCTTCCTTAACAGGCTCAATGATCATCGGGAGAATGGAAGGATAAGGCATCATAAGACTTTGAGCGCGGGTTCATACCCACTTGAGGTAAGGCTCAAGAGGGATGGAATTCTTGTGTCCCAAAGTCTTTATATCCACCTTGTTTAGCATCCTCCAAGCTCGGATGAATCTCTGGTGAAGACCTTGATCGTCGTTGTCGTAGTAGAATACCAAGCCTTGAATCAGCATCTCATGCGAGCCATCCCTTCGGGCATAACCAAACTGTTTTAGAGCTAAGCATGGGTTGTAGGTGATGCCTCCCCTAATTCCAAGTAAAGGGACATTATGGAATTCCCCAAACCGGTCAACAATAATAACATTCTCTTTGGATCGAGAACACCAATGAATATCCGAATGTTTGAGCGTCATTAACCTTTGCAACCACCTTAATCCTTGCTCATTCTTTAAGACTGATTGGGGAAGATGAGAAATAAACCATATTGCTATGAGGGGAGTGCAACATATAAGGACACCTCTTTTCCTCATTGTGCGAGTGTGAAAAGAGTGTAAGATATCCCCTAGCAATGTAGGCATCAGATTGCGTGACATGAAGATTTTGACAGTGCTCACATCTATGAGTTGGTCAGGATTAGGAAACAAAACCATCCTGTAGATGAGGAGAGCCACAATTTCCTCAAAAGCTTGCAAGTCTAAGGAGTTACAACAGCTTTGGGCCTTCTCAAACAGAAACTTTGCTAAGAAGCCTTTGACACCACTTCTGGTTTCCCAATGAGTTGTGACATCATATGAGTGCAAGTGTAGAGCTTGAGAAATATCTTCTGGCTTTGGGTCTCTTTCTGTACCATTGAAAGGTAGTTGATTGAGTATGGGAATCCTCAAGAGTTAAGAGAATTCTTCCAAAGTGGGCACAAGCTGATAGTTGGGAAATGTGAAGCAATGGTGCAAAGGATCAAAGAACTGGAAGAACACCTTCATCATATCCTCCTATGTGTTGGAGGTGACTAAGTTGAGTAGACGACCATGCCTCTCGGTGAATGGAGATTTCTCAGGGATCCTTGAAGCTAACTCCTTGAGTTGTGGAGGAATTATTACAAGGTTTATTTGGATAGTTTTCCTGCGGAGTGAATCCATATCCTACAAAACAAGAACAAAGATGAATCTCCAAAATCCTTGAAATGGTTAGTGAATGCATATGATGTTCATGATGTCCATGATGTTATGTACAAGTATGTATATACAAGCAAAGAAAAAAAGTTCTTAGTTTAGGCTTGCATGGGGTTTTATAGATAAATACCCTCTTGAAGTTTAGTTGGCTTAAACCTGTCCTAATAATAGTAACCGGGTTCTAAGGAGCTCAATATCACTGCATTGTTTACTTGGTCATTGTTTTAGCTCAAGCCTCTTTAATGGCGACCGAAATATCCTAAGAAACCAACCCTTAATGAGTGTAGTATCGAGTATCTACCAACTTCAGACTGCACCGAAGCCGGTCATCTCACTACATCCTAAAGGCCAAGTTGGAAAAGTAAAGGGTTCTAGAAGTTCATTAGTGATTCATGACATCACTCAGCAGCCCCGTATTCTCTTTGATTTACTCAAAGGCTACCGGTACCCACAAATATGTCACACTAACATAGCTATTTCTTAGACCATGTCGGTATACCCTGCACATATTCCACAACGTATTTCTATTTACCTATAATGTTTCCCAAATCCGGGTGGAGGATTCAAACCCAAACGAAGAACCAAAATGTAAAGAAAACAAGTCAAACAATGTAAGCAAATAAATGTGATCTAGCCCTAAGGTAACCCCACTTTTATTTATCTTCCCCAGCAGAGTCGCCAGTTCTGTGATACGGCGGTAGAACTGACTTGAGGGTTTTGCAATTGATTGCAAATGTCACGGTTAGCAAGAGTCGCCACCGACTTTTCTTTTATCCAAAAGGAAAGGTGAAAAAGCACAGGAAAGACCTTTGAGATGTTTTCTTGAGTTTGGGGGGTAGATTATGAAAAGGGAAGGTATTAGAACCCTTTTCATCCATGGTTTTCCATGGGCTCTTAGTTACTTGCTAGATCACTTGCTTTTGTTGTTTGAAAATGTGTTTGGTGTGGTTTGGAAAGTATTTTTGTAAAAAGAGGCCATTTTTTTAGGCAATCTTTGTAATGATTCTCGTTTGTAAGAATGTATACAATGATGTTTGTATTTTTGAAAATGTTTTCGATGTTTGTAAAATGTTTGGAAATGTGTGTGTGTGTTTGTTTTGAAAATAGCAAGGATAGTTGTTTGGAAATAGAGCAAGTAACTAGAAGTAATCTACCTACTAAAATGTCTTTCTTGTGCATTTTCTATTCCTTTGACATTGTTGTCTCACTATTGATTTGGTAAGCAACCATATCTTTGGATGTAAGCGGGACGGGCGTGGGTCATCGTATAACCATGATTAGCAAAGTTGCATAGTATCTTAGTATTTTGAGGGACCAAGATCATTTTTGTAAGGCAACCTTGAATAGCGTCATCGAGGGACTATGATATTATATTTGTTTGTTTTACCAAGATACTTCGCATGCGTAATATGGCTATTTTTATATAAGGCAACCAAGTGGAGAAACCCTAAGGGTGCTTGTGTGCAAATGTGTTATTTTCATGCTTTGATTTTATCTTGCATTAGGGTTTTCTATTTTCTTTGTGTTGTACCCCAAAATTTGCCCTCCTCTTTTTTCAAGAAATCACAGCTTCGGGCTTTTCCTGATTTTTTTAGATTGTTTTAAGAGTCGGTCAAACAGATTTTTCTCACCAGTCAGACAAAATTAGGGTTTCCATTAACTTTTGAAGCAGTTCAAGCAGATTGCTAGGGTTTGGATGAGTTGGCTCAGGTTCTTATTAGGCAGGTTCTTCTTTGACATTAAATCAAGAATTAGGGTTTATGCACGCATTCTCAGAAAGATTTAATTCTACAGCTCTTTTCAATTTACTCTGGGATATGGGCTGAGGCTGTTGATTGAGAATTTGCAGTGTTTGGTTTAATCAGTAAAGGCAAAGGAATAGGGATGTTTGTTGGATTTGACTGTGCATTGTTTATGTTTAATTGGGATGCCAGGTTATTATTGATTGCAAGACTACAGTGTTTGTTAATTATTTATTTCTTCTAAGTCAGAATAATTGGATTTACTTCCAGTTATTTTAATTTAAGAAACTCAAATAATTAAATAGACAGTTGAATTAAAGAAGAATTAACTGACAAAGAAGGATGTTTATTCATTTTGAATTGTTTGTTACAGATATTATTTGAATACTGTAAATTTATTTACAGTTATTTACATTAATATTATTACAAATGATTAAAATTGAAATAAAGCTATGTCCTAAATGTCTTGAAATCTTCATCTTCTACTGATGCTCCCCATTGCTCAATTAATTTTTACCTGCACAAAGAAAGGAAAAAGAAGTCAATGCAGATGAAATAAAAAGGCAGACAGTTAATCATAAAAAAGCTCATCATTAAAAGTGACTGGCCTGAATTAGTTTATTCACCCTCTCTGCAAATCACAAGAAATTCTTGGTTCACAAAGAGGGATAGAAAATAATGTTGCAAGCATGTAAAAATGTACAAGGCAACATATAAAACAAAGTGGACAAGGCTGCATAATTTCAAGTTACAAAGAGGCAAATTGAACAAGCAGCATGTGCAAAATGTCAACTAAGCTGTAACTTCAAAACATGCCTAACCAAGTCCAAAAGGAAAACTGATGCACAAAGGCAAACTGAACAGCACATAACCAAACTAAGCCAAAGATGTCAACCAAACTGTCCAAAGATATCAAAAGATATCAAGTTGTCAACAAGTACAAAAAGCTAGCAAAAGCAAGACAGAAAAGCAGGAAATATGCAGAGGAAAGAAACATTGCAAGCAAGATATTCAAAATCATCATTTTCCAGCCAATTACTTTTTCAGAAAGTACAACAGTAAGCAATAAACAAATTCTTTTTCTGATGGAGAGAGAAAAGAGAGAGAGTATAGGCTTACAGTACAGCAGGCTTGAGGACAAAGATATAAACAAAGAAATATCAGAACACATAAAGGAGGCAGAATATCACAAAAACAACAGAGCCCTCAAACTGTTGGAAAACCAACACATAGAAGAAGCCAAAATCCTGTCAAGCTCCAAACTGTGTCAAAAGGCTTGCAACCTCAAACCAGAAGCCAAGAACACAAATTGCCTCCAACCTGTTCTAAGTTAAAACAAACTGCATAACACAAAGCCTTGAAGCAGACCAACACATACCAAACCTGCTAAGCTTACAACCTGCCTTGCAACCTGTGTTCAACCCAAACACATAACAAAGAAACACCAAGCCATACAAACCTGCCTAAAAACCAGTAAACACCAACCAGTTTCAAACAAATTTCAAAACAAACTGCATCAAAGCCAGTTAGAAACCAAGCAAAAAGCCTTTACAAACAAAGCCTGCTGATTACCTAGAAGCCTGCCTGTATTGATAAGCATTTCAAAACCCAGCAAGCCTAAATATTCAGAATTAACCTATACACAAGCCTGAAGCCTGCCTATACTGATAAGCCTGTATCAAAAGCATTTAAACCAACCAAACCCTCAGAATCAAATTCCTCATAGGGTTAACAAAAGCAACCAGAAAAAAGCAACAAAGCTCTCAAATGCCAAAGAGAGGAAAAGCTACACAAATCCATATTCAGAATCATGTTCATCATTAAGCATTCAAACCAACATCCAAACCCTCAGAGCTAGGCTCATCACAGGGTCCAACGACAAAGAACTCAGATATCAGAACCAACATATCCAACAACATATTCAGATTCAAACATCATACAAGCGTCTCAGAAGCTCAGATATCACAATCAGAGCAAGCAGGCAAGCCAAGAGAGGAAATAAACATACAGAAGCAAGCACTCAAGCAAGCAATCAGATCATACAGAAGCAAACAGAAGAAGAGGAAAAGAAGTGATTATACTAGGGGTTTTCAGAAAAACATCATCATAAAATCACAGAGGGTACTAGACAAACCAGGGAAGGCCACAAAGCTCACAGCATCACCACTCCTTCGCCTCCGGCCGCCTAAAGCGCCTCCAAGTCCATTTCTCCACTCCTCAATCTCCAAAAACCAGCAAAGGTATAAATTTCCTTTTCCCTTTCCTTAAAACACCTCACAAGACATAATAATAATCAAAGAATCAGAACAAATAAAAACATGCAAGAATGGAAATCTGAGAACCCTAATGCGTTAAGACAGAAATCATACCTCTTTCTATCACTGCTTGAATAAACGCGAGGAGATGATGGACGGTGGCGCTGGGTGGCCGTGAGAGGAGGGGAATTTCGTTCAGAGGCTTGGGCTCAAGACGGATGAAGTGAAGAGACGAAGAGAACAAAGTGAGGAACGGTGCCTCTGTAACTCAACAAACCCTAAGTTATGAGACAAGCTTTGAAAACCCTAAAACAAAAATGTGTAAAATGTGTTGGGTCGGATCCCATTAACATGCCTAAGCCCAATTGTTTTCCGGCGCTGTACCCCTAAATCTAGAACGCACCCCCCTCTGATTCCCTTTACAAATCTATTTGGGCCCAGCTTTCCTCTTAAGCCCATTTTAATTCCTTTTTTTAAACTATTACTCTTTTTATCACACTATATCTTTTTTTTTATAACTTACTTTGTTAAATAACTTAATATACTAATTTTTTTTTTACATTAAATTTTATTAACAATACCTTTTTTTATTACACTCAAAATATGTAGATATTAGGTTTCTTTAAGTTTAAACATTTTTTTTATTAAAACCTTTTTAAATTTAAAACCTTGAATAAAACATTTATAGAGAATACATAAAAAAATAGCTTTTTTTTAAGGTCAAATATTTCCTTTTTTTTATTTTATTAGTTTATTAAAGCTTTTGTTTGTACATAATCAACAAAAATCCAAAAATAATAAAATACTTAATTTTGCATTAAGCTAACATCTTACATCACTTGTAAATAAATCACATACACTTTCACCAATACATTTTCTTATCTTTTATTCTTGTACATTGATATATATTACATTGAGATTACGATTCGATTTGGTTGTAAATATATTTGGACACTAATCTCCTAATAAGTCTCATCCCCATTTGTAAATATTTGTACCCCCATTCCCAGATACTTATTTGTAATAGCTTAGACTTTAAATTCCCGCAATTTATCGCTTTCTATATACTGTATAGTAATTAGGGTTTGTATGCGGAGATTCAAAATCAACCGCTAGATAACCTAATACAAAGACAAATGCATGAAAATTAATACACCAATCACACTTGCACCCCTAGGGTAATCCCGCTTATTGCCTTTCAAAATGGGTCATGCTTGCATGTTGAGTTTCTTTGGCAAAGCAAAACAAATCAAATGATCATAGTCCCTCGATGACGCTTTCGAAGTTGCCTAAACAAAATGATCATAGTACCTTCAAGCAAAATTGCCAAAGACACTTGGCACCATTGCATTCATGGTTCATACGATGACCCGCGCCCGTCCCGTTAACATCCTAACACAAGATTGTCCACCAAATACAATGGTGGAACAATACTGTTAAAAGGGTTCAAACATGAGAAAAATCTTTGAGTAAATTTAGGGGTAGACAACTCTTAGTTACTTGATCAAACTTGCAAAACACACTTGCCTACTTTTCAAAACACACTCCACAACACAACTTTCAAAAACAACTTTCAAAAACTATGAAACATCTTTTCGAAAAGACAAAACACCTTTGTAAAACATTCGAGTAAAGAATTGTTACAACGGTTGCCTAGACAAGGCATCTTTTTCAAAACATTTTCAAAACACACACACATACCACCATTCCAAGCAATTGAAAATCAAGGCAAAGTGATCTAAAACAAGTAACTAAGAGCCCATGGATAACCATGGATGAAAAGGGTGCTAATACCCTCCCTTTTCATAATCTACCCCCCGAACCCACGAAACATCTCAAAAGGTTTTTCCTGTGCTTTTTAACCTTTCCTTTAGGATAAAATAAAAAGTCGGTGGCGACTCTTGCTAAACCGAACAAGTGCGAAAACAAACGCAAAACCTCAAAGTCAGTTCTCCCACCGTATCACAGAACTGGCGACTCTGCTGGGGAGAAATTTAAAAGTGGGGTTACCTTAGGGTTTAGATCACCTTTACATACTTGCTTTGATTGCCTTGATTGCTTTACTTTTTGGGTCCTTGTTTGGGTTTGTTGTAAATCCTACACCCGGATTTGGGGGCACCTTTTTAGGTAAATAGCAATAAAACTGCAAGGGAACTGTGCGGGGTATATCGACATGGTTGAAGCAGTAAGCTATGTTAGTGTGACATATTTGTGAGTACCGGTAACCCTTGAGTTCAATCAAGGAGAGTACGGGGCCGTTGAGTGATGTCGTGAAGCACTAACGAACTCTTAGAACCTTACTTGACCATCTTAGCCTTTTTAGGGGTAGTGAGATGACCGACTTTGGTGCAGTCCGAAGTTGGTAGATACTCGATACTACACTCATTGAGGGTTGTTTTCTTGGAATATTTTGGTCGCCAGTTAAGTGGCTAAACCAAAACAATGAACACAGAAAACAATCCAATGATATTGAGCTCCTTAGAACCCGATTTCTATTTTAGGACAGGATGAGCCAACTAACTTCAAGAGGGTACTTACCTACAAACCCCATGCAAGCCTAAACCTAAGGACTTGTTTGACTTGTGTGAATATGATTACCTGTATATACACTTGCTTGTTTTTGCATACGTGTACATAACATCATGACATCATACCATAGCATTTTTTTCAATAACCATTTCAAGGATCTCGAGGGTCTTTTGATGCAGGGTCATGTTGAACCAGACGTCTACCCAAGGGGCAAGAGGTTTTCTCCTCTAAACAAATGCCATCAAAGATCAAGTGCAACAACTTGAATCAGGGGCTATGACCCACTTGACATGGTGAGCTTGATTCTCGTGGAAAGACATCCACCAGTGCAAAGTTCTCCAATCAAAAATCAAAGTTCAACCTCTAACATTCTCTTGTGTTTACCCCAAGAGATCCTTGAAAACATTGCATACATATATCATACATATCATTGCATAACAGGTTTCTCCCATACAGGTTTCCTTATCTTCCTACTGTTTATTTCAGTAAGATGGATATGGAACAAACGGTGAAAGATCTCCAAGCTCAAAACACTTAATTCCAGCAAATGCTTCTGGCTATGGGTAAAGGGAAAGAAGATCTGAAAGCTCTCCTTCTCAAAGACAATGGGGTCAGTCTTGAAGAAGACCACGATTTGGAGATTGATGAAGCTGGTTACTCCGAAGAACAATATCCTCCCTCTTATGACAAGTACAAACAGTTGGAGGATCGCCTCAATGCTATGGAGGTTCAACAAATACCTGGCTTGGATTTAGGAGACATGGGTTTGGTTCCTGGATTGGTCATCCCTCCAAAGTTCAAAGCCCCAACCTTGGCCCTGTATGATGGAGTCTCTTGCCCTAAGATGCATCTAAAGTCTTATGTCCGCAAGATTCAACCATACACAAATGATCCAAAGCTTTGGATCCATTTCTTCCAAGAAAGCCTGGTAGGGACTCAACTCGAGTGGTTCTATCAATTGGAGAGTTCTAGCATCCACACCTGGAAGGACTTAGTTGTGTCCTTTTATGAGCAGTATCAGTACAATGCTGATTTTGCACCAACTCGTGTGCAATTGCAGAACATTACCATGGGTTCTGACGAGAGCTTCAAAGGATACGCTCAAAAATGGAGAGATCTGGCTGGTAGGGTGAAACCCCCTTTAACTGACAGAGAGCTGATTGACATCTTCATGGGAACTTTGACGGGGACTTTCTTCAATCACTTAATTGGAAGCTCCTCAGCCGGGTTCACCGAGCTAATACTGACCGGCGAAAGGGTCGAAGCTGGCATCAAAAGTGGAAAACTCCAAGGAACTACACCCTCAGATACTCAGATAATTCCCCACAATGGGAAGGAAGAGTCCAATTCAGTGACTGGTCAAAAGAGTCGTCATGATCAACATGTAGGGGCAATCCTGATCTCTGATCCCACGACTGTTCAACAAAAACGGGGCAAGAGGCGTAGGGTAAGATATCAAGAAAGGCAGTATACTGACATCAACATGCCTTTGTCTCAAGCATTACAACATTTGCTGAAGTTGAAGTTAATCACGCTAAAGGATCCTCCTCAAAATCCTGATATTTCCTCTTCCAAGTATAACCCGAGTGTGAGACGTGCCTACCATTCTGACAGTCCTGGGCATGACACCGACAACTGTTAGACTTTGAAGAACCAGATTCAAGACTTGATTGATGCCGAGGAGATCATGTTTTGACCCTCTGGAGACTCCAAATGTGATCACTACTCCTATGCCAAATCATTGAGAGCGTCTTTGTTTCTTTGATTTTTCAAGTTGTAATCTCTTTGTCATTCAAACAATTATCTATTAATGTCAAACTTTGTTTCATTAATGCATTGCATATGTTTGTCTTGATTTGATCCACTCATTTTCATTACACTTGAACTATGCTTTCTACTTTCTTTATGATATTTAAACTCTTGATAAAAAGCTGCAAGCCTTTAGAGGGAGGATGACGAAACAATACCGTAATCTCATACAGTATGCTTTTGAACAAACCTTGCTGATGATGTACAGGCATTTCTTTCAATTCCCAAACACTGGAGTTATAAGGACGATAATCCCTAGTCAACCCCTTCGAGCCAAAGAAGTAGGAGTTTTTCTGTTCTAAACAATCAAAACCTTTGATATAAACCTGGGGCAGGGTAGTCTCTCAGTTAATTCAAAAAAAATGCGCATCGAAGTCGCAAACTCTCAGTTCGTAATACAACGAACGACATCAGAAAAGCATTCCTATGGAATCAAAAAGACAGTGATGGTTCCTTATCTCATAAGCAGTCATTACCTCTCGAAAGATAAAAGCCCACCAAGCCAAAACCTATAAAGGAGGCTTAAGAAAGCTGGGGCATCCCGCTGACTGTAATCTCGAAAGCAGGAACAGTCAGGCAAAAGTTAGGGGTAACAAATCAAAAGAAAGAGGCCATTACAAATCCTCAACAACATGAAAAATGTTGCAAAAGAAAAAAGGAGAGGATGACTTCCCTCCAAATTCAACTGGTGTGAACCATCACCAAAAAGTCGTTCCAAATTCGAATGGAGTTCGACGCACAAATTAATTGAGCCTAGGATTGAAGAACATCACGAAGAGCGGGTGGGTACAAATACACTTTGAGCCTTTATCCTTTGTTTCTTAAACCGTGAACCAGGCCACATTACAACCCTTCAAAAGTCCTAATTGAAGCATGGGTTAGTTCGAAAGCATACTGTTACAAAAGGTATCCTGACTCCTGTAAGGCTTTGCCCTAAATCTTGTGTTGAATTTGTCTTACAAAAAGTTTTCTGCTAAAAAACGCATTTTTCAAAACTTCGAGACAGACATAAACTTTGCATTGCTTGAATATCACTGTTTGCATTTAGCTTTTTGTTTGACAGCGGAGAAATTCACACAACAAATATCCGATGAACGAAAGCTCTCTCAATGAACAAAATCAATTCAAAAAGGATGACACTTCCATTGACAAATCTCCTATCAACAAGGGGGTATGACATGTCACTATCCATTTAACCTGGGGCAGTCCGGTCAGGATTTCAGCAAATCTTTCAAAGTTCAATTAACCTGGGGCAGTCCAGTCAAGGTTTCAACAGATATTTCAAAAGTTTAGTTAACCTGGGGCAGTCTAGTCAAGATTTCAACAAAATCTCTCAATTGCATATTAACTTGGGGCAAGTCTCCCTCACCATCACTTGGGGCATTCGAATGTCAATCTCAAGGGTTACGAACAGTCCAAGTTTCCTGGTAATATCACAAGCATCTGATACTGGGGGCAGTGATGAAACCTCTCTAGCAGACCTGCAGTTATGGGTTTATTCCCCCAACATTTGTCAAGGATTTATTCTCCAAAACAAATTACATTTCAACAGCATTCTTAACATATGCAGATTGATCGACAGATAAGGTTCCTTGACCTTTTGAAGTAGTAATCATCAAGGTTCCTTCATCTTTTGAAGTAGTAATCATCAAGGTTCCTTCATCTTTTGAAGTAGTAATCATCAAGGTTCCTTCATCTTTTGAAGTAGTAATCATCAAGGTTCCTTCATCTTTTGAAGTAGTAATCATCAAGGTTCCTTCATCTTTTGAAGTAGTAATCATCAAGGTTCCTTCATCTTTTGAAGTAGTAATCATCAAGGTTCCTTCATCTTTTGAAGTAGTAATCATCAAGGTTCCTTCATCTTTTGAAGTAGTAATCATCAAGGTTCCTTCATCTTTTGAAGTAGTAATCATCAAGGTTCCTTCATCTTTTGAAGTAGTAATCATCAAGGTTCCTTCATCTTTTGAAGTAGTAATCATCAAGGTTCCTTCATCTTTTGAAGTAGTAATCATCAAGGTTCCTTCATCTTTTGGAGTAGTAGTCGTCAAAATTCCATCATCACCTGCTGGAAGTTACAACCACCAACAAGATAACAGACAACTGAAAAATCTGTTTCTCTCAAGAATGAAGACTCTCATCCTTAAAACCTCAGAAGATTGGTATACTCCCAGTTTCTGACCATTAACAGCATGAAGATTATCATCACCTCAGAAGATTGGTACACTCCCAATTTCTGACCCCCAACGGAATGAAGATTCTCATTCTCAAAGTGGCATATAACCTGAGTTCTCAATTCCCCAAACAGAGTTTAACTTCAGGATCCTCAACAGAACAAGAGCTTTCTCAAAGCTGATTTCCCCAGCCAGAGAGCCTTACAGAATCTAATTCCCCTCAGAGTCAGGTTTCAAAATCCCCAGTGGAGCCAAAACTGTCAATCCCCAGCGGAGCTAAAACTTCCAACTATCAATCCCCAAGCAGAATGAAGACTCTCATTCTCAGTTCCTCACAGAGTATTCAAATATTCCCCAGTGAAGATCCCCTCAAGACAGGAATCCCCAGTAGATTGGCATACAACCCAAGCTCCTGATTCCCCAACAGCGGTACCAGGACTTCTCATTTTCAACGATCAAGGGATTTTCAACCCCTTGCAGCAGTCAAGGAATTACTTTCCCCGACAGCAGTCAAGATTCTTGTATCTCCAGCCATCCAGGATTCATCTATCCTCAGCAAGACAACTCGTTAGCTTACATGCGCATTCATCACATTCATATCATAAACATTGACATAACATACATTGCATCACGCATCATGACATTGCATACAACTAACTCTTTACCTTTTCAGGAAAGATCAGTCAACAGACAAAGATCATCATCTTCTGAGATTCTTTATAGAAAATAGTTCAGATGTGACCCAAACATGGCGACATTCTGATACTTATTCCAGATTCACCCAGAGATAGTTCAGATGTGACCCAAACATGGCGACATTCTGATACTTGTTCCAGATTCACTCAGATGCAGTTTTACACGGACTCATCATCAGGAAACCCTACACTGGTTCCTTCTCCATTTCAAGACTTCTGAAAACATTTTACGGGTTCCCCAAACACGGATGTCAACCTGTTGCTTATTCAACTTCAAGACTTCTGAAAACAGTTTACGGACGCTTCCCAACATGGATGCTGCTCTATTGCTTATTCAACTTCAAGACTTCTGAAAACAGTTTATGGACGCTTCCCAACATGGATTCTACTCTATTGCTTATTCAACTTCAAAATTTCTGAAAACACTTCACGGGTTCTCCAGACACGGATGTCAACCTATCGCTTGTTCAGATTCTTCAACTTCTGAAAACAGTTTACGGATGCTTCCAGATACGGATGTCAATCTATTGCTTATTCAGATCCCCAGTTCAGAGATTTTCCAAAAAAAAATGGATACCTTTCTGATACTCATCCACTCACCAATGACGTACAGTTCAACAAACATTTCCAGATGGCATCTCTAAGCCCATCCTCCTACCAACAACTTCCAGATGGCATCTCTAAGCCCATCACCAAATGGCATATTTAAGCCCATTCCCTCTACCATCACATCACCGAGTGCAAATTTTTTGGGCACTCTAGTGTCCAATCTCCTTTTACCCTCGAGTCGCGAAAGGCAAACTTGCCAATCTAACTCTTCAGGTTCAAGAAGATTGAACAGGGGCAATTGTTGTACCCCAAAATTTGCCCTCCTCTTTTTTCAAGAAATCACAACTTCGGGCTTTTCCTGATTTTTTTTAGATTGGTTTAAGAGTCGGTCAAACAGACTTTTCTCACCCGTTAGACAAAATTAGGGTTTCCATTAACTTTTGAAGCAGTTCAAGCAGATTGCTAAGGTTTGGATGAGTTGGCTCAGGTTCTGATTAGGCAGGTGCTTCTTTGACATTAAATCAAGAATTAGGGTTTATGCGCGCATTCTCAGAAAGAATTAATTCTACAGCTCTTTTCAATTTACTCTGGGATATGGGCTGAGGCTGTTGATTGAGAATTTGCAGTGTTTGGTTTAATCAGTAAAGGCAAAGGAATAGGGATGTTTGTTGGATTTGACTGTGCATTGTTTATGTTTAATTGGGACGCCAGGTTATTATTGATTGCAAGACTACAGTGTTTGTTAATTATTTATTTCTTCTAAGTCATAATAATTGGATTTACTTCCAGTTATTTTAATTTAAGAAACTCAAATAATTAAATAGACAGTTGAATTAAAGAAGAATTAACTGACAAAGAAGGATGTTTATTTATTTTGAATTGTTTGTTACAGATATTATTTGAATACTGTAAATTTATTTACAGTTATTTACATTAATATTATTACAAATGATTAAAATTGAAATAAAGTTATGTCCTAAATGTCTTGAAATCTTCATCTTCTACTGATGCTCCCCATTGCTCAATTAATTTTTACCTGCACAAAGAAAGGAAAAAGAAGTCAATGCAGATGAAATAAAAAGGTAGACAATTAATCATAAAAAAGCTCATCATTAAAAGTGACTGGCCGGAATCAGTTTATTCACCCTCTCTGCAAATCACAAGAAATTCTTGGTTCACAAAGAGGGATAGAAAATAATGATGCAAGCATGTAAAAATGTACAAGGCAGCATATAAAACAAAGTGGACAAGGCTGCATAATTTCAAGTTACAAAGAGGCAAACTGAACAAGCAGCATGTGCAAAATGTCAACTAAGCTGTAACTTCAAAACATGCCTAACCAAGTCCAAAAGGCAAACTGATGCACAAAGGCAAACTGAACAGCACATAACCAAACTAAGCCAAAGATGTCAACCAAACTGTCCAAAGATATCAAAAGATATCAAGTTGTCAACAAGTACAAAAAGCTAGCAAAAGCAAGACAGAAAAGCAGGAAATATGCAGAGGAAAGAAACATTGCAAGCAAGATATTCAAAATCATCATTTTCCAGCCAGTTACTTTTTCAGAAAGTACAACAGTAAGCAATAAACAAATGCTTTTTCTGATGGAGAGAGAAAAGAGAGAGAGTATAGGCTTACAGTACAGCAGGATTGAGGACAAAGATATAAACAAAGAAATATCAGAACACATAAAGGAGGTAAAATATCACAAAAACAACAGAGCCCTCAAACTTTTGGAAAACCAACACATTGAAGAAGCCAAAATCCTGTCAAGCTCCAAACTGTGTCAAAAGGCTTGCAACCTCAAACCAGAAGCCAAGAACACAAATTGCTTCCAACCTGTTCTAAGCTAAAACAAACTGCATAACACAAAGCCTTGAAGCAGACCAACACATACCATACCTGCTAAGCTTACAACCTGCCTTGCAACCTGTGTTCAACCCAAACACATGACAAAGAAACACCAAGCCATACAAACCTGCCTAAAAACCAGTAAACACCAACCAGTTTCAAACAAATTTCAAAACAAACTGCATCAAAGCCAGTTAGAAACCAAGCAAAAAGCCTTTACAAATAAAGCCTGCTGATTACCTAGAAGCCTGCCTGTATTGATAAGCATTTCAAAACCCAGCAAGCCTAAATATTCATAATTAACCTATACACAAGCCTGAAGCCTGCCTATACTGATAAGCCTGTATCAAAAGCATTTAAACCAACCAAACCCTCAGAATCAAATTTCTCATAGGGTTAACAAAAGCAACCAGAAAAAAGCAACAAAGCTCTCAAATGCCAAAGAGAGGAAAAGCTACACAAATCCATATTCAGAATCATGTTCATCATTAAGCATTCAAACCAACATCCAAACCCTCAGAGCTAGGCTCATCACAGGGTCCAACGACAAAGAACTCAGATATCAGAACCAACATATCCAACAACATATTCAGATTCAAACATCATATAAGCGTCTCAGAAGCTCAGATATCACAATCAGAGCAAGCAGGCAAGCCAAGAGAGGAAATAAACATACAGAAGCAAGCACTCAAGCAAGCAATCAGATCATACAGAAGCAAACAGAAGAAGAGGAAAAGAAGTGATTATACTAGGGGTTTTCAGAAAAACATCATCATAAAATCAGAGGGTACTAGACAAACCAGGGAAGGCCACAAAGCTCACAGCATCACCACTCCTTCGCCTCCGGCCGCCTAAAGCGCCTCCAAGTCCATTTCTCCACTCCTCAATCTCCAAAAACCAGCAAAGGTATAAATTTCCTTTTCCCTTTCCTTAAAACACCTCACAAGACATAATAATAATTAAAGAATCAGAACAAATAAAAACATGCAAGAATGGAAATCTGAGAACCCTAATGCGTTAAGACAGAAATCATAGCTCTTTCTATCACTGCTTGAATAAACGCGAGGAGATGATGGACGGTGGCGCTGGGTGGCCGTGAGCGGAGGGGAATTTCGTTCAGAGGCTTGGGCTCAAGACGGATAAAGTGAAGAGACGAAGAGAACAAAGTGAGGAACGGTGCCTCTGTAACTCAACAAACCCTAAGTTATGAGACAAGCTTTGAAAACCCTAAAACAAAAATGTGTAAAATGCGTTGGGCCGGATCCCATTAACATGCCTAAGCCCAATTGTTTTCTGGCGCTGTACCCCTAAATCTGGAACGCACCCCCCTCTGATTCCCTTTACAAATCTATTTGGGCCCAGCTTTCCTCTTAAGCCCATTTTAATTCCTTTTTTTAAACTATTACTCTTTTTATCACACTATATCTTTTTTTTTTATAACTTACTTTGTTAAATAACTTAATATACTAATTTTTTTTTACATTAAATTTTATTAACAATACCTTTTTTTATTACACTCAAAATATGTAGATATTAGGTTTCTTTAAGTTTAAACATTTTTTTTATTAAAACCTTTTTAAATTTAAAACCTTGAATAAAACATTTATAGAGAATACATAAAAAAAATAGCTTTTTTTTAAGGTCAAATATTTCCTTTATTTTATTTTATTAGTTTATTAAAGCTTTTGTTTGTACATAATCAACAAAAATCCAAAAATAATAAAATACTTAATTTTGCATTAAGCTAACATCTTACATCACTTGTAAATAAATCACATACACTTTCACCAATACATTTGCTTATCTTTTATTCTTGTACATTGATATATATTACATTGAGATTACGATTCGATTTGGTTGTAAATATATTTGGACACTACTCTCCTAATAAGTCTCATTCCCATTTGTAAATATTTGTACCCCCATTCCCGGATACTTATTTGTAATAGCTTAGACTTTAAATTCCCGCAATTTATCGCTTTCTATATACTGTATAGTAATTAGGGTTTGTATGCGAAGATTCAAAATCAACCGCTAGATAACCTAATACAAAGACAAATGCATGAAAATTAATACACCAATCACACTTGCACCCCTAGGGTAATCCCGCTTATTGCCTTTCAAAATGGGTCATGCTTGCATGTTGAGTTTCTTTGGCAAAGCAAAACAAATCAAATGATCATAGTCCCTCGATGACGCTTTAGAAGTTGCCTAAACAAAATGATCATAGTCCCTTCAAGCAAAATTGCCAAAGACACTTGGCACCATTGCATTCATGGTTCATACGATGACCCGCGCCCGTCCCGTTAACATCCTAACACAAGATTGTCCACCAAATATAATGGTGGAACAATACTGTTAAAAGGGTTCAAACATGAGAAAAATCTTTGAGTAAATTTAGGGGTAGACAACTCTTAGTTACTTGATCAAACTTGAAAAACACACTTGCCTACTTTTCAAAACACACTCCACAACACAACTTTCAAAAACAACTTTCAAAAACTATGAAACATCTTTTCGAAAATACAAAACACCTTTGTAAAACATTCGAGTAAAGAATTGTTACAACGGTTGCCTAGACAAGGCATCTTTTTCAAAACATTTTCAAAACACACACACATACCACCATTCCAAGCAATTGAAAATCAAGGCAAAGTGATCTAAAACAAGTAACTAAGAGCCCATGGATAACCATGGATGAAAAGGGTGCTAATACCTTCCCTTTTCATAATCTACCCCCCGAACCCATGAAACATCTCAAAAGGTTTTTCCTGTGCTTTTTAACCTTTCCTTTAGGATAAAATAAAAAGTCGGTGGTGACTCTTGCTAAACCGAACAAGTGCGAAAACAAACGCAAAACCTCAAAGTCAGTTCTCCCACCGTATCACACTTTGTTTTGATCTTACCATACAAACCCTAATTACTAATCATGGCATGTAAAGCGGTAAATTGCGTAATGTAAAGATTACTAAGCTATTACAACAATTTATGGGAGGGGGAATACAAATTTTAATGGGGATTTGCAAGAATGTAAATCTAAATAAATTATTACAACCAAATCGAATTTGTACGGATATTAGAATAAACAATATATAATATTTAAATATGCAACATTGTATACATGCAAGAAAAGATTTTTGTTTTGTTTTTTTTATGTGAAAAGAAATTTTAACCTAATCCTAAAATATGAGGAAAATAAATTATTACTTAAAAAAGGTTTAACCCTAATTTCTAGTTTGAAAGAAAATAAGGTTCTTATGTATTATTATTTGTGTACTCTTGTATTTAAAAAATAATAAATAATATTGTAAGGAAATATTTAGTTTTTATATATGCCTAAATAAATGTTTACAAGTATGGAAAGAAAAGAAAATAAAATAATTTAACTAAACCTATTTTGTTTATGTTTACAAGTTTATTAAGAAAAATAATTAATATATAACTAAAACAAAATATATTTTTTACGTGAAAAATAAAATAAAATAAAATAAAATGCAATATTATCATATTTATATTTTTTAGTATTTTTATATATTAAAGAAAATAGTTAATAAACAAAAATGAAAACAAAAATAAATAAATAAAATGTATGGAAATAGTTGGGCCAATGGGTGCTGTAAGGAAATTGGGAGTAATATGTTAGTAAAAACGCTCAGGCCCAAAGAAACAAGCCCAATCCTGCAAAAACAGCAAAAATGGAAAAAATGGAAAAGTGTAAAAAACAAAAGGTAGCGCCAAGGTTCGAACCCAGGACATGGGTCTCACTAGCGTGCTACCTTGCCACTGGGGTGGCTATACATCCGTTGATTAATGTGAAACAAAAATAACATAACACAAATAAAGCCCTTACTTTGTACTTCATCTTCTTCCTCTAGCCAACCAGATGCTCTGTAACTTTCTCATTTCTCCATGAAAATGAAAACTCATAACATGAATATTGTAGCATTTTGTCTCACGATTATAACCATATAAATATTGTAAGTTAACAATCAAAGATCAAGATGAATTTTAAAAGCCCTAAATCTAAACCTAATTTTTACAGGAATTTGAGCTTCAAAATTCTCTCAACTCAGGCCAAATAAATGCAAAATATATACATGTACAGCTTCGTAGCAATGAGGTCTACATTGTTTATTCACAAATCATGGTCAATGGATGCCTGTATGAAGAGATAGAAGTTGAGATTTTTACCTCTTTCAGTTGAAATTGTGGATGGAGTTGGAGTGAGTTTTATGAAGGCCTGATGATTGCTTGAGCTTGCTTGAACCTCCCTGAGTGTGTTCCAATCCTTGCCTTGCTTTAGAAGTTCCTGGAACTCTCTATCCAAGTCAACCTGCAAGCTTTGAAAACAAAAATGACAGGTGATGGAGAAGGAGTTACAGTACAGGGATGAGGGTCTGGATCAGTTAGATATCAAGTAGGTAAAGTATTTTGATGGTTAAGACTTGAAACGCACGAGCCAAATGATGGATTGCTATGCTTATGAAAAAACTGTAAGTTTTGATAGTTTTTTGGTGAAAGAGAGTTTGGGAGTGTCTCAGGCCTCTAGCAATCGTGTTTTCTGTTGTAATGTCTTTGTGTATTAGTATGGGATAAGTTTAAAGTCAGCTCTCCAACAGATTTGCGTGTTCTAGCCTTTTTGCACACTTTCTTGCTTTTGAAGCAAAGTGAAGGGACAAGGCTTTACATGCTTGTACTGGCTTGCTTAGGGTTGGTATATGTTATATACAAGTTTCCTTAGGTCTGTGGTACTTGTATCTGTAAAGTAGACAGGTTCAATGCTCAAGATTTGTAAAGTTTGCAAAAGTGGAGTTTTTTCAAAATGGCAATGGCCACTTTATGCCATTTATGGAATTACAACCTGGATAAAGATTCTAGGGCTTGGATTAAATATTTGTCAACTGAGTAAGCATTAAATTATGGAGTAAGAAACAAGTTTGGGACCTGTAAAGCATGGATTAGGTAGCATAGGTACTGATTTAAAAATTGTCAACATCATCTCTTCGATTCCCCTCACTAAAAAATGATCTTGAGGAGTTCTTGGACATTTTTGAAATCTTGCAATGTGCTCTAAAACACATATTTGAAATTCATTTCAAGAATCCTCTTGAAACTAGGTGAAAATTGCCATGAAGTTGGGTCCAAAACCTGCCTAAATTAGGGCAAAAATTCACTAAGTTATTTAGTTCATGAGCATGTATTCATAAAATTATATCTTGAGATCCAAGCATATTTTTGGAAAAGTGTGTGAAGAAAATTTGTAGATTTCATGGATGTCTACAACTTTCATGTTTGGAACTTCCTTTGAAACATCTTGTATCATGATGAAAAAATGGCTTAAAGTTGAGAAAAAATAAGAAATTTTCTATACTTAGAAAAATTTCTAAGTTAAGAAAATTTCCTATTTTAAACCCTAATCTTCAATCCTTGATTCCTTGATGAACAAGTTTCACATTTTGACATTTTTTGATGAATCGTGACCCTTGGCACTTGATTTTGATTTAAAAAGTCAAAGTTTGACTTTTCAGTGTAAAGTTGACTTTTGATCAGTTGACTGCAAATTTCATATGTCTATCAATGAAATTGAAATGTTTTGAACCATGTAATTAGGTCAAGGTGATGCAATTTATACCTTGGAATCATGCTTTAACTCAATTGGTCATTTTCTAGGTAAAAAAAAAATCAGAAATTGCCCTTCCTCAGTCAAAACCCTAATTTTGACCATTTTGCCCTTTTGATGATTTGATCAAATTTCTTGAGGAATTGTAATCCGAACTTGATCAAATGATACAAATAAGTCTAGAATGTTGATGTGGATCAAAAATTATGAAGTTTGACTATAAATTGGCCATGGTTGACTTTTTCCCCAATACAGTTGATTTTTAGGTCAATTGTCCAATTGACTGATCAAAAATGTGGTTCAAGGCTTGAAACTTGTCATGAGTAAACTTAGGGGTCCATAATGATGTTTGAAAGTCATATGAAGCATTGATAGTCCAAGAATCCTTGTGCAAACTCAAACCCTGATTTTGGGTCAATAGTGTAAGATGAGATGTCTTGAGCTGACCAAACCCTAATCCAGTCTTGAGTCAAAGAAATCTTGTGAGAATAATATTGATAAATGAGAGGGAAAATTTTGGGGTACAACAGCTGCCCCTGTTCAATCTTCTTAGACCTGAAGAGTTAGATTGACAAGTTTTGCCATTCGTGACTCGAAGGTGAAAGATGATTGGACACTAGAGTGCCCATAAATTTGCACTCGACAATGTGATGGTAAGGGAATGGGCTTAAAGATTCCGTTTGGAGAAGTGATAGAATCTTGTTGGAGATGGGCTTGTAGATTCCATCCAAGAATGTTTGTTGGATTGTAAGTTGTAAGTCAAAAGAATAAGTATCAGACTGGTGTCCATGTCTGGAACGTATCTAAGCTGTATCTGGAGACTGAATCTGTATAAGCAACAGAATAGCATCCGTGTTTGGAGCGTATCCATGTTGTATTGTATCTGGAAGGTTGTATCTGAATGAGTATCAGAAAGGCATCCATGTCTGGAGCATATTCGTGCGGTATCTGAAGTTGAATCTGAATGAGCAACAAAACGACATCCGTGTCTGGAGCGTATCTGTACTGTATCTGAAATTGAATCTGAATGACAAACAGAATGGCATCCATGTCTGGAGCGTATCTGTACTGTATCTGAAAGTTGAATGTTAATGAGCAACAGAATGGCATCCATGTATGGAGCGTATATGTATTGTATCTGAAATTGAATCTGAATGAGCAACAGAATGGCATCCGTGTCTGGAGCATATCTGTACTGTATCTAAAAGTTGAATCTGAATGAGCAACAGAATGGCATCCATGTCTGGAGCGTATATGTACTGTATCTGAAATCATATTGTTAATGATAGATGTTTAATCTTATCATGAAAAGGGTAAAATGTTAGATGAAACACAGTTATTTTGTATGAAATGTATGATGCAATGCATTTTCTTTATCAATGTTTATGATATGTCGATGTAATGTATGTGTATGTAAGATGATTTGTTGTATTGCTGTCTGATTGAGGAAAATAAATCCCTGAATGCTGATGAGGATATGCTGAATTTCCATGTTTTGAAGTTGAAGTAATGACAAACTCTTGTTGAGAGAAGTAAATTCTGTTGTGAGGGAAATGCCATGTACTGCTTGAGGAATCCTGAGAAATTTGATGATTTCTACTGGGAATTAATAGTTTGAAATTGTAGTTCTGCTGGGCATTTAAATGACGTACTCTGAGGGATTGCTTATGGAATATCCTAAAGATGTTTTCCTATCCTTTCAACCTATCAGTAATTATCTTTCGCATTTTATTTATTTGTAAACAATAATTATGTTCAAATGCATATGTTCATTAATGAATCTTTGGACATTTTTGCAAATAAAACAAAGTGTAAAGAAAAAGACAAATAGTTTTCTGTACTTTCAAAGAGATATCTTTGTATTTTACTTTGAATAAGTATTTTGTACAAGGGAGACAAAAATTCTTGTAAGATAATGGCGCCGTAAAACAAGAAAAATTTATACAAAGAAACTCTGAATTTTGTTAGTGGAAGTCAAGTATTCTCCATTAAGTGATCCGACGGGACATAGTTATACGCTTTAATTCCCTAACTTTTGCCTGGACCGCCCTTTCGGGTTTTCAGTCCACCGGGAAACCCTTTTTTTCCCAATCGCCCTTTCAGGTTTTCAACTTGCCGGGTGTACAGATTTTTTTATATTTTATACCTAATTTTTGCCCGAACCTTTTTGGTTCGCTGGGATGCCCTTGTTTTGCCTAGGTGTGTCAACCTAGCGGGTCTCTTATGTGTAGTATCTTTTGACTATGTCTGCGTTCACAGGGTGTGGCAGGTCGTCGCCGTCCATGGTGGTCAAAATCATTTCCCCACCGGAGAATATATTTTTGATTACAAAAGGTCCTTCATAGGTAGGAGTCCATTTTCCCATGGGATCACTTTGTGGTAAAATGATACGTTTGATCACTAGATCCCCAACTTGATATACTTGGCATCTGACATTCTTGTTGAAGGCCTTGATCATCCGTTTTTGATACATTTGACCATGGCAAACAGCAGTAAGTCTCTTTTCTTCGATTAAGTTCAATTGATCAAGTCGAGTTTGGATCTAATCGTCTTCATTCAAACCTACATCCTTCATGATCCTTAGAGAGGGGATCTGAACCTCAATAGGTAAAACAACTTCCATGCCGTAAACCAAAGAATAGGGTGTTGCCCCAGTTAATGTGCGAGTCGTGGTACGATACCCGTGGAAAGAAAATGGTAGCATCTCATGCCAGTCTTTGTATGTGACTGTCATTTTCTGTATGATCTTTTTAATGTTCTTATTTGCAGCCTCGACAGCACCATTCATCTTTGGTTGATAGGGAGAAGAATTGTGATGCTGAATCTTGAATTGCTCGCACAAAGCAGTGATCATAGTGTTGTTAAGATTCGACCATTGTCAGTGATGATCCTTTCCGGGATACCGTGCCGGCAAATGAGATTTTTCTTGATGAAGCGGGTAACAACATTCTTAGTAACGGAAGCGAAGGAAGCCGCTTTGACCCACTTTGAAAAATAGGCAATGGACACTAGGATGAAGCGGTTTCCATTGGAGGCTGCAGGCTTGGTCTCCCCAATCATATCAATTCCTCACATAGCAAAGGGCCAAGGAGCCGTTAAGACATTCAGAGGAACTGGAGGTACGTGCACCTTGTCAACATAAATTTGACACTTATGACAGGTCTGAGAGTGTTGATAGCAGTCTGCTTCCATGGTAGACCAATAATAGCCTGCCTGTAGGATTTTCTTTGCCATCGTATGCCCACTGGAATGAGTGCCAAATGTACCTTCATGTAATTCAGCCATGATCTTTTCCGCTTCAACCTTATCCACACACCGAAGCAGAATGGAGTCATGATTGCGCTTGTACAGGATGCCATTACTAAGGAAGAATTTAGCAGAGAATCTCCTTAAGAACTTTTTATCATTGATTGAAGCTCCTTCTGGATATTCTTGAGCCTCGAGATACCTCTTAACTTCATGAAACCAAGGCTGGTCCACTACCTCTTCAATATTAATCTCGTGACAATGTGTTGGTTCATCCATTCGTTCGATGGTGATCTGGGGAGCATTGTTATCCCAATTAAGTTTAAACATAGATGACATTGTGGCTAGAGCGTCTGCTAGCTGATTTTCTTCTCGCGGGAAATGCTCGAAGGTAATCTCCTCAAAATGTGGTAGCAATGTCAAAACATGTTCTTTGTAAGGGATTAGATTTGGATGTTTAGTGTCCCATTCTCCTTTGATCTGACTGATGACCAAAGCTGAATCTCCAAACACATCTAAAGATTTGATACCTAAGTCTATGGCAGCCTTGAGACCAAAGATGCAGGCTTCGTATTCTGCCATGTTGTTCATACAGTTGAAGCAAAGTCTAGAAGTAAAGGGAGTATGACACCCTTCCGGAGATATGAGTACAACGTCAATACCATTACCGAGTGCATTGGAGGCCCCATCAAAGAACAGGGTCCATCCGGATCCTTGTTCAGCTTTGTCATATGGTCTGATTTCTTCACAGTTGTCTAATGTCATGATGTCTTCATCCGGGAATTCAAACTTCATGGACTGATAATCTTCTACAGCTTGATGAGCAAGATGATCAGCTAGTACACTGCCCTTTATAGCTTTCTGGGTAGTATACTATATGTCATATTCTGTTAGGATCATCTGCCATCTAGCTATCCTCCCAGACAGAGTAGGCTTCTCAAAGATGTATTTTATCGGATCCATCTTAGATATCAACAAGGTAGTATGAGTCAGCATATACTGTCTTAGCCGGCGAACAGCCCATGCTAGAGCGCAACAAGTTTTCTCGAGCAGTGAATATATGGTTTCAAAGTCGGTAAACTTTTTGCTCAGGTAGTAAATAACGTGCTCTTTTCGGCCAGACTCGTCATGCTGCCCCAATACACACCCCATTGAGTTTTCTAAAACAGTCAGATACATGATCAGTGGCTTCCCTCGACTGGTGGCATCAAAACAGGAGGCTCTTGTAAATACTCTTTGATTTTGTCAAAAGCAGTCTGGCATTCATCATTCCACTTGACTACTTGATCTTTCTTCAGTAGTTTGAAGATTGGTTCACAAGTAGCTGTGAGGTGAGAGATGAATCTGGCAATATAGTTCAGGTGTCCCAATAATCCTCTGACTTCCTTCTCAGTACGAGGAGCAAGCATTTCTTGTATTGCTTTAACCTTGGCGGGATCGACCTCAATACCTTTGTTGTTGACGATAAAGCCTAGGAGTTTACCGGACCGTACCCCGAATGTGCACTTGTTTGGGTTCAACCTTAGTTTATACTTCTTCAACCTTTCAAACAACTTTTACAAGTGATCCAAATGCTCTTCTTTTGTTTGTGATTGGGCTATCATATCGTCTATGTAGACCTCTATTTCATGATGTATCATGTCGTGAAATAAGGCTACCATGGCGCGCTGATAGGTTGCCCAAGCATTCTTCAGTCCGAATGGCATCACTTTGTAGCAGAATGTGCCCCACTGTGTGACAAATGTAGTTTTCTCCATGTCCTCAGGTGCCATTTTGATTTGGTTATAGCCTGAGAATCCGTCCATGAAGGAAAACACTTTGTGCTGGGACGTATTGTCAACCAGGATATCAATGTGGGGAAGTGGAAAATCATCTTTAGGGATGACCCTATTCAACTCTCTATAATCCATTCACATTCGTACTTTGACGTCCTTTTTAGGCACGGGAACAATGTTGGCAACCCATTGGGGATAGGAAGTAACAGCCAAAAATCCAGCGTTAAATTGTTTCATGACTTCCGCTTTGATCTTCTCCGACATGTCAGGTCTCATGCGGCAGACTTTTTGTTTTACCGGTGGACAATTTTCTCTTATTGGAAGATGATGTACCACGATGTCTGTATCAAGTCCCGACATATCTTCATATGACCAAGCAAAGATCTCAACATAATCATGCAACAGCTGAATCAGACGTTCCTTGACACTAGGCTCCAGATTGGCACGCACCTTGACTTCTTTTATATCCTCTTCGGTACCCAGATTGACTGTATCCACAGGTTCCTCATGAGGCTGAATAGCTCTTTCCTCTTGTTGTAGTAGTCTGGCCAGTTCCCCCGATACTTCACAATCTTCCTCACCTTCGTCATCGGCATGGTAGATTAGATCCTCAGAGTCACTAAAGGCCATAGCAGTGTCGTTACCCATGGGATCCGAAATGGAGGGGTACCTGCATTTATGAGTGTAGGTGTGTGTAAGGGTATAGCCATCCTTAAAGAATAAAATGTAAAAGAAAGAAAATGAGCACAAAAGTCTGTATGTGAAAAACGTCCATGATTCATTAAATGTCATATGAAAATGAAATAAAAACCCTTACAAATGGACCATTGTGCCTCGGGCAAGACACAAGGTTTTAAATGTGCGAATTGTTTGTGAATATTACAAGTCCAATAGAAATGTAAAAGATAAATTACTGAGAGATGAAAGTTATTTGGACAAAGTCTCTGGATTCCCAATTACGAAGTTCTCCGTTGACAGTAGGAAATATCCAATCCTCCAAGATGCAATCCTCTTCACCATCTTCCACTGCATTGACCTCTCGGTTGCTAATCTTTAGGGGTGGCCCTCCAGCACGGCCCCGGCGCACATCCTTCTAAGCACTTGAAGTAAACCTTAAGCCAAACTTGTTAGATTTATACGGAATGTACGGAAGTTTCCCCCATATGGTGCATCCACCCTCCTCTACTACTGCCTTGGCGTCCTTCAGAGATGACATCCGGAGCGGAGGTCTTGTAATCTTGGGAATCTGGGACACCGTCTTGGTTACTGCTACCTCTTGAGAGACTTCTTTGAAATGTTGAAAAGGAGTTTCAATGAACTCGCCATCCAATTCCACATACCGGAAGGAATTGAGGTGGCTAATCATATACTCTTCCTCTCCGTGGATAGTGATAATCTTTCCATGGACCGGATATTTCAGCATCTGGTGCAGTGTGGAGGTGACAACACCGACATTATGGATCCACGACCGTCCTAGAAGACAGGAGTAAGAGGGGTGGATGTCCATTACATAGAAGGTTGAATTGAAAGTCTGAGTCCCAACCTTTATGGGGATGTCCACCTCCCCGTGGACCATCCTCTTAGAGCCATCAAACGCTCTTACGACTATGTTACCGGGTTTCAACGTCATTCCTTCGCAATCCAATCTGTCGAGAGCTTTCTTCGGTAAAACATTCAAAGATGAGCCGGTGTCCACCAAGACATGGGCCAGAGTTGTTCCTCTATATTCCACGGAGACATGCAATGCCTCGTTGTGCTTTCTCCTTGTTGGTGTCAAATCAGTATCAAAGAATCCTAGGTCGTTATCCGCCGTCAAGCTGGCCATGCAATCATGAAATTGGTCAGCCGATGTCTCTTGAGGCACATGGGTTGTCTTTAAAAACTTTACCAGAGCCTTCGCATGTGCCTCTGAGCACCGTAACAATGCCAACATGGAAATTTTGAAGGGAGTTTGCCCCAACTGTTCAACTACGTCGTAGTCGCTCTTCTTTATTATTCTCAAGATCTCTTCCATTTCCTTCTTGGAGGTTTCGGGGATAGTCAGTGGTTGAGCCTTCGTCTGGACAGGCTCTTCTTGAATACTTTTTCCTCGAATTTCAGCAGTAGGATTGTTGGTAGGAATGACAGCAAAGGTTGTGTCGTCTTTGTCAATAGGAGCACTTGCAGATATGGTTATTGGTACGGAGGTAACCTTTGGAACAGCCACGGGTCCAAAAACTGCCTTTGGAGGGGCAATTTCTGGAGAGAAGATTCTACCGCTATGGGTAATCTTACTGGTTCCGACAATATTGCTAATGTCAGATTCTTCTTCTTCGGAGCTCATCTCTTCAGCGGCCAGCCCATCTTGTTTGATACCATGGTAGTATATGTCACCATCGTAATTCCACGGCACTGTTTGTCTGATTCATATAGGACCGGCTCGAGCATTGTGATTATAAGAGGAGTAGTTTTTTGAATCGATGTAATCCTAATTGGTGTTTTGGGGACCCCGGAAGGATTGGCGGAGATGGTTATGATTGAAACATCTTCAACAGGAATAGGTGAAACAGGAGCACTTTCAAACAGAATCTCTTGGTTGTCTATCAAGCGTTGAATGCTTGTCTTCAACAAAGGGAAAACAGTTGGTGAGGCTAAGCAAAGATGGCAGTCTTCATTACAACCTGTGAATACACCAGCTTTCAACAAGTTTATCTTAATGATTGGGAGTGGAGTCAAGAGTTCATCAATTGTGGTAGCAAACAAATCTTCTTCTATTGCATTGGTGTTGTGACCGTGCCTAGGAATAGGAGCGGAAATGACATTTGGCTTTTCGGGTGCATCAAACTCAATCTCTTTTGTGTCTATTAGGTCTTGAATTTTGTTTTTCAGGGCCCAACAGTTGTTAGTGTCGTGACCCGGACTTTCAGAATGATATGCGCATCTGGCATTTTGGTGATAATGAGGGGACGCAGTGTTGGGGTTCTTTGGGGCTTCCTTCAGAGTTGTCAAATTAGATTTCAGAAGATGTGGTAAGACCTGAGCTAGAGTCATATTAATTCTGGTGAATTGCCGGATTGGCCTTTCCACCCTCGGTTGGTTATTTCTTGGTTGATCAGATGTAGGCTTTGGGATCATAACAGCCCCTACCATTGGTCGACGCTTAGCTCTCCCTTGGTTCCTTTATGGATAAACAGCAGATACCTCCTTCTTCCTAATGAAAGGCTTTCTCACACCTGTAGAGGAAAGATGAATCCCTATGAATCTTTCCACTTTTTATGCCAGCTTCGACCCTCTCTCCGGTTAGTATTAACTCAGTAAATCTGGCAGTTGGGCTTCCAATCAGATGGTTGAAGAAAGGGCCCGATAGAGTGCCTAAGAACATATCCACCAACTCCCTTTCAGATAGAGGGGGTTGCACTCTCCCAGTTAGATCTCTTTATTTCTGCGCGTAATCTTTGAAACCCTCATTTGAAGCCATAGCCATACTCTGAAGTTGAGTACGGGTAGGCGCCAAATCTGCATTATACTGGTATTTCTTATAGAAAGCTGCGGCAAGGTCTTCCCAGTTGTGGACGTCGGCCCTTTCCAATTGGTAAAACCAATTGAGTTGTGTTCCAGATAGGCTATCTTGGAAAAAATGTACCCACAGATATTTATCAGCGGAGTGCGGCTGGATCTTTCTCACGTATGATCGGAGGTGCATCTTAGGACATGACACCCCATCATTTTTTGCAAACAACGGCACTTTGAACTTTGGTGGGATCACAATTCCCGACACTAGTCCCAATTCTTCAAAGTATAGACCTGGCACCCTCTATATTTCCATAGCGCTCAGACGCTCTTCAAGATGTCTGTACTTATCATCTACGGGAGGATACTGTTCTTCAGCGTAGTCTTCCTCTTCTTCCTCCTCTTCGGATTCTGACGGAACGACTGTTTATTTTCCTTTCCCTTCTCCTTCCCTGGAAGTGGTTGCAAAATCCAAGGTTCTTCTAGTCTGTCCCTAAAACCTTCTTCCAATGTTCAAAACCCTAGTGGATTTCTTTGTTTTCTTCTTTCTTTCTTCAGCTAACAGAGTCTTCAACTCATCTTGCCCATTGGCTAGGGTCATGAGTAACTGTTGAAACTGCGTGTTTTGAACTTGAAGATCTTTGACTGTCTGTTCGAGATCCATCTTACTGAAATAAATAGTAGAGAGATGAGGAAACTCGTTACAAAAGACCTGCTTATGTCATGATGAATGATATGTGCATATGTAATGTTTTCAAGGATTTTAAAAGATTCAAATTTGTTTTAGACAAAAAGAAACACACGTTATATTAATAAGATAGAGTTTGAATACACCAATGCCCCTTGGGCTAAATAATACAAAACTCTAAGATAAAAAAGTAGTGCGCATCCTCTTTGGTGGTATGTAGGCATTTAGAGTCTACTCCTCATGAAGTAGCCTAGTGAGTTCCAAAGCCTTCTTCTCGCTTGCGTAGAATTGGGCTTCGAAAGTATCTCGCTTTCCTTTGAGATGTATCCAATCCCTTTGTAGGTCTTCAAGAGATGTGGGCATGTCAGGATTTAGGATAGTGTATGGAACTTCTCCTTCCTTAACAGGCTCAATGATCACCGGGAGAATGGAAGGATAAGGAATCATAAGACTTTGAGCGCGGGTTCATACCCACTTGAGGTAAGGCTCAAGAGGGATGGAATTATTGTGTCCCAAAGTCTTGCTATCCACCTTGTTTAACATGCTCCAAGCTCGGATGAATCTCTGGTGAAGACCTTAATCGTCGTTGTCATAGTCGAATACCAAGCCTTGAATCATCATCTCATGCGGACCATCCCTTCGGGCATAACCAAACTGTCTTAGAGCTAAGCATGGGTTGCAGGTGATGCCTCCCCTAATTCCAAGTAGAGGGACATTAGGGAGTTCCCCACAATGGTCAACAATAATAACATTCTCTTTGGATCGAGGACACCAATGAATATCTGAATGTTTGAGCGTCATTAACCTTTGCAACCACCTTAATCCTTGCTCATTCTTTAAGACTGATTAGGGAAAATAAGAAATAAACCATCTTGACAGGAAGGGAGTGCAACACATTAGGACACCTCTTTTCCTCATTGTGCGAGTGTGAAAAGAGTGTAAGATATCCCCTAGCAATGTAGGCATCGGATTGCGTGACATGAAGATTTTGATGGTGCTCACATCTATGAGTTGGTCAGGATTAGGAAACAAAACAATCTCGTAGATGAGGAGAGCCACAATTTCCTCAAAAGCTTGCAAGTCTAAGGAGTTCCAACAACTTTTGGCCTTCTCAAACAGAAACTTTGCTAAGAAGACTTTGACACCACTTCTGGTTTCCCAATGAGTTATGACATCAGATGAGTGCAAGTGCAGAGCTTGAGCAATCTCTTCTGGCTTTGGGTCTCTTTCTGTACCGTTGAAAGGTAGTTGATTGAGAATGGGAATCCTCAAGAGTTTAGAGAATTCTTCCAAAGTGGGCACAAGCTGATAGTCGGGAAATGTGAAGCAATGGTGCAAAGGATCAAAGAACTGGAAGAGCACCCTCATCATATCCTCCTCTGTGTAGGAGTTGACCAAGTTGAGTAGACGACCATGCCTCTTGGTGAATGGAGAGTTCTCAGGGATCCTTGAAGCTAACTCCTTGAGTTGTGGAGGAATTCTTACAAGGTTGATTTGGATAGTTTTCCTGCGGAGTGAATCCATATCCTACAAAACAAGAACAAAGATGAATCTCCAAAATCCTTGAAATGGTTAGTGAATTCATATGATGCTCATGATGTCCATGATGTTATGTAAAAGTATGTATATACAAGCAAAGCAAACAAGTTCTTAGTTTAGGCTTGCATGGGGTTTTATAGGTAAATACCCTCTTGAAGTTTAGTTGTCTTAAACCTGTCATAATAATAGTAATTGGGTTCTAAGGAGCTCAATATCACTGAATTGTTTTCTTGGTCATTGATTCAGCTTAAGCCTCTTTAATGGCGACCGAAATATCCCAAGAAACCAACCCTCAATGAGTTTAGTATCGAGTATCTACCAACTTCGGACTGCACCAAAGCCGGTCATCTCACTACATCCTAAAGGCCAAGTGGGTCAAGTAAAGGGTTCTAGAAGTTCATTAGTGCTTCATGACATCACTCAGCGGCCCCGTATTCTCTTTGATTGACTCAAAGGCTACCGGTACCCACAAATATGTCACACTAACATAGCTATTGCTTAGACCATGTCGGTATACCCCGTACAGTTTCCACAACATATTGCTATTTACCTATAATGTTTCCCAAATCCGGGTGGAGGATTCAAACCCAAACAAAGAACCAAAATGTAAAGCAAACATGTCAAACAATGTAAGCAAATAAATGTGATCTAGCCCTAAGGTAACCCCACTTTTATTTATCTTCCCCAGCAGAGTCTCCAGTTCTGTGATACGGCAGGAGAACTGACTTAAGGGTTTTTCAATTGATTGCAAATGTCGCTGTTAGCAAGAGTCGCCACCGACTTTTCTTTTATCCAAAAGGAAAGGTGAAAAAGCACAGGAAAGACCTTTGAGATGTTTTCTTGAGTTCGTGGGGTAGATTATGAAAAGGGAAGGTATTAGCACCCTTTTCATCCATGGTTTTCCATGGGCTCTTAGTTACTTGCTAGATCACTTGCTTTTGTTGTTTGAAAATGTGTTTGGTGTGGTTTGGAAAGTATTTTTGTAAAAAGAGGCCATTTGTTTAGGCAATCTTTGTAATTATTCTCGTTCGTAAGAATGTATACAAAGATGTTTTTCTTTTTGAAATTTTTTTCGATGTTTGTAAAATGTTTGGAAATGTGTGTGTTTGTTTTGAAAATAGCAAGGATAGTTGTTTTGAAATAGAGCAAGTAACTAGAAGTAATCTACCTACTCAAATGTCTTTCTTGTGCATTTTCTATTCCTTTGACATTGTTGTCTCACCATTGATTTGGTAAGCAACCCTATCTTTGGATGTAAGCGGGACGGGCATGGGTCATCGTATAACCATGATTAGCAAAGTTGCAAAGTATCTTAGTATTTTGATGGACCAAGATCATTTTTGTAAGGCAACCTTGAATAGCGTCATCGAGGGACTATGATCTTATATTTGTTTGTTTTGCCAAGATACTTCGCCTGCGTAATATGGCTATTTTTATATAAGGCAACCAAGTGGAGAAACCCCAAGGGTGCTTGTGTGCAAATGTGTTATTTTCATGCTTTGATTTTATCTTGCATTAGGGTTTTCTATTTGCTTTGTTTTGATCTTACCATACAAACCCTAATTACTAATCATGGCATGTAAAGTGGTAAATTGCGTAATGTAAAGATTACTAAGCTATTACAACAATTTATGGGAGGGGGAATAAAAATTTGAATGGGGATTTGCAAGAATGTAAATCTAAATAAATTATCAGAACCAAATCGAATTTGTACGGATATTAGAATAAACAATATATAATATTTAAATATGCAACATTATATACATGCAAGAAAAGATTTTTGTTTTGTTTTTTTATGTGAAAAGAAATTTTAACCTAATCCTAAAATATGAGGAAAATAAATTATTACTTAAAAAAGGTTTAACCCTAATTTCTAGTTTGAAAGAAAATAAGGTTCTTATGTATTATTATTTGTGTATTCTTGTATTTAAAAAATAATAAATAATATTGTAAGGAAATATTTAGTTTTTATATATGCCTAAATAAATGTTTACAAGTATGGAAAGAAAAGAAAATAAAATAATTTAACTAAACCTATTTTGTTTATGTTTACAAGTTTATTAAGAAAAATAATTAATATATAACTAAGACAAAATATATTTTTTATGTGAAAAAAAAATAAAAATAAAATAAAATAAAATAAAATGCAATATTATCATATTTATATTTTTAGGATTTTTATATATTAAAGAAAATATTTAATAAACAAAAATGAAATCAGAAATAAATAAATAAAATGTAAGAAAATAGTTGGGTCAGGGGGTGCTGTAAGGAAACTGGGAGTAATATGTTAGTAAAAACGCTCAGGCCCAAAGAAACAAGCCCAATCCTGCAAAAACAGCAAAAATGGAGAAAAAAAAATGGAAAAGTGTAAAAAACAAAAGGTAGCGCCAAGGTTCGAACCCAGGACATGGGTCTCACCAGCGCGCTACCTTGCCACTGGGGTGGCTATACATCCGTTGATTAATGTGAAACAAAAATAACATAACACAAACAAAGCCCTTTCTATGTACTTCATCTTCTTCCTCTAGCCAGCCAGATGCTCTGTAACTTTCTCATTTCTCCATGAAAATAAAAACTCATAACATGAATGTTGTAGTATCTTGTCTCACGATTCTAATCATATAAATCATGTAAGTTAATAATCAAAGATCAAGATGAATTTTAAAAGCCCTAAATCTAAACCTAATTTTTACAGGAATTTGAACTTCAAAATTCTCTCAACTCAGGCCAAATAAATGCAAGATATATACATGTAGAACTTTGTAGCAATGAGGTCTACATTGTTTATTCACAAATCGTGCAAGCTTTGAAAACAAAAATGGCAGATGACGGAGAAGGAGTTACAGTACAGGGATAAGGGTCTGGATCAGTTGGATATCAAGTAGGTAAAGTGTTTTGATGGTTAAGACTTGAAACGCACGAGCCAAATGAGGGATTACTATGTTTATGCAAAAACTGTAAGTTTTGACAGTTTTTTGGTGAAAGAGAGTTTGGGAGTCTCTCAGGCCTCTAACAATCATGTTTTCTGTTGTAATGTATTTGTGTATTAGTATGGGATAAGTTTAAAGTCAGCTCTCCAACATATTTGTGTGTTCTAGCCTTTTTGCACACTTTCTTGCTTTTGAAGCAAAGTGAAGGGACAAGGCTTTACATGCTTGTACTGGCTTGCTTAGGGTTGGTATATGTTCTATATAAGTTGCCTTAGGTCTGTGGTACTTGTATGTGCAAAGAAGACAGGTTCAATACTCAAGATTTGTAAAGTTTGCAAAAGTGGAGCTTTTTCAAAATGGCAATGGCCACTTTATGCCATTTGTGGAATTACAACTTGGGTAAAGATTCTAGGGCTTGGATTAAAGCTTTTTCAACTGAGTAAGCATTAAATTATGGAGTAAGAAACAAGTTTGGGACCTGTAAAGCATGGATTAGGTAGCATAGGTACTGATTTGAAAATTGTTCTTCATGAAATGGCTTGAATCAAAAGTGAGAAATTGCCAACTTCATCTCTTCGATTCCCCTCACTCAAAAATTATCTTGAGGAGTTCTTGGACATTTTTGAAATCTTGCAATGTGCTCTAAAACTCATATTTGAAATTCATTTCAAGACTCCTCTTGAAACTAGGTGAAAAATTGCCATGAAGTTAGGTCCAAAACCTGTCTAAATTAGGGCAAAAATTCACTAAGTTATTTAGTTCATGAGCATGTATTCATAAAATTATATCTTGAGATCCAAGCATCTTTATGGAAAAGTGTGTGAAGAAAATTTGTAGATTTCATGGAGGTCTACAACTTTCATGTTGGGAACTTCCTTTGAAACATCTTGTATCATGATGAAAAAATGGCCTAAAGTTGAGAAAAAATAAGAAATTTTCTATACGTAGAAAAATTTCTAAGTTAAGAAAATTTCCTATTTTAAACCCTAATCTTCAATCCCTGATTCCTTAATGAACAATTTTCACATTTTGATATGATTTGATGAATTGTGACCCTTGGCACTTGATTTTGACTTAAAAAGTCAAAGTTTAACTTTTTAGTGTACAGTTGACTTTTGATCAGTTGATTGCAAATTTCATTTGTCTATCAGTGAAATTGAAATGTTTTGAACCATGTAATTAGGTCAAGGTGATGCAATTAAATCCTTAGAATCATGCTTTAACTCAATTGGTCATTTGGTAGGTCAAAACAAAATCAGAAATTGCCCTTCCTCAGTCAAAACCCTAATTTTAACCATTTTTCCTTTTGATGATTTGATCAAATTTCTTGAGGAATTGTAATCCAAACTTGATCAAATGATACAAATGAGTCTAGAATGTTGATGTGGATAAAAAATTATGAAATTTGACTGTAAATTGGCCATGGTTGACTTTTTCCCCAATACAACTGATTTTTAGGTCAACTGTCCAATTGACTGATCAAAAATATGGTTCAAGGCTTGAAACTTGTCATGAGTAAACTTAGGGGTCAATAATGATGTTTGAAAGTCATATGAAGCATTGATAGTCCAAGAATCATTGTGCAAACTCAAACCCTAATTTTGGGTCAACAGTGTAAGATGAGATCTTGAGCTGACCAAACCCTAATCCAGTCTTGAGTCAAAGAAATCTTGTAAGAATAATCTCGATAAATGAGAGGGAAAATTTTGGGGTACAATAACAACATTCTATTGAAGAGAGGACAATGTGACTCTGAAAAACAGGGTGATATGTCAACAAAAATATTAACAAATTTCAACGAACAATGATTTGTCAATTTTAGCCATGCATGATGTGTGTATGAATGTATGAGTGTTATCATGCGTATACTGACAAAACAGATACACAATCAGTGGGAACAAACAAACAAAATTTCCTCAGGCACTAACAACACTCCGCTAAACTTCAACAAGAATGATCATTCCAAGAAAGGTAAAGGCCAGCTGCGGAAACCAAACCTACTGCCTGCCTTAACTTTACTAAGGAGAAACATAATCCGGAGGTAGACAAATCAAACAGATATCGGGATAGAACATCCTTCTTCTGGCTTCACTCGAGAAACCATTTTTTCTCAAAAGTAACATGCCTACTGGAGATTGCAAGACCAGTCTCAAATAAAGCAGATTGACACTAACACAATCAAACTTCGCTGGGGAATTCAAGCCTACTTCACTGGAGAAAAATGCGGATTGAAACTTCACATCATGAAAACTCAGAAAAGAGGAGAAATGAACCCAACTTGTCCGAGGATACTGGAACCATAAACCCAATACGGTGAAAACAACCCGAGTAGACCTTCCCGAGGGGAACAAAACTTATTAAAACAACTGGAGTTTGTCCATTCCTGGGATCACCATTTTTGTTGTTATTGTTTTATCACAAATCTCAAAGTAAAAGTAAATTGTAAAAATCCTTTTTTTTTGAAAAATCAATTTTGTTATTTAATCTCTTTGCTTTGAAAGTTATTATCAGTAATAAATGGAGTCTTTGCAAGCTAAATAAAATAAGAACACGTAGAATTGGGTAAAAGCTCGAATTTCATTAATAGAATGGTAGTCTGCGAATGGCGAGACTCCATATATGATTACAAAGTTTGGGAAATGGTAATACATAATGGAAAAGATACATTGAGATACAATGACCACTATCCCAACTAAAAACTTTTGAAATCCTGAGCAGCAGCTTTTGTTGAAGTATGGTGAGGATCCGAGAAGATTGTTGCTTCAACGATCCAGTCTTGTTTGATGTAGTTACTTGCCAAGAAAATACCTAACTTTTGCCTAAGCTGCCCTTGCGGGTTTTCAACTTAGCGGGAAATTTATTCTATTTATGTCTCTAAGTTTTTCCTAGACCGCCCTTTCGGGTTTTTGGCCTACCAAGACACTCCTTTTTGCCTAAGCCTCCCTTTTCAGGTTTTCAACTTAGCAAGCTGGTCTTTTTTTTCTTTAGGCGAAGTATTTCTTGATTGCGTCAGCATTCATGGGACGTGGGAACTCCTCGCCATCCATAGTTTCAAGAATTAACGCACCGCCAGAGAAGGCTTTCTTGACAACATATGGGCCTTCAAAATTGGGAGTCCACTTGCCCCTAGAATTAATGTTAAGAGACATGATCTTCCTGAGCACGAGGTCGCCTTCTCTGAATTCATGAGGTTTGACCTTTTTATCAAAAGCTTTCTTCATTCTTTTCTGATATAACTTCCCATGACACAAAGCTGTCATTCTCTTCTCCTCAATCAAATTCAATTGGTCAAACCTGTTCTAGACCCATTCAGCCTCTGTCAATTTGGTTTCCATCATCACACGCAACGAGGGAATCTAAACCTCGACAGGGAGTACAACTTCCATTCCATACACTAGGGAGAACGGGGTTTCTCCTGTTGAAGTGCGGACAGAGGTTCGATATCCATGCAGAGCAAAGGGGATCATTTCATGCCAATCCTTATAAGTAATGACCATTTTCTGGATAATTCTCTTAATATTCTTATTAGCAGCTTCAACAACCCCATTCATCTTTGGCCTGTATGGAGATGAATTGTGATGGACAATCTTGAATTCTTCATACAGTCCTGTCATCATCTTGTTGTTCAAATTCGAGCCATTGTTAGTGATGATTCTGTTCGGCACACCATACTGGCATATAAGATTATTTTTGATGAAACGCACAACCACCTGTTTGGTAACATTGGCATATGAAGCAGCCTCCACCCATTTGGTGAAGTAGTCAATTGTTACCAAGATAAAACGGTGCCCATTCGAAGCTTTGGGTTCTATCATCCCAATCATGTCAATACTCCACATAGAGAAAGGCCATGGGGAGGAAATCACATTGAGAAGTGTCGGAGGCACATGGACCTTGTCTACATAAATCTAGCATTTATGGCACTTCTTTGAAAATTTGTAACAATCAGACTCCATTGTCATCCAATAATAACCTGCCCTTAGCATCTTTTTAGCCATCGAATGTCCATTGGCTTGAGTGCCAAATGAACCTTCATGAATCTCATGCATCAACATGTCTGCTTCGTGCCTATCCACGCATTTGAGCAAGACCATGTCATAATTTCTCTTGTATAACACATTTTCACTGAGGAAGAAACTTCTTGCCAATCTTTTCAGTGTCTTTCTATCTTTCCTCGACGCACCAATCGGGTATTCCTGAGTCTGAAGAAAATGCTTGATGTCATAATACCAAGGATTTTCATCTGCTACCTCCTCTGTTGTAAACACATGAGCGGGCCTATCCAACTGTCGAACTTTAATTCGGGGTATATCATTTCAAGTATTCACTTGGTACATGGAAGCTAGAGTTGCCAGAGCATCCGCCATTTGATTTTCATCTCTAGGGATGTGATGTAATTCAACTTTATTGAAGAAGGGTAATAATCTTCTAGCGTAATCTTTTTAAGGGATCAAGCCAGGGTGACGAGTGCCCCATTCTCCTTTAATCTGATTTATTACCAAAGCTGAATCACCATACACATCTAGAATTTTGATTCTGAGATTAATAGCTTCCTTGAGACCCATGATGCAAGCCTCATATTCTGCCATATTATTAGTGCAATCAAATGTTAACCTTGCAGTCAAAGGAATGTGCGATCCATGAGGAGTGATAATCACAGCACTAATTCCTTTACCATAAGCATTCACAGCTCCATCAAATATCATACTCCAACGAGATTCATGGTCAGGGCCTTCCTCAGGCAATGGTTCATCACAATATTTCACTTTCAGGAACATCACATCCTCATCGGGGAATTCATATTCTGTAGACTGATGATCTTCCACCGGTTGGTGAGCAAGGTAATCTGCCAACACACTACTTTTAATAGCCTTTTGAGTGCGGTACTCTATATCATATTCAGATAACAACATCTGCCAGCGGGCAATTCTCCCAGTAAGAGCAGGCTTTTCAAAAATGTACTGGATTGGATCCATTTTGGAGATCAACCAAGTGGTATGATTCAACATATACTGCCGCAAACGCTTTGCCGCCCAGGCCAAAGCACAACATGTCTTTTCCAGCATGGAATACCGCGACTCACAATCAGTGAATTTTTTGATGAGATAATAAATTGCGAACTCCTTCTTCCCTGTTTCATCTTGTTATCCCAGAATACAACCCATGGATTTATCTAACACTGTCAAATACATAATCAACGATCTTCCTTCTACGGGAGGGAGCAAGATAGGAGGTTCAAGCAGATATTCTTTAATACTCTCAAATGCCATTTGGAAGTTATGATACGGTGGCAGAACCGACTGTTTAATATTGGTTTGCGTTTTGCGTTTTGTGTTCACAAAATGTCGCGGTAAGCAAGAGTCGCCACCGACTTTTATTTCATCCAATCATGGAAAATGAAAAAGAACAAAAAAAACCTTTTTTCGAGATACTCTGAGTACGGGGGGTAGATTATAGAAAGGGAAGGTGTTAGCACCATTTCTATCAGTAGTTATCTACGGGATCTTAGGTACTTGCTCATTTTTCAAATTGCTTGTGTGTGTTTGTCTTGAAAATGTTTTACTTTGTGATAACCCTTGTATCAGTCCTCAAGGATGTGACAAAGTTATTTTGAAAGTTGTTTTGAAAGGTGTGGGTGTGAAAAGTTTCTTTTATTGAGCAAGCACTTAAGATTCTACCTACTCGAAAAAAGGATTGTTCGTTCTATTTCCTTTAGACAGTGTTATCCTACTATTAAGGAGTAGGTAGCACCGTCGTTGGAGTTGTAAGGGACGTTCGAGAGGGAAAAATACAATCACTAAAGAAATAGTTAGAAAACTTTAGTAGTAACCCTAGAGTCTTAAGATCTTTCCGAGGCAACATTTCTGAGGCAACATTCGAATGAGACACTTTGATCTCTTTATACTGGAAGGTAACCACTAAAATCTCCTATGCTTAATGATTGTTTACCGAAGGCAACCGAAGTGAGGAAAACCCTAGGAGTGAATATGTGCATATGATTTTTTCCGTTATTTAATCTTTGCACATTAGGTGATCTATTGTTTTAATTTTATAGACATTCTTTCCATACAATCCTATTAGCCATACATCTAGACAGTTGAAGATTGCGGAAATTAAAAGTGCGAGGAAGTAAAACCTAACTATTACAAGGCTTCGGGGAGGGGGATTAATTACATAACCAAAAATCGGGGATTTAAACAGTAAAAAATAAAAACCCTAAGTTAACTATTACAAACCCTGAACAGTTACAAAATAATGGCAAAAATAATTAACAAGCGCGCAGAAAATTAAACGCGAGGACGATTGAAATAATTTAAAACCCTAATTTGAGAGGAAAAGATTTTTCAGATTTTATCTGAGAAAATATTTAATTGCAAATTAATTAAACCTAATTTCTAATTGTTTTTAAATTATGAAAGAAATTAAATTAACCTAATTTCTAATTAACCTAATTAATTAAAGGAATAAATATCTATGAGAAAAAAAATGATTTTTGATATATTCTTCAAAGAAAATTAAATAAATCACGTACAATCTAAAACCCTAATTCTAATTATTTTTCATTATAAAAAGATAATTAAATTGCCCTAAATTAACAAAACTAATTAATTCAAAAAAATATTTATTAAGAAAAAAGAGATCTTTTTTTGTGATTTTTGATTGGTTAATTTAATAAAAATAATTTTTGTATTAATTAAAAAAAAGAAAATAAATTAAAGAAAATAATAAAAGATAACCAAATGGGCTTGTTCTGGCTGAGAGGAGGGATTAATCTGAAATTCCAAGGCTCGTTAAGCTCCAAGCCCAGTCAACCTTTGGATCCGGCGTAGCATTGACTTTTACGTGTACCATGGACATTCATGGCTGGAAGCGTTAAATCTGGATAGAAGTGCATCCAATGGTCAGGAACTGCTAGCGCATGGTGGATGGTGAAGAGCATGGTATACCTGATTACATGAGAAAAAATAATACAAAGCAATTGTTGGGACCTGGGATCGAACCCAGGTCCTTTTACTCCCTACCAACGATGCGTTGCCAACTGAGCTGCGTTTTTAACTTGTTTGTACAAGGAGAATAAAATATAATAAATAAAATAATGTAGTAAATTTAGAAAAGCGCGCAAATTTCAAATGAGCCAATGATGGACTTCCATATACTATCTTATTCACTGCAACTGTCGTGTTAGGTGAAGAACTTTTACCTACAGACACAAGTCTGTAGCTATAACCCCTGCAAATTTCAAAAATGCACAAAACGCACAATAAATGATATCTAAAGACATAGCTCCATTCGTGGTGATCTCGTGAACACCTTGGTATCCTCTTTTTTGGCTGATTTCACCTGTGTAAGAAAGCCCTAAATTGCAAACATAAACCCTAACAATGGCAACATCGTGTATAGGCTTCAAAATCGCAATTGAATAATACAGTTAGCTTGCAAACAAGATGATAAACACAAATATATGATTAGCATGCATTTAGGATACGTAAAACATTGAAATCGAGTTTGGGTTTTAGGGAAAACCGTGATGCTTTTGGGGATGATTTCTGGATGCTTTGAGGCTTGCAAATAATGTTGTTAGCTTCCTGGGATGTCCAAGAATCGATTGGAAATGTTGGACTAGCTTGAATTGGTCTGTAGACAAAGATAGGTCTCACACTTTTCTTGCAAAATTTTGGTTTCTTTCTTGCTGTTTCACGCCTCCAATCCTTGTGTTTTTTATCTGCAACTGTTATGCACTTATAGTAGACTGAATTAGGTCAATAAAATTGTATCATATCTTTGAGAATTATGAAAATTTGATTTGATTTGCTTCATGTATGATATCTTTCTAAAACAAGCTTCAATCTAATCTTTTCCAACCATAATGAGCCTTTCACGAATTGATCATCATGCTAGCTGTATATGGACTCCAAATGTGCACAAAAATCCCAAGATTTGATTTGTTTTCATTATTTTACCATTTAATTTGATTTATTTTGATTTAAATGAATAAAAAATCAAAATAAATGATAAAAGTAATAAAATAATAGGTGGAAAGGCTCAGGGTCGTGGGGCCTATTAGAAACATGTTTCAATCAAGAAAACATGGGCCCCTTCAGAAAAAATGCAAATTTGATCAATGTTGACTTTTGACAATTTTCCAAAAACTGCCAACTTTGACAATGCACAACTCTCTCAATTGTGACCCTAGGAGGGTGTTCTTGGACTTTTTTAGAAATATTAGGATGTACCCTAACCAACCTTTTTGGTTTCATCTCAATTGGATCTTCCATGTTCATGTATGAAGCTTTGACCCAAAAGGTGTTTTTGTTGACTTTTCAAAATGACCTATAATGTACAAATTCATATCTTTTGATGAGTGCATATTTGAAACTTGTGGGCTGAAGATGAATTGTCGGGAATTGTATCCTCTTCAAAATGAGCATTGAATGGAAAATGTTTTATAAAGTATGAAGAAGTTATGCTTGGTCAAAGTTGGGTTGACTTTTCCTACAAAACCCTAATTTAGCAACTTTTGGGTTTTGATGAATTTGGAGAATTCCTTGAGGAATCATGATCAAACCTTGATCAAATTATGGATATAACTTCAAAATGTTGATGTTGACTAAAATCCTTGAGGTTTGACTGTATGTGGGCCACAGTTGACTTTTGACCTAATATGGTCGATTTCTTAAGCATCTGAGCAGTTGACTAAGCAAACTTCTTATGAAAGGCATGAAACTTTACATGTAGGGTCTTGAGAACATATTAAGACCATGGAGAGCATATGAGACCTTTGTGGTCCACCCATATTGATGAAAATAGAAACCCTAATTTGGGGTATACTGCCTTAGGAGAGAGTTTGTCTGGTAAACTATTGGGCAACCTTGAGCAAATTGGGGACCTCACTAGGAGTATGTATTGAGTAAAATGAGAGGGAAAATTTTGGGGTACAACAGCTGCCCCTGTTCAATCTTCTTAAACTTGAGGATGTAAATTAGATGTCTGCCTTTTGTGATCTGAAGGTGGAAGATGATTGAACACTAAAGTGCCTAGAAATTTGCACTCGCGTGTAGTGGCACTCGACTTGTGACATCGGGAATGGGCTTTCATATGCCATTTGGAGGTTGATGATAGAATATTTCCGGATATGGGCTTAAAGATGCCATCCTGGATGCGACGGAGAATTGTCGGAGATGGGCTTAAAGATGCCATCTAGAGAATGTGGATTTCCTGAGATATTCCTTTGACGAGAGTCCCTGTTGCTGTTATTGAGGAGGAATTTGTTGATAAATGTTGGTATTTGTCTCGATAAATAGAGTTTTATGAGTTTCAGTTGTCCGTTACTCCATTGGGGAAATGTGAAACCAATCGTGTTTGATTAGGTCCCGGTCTTACAGTGTTATGGACTGCTGTCAAGAGATAAGATAGGAGGAACCTTGATAGTAAGGTTATGAGGAGGAACCTGGATAGTAAGGTTATGAGGAGGAACCTGGATAGTAGGGTTGCTTCGATATGAAAAGCCTGGATAGTAGGGCTGTGAGAATGAACCTGGGTAGTAGGGTTACTTCGATATGAAAAACCCTGCATAGTAGGGTTGTGAGAAGGAACCTGGGTAGTAGGGTTACTTCGATATGAAAAGCCTGGATAGTAGGGCTGTAAGAAGGAACTTGGATAGTAGGGTTACTTCAATATGAAAAAGCCTGGATAGTAGGGCTGTGAGAAGGAACCTGGGTAGTAGGGTTACTTCGATATGAAAAGCCTGGATAGTAGGGCTGTGAGAAGGAACCTGGATAGTAGGGTTACTTCGATATGAAAACTGGATAGTATGGCTTTGAGAAGGAACCTGGGTAGTAGGGTTGTGAGAAGGAACCTGGATGGTAGGGTTTAATTTGATATGAAAATTCTGGATAGTAGGGTTGTGAGAAGGAACCTGGGTAGTAGGGTTACTTCGTGATAAGTTCGTGTAAAACTTCAAAAGGAACCTGGGTAAGGTTACTTTGTGATAAGTTTGGGTAAAACTGCAGCGGGAACCTGGGTAAGGTTACTTTGAGATAAGTTTGGGTAAAACTGCAGCGGGAACCTTGGTAAGGTTACTTTGAGATAAGTTTGTATAAAACTTCAAAATGAACCGGGGTAAGGTTATAAGTTTGTGTAAAACTTCAGGATGAACCGGGGTAGGGTTATAAGTTTGTGTAAAACTTCAGGATGAACCGGGGTAAGGTTATAAGTTTGTGTAAAACTTCATAATGAATCGGGGTAAGGTTATAAGTTTGAGTAAAACTTCAGGATGAACCGGGGTAAGGTTATAAGTTTGTGTAAAACTTCAGGATGAAGCGGGGTAAGGTTATAAGTTTGTGTAAAACTTCAGGATGAACCAGGGTAAGGTTACTTTGATCTGATAATGTAGATTAGTTAACCCGTTTGATTTCGGGAACTGAGTTTCCATTAGTTGTCTATAGATGTGATATGTATAACTGCTGGATTCGTCGAAGCTGCTCGTCTTTTCCTGAAAATATATCAGGGTTAGTTATATGCGATGCATGAAATGCAGGGTGAGATGATGTTCTCAAAATAAATGAGATTATACTGTATATGACATGTATGCGTATGTCATGATGTATGTTCATGAAAAGTTGTCGGGGTATGCTCGTGTCTGGGAAAATAAATCCCTGACAGTTGCTGGAGATTTGCAAATATTCTGCCAGGAAGAGATGCTGGAGAATAACTCTGCGGGGACCAGAATTTGGGGGAAGAGAAACTCTGTTGGTAGACCTGCTGATCTGGAGGAACAAATTTAGCTGGGGATGAAATTCTGTTGCTGGAAGTGATGAGCTCCGTTGGAGATTGAGCTTCTGTATCTGTAGAAATAGACTCCGCTTGGGGGATGAAATTTGTTGGCTCGCCTGCGATTACGAACCTCGACTGGGGATAGTTATGTCCTTTTTTTGGGAAAGCTGACATCAATGCATTTGGATACTTTTACTCTGTGGGGAGTGCGTATACCAATGATTATGTTCCCAAGCATGACTCTATCCCGATACCTGTTGGGCAAAGGAAACGTAGGGTTTGGCACTTCTTATTTTCCCTGTTTCTGGAATTACGAGTAATTGTCTTATGTAAATATTTATGAGCAGCAATCATTTTCAAATGCATATATCAAAAATAAATCATTGGACGTTCTTGCAAAACAAAACAGAAAAAGAAAACGCAACAAATTAAAGTTTTGTAAAAATGACTTGTATTGATTTTGAAATTGGCCTGTAATAGGCGTTTTGTACAGAGAGGCTGACGTTCTAGTAAGAGAACGCCGCCGAAAGATAGAAATTATACAATTTGTGTAAAAGAAATAAAAACAGCTATGTGAAACAACCCCATTGGGTTCCAACTCTTCTATTGTCTTTATATCTTCAAGCGTCTCATCACTTTGATACTTGGCCGAAGGTTGATCAGATTGATTGGGACCGTCTGAGTTTGATAGTTGATACCAAAGTCTGGTCTCAAGTTGATCCAATGAGACATAGTGATACGCTTTAATCCCTAACTTTTTCCTAGATTGCCCTTTCGGGTTTTCAATCCATCGGGATACCCTTTTTTGCCCAAGCCTCCCTTTCAGATTTTTGACTTGCCGGGTGTACAGATTTTTTCATTTTCATCCCTTACTTTTGCCCGAACCCTTTTGGTTCGCCGGGAAGCCCTTATTTTTTGCCTAGGCCAGTCGACCTAGCGTGTCTTTGATTATACGTAGTATCTTTTCACTATGTCTGCATTGACAGGGTGAGGAAGGTCGTCACTGTCCATGGTGGTTAGAATTATAGCTCCACCTGAGAAAATGTTCTTAACCACAAATGGCCCTTCGTATGTGGGGGTCCATTTGCCCCTGGGATCACCTTGCGGCAATATGATACGCTTGATCACTAGATCCCCGACTTGATATTCTGGACGCCTGACTTTTTTGTTAAAAGCCTTGATCATTCGCTTTTGATACGTCTGACCATGGCAGATAGCAGTAAGTCTCTTTTCATCAATTAAATTTAACTGATTAAGTCGGGTTCAGATTCAGTCATCTTTGTTCAAACCTGCATCCTTCATAGTCCTGAGAGAAGGTATCTGGACTTCGATGGGCAGGACTGCCTCCATGCCATATACCAAAGAGTAGGGTGTTTCCCCCGTCGACGTCCGTGATGAGGTATGGTATCCATGAAGAGAAAATGGTAACATCTCATGCCAGTCTTTGTATGTCACCGTCATCTTCTGTACAATTTTCTTAATGTTCTTGTTAGTCGCTTCAACAACGCCATTCATCTTCGGCCAATAGGGAGAAGTGTTATGATGTTGTATCTTGAACTGCTTGCAGAGCTTGGTGATCATCGTGTTATTGAGATTTGTACCATTGTCTGTAATAATTCTCTCTGGAACGCCATACCGGCAAATCAAGTTATGCCTGATAAACCATGCAACAACATTCTTGGTCACGGTAGCAAAAGAGGCCGCCTCAACCCACTTCATGAAGTAATCAATGGCCACTGGAATAAACCGATGTCCGTTGGAGGTGGTAGGTATAATTTCTCTGATCATGTCAATGCCCCACATTGCAAAGGGCCAAGGAGCCATCAAGACATTTATAGGAACCAAAGGCGCATGCACCTTATCAACATAGATTTGGCACTTATGACAGGTCCGAGAGTTCTGATAACAATCCGCTTCCATAGTGGACCAAAAGTATCCCTCCCGTAGGATCTTCTTAGCCATGGTATTTCCACTTGAATGGGTTCCAAAGGTACCTTCGTGTAGATCTTCCATGATCCTCTCTACCTTGTTCTTGTCTATACACCACAGTAAGGTAGAGTCATGGTTGCGCTTATAGAGGATTCTATTGCTGAGGAAGAACTTTGCAGCAAACCTTCTCAGAAATTTCTTGTCATTGACAGATGCCCCCTCGGGGTATTCTTGATCCTCGAGATACCTTTTCACCTTATGAAACCAAGGTTTGTCAGCTACGTCCTTAGTATCGATCTCACAGCAGTATGCCGGTTCATCCAACCTCTCAATCGTGATTTGGGGAGCTTCATTGTCCCACCTGACCTTGAACATTGACGACATAGTAGCTAGCGCGTCTGCTAACTGATTCTCTTCTCGTGGGAAATGTTCAAAGGTGATCTCTTCAAAATGCGACAACAGTGTTAGTACATACTCTTTGTAAGGAATAAGGTTCGGGTGCTTCATATCCCACTCGCCTTTGATCTGACTTATCACCAAAGCGGAATCCCCAAACACACTCAAGAACTTAATCCTCAGGTCAATAGCAGCTCGAAGACCCATGATACATGCTTCATACTCTGCCATGTTGTTGGTGCAATTGAAACATAATCGGGCGGTGAATGGAGTATGACAGCCCTCGGGAGATATGATTACAGCGCCAATGCTGTTACCCAGTGTGTTTGAGGCTCCATCAAAATACATAGACCATCGGGATCCTTACTAAGGTCCTTCATCCGGTCCAGTTTTTTCACAGTCGGTTACCAACATGATATTCTCATCCGGGAACTTGAAATTCATGGATTGGTAGTCGTCCAAAGCTTGATGTGCCAAATGATCCGCTAACACACTTCCCTTGATTGCTTTTTGGGTTGTGTATTGGATGTCGTATTCATTTAAGATCATTTTCCACCTTGCTATCCTTCTGGAGAGAGCGGGCTTCTCGAAAATATACTTGATCGGGTCCATCTTTGATATCAACAAGGTAGTGTGAATCAGCATATACTGTCTCAGCCGGTGAGCAGCCTATGCCAATGTGCGGCAAGTTTTCTCGAGCAATGAGTATCGGGTCTCACAGTCGGTAAACTTTTTGCTAAGTTAGTAAGTGGCGTGCTCTTTTCGGCCAGACTCATCATGTTGCCCCAGCACATACCCCATTGAATTGTCTAGCACTGTCAAGTATAATATCAAAGATATTCCTTCAACTGGAGGCATTAGAATTGGCGGTTTTTGAAGGTATTACTTTATTCTTTCGAAAGCGGTCTGGCATTCATCATTCCACTTTACCACCTGATCTTTCTTCTATAGCTTGAAGGTTGGCTCACAAGTAGCAGTCAGATGTGAAATGAACCTGGCGATATAATTCAGGCGTCCTAAAAAACCTCTAACTTCCTTCTCTGTATGGGGAACCAGCATCTCTTGTATGGCCTTCACCTTTGCAGAGCCTACCTGAATACCCTTGTCACTGACGACAAAACCCAGAAGCTTGCCAGATCTTACCCCAAAGGTACACTTGTTCCGATTCAACCTCAGTTTGTATATCTTCAACCTATCAAACAATTTCTGGAGATGATCAAGGTGCTCTTCCTCAGTCTGAGACCTGGCTATCATGTCATCAACGTAAAATTCGATCTCGTGGTGAATCATATCGTGGAACAAAGCGACCATAGCGTGTTGATAAGTTGCCCCAACATTTTTCAACCCAAAAGGCATCACCTTGTAGCAGAAGGTGCCCCACTGTGTAATGAAGGTTGTCTTCTCCATGTCTTCAGGAGCCATCTTGATCTGGTTGTAGCCAGAGAAACCATCCATGAAGGAGAAGATTTTATGTTGCACGGTGTTGTCGACCAGAACATCAATATGAGGGAGTGGGAAGTCATCCTTGGGGCTTGCCCGGTTCAGATCTCTGTAATTAACACATATCCATACTTTATCGTCCTTCTTAGGTATCAGAACAACGTTGGTGACCCACTGCGGATAAGAAGTGACAGCCAATAATCCTGCACCGAACTGTTTCATAACCTCTGCCTTAATCTTCTCTGACATTTCGGGATGCATGCGACGGGCCTTCTATTTAACCGGAGGAAAGTCTTCTTTAGTCGGCAGGCGATGTACCATAATATCAGTGTCTAAACCAGGCATGTCTTCGTAGGACCAGGCGAAGATCTCAACATAGTCGTGCAGGCTCCAGATTTTCACCTATTTTAACCTCTCTTTTGTCTTCCTCAGTACCCAAATTCATTGTCTCAACCGGCTCTTCATGGGGCTGTATGGCCCTATCTTCCTGCTGTAGTAGTCTAGCGAGTTCTCCAGGCACCTCACAATCATCCTCACCTTCGTCCTCGGCTTGGTTGATCGGATTTTTGAATTCATAACTGGCAATAGCAGAGTTGTTATCAATGGGATCCAGAGTGGATACGGATCTGTATTATGATACGTGAGCGTGTGTAAAAGAATAGTTATTTTAATAAAGTGAAAATAGAAAAGAAAAACAGAGAGCGTAAAATTTGTATGCAAGAAACGTCCAATGCTTTATTAATGATATATGAAATGACAAATAATAGCCCTCACAAGCAAAGCCAATGTGCCTCGGGCAAGGCACAGGGCCGTAAAGTTTTAAATTGTTTATTACAAACAAACAAGTCAATTACTGCGGAATAAAAGAAACAGGTATGACGTCCCTAGCCATCCAGTTACTCGGTCCACCGTTGGTTGTTGGGTAGATCCAGTTGTCGATGTCTGATTCCTCTTCACTGTCTTCAATGGCGTTAATCCCACGATTGCTGATGCGTAGGGGAGGTCCTCCAGCCCGAGCGCGTCTAACAGCCCTTTGAGCCCCTGTAGTAAAGCCCAAACCAAATTTATCAGTTTTATGAGTGAAATCAGGGAGTTGACCCCAATTGGCACACCCACCTTCTTCAACCACGGCCCTGGCGTCTTTGAGAGAAGCCATCTTTAAAGGAGGTTTATTGGTAGTAGTTTTAGTTGATGCCAAGATCTGAGGGACCTCTTCAAAATTCTGACAAGGAGTTTCGATGAATTCCCCGTCCATCTCTACGTAGAGGAAGGAGTTGAGGTGACTCCCCATATACTCTTCTTCACCCCACATTGCGACGATCTTTCCCTTCACCAAATACTTCAGCATTTGGTGGAGTGTGGAGGTGACTTCCCCAGCCTCGTGGATCCAAGGACGACCCAGCAAACAAGAATATGATGACCTGATATCCATCACATAGAAGGTGGACCCAAAAGTCTGAGAACCTACTTTGACAGGGATGTCCACCTCCCCGTGCACCATTCTCTTCGATCCGTCAAAAGCCCTCACCACAATGTTACTAGGCTTTAGAGTTAAACCCTCGCAATCCAACCGGTCTAATTCCTTCTTCGGCAGAACATTCAGTGAAGACCCAGTATCTACCAACACATGATCCATAGTGGTGCCCCTGCATTCAATCGAGATATGAAGAGCATCATTATGCTTCCTTCCCTTTGGTGTCAAATCCGCATCTAAAAAACCCAGCCCATTATCAGCAGTCAGGCTGGCCACACAATCTTTGAACTGATCAGCTGAAGTCTCTTGTGGCATATGCGCAGTCTTGAGAAATGCAATCAAAGCCTTCGCGTGGGCTTCAGAACACAACAGCAGAGACAACATGGATATCTTTGATGGGGTCTGCCCCAGCTTCTCGACCATGTTGTAGTCGCTCTTCTTAATGATTTTCAATATTTCCTCCATTTCTTGCTTAGAGGCCTCCATAACAATTTTCTTAGGCGCCTCTGTCTAGGCAGGCTCACCTATAATTTCCTTGCCGCGGGTATCAGACAATTCGCCGACAGAGGTAATGACTAGAGTAAGAACAGGAACTGTAGTTGATGTACTAGCGGGAGCAACAGATGTAATGACAATAGGCTTGTTAACAGCCTTAGGGGAAATCTCGAGAGAGAATACCCTTCCACTTCGGGTGATTTTGCTGGTTCCGACAATGTTATCAATATCAGGATCAGCCTCTTCATCTTTCAGATCTTGTTTGATACCATGATAGTACACATCGGCACCATAATGCCATGGGACAGCTTTATCGGAGACATACGGGACCGGACCAGGAACAGTGATTATCAGCGGAGAAATTCTTGGAGCAGATGTAATCCTAACAGGTCTTCTCGAGGAAAACTTGGAAGGATTGGGTGAAATGGTTATAATAGCAACGTCTTCAGATGGAATAGCGAGAACCAAAGTCTTCTCAAACAAAATTCCTTTGCTATCTATCAGGTGTTGAATACATGACTTTAGCAAACGGCAACCAGATGGTAGAAACGAACACATGTGGCAACCTTCACCACAACCCAGAAATAAATTGGCCAACAGCAAATTCTTCTTGACAGTCATGAGAGGAGTAGACACTTCATCGACAGAGGTAACAAACAAATCAGTATCAATAGCATTGACTCCACAATCGTGCTTAGGCATGGGAGCAGTTATGACATTTGGTTTCTCTGGAGCATCAAAATATATCTCCTTAACTTTAATCAAGTCTTGTATCTTGTTTCTCAGAGCCCATCAATCATTTGTATCGTGGCCAGGACTCTCAGAATGATAAGCACACCAGGCATTCGAATTATATCAGGGAGATGTGGTATTTAGATTCTTGGGAGCCTCTCTCAAGGTTGCCAAGTTGGATCTCAGCGGATGAGGTAGGACTTTATCCAATGTCATGTTGATGCGGGTAAACTGCTGTTGCGGTCTTTCCACCATTTGTTGATTGTTGCATTGTGGAGCAACTGCAGGTCTAGGTATCATCACGGCACTTACTGTCTGACGTTGTTCAGCCCTGTTTTGACCCCTCAGGTTGTAGATGACACTGGCTTCCTTCTTACCAGCAAAAGGCTTCTTTACTGAACTTGAAGAGGCATCCTTCTATATTTTGCCGCTTCGAATCCTAGGTTCTACTCTTTCTCAAGTTAGAATTAGCTCGGTGAAACCAGCTGACAAGGTTCCGATCAGATGATTGAAAAATGGACCAAATAGCGTCCCTAGAAACATATCAACCAACTCCCTGTCAGAAAATAGGAGTTGAACTCTCCCAGCTAAGTCTCTCCATTTTTGTGCATAATCTTTAAAACCTTCACTTGCACCCATGGACATACTCTGGAGTTGAGTACGAGTGGGAGCAAGGTTGGCATTATACTAATACTGCTTGTAGAAACAGCAGTCAGATCTTCCCAGTTTCAGACATTGGTTCCCTCTAGTTGATAGAACCATTTAAGTTGAGTCCTTGACAGACTATCTTGAAAGAAATGCACCCACAAATTTCTATCAGCGGTATGGGGATGAATCTTCCTGACGTAAGAGCAGAGATGAAGCTTTGGGCAGGAGACCCCATCATACTTGGCAAAAACTGGAGCTTTGAAATTCTGCAGGATGACTACTCCCAACACCAATCCCAATTCTTCGAAATCCAGTCCAGGTATCCTCTGAACTTCCATGGCACTCAGACGGTCTTCTAACTATTTGTATATATCCTTAGCATGAGGGTGTTGCTCATCATTGTAATCAGTATCATTATCAGAGACTGTAGGACTAGGGTCCTTCTCTTCTTCTTGATTCTCCCCTTCCTTAGATGAAGAGGTCAGGTCGACTTGTTGCTTCAACCGCTCTCCAAACCTTCTGCCCATGTTCAGAATACCAGCAGCCTTCTTCTTTTTCTTCTTCTCTTTCAGGATAAGGGCTTTCAGATCCTCCTGCCCTTTTGTCAGACTTATGAACATTTGTTGGAATTGGGCGTTTTGTGCCTATAGGTCCTTAATGCTTTCTTCTGAAGACACTTCTACTGAAATAAACAGCGAAGGAGATGAGAAACCTGTAATGGTACCTATAATGATGTGTATGATAATGTGATGCGTATGCAATGATTTCAAAGACTTCGGGAAATTTAAATTTTCAAACCAAAATAAACAAAAACTTTATTAGCTGAATTTGAAGTTCAAATGCCTTTTAGGCGTTACAATTAAAAACTAAAAAAATCCAAAATTATAAAAGACATCAAAATTCCCATGGATGCTTCCTTTTTGTGTCGAGATATTCATTGAGCCCTCTTTCTTCACGCAACTACTTTGTGAGCTCTAAAACCTTCCTCTCCTGAGCATGGAACTAATCCCTGTAAGTATCTCGTTCCTTCATCAACTAAATCCAAGACCTCTGTAATTCCCCAAGATCAGTGGGCATATAAGGATAGAGAGTTGTGTAAGGAATACCCTCCTCCGTAGTGGGCTCCACAATTACTGGTAAAATGGCCACATAGGGCATCATAAGCTTCTGGGCATGAGCTCGTACCCATTGGAGGTAAGGTTCCATATGAATGGAAGTCTTTGGCCCCAAAGCCTTGATGCTGGATATGTTTACCATGCCCCAAGCTCGTATGAACCTCCGGCAATACTCTTGAATATCCTCCTCATAGTTGAACACAATTCCTTCGATTAGTAACTCATGGGGACTATCCCTTCGAGCGTGACCAAATTGTCGCAGAGCTAAACAAGGATTGTAGGTTATACCCCCTTTGATACCAAGAAGTGGGACATTAGGTTACTCCTCGCATCGGTCAATGATAACAATGTTTTCCATAGATTGAGAACACCAAAGAATATCTGTATGAGCGAGTGACATTATCCTTTGCGAGCAACCCAAACCTTCTTCATTCTTCAGTATGGACTTAGGGAGGTGAGAAATAAACCACCTCGACAGCAATGGCGTGCAGAACATAAGAATCCCTCTTCTCCTCATGGTACGAGTATGGAGGGTGTGCAAAATATCTCTGAGCAAACTAGGCACCGGGTTGCGAGAGAGAAAGATCTTAATAGCATTCACATCTACGAATGAGTCTGGATTAGGGAAGAGAACTAAACCATAGATAAGAAGAGCCAAGACCTCCTCAAAAGCCTGGAAATCCATATCATCCCAAAACAGTTGGGCTTTTTCTATCAGAAACTTAGCTAGAAAACCCTTGACTCCGCTTCTCGTTTCCCAATTGGATACCACGTCGGCCCGTTTCAAATGTAAAGCTGAGGCAATGACTTCTAGCTTAGGAACTTCTTCTAGACCGGTGAAGGGTACCTGTTCAATAAATAGTTATATCCAATAGCTGGGATAATTCTTCCAAGGTAGGCACCAACTAATAGTCTAGAAAGGTGAAGCAGTGGTTCTTGGGATCAAAGAACTAAAGTTGACCATGTCTCTTAGTGAACGTAGAAGTTTTAGAAACCCTTGATGCTAGCTCTTTGAGTTGGGAAGGTATCTTCACAAAGCTGATTCAGATGGTATTTCTATGAACGGGAGCCATAATCTACAAAACAGAACAAAGATAAATTCCCTTGGTCTTTGAAATGGTTAGTGCAGTAAGCATGGATGCCATGTTATGATGCATGATGTCATGATAAACCACAGGTATGGCAAACACAGGTATAGCAAACACAGTCAAGTTACACCAAGTCCTTAGGTTTAAGGCTTGCATGAGGTTAAAGGTAGTACCCTCTTGAAGTTTAGTTGGTTCAAACCTGTCCTAAAAAGTAATCGGGTTCTAGAGGATCTCAATATCACTGACCATCCTTTATCGGGCATTGTTTCAGCTCTCAATCTTTTCTTGCGGCCAAAATATCCCAAAAGTATGGTCTCAATGAGTGTAGCATCGAGTATCAACCAGTTCTTAGCTCTACACCGAGGCCGGCTATCTCACTACTTTCTAATGGCCAAGTTGTTCAACTAAGGTTCTAAGGTCCATTAGTGCTTCACAACACCACGCGGAGGCCCCATATTCTCCTTGTTTCCCCGCGAAGGATACCAGTACCAACCAAAGTGCCATACCAACACAACCATCACTTAAACCATATCGGTCTATGTCGTACAGTCTCCATGATCTATTTCTATTTACCTAATGAGTGCCACCAGATCTGGGTGTAGGATCTATAGTAACCCCAAACAAACCCTCAAGAGTAAAGCAATCAAGACAAACAAGAAAAGCAATTTTAATGACCTAGATCCTAAGGTATACCCCACTTAAAACAAATCCCCAGTAGAGTCGCCAGTTCTGTGATATGGTGGCAGAACCTACTGTTTAATACTGGTTTGTATTTTGTGTTTTGTGTTTGCAAAATGTCGCGGTAGGCAAGAGTCATCATCGACTTTTATTTCATCCAATCATGGAAAAGGAAAAAGAACAGAAAAAAACCTTTTTTCGAGATATTCTGAGTACGGGGGGTAGATTATAGAAAGGGAAGGTGTTAGTACCCTTTCTATCCGTAGTTATCTACGGGCTCTTAGGTACTTGCTCATTTTTCAAATTGCTTGTGTGTGTTTGTCTTGAAAATGTTTTACTTCGTGATAACCCTTGTATCAGTTCTCAAGGATGTGACGAAGTTGTTTTGAAAGTTGTTTTGAAAGGTGTGGGTGTGAAAAGTTTCTTTTATTGAGCAAGCATTTAAGATTCTACCTACTCGAAAAAAGGATTGTTCGTTCTATTTCCTTTAGACAACGCTATCCTACTATTAAGGAGTAGGTAGCACCATCGTTGGAGTTGTAAGGAACGTTTGAGAGGGATAAATACAATCACTAAAGCAATAGTTAGAAAACTTTAGTAGTAACCCTAGAGTCTTAAGATCTTTCTGAGGCAACATTCGAATGGGACACTTTGATCTCTTTAGACTGGAGGGCAACCATTAAAATCTCCTATGCTTAATGATTGTTTACTGAAGGCAACCGAAGTGAGGCAAACCCTAGGAGTGAATATGTGCATATGATTTGTTTCCGTTATTTAATCTTTGCACATTAGGTGATCTACTGTTTTATTTTTCTAGACATTCTTGCCATACAATCCTATTAGCCATACATCTAGACATTTGAAGATTGCGGAAATTAAAAGTGCGAGGAAGTAAAACCTACCTATTACAAGGCTTCGGGGAGGGGGATTAATTACATAACCAAAAATCGAGGATTTAAACAGTAAAAAATAAAAACCGTAAGTTAACTATTACAAACCCTGAACAGTTACAAAATAATGGCAAAAATAATTAACAAGTGTGCGGCAAATTAAATGTGAGGACGATTGAAATAATTTAAAACCCTAATTTGAGAGGAAAAGATTTTTTGGATTTTATTTGAGAAAATATTTAATTGAAAATTAATTAAACCTAATTTCTAATTGTTTTTAAATTATGAAAGAAATTAAATTAACCTAATTTTCTAATTAACCTAATTAATTAAAGGAATAAATATCTATGAGAAAAAAAATGATTTTTGATATATTCTTTAAATAAAATTAATTAAATTACGTATAATCTAAAACCCTAATTCAAATTATTTTTCATTATAAAAATAAAATTAAATTGCCCTAAATTAACTAAACTAATTAATTCAAAAAAATATTTATTAAGAAAAAAGAGATCTTTTTTTGTGATTTTTGATTGGTAAATTTAATAAAAATAATTTTTGTATTAATTAAAAAAAAGAAAAGAAATAAATAAAATAAATTAAAGAAAATAATAAAAGATAACCAAATGGGCTTGTGCTGGTAGAGAGGGGGGATGAATATGAAATTCCAAGGCCCATTAAGCTCCAAGCCCAGTCAACCTTTAGATCCGGCGTAGCGTTGACTTGTACGTGTACCATGGACATTCATGGCTGGAAGCATTGGATCTGGATAGAAGTGCATCCAATGGTCAGGAACTGCTAGTGCATTGTGGATGGTGAAGAGTGTGGTATACCTAATTACATGAGAAAAAATAATACAAAGCAATTGTTGGGACCTGAGATCAAATCCAGGTCCTTGTACTCCCTACCAACGATGCGTTGCCAACTGAGCTGCATTATTAACTTGTTTGTACAAGGAGAACAAAATATAATAAATAAAATAATACAGTAAATTCAGAAAAGCACACAAATTTCAAATGAGCCATTGATGAACTGCCACATACTATCTTCTTCGTTGCAACCGTCATATTAGGTGAAGAACTTTTACCTACAGACACAAGTCTATAGCTATAACCCCTGCAAATTTCAAAAATGCACAAAACGCACAATAAATGATATCTAAAGACATAGCTCCATTCGTGGTGATCTCGTGAACACCTTGGTATCCTCTTTTTTGGCTGATTTCACCTGTGTAAGAAAGCCCTAAATTGCAAACATAAACCCTAACAATGGAAACATCATGTATAGGCTTCAAAAACGCAATTGAATAATACAGTTAGCTTGCAAACAAGATGATAAACACAAATATATGATTAGCATGCATTTAGGATGCGTAAAACATTGAAATCGAGTTTGGGTTTTAGGGAAAACCGTGATGCTTTTGGGGATGATTTATGGATGCTTTGAGGCTTGCAAATGATGTTGTTAGCTTACTGGGATGTCCAGGAATCAATTGGAAATGTTGGACTAGCTTGAATTGGTCTGTAGACAAAGATAGGTCTCACACTTTTCTTGCAAAATTTTGGTTTCTTTCTTGCTGTTTCACGCCTCCAATCCTTGTGTTTTTTATCTGCAGTTGTTATGCACTTATAGTAAACTGAATTAGGTCAATAAAATTGTATCATATCTTTGAGAATTATGAAAATTTGATTTGATTTTCTTCATGTATGATATCTTTCTAAAACAAGCTTCAATCCAATCTTTTCCAACCCTAATGAGCCTTTCACGAATTGATCATCATGCTAGCTGTATATGGACTCCAAATGTGCACAAAAATCCCAAGATTTGATTTGTTTTCAATTATTTTACCATTTAATTTGATTTATTTTGATTTAAGTGAATAAAAAATCAAAATAAATGATAAAAGTAATAAAATAATAGGTGGAAAGGCTCAGGGGTCGTGGGGCCTATTAGAAACATGTTTCAACCAAGAAAACATGGGCCCCTTCAGAAAAAATGCAAATTTGATCAATGTTGACTTTTGACAATTTTCCAAAAACTGCCAACTTTGACAATGCACAACTCTCTCAATTGGATCTTCCATGTTCATGTATGAAGCTTTGACCTAAAAGGTGTTTTTGTTGACTTTTCAAAATGACCTATAATGTACAAATTCATATCTTTTGATAAGTGCATATTTTGAACTTGTAGGAAGATGAATTATCGGGAATTGTATCCTCTTCAAAATGAGCTTTGAATGGAAATTTTTTTATAAAGTATGAAGAAGTTATGCTTGGTCAAAGTTGGGTTGACTTTTCCTACAAAACCCTAATTTAGCAACTTTTGGATTTTGATGAATTTGGAGCATTCCTTGAGGAATCATGATCAACCCTTGATCAAATTATGGATATAACTTCAAAATGTTGATGTTGACCAAAATTCTTGAGGTTTGACTGTATGTGGGCCATAGTTGACTTTTGACCTAATAAAGTCGATTTCTTAAGCATCTGAGCAGTTGACTGAGCAAACTTCTTTTGAAATTCATGAAAGTTGACATGTAGGGTCTTGAGAACATATTAAGACCATGGAGAGCATATGAGACCTTTTTGGTCCACCCATCTTGATGAAAATAGAAACCCTAATTTGGGGTATACTGCCTTAGGAGAGAGTTTGTCTGGTCAACTCTTGGGCAACCTTGAGAAAATTGGGGACCTCACTAGGAGTATGTATTGAGTAAAATGAGAGGCCAAATTTTGGGGTACAACAGCAGTCATCCGTCCACACACAACCTTGATCTTTCTTTAACAACTTAAAGATCGGTTCACATGTTGAAGTCATGTGGGAAATAAATCTGGAAATATAATTCAAATGCCTGAGGAAACCTTTGACTTGCTTTTCAGTTCTTGGTGCTGGAATTTCTTGAATTGCTTTGAATTTATCAAGGTAAACTTATATTCCTTTCTGGCTAACAATGAAACCCAACAACTTCCCCGATCGAACACCGAAGGTGCATTTATTTGGATTCAAGCGGAGACGATACCTCCTCAAATGCTGAAATAACTTTAACAAATCTTCTATATGCCCTTCTTCAGTCTGAGATTTGGCAATCATATCATAAACATATACTTTGATTTCCTTGTGCATCAGATCATGGAATAGGGTTGTCATAGCCCTCTGGTACGTTGCACCAGCGTTCTTCAACCCGAAGGGCATCACTTTGTAACAGAATGTTCCCCAGGGTGTGATAAACGTTGTTTTTTCCATGTCCTCTAGAGCCATTCTTATTTGATTATACCCTGAAAATCTGTCCATGAACGAGAATACTTTGAATTTTGCTATGCTATCCACTAACATGTCGATGTGTGGCAATGGAAAATCATCTTTTGGACTAGCTTTATTTAGATCTCTATAATCTACGCACATGCAGACTTTTCCGTCTTTTTTCGGTACTGGGACAATATTGGCAATCCATTGAGGATACACTGACGTCACAAGAAAACCAGCATTAATCTTCTTTAGAACCTCCTCTTTGATCTTTACTGTCATATCTAGGTGAGTTCTTCTCAACTTTTGTTTAATTGGCGGACACTCTGGCTTCAACGGAAAACGGTGCTCGATGATATTTGTATCTAGACCAGGCATGTCTTGGTAATACCAAGCAAAAATATCCACATACTCTTTCAACAACTCAATCAACCTTCTTTTTACATTGGGATATAACGATGCTCCAATCTTGACCTCCTTCGGATCTTCTTCTGAACCCAAATTGATCACTTCCAAAGGCTCCTTATATGGTTGAATGGTATTTTCCTCGTGCTCAAGCAACCGTGAGACCTCTTCTGGAATCTCATCATAATGTTCTTCTTTAGCCCCAAACACAGGACATTCAAAGTTGGGAGAGGGTGCAGGGTCATTGTATTCACTGGGTTTTTTAATTAATCTGCACATATGATTTATGATTGATTTTAGAAACTGAGACATATAACAAGTGATCATGCAGATTGAATTTCAGTTATTATTTATTTTGAAAGGTTTTTTTTATTACCATTTTCCAAGAAAAAGAATAAAATAAATACATAATTCGGGAAGAAAACACAACTTTTATTAATGATCTTAAAAGTCACAGCAAACAGATAAGCCCTACAACATTAATACTTCCACCTTGGGCAGAGTGAAAGCTTTTTCAAGAAAAAAGATTAACAAATAAAATTACTTTGAAACATGTATTCAATAAGGAACATCAATGGTGACCCAGTTCCAAACCCTGACTCCATGTGTCACATGATTCGGTACTTCCTGCTCTGCTTCATCCTCTTCAACAACATTAATTCCAGAATCAATTGGATGGAGGTAGCCTCCGCTACGGAAAACATCATGATAACTGTTCATATTAGACTTTGACTTCAAACTTTCGCCTTTGCCATTGTTCGAAGATAAACCTAAACCAGCTCTGTTCTTGTTCACGGGTGGATCCATAATTCGTCCCCAAACTGCATTATGACCATTGCGCACAAACTAGTGCGCGTCCTTTAGCGAAACCAAGGAATTCTCATTTCTCCTTATGTTGTCAATGGATAGGGCTTGGAACTGGGTTCCAACAGCATCCTCATCCACTTCTACGATATTGAAAGAGGACAAATGGGATACCAACAACGCCTGCTCCTCATTTATGATCACCATCTTCCCTTCACGCATAAACTTTAGCTTCTAATGTAGAGTTGAAGTGATAACCCATGCTTCGTGTATCCATGGCCATCCTAGCAAACAACTATATGCGGTAATAATGTCCATGACCTAAAAGGTTATCTGGAACAAATGTGGTCCTATATGGATGGGTAAGTCCACTTCACCGATGACAGATTTCCTCGACCCATCAAATGCTTTCACAATGATGCCACTCGGGCGCATAGGTGCTCCTTGATACTTTAACTTCATGAGAGTACTCCTCGGTATAACATTCAACGTGGATCCATTATCAATTAGCATATTGGATAGCGAATCATTCTTGCAGTTCATAGATATGTGGAGGGTGAGGTTGTGATTCCTCCCTTCATCTGGTAACTCATCATCGCAGAAACTCAAGTTATTACATGATGTAATGTTTCCAATTACGCTGATGAATTGATCTATTGGCATGTCACTCTCCACAAAAGCTTGGTCTAGTACCCTCATCAATGATTCTCTATGAGAAGAGGAATTCATTATAAATCTAGGATATATATCTTTGAAGGAGTCTACAGTAGCTGATCTACAATTCTATAGTCGCTCATCTTAATTATCTTTAAAATATCATCCACTTCTTTCTCTAATGTAGCTCCACTAATCTCTCCTGTAGCCTTCTTAGGTTCATCATTCTCGGCAATTTTCTTTTCAGCAGCAACATCTCTCTGAACAACCGGCGCAAACACACAACCACTACGGGTCACTCTGCTATTTTCAGCTATATTTCCAACATCGGGCATTGGCTGGATGAGAATTTCCACCCCATCTTCTAAGATTGTAGCGTTGTATTTGTAAGGCATAACCTTATCTGATTTGTAGGGGATGGGACCTAGTAAACTAATTACCAATGGGGTAACAGCTGGCTTGCTATGGTACTCCACTTCAAAATGAGCGGGTGCACCAAAACAAGGCACAATGACGTTTACCCCTTCTTCAACACAATCAGTCATCAAAAAGTCATTTTTGGGAAACAAATCTTCGTCTGAAGAGAAATACTCATCCGCGGAGGCATACTCTTCCTCTGACTCTTCTTCCGTTAAACAAACTTTAACCATATCAACCTCATGATAATCATCCCTCTGACATGTGATCTTGATAGTTCCATTGTCTAACAGCAACTGAACACCCTCCCTCACAATTGAACATCCTCGGGTATTTCGACAACAAACCATGCAAGATCCATATTGGTGTTCCACCTGACCAGCCGTATGGCAGAAGGTAGCATGCAACTGCACGAGATCCTCGTTCAAATGCTCCACATCAAAAAATTTGAATTCACCAGAACATCCAGAAACCATATTCACTTCCTCTTCATACTCTGCCCTAGGCCTGATTATATGGATTAAGCCCTCATCCATCATCTCCTATAAATCAGCCTTTATCTTCTCGCAACCCTGTATATTTGTACTACAAATAGCACAATCGGCATGGTCATGCGTATAGTAGCTGAATTCACAGAGGTATGCATGCATTTTCACCAAATCTCCTCTAACCAGATTAGTGTCAAAAATCGGGAAGTCGCCTGGACAACCGGCCGCCATATTTATAGCATTTACTCCCCTGTGCTTGGGTAGAGGGTTATCTTTCACATTAGGTCCCATGTCCTTGAAATATAGAATTCCAGACTTCACCAACTTTTGCACTTCAGTCTTCAAAGGATAACAATTCTCAAAACTATGCCCTGGTGCTCCTTGATGAAAACCACACGTTTGGTCTGCCTTGTAATACCAAGGCAATGGTGATGGTACGGCAGGAGGTGATCGTGTCTGGACCAACTTTTTCTGAATCAATGCTGGTAGTAGCTCTGCATATCTCATGGGAATAGGGTCATAGTTCTCCCTTCTCTGATTATTCCCTTGATTCCCCTGCTGGGATGGTCTTTGATAAGCAATGGTAGTCGGAGCGGCATTCATCACAGGAGTAACTGAGGCGACTTGCTGGTGACGCTGATAATTCCTTCCAGGAGCGTTTACCCTCCTCTCTTGTATAAAAACATTTGCATTCCCTTCTTTCTTCTTGGTAAACCCATAAGATGGCTTCTTCACACCTCTGGATCCTTCACTCTTCGTCAAACGGACTTCTCTTACAGCCTCTTCTAGGCGGATACCCATTCCTACCATCTCTGTAAAGTCATTTGGTGCACTTGCTACCATCCTTTCGTAGTAGAAAGCACCCAGCGTCTTCAGAAAAATCTTAGTCATCTCCTTCTCTTCCATGGGAGGAATCACTTCGGCAGCTACTTTGCGCCATCTCTGCGCATACTCTTTGAACAATTCCCTGTCTTTCTGAACCATGGCCCTAAGTTGGTCACGGTTGGGAGCCATGTCCACATTGTACTTGTATTGTTTGATGAATGCTTCTCCCAAATCATTAAAAGTATGGATGTTGGCGTTGTCCAAACTCATATACCATTTCAGTGTTGCACCGGCCAAACTATCCTGAAAAAAGTGAATTAGCAGATGCTGATCATCAGTGTGGGTAGACATTCTTCTTATGTACATCACCAGGTGAGCACGAGGGCAAAAGTTTCTCTTATACTTCTCAAATTCCGGAACCTTGAACTTAGCAGGTATCTTAACATTCGGGACCAAACATAGCTCATTCACATTCGGAACCAAACATAGCTCATTCACATTCTTTCTAAATAGCTCTTTTCCCCCAAGAGCCTTCATCTCTCTTTGCATCTTATCAAACTGCTCTTAAAAATCATCCATTTTGTCCTAAAGACCCAAGTCTTCACTCGGCAGAGGGAAAGGACGACACACATCATCATTAACAAACGGAACCATATTCACCGAAGGAGGTGCAGCAAGAACAACATGCACCACAAGAGGTGTCGGAGTAACAATAGCCTGAACCACTGGAGTATCTTGAGGACCAAGATTGAAACCTTCAGGTGCAAAATTCTATGGCATTCCCTATGGATAACCTTGAGGCATACGGTTTTGAACAACAGCCAGAGTAGCGGATACAGGAACAGCCGGAACTTCAGTATTTGCCCTTGTTGGTTGAGGATGAACACTCGGTGGCTAATTCTGAGCAGCCACCAGAACTTCCATCAGTGTAGTTAGATTGTTCATGTTGGCCTTTAAAGCAGAAACTTCCTCGTGCAGCTCGCGATTCTCCTGCTCTAAGTTGTCCATCTTCTTTTTGAAATTAGCCCGAGTATTGTAGTGATGAGTCAGCTTGCTAAACGAAGTAAAGAAGCTGGGTAAGATACACGGATATGCATAATAAATGCAAGAAATATGTGCAATATGATGCGTGATGTGCAATGCATATGATTATTTTTTCTTCATTATTTAATATTTCAAGGGATTTAAGATTTATAGACATATTGCAAACATCAAAGTAATAAAGCTTTTGAAATACTGAAATTTTTTATTATAATAACTCCAAAATGGATTACAAGTTTCAATGATCTGAAGTACAAGATGAAAATTCAATCTAAAATCCTGAGAAAAAGAAATGATGGATATCAATGTGTACGCTGGAGCTTCCCTATGAGCCTGGCAATCTGAGCCCTCAACCTTTGGTTTTCTTTCGCATGTCTGATGGCAACCTCCTTCCAATCATCTGAATCAGGAAGTGAGTAATCAGCACCTGTTTGGGGCTTAGGAGAAAATAAATCCCCTTGCCTCTCCATAGACTCCACCGCTAGACTCTCAAGGATCTCAATCAAATCGTCTTTCTCCTTCAAGTCTGCTTTATAGGAACTCTCTAAAGTCTGGAACTTGTTCTTCCAAGCATCCCTTTCCTGTTGCATCCTAACCAAAGCAAGTTGCAGCTCTTCTATATCATCTAATAAGGGATGGTTGGTCTTCACAAATAGATCAGGCATGGGTGTCTCTCGAGTATACGGCATCTTTAACTGAATAACTCTCAATCGAATCCATTGGAGATATGGCTCCAAAGAAACATCACCCCTAGGTCCCAAATCCTTCCTACTCTTCTTATGAATGTGACGCCAGGCCTTTACAATCTGCTCCCTAGCTTCCCTATGGTCTTCCCCTTCCTTCAGAAAGAAACTACTCAAATGAATACTATTTGGTTTATCCCTCATCGGATAACCAAGCTGCTGTCGTGCAAGAACATGGTTATAGTTAATTCCTCCCTTTGTACCAAGAAGCGGTACATTGGGGAAACTACCACAATTGTCAATAATCTCTACATCCTGGTAAGCTCGATAATACCAATCAATATTCGAGTGAGTAAGTGTCATGATCTTAGGAGCCCTACGAGGTTCCTTCTTGACATCCCAAAAAGCATCAAACTGAGGCATATGAGAGATTAACCACCGGTACAACAGAGGAATGCAACAGATAATCATTCCCCCATGATAAGAATTCCAAAGATGAACAGAGTAATAAGCATCACCCAATAGTGTAGGAACTGGGTTTCCAATCATGAAAATCCTGATAGCGTTAATGTCGACAAACTTGTCCACATTAGGAAATAAGAACAATTTGTAAGCAAATAGAGCAAAGATGGCCCCAAAAGCAATTGTACTCTTCATTCTGGAAAAGTAACGAGCTTTCTCCAATAAGAACTGAGCTGGTAATCCTCTAATCCCTCCTTTAGTAGTCATATGGGCTTCAACCTTAGACTTCCCCGGGTGAATCAAAGCAGCAACCTCATGTGGTTTTGGCTCACCCTCCAAACCAGTAAAAGGAACACGACAGGTAACGGGTAAATCCACTAGATAAGAATACTCCTCTAGTGTAGGCATCAACTGATAATCAGGAAAAGTAAAGAAGTGATACATCGGATCATAGAACTGGATCAAGGTCGAGAGAATACCCTCCTTCATCTTTAGCTTCATGATAGGAATAATGGATCCATACTTCTTCTGAAAGTCTGCAGAACACTCGATCTCTGGAATTAGACTGATCAACTCATCTATCTTGGGATCCTTGAAACAGTATTTCCCGATCTTTCTCTTTCCAGAATCCATGGTTAAAAGTACCTGAGATATTCACAAATAGTCAACCTTTAAATCCCTTGAAATATTATTTTCCTCAAAAGATGCTTATGAGTGCATGGATGCATGATGCAACAATCACACACAAGATCACATATATAGGGTTCATAGGTTCAACGTCACGAGCATGAGGTCGAAGGTACTACCCATAAGGTGTTGGTCTAAGAGTTATCACCTGCCGAACAAGGTTCTAGAGGTTCCCAGAGTCTACATCCTTCCTTCGGATATTACCAAGAAAGACTCGTCCTAGCATAGTATCGCGTGACAACTATTTCCGGATTACTCCATCATAGCTTCTGCACTACACCTAAAAGGCCAAGATGGGTTAGGTATTCTACGGTCCTCAGTTTCAGCAGGCTCCTCGGTCGAAAGCAGCACGTCTTCCCGATTACTCGGTAAACGACACTACAGTCAAAGGGGCCTCCACTAAGTGGGGGATCTCATGCCTCCTTTTTTGGGATTACTCCCTCAAAGTTAACATGACTATATCGCCCGTCCTATCTTAAAGTTTGCCCAAGTCCGGGTAGAGGACTTATGAGTAATCACCAAGCACCCTGAAAACCAGAAAAATCTAGACGGACATATATATAACATATAACACAAAAACAGTAATAACACATATATAGATATAAATAAAGATAGGCTTAACTCACTTAGGGATGGACTAGCAAGAGTTCAATCTTTCCCCAGTGAAGTCGCCATTTTTCTGTAGCAGTAGAAATGTTCAAGACTAAGCCATTGGATTCACTAGACTTTATACAAATCAAAAATAAAAATTGCCACCGCGCTTTATTGTTTCCAAAGGAATGGGAAAAGAGCGAATAACCCAAAAAGAAGGGAGAAAGATTCAAGGTAAGGGGGTGGTTATGAAAAGGGAAGGTATTAACACCCTAAACATCTACGGTACTCCGCAGGAGCCTCTTTGTAAAATATGTATATTTTGGCTATAAAAACTGTTGTATATAAAATGGATGGTGGAGGTGAGAAAAAAATAAATTTTTTTTATGATTTTTGCACCCGTCGCAGTTGCGAACCTTTAGTGCCTACGTACCACCTTTCGTGCAATAGGGGATCAGGGTACACGTAGTTCCTCTTTTAAAAATTTGAAAAACAAATGCGTTGGTCAATTTTATGAGATAAAACATCATCGTCATTATCCGTGTGGAAAACATACCTACTACCCACAATTATGGGAAAAGAGAATTTGCATCATCTCAAAGTGGAACGTACGGCTTGGATTTTAAAATAAAAAATGCCTCACTCAACACCCTAGTGGAAAATATCTCTCTTCACTACATATTGTGGAAGTATAGTTGTTTGCATCACTACAAGGATTAACAAGAGTTTAATATTTTGAGAAAAGTTTAAAGTAAAAGCCAAAGTGGAAAAATGGTTTGAATGAGATTGATTGACTTTTAGTCTTCTCACAAAAAATGTCAAGGTATTATTAAGTTAATTGGAATTTATTTATGAAAATGCTTTGAAAATGCATGGACCTAAGTCCAAGTTTATCATGAAAATGGTTCAGGTTTCAAAACAAGAAGAGTTTTCAAAAGGCGGAACAATATTTTTGAAATTAAAGAAGATGGGAGGAGAAGAAGAGGATATCCTAAAGCATAAGATAAAAATTAGGGATAAGAACCATCTAAACAACAAGAAGCCAAAACTTGACATTATAAGTCAAGATATAATTCTCATTCCTTGGATTGGAACAAATCAAGCAAAGAAATACTAGACCTCTTGAGAGAACTAAACTTTAAGTGTATTAAGTCTTCACAAAAATTGGGTAGAGTAACGACTGTATACGGGTGAATTCCATATCACAAATAAAGGATGTAATCACAAAAACCTGCACACAAAACAAACAAGTAACCAAATGTCTTGAGGTAAACCTCAAGAATTCCAGACAAAATAATCAAATAAGATCTCCAAGATAGGTCAAGGTTTCTTATCCTAAGTCCAAGAAAAGTCTCATGCTCTGTAATGCCAAGGATAGTAACCAAGTAGTCCAAGTACCATTAAAGATTTTTTAGGGTTTATGTTGATTATTAAGTATCTTAAGAAAGGAAGAGAAAAGCTCAAGTGAGAAAAGTAAAAATGGCAAGAAAATAAATGCTAAAATGAGCAAAGATGAAAATGGCATGAAATGTAAATGCTAAAAGTAAATAGTACATAAAGCATAAAAAGAATAAAAGCATAAGATAAAACAAGTCAATAATTAGTGGTTAGTTGGATGACCATCTTGAAACTTGTATTTGGAACTCATTAGAGGATTGGTAGAACCAAAGTCTCCACACAACAAGTTGCATTTGCTTTTTGTCAAGTATATCATCCATTTGGAATTCTCATAAGTACCATTTAATGATCAACGATGTTTAAGTGATTCGCGTTGACCAAAGGTGTTGTAGATCCATTAGAGGATTGGTAGAACCAAAGCCTCCCCACAATAAATCTCAAGGTTATTGGATCAAAGAGATCAAATTAACATACTTGGGCTTGCAATCATAAGTTTGGGCCACGAATGATCATTTATTCGAATCGGGACAAAATTTAGCGCTATGTTAAGCAATCATAAGTGGACTTATATAGAAGTCGCACCTATTTTGAGGCCGGTCAATAGCAATTTATGCACCATTTGTTTTGAGACATGATATAGAGATCACGCTCCAACAACATTTAGTGCAATAAGAAGAGGATGAGGTGAAGAGGGATAGGCTAAAAAAATTTACAAACCACATTTGAATTAAATTTTAATCAAACTATTATTAAAATCATTCATCCATTTTTTGTGGAGTTAAACTCAACACCATGGATCCAATGATGTTAATAAAGTTCATGATCCAAAACCTAACCCAAGATTAGCCAGAAAATAATCACAAAATAATATCACATTTAATATAAAAATGATTAAAAAACTGTTTTAAAAATAGAAAATAAATGAGAAAAATATCAATTATGTTCAAATTAATCAAGAAGTGAGAAGTAAGGCCATAGAAAAATCAGAAATGGATCCAAATATTTTTATAAAATTTTTTGGTAATTTTTAAAAGTCAGAAATTGTTTTTAAACTATTTAAAATTTCTCAAACAAACATAAAATAGGTCAAAAATAGTAAACCTCAACATAAAATTCCATAAAAATTTTCAGAAAGTCAAAAATATGCAAAATAACATTTATGAATTTTTTCAGAATTAAAAAATGTCAGAAAGTATTTTTTAGGTAATTAAAAGAAAGCAAATAATACAAAAAATACTAAATATCAAAATAAAAATGTGAAAAAATAGTCATGAGATCAGAAATTATTCAAAGTATTTTTATGAATTTTTTTCATAATTTTTGGATAAAAAATAAAAGAGTTATGAATTTTTGAAAATTTAATCAATAAAAATATAAAATCAGAAAATAAAATAAAACCAAAAAGATGTGGACCATCAGATCATAGTCAAAACGCGTTAGTAAGCTAATCTAGTGGACCAGATGCGTTGTGTTTGATATGGACCTTAGTGAGATACGCATAGGATCATAAAAAGGGCAACCAGTGAAATTAAAATGTTTGGCACGCTATCATTGGCTGAGACGAGACATGTCATCATCTTCAACTTCCAGACACCCTGCAATGGGGATTTTGTGAGATCCTTCAAATGGAAAAATTAGGATCTCAGGCTAGCATCATTGAACTCGTCTCTTTAAGACGATTCTAACACAACCACCGTGCCAAATTTATATAAGGTATGAAGAGAGATATGAATAAAAAACCCATAAAATAGTGAGCACCTTCAATTTGAGATTTCTCTCTCAATTCTCAATGGATTTAAAAATTGTAAGCAACATTAGAATCAGGAGAAGGAGTAGAATAGATTAGTGCTTGCTTTGGATCCAAATGGTGGAGAATTCTACCTTTTCGAAGTTCAAGGAAGAAACTCTGATACTGGACTTTTGTAGCTTGAATTATGGCTCGTTTTGATTGGTTTAAGTGCTGGAGAGTTTATATGATAATCAAGGATGATGAATTCGCAAAGAATTTTGGAAAAGGGAGCTTAAATCTCAGAAACTGAATTAAAAAAAGATGGGTTTGTGTGAGGTTTTGGCAGGGTGTTCTTGGCTCTCAAAGCTTGAAGAAATGAATGGGGAATGACCCTTTATTTATAGGTAAGTGAATGGGAATGAAAATTTGAAGAAACAAGGAAGTTTGGAGGGAAATTGAGTGAAGGTCGAGCACGAGTGAAGTGTGACTTCATTTCCATCAAAACTCAACCAAATATTGCATTTTGGGGTGCTAATCACTTCTGGCAAGTTTGCTAATCAAGTTTAAATCAAAAACGCGCATAAATCTTGTGTTTAGAAGTCACATTATGGATTTCAAAATTCTGACTTTGTGAAAAAATCAGTTTCAAGTTACCAAATTCAAATCATTGGCATTTCCAACTCAAGGGGTCTTAGGGCATGATTCTTGATGCTTTAGAAAGAGGAGGTTACAAGCTTTGCAATGGAAAAAGAATGGAATCAAATGGATGCTTGAGCTGAAAGTTATATTGAGTCAAAGTTGAAGAAAAAGGGTTGACTTTCCATACTTAGAAATATTTCAAGTTCTTCTTCAAAAATGACCTATAATCTTTTGCATCCAAAGATGGCCTTCCACTTGGAATTTGCTCTTGACCAAAAAATATAGAGTGAAATAGATCTATTGAATAACATTTTGGGACTTGAACCATTCAAAATATCCAAAAATTGAGAGAGTTATGACTTGTTGAAGTTGGCCAAAAATCATGAAATGACCTATAATCTTTTGCATACTTAAGGAAACTTCCTTCCATTTTCTCACTTTGCACATAAAAGAAGGCATAAAGTACACATCTTCAAGATCATTATGGAAAAATAAAGGACTCAAGGTGATAAAAATGACCAAGTTATGACGATTTGAAGTCACATGTGGAAAAATGTGGGTTCATCTGGATGACTTGTAATCTTTCTTCTTCACCAAGTTTCTTCCACATGAAAACTCTTTGAAATTTTTGAAGTGGTTTGTTGATAACCCTTTGAAGAGAAATATGTATTTGGAATTACTCAAAAATACCAAAAGGTGAGCAAGATATGCTCCTTTGAACTTCAAAACCCTAGCTTCTAGATCAAGAGAATGCCTTGGAGAACTTTGACAAGTTTGAACAACCTTCATGTACCAATACTTTTGCTTTGTAAATAGAGATTGTTGAGGATGATAATGAGAACTCATAGCCATCAAAACCACTTCCATATCTTGAATTTTGAGAGAAATATGCTCTTGTGACCAGTAGGAACAAGGCCTTGTCCAAATATGACAACTTCTCCAATCAACCCCTTGTACTTTTGGGTCAAATTTAATAACCTTGAAATATGGTGAACCAAAACAATCTTGCCATGCCATTTATTCCAAAACCAATCCAATGATGAGGTTTGAACTTCTCAAGCTTGTATTGACTAGGGAATGGAAATAAACTCATGAACCCATGGGGTAACTTGTTAAATCGCATTGCCCTTACCTACATGGATAACAAACAAGACAAGCCAACATTGTATTTTATAAGTGAAGAAATCAAAACAATATTCATGATCACAAAAGGAACATAAGTCAAGGTGCTTGGTAATCCCTCAAAAGGAGCACAACTCAAAGTAGGGAGGGGAACCAAGGATCCTAGTGTGATTTTTTTTGTGAGTGAAACAACATGGTATGATGAAGGGATCTTAGGGGTAAAAATTGGGGTACAACAGGAAGAAATGCCACAACTTTCATGTTTGAACTTTTCATTTTTGTTGAGAGATGAAGAAGATACAGGTCCTTTGGCTGGAGGTTGATGATGAAGTGTAATCAGGGCGCATTTTTTATCATATATTTATTGTTTTGCTTATATCAACGGATGTATAGCCACCCCTGTGGTAAAGCGCGCGCTTGTTCACCCTTAGGTCCTGGGTTCAAGCCCCAGCGTGACCTTTTGCTATTTTTCACAAATTTCTGACTTTTTTTTGTGTTTTTTTGGCAACACTTGAGCTCTTTATGTGGGCCTAGTTTTTTTTCTCAAAAATACCTCTTGCCTTACTGATTAACCCCCTGACTTTTTCTTTATATTTTTATTTTTATTTTTTTTCTTCATTATTATTATTATTATTATTATTAATATTTATTATTATTATTATTATTATTATTATTATTTTCATAAAATCATAAAAATCCAAAATTTATTTTTATTTATTATTTATACTTATATATTCTTATTTTCTCAAAAAAAAATAAAAAGATAAAAAAATATTTTCTTAAATACAATTTAATTTCTTTTTTCTTAATAATTAATTCTTAGACTTAGGATAAATTAATTTTTTTTTAGATAAAATTAATTTAGAACTTAGGTTATTACAATTAATCTTCATTTTATTTTCATTAATTTAAAACCTTTCATAAAAAAACCCTAAAAAATCCTTCTCAAATTAATTTCTTTTCTTAAATTAGATTAAGTTAATTTTATTTAATTTTAATTAATCTTTTTTTTATTAGGTCAAGACAAAAACTCTTTCATAAAAACAAAAAAAATCATTTCTTTTCCATTTATATCCTTGCATTTTATTTTCAATTTTGTACAATATTCAATATGGTTGTAATAGATAGTTAGGTTTAATTTTCTTGCAATCCCCATTTGTAAATTTGTACACCCCCCTCCCCTAATGATTTAATAGCGTAGTAATTTTACTTTTCACAATTTATCGCTTTATACAAATGTTAGTAATTAGGATTTGTATGGAAAGACTAAAATCAACAATTAGCAAACTCTAATCAAAGATAAATCAAGCATGAAAAATCAATACACTTGCGTACAAGCACCCCTAGGGTAAATCCACTTGGTTGCCTTAACAAAATGGCCATGTTATGCATGTGAGGTATCTAGCAAAAACAAGCAAAAATACAAGATCATGGTCCCTCGATGACGTTATCTATGTTGCCTTTTCAAAATGATCTTAGTCCTTAAGGAAATATGCTAAGATACCTTGCAACATTGTTAATCATGGTTATACGATGACCCACGCCCGTCCCGTTCATATCTAAAGATAGGGTTACTTACCAAATCAATGGTAATATGACCATGTCAACGGAAAGAGGAAATAAGCATGATAGACTTTTGAGTAGGTAGAATGTTCCTAGTTACTTACTCACTTCCAAAACAAAACATCATTGATATTTTCAAAACAAACACTAACACTTTCAAAAACATCATTCAAACTTGAAAACATTTTCAAAAAGATCGACACTTTGTATACATTCTTATGAACGAGAATCATTACAAAGTTTGCCTAAACGATGGTTCCTTTTTAAAATACTTTCAAAAACTACACAAAGCACATTTTTAAACAAAAGCAAGTGATCTAGCAAGTAACTAAGAGCTCATGGAAAACCATGGATGAAAAGAGTGCTAATGCCTTCCCTTTTCATAATCTACCCCTCGAACTCAAGAAAAAATCTCAAAGGTCTTTCCTGTGCTTTTTCACCTTTCCTTTTGGATAAAAGAAAATTCGATGGCGACTCTTGCTAACCGCAACATTTGTAATAAAATGAAAAACACCAAAGTCAGTTCTCCCACTACATCACAGAATTGGCGACTCTGCTGGGAAAAATTCTAAAAGTGGGGTTACCTTAGGGCTAGATCATATTTACTTGATTTCTTTATTTGACTTGTATGCTTTACATTTTGGTTCTTTGTTTGGGTTTGAATCCTCTACCCGGATTTGGGATACCTCATAGGTAAGTAGCAATACATTGTAGAAACGGTGCGGGGTATACCGACACGTTCTAAGCAATAGCTATGTTAGTGCGACATATTTGTGGGTACCGGTATCCCTTGAGTAGTCAAGGAGAATACAGGGCCGCTGAGTGATGTCATGAAGCACTAGTGAACTTTTAGAATCTTTACTTGACCAACTTGGCCATTAGGACGTAGTGAGATGACCGGCTTTGGTGCAGTCCGAAGTTGGTAGATACTCGATACTACACTCATTGAGGTTTGGTTTTTTGGGATATTTTGGTCGCCATTAAAGAGGCTTGCGCTAAAACAATTCCCAAGAAAACAAATCAGTGATATTGAGCTCCTTAGAACCCGGTTACTATTACTAGGACAAGTTTGAGCCAACTAAACTTCAAGAGGGTACTTACCTATGAGACTCCATGCAAGCCTAAACCTAAGGATTTGTTTGCTTTGTGTGTATATATACTTGTACATAACATCATAAACATCATAACATCATATTCATCCTCACTAACCATTTCAAGGATTTTTGGGATTTATCTTTGTTTTGTTTTGTAGGACATGGATTTTATTCGCAGGAAAACCATTCAAGTCAATCTCGTAAGGATCCCTCTTCAACTCAAAGAGTTAGCATCAAGGATTCCTGAAAATTCTCCATTCACCGAAAGACATGGTCGCCTACTAAACTTGGTTACCTCTAACACTGATGAAGACATGATGAAGGTGCTCTTTCAGTTCTTTGATCCTCTACACCATTGCTTCACATTTCCTGATTATCAACTTGTGCCAACTTTGGAAGAATTCTCCCGACTCTTGAGGATTCCCATTCTCAATCAACTACCTTTAAACGGTACAGAAAGAGATCCAAATCCAGAAGATATTGCTCAAGCTCTACACTTGCAACCATCTGATATCACAACTAATTGGGAGATAAGGAGTGGTGTCAAAGGTTTCCTAGCAAAGTTCTTGTTTGAGAAAGCCCAAAACTGTTGGAACTCTTTGGATTTGAAAGCCTTTGAGGAAATTGTGGATCTCCTCATCTACCGGATGGTTTTGCTTCCAAATCCTGACCAACTCATAGATGTGAACACCGTCAAAATCTTCATGTCTCATAACCTAATGCCTACTTTGCTAAGGGTCATCCTACATTCTTTTCACACTCGCACCATGGGGAAAAGAGGGTTCCTTATTTGATGTACTCCTCTCTTGGCAAGATGGTTTGTTTTGCATCTTCCCCAATATGTATTGAAGAATGATCAAGGTTCAAGATGGTCACATAGGTTGATGACGCCCAGACATTCAGATATTCATTGGTGTTCTCGCTCTTTGGAGAATGTTACTATCGTCGACCGTTGGGGAGAATTCCCTAATGTCCCTTTGCTTGGAATTTAGAGGAGGTATCACCTACAACCCTTACTTAGCCTTAAGATAGTTTGGTTACTCCCTCGGGGATGGTCCTCACGAGATGCTTATTCAAGGTTTGGTATTCGACTATGAGAATGACGATCAAGGATACCGCCAAAGATTTATCCGAGCTTGGAGGATGTTGAACAAGGTGTATAGCAAGACGCTAGGACTAAATAATTCCATTCCCCTCAAGCCTTACCTTAAATGGGTACGAGCTCGTGCTTAAAAACTTGTGATGCCTTATCCCTCCATTTTACCAGTCATCGTGGAGCCTGTGGTCGAAGGAGATGTTCCCTACACTATCCTCCATCCCGACATGCCTACCTCTCTCGAAGACTTACAAAAGGGTTGGATTCAGCTTAAGGAAGAACGGGATACTTTCGAAGCTCAATTCTATGCTAGTGAGAAGGGGGTCTTGGAGCTTACAATTCAGCTACAAGAAGATTAAAGTGTGAACGCTTATCTCGCGCCAAAGAGGATGCGTTCAGTATTTTTATCTTAGAAAGTTATTTTGTAAGCCCAAGAGGCATGATGTAATCTTTCTTGTTTTGTCTAATCAAAATTAATGTTTGTTCATTCTCTTTGTCTGTACAAATTTAAATTTCATTAGTCCTTGAAATCATTTGCATATGCATATTCCATGCATCATAACATGACATGTTTTCGCATAACATGTTTCCTTATCTTTTTGCTGTTTATTTCAGCAAGATGGATCTAGAGAAAACTGTGAAGGATCTTCAGGCACAAAACTCACAATTCCAAGAAAATCTACTGTCCCTAGCCAAGGGGCAGCAAGACATGATGGCATTGCTGGAATTTAAGAAGAAGCCTAAGAAGAAAGCTCTACTCAACATGGGTAGAAGGTTAAAGGAGACAGTCCGTCAGATCCCAGTAGGAAGAGATTCGTCTGAAGAAGATGATAACCAGATTTGTGAGGTCAAGAGTACTCAGGCTGACTGTATTGATGATCAAGTATCTGAAGAGGATTATTTCGACGAGCAGTATCTACCCGCCGATATCAAGTATAAGTAGTTAGAAGACAGATTAAAGGATGTTGAAATCCAAACCGTCCCCGGTTTAGATTTTGATGATTTGGGTTTGATCTCTGGGGTAGTCATTCCCCACAAATTCAAAATACTAGTCTTTGCAAAGTACGATCGAGTTTCTTGTCCAAAGCTCCACTTGAAATCTCATGTGCGCAAGATACAGTCGCACACTACTGAAAAGAAGCTCTGGGTTCACTTTTTCCAAGAGAGCTTAGCTGGAACGCAACTTGAATGGTTTTATCAGTTAGATGGTTCTCGTATCAATACTTGGGAGGATTTAGCTACTACCTTCTACCATCAGTATCAATACAACACCGACTTGACGCCAATGAGGGTTCAGTTGCAAGATATGACCATGGGAAAGAATGAAGGATTTAAGGAATATGCGCAAAAGTGGAGAGACCTCTCCAGTAGGGTTCAACCACCCTTGACTGATAGGGAACACATTGACATGTTCATGGGCACTTTATCTGGTCCCTTCTTTAATCTGTTGGTTGGCTGCTCTTCTTATGGTTTCACCGAATTAATCTTAACAGGTGAAAGAGTTGAAAGTGGCATTTAAAGTGGGAAGATCTCTGTGGAATCTACCTCCAATTATAATCCTATAAAGAAACCTTTTGCTGCAAAGAAGGAAGTCAATGATGTGTACAGGGCAAGGGCCTGTACCAAGAAGAATGATCATCCATCTATAAATGTCGTCTGAATCTCCAATCCAACTCCTACTCCAAGACCATATGCAAATCATCAACATTTTGAAACTCCAAGAAGAAAATTTACGAGGTTAGGCATGTCATTATCTCAAGCCCTTCAACATTTGCTAAAGGATAATTTAGTGACATTGCGCGACCCTCCCGCCAACCTTGATACCTCTTTGCCAAAATATAATCCAAACGCTAAATGTGCTTACCACTCAAACAGCCCCGGCCATGAGACTGACCAGTGTTGGGCCTTGAAGAACAAGATCCAGGATTTAATTGACAACAAGACTATTGAGTTTGATCCTCCTCCAACGCCGAATGTAATTACCGCTGCAATGCCGAACATGACAAGAGTGTTAATGCTGTTGAAGATACAATGCATGTTGCCTCTGTTGAAGAATTGACTGCTCCATTGAATGTAATCAAAAACAATCTGTTGAAAGTTGGGATCTTCCCTGGCTGTGAAAAAGATTGTGTGTGTTGTACAAGACAACTCAGTGGATATGAAGGGATGAAAAAAGGCATACAACGACTGATGGATAGCTACGAAATTTTATTTGAAAAGACTCCACTTGCCAAGAGTTTGATTAACAAATGTGAAGACCTTTCCATTATTACCATCTCAAACAAGCCTCTTATGATCACCTCCAAAGGTTCTATTAGGATTTCAAATGAACCCACTATTGATCCCTTAATAATTACCAATCTCGGACCAATTCCTTACTCTTCAAACAAAGCAATACCATGGAATTACGGTGCTGAAGTGTTCTATCATGGGATTAAACAAGATGGATGGATCGAAGAAGAAAAAGACGACAATGTTGGCAACATAGCCGGTTCAAGCAAAGTAACTAGAACTGGGAGAATATTTTCACCCAATAGCTCACCACCAGTTGTTACAAGGATGCCCATCCGTATTACTGCTGCCAAGCCAAGTACTGACACAAGAGGGAAAGATAAGGTTGTTGAGCCTGATGTGGTTGAAGTACCGTCCAAGAACGTAGATGATGAAGAACCCTCCGCTCGCGAGATGGACGAGATTTTAAAGATCATAAAAATAAGCGACTTCAAGATTGTAGAACAGTTGGGGAAAACCCCTTCTAAGATTTCAATGTTGTCATTGCTACTTTGCTCTGATGCCCATGCTCGAACATTAATCAAGTTCCTGAAAAAGGCTCATGTCCCCCATGAGACAATAACAGATCAACTTGAGAATTGTGTGGATATCCTGACAGCTGATAATGGCTTGGGATTTTCAGATGCTGACTTAACGCCTCTTGGGAAGAATCACAATAAAGCTTTACATGTTTTTGTCGAGTGCAAAGGGACCACCTTAGCACATGTGCTAGTCGACACTGGTTCTTCTCTGAATGTATTACCCGAGGGGGCGTTAGACCGTCTTGACTGTGAGGATTTAGTCTTGAAGCCAAGTGATATCATTGTAAGGGCGTTTGATGGATCAAAGAGGACTGTTCATGGAGAAGTAGATCTTCTAATCAAAGTGGGCTCCCAAATCTTCAACTTCACCTTCTATATTATGAATATTCGTCCTGTCGATTCTTGTATGTTAGGTCACTTGTAGATCCATAAAGTTGGGGTAGTGACCTCAACCCTCCATCAGAAACTCAAATATCCAGTCAAGGGTAGAATAGTCACCGTCTATGGAGAAGAAGAGTTTATGGTGAGCCACCTTAAATCATTCAAATACGTAGAGATGGATGGAGAATTCATTGAAACCCCATGTCAAGCCTTTGAGGTTGTACCACTGATGATTGCTGCTACCAAATGTTCTTCTGATGAGTCTAAAGCTGTTAAGGCCACGCCAAAGATGGTTTCAGTCAAGGATGCCTGCGCGGAAATTGAAGAAGGAAACGGTGATACTTGGGGGAAACTCCTCGATATCCCATTTAAAGCGGACAAGTTTGGTTTGGGCTTCATCGTCAAAGCTCAGAAGGAAGTGATGTGTGCTCGTGCTGGAAAGCCACCTCTCTGCATTGGAAGTCGTGAAGTCTATGCCATGGGTGATTCTGATGAAGAAGCTGCATTTGAAGAGTGGGTATATCCAACTACAATAGAGCTGAAGAATTGGCATACAAAGGAATTTGTGCCCATCTCCTTCATTGAGGAGTAATCTACTTATTATTGCTTTTCTTTCAATTCAAGAACTCGTTGTCTGTAATATTTTAACAATGACTTTTCATCCTTTTGCCTGGCCCGGTGCACTTTGGTCCATTTGTCAAGGGTTTTATTTATGTTCATCTAATCATATGATCATTCAGTACATTGGACTCTTTTGCATTCAAATATTTGTGTTCATTGTCTTTCCTTTCTTTCAAATACATTTTTCAAAAAAAATAGCCATGTATCTTACATGCACACACACACACTCTTGCAGGTCCACATCCACTTTGGATCATATTTCCAATGACCCTACTATTGCCGACTATGACTTTGAATATCCTATCGACCAAGCCGAAGAAAAAGGCGAGGAAGATTGTGACATACCGGGAGAGCTAGCCAAACTTCTATTACAAGAGGAAAAATCTATTCAACTGCATGAAGAGTTAGTTGAAGTTATCAACCTGGGTACTGAGTCAGATAAGAAGGAAATCAGGATCGGTGCTAACTTGGAAGGCATTATCAAGAGAAGGTTGGTTCATATGTTGCATGATTATGTGGAAGTATTTGCTTGGTCTTATGAAGATATGCGTTGGTTGGATACCGACATCGTAGTTCATCGTCTGCCGACAAGAGAAGACTGCCCTCCTGTTAAACAAAAGGTTTGTTGCATAAGGCCTGATATGTCTGAAAAGATCAAAGCTGAAGTGATGAAACAATTTGATAGAGGGTTCCTAGTTGTGACATCCTATCCTCAATGGGTTGCCAATGTGGTTCCAGTGCCAAATAAATACGGGAAAGTTTGCATGTGCATGGACTATAGGGATTTGAATAGGGCATGCCCCAAAGATGACTTCCCTCTACCATACATTAACGTATTAGTTGATAATACTACTCAGCATAAAGTCTTCTCTTTCATGGATGGCTTCTCGGGCTATAATAAAATAAAGATGCCTCCCGAAGACATGGAGAATACTAGTTTCGTTACACAATGGGGCACCTTCTGCTACAAGGTCATGCCTTTCGGATTAAAGAATGCAGGGGCAACATATCAAAGGGCTATGGTAGCTTTATTTCATGACATGATTCATCATGAGATAGAGGTATATGTGGATGATATGATTTCCAGATCACAAACCGAATAAGAACATCTCGATCACCTGTACAAATTATTTGAGAGGATGAAGAAGTACAAGCTGAGGTTAAACCCAAACAAGTGCACGTTTGGAGTACGATCTGGAAAGCTTCTAGGTTTTATCGTCAGCAATAAAGGCATTGAAGTTGATCCTGCCAAGGTAAAGGCCATCCAAGAAATGCCAGTCTCTCATTCTGAAAAGAAGTCAGAGGATTCTTGGGTCATCTCAATTACATTGCCCGTTTCATATCTCACTTGACTACTACTTGTGAGCCACTCTTCAAACTCTTGAAGAAAGATCAGGTAGTCAAATGGAACGATGAATGTCAAGCTTCCTTCGACAAAATCAAAGAATACCTACAATAACCTCTTATTCTCATGCCTCCAGTTGAAGGAAGACCCTTGATCATGTACTTGATGGTATTAGAGAACTCTATGGGGTGTGTTTTGGGCCAACATGACGAGTCTGGCCGAAAAGAGCATGCTATTTATTACCTGAGCAAAAAGTTTACCAACTGTGAAACCATATATTCACTGCTCGAGAAAAATTGTTGCGCTCTGGCATGGGCTGCTCGCCGGCTAAGACGGTATGTGTTGACTCATACCACTCTGTTGATTTCTAAGATGGACCCAATCAAATACATCTTCGAGAAACCTACCCTTTCCGGACGGATAGCCAGATGGCAAATGATCTTGACTGAGTACAATATCCAATACACGACTCAAAAGGCCATCAAAGGAAGTGTACTAGCAGATCATTTAGCCCATCAATCTGTGGATGATTATCAGTCAATGAACTTCGATTTCCCTGATGAGAACATCATGCTGGTAACCGATTATGCGAGACCCGGACCGTATGACAGACCTGAACAAGGATCATGATGGACTATGGTATTCGATGGGGCTTCCAACGCCTTAGGTAACGGAATAGGTGTTGTGATCATCTCTCCTGAAGGTTTCCACACTCCTTTCACTTCCAGACTATGTTTCGATTGCACAAGCAATATGGTCGAGTACGAAGCCTGCATCTTAGGTCTGAAAGCTGCTATTGACTTAAGGATCAGGCATTTGGATGTGTTCGGGGATTCCGCCCTAGTTGTCAGCCAAGTAAAAGGATATTGGGACACTAAACACCCTAATATTATCCCTTACAAGGAACTTGTGTTATCCTTAACTCCTTACTTCAAAGAGATCACCTTTGAGCACTTCCTCAAGATGAGTCGACACGAAGCGTGCATGTGTCGATACATGCTATATTGAAAGCCAGAATGAGTCAATCCATAAGGAGTATGTGTCAAATCATAGTATACATATGAAGCTGGATGAGTCGATCAAAGGAGTTTTGTGTCGACCCATACTGAATAATTTTGACAGAATCAGTTTTTTAAATTGCTGTAACTTGAGTTGTAGGATGCTATTTGAGATGTCGTTCGAAGTGTTGATTAGCTAACGCGATGAACTCTATTCTAGAGGATTAAAATGATGGATAAGAAGTGTAATCCCAGTAACTAATTTCGTATTTAGGATTAATTCTCGTAGATGACCGTTATGCTGGATTTTGGACAGAATGATTAATTTTGAGATGTTAGAGGCTGCTGTTAGAATTACGACAATAGGATTTAGTGATGATGATGATGATGTACAATAGCAGAATAACAGTATGGATTATTGTAGTATGAATATATAGCTGAGTTATTAGTAAGATGTGGTTATTAAAGTTGTGTGTGATAGTTATGATGAACAAATGACGTTTGATAAATAAATGATGTTTAATAAATTATTTTGAGATGTTTATGAGATGTTGTAATTGAGATGTTTTGTGATGTTAATGAAATGTTGTTATTTTGAGATGATTGAGATGTTGTTGTTTTGAGATGTTTATGAGATGTTGTTATTTTGAGATGATTGAGATGTTGTTATTTTGAGATGATTGAGATGTTGTTGTTCTGAGATGTTTATGAGATGTTGTTGTTCTGAGATGTTTATGAGATGTTGTGTTTTGAGATGATTGAGATGTTGATATTACATTCATGGCATACATTGCATTTTTGAGATGGAGCTTATGCTCGTTGAGATGGCCTGGATTGGAAAATTTTGAGATGAAGGTTATGCCTTGTTGATGCCTCTATTAATTGGCAGATTAGATTTTTGAGATGGGAGTTCTGCTCCAATGGTACCATATGCATTTGCATAGTTTTGAGTCGCATTATATGATTGAATAATGAAGTGTATTTGATGTTGATGAATGAGTATATTTGTTGTAATTATTATTGATTATGAGATGAGAAGTGGTGATATTATTGATCTAATTTAATATATTAATTATCATGCACTTTATTATATTGTTAGATATCTCACCCCTTATGTTTGAATGTTGCCCCTATGTTGGTAACGTGCAGGTGATCGAGAGTGAAGGCAGTATACCTTTAATAGATCGAGTCGGTGTCATTGCTCAGATATGTAACACTCGGGGGGATGAACGCTTGCTGATTTTTGATTGCTGATTTTTAGTTGTTGAACTTTAAATTGTTTATTTACTAAATATGAGATGTTTTGAAGGTGCTGTTTTATTTAAAGATGTTATTGAAGAATTCCGCTGCGTAGTTATTGAATTATTTTATTAAAGATGCTATATTGATGGTTCATCCGATGTTTTATTAAAAGTGTTATATATCCATGATGAATGCAATGAATTTGTTAGAAGAATTTGTGACGTCCCGATTCATTTGTATGAATAAAATTCTATAACTCTGATTTATTTTGCATAATTTGCTTGGGGTAGAATTGGGGTGTTACAAAGTTGGTATCAGAGAAAAAGGTTGGTCCGACCTTGTCGTCGAGTCTTAGTTGTCTAACAATCGAGTATTGTTATTTTGAGTTCTAACAGTTGTTTGTGTTATAGTGATAAGTTGAGATGGATGGAAGGAATGATGATGCTCTTGCTGCTGCTCTACAAGCAATGGCTCATGCGATGGAAAATCAGCCGAATGCTGACGGGAATGCTGGATCTCGTAGCTTGGCGACTTTCTAGAGAGAGAATCCACCTACGTTCAAGGGAAAATATGATCCTGATGGAGCATTGGAATAGTTGAAAGAGATTGAGAGGATCTTTCACGTAATGGACTGCACTCCACCGCAGAAGGTTCGTTATGGGACTCATATGCTAGCAGTCGAGGCTGATGACTGGTGGCTAGAGACTTGCTAGAAGTTGGAAGCTGCAGGTGAGAATGTCACTTGGGCTGTGTTCCGTAGGGAGTTTTTGAGAAAGTATTTTCCTAAAGATGTCTGTGGTAAGAAGGAAATCGAGTTCCTTGAGCTGAAGCAAGGAAGTATGTCTGTTGTTGAGTATGCTGCCAAGTTTGCTGAGTTGGCCAAGCTTCGCATTACACTGAGGAAAATGTTGAGTTTTCAAAGTGTATTAAGTTTGAGAATGGGTTGCACCCAGAAATTAAGAAGGCAGTTGGATACCAGAAGATCCGTGTTTTTGCTGATTTGGTCGATAGCTGTAGGATTTATGAGAAAGACAATAATGCACATTACAAGATTATCAGTGAGAAGAGGGGTAAGCACCCGCAGAATCGTGGTAAACCTTATGATTCCCCAGCTGGTAAGGGTAAGCAGAGGGTTCCTCATGGTCAGAGGACTAGTGGGGGAGATACTCCTGCTGGTGTGATTTGTTTTTAGTGTGGGAAACCTGGACACGAGAGTAATGTGTGCACTGCTGAAGTGAAGAGATGTCACCATTGTGGTAAGAACGGACATATTGTATCTGAGTGCGAGCACAAGAATGTGGTTTGTTTCAATTGTAAGGAAGAAGGGCACATTGGTAGTCAGTGTCTGAAGCCGGAGAAGGCTCAGTCTAGTGGTAAAGTGTTTTCTTTGGTGGAGGATCAGACAGCTTCTGAGGACGGACTTATTAGAGGTACATGTTTCATTAATAGTACTCCTTTAGTTATTGATGAATGAGTATATATGTTATAATTATTGTTGATTATGAGATGAGAAGTGGTGATATTATTGATTTAATTTAATATATTAATTATCATGCGCTTTATTATATTGTTAGATATCTCACCCCTTCTGTTTGAATATTGCCCATATGTTGGTAACGTGCAGGTAATCGAGAGTGAAGGCCGTATACCTTCAATAGATCGAGTCGGTGTCATTGCTCTGATATGTAACACTCGGGGGGATGAACGCTTGTTGATTTTTGATTGCTGATTTTTAGTTGTTGAACTTTAAATTGTTTATTTACTAAATATGAGATGTTTCGAAGTTGCTGTTTTATTTAAAGATGTTATTGAAGAATTCCGCTGCGTAGTTGTTGAATTATTTTATTAAAGATGCTATATTGATGGTTCATCCGATGTTTTATTAAAAGTGTTATATATCCATGATGAATGCAATGAATTTGTTAGAAGAATTTGTGACATCCCGATTCGTTTGTATGAATGAAATTCTATAACTCTGATTTATTTTGCATAATTTGCTTGGGGTCGAATTGGGGTGTTACAAATGTCATGACCGCTCCATGGCCATTTGCAATGTGGGGCATTGACATGATTGTAGAGATCAAGCCCACGGCTTCCAACGGACATCGTTTCATTCTTGTTGCTATCGACTATTTTACCAAATGGGTCGAAGCCGCCTCGTTTTCCTCAGTCACCAAGAATGTGGTAGCCAGATTCATCAGACACAACCTCATCTATCGTTATGGTATCCCCGAAAGGATCATCACTGACAATGGGACTAACCTTAACAATGCTATAATCACAAAGCTTTGCACGCAATTTAAGATCAAGCATCACAATTCTTCTTCGTATAGACCGAAAATGAATGGAGCAGTCGATGTGGCCAACAAAAATATCAAGAAGATTATGCAGAAAATGGTAGTAACCTATAAGGATTGGCATAAGATGTTGTCGTTTGCTCTACATGGCTACCGTACTTCAGCTAGAACATCAACTGGGGAAACTCCATTTTCTCTAGTCTATGGCATAGAAGTTGTTTTGCCGGTGGAGGTTCAGATTCCCTCGCTGAGAATTATGAATGAGGCAGGCTTAGGCGAAGACGAGTGGATTCAAACGAGATTGGATCAGCTGAACTTGATTGATGAAAAACAGTTAGCTGTTGTTTGCCATGGTCAGACGTACCAAAAACGGATGATCAAGGCTTTCAACAAAAAAATCAATCCTCGAGTATATCAAGCTGGTAACTTGGTGATAAAATGCATCATTCTACCACAAGGCGACCCCAGAGGCAAATGGACTCCCACCTATGAAGGGTCATTTGATGTCAAGAGAGTTTTCTCTGGCGGTGCCATGATGCTGACTACCATGGATGGTGGAGATTTCCCACATCCCATAAATGCGGACATAGTTAAAAAATACTATGCATAAGAGACTCGTTAGGCTGACACACCTAGGAAAAATAAGGGCATACCGGCAAACCAAAAGGTTTGGGCAAAAATTATGGATATATGCAAAAGATTGTACACCCGGCAAGTTGAAAACCCGAAAGGGTGACTTGGGAAAAAAAGGGAATCCTGATGGGATGAAAACCCGAAAGGGCGGTCTAGGCAAAAGTTAAGGATTAAAAGCGTATGACTATGTCCTGTGAAATCAACACAGTCAATTTTATCACCAAGGTCCAAGTTCAAATGGTCCAAGATCAATCCAATCAACTTCTATCAACGGCAAGGGAAATTCGAAGACATTGGGGCAATAGTAGAGTTAGAAGGCAATGAGATCATTTCACATGGCTATTTGTTTTCATTCTCAATTTTGTTTTCCTTTCGACGATTTCCTCTTACTAGCATCTCCGTCTCTCTGTACAAAAATGCTTATTCATGGGCAAAATATCAATACATATATTCTTTGAAGTGCAAAATTTATGTCTCTTTTTTTATTGCAAATTTGTCCAATGACTAAAATTGAATGAACATATGCATATGAACATAATTAAAACTATTTCGCACATGTGTCCTACTAAGCAGCAACAAGTATCTCTTTAATCTATATGAAGTATCCCCCACAGAGTTATCTCATTATCATTATCCCCACAAGGACGGCTACAATAAACCTTCCCCCAACAAAGTTACCCACAAAGTCTCTTTGCGTAGGATAATCCCCGACCAGAGTCTCAATCTCTTGGCATCTCCCTCTCCAACTAAGTCGATTTTTTGCAAGTTAAAGCCTCGTGGATCTCTTCCTAAAAGAAACTCACTCCTCAACAGGGTTTATTTCCCCAACAAGTTTTATTTCCCTAACAATCATCGAGGAATCACATAACTCCCCAGCCAAGTTCAAATTTCCCCAACATATAACAATCAAGACACCACATAATTCCCCAGCTGAGCTTGTCTTCCCCGGATGAGTATATCTTCCCCGACCAAGGCTATTATCCCCAAATGGAGTATATTATTCCCAGTTGAGCGTATCCTCCCCAAGCTGAGCCTGTCCTACCCGACTGAGTCTACACTCTCCAGTTTGAATTTTCCTTTCAGATTGTTGCAAATCATAGGGCCACAACCCCTGATCCCCAGTAAAGTCGTCAGCAAAGCCTTTATTATTTCCAAAAAGATACTATGAAGCCTGGACCCGACCAGATATTAGCACAATTTTCGAGTTATTACTGAAGCCTGGACTCGACCAGATAACAGTTTGAGTATCTGAAACCTGGACCCGACCAGATAACAGTTTGAGTATCTGAAACCTGGACCCGACCAGATAACAGTTTGAGTATCTGAAACCTGGACCCGACCAGATAACAATTGATCTCAATTTCAAGACACTATGAAACCTAGACCCGACTAGATAATAGTCTAACTCTTCAAAGATATAAAATAACCTGGACTCAACCCGACCAAGGTTTAACTTCTTTTCCCCAGTAGAATTTGCCTTTGCCCCAACAAATTACTGTGAAACCTGGATCCGACCAGATATCAGTTTTCAATTTTTCATCTTTTCAAGCAAGTTATTGTGAAGCCTGGATCTGACCAGATAGAAATTACCCTCAGAGATTCATTGTGAAACCTGGAAACTGACCAGATAACAACTAAATCCCCAAACAGTTTATTGTGAAACCTGGACCCGACCAGATAGCAATTGACCTCATCAACTTCAGTAATTTGCAAAGCTTGGACCCGACCAGATAACAGTTTTTCAAACAGTTTATTGTGAAACCTGGAGCCCAACAAGATAACAATTAACTATAATCCCCAGAGAGACACTATGAAACCTGGACCCAACCAGATATTAGTACAAATTTCCAAAAACCATGAAACCTGGACCCGACCAGATAGTAGTTACCACTTTAAGTTATTGTGAAGCCTGGATCCGACCAGATAACAGGTAACTTCCGTATCCCTAGCAAATTATTGTGAAGCCTGGATCCGACCAGATAATTATTCAATTTCAAGAAAATTTTCTACAAAGCCTGGAATCCGACCAGATAACAGTTAATTCGTCTCTTATCCCAGTAAGTTACCATGAATCCTGGATCCGACCAGATAGCAGTTGACCACTTCATCCTCAGAAAATTGTGAAGCCAGGACCCGACCAGATAACAGCTCACATTCAAGAGATATTCTCTAGTGAAAGCATCCTTTCAACAAAGTTTGAAGATATGCATATTCTTCATCCCCAATAGCAATCAGGGATTCAACCCCCTAGAATTTCCTCAACAGCATTCAGGGATTTATTTTCCTGGACAAAAACATACATCTCACATTTATACATCATAGCATGTACATACCATATGCATACCACATCTGGTGAACATCATGCAGGCATCTGCATTTTACGAACTCTTTTTCTCACGGGTAAAAAATCAAGTTTTAGTATAAATAAACAAGAGATTTGTGTTGATACTTCATCCAGTGTTTACCAACATCCCTCCAAATGGCATCTATAAGCCCATTCACCATCCATCTTCGAGTGCAAATTTCTGGGCACTCTAGTGTTCAATCATCTTTCACCTTCAATTCACGAATGTCGGATCCGCCAATCTAACTCTTCAGGTTTAAGAAGATTGAACAGGGGCAGCTGTTGTACCCTAAAAGTTGCCCTCTTATTTATCAAAAAATTTCTCACAAAGATCTCTCTTGGTTCAAAACTGCACTAGGGTTGATCAGCTCAAGACATCTCCTTAAGCATTTATGACCAAAATTAGGGTTTGAGATTGCACAAGGACAATTGAGATTTAAATGCTTCATAGGACTTTCATGGATCATTATGGACCCCAATATTACTCATGTCAAGTTTCAAGCCTTGGATCACACTTTTGCTCAGTCAATTGAGCAGTTGACCTAAAAATCAGTTGTATTGGGGAAAAAGTCAACTATGGACAATTTACAGTCAAACTTCATATTTTTTTATCCACATCAACATTATAAACTCATATGTATCATTTGATCAAGTTTGGATCATAATTCCTCAAGAATTTTGATCAAATCATCAAAAAGGCAAAATGGTCAAAATTAGGGTTTTGACTGAGAAAGGGCAATTTCTGATTTTTGACCTAGCAAATGATCAATTGGTTTGAAGAATGATCTCAAGAGTTCAATTGCATCATTTTGACCTAATTTCATGACCTAAAACATTGTTCAAGATCAATTGGATTGACAGTGAATTTCCAGTCAACTGATCAAAAGTCAACTATATACTAAAAAGTCAAACTTTGACTTTTTGGTCAAAATTCAATGTCAAAGATCACAATTCATCAAAACATGTCAAAATATGAAACTTATTCATCAAGAAATCAAAAAGTCAAGATTTTATTTTGAAAATTCAAAGTTTTCTAACTTAGAAAATTTTCTAAGTGTTTAAAATTTCATGTTTTTTTCATAACTTTGAGCCAATTTTTCACTATGATGCAAGAGGATTCAGAAGAAACTTTCAACATGAAAATTGTAGATCTCCATGATATATATAACATTTATTTACACAAATTCTTCTAAAAATTCTTGGATCTCAAGTTCTTAATTCATAAATTCATGGTCTTGAAATTGAACACTTAGGGAAATTTTGCCCTAGTTTTGGTCAGGATTTTGACCTAACTTCATGGCACTTTTTCATATAGTTCCAAGGGTAATTTTCAAAAGTGATTCAAATAGGTGTTGTAGAGCACATTACAAGCTTTCCAAAATGTCCAAGAAATCCTTGAGATCATTCTTGAGCAGGGATAATCGAAGAGAGGAAGTTAGGGTTTTCACAGTTGAATTACAAGTCATTTTGTGATGAACAAGAATTCAATTTCAAACCTATGTTGCACAATATTATTTTTGAGGCCTCTAAACCTCAAGATCTATCCATAATCAGAAGATTACACTTGCTTTTGAGCTATTATCCATTTGATTCAAGCTTTGTCCAAGTAAATTTTCCATTTATGGCACAAAGTAACCATTCCATTCTTGTAAAGAAGCTTTAATCACAAAGTCAATGCATAGATCTCCTAACTTATTCCTTCTGATCACAAGAAATGTCAAAGGCAAAAGCAACATTTCTAGAGCCTCCCTTAAACCTATACCATGCTTGTGCTACACATTGAAACTTGTTTGTCACTTTTCTTCAAAATCAAGTAACATAGCCATAAGTCTATATCTTGTTTTTCTGACCTCCTCAAGTGCAAGAACCTTTTCCATATAGTTATACAAGTGTATTTCAACATAACACACGATTGAACAAGCTCCCAAACCCCCTGAAAACTCAGATTTCACAAAACCTCCATTTTTGTGTCATTTTTTTATTTTTAACTTCAATCTTCAAAACCACTCGTGCATTTCTTGGCCTTTTTGTTTCAAAAGCTTCCTCATACCAAATACAAACCATCCCTGTCCTTATTTTCAAACTGTAACCTCGCCTTCATCAACCTCCATAGCCAAAAATAGAGCATTGCAGTTGGACTTCTCTAGGCCATTTCATCCACCCTCAGCTCAAGCCAGCCATTGCATTAGCTTCCTAGAGGTCCAAGGAAGCTAACCTGATCATCACCACTGCCTGAAACAAGCCCAAATCCATTTCACGATTTCCAGTTTTGAGGTATTTTTCTTGAACTTCTATCTTCATATTTAGTCATTTTTAAGCTTTAACTTATGAAGATAAAATGTAGACACCATGCCACGAAGTTTTACATATCCATAGTTTGCATTTATATGGCCTGAGCTTAGAGAATTTTAGAGTTGAAGTTTTCTGATATTTTTATGTTTTGAATTAGAGCCAGAAAAATTCTCTTTCATCTTTGATTGTTAGCTTAAGTTATTTACATGGTTGGATTCGTGGGAAGAAATGCCACAACTTTCATGTTTGAACTTTTCATTTTTGTTGAGAGATGAAGAAGACACAGGTCCTTTGGCTGGAGGTTGAAGATGAAGTGTAATCAGGGCACGTTTTGTATCATATATTTATTGTTTTGCTTATATCAACGGATGTATAGCCACCCCAATGGTAAAGCGCGCGCCTGTTCACCCTTAGGCCTGGGTTCAAGCCCCAGTGTGACCTTTTGCTATTTTTCACAAATTTCTGACTTTTTTTTGTGTTTTTTTTTTTTGCAGCACTTAGGCTCTTCATGTGGGCGTAGTTTTTTTCCCTCACAAATACCTCTTGCCTTACTGATTAACCCCCATGACTTTTTCTTTATATTTTTATTTTTATTTATTTTTTCTACATTATTATTATTATTATTATTATTGTTATTATTTTTATTATTATTATTATTATTATTTTCATAAAATCATAAAAATCCAAAATTTATTTTTATTTATTATTTATACTTGTATATTATTATTTTCTCCATAAAACAAAAAGATAAAAAATATTTTCTTAAAGACAAATTAATTTCTTTTTTCTTAATAATTAATTCTTAGACTTAGGATAAATTAATATATTATTATTTTTTTAGATAAAATTAATTTAGAACTTAGGTTATTACAATTAATCTCCATTTTATTTTCATTAATTTAAAACCTTTCATAAAAAATCCTTTTCAAATTAATTTCTTTTCTTAAATTAGATTAAGTTAATTTTATTTAATTTTAATTAATCTCTTTTTATTAGGTCAAGACAAAAACCCTTTCATAAAAACAATAAAAATCATTTCTTTTCCATTTATATCCTTGCATTTTATTTTCAATTTTGTACAATATTCAATATGGTTGTAATAGATAATTAGGTTTAATTTTCTTGAAATCCCCATTTGTAAATTTGTACAACCCCCCTCCCCTACCCTAATGATGTAATAGTATAGTAATTTTACTTTTCGCGATTTATCGCTTTATAAAAATGCTAGTAATTAGGATTTGTATGGAAAGACTAAAATCAAAAATTAGCAAACTCTAATCAAAGACAAATCAAGCATGAAAAATCAATACACTTGCACACAAGCACCCCTAGGGTAAATCCACTTGGTTGCCTTAATAAAATGGTCATGTTATGCATGTGAGGTATCTTAGCAAAAATACAAGATCATGATCCCTCGATGACGCTATCTATGTTTCCTTTTCAAAATGATCTTAGTCCCTAAGGAAAGATGCTAAGATACCTTGCAACATTGCTAATCATGGTTATTCAATGACCCACGCCCGTCCCGTTCACATCCAAAGATAAGGTTACTTACCAAATCAATGGTAAGATGACAATGTCAAAGGAAAGAGGAAATAAGCATGAAAGACTTTTGAGTAGGTAGAATGTTCCTAGTTACTTGCTCACTTTCAAAACAAAACATCCTTGATATTTTTAAAACAAACACCAACACTTTCAAAAACATATTTCAAACTTGAAAACATTTTCAAAAAGATCAACACTTTGTATACATTCTTACGAACGAGAATCATTACAAAGTTTGCCTAAACGATGGCGCCTTTTTAAAATACTTTCAAAAACTATACAAAGCACACTCAAATAAAAGCAAGTGATCTAGCAAGTAACTAAGAGCCCATGGAAAACCATGGATGAAAAGGGTGATAATACCTTCCCTTTTCATAATCTACCCCCCGAACTCAAGAAAAAATCTCAAAGGTATTTCCTGTGCTTTTTCACCTTTCCTTTTGGATAAAAGAAAAGTCGGTGGCGACTCTTGCTAATCGCAACATTTGCAATAAAACGCAAAACAACCAAGTCAGTTCTCCCACCGTATCACAGAAGGGAATCAAAACTCCAATCAAAGTTTTGTGGCTCTTGTCCAATCGAAGACTTGCCTGTCAGAGGTCACATGGCCAAACAAAAGGGTGTGTGTAGGAGGTCCCTGCCTTATGCCTGCTAGCATGAAGGAAATCTTGGTTTTGTGGTGTCAAAGGCAAACATGGAAAACCAATGGCTTCTGAGTCGAAGGAGAGCTGCATGAGGCCAATGCTTTATGACTTCAAGAAAACATGTAAGGGGTCTTTGCTCAAACAAAAGATTGCATGAAGGGAGCCATATGCCTAAATGAAAGAGGCGTGCAGGAGACAAATTATGCAATTATAGGATGCCAAAAGGAGGCAAAAGGTGCAATCGAAGGATGCCAAAAAGAAGCCTTTGTCTCCTGAATCGAAGGAAGCTACCAGGAGGTCTTTCTGAATCGAAGGTAGTTAAAGATAAGTGTTGCCCTTTCGAAGCTTGCAACAAGTTGTTTCAAGGGGAGAATTTGGCCTTGTGCATGCTAGCATGGTGGGAAATTCTGCCTTGTGAATTTGGAAAACATGCAGGAAAGAGGCCATATGGCCAAATGAAAGATGTATATCAATCTTACACAAAGAAACTAAAATGTTCAAACAAAGCAGAAACAAACTTACCCAAAAGAAGTCCAGTGCCCAAATGAAGTAGGAAACAAACTTGCCCAAAAGAAGTCCAGTGTCCAAACTAAGCAGGAATCTTGCTCAAAAGAAGTCAAATGTTCAAACGAAAAATCTGAACCCAAGCTTGCATCGAAGGAGCCAAATTGAATGAGGTATGAATATGGATTCGAAGCAGGCATAGAGGGACCATAGCCCAATCGAAGCAAATGGAATCGAAGAAAACTTATTTTTTTATCCAATTTTGTCAAAAAGATTATTTTTATCTGTTTTCCCCCTTTTCTAACAGTTTCCTCTTTAACTTGATGCTGAAAAATCCAATTCTACTTGTGCAAGTTTGAACTTTGAGAATCCTTGTGAGAAATGCCTTGAGGAATGAGAGGGAAAATTTTAGGGTACAACAGCTGCCCCTGTTCAATATTCTTAAATCTGAAAAGTAAGTATGGCACATTACCAATCGTGACTTGAAGGTGGAAGATGATTGAACACTAGAGTGCCCAGAAATTTGCACGTGATGATGTGGTCGTTAATTGTGTATGAAATGGGCTTAAAGATGCCATTTGGAGAGATGATGGAGAGTTGTCGGAGATGGGCTTATAGATTCCATTCAAAGGTGATTGTTGACAGAAATTAGACTAAGTCTAAACTTGACTTCAACTGGAAAAGAATCAGAATAAAGCTTTGGAGCGATTTATCTGAACCAGAGAAAGTGTTTACCGGAAAGGAATCAGGATAAACCATTGATCGATTTAAACTGAACTAGCAGAGGTCTTGAATATTCTTTAACTGAAAAGAATCAGAATAAATATTTGGAGCAATTTATCTGAACCAGAGAAAGTGTCTACCAGAACGGAATTAGGATAAACCATTGATCAATTTAAACTGGACCAGCAGAGGTCTTGAGAAAGTGTTTGTCATGTAGATAGTCACCCCGTCTTGTTTCGGGAATTGATCTATAATCAATTTGTTCACAGATGATTGTCTTATCTTGTTTCAGGTATTAATCTGTAAGTATGAAGCTTGATTGTGATAGATGATGAAGGAATCTTGGACGATTACTACCTCAACAGATAACGAAGTAATCTTGAACGATTACTACCTCAACCGATAATGAAGGAATCTTGGACGATTACTACCTCAACAGAAAACGAAGGAATCTTGGACGATTACTACCTCAACCGATGATGAAGGAATCTCAGACGATTACTACCTCAACAAATAATGAAGGAATCTTGGACGATTACTACCTTAGCAGATAATGAAGGAATCTGGGACGATTACTACCTCAGCAGATAATGAAGGAATCTGGGACGATTACTACCTCAACAGACAATAAAGGAATCTTGGACGATTACTACCTCAACAGATAATGAAGGAATCTTGGACGATTACTACCTCAACAGATAGTGAAGGAATTTGGGACGATTACTACCTCAACAGATAATGAAGGAATCTGGGACGATTACTACCTCAACAGACAATGAAGGAATCTTGGATGATTACTACCTCAACAGATGATTAAGGAATATTGGATGATTACTACCTCAACAGATAATGAAGTAATCTTGGATGATTACTACCTCAATAGGTAATGAAGGAATCTGGGACGATTACTACCTCAACAGACAATGAAGGAATCTTGTACGATTACTACCTCAACAGATAATGAAGGAATCTTGGACGATTACCACCTCAACAGATAGTGAAGGAATCTAGGATGATTACTACCTCAGCAGATAATGAAGAAATCTAGGGCGATTATTACCTCAACAGACAATGAAAGAATCTTGGACGATTACTACCTTAACAGATAATGAAGGAATCTTGGATGATTACTACCTCAACAGATAATGAAGGAATCTTGGATGATTACTACCTCAATAGGTAATGAAGGAATCTAGGACGATTAATACCTCAAGTGACAATGAAGGAATCTTGGATGATTACTACCTCAACAGATAATGAAGGAATCTTGGAAGATTACTACCTCAACCGATAATGAAGGAACCTTTGATGATTGCTACTCCAAAAGGTAATGAAGGAACCTTTGACGATTTCTACTCCAAAAGATAATGAAGAAATCCAAGCTTGATTTTGTTTTGGAGAAGTTTACAGATAATTAATGACACTTATATGTTGATCTTTTCCTGAAAAGGTAAAGATTTAGTTGTATGCAATGTCATGGTGTATGAAATGCATGGTGTAATGATGTTTCTCAAAATAAATGAGATTGTGCTATCTGCGTTTCATATGCATATGCTGTGAATATTGTTGAAATGTAACTTTGTCTTGGAAAATAACTCCTTGACAAATGCTGGGGAGCCTTAGGAAGTTAAATCCCGGACTGTTGTTGGGTATGAAGAGTAAGCACCTCTCCAGACCTTGCTTTAGAATATTTCCGCTGGGGATTCCCGTTTTTGTTGTTTGCGGAGAACTTTGCTGGGGAATTTTGATTTTACTTGAGAAGAAAACTCTGTGGAGAGTGTTGCTTTCTGCTTGGGGAAAAGAGTTCAGGAGTTTCAGTTGTTTGTTTCTCTACTGGGGAGCTATCTCTTGATGGAAGAGAAAGGGAGTTAACAACTTGTTGGGGACAAAGAAATTAACTGTTATCTGATTGTCTCCCAGGTTTTGCAGAAACTCACTGGGGATTGTAAAGCAGTCTACTAGGGAGAGGGGTTGTGGTCCCTTGATTTGTAGTAGTCGGAGAGGTAAACTCAAGCTGGGGAATCGATAGTTTATTGGGGAAATAAACCTTGTTTCCAATCTGCTGGAGAGGTGTTTTCTTTTGGCAGAGCTCCTCAAGGATTCTTCTTAGCTGGGAAGAAAGTTTTTTTTCCAGAGATTGAAACTCTGGCTGGGGATTGCATGGATCCAACTTTATGGGGATATCCATGAATTTGGCCTTGAGGGGTTTTGGACCCTCGTCCGTGAAGATTATGACTTCGTGGGGACTTGACTGAGGATCGCCCTATGAAAAGGACTTTGTGGGAATTTTTCTCTTCCCCTAATAATAAGTGTTGTAGCATTGCCAGAAGAATGTTTGCTTGGTCATACGTGACCTTTATTGGAATTCAAGCTCAATGCTCTAAGTGATTCAGATAAAGACCTACCCCTAGTTACTCAGCACTTCTTGAGAGATTTCTTGGAATCTTGACTTGACTGCCCCGGATGTGCTAAACAATGATCATGTTGTGCCCCCTTGCTTATAAGATATTTTTCATTGGAAGCAACATCCTATTTGAAGTGGTTCTGTTCATTGAGAGAGTTTTTGTTTGCTGGATATTCTTCGTGTGAATTTCTCCGCTGTGAAACAATTAGCCATATGCAAACAGCGATATTCAAATAATGCAAAGTTTATGCTTGTCTTGAAGTTTTGAGAATGAAATTTTAGCAAGTAAAGAGTTTTGTAAGAATATGAATTCAACTCAGAATTTGGAGTAAAGCCTTACAGGAGTCAGGATACCTTTTGTAACAGTATGCTTTCGAACTAACTCATGCTTCAATTAGGACTTTGAAAGGTTGTATCGTGGTCTGGTTCACGGTTTAAGAAACAAAGGATAAGGCTTAAAGTGTATTTGTACCCGCCCGTTCTTCGTGATGTTCTCTAGTCCTAAGCTCAGTCAATTGTGCGTCTGAACTCCTATTGAATCTGGAATGATGGTTCATATATTTGGAAGTTTATTTGAGAAGGCAGTCATTTTTGCAACACTTTTCATGTTGTCGAGGATTTGTAGTGACCTCTTCTTGATTTATTATCCCTGATTTTTGCATGACTGTTCTTGTTTTGAGATTACAGTCAGCGGGATGCCCCAGTTTTTCTTAAGTCTCCTTCATAGGTTTTGACTTAGTAGGCTTTTCTATTGGGAGATAATGACTGCCTATTTAATAGGGAAACATCGTCATCTTTTTGATTCAGAAGGATGGTTTTGGTATCATTCATTGTGTACAAAGTGAAAGCTTGTGACTGACGTGCACTTGAATTAACTGAGAGACTAACCTGCCCCAGGTTTTGGTTAAAGGTTTCAATTTGTGTGAAAAAGAAAACTCCTACTTCTTTGGCTCAAAGGGGTTGACTAGGGATTATCTTCCTTATAACTCCAGTGTTTAGGAATTGAAATAAACGCGTGTACATTGTCAGCAAGGTCTGTCCAAAAGCATATTATATGAGATTATAACATTGTTTTCGTCATCCTCCTTCTAAAGGCCAACAAATTTCTAAAACAAGAGTTTAGTATCATAAAGGGAGTAAAAAGTATAGAATGAAAACGAATGGATTAATTCAAGACAAACATATGCAATACATTAATGAAACAAAGTTTAACTTTAATATATAAGTGTTTGAATAACAAAAGAGATTACAATTGGAAATTCAAAATGAAAAGGATGCTCTCAATGATTTGGCCTAGGAGCAGTGATCACGTTAGGAGTCTCTGGAGGGTCGAACTCAATCTCCTAAGCGTCAATCAAATCTTGAATCTTGTTCTTCAAAGTCCAACAGTTGTCGTTGTTGTGTCCAGGACTATCATAATGGTAGGCACATCTTACATTCGGATTGTACTTAGGAGAGGAGGTATCGGGGTTTTGAGGAAGATCCCTTAGTGTGATCATCTTCGCTTTCAGCAAATGTTGTAACGCTTGAGACAATGGCATGTTAATCTTAGCGTACTACCTTTCTTGGTATTTTACCCTACGCCTATTTCCCTGTCGTTATTGAACAGGTGTAGGATTAGAGATCAAGATTGCCCCCACGTGTTAGTCGTGGTTACTCTGGTTATGACCTTTTTGACCGTATGCAGCATCAGACTCTTTCTTCCCATTGAAAGGTTGTTTCCCTACACTTGAAGATGCACCCCATTGGATTTTACCACTTTTAATGCCAGCCTCTACTCTTTCTCCTGTCAGTATTAGCTCGATGAACCCGGGAGAGGAGCTTCCGATTAGGTGATTGAAGAAAGGTCATCTCCAAGTTCCCATGAAGATATTAATTAGCTTCCTGTCAGTTAATAGGGGTTGCACCCTGCCAGCCATGTCTCTCCACTTTTGGGCATACTCTTTGAAGCCCTCGTTGGAACCCATGGTCATATTCTGCAACTGCACGCGAGTTGGTGCCAGATCAGCATTGTATTGGCATTGCTTGTAGAAAGAAGCAACCAAGTCCTCCCAGGTATAAATGTTGGTTCCTTCTAACTGATAGAACACCTCCAATTGAGTGCCAGCCAAACTTTCTTAGAAGAAATGAACCCATAGCTTCCGGTCAGCAGTGTGAGGCTGAATCTTGCGGACATAAGATCTCAGATGCATCTTAGGACAAGAGACCCCATAATACGTGGCAAAGGTAGGGATTTTGAACTTTGGTGGGATGACCACTCTAGAAACCAAACCCATTTCTTCAAAGTCTATACCAGGTACTTCTGGATCTCCATGGCTTTGAGACGATCCTCCAGTTGTTTGTATTTTTCATCCGTAGAAGGATACTGCTCTTCAACATAGTTAGCCTCTTCTTTGTTAGACCCCAGACTGTGATCCCCTTATTTTGTCTGATTGCCCCCCTCAGTTGACGGAGTTGCAAATCCTAGACCTCGCTCGGTTGGTCCTATGAACTTCCTTACCAAATTCAGGACTCCTTCTGACTTCTTTGACTTTTTCTTCTTGTCTTTAAGAATGAGAGTCTTCAGGTCCTCTTGCCCCTTAGCCAAAGCCAGAAACATTTGTTAGAATTGGGCATTTTATGCTTGGATATCCTTCACCGTCTATTCCATATCCATCTTACTGAAATAAACAGTAGAAAGATAAGGAGACCTGTATGGGAGAAACCTGTCAGGATATGATGCATGGTATATGGATGCATGTTTTCAAGGATCTCGTAGGGTAAACACAAGAAGATGTTAGAAGTTGAATTTTGATCAACAACTTTGATTGGAGAACTTCGTATCGATGGATGTCCTTCCATGAGAATCAAGCTCACCATGTCAAGTGGGTCATAGCCCTTGACTCAAATTACCGTGCTTTGGTTTTTGACGGTGTTTGATTAGAGAAGGAATCCTCTTTCCCCTTGATAGGCGTCTGGTTCAACATGACCCTGCATCAAAGGCCCTTGAGATCCTTGAAATGGTTATTGAAAATGCTATGGTATGATGTCATGATGTTATGTACAAGTATGCAAAGCAAGGAAGTTGTTATGTACAAATACATATACACACAAAGCAGACAAGTCCTTAGGTTTAGGCTTGCATGGGGTTTATAGGTAAGTACCCTCTTGAAGTTTAGTTGGCTCAACCTGTCCTAGTAATAGTAATCGGGTTCTAGGGGATCTCAATATCACTGATCTTTCTTTTAGGCATTATCTCAGCATAATCAATCTTTTCTTGCGGTCGAGATATCCCAAAAGTTTGATCTCAATGAGTGTAGTATCGAGTATCAACCAATTTTCAGCTTTCTGCCGAAAATGGCTATCTCACTGCTTCCTAATGGCCAATTTGTTCAATTAAGGTTCTACGGTCAGTTAGTGCTTCATGAAGCCACTCAGCGGCCCCATATTCTCCTTGATTCAACATAAGGGATACTGCTACCAACAAATGCATCACACTAACGTAGCCATTGCTTTAACCATATCAGTCTACGCCGTACAGTTTCCATAATCTATTGCTACTTACCTAAAAGGTACCCCAGATCTGGGTGTAGGATCAAAACAAGCCCAAACAAGGAACCATAATATAAAGCATGCAAGTCAAACAAGGAAAGCAAGTAAAGGTGATTTATCCCTAAGGTAACCCCACTTTTAAGTCAATACTCCCCAGCAGAGTCGCCAGTTCTGTAACACGGTGGGAGAACTAACTTGGGTGTTTTGTGTTTGATCGCAATTGTTGCGGATAGCAAGAGTCGCCACCTACTTTTCTTTTATCCAATAAGGAAACGTTGAAAAGAACAGGAAATACCTTTTGAGATTATTTTCTTGAGTTCGGGGGGTAAGTTATGAAAAGGAAAGGTGTTAGCACCCTTTTCATTCGTAGTTATCTACGGGCTCTTAGTTTCTTGCTAGATCAATTGCTTTTGTTTGAAAATGTGCTTGTGGTGTGGGTTTTGAAATTATTCTGAAAATGTATTTGTAATGGTTCTCGTTTCTATAAGAACGCGTACAAAGTGTTGGTTTTGAAAATAGTTCAAAGAGGTGTTTGTGGAATTTGTTTTTGAAAGTGATTTTAAAAAGTGTCTTTGTAATGATTCTCGTTTCTATAAGAACGCGTACAAAGAGCTTTGTCTTTTAAAAATGTTTCAATTGAAAAGTCTTGGTGTGGAAAAATGTTTTTGTTGTGAGCAAGCGAGCAACTATGAGCGTCCTACCTACTCAAAAGGTCTAATGTTATTTTCCTCTTCCTTTAGATGTTGCTACCTTACTATTGATTTATTAAGAAGCCCCATCATTGGATGTGAAGGGACAGGCGTGGGTCGTTTGTATAGTCATAGAAGGCAACCTATGGTACGTTTTAGCAATTTTCGTTTAGGGACTAGATCGTTTACCAAAGGCAACATCGAGGGTCATCGGGGGACTACGATCTTTTATTGAGGGTCTTTTCTAAAACACTCATATTTGAGGGACATGACTATTTTCCGAGGCAACAAGTGAGATTATCCTAGAGGTGCATGTGTGTGAATAATGTGTTTGATTTACATGCATTTTGTCTTTGATTTTTGGGTTGCCTACTTGTTGTTTTTATCTTGCCATACATCCTAATTACTAACATTTGTGCAAAAGCAATAAAAATGCATAAAATAAATCCTACACTATTACAACCATATTGAATAGCAAGGAAATGTAAAGACAAAACAAAATAAAGAAAGGAAAAATGAGTGCTTCGATCTAGGCAGAAACACCCTTCGATTTTTCCCTTCCTGGCTTCCTTCGATTTAGGCTGGAAGTAGTGAGGACGCGCCTTTCGATTTGGACTTAGCCTGAAGCATGAGATGCAGCCTTTGATTCTGCCTTTCTGCTTCCTTCGACTGGGGCCTGGAATCAGCATGAAGTGCACTCTTCACCCCAAGCTCCTTGCTGCCTTCTTCGATTGGGCTTGGCAGTCAGTGTAGACAACTTTCATTTCTCCCTTCTGGCTCCTTCATTTGGACTGTGAAGCAGTAAGGGGGTGAAGCCTGAGGCTTCATTTCATGCTTCCTTCCTCCTATTTTCCTTCGTTTGGAATTTAAATAGCAACATGGCTTGAGGCCATGCTAGCATTGTCTTATGGCCAGGTTAGTTCTTAAAGCATATTTAAAAAACCAAGAAAAAAACCAAAAGGGTTAGCAATGAAAACAAACTAAAAGGGTGGAAACAAAAAAGGAAACAAATGTTATGTACATGCTTTAAACGAAGAGTTTAAGGTCAGAATGAATTACCTTGTTTGAAGTTGGAACGTGTGTTTGACCTTGAGTGGCTGCCTTGGATGCTCCTGGATTCGAAGGGAAGAAACGAAGGTGACGTTTCTAAGGCTGGATTCGAAGGCCCAGAAGAGTGGGGTGGTGCTTGTTATTCCTAGATTCGAAGGAGAATAATAGATTTGGTGTTCTTTCTACTGGATTCAAAAGAAAACAAAATGTGGGGATTGCTTCATATTCGAAAGAGAAAAAGAAACAAGTGTTATGTTTCTTTAGATTCTGGGTTTGTGTTTAGTGTTTGGGAATCTTAAGAGTTTTTGAGAGTTTTTGAGAATTTGATGACTTCTTGAAGATTCTTTCCACCACCCAAAAGTAGTCTTCTTTTCTCCAGCTTGCAAATGTTTCTCTATTTGTAGAGAAAGGGTTAGGAATGCTGAAGTAGCCAAGTTTGTAGGATAACAAACCATGGTTTGGTTGAAAATGAAATAAGTTTAGTCTCTTTTCGTTGTTCCCACGTTTCCAGTACAAGTGGGGGCCTGTTGTCTGTTGGGGGAAGGAGATTGGACGTATGCCTTTGGCACTGCTTTCGTTCAGACACAAATCAGATTGGGAGCTAATTTTGTGATTAAAGTGCTCTTTATGAAAAAAGGGTATGTAGCCTTTTGCTATTTTATCCAAGAATGGTGTTATCCAATAGACAAAGCTTCAAACCTTTGTGTAAGCCTCTGATTATGTAAAGATTTGGAAGCAACATAGCCTGACAAGTAGGATTTATAGGATAAGGCTATGAGATTTTCTCAAAGTTCTTCAAACAAACTTGCTTCGAAGGGTCCAGAGTTGGGTTCAAAATATGTTGATTCAAAGGGAATCAAAACTCCAATTGAAGCTTTGTGGCTCTTGTCCAATCGAAGGCTTGCCTGCCAGAGGTCACATGGCCAAACGAAAGGGTGTGTGTAGGAGGTCCCTGCCTTGTGCCTGCTGGCATGAAGGAAATCCTAGCTTTGTGGTGTCAAAGGCAAACATGGAAAACCAATGGCTTCTGAGTCGAAGGAGTGCTACATGAGGCCAATACTTTGTGACTTCAAGCAAACATGCAAGGGGTCTTTGCTCAAACGAAAGCTTGCATGAAGGGAGATACATGCCTAAATGAAAGAGGCACGCAGGAGGCAAATTGTGCAATCGAAGGATGACAAAAGGAGGCAAAAGGTGCAATCGAAGGATGACAAAAAGAGGCCTCTGCCTCCTGAATCGAAGGAAGGTACTAGGAGGTCTTTCTGAATCGAAGGTAGTTAAAGATAAGTGTTGCCCTGTCAAAGCTTGCAACAAGTTGTTTCAAAGGGAGACTTTGGCCTTGTGCAAGCTAGCATGGTGGGAAATTATGCCTTGTGAATTTGGCAAACATGCAGGAAAGATGTCATATGGCCAAACGAATGATGTATACCAATCTTGCACAAAGAAACTAAAATGTTCAAACGAAGCAGGAAACAAACTTACCCAAAATAAGTCCAGTGCCCAAACGAAGTAGGAAACAAACTTGCCCAAAAGAAGTCCATTGTCCAAACGAAGCAGGAATCTTGCTCAAAAGAAGTCAAATGTTCAAACAAAAACTCTGAACCAAAGCTTGCATCGAAGGAGCCAAAGTGCCCAATCAAAAAAGGTATGAATATGGATTCGAAGCAGGCATAGAGGGACCATAGCCCAATCGAAGCAAATGGAATAAAAAAACTTGTTTTTTCTCCAATTTTGTCAAAAAGATTGTTTTTGTCTGTTTTCCCCCTTTTTTAACAGTTTCCTCTTTAACTTGAAGCTGAAAAATCCAATTATACTTTTGCAAGTTTGAATTTTAAGAATCCTTGTGAGAAATGCCTTGAGGAATGAGAGGGCAAATTTTGGGGTACAACAGGTATTTTTTATCCCAACTCTATCAACCTTCATTTTTTGATAGGATTAGCTTAGAAAACAACATTGAAGCTAGCATACGGATGATACGGGGTGGATTGCTCTTCGATCGGCACTGGAAAATTGGGAGATTTGTGGTTCATTTATCTTCTTCTTTGTGTATTCTTTGTATGTTGAGTTTTTATATGTATTTACTTTGATCTTATGTATATTTTTCGCCCATGGAGTTATATTTAATTTGCTTTACAACTCTTTGTGGGTTGTTATCCTTGATTTTTGCTTTGTGCTAGGGATTTGGGGTGTTATAGACATATATTTCCCGAATTCTTATCTAGGATGGTTATCTGTTAGTTTCTGAATTCTAGAGAGAGATTTAGAGCTGGAATTCACTTGGGTGTATATTATTAATGCCTCTATGTTGGTTGTGTTGACTGAGAGATTGTTAATGCGAGTAGCACGGTTGACTTCTGTGTTGTTGAGGTTGGTTGAGAGGCCGCCACCGAGGTGATATAGTGGGTGTAGTGTTTGACACATGATGACATTGATAAGTATCATAGGGTGAGTATAACTGGTCGATAGGTTTAAGTCTGTGAGAAGTAGTATATATGCATGCTTGATAAGTTTTCCCCTTTGAAGAATGAATTTATTTTCTGTTGATAACTTTTACCTTTCCTTACTTCAACCCATTTTCTCCCAAACTCATTAATGAATGATTTGTGGAACGAAAATTTGATAACCAATCTTTGTGGACTCGATATGATATAACCTAAATATCACCCAGTAAAATAATAATTTACTTTTTGCTTGTCGCTTTACCGCTTTAGCAGTACTCCATAAGCTGCATAATGGGGCTTACAAATTGGAAACTCTGGATGGGGTAAAGATTCCTAGGACATGGAATTTAGTTGAAAACTATGTAATGAGACCAGTAAATAAATATACAGGATGCACTCTTTTCCCTCGCAAGGGCAAGGGTTTTTAATGAGGCACCCAAAAATTAAAACAAATGTTTGTAAACACCTCTCTTAACTTGGCTTCAACCTCACTAAGGCTATGGTCCTACTCGGCCACCCCTTATAAGGGGCTCTGTTCTGGAAAAAATTTGAAGCACACTTTAAGCCCCTCGCAACTCGGCTTCTACCTTGCTAAGGCTCTGGTCCTACTCGGCCACCCCTTACAAGGGGCTCTCTTCCGACAAAAAGTAGATGCACACATTAAGCCTCTCGCAACTCGGATTCAACCTTGCTAAGGACCTAGTCCTACTCGGCAAACCCTTACAAGGGGCTCTGTTATGGAAAGAAGTCGAAGCATGCCTTACGCCTCTCACAAAATTACTTTCAACACTCCCCTCATCTGGGTCGTGTCCATAAACATACTCCCCGCATCTGGGTCAAAGTTCATCAACAGACTCCCCTCATCTGGGTCGATACTATAAACATACTCCCCGCATCTAGGTCGAGTTCATCAACACACTCCCCTCATCTAGGTCGAGTCTATAAACATACTTCCTTCATCTGAGCCTAGTTCATAAACATACTCCCAGCATATGGGTTGAGTCCATAAACATACTCCTCGCATTTGGGTCAAGTTCATCGACATACTCCCCTCATCTGGGTCGAGACCATAAACATACGCCTCACATTTGGGTCGAGTTCATCAACACACTCCCCTCATCTTGGTCGAGTCCATAAACAGGCTCCCATCGTCTGGGTCGAGTTCATAAACATACTCTCCTCATATGGATCGATTCCATAAACATACTCCTCGTATCTGGGTCGAGTTCATCAACACACTCCCCTCATCTGGGTCGAGTCTATAAACATACTCCTCTCATATGGATCGATTTCATAAACACACTCCCTGCATCTGGGTCGAGATCATAAACATACTCCATTTACCAGAGTCGAGTTCTATGACCAACTTCCCCCTCTGGGTCGAGTTCATAAAAACGTTAAATATGTTGAATACTCGTAGAGATAGTACCCGATAATACATGATCGGACACATTCAGCCCTATGGATTTCTTATCTGAGGGGCTTATACATATGTCGGGATATCTTTAAACATATGTCGGGATATCTTCAAAAAAAATGCATATAATAAAGTGCAGATAAATAAAAGATGTAAAGCGATTACATAAAAGGCCATGAAGAGCCGTCAGAAGTACAAAGCGCGAAGGCGATAAGCCTGGAGGAAATAGTTCAAAAGCAACAAAAAGGATGGTGTTGTACCCCAAAATTTGCCCTCCCATTTTTCACAAGAAATCACAACCCTAGGGTTTTCTCAAGATTGGCTCAGGAATCGATCAGACAGACTTTTCTTTGGCAGTAGATCAAGAATTAGGGTTTCTCTTGCATTCCTCAGAAATTCAGATTAACTGTCACATGTTTTCACATTTTTTCGAGTTTGCTGAAAGGTTACTGGTTGTTCTCAAGGCTTGTTTATCTGGGATAAGAGATAGGAGCTGAGATGGTCATTTGGAATATTCAGGTTTTGTCTGATCCATGTTAACCAGATGATGTGCGTCTGTTAAGACGTTTTCTTGTTAATGGAATGAAACGTTTGTTTGTTTATTGGAATGCACAATGCGTATTTTGATTGGAATGCTGTTGCAAGGTTACGAGACTACAAAGTTATTGGATTACTTAAAGTTTAAGTTATCTGTATTAGAATTGTTGGAATGCAATTTCAATTATTTTGATCTGAGAATCTTAAAGGATTAAGTGAAGATGCAAAGAAAGAATTGCAAGATATTGGACAGTAGAAGATTTTATTGGATATCAAATTGTCTCACAAAGATTTTTCATTTATTTCAGATGTTGATACAAAGATAAATTATTATTCATATGCTTTAGGTTTTTACAACTTATAGTTATTGAAAAATAAATGATTACAACTAATGGAAAATCTCTCTAGATTACTAATCTAAGCCTAAGCTTCCATTGCTCCATTGCTCCCATGCTCAAAGTCTTCTGCTTCCTCTGCTTTGTCATCACCCAAGTTGTGCTCACATGAAAGGAAAAAAAGAAAAGAGGATTAGTACAGTCAGTTAAATAGAATTTTCAAACAAAAAAAGAAAAGAAAATTTTTCATCATTAAAGTTTGTCGTCTGGAATCAGAATGCTTTTTTTCATCACGTTTTTATTTTCTTCTTTGCAAATCACAAGAAGATTTCTTTTTTTGGTTCACAAAGAGAAAAATAAAAAATGCAAAAGAGGAGTGCAAAAGCAAATTTGTTCAAATGCAAACATAGGCCAAACAGCATGGTAAACATTACAACTAAGCAAAACTGCATTACATAACAAGGCGCCAAACTGTACAAAGCAAGTTACAAAGGCAAACTGAAGCATTGCAACTTAACCAAACAGCAGGGCAAACATTGCAGTAACTAAAGCACAAGGCGCCAAAATACTAAACAACACAGCAGGCCAAATTGCAATAAGGCCAAACAAAGTCAGCAAACTAAGTATTACAACAAACCAAACTGAATGCAAAAAGTATGCAAACTGAACAATGCAGAAAGTACAAGTGCAGACAATAGCAGTCCAAAAGTAAAATGCAGGAGGTAAACCATATAACAAGCCAAAGGCTTGTCACATCTTTTCATCATCTTCCAGGATTTTAGACAAAACTTTTCAGAAAATAAGAAAAAGCAAAAAATTGTTTTGTCATTGAGAGAGAAAGAGAGAAAAGATATCACCTTTTTGGAGATTGTACAGTTTGGCAGAAAATCTATCACAAGTTGCAAAACAAAAAGCTAAAAGGATATAAGACCATCAAACAGCAAAAAGTAAAAAGGGAGAGAACATTTTGTCAAAACCTGCACAACTCTCCCAAAAACCATAAAAAAACTGCATAATAGTTTCAAGCAAGAGGCCTGAAGCTGCAAAACTCCAAAACCTTCCAAACTGTAAACCTGCAGTTCCCAAATATATCAAACCAAGTTGCAACTGTAACAAGTATCCAAGCCTGAAAACTCACAAAATCTCCAAGCCTGCCAAACAGTTTCACACAAACAGCCTGTGAGTAGTTCAAACACAAGCCTGAAACTGCCAAATCCAAAACCTGTGTAACAGCAAGGACAACAACCACAAAAGCTTGTTAACAGCAACCTGCACAAGCTTGCCAACTTATGCAAACATTGCACAAACCATAAAAAAGATATCAGTTTCAAACAAACCCGAACCAGTTCTCAAACAGGGCCAAATACCCCAAACTGCACTACCAAACTGCACAATCAATCAAAAACCTGTGTAACAGCAAGACCAAAAAATCCCAAACTGTATAGCAGTTCAAACTACCACCAAGCCTGCAAAAGCTTGCCAAACTGTAAACCTTTGAACCAAAAAAAACATTCAAAAACATTCATAACTGTATCCAAAACCCGAAACTGTTTAACAGTTTCAAATCTCAAAACCTGTCATAAAAAACCATAAAAACAAGCCAACAAGCCTGCTAACATCATCAACAAACCAAAACAAAGTCTCAGGTTCAATCATCATCAACCAAAAAATATCAACAAATCCAAACCAACAATCAAAAGTTTCAGAATACACAAGTATCATCATAGTTCAAGAGAGAGGAAAAGAAATATTAAAAGTTTCAGAAGTGAAATCACCAACAAAAACAACTTACAAAATCAGAAGTTTCAGAACTGCAGTCATCATCAACCAACAATAATCACAAAATCAGAGGCATTACCGTTATCATCATTTCCTCCCCTCCTCCTCTAGCCACCAAGGAACGCCTCCAGCTCCAACCTCTTTCCTCTCCATTTTTCCAGAAAATCTCACAGGTATATCCCTTTACTGCATCTTAGATACATGATACAATAGGTTAAACAAACTAGACATGAACAAAGCCAGCAAATCAACGAAAAATGCTAAATCAAAAAGAGGAACGAACCATACTATTTCACCAAGGCCATTGAACGTTAGGAAGAGGTTAGAGAGTGAGGGATAGCGCTTCGGAGGCTTAGCTTAGAGGAGGATCAGAACTTTGAGTGAGAGGGATGAAGAGGGAGAAAGAAGAAACGGCGCCGCTGTGAAGCAAAAGGAACAAACCCTAATTGTTTCGCAAACCCTAATCAGTTGATACAAACTTATGCATTGGGCCATCCAAATTATAAGCCAATAACAATTTACTCTTAATGCCCATTTTTGCTTTTTTATTTATTTACTTTTTGTTAAAGTATTTCACAAAAAACTCAATACTTTTTTTATTTATTATCAAATTAAGATTAGCTTAGTTAATTTTCTTGTTCTTAACTTATCTTTTTTTATCTCTTTTGTTAATAATAATACTAATAATAATTAAAACTTTGATTTTCTTAAATTAGTTTTATTTTCTTCTTTTATTAATTAATCTTGTTTCATTTGATAAAATACCAAAAAAACATTTAATTTGATTTAATTAATTTTGTTTTCTTTAAACTCTTTTTTTATTAATAAAAATACAAATATATAGAGATTTTGTTTAATTAAATTTTCTTCCTTTAAACTTTTTATTTACATAATTAATAAAATACAAAAAAGAATAATAATAATTTTTAATCCTTTAGAATAGATTTTATTTATCTCTTTTTTTATAATAAATACATGCATTTCATAATTTATTGATTTTCTTTATTTCATAATTTGTTATAGCTTTATATTGAATTGCGACAATTCGATTTGGTTGTAATATTTGGAGTTTACTATTCTTATGAGATTCATCCCCATTTGTAATAATTGTACCCCCATTCCCAAATACTTTTGTAATAACTTAGACTTTTAATTCTCGCACTTTATGCTTTCAAATATGTCATGATTAGAGATTAGGGTTTGTATGCAAAAGTCCAAAATCAAAAACAAATATCTTGACTAATACAAAGACAAAAAGCATGTAAAATGACAACACAATGCACACTTGCACCCCTAGGGTTTCATCCACTTGTTGCCTTGAAAATGGTCATGTTATGCATGTTGAGTATCTTGGAAAAACGAAAACAAAACAAAAGATCATAGTCCCTCGATGATGCTATCTTGGTTGCCTATATAAAAATGATCTAGTCCCTCAAATTTGCTAAAGATACTTAGCACAATTGCTATCATAGTCAATACGATGACCCGCGCCTGTCTCGTTTAACATCCAAATACAAGGTTGTTTACCAAATGCAATGGTAAAACAACATTGTCAAAAGGGTTAAAAACGTATAGGAAAGATCTTTGAGTAAAATAGGGTGGACAACTCTTAGTTACTTGATCAAAGCTTTCAAAAACATCCTTGCTATTTTCAAACACACTTCACAACACAATTTCAAAACATTTCCTAAAATAAACTTTCAAACATTGAAATATCTTTTCAAAAGACAAACACCTTTGTATATATTCAAACAAGAATCATTACAAAGGTTGCCACATTGATGGCCTCTTTTCAAAACATTTTCAAAAACCACACACACAAAAGCATCATTTCAAACAATTTGAAAAGCAAAAGCAAGTGATCTAAACAAGTAACTAAGAGCCCATGGATAACCATGGATGAAAAGGGTGCTTGCACCTTCCCTTTTCATAATCTACTCCTCGAACCCAAGAAAACATCTCAAAGGTCTTTCCTGTGCTTTTTGAACTTTCCTTTGGATAAAATAAAAAGTCGGTAGCGACTCTTGCTAAACCGAAACATTTGCAAACACAAACGCAAAACCTCAAGTCAGTTCTCCCACTGTATCACAGAACTGGCGACTCTGCTGGGGAATAATCTAAAAGTGGGGTTACCTTAGGGTTTTAGATCATCTTTACATGATTATCTTATTTGACTTGTATGCTTTACTTTTTGGGTCCTTGTTTGGGGTTTGTTTTAAATCCTACACCCAGATTTGGGGGCACCTTTTAGGTAAGTAGCAATAAACTGTGAGGGAACTGTGTGGGGTATACCGACATGGTTGAAGCAGTAGCTACGTTGATGTGGCGCTTTGGTTGGTACCGGTAACCCTTGAGTTGAATCAAGGAGAGTACGGGGCCTCCGCATGGTGTCGTGAAGCATCAACTTACTTTAGAATCTTATTTGGCCAACTTGGCCTTTTAGGACGTAGTGAGATGACCGGCTTTGGTGCAGTCCGAAGTTGGTAGATACTCGATACTACACTCATTGAGGATTGTTTTCTTGGAATATTTCGGTCGCCAGTAAAGTGGCTAAACTGAAACAATGAACACAGAAAATAATTCGGTGATATTGAGCTCCTTAGAACCCGGTTACTATTTCTAGGACAGGTTGAGCCAACTAACTTCAAAAGGGTACTTACCTATGAACTCCATTCAAGCCTGGACCTAAGGACTTGTCTGCTTTGTGTGAATATGACTGTTTGTATATACACTTGCTTACTTTTGCATATCTGTACATAACATCATAAACATCATACCATAGCATTTTCAATAACCATTTCAAGGATCTCAAGGGTCTTTGATGCAGGGTCACGTTGAACCAGACGTATACCAAAGGGAAAGAGGATTCATTTTCCTCTAAAACAAACACCGTCAAAAATCAAGTACAACAACTTGAGTCAAGGGCTATGACCCACTTGACATGGTGAGCTTGATTCTTGTGGAAAGACATCCAGCGATACAGAGTTCTCCAATCAAATGTTCAACTTCTAACATTTTCTCGTGTTTACCCCGTGAGATCCTTGAAAATATGCATCCACATATCATGCATCGTATCATGACAGGTTTCCCCCTTTCAGGTCTCCTTACCCCCCTATTGTTTATTTCAGTAGAGATGGCTCTAGAGAATACTATCAAAGATATCCAGGCTCAAAACGCTCAACTTCAAGAAATGTTCTTGAACCTATCCAAGGGGCAGGAAGAAGTGAAAGCTCTCCTCACAAGGGGCATGGTCCTAGGGAATCCAGGGGGAATCAGGAATGATCAGTTGGAAAGGCTACAGATTGAGATGGCAACAATTAAAATTTAGATGATGGGACAACTGGTGGGCCAGATGGCTTTTATTCAAAACCTGGCTCAAGGACAAGAGGAGTTAAAGGTCCTCATCAACAAACTGCATCAAGATGGATGTAACCAAGTGGGGCAAACAACTAGGGTTGAAGATCAAGTCACCATTCAGCCTCCCTTGAGACAAGAAGTCAAGGGAAAGTCTCCCCACTTTGCTTCAGGGTCACAAGCCCAACAACAACCTCACCAACATCAACAGGATAGTCAGCGTGAGCAAAATACATCTGAAAGGCACTCCATTGAGATTAACATGCCATTATCCCAAGTGCTGCAACGCTTGTTGGAAGTCGAGCTAATTGTATTAAGGGACCCTCCTCGGCGTCCCAAAACAGCCTCTCCAGGGTACAATCTAAATGCGAGATGTGCATATCATTCCAACAGTCCTGGGCATGACACCAATAGCTGTTGGGCATTGAGAAACAAAATTCAAGATGTGGTTAAAGAAACAACGCTAGAATTCACACAAGATGGTAAGATGAAAATCTTCCGCTGAGGGATCTCCACCTAAAATGACAAGTTCAGACCAAGAGGGTTTTGTTTCATTTGAATTTTCAAGTTGTAATTTCTTTTGTTATTCAAACAATTATCTGTTAATGTCAAACTCTGTTTCATTAATGCATTGCATATGTTTGTCTTGAATTCATCCATTCGTTTTCACTATACTTGAACTATGCTTTCTACTTTCTTGATGACATTTAACTCTTACTAAAAATTACTAGCCTTTAGAGGGAGGGTGACGAAAACAATGTCATAATCTCATACAGTATGCTTTTGGACAGACCTTGCTGACGATGTACAGGCGTTTCTTTCAAATCCTAAACACTGGAGTTGTAAGGAAGATAATCCCTAGTCAACCCCTTCGAGCCAAATAAGTAGAAGTTTTCTGTTTTAACACAAATTGAAACCTTTAATCAAACCTGGGGCAGGGTAGTCTCTCAGTTGATTCAAATGCGTGTAAAAGTCGCAAACTCTCATCCTGTACTACAACGAATGACATCAAAAACATTCCTTTGGAATCAAAAGACGGTAATGGTTCCCTATCACATAGGCAGACATTATTTCTCAAAAAAAAAAAGCCCACTAAGCCAAGACCTACAAAGGAGGCTTAAGAAAGCTGGGGCATCCCGATGACTGTAATCTCGAAAACAGGAACAGTCAGGAAAAAATTAGGGATAACAAAAAAAAAAGAAAGAGGTCGCTACAAATCCTCAACAACATGAAAAATGTTGCAAAAATGGCTGCCTTCTAACAAATTCAACTTGTGTGAACCACCACCAAAATGTCGTTCCAGGCTCATTTGGAGCTCAAACGCACAATTAACTGAGTTTAGGATTGAAGAACATCACGAAGAGCGGGTGGGTACAAATATACTTTGAGCCTTTATCCTTTGTTTCTTAAAACCGTGAACCAAGCCACGTTACAACCCTTCAAAAGTCCTAATTGAAGCATGGGTTAGTTCGAAAGCATACTGTTACAAAAGGTATCCTGACTCCTGTAAGGCTTTGCTCTAAATCCTGAGTTAAATTTTTCTTACAAAAAGTTTTCTGCTAAAAAACGCACTTTTCAAAATTTCAAGACAAGCATAAATTTTGCATTGTTTGAATATTGTTGTTTGCATATGGCTATTTGTTTGACAACAAAGAAATTCATACAGTGAATGTTCCGATGAAAGAAAGCTCTCTCAATGAATAAAATCACTTCAAGTGGGATGACACTTCCTTTGCAAAAATCTCCTATCAATACAGGGGACATAACATGGAAAAGTCCAGTTAGCCTGGGGCAGTCCAGTCAAGATTTCAAGAAATCTCTCTAAGTCCAGTTAACCTGGGGCAGTCCAGTCAAGATTTCAAGAAATCTCTCAAGTGCAAAGTAGCCAGGGGCAAGTCTCTATCACCATCACTTGAGGCATTGAACGTCAATCCCAACCAAGGGTTACATACAGTCAAACATTTCCTGGCAAAGCCATAAACACTTGCTACTTGTGGCAGTGACAAATCTCTCCAAAGTCCTTCTCATAAGAGGACTCCCAGCCAGAGTTTCAATCTTTGATAACCTCTTCCCAGCTAAGTCGACCTCAAGAATTCCTGAAATTTTTTCCCATTGAAGTCGCCAGATTTTTCACTATCAGAGACGAAGAATCCAATTCTTTTCTCCATCACCGGTTCGGGATTTATTTTCCCCAGCGAGAGGTTCTCTTGAAAACATTACACATCCGTACATCAGGATATCATACAATGAAAGATGCAGTCAAATTCTCACAAGATTCAAGCTATGAAGCCTGGACCACGACCAGATATTAGTTCATTCAACTTTCCCTTTTAACAGCAGCCCATGATTTATTTTCCCCGGTATCTGTTGAAGATATTCCAAGACTTTCGTCTGGCTCAGTTAAATCAATTCTAAGATTTTTTTTATTCTTATCCAGTCAAAGTTAATTCAAGACCTTCTCTGGCTCAGTCGGATCGACACTAAGATCTCCCTGATTCTTATTCTAGTTGAAAATATTCCAGATTTTACTGTTTCAGATAAACCCCTCAACGGTTTATTCTGATTCACTTCCAAATTTTATTGTTTCAGATAAACCCCTCAACGGTTTATTCTGATTCACTTCCAGATTTTGTTGTTTCAGATAAATCTCTCAACGGTTTACTCTGATTCACTTCCATATTTTGCTGTTTCAGATAAAATCTCTCAACAGTTTATTCTGATTCTTTCTCTGTTCAGATCCAGTTCAAACTTTTCGTCAACTATCATATTTGAATGGTATCTTTAAACCCATTTCCATAACGCCATCAAATCAGCATGTCATTAAAATCCCCAGTGGAGCCGAAACTATCAAACTACAGCATAAATAATCTGGTTTCTCCAAATCCCCCAGCAAGTTATCGTGAAGCCTGGAGATCGACCAGATAACAGTTAACCCTTAACACAATGAAGATTCTAATTCTTGAAACCCCAGAAGATTGGCATACTCCCAAGCTCCTGATACCGTTAACAGAATGAAGATTCTCATCCTTAAAACCTCAGAAGATTGGCATACTCCCAAGCTCCTGATACTCTTAACAGAATGAAGATTCTCATCCTTGAAACCTCAGAAGATTGGCATACTCCCAAGCTCCTGATACCCTTAACAGAATAAAGATTCTCATTCTTGCTTCCCCAATAGATTGGCATACACCCAACCTCCTAACCCAAACGCCTGAATGGAGATTCTCATTCTTGCTTCCCCAGTAGATTGGCATACACCCAACCTCCTGACCCAAACGCCTGAATGAAGATTCTCATTCTTGCTACCTCGGAAGATTGGCATACTCCCAAGCTCCTGATACCCTTAACAGAATGAAGATTCTCATTCTTGCTTCCCCAGTAGATTGGCATACACCCAACCTCCTGACCCAAACGCCTGAATGAAGATTCTCATTCTTGCTTCCCCAGTAGATTGGCATACACCCAACCTCCTGACCCAAACGCCTGAATGAAGACTCTCATTCTTGCTTCCCCAGAAGATTGGCATACACCCAACCTCCTGACCCAAACGCTTGAATGAAGATTCTCATTCTTGCTTCCCCAGAAGATTGGCATACACCCAACCTCCTGACCCAAACGCCTGAATGAAGAATCTCATTCTTGCTTCCCCAGTAGATTGGCATACACCCAACCTCCTGACCCAAACGCCTGAATGAAGATTCTCATTCTTGCTTCCCCAGTAGATTGGAATACACCCAACCTCTTGACCCAAACGCCTGAATGAAGATTCTCATTCTTGCTTCCCCAATAGATTGGCATACACCCAACCTCCTGATCCAAACGCCTGAATGAAGATTCTCATTCTTGCTTCCCTAGTATATTGGCATACACCCAACCTCCTGACCCAAACTCCTGAATGAAGATTCTCATTCTTGCTTCCCCAGTAGATTGGCATACACCCAACTTCCTGACCCAAACGCCTGAATGAAGATTCTCATTCTTGCTCCCCCAGTAAAGTGGCATATAACCCGAGTTCCTGATATTCCCGACAGAATGAAGATTCTCATTCTCAAAGTGGCATATAACCCGAGTTCCTGATATTCTCGACAGAACGAAGATTCTCATTCTCAAAGTGGCATACAACCTAAACTCCTGAACTTCTTCCCAACAGGAATAAGCTTTTCTCCAGAGACCTGAGTTTACTCTCCAGCAGGATAGCTACTCTTTAACAGTATAGCTATTCCCCACAGAGTTTTTACACCCCAACAAAATCAAGAGTCACATCCTTGATTCTCCAGTGAAGTTGCCAGAGCCTTCTTTACTCTAAGCATAAATTTGTCAGAATTTTTAATCCCCTGCAGATCGAAGATTCTTGTTCTTGACTCCTCAGCACAAATTCCCCTAGCAGAATGAAGATTCTCATTCTCAATTCCCCACAGAGTCTTCAAATATTCCCCAGCGGATTTCTCCTCAAAACAGGAATCCCCGGCAGAAATATTCTAAGCAAATCTTGAAGATACAGATACTCTTCAACAGTGGTCCAAGATTTATTTTCCCCGACGGCAGTCAAAGATTTTATTATCCCCAGCTATCCAGGATTTATTTTCCTCAGCAAGATAGCTAATCAGCATACATGCGCATACATTGCATTCATATATCATAAACATTGATGAAACACATATTTCATCATACATTTCATGCAACATGACTTTGTGTTCCAGCTAATATTTTACCCTTTTCAGGATAAGATCAACAAGCTACCAGTATACAATCTGAAAATAGTTTACGGATGCTTCCAAACACGGATGTTAATCTATCGCTTGATCAGATTCAGCTCGTGAAAACAGTTTATGGATGCTCCAAACACGGATGCTAATCTATTGCTTATTCAAATTCAAGGATCATGAAAATAGTTTACGGATGATCCAAACACGGATGCTAATCTATTGCTTATTCAAATTCAAGGATCATGAAAACAGTTTACGGATGCTTCCAGACACGGATGTTAATCTATCGCTTGTTCAGATTCGGATCATGAAAACAGTTTACGGATGCTTCCAAACATGAATGTTAATCTATCGCTTGTTCAGATTCAGCTCATGAAAACAGTTTACGGATACTCCAAAAACAGATGCTAATTTGTTGCTTATTCAGAACCCCAGCTCAGATACGTTCCAGACATGGATACCTTTCTGATACTCATTCTTTCACCTACAACATACAATTCAATGAACATTCTTGGATGGCATCTTTAAGCCCATCTCCGACAAGATTCTGTCATATCTCCAAATGGCATCTTTAAGCCCATTCCCTCAACCATACTTTGACGAGTGCAAATTTATGGGCACTCTAGTGTCCAATCATCTTTTACCTTCGAGTCGCGAACGGAAAACTCGCCAATCTAACTCTTCAGGTTTAAGAAGATTGAACAGGGGAAACTGTTGTACCCCAAAATTTTCCCTCCCATTTTTCACAAGAAATCACAACCCTAGGGTTTTCTCAAGATTGGCTCAGGAATCGATCAGACAGACTTTTCTTTGGCAGTAGATCAAGAATTATGGTTTTTCTCGCATTTCTCAGAAATTCAGATTAACTATCACATGTTTTCACACTTTTTCGAGTTTGCTGAAAGCTTACTGGTTGTTCTCAAGGCTTGTTTATCTGGGATAAGAGATAGGAGCTGAGATGGTCATTTGGAATATTCAGTTTTTGTCTGATCCAGGTTAACCAGATGATGTGCGTCTATTAAGACGTTTGCTTGTTAATGGAATGAAACGTTTATTTGTTTATTGGAATGCAAAGTGCGTATTTTGATTGGAATGTTGTTGCAAGGTTACGAGACTACAAAGTTATTGGATTACTTAAAGTTTAAGTTATCTGTATTAGAATTGTTGGAATGCAATTTCAATTATTTTGATCTGAGAATCATAAAGGATTAAGTGAAGATGCAAAGAAAGAATGCAAGATATTGGACAATAGAATATTTTATTGGATATCAAATTGTCTCACAAATATTTTTCATTTATTTCAGATGTTGATACAAAGATAAATTATTATTCATATGCTTTAGGTTTTTACAACTTATAGTTATTGAAAAATAAATGATTACAACTAATGGAAAATCTCTCTAGATTACTAATCTAAGCCTAAGCTTCCATTGCTCCATTGCTCCCATGCTCAAAGTCTTCTGCTTCCTCTGCTTTGTCATCACCCAATTTGTGCTCACATGAAAGGAAAAAAAGAAAAGAGGATTAGTACAGTCAGTTAAATAGAATTTTCAAACAAAAAAAGAAAAGAAAATTTTTCATCATTAAAGTTTGTCGTTTGGAATCAGAATGCTTTTTTTCATCATGTTTTTATTTTCCTCTTTGCAAATCACAAGAACATTGCTCTTCTTGGTTCACAAAGAGAAAAATAAAAAATGCAAAAGAGGAGTGCAAAAGCAAATTTGTTCAAATGCAAACATAGGCCAAACAACATGGTAAACATTGCAAATAAGCAAAACTGCATTACATAACAAGGTGCCAAACTGTACAAAGCAAGTTACAAAGGAAAACTAAAGCATTGCAACTTAACCAAACAGCAGGGCAAACATTGCAGCAACTAAAGCACAAGGCGCCAAAATACTAAACAACACAGCAGACCAAATTGCAACAAGGCCAAATAAAGTCAGCAAACTAAGTATTGCAACAAACCAAACTGAATGCAAAAAGTATGCAAACTGAACAATGCAGAAAGTACAAGTGCAGACAATAGCAGGCCAAAAGTAAAATGCAGGAGGTAAACCATATAACAAGCCAAAGGCTTGTCACAGCTTTTCATCATCTTCCAGGATTTTAGGCAAAACTTTTCAGAAAATAAGAAAAAGCAAAAAATTGCTTTGTCATTGAGAGAGAAAGAGAGAAAAGATATCACCTTTTTGGAGATTGTACAGTTTGGCAGAAAATCTATCACAAGTTGCAAAACAAACAGCTAAAAGGATATAAGACCATCAAACAGCAAAAAGTAAAAAGGGAGAGAACATTTTGTCAAAACCTGCACAACTCTCCCAAAAACCATAAAAAATTGCATAACAGTTTCAAGAGGCCTGAAGCTGCAAAACTCCAAAACCTTCCAAACTGTAAACCTGCAGTTCCCAAATATATCAAACCAAGCTGCAACTGTAACAAGTATCCAATCCTGAAAACTCACAAAATCTCCAAGCCTGCCAAACAGTTTCACACAAACAGCCTGTGAGTAGTTCAAACACAAGCCTGAAACTGCCAAATCCAAAACCTGTGTAACAGCAAGGACAACAACCACAAAAGCCTGTTAACAGCAACCTGCACAAGCTTACCAACTTGTGCAAACATTGCACAAACCAGAAAAAAGATATCAGTTTCAAACAAACCCGAACCAGTTCTCAAACAGGGCCAAATACCCCAAACTGAACTACCAAACTACACAATCAATCAAAAACCTGTGTAACAACAAGACCAAAAAATCCCAAACTGTATAGCAGTTCAAACTACCACCAAGCCTGCAAAAGCTTTCCAAACTGTAAACCTTTGAACCAAAAAAAACATTCAAAAACATTCATAATTGTATCCAAAACCCGAAACTGTTTAACAGTTTCAAATCTCAAAACCTGTCATAAAAAACCAGAAAAACAAGCCAACAAGCCTGCTAACATCATCAACAAACCAAAACAAAGTCTCAGGTTCAATCATCATGAACCAAAAAATATCAACAAATCCAAACCAACAATCAAAAGTTTCAGAATACACAAGTATCATCATAGTTCAATAGAGAGGAAAAGAAATATTAAAAGTTTCAGAAGTAAATCACCAACAAAAACAACTTACGAAATCAGAAGTTTCAGAACTGCAGTCATCATCAACCAATAACAATCACAAAATCAGAGGCATTACCGTTATCATCATTTCCTCCCCTCCACCTCTAGCCACCAAGTAACGCCGCCGGCTCCAACCTCTTTCTTCTACATTTTTCCAGAAAATCTCACAGGTATATCCCTTTACTGCATCTTAGATACATGATATAATAGGTTAAACAAACTAGACATGAACAAAGCAAGCAAATCAAACGAAAACTGCTAAATCAAAAAGAGGAACGAACCATACTGTTTCACCAAGGCCATTGAACGTTAGGAAGAGGTTAGAGAGTGAGGGATAGCGCTCCGGCGGCTTAGGCTTAGAGGAGGATTAGAACTTTGAGTGAGAGAGATGAAGAGGGAGAACGAAGAAACGGCGCCGCTGTGAAGCAAAAGGAACAAACCCTAATTGTTCCACAAACCCTAATCAGTTGATACAAACTTATGCATTGGGCCATCCAAATCATAAGCCCATAACAAATAGCGCCCCCCCCCCCCCCCCCCCTTTTTTTCATTCTGACCTTTTTCTTCTTTTTTTTGGCCCAACATCAAAATTTACTCTTAAAGCCCATTTTTACTTTTTTATTTATTTACTTTTTGTTAAAAATTTCAAAAAAAACTCAATACTTTTTTTATTTATTATCAAAATAAGAATAGCTTAGTTAATTTTCTTGTTCTTAACTTATCTTTTTTTATCTCTTTGTTTAGTAATAATACTAATAATAATTAAAACTTTGATTTTCCTAAATTAGTTTTATTTTCTTCTTTTATTAATTAATCTTGTTTCATTTGATAAAATACCAAAAAAACATTGAATTTGATTTAATTAATTTTGTTTTCTTTAAACTCTTTTTTTATTAATAAAAATACAAATATATAGAGATTTTGTTTAATTAAATTTTCTTCCTTTAAACTTTTTATTTACATAATTAATAAAATACAAAAAAGAATAATAATAATTTTTAATCCTTTAGAATAGATTTTATTTGTCTCTGTTTTTTAATAAATACATGCATTTCATAATTTATTGATTTTCTTTATTTCATAATTTGTTATAGCTTTATATTGAATTGCGACAATTCGATTTTGTTGTAATATTTGGACTTCACTATTCTTATGAGATTCATCCCCATTTGTAATAATTGTACCCCCATTCCCGGATACTTTTGTAATAACTTAGACTTTTAATTCTCGCACTTTATGCTTTCAAATATGCCATGATTAGAGATTAGGGTTTGTATGCAAAAGTCCAAAATCAAAAACAAATAGCTTGACTAATACAAAGACAAAAAGCATGTAAAATGACAACACAATACACACTTGCACCCCTAGGGTTTCATCCACTTGTTGCCTTGAAAATGGCCATGTTATGCATGTTGAGTATCTTGGCAAAACGAAAACAAAACAAAAGATCATAGTCCCTCGATGACGCTATCTTGGTTGCCTATATAAAAATGATCTAGTCCCTCAAATTTTCTAAAGATACTTAGCACAATTGCTGTCATGGTCAATACGATGGCCCGCGCCTGTCTCGTTTAACATCCAAATACAAGGTTGTTTACCAAATGCAATGGTAAAACAACACTGTCAAAAGGGTTAAAAACGTATAGGAAAGATCTTTGAGTAAAATAGGGTGGACAACTATTAGTTACTTGATCAAAACTTGCAAAAACATCCTTGCTATTTTCAAACACACTTCACAACACAATTTCAAAACATTTCCTAAAACAAACTTTCAAACATTGAAATATCTTTTCAAAAGACAAACACCTTTGTATATATTCAAACAAGAATTATTACAAAGGTTGCCACAACGATGGCCTCTTTTCAAAACATTTTCAAAAACTACACACACAAAAGCACCATTTCAAACAATTGGAAAAGCAAAAGCAAGTGATCTAAACAAGTAACTAAGAGCCCATGGATAACCATGGATGAAAAGGGTGCTTGCACCTTCCCTTTTCATAATCTACTCCCCGAACCCAAGAAAACATCTCAAAGGTCTTTCCTGTGCTTTTTGACCTTTCCTTTGGATAAAATAAAAAGTCGGTGGCAACTCTTGCTAAACCGAAACATTTGCGAACATAAACGCAAAACCTCAAGTCAGTTCTCCCACCGTATCACAGATGGAAAAACCACTCCTTACAAAAATCATTACATAAATGCATCTTTATCGAATGACTAACAGAACCAACAAAACAACATCAGAGCACGATACACTAAGGGTCTTCCTTATCGGTATCATTATTGACATTCTCCTCGACAGGGGGATCTTCAGGATTCGACTGAGGAGAGGGGGCCTTCTCCACTTCTTTAAGATCAATTAAGCGGCCATCTTGCACCACCTTGAAAATTTCATCTCTGATATGGATAAGTCGTGATAAAGGTATAACATTTTCTCTTTTTCTCGCTCGAAATCCTCATCACCAACAGAAAGAACATCCACCTAAGACTTCTTTAGAGCTTATTTCAGTTCAGTAGTAGTCGCCTTAAACTCGTCATTAGCGGCCTTCTCATCCTTTAACCGCTCATCAAGATGGGTAAGAGTGCCCATATTCTTAGACTCCAGAGTCTCTCGGCGCTCTTTCTCTTTCGCCAAAGCCTTCTTTGCGATGGACAACTTCTCAGAATGAGTCTTCAGGGTTTCCTTCAAATGGGTAATCTATTCCTTTAGCTTCATCTCCATCTCCTCATAATCATCTGTAGACTCACAGAGACCACAGGTCAAGACGACACGCCTCATAAGATAGGAGCTAAGATTCTGCGTCATCTTCTGATGACCAATGGACTTCACCTTGTTGACGTCCTCGGTAGCATTGATATGATCATACAAGAATCAGAGCATGTCGAAGCTGTTGGACCAGAACTTAAATTCCTCAGAGGTATAACTATTCTTGGGCTCTCCCATCAGAGAAGTAATCTCCATGTCAGCTCGATAGACTTCATCGCTTAACAGGGTCTTCATCCTCTTAGGAGTGCTTTGTTGTACCTCCTCATGGACAGCCGGGACGAAAGCTTGAGGCTCAGGAACACTGGAAATAGCTTTAGAACCTACTCCTCTATGCTTCTTTAATGTCCGAGTCCAACCCGGATGCGTCCGACTTAATCATAGAGGACCTGCATGCAGTCCTCCGGGCTGCCCTTGCTTCCATAATCAACCTCTTATGCTCAGCCACAGAAAGGTATGTCATCTTATCTACAAGAAAAGAAAAGACCATGTAATACATTGCATAAGGATATACAGTGGTCTAAACAAAAATAAAGGTTATTGCCAAGGAAGTCTGGGATCTGTTCAACGGATAGAGGTAATAAGTCTTTGACCTTCATTATACGGAAGGAATCAAGAACAGCTAAAGACTGGACTTCCAAGTCGCTCAACTTCTTAAATGTGAAACCATATATGGGAGAAGGATCTCGGGTCCAGTAGAAAGGAAAATGGGGTTTCCCACCCAAAGCATACAACACTTGGGGGCACCTCGGCTCACACTTTAGCTTCAGAAATTAATCTTTAAAACCTTGGTAATTAGAGGTTTACACCTGGAGGAAGCTTCTGTGAGAAAGGACATTGACCTGAATCCATGAAAGCTTCTCAACCTCCTTTACCTCATAGAAAGAGAAGAACAAACCGACAGTAGGAATGATGTTCATCACCTCACAAAAAATTTTGAAGGCCTTTATAAAACCCCAACTATTAGGGCGAAGCATTGAGGGCACGTCGTTCATGGCCTCCAGGACGTCGGCCTCAAAATCAAAAAAGGGTATACGGACCTGAAAATCATCCAAAACCCCAGCGTAGAAATAAAAGAAGTCTTCATCAGTGTCCTTCCGACGAAGCACACACACGCGATCCCCTGGGATACACGACTCCGAGATAACATCGCTTTCCTCTCTAGTAAAGGAGATCCTTATCAAGGACCTAATCTTTGAAATCTCTGTATCATCAAGCACATTGTTCTTATAGCCCATGACTTCAGCGTCAAAAGGGGCGGAAGCGGCCATTAGAAGCTCTATAGAACTTGAGAAGGAAGAATCTTGGTCAGAATCACTCAAAGAAGAAAGGGTAAAACCATAGACCTCTTGGGTGGTCTGATTAAACTTCTCCTGACCTAGAGCGCCGCTCATCTCTCGCATGTACTGATCCCATAACTCTCTCATCTCTTCCACACTATAGGGTTTCATAGCATTTCTCTCATCGTCACACACTCTCAAAACGACCATAATCTAAAAAAGGCAAAAACGTAAAGGAAGGAGTAAAAGAGGAAATACCTGGAAAAGGAATGGACGCTTGAAGGAGAGTAAAAACATTCTTTTGCAAGGATAATCGTCTTCTGTAGTTACCAAGATAGAAAAGGACGTAAGGAAATAGGGAATTTAATAGAGTCCAGTGAATAATAAACTAGGTATGGGGAGCGTCGCCCAATAAACAGGAGTTTAGGTGGGAGTCATCATTACCTCAAGAAAGAGAAAATGGTGACTCTTTGTTCTGTGACACGTGGACCAGGAACAGGGCAGCAACCTGACAATGCCTGTGTTACCTTCCGTGACTATGTGATCGAATACGACATCCTCACGAAAAGAGGACTTGAACTCTGGGGGCATATGTACAACCCAGATATAACAGGTCCTACCGGGTAGTGTAACTGACAAAGAGAAAGGGATGAACTAGTAAATGATTTAAGGTGAAGATACTCGGGGTATAACCCGGTTAAGGGAACACCAGACGTCTCATAAGCCCGAGTAGCATCTCGCCCTCGTCGTCAACTCGAATAAGGAAGATGACCGGGTAGCTCCTGCTCATAACTGATCACCTTCTCGACCCATTAAAGCATGTAACCGTCGACAGCACATTCATTGCTGTGTTACACAACACTAATCATCCTCATTCACGGAGACGGTGGTGGTTACATAATTATGGAACTCAAGAGTCCTTCATTAACTGAGGCTCTTGATTAAGCCAAGACAATCACTATATAAAGAGGCTTCCATAAGAGGAGTAAGCAAAACATTCATCTTGGGATGCACGCATCACTGTCGTAGCTTCCAAATTCCCCAATAATATCATCAACTCACTCCGCTAGGCTCTCCCTAATTGCCTTATGGGAAATAGGTCGGATATTTGTTCTACACAGGAACAAAATATATATATATATATATATATATATATATATATATATATATATATATATATATATATATATATATATATATATATATATATATATATATATATATATATATATATATATATATATATATATATATATATAAAACATTTTTCGGACGTTTGATTTTATTTCAAACATTTTTAAAAATCTATAATTGAAAAAATTATTAATAATTTATGTATTTGGTCTATATACATATACCAAATACATATACAAGCAGTCCAATTTAAAATAATAATAATAATAATAATAATAATAGATTAATATGCTTTGTATAAGTTTTTAACATATAATAATATGAGTCAAGATCGACCATAAATCCATGAGCAATTAACCACTAAAAATTTTCTATTTAAAATAAATTATCAAAACAAATTTGACATTTTAATTTGTGAAATAGTTTTTTCAAAATTATATTTATATACTTTCTTGTAAGCATTTTTCTATTATTTCTTAAAGGGTTAAATTCACTTTACCCCCCTGCAATAGCAGCGAGTTTTGATTTACTCCCCTTTTAAATAAAAAAATCTTTTCGCCCCTTAACAAATATAGATTCCAAAACAGAAAACCTTACAGCCCAAGATTCCATTTGAGTCTCTGACGTGGCCTGTGACACTCTTGCTGAGTGTGTAATTAAATGTCACATTGACTTTTTTAATATTTTTAATTAAGAGACTTGGAGACTAAATTAAATCAATTATCAAAATATATTATTTGGGCTTAAACCCATTTTTTATTTCAAAGCAGTTTGCATACTCAACAAGCTCTCAATTTATTCGACAATATATGTGGTTGGTATATAAACACTAATGTTTACTTGTTATCAATCGATGTGAGACTCCTGAAACCCACAATTTAAGTCTGACACATCTTTTCTTACTTTTCCTTGTTGACTACAATGGCCATCCCTTTCTTCCACTTGCTGTGAATATGCTCGTAACTTTACAACAGTCTGGACAATCATTGGAAGTAAATTATTAATATATTCTGGCCATTACTACCAAGATTGAGATTAAATGATTCTGGCCAAAGGCTTGATGTTGGTGGTGTGCTGATTTTGTTTCGCGAGCAGTCTATAATATATTTTAGCCACTCCAGCGAAGAGTGAGATTAAGTAACTCCTATTATTTTCTTATACTTGTACCACAAGGAATATAGGGTAGCAAATTGTATTGTGTTGAAGAGTCTTATTTTTTATGGTTAGGGCTTATGCTGATATTTGTGATCCTGGTGCTTAAAGAAGCATTTTTTTTGTTGGACTCAAATTATGAGAATCTTAAAGAACATTATGCCATAGTGAGACTATCACCTCCTTTTTAGAATTCACCTTATTATTATGTCTGTTAATTCCTAGAGTAAAAGTCCTTGTACCAGATGGAATTGGTGGATTGTATGATCCCTGCACTCTATCTAAAGTCCCAGAACACGTGTTAACATCTATAACAAAACTCAGCCATTCTTCCTAACACCTTAAATGCACTCTCCAGTATTGCAGAGGTTGTAAAAATGTTGACGAGTTGGAGCTTATGGTTTGGTGTTTTGTGCATAATACAAGCAGCTCTGCAAACATGAAAACAAAAACTCTACATTTTAAGAGTCCCACATTGCTTGTAATAGAAATAGAAATAATGTTTATATAACAAAGAGACCCAACACTAAATGAATTGAAAATGGACAGGTACGGGTAAATGGGCCTTTAATAAAAAATGGGCTTAAGCCCAAATAATATATTTTAATAATCAATTTAATTTATTCTCCAAGTCTCTTAATTAAAAATATTTAAAAAGAGCCAAGGTGGCATTTAATTACACAGTCAGCAAGAGTGTCACAGCCACGTCAGAAACTCAAAGGGAATCTTGGGCTGTAAGGTTTTCTGTTTTGGAATCTGTATTTGTTAATGGGCGAAAAGAGTTTTTTTTTAAAGGGGGATAAATCAAAACTCGCTACTATTGCAGGGGGGTAAAGTGCATTTAACCCATTTTTAAAATATAGAATACATAATATTTAAAAATTTAAAAATAGGAATTTCTAGAAACTTCTTTTAATTTTTTTTTTAAATTAAAACTATTTTTGTTATCATAAACATACATTTTGTTATATCATTTCCCTAAAAAAAATATAAATTATTGAAGAATGGGAAGCTCTCAGGGAAGGGTAAGACCGCCGAAAAAGGTAACCCAATCGTCGGGAACGAATTGTGGAAAAGTTGCATCGCCGACGGTGGTGGTGGTGCTGGAAGGATTGACAGAAGATGTTGAGAATGTCAAGGTTGCGGAAGTAGAAGAGGAGCTAAAGGAAAGTGAAAAGATTGAAGACGATGCAAAACTAGGGTTCGCTACAAACCCTAGAAATAAGGAAATTGCTAAACCAAAGAATATGAATGGGGGAAAGGATAAAATTTGGGTGGATGTTATCAGAGGGAATAGACATTCAAAAAACGATATGCAACTTCAATTTGTCGCGTCAAAGGTTGTTAATGGAAAAATTGAAGTTCAGATTGAAGAGGAAGATGTGGCATCTGAACTACGATTCTGGGAAGCCTCCATGATTATTATAATACAGTGGGAGAACTGATTTGGTTGTTTTGCGTTTGATCGCAAATGTTGAGGTTAGCAAGAGTCGCCATCGACTTTTCTTTTATCCAACAAGGAAAGGATGAAAAGAACAAGAAAGACCTTTGAGATTATTTCTTGATTTCATGGGGTAGATTATGAAAAGGGAAGGTGTTAGCACCATTTTCATCCATAGTTATCTATGGGCTCTTAGTTTCTTACTAGATCACTTGCTTTGTTTGAAAATGTGCTTTGTGGTGGTTTTTAAAGTATTTTTGAAAAGGCGCCTTCTTTTAGGCGAACTTTGTAATGATTCTCGTTTCGTAAGAACGTATACAAAGTGTTGGACTTTTAAAAAATATTTCATGTTTTGAAAGTGTTTGTTTATTTTGAAAGTGTTTGGTGTGTGTTTGTTTTGAAAGTGAGCAAGCAACTAAGAATGTTTCTACCTACTCAAAAGTATTTTGTTCATTTCTCTCCTTTCCTTTGATATTGTTATCTTACCATTTGATTGGTAAGAAGCCTTATCTTTGGATGTAAAGGGAATGGCATGGGTCATCATATAGTCATGATAGCAATATTGTGAGATATCTTAGCATTTCTCTTGAGGGACTAAGATCATTTGAAAGGCAACATTTGTAGCGTCATCGAGGGACTATGATCTTATATTTTGATTGTTTTTGCTAAGACGTCTCACATGCATAACATGACCATTTTTATAAGGAAAAAAGTGGAATTACCCTAAGGTTTCATGTGTGCATAGTGTGTATTTTTTCATGCTTGGTTTATCTTGAATTAGGGTTCTCTAAGCATTGATTTTATCTTTCCATACAAACCATAATTTACTAGCATTGATATGAAAGCGATAAATTGCGGAAAGTAAATTTACTATGCTATTACATCAATAGGGGGATGGGGTGTACAAATTTACAAATGGGGATTTCAAGAAATTAAAGCCTAATTATCTATAATAACCATATTGAAACTTGAATAATGTACAAGAATTGAAAGGAATATAATGTACAAGGATATAAATGGAAAAAAGAAATGGAATTTGTTTGGATTTTGTTAAGGAAAATGGTTTTAACCTAATTATCTAAAAGAAAATAACTAATTAAAATAAGTAAAATTAAACCCAAGTTTAAAAGAAATAAAATTAATCAAGAAAGCATTTTTAGGTTTTTTTAGAAAAGGTTTTAAGTTTAATCAAAATAGAATGGAGATTAATTAATTAAAAGAAAACCTAAATTCTAAGTTAATTTTAATTAAAAAAGAAAATAACTAAACCTAAATCTAATTATTAATTTATTAAGAAAAAGGAATTAAGTTTTTTATAAGAAAAATGTTTTGTCTTTTTGTTTTTAAAGGAATAAAATATAAGTATATAGAATGCAAATAATAAATAAAAATATTTTTGGAATTTTTTATTTAATAAATAATAATAATAATATATTTAAGAAAATAAAATAAAATATGAAAAATAAAGTCAGGAGGTAAAAATGGAATTTAGGGTGTTTGTTAGGAAAAAACAGTTTTTCTTTGAAGCCTGGCCCATTAAGCGTTTTGTTTGGATATCAGAAAAAAAGAATAAAAATAAAATAAATGGGTTGTGTTGCCAAAAGGAAACAAGGGGGTCAGAATAAGTAAAAATGCAAAGGCCCAGTTGTGGAGGCCACGGCGCGCTGGCTTGTAGCAAAAAAGAAAGAAAATGTTGAGAAAAAGGAAAAATGGCAGCGCTGGGGCTTGAACCAATGCCCTCTACAATAAACGTGTGTTGCCTTACCACTGGGGTGGATATACATCCGTTAACTTAAACAAAACCATAAATATATATTACAAATCCATTCCTAGAAATGAACTTCATCTTCAACCTCCAGCCAGGGTCCCTGTATCTCATTCATTTCTAATCCATTCTCAAAACTTCCAACATCAAACTTGTTAAAAAATTTACCAGGATTTCAGACATGTAAACAATTTGGACTAACAATCAAAGATTATAATGTATTTCTAAAAGTACCAAATCCTGAACTAACTTTATTCAGAGATTCAAACCTAAAATTCTTTAAGCTCAGGCAAAATAAATGAAAACTATGGATATGTACAGCTTCATGGTAGTGATATCTACATTTTGTCTTTGAAAATGAAAGCCTAACAATGCCTAAATGAAGAGATGAAAGTTCAGAAAAATACCTCAAGAACTAGAAATCGTGAGATGATATTGAGCTGCTTTCAAGTGATGGTGATGATCAGGTTAGCTTCCTCAAGTTCCCAGGAGGCTAATGCAATGCTTAGCTTGAGCTATGGATGGCTGGAATGGTCTGGAAAAGTCAAGTTGCAGACCTTTGTTTTTGGTTATAGAGGATGGTGATGGAGATGTTATAGTTCTAAAACAGGTACAGGGATGGACTATATTTGAGGTATAGAAGCTTTGTAAATGATTTTGAGGGAAAACACACGAGGGAAATGAAATATACAAGTTCAAGGGCAAAACTGTGTATCAATGGTATTTTTTGAGCAATTTCTGGTTTGTGAGTGTTTGAGAGAGTTTCAGGCCTTAGCATTCATGTGTTATCTTGCAAATAGTGTATTTACTTATAGGCAAAAGGTTTTGAGACTTGAAACAGCTCAGAATTTGAATTTACATGTTTAAGCTCAAAATTGGATTTTTTAACAAAACAAGTTTCCATGCCTTGTACTTAGTTCATAGAGTTTTTAACCACTTTAAACACAATCCCTATGACTTTATGGATGGAGTGTACTCAAATAAAACAAGTTAGGAGCTCAAGAAGTTGACTTTGTGCATAAAGCTTGCTTTACAAGAATGGGTATGTTTCTTTCTCCCCAAAATGGCAAATTGGTTTGGACAAAGCTTGAAGCACTTGGATAAGGGCATAATAAGTTGTGAAAACCATTAATTATGGAGTGAAAAACAAGTTTGAGGCCTGCAAAGTGAGCATTATGCAGCATGGCTATGGATTTGGTTCATGTTCATCACAAAATATATCTTGCAAAACAAGTTTGAAACCCTAACTTCTTACCTTCAATTCTCTTAGCTCAAGTATGGCCTTGATGAGTTCTTGGACATTTTGGAAAGCGCGTAACATCCCCTACAACTTTCATGTTGGACATTTTTGAAAATTTAATTTGGAACTACGTGAAAAGTTGCCATGAAGTTAGGTCAAAATCCTGCCTAACTAGGGCAAAATTTCACTAAGTCTTTTAGTTTTATGGACATGTCTTCATAAATTCATAACTTGAAATACAAGCATTTTTAGAAAAGGTTCTGCCCTATAATGTTTTAGATCTCATTGAGATCTACAACTTTCATTTTGGAAGTTTTCCTTGAATCATCTTGCATCATGGTGGAAATTTGGCACAAAGTTATGAAAAAATGTTAAGTTTCTAACACTTAGAAAAAATTCTAAGTCCTTGAATTTTGACTTTTCAAAGATGATTTTGACTTTTTGATTTTTTTGATAAACAAGTTTCATATTTTGACATGTCTTGATGAAATATGATTTTTGAAACTTGATTTTGATCAAAAAGTCAAAGTTTGACTTTTCAGTGTATAGTTGACTGAAATTCATTTGTCAATCCAATGATCTTGAGAGGTGATTTGAACTATGAAATTAGGTCAAGATGGTGCATTTTAATCCTTGAGATCATGTCTTAAACCAATAAATCATTTTCTTGGTCAAAAGTCAAGAAGTGAGCCTTCTTAATCAAAACCCTAATTTTGACCATTTTGACCTTTTAGTGTTCTGATCAAATTTCTTTGAGGAATTTTGATCCAAACTTGACCAATTGACATATATGAGTTCACAATGTTTATATGGATCAAAAATTATGAAGTTTGACTGCCAATTGATCATAGTTGACTTTTCCCTAATACAGTTGATTTTAGGTCAACTAATCAACTGACTGAGCAAAAATATGATCCAAAGCTTGAAACTTGACATGAGAAATCTTGGGGATCCAAAATTATCCATGAAAGTCATATAAGGCATTATAAGTTCAATTACATTTGTAAAAACTCAAACCCTAATTTTGAGTTGTCAGTGTTTAAGGACGTGTTTTGAGCTAATCAAACCTTGTGTAGTCTTGAACCAATGGAGATCTTATGAGAGATTTCTTGAGAAATAAGAGGGAAAATTTTGGGGTACAACAGTTATCCCTGTTAAATCTTCTTAAACCTGAAGAGTTAGATTGGCGGATCCGCCATTCATGACTAGAAGGTGAAAGATGATTGAACACTAAAGTGCCCAAAAATTTGCACTCGAAGATGTATTGAGAATGGGCTTATAGATGCCATTTGGAGGAATGATGGTAAATACTGGAAGAAGTATCAGCATAAATCTTTGTTCGATTTATACTAAAACTTAATGTTTTGCATGTGGAAAAAAGGGTTAGTTAGTATGCATGGCGTTCTCAAGATGAGTGAGATTGTGCTAAATGTGCTTCGTATGCATATGCTATGATGCATGAATGTGGGATTTTACTTAGATGCATATTTTTCCAGGAAAATAAATCCCTTACTACTTCTGAGGAGTTCTGGGAAGCTGAATCCCGGATTTCTGTTGGGAATGAAGAATATACATATCTTCAAATTTTGTTAAAAGAATGCTTCCGCCGTGGATTATCTTTTGAATGTTAGTCGTTATCTGGTTGGACTCCAAGTTTCACACCAACTTGCTGAGGATGAGGAAGTCAACTGCTATCTGGTCATATTCCAGGTTTTACAGTAACTTACTGGGGAAGAATAAATTAAATGTTATTTGGTCGGATTTCAGGCTTCGCATAAAATTTCTTGAAGTTGAAGTGTTATCTGGTCGGATCCAGGCTTCACAGTAACTTGCTTGAAACTAGTTGCTATCTTGTCAGATTCCAGACTTCACAACGAATTTCTGAGGGAATAAAGTAATTGATATCTAGTCGGATCTAGGCTTCACAATAACTTACTTGAAAATATGAAGTTGAACTGATATCTAGTCGGGTCCAGGCTTCACAGTAACTTGCTTGAAACTAGTTGTTATCTGGTCAGATTCCAGGCTTCACAATAAATTTCTGAGGGAAAAAAGTTAATTGTTATCTGGTCGGATTCCAGGATTCACAATAACTCGTCTGAAACGATAAAGTTGAACTGATATCTGGTCGGGTCCAGGCTTCACAGTAACTTGCTGGGGTAGAGGAAAAATCTATTGGGGAAAAGAAGTTAAACCCTTGTCTGGTTGAGTCCAGGTTCTTCAATATCTCGAGGAGTTAAACTTGTATCTGGTCGGGTCCAGGATTCAAAGTGTCTTGAGAAGTTAACTATTATCTGTTCGGGTCCAGGCTTCATAGTAACTGAAAATTATACTATTATCTGGTCGAGGCCAGGCTTCATAGTATTTGAAAATTGTACTATTATCTGGTCGGGCCCAGGCTTCATAGTATTTGGAAAGTTTCACTATTATCTGGTTGGGTCCAGGCTTCATAGTATTTTTAATGAATGAAGTTGAATGTTATATCGTCGGATCCAGGCTTCATAACAACTTATTGAAGTTAAAACTGTTATCTGGTCGAATTCCAGGATTCCTAGTAACTTTTGGAGATAGAAATGACTTTGTTGGTGACTTCATTGGGGATTAGGGGTTGTGGCCCTCTGATTTGTAATAGTTTAAGAGGCAAACTCAAGATGGAGAGGATAGACTCAGTCGGGGAAGATATATTTAGCTGGGGAAATAAACCTTGTTGAAGAAATAAACCTTGTTGAGGAATACTTGACGAACTGTTGACGATGTGAGTTCTTTTAGGAAGAGATCCACAAAGCTTCTTCTTTTAGGACCAACTTAGATGGGGAGAGAGCTGTCAAGAGATTAAGACTCTGGCTGGGGATCAACCTATGCAAAGAGACTTTGTGGGCAACTCTGTTGGCGATTGGTTTATTGTATCCGTCCTTGTGGGGATAATGCTAATGAAATAACTTTGTAGGGATATTTCATATACATTAGAGAGATGTTTGATACTTCTTAGCAGAACACATGTGCCAAATAGTTTTAATCATATTCACATGCATATGTTCGTTCAATTTTAGTCATTGGACATCTTTGCATTCAAAACAAAAAAATAGAAAGTTTGCACTTCAAAGTATATTTGTATTGATATTTTTCCCATGAATGGGCGTTTTTGTACAAAGAGACAGAGATCCTAGTAAGAGGAAATCGACGAAAATAAAAAAAATTGAAAACAAAAACAATAGCCATGTGGAAGTGATCTCATTGCATTCCAACTCTACTATTGCCCTAATGTCTTTGAATGTCCCTTGTCGTTGACAGAAGTTGATTGGATTGATCTTGGACCGTTTAAACTCGGACCTTGGTAATAAAGTCGACTGTGGTGATTCCACGGGACATAGTCATACGCTTTTAATCCTTAACTTTTACCTGGACCTTCCTTTCCGGTTTTCAGCCCACCAGGATACCCATTTTTGCCCAAGTCTCCCTTTCGGGTTTTCAACTTGCCATGTGTACAATCTTTTGCATATAGTCCTAATTTTTGCCCAAACCTTTTGGTTTTCTGGGATGCCCTTATCTTGCCTAGGTGTGTCAACCTAGTGGGTCTCTTATGCGTAGTATTTTTTAACTATGTTGCATTCACAGGATGTGGGAAGTCTTCACCGTCCATGGTAGTCAGCATCATGGCACCACCAGAGAACACTCTCTTGACAACAAATGGCCCTTCGTAGGTGGGAGTCCATTTTCCCCTGGGGTCACCTTGCGGAAGAATGATGCGATTTATTACCAAGTCACCAGCTTGATATATTCTAGGTCTGATCTTTTTGATGAAAGCCTTAATCATACATTTTTGGTATATCTGACCATGACAAACGGCAGCCAGTCTCTTTTCATCGATCAAGTTCAACTGATTCAATCTTGTCTGAATCCATTCGTCTTTGCCTAGGCCTGCCTCATTCATAATCCTTAATAAGGGAATCTGAACTTCCACTGGCAGAACAGCTCCCATGCCATAGACCAAAGAAAAGGGAGTTTCCCCAGTAAATGTCTGAGTTGAAGTACGGTAGCCATGAAGAGAAAACGGTAACATCTCATGCCACTCTTTGTAGGTTACTACCATCTTCTGCATAATCTTCTTAATTTTTTTGTTGGCCGCTTCCACAGTTCCATTCATTTTAGGTCTATAAGGAGAAGAATTGTGATGCTTGATTTTGAACTGAGTGCAAAGTTCGGTAATCATATCATTGTTGAGGTTAGTCCCATTGTCGGTGATGATCCTTTCGGGGATACCATAGTGGCAGATGAGGTTGTGTTTGATGAACCTGGCTACCACGCTCTTTGTGACCGAGGAAAATGAGGCGGCTTCGACCCATTTGGTGAAATAATCAATAGCGACAAGAATGAAATGATGTCCATTGGAAGCAGTGGGTTTGATCTCTCCAATCATGTCAATGCCCCACATTGCAAATGGACATGGAGCGGTCATGACGTTCAGAGGGATAGGAGGCGCATGGACCTTGTCAACATAAATTTGGCATTTGTGGCAAGTTCTTGAGTGGTGATGGCAATCAGTCTCCATTGTTGACCAATAGTAACCAGCTCTCAGGATTTTCTTGGCCATAGTATGTACGATAGAGTGAGTCCCAAAGAGACCATCATGCATGTCTTCCATAATTTCCACTGCCTCCTTCTTGTCCACACATCAGAGTAGAGTAGAGTCATGGTTGCGTTTGTACAAGATTCTATTACTTATGAAGAATTTGGCTGAAAATCTTCGTAAGAACTTTCTGTCATTGATGGATGCTCCCTCAGGGTACTCTTGTGCTTCAAGGTATCTCTTCACCTCATGGTACCATGGCTTTTCTGTGTCATTGTTGAGCTCATAGCAGTGCGCAGGTTCGTCAAATCTTTCAATTGTAATCATAGGAGCTACGTTGTCCCATTTGACTTTGAACATGGAAGACATTGTTGCCAAGGCATCAACTAGTTGATTTTCTTCCCTAGGGAAGTGTTCAAATGTGACCTCTTCGAAGTAAGGAATCAGAGATAGCACAAACTCCTTGTAAGGGATGAGGTTAGGGTGCTTAGTGTCCCAATCTCCTTTTACTTGGCTAATCACTAGAGCGGAATCCCCAAACATATTCAAATGCTTGATCCTCAAATCAATGGTAACCTTCAGACCCAAAATGCATGCTTCGTACTCAGCCATGTTGTTCATAAAGTTGAAGCATATTATGGCAGTGAAGGGGGTGTGGCAACCTTCAGGGGAGATTATCACAGCACCAATTTCGTTGCCCAAAGCGTTGGAAGCCCCATCGAAGACCATAGTCCATCGGGATCCTTGTTCAGGTTCGTCATACGGTTCAGGTTTTGTGCAGTCGGTCACTAGCATAATATTCTCATCCGCTAATACACTTCCTTTGATGGCCTTTTGCATTGTGTATTGAATATCATACTCAGTCAAGATCATCTGCCATCTAGTTATCCGTCTGGAGAGAGCAGGTTTCTCGAAGATGTACTTGATAGGGTCCATCTTAGAAATCAGTAGAGTGGTATGAGTCAACATATACTGTCTTAGCCGGCGAGCAACCCATGCCAGAGCGCGGCAAGTTTTCTCGAGCAGTGAATATCTGGTTTCACAATCGGTAAACTTTTTGCTCAGGTAATAAATAGCATGCTCTTTTCGGCTAGACTCGTCATGTTGGCCCAAAACACACCCCATAGAATTCTATAGCACTGTCAAGTACATGATCAAGGGTCTTCCTTCAACTGGAGGCATGAGAATAGGAGGTTCTTGTAGATATTCTTTGATTTTTTCGAAGGCAACTTGACATTCATCATTCCATTTGACTACTTGATCTTTCTTCAAGAGTTTGATGATTGGCTCACAAGTAGCAGTTAAGTGAGATATGAAGTGGGAGATGTAGTTAAGACGACCCAGGAATCCTCTAACCTCCTTTTCAGAGTGGGGGACTGGCATTTCTTGGATGGCCTTTACCTTGGTAGGATCAACTTCTATGCATTTACCACTGATAACAAAACCTAGAAGCTTTCCAGATCGTACTCCGAATGTGCACTTATTAGGGTTCAACCTCAACTTGTACTTTTTCAGCCTCTCGAATAGCTTGTATAAGTGATCGAGATATTCCTCTTCAGTTTGTGATCTTGCAATCATATCATCCACATATACCTCTATCTCATGATGGATCATGTCAGGAAACAAAGCTATCGTAGCCCTTTGATATATTTCCCCTGCATTCTTTAATCCGAATGGCATGACCTTGTAGCAAAAGGTGCCCCATTGCATAACGAAAGTGGTCTTCTCCATGTCTTTGGGGGCCATCCTAATTTGATTATAGCCGGAGAAACCATCCATGAAAGAGAATACTTTATGCTGAGCGGTATTATCGACCAAGACATCAATATGAGGTAGAGGGAAATCATCCTTGGGACTTGCCCTATTCAGATCCCTATAATCTACGCACATACGAACTTTTCTGTCTTTCTTTGGCACTGGCACCACGTTTGCAACCCATTTGGGATAAGATGGCATAGCTAGGAATCCTGCATCAAATTGTTTCATCACCTCAGCTTTTATCTTTTCAGACATGTCAGGCCTCATGCGATGAACTTTTTGTTTGACAGGAGGACAATCTTCCTTTGTCGGAAGATGATGAACTACAATGTCGATATCCAACTCTGGCATATCTTCATACAACCAAGAAAACACTTCCATATAGTCATGAAACATCTGAACCAATCTGCTTTTGACACTGCTTTCCAAGTTAACGCCGATCTTGACCTCTTTCTTGTCTGTCTCGGTACCTAGATTGATGACTTCAACTGACTCTTTGTGTGGCTGAATAGCCTTTTCCTCTTGTAATAGATGTCTGGATAGTTCTCCCGGTATTTCATAATCTTCCTCGACTTTGTCTTTGGCATTGTTAAATGGACGTTCGAAGTCATAGTCGGCAATAGTAGAGTCATTGGCAATGAGATCCAGAGTGGACGAGGACCTGCAAGAGTGTGCGTATGTATGTGTGTATGTGTGTGTGTGTGTGTGTGTGTGTGTGTGTGTGTGTGTGTGTGTGTGTGTGTGTGTGTGTGTGCATGTAAGACACATGGCTATTTTGAAAATGCATTGAAGAAAAAGAAAGACAATAAGCACAAAAGTTCGAATGCAAAAAAAAAGTCTAATGGTTTGTATTGAATGATCATATGATAAAATGAACATAAATAAAACCCTTGACAAATGGACCATAGTGCCCCGGGCTAGGCACATGGCTTAAAAGTCATCGTTTAATATTATAGACAAAATGTTCTTGAATTAATAGAAAGCAATAAACAAGTAATTACTCCTCAATGAAGGAGATGGTAACAAAGTCCTTTACGTGCCAATTATTGAGCTTTGTTGTAGTAGGATATACCCATTCTTCAAATGCACATCCATCATCAGAATCACCCACAACGTTTACTTCATGACTTCCAATATGGAGAGGGGTCTTTCCCGCACGAGCGCGCCTCACTTCCTTCTGAGCCTTGATAGTGAAACCCAAACCACATTTGTCTACTTTGAATGGGATCTCGGGGAGTTACTCCCAAGTATCACAACTTCCTTATTTGACTACGGCATGAGCATCTCTAAATGAAACCATCTTTGGTATGACCTTAACAGCTTTGGACACATCAGAGGAAATTTTGGCAGTAGCAACCATTGGTGGCACAACTTCAAAAGCCTGACACGGGGTTTCTATAAATTCGCCATCCATCTCCACATATTTGAAAGAGTTAAGGTGGCTTACCATGAACTCCTCTTCACCACAGACAGTGACAATCCTTTCTTTGACCGGATACTTGAGCTTTTGATAAAGGGTTGACGTTATTGCCCCTGCTCCGTGGATCCAAGGGTCACCCAGCAAACAGGAGTAAGTAGGACAGATATCCATGATGTAGAAAGTAGATTTGAAAATCTGTGAGCCCACCTTGATCGGGAGATCCACCTCTCTATGAACTGTCCTTTTGGATCCATCGAAAACCCTCACAATAATATCACTTGGTTTCAAAACTAGTCATTCACAGTCTAAATGGTCCAAAGCCCCTTGGGTAGCACGTTTAAAGAAGAGCCAGTGTCAACCAGAACATGTGCTAGGGTAGTCCCCTTACATTCAACAGAAATATGCAGAGCTTTATTATGGTTCTTTCTAAGTGGTGTCAGATGAGCATCCGAGAACCCCAAACCATTTTCGGCCGTCAAGCTTGCCACACAATTTTCAAACTGGTCAGTCGGGGTCTCATGAGGGACATGAGCCTTCTTCAAGAATTTGATTAACGCCCGAGCATGAGCATCGGAATAGAGTAGCAAAGATAACATAGAAATCTTGGAAGGGGTTTACCCCAGCTGCTCCTCTATCTTGAAATCACTCCTTTTTATAATTTTCAAGATCTCATCCATTTCTCGAGCGGAATGTTCCTCAGCAGCAATGCCTTTTATGGGTATTTCTGTCTCAACAGGCACAACTACTTTCTCTTTTCCCCTTGTGTCAGCACTAGGCTTAGTAGTGGTGATGCGGACAGGTGCCTTTGTAACAGTTAGTGGTGAGATGTTGGGTGAAAAGATTCTCCCAGTTCTGGTCACCTTACTAGAGCCAGTAATGTTACCAATGTCATCATCTTTTCTTTCTTCAATCCAAGCGTCTTGCTTTATTCCATGGTAAAACACCTCAGCACCATAGTTCTGTGGCACTGCTTTGTTGGAAGAGTATGGAATTGGCCCGGGGGCGGTGATTATCAGAGGAGTAATAGTCGGCTCATTTGAAATCCTGATAGAACCCTTGGAGGAGATCCTAAGAGGCTTGTTTGAGATTGTTATGATGGAGAGGTCTTCAAACTTATTGGTCAAACTTTTGGAAGACAGAGTCTTCTCAAATAGGATCTCATGGCTATTTATCAGGCGTTGAATGTCTTCCTTCATCCCTTTGCATCTATTGAGTTATGTGGCGCAACAGTTGCAATCCTTCAAACAGCCAGGGAAAATCCTAGCTTTCAGCAGATTCTTTTTGATAATGTTTAACAGAGTAGTCAAGTCTTCGACGGAGGAAACAAAAATGGTATCTTCAACAGCATTGACACCCTTGCCATGGTTTGGCATTGGTGTCGTTATCACATTGGAAATTGGAGGAGGATCAAATTCAATGGTCTTGTTGTCTATTAAGTCTTGAATTTTATTCTTCAGTGCCCAGCATTGGTCAGTCTCATGCCCGGGACTATTCGAGTGATATGCACACTTGGTATTCAGATTGTATTTAGGTGAGGAGGTATCTGGATTGGCCGGAGGATCACGCAGTGTCACCAAATTAGCCTTTAGCGGGTGTTGTAAATCTTGGGATAGCGATATGCCTATCCTTGTGTATTGTCTTCACGGAGCCTCAAACCGTTGATGATTGGAAGATTGTCTTTGAACAGGTGGTGGGTTGGAAATCCGAACAGCATTAACGGATGGACGGCCATCCTTCTTGGTATGGGCCCTTTCCCCATACACAACATTCGTTTCTTTCTTCTTGGTAAAAGGTTTCTTTATGAGATTGGAGGTGGAAGCAGATGTTATGGGAATCTTCCCACTTTTGATACCGCTTTCAACTCTCTCACCGGTTAAGATCAGCTCGGTGAAACCGGAAGAAGAACAACCAACCAATAAGTTGAAAAATGGACCAGATAAAGTGCCTATAAACATATCAATGTGCTCCCTGTCGGTTAATGGTGGTTGGACCCTACTGGCAAGATCTCTCCACTTTTGGGCGTACTCTTTGAACCCTTCACTCTTACCCATTGTCATGTCTTACAGTTGAACTCTTGTCGGCGCCAGGTCGGCATTGTACTGGTATTGGTGGTAGAAAGTGGTGGCTAAGTCTTCCCATGTATGGATACAGGAACCCTCCAATTGGTAAAACCACTCTAGTTGCTCCCAACTAAGCTTTCTTGAAAGAAATGAACCCAGAGTTTCTTTTCGGTGGTGTACGGTTGAATTTTGCGCACATAAGACTTCAGGTGAAGTTTTGGGTAGGAAACCACATCGTATTTAACAAAGACTGGTATCTTGAATTTGTGGGGAATGACAACCCCAAATATTAAACCCAAATCACCAAAATCCAAACCGGGGACGGCTTGAATCTCAACGGACTTCAGTCTATCCTCTAGCTGCTTGTACTTAAAATCGGCAGGAGGATACTGCTAGTCAAAATAATTCTCATCATCATACGCTTGATCATTGATACACCCAGCCTGGGTACTCCTTGCTTCTCCAATTTGATTTTCGTCTTCCTCAGACGAATCTTCCACTACCGGTATCTTACGGATCGACTCTTTGAATCTTATACCCCTGTTGACTAAAGCTTTCCTCTTTGGTTTCTTTTTGGCTGCTAGCAACGCCATCAACTCTTGTTGCCCCTTGGCCAGGGTCAGCAGAGTCTCTTGAAACTGGGAGTTTTGTGCTTGTAGGTCTTTCACTGTTTTCTCGATATCCATCTTGCTGAAATAAACAGCAGAAAGATAAGGAAACTTGCCATGGAAAACTTGTTATGTTATGATGCATGGAAGATGTGTATGCAAATGATTTCAAGGATTTATGAAATTTAAATTTGTCTAGACAAAGAATGAACAAACGTCAGTTTCCATTAATTAGTTCAAAATGATTACATGGTGCCTCTTGGGCTTACAAAATAAGTCTCTAAGATAAAAAGGTTGAACGCATTCTCTTTGGTGCAAGATAGGCGTTCAAGCTCTGCTCTTCATGTAGTTGCTTTGTAAGCTCCAAAACCTTTCTCTCGCTAGTGTAGAATTGAGCTTCGAAGGTATCTCGTTCTTCCTTTAGCTGAATCCAACCTTTTTGCAAGTCTTCAAGAGAAGTAGGCATGTCGGGATGGAGGACAGTGTACGGGATATCTTCTTCAGCCACAGGCTCCAAGATAACTGGTAGGATGGAGGGGTAAGGCATCATGAGCTTCTGAGCACGAGCTCGTACCCACCTAAGGTAAGGCTCAAGGGGAATAGAATTCTTGTGTCCCAGCGTCTTACTATCCACTTTGTTTACTGTGATACGGTGGCCAGAACCGGGACGGTTTTTTAGGAATGCTGGTTTGCATTTTGCGTTTGTGTTTGCAAAATATCGCGGTAAGCAAGAGTCGCCACCGACTTTTATTTTATCCAACAAGGAAAGGAAAAAAGCACAGAAAAATTCCCTTTTTCAAGATTTTGAGTACGTGGGTAGATTATAGAAAGGGAAGGTATTAGCACCCTTTCTATCCGTGGTTTTCCACGGGCTCTTAGGTACTTGCTCATCATTTTCAAAATTTCTTGTGTGTTTGATTTGAAAAAAGTTTTTGACTTCAATTTAACCCTTGCTTCTGTCTTCAAGAGTGTTACGAAGTGTTTTTGAAAACTTTGTTTGAAATGAGTGTATGTGTGAAAAAAGTTTGTTTGGATTGAGCAAGTACTTAAGATTCTACCTACTCGAAAAAGAGAATTGTCCTATGTTTGTTTCCTTTAGACAATGCTATCCCACTATTAGTGAGTAGGTAGCACCGTCATCGGAGTTTTGAAGGTCAATTCGAAAGGGACGTACGATCACTAAAGCAATGTTAGGATGTCTTAGTAGTAACCCTAATGTCTTAGATCAATTATTTGAGGCAACAATTCCGAGGCAACCATTTCGAGGCAACTTTTCCGAACGAGACTTTGATCTTTGTTTAGAAAAAGAGCGATCACTAAAATATCCTATACTTAATGATCATTTACCGAAGGCAACTGAAGTGGGAGTGTACCCTAGGAGTGCGCATGTGCGAGTGATTCAATTTCAAGTTTATTATCTTTGTACATTTAGGGTTAGCTAACCGTTTTAAAGTTAATCATACATTCTTGTCATGCATCCCTATTATTCATACATCTAACAGTTAATATTTTACAGAATTTAAAGTGCGAAAAATAAGCTACGCTATTACAAGGCTTTGGGTATTTACATAGCCAAAAACAAACCCATAAAACAAAGCGATAAATGAAAATAAAAGATCAAAATTAATTTATTACAACTTGTGAACAATTACATCAATATGGTAAAAATAAATGATAAAGCGCGCGCGAGGAAATCAAGAACGATAAGAAATTAGGGTTTTGACCCTTTCGAACCTAATTGAAAGAAAAAAAGTTTTTGTTGTTTTTAATTTTTTTAAGAAAAAGAATTAGGTTTTTTAAATTAAATACACAATTAATTAGCTAATTAAATTAATTAATGAAAATAAATAAATGGCCTATTTTTGTGTTTTGTTATTTTTTAAGAAAAAGAAAATAGAATTAAGTTAAAACCCTAATTGTTCTAATTAATTTTAATTATTTACAAAAGGAATTAAAATTACCCTAAAATTAAATAACCTAATTAAATTAAATAATTTTTTTGATAAAAAATAAACCTAAATCTAATTGGATGAAATATTATTTTTTATGATTTTTTGATAAAAAGAATTATTATTTTGTTAGTAAACATAAATAAATAAATTAAATAAAACAAAATATAAAAAAAGAAGAAAAAAAAAGAAGAAAATTGGGCCTGGAAGTAATTTTGGAGGGTGTGAGCATCAATTCCTGGGCCCAAAAGAGTTTGGTCCACGCTTGACTTTCTGGATCCAGTGCTACGTGTTGACCAACACCTTTGGTGGATCATCACCTGATAGCCATCAGATTGGGCTCCATAGACACCTGGTTGGTTGGATCATGAGGTCACACGGTGGTCCTTGGCCTTGTGCACGCGTCTAATCACGGAAAGAAAAATAATATGGAATAATTGGGGGACCAGGGATTCGAACTCAGGCCCTGATGCCTTTTGCACTCACCTTGTAACCAACTGCACTAGCTGTTTTAATTGTTCATATAATAAACATAAAAGATAATATGAGAAACAACAAAGTATTAAATCCCTGCGCGCGAAATTTTAAATAGGCGAATGGTTGCTTGCAACGCCTTCGTCTTCTCCAAGGATCCATTGTCTTAGACAACAAACTTTTACCAACGGGCGTTCGTTGTAGGTATAAACCTGTGTATTTCACAAATCATGTACAAGAACAATAAATCAATGGTGATGGTACTAATCCATTCGTCTCAATCTCATGAACTTCAGGGTACCCTAATTATGGCCCAATTTTTCCTAGGTTCAGAAACCCCAAAACGAGCTTGTAAACCTAGCTATGGCATATGGCAATTCCTGCATTATAAATGCAATTAAATAGTGCCAATAACTTGCAAACAAGATGGTGAACAAGAATATGTGATTAGAATGTGATGAATGTGCAAGAATAACAAGATTCAGTTTTGGAAATCATGGCAAACCGTGGGAGTCGTGGGGACAAATTCTGGGCACTAGCGCGCTTGTTTTCGATTGGTACTACTTGCTTACACTCCCAGGAAGCGATTGGGATGGTCAGGAAGCCCTGGAATTGCCTGGAACTATGAATTCGACTCAGCACTTTTTTATGTTTTTTTCATGTTTGGTTCTTATTCTTGCGCCTCTCTAACCTCTTGATTTAGGTCTGCAAATGTTCCTTATGTATTGAGGAATGAATTAGGGTTGAAAAAGTGTGCTCAATCTTTATCAATCATGGCTTTTGATTTAGATTTGATTCCTTTGAATATCTTTCCAAAAATAGGCCAAATTCAATCTTTTTATGCACATCAAGGCTTTTCACGATTTCAATCACTTGCCAACTGGATATAAGACCTGAAAATGCACAATATCTTGAGGTTTCAATGCTTTAGATTTTTTCATGATTTGTTTTGATTAAAATTGATTTAATTCAAACAAAAATCAAAATAAATAATAAAAATAAGATAAATACAATTGGCAAGGGCTAGGGATCGTGGACCATGCTACCAACTCAAGACAAGTGCAAAAAGTTAGGCCCATTTAGCAAAAATTGCAATTTGAAGCATAGTTGACTTTTGGCAATTTTGCAAAAAAGGTCAACTTCACCAATGCATAACTTCCTCAATTTTGACTATTTGAAGGTGTTCTTGGACTTTTTAGAAATCTTGAGATGTCCTCTAAGCAACCCTTTTGGTCTCATCTCAATTTGGTATTCCATGTGTCATGTATTAAGCTTTGAAAAAAAGGTGTTTTTGTTGATTTTTCAAAATGACCTATAATGTCCAAATTCATAACTTCTTGTGAGTGCATATTTTGAACTTGGGAGCTGAAGATGGATTGTAGAGCATGGCATCATCTTCAAAATGAGATTTGGATGGTCATTTATAATAAAGTATGAGAACGTTATGCTTGGTCAAAGTTGAGTTGACTTTTCCTGCAAAACCCTAATTTAGCAACTTTTGGTTCTTGATGAATTATGAGCAATCCTTGATGAATCATGATCAACCCTTGATAAAATGATGAAATGTACTTCAAAATGAGGATGTTGACCAAAAATCTTGAAGTTTGACTGTATGTAGGCCACAGTTGACTTTTGCTCTAGCACGGTCAATTTTCAGGCCTTTGAGCCATTGATTGAGAAAAATTTCTCTGTAGGGCTTGAAACTTGACATGGATGATCTTGAGAACATATTAGGACAATGGTGAGCATTTGGGATCCCTTGGACTCAAATATCTTGATGCAACATGAAACCCTAATTTGAGGTAGACTTCCTTAAGAGAGAGCTTGTTTGGTCAACCCTTGGGCTTCCTTGAGCAATTTGAGGGCCTCACTTGAAATGTTTTGAGAAATATGGGAGGGAAAATTTTGGGGTACAACAGCTGCCCCTGTTCAATCTTCTTAAACCTGAGGGTGTAGATTTGCTTTTTTGCCTTTCGTGATCCAAAGGTGGAAGATGATTGAACACTAAAGTGCCCAGAAATTTGCACTCGCATGAAGTGGTACTTGTCTCGTGATGTCGGGAATGGGCTTACAGATGCCATTTGGAAATTGCTGACGGGGGATGGACTTAAAGATGCCATCCGAAAAAGTGTCGATCGCATAAGAGATTCCTTAGCGAGAGTCTGTATACTTGTTGTTGAGGAAGATTCCGCTGGGGAGTGTTGATCTCTGTCTTGAGAGAAATAGAATTTTAGGAGCTTCAGTCGTTCGTTATTATACTGGGAAATCGTCTCTTGGTTGAAGATGTGAAAGTGAACTATTATCTGGTCGTGATCCAGGCTTCATAGTGATAAGACCGACTGCTATTTGGTCGTAATCCAGGCTTTACAGTGACTTACTGGGGAGATGAGATTAAACTTGCTATCTGGTCATGATCCAGGCTTCGAAATTTCTCAATTCTTATCTGGTTGTAACCCAGGATTCAGAAGGAAATGAGTTGTTACTCGGTCGCATCTGGGCTTCAACTCGAATTTAGGGCACACTAATATCCGGTCAACTTCGGGCTTCTTAGTAATTGTCCAGGTAAACTGCTATTTGGTCGAAATCCAAGCTTAGCAGTGTCTTGTACTTTTATCTGGTCGTAATCCAGGCTTCACAATACCTTACTTCTTATCTGGTTGTAATCCAGGCTTCAGAAGAGATCAAATGGTTATTCGGTCGTAATCCGGTCTTCCCTTTGGCTTTTGGGCCTACTAATATTCGGTCGACTCTGGGCTTCTTAGTAATTGGTCGGGTAAATTGTTATTTGGTCGTAATCCAAGCTTCATAGTGTCCCTCACTGTTATCTGGTCGTAATCTAGGCTTCAGAGCTTTTTTACCGTTATCTGGTCGTAATCCATGCTTCGCGATGTCTCATACCACTATCTGGTCAAAATCCAGGCTTCATGGTGTTCGGAGGAAATCAAGATACTATCCAATCGTAATCCAGGCTTCATAACTTGTGTTAAAGATATACCACTATCTGGTCGTAATCCAGGCTTCGCGGTGTCTTTGGCTGCTATCTGGTCGTAATCCAGGCTTCACAGAAATTTGTATTGCTATCTGGTCGTAATCCAGGCTTCACAATAACTTGTTGAGCTGTTATCCGGTCATAATCTGAGTTTCATGGCTTTTGTTTATGACAATACCACTATCTGGTCGAATCCAGGCTTCATGGTGTCTCGGACTGCTATTTTGTCGTAATCCAGGCTTCACAGTAACTGGCTAAGTTGTTATTCGGTTGTAATCCGGGATTCACGGCTTGCTGGGGATTAAACTATTATCCGGTCGAATATGGGCTTCATAGCTTAGAGATAAACCACTATCTGGTCGAATCCAGGCTTCGCGGTGTTCGATACATTTATCCGGTTGAATCTGGGCTTCACAATATGCTGTAGAAATCAAGGTACTATCCGGTCGGATCCGGGCTTCATAGCTTAAACTTGGTGAGAATTTGACTGTATCTTTCTTGAAAGGTAAAGGTTAGTCGTATGTAATGCATCACATTTATCAAGCAACGATGTTCTCAAAATAAATGAGATTGTGTTGTATGATGCGTATGCATATGTCATGATGTATGGACATGTAATGTTTTTATGATAATCAGTAACTAGGGAAAATAAATCCCGGATTGCTGTTGGAGAAAAAGAATTTCGCTCGCTGGGGATAACGATCGAAGGTGATTATGAAAATAATCCTGCTGGAGAATAAACTGACGAGAAAAAAATGACTCTGTGGGGAAGAGATGCTCTGCTGGAGGATCTATTGATTTGGAGGAACAACCTCGGTTGGGGATGAATTATCATTGCTAGCGATGATGAACTCTGTTGGGGATTGAGTTTCTGTTTGTGAAAGAAATGAACTCCACTAGGGATAATCTTTTAGTGGCGACTTCACTGGGGATAATCTTTTAGTGCGGGCAATAAATAAACTCTACTTGGGGAGAATCTTGCCGACTCATTCGCGGTTGTGAGCCTCAGCTGGGGAGAGTGGTGTCCTGTTTGGGACCGCTAATATCACTGTCTTTTTCTTACTCTGCGGGGAGTGAATGTACCTTCAATCGTTTTCTCCAACTAGGTATATCCCTATACTTGGTGGATAGAGCAACTGTACGGTTTGGACATTTCTTATTTGCCCATGTTTCTGATATTATGAGTAATCGCCTTTTGTTTCTCATGTAAATATTTATGAGCAACAATTATTGTCAAATGCATATATCAAAAATGAACCATTGGACGTTCTTGCAAAACAAAACAGAAAAAGAAAACAATTTGAAATTTCTTTTTGAAAATGAATTGTATTGATTTTGAAGTTGGCCTGTGTTGTACCCCAAAATTTTCCCTCTCATATTATCAAGATTTTTCCTCACAAGACTTCTTGGACTCCAGACAGGATTAGGGTTTGCTCAGCTCAAGACCTCATCTTGCACTGATGACCTGAAATTAGGGTTTGAGTTTGCACAAGGATTTTTGGACCATCAATGCTTCATGTGACCTTCATACACCATCTTGGACCCCTAAGATTGCTCATACCAAGTTTCAAGCCTTGAATCACATTTTTGCCCAGTCAATTGGACAGTTGACCTAAAAATCAGCTGTATTGGGGAAAAAGTCAACGATGGCCAATTTACAGTCAAACTTCATAATTTTTGATCCAAAACAACATTATAGGCTCCTATGTACCATTTGATCAAGTTTGGATCACAACTCCTCAATAAATTTGATCAGATCATCAAAAGGGGGAAATGGTCAAAATTAGGGTTTTGACTGAGAAAGGGCAATTTCTGATTTTTAACCTAGCCAATAACCAATTGGGTTCAAGAATTATTTCAAGTACTCAATGGCATCATTTTTACCTAATCACATAGTTCAAAAGATCTCAAATGCATAGGATTGACACATGAATTTTGCAGTCAACTAATCAAAAGTCAATTGTACACTAAAAAGTCAAACTTTGACTTTTTGGTCAAAATCAAGTGCCAAGGGTCATAATTCATCAAGATATGTCAAAATATGAAACTTGTTGATCAAGAAAATCAATTTTGAAAATTAGGGTTTTAATTTGAAATTTTTCATAACTTAGAATTTTTCTAAGTTATGGAAAATTTCTTATTTTTTCCCACCTTTCCACAACTTTTTCACCATGATGCAATTGGATTCAGAGGAAACTTCCAACATGAAAGTTATAGTCCTCCATGAAATCTACAACTTTTATTCACAAAGTTTTCCCAAAAGATGCTTTGAGCTCAAGTTATGATTTTGTGAATAGGGGTCCATAAACTTTTTAACTTAGTGAAATTTTGCCCTAATTTAGGCGGGATTTTAACCTAAATTCATGGACAGTTTTCACCTAGTTCCAAGAGGAATCTCAAAATTCATTTCAAATATGGATTGTAGAACATGTTACAAGCTTTCCAAAATGTCCAAGAACTCTCCAAGATAATTTGTGGTTAGGGAGAATCGAAGAAAAGAAAATGGCAATTTGTCACTTTTGTTCAAGCCATGTTTACAAATGCTTCAAGTTGCAAATTTGTCCTAGCATGCTTGTACCTTGCATTACAGGTCCCAAATCCCTTCTACACTCCATAATTAAATGAAAATTCATTGGATAATGGCTTTGTTTTCACTTTTGAAGCATTGCACAATGAATTAATCCAAAAATGGCATAAAGTTCACAATACCATTTTGATAAAGCATGTTTTTTGCCACTTTGCAATTCTTGAGCCATGGACCTGATCTTTTGTTGCAAACAAGATCCACAAACATCAGGAAAAGTACACCAACCCTCTGCAGTCCACAAGCGAGCCTGTACAGGCCTTTGGCATGGTCATGTCAACTTTCTTCAAAAGCAAGCAAACTTGCAAAAGTCAATAGAACTTGTCCATCTGATAAAGGCAAGGCTTGGCTTCATTTGAAACATATTGAGAAACTTGTCACAAGCCAATACACGAATCTATAACATCCAAAACACTCTCAAACACCAAAATCACATTTTTCTGCCCAAACAGGGCATCATCTGCAGAACCCTTGCCAAATCAATATTGGCTCGTGCATTTCTCATTTTAAGACTTCAAACACATTACATACATCCTACCTAAACTGCCCAGGCCCTTGTCTTGCAACTGTGTGCCCTGTTTGAAGCTTCACCATTTTCATTTTTGAAGGTTGCAGGTTGACTTCTACAGAAAGTTTCAAGCATCCTCAAGGCAAGCTAAGCATTAGGATAGCTTGAGGGAACTTCAAGGAAGCTCACACGATCTTCAGGCTTCACTCAAAGTCCCCACATTTCCATATTCAAACTCAACTGAACAAGGTATTTTTCAAAGTTCTATCTCTCTATTTAGGAATCCTTAGGCTTTGATTTGTGAAGCAAAGATGTAGTCCTTAACTTGCTGAAGTTATACATATGCATACTTTCCATTTATATTAACTGAGCTGAGAGTATTTGGTTGTTGAACATGCTGAAAAAACTAGGTCAGAAATTAGGGCCATTAAAATTCTCCCTGATCTTTGAGAGTTAGGTCATGAATTTTATATCATTAGAATCATGAGTTCATAAGCTATATTTTTTGTGTTATGAGTTTTTGATTTTATGCAAGCTATAGCAAGTTACAGATTCAAGCTCAGAAGCGCGCGTGAAGCCAAGGACAGGGATGAAGTTGGTGTTCTGGGCCTGGCGCCTTGGGCCTGTTACTTTTCACACCCCCATGTTTCTTATTTGCACCCCCTGACCTATTTTCTTATATTTTTCATATTTTCTTTTCATTTTTATATTTATTGCTTTTATTTATTTTTCTGAACATGAAAAAATCTTGAAAAATATTTTCTTTATTTTTGGCATTTTTATTTTATTTTTTATTGTTTTTTTGGCATAAAAAATTGTTTATTAGTAATAATATACTTTATTTTCTTAAATAAATTGTGAATATATTTAAAAAAATATCATACATTTTTATTTTTATTATTCATATACATAAAATATTATTTCCACACATATTTTATTTTTTAATACTTGTAAATATTTTTATTTATTTATTTCTTGTACAAAATGAACAAAATAATAATAGAAAACATATTTTCTTTTAAAACAAAAAAACTAGGGTTTCCCCTTTCAAAAATAATAATATTATTTTTTTCTTATTTTTAGGACTTAAATAATTTATTTTTCTCATACATAAAATAATTACAAAACATTTTTTGCATATTTACATTTTTATTGCATATTTAAATAATTGTTTATTTATTTATTGTACAATAAATTCAATTGGGTTGTAATAGTGAATTAGGGTTTTATTTTGAGCAAATATCCTCATTCAAAACTTGTATCCCCCCTCCCATAATATTATTGTAATAGTTTAGATTTACTTTACGCAATTTATCGCATTATATACATGTTTAGTAAAATTAGAGTTTGTATGATAAGACGAAAATCAAACAAATAGACATGGCCTAATACAAGACAAAAATGCATGTAAAATGACAACACTTTGCACACAAGCACCTCTAGGGTTTCACCCACTTGGTTGCCTTAAAACATGGCCATGGTATGCATGTTAGGTATCTTGGCAAAACAAAACAAAACAAAAGATCATAGTCCCTCGATGACGCTATCAAAAAGGTTGCCTAAAAACAAATGATCTTAGTCCCTCAAACAAGCTAAGATACTTGGCACCATTGATATCATGGTCATACAATGACCCACGCCCGTCCCGTTTAACATCCAAAGATAGGGTTGTTTACCAAATCAATGGTAAATCAACAATGTCAAAGGAATAAAAATGTACAAGAAAGACTTATGAGTAGGTAGATGCTTCTAGTTACTTGATCAACTTGCAAACAATCCTTGCTATTTTCAAACAAACACACACATTTCAAAACATTTCCAAACAACTTTCAAAACACTGAAACATTTTTCAAAAGACAAACATCTTTGTATACATTCTTACGAACGAGAATCATTACAAAGATTGCCTAAACGATGGCCTCTTTTCAAAATACTTTCAAAACCACACAAAGCACCATTTCAAACAATTTCAAAGCAAAAGCGAGTGATCTAAACAAGTAACTAAGAGCCCATGGAAAACCATGGATGAAAAGGGTGCTAGCACCTTCCCTTTTCATAATCTACCCCCCTAACCCAAAAACAATCTCAAAGGTCTTTCCTGTGCTTTTTTACCTTTACTTTTGGATAAAATAAAAGTCGGTGGCGACTCTTGCTAATCGCAACATTTGCAAACACAAACGCAAAACCTCAAGTCAGTTCTCCCACCGCACCACTGAACTGGCGACTCTGCTGGGGAATATTATAAAAGTGGGGTTACCTTAGGGTTTTAGATAACCTTTACATGCTTATCTTGCTTGACTTGTTTGCTTTACACTTTGGTCCTATTGTTTGGGTTTGAATCCTCTACCCAGATTTGGGAAACATTCATAGGTAAATAGCAATATGTTGTGGAAACTGTGCGAGGTATACCGACATGGTCTAAGCAATAGCTATATTAGTGCGACATATTTGTGGGTACCGGTAGACTTTGAGTCAATCAAAGAGAATACGGGGTCGCTGAGTGATGTCATGAAGCACTAATGGATGTTTAGAACCTTTACTTGACCAACTTGGCCTTTTAGGATGTAGTGATATGACCGACTTTGGTGCAGTCCGAAGTTGGTAGATACTCGATACTACACTCATTAAGGGTTGGTTCCTTGGAATATTTCGGTCGCCAGTAAAGAGGCTGAATTGAAACAACGAACAAGGAAACAATCCAGTGATATTGAGCTCCTTAGAACCCGGTTACTATTTCTAGGACAGGTTGAGCCAACCAAACTTCAAAAGGGTACTTACCTATGAAACCTCATGCAAGCCTAAACTAGGAAATTGTGTGATTTTCTTGTACATATATACTTGTGCATAACATCATGGACATCATGAAACATCATATGCATCCACTAACCATTTCAAGGATTTTGGATTTTCATCTTTGCTCCTATTTTGTAGGTTATGGATTCACTTCGCAGGAAAACTCTCCAAGTCAACCTTGTAAGAATTCCTCCTCAACTCAAGGAGCTAGCTTTAAGGATTCCTGAGAATTCTCCATTCACCGAGAGACATGGTCGTCTACTCAACTTGGTCACTTCCAACACTGAAGAGGATATGTTGAAAGTTCTCTTCCAATTCTTTGACCCTTTGCATCATTGCTTCACATTTCCTGACTACCAACTTGTGCCTACTTTGGAGGAATTTTCTCAACTCTTGAGGATTACTATTCTCAATCAACTACCCTTCAATGGTACGGAAAGAGATCCAAAGCCAAAAGAGATTACTCAAGCCTTACACTTGCACTCATCTGATGTCACAACACATTGGGAAACTAGAAGTGGTGTCAAAGGCTTCTTATTAAAGTTTCTGTTTGAAAAGGCCCAAAGCTGTTGGAATTCTCTAGACTTGCATGCTTTTGAGGAGATTGTAGCTCTTCTCATCTATGGGATGGTCTTGTTCCCTAACCCTGACCAACTTATAGATGTAAGCGCTGTCAAAATCTTCATGACTCGCAACCCGGTGCCTACATTGCTTGGGGATATCCTCCACTCTTTTCACACTCGTACAATGAGGAAAAGAGGGGTTCTCATGTGTTGCACTCCTCTCTTGGCAAGATGGTTTATTTCTCATCTTCCCCAATCAGTCTTGAAGAATTAGCAAGGTTTAAGGTTGTCACAAAGATTGATGACACTTAACCATTCAGATATTCATTGGTGTTCTCGATCAAAAGAGAGTGTTATCATCATTGACCGTTGTGGGGAATTCCCAAATGTCGCTATATTAAGCATTAGGGGAGGCATCACCTACAACCCTTGCTTGGCTCTGAGACAGTTTGGGTATGCCCGAAGGGATGTCCCACATGATATGCTGATTCAAGGTTTGGTTTTCAACTTCAACAACGACAATCAAGGACTCCGACAAAGGTTCATTCGAGCTTGGAGGATGCCCAACAAGGTGGACAGTAAGACCTTAGGACACAAGAATTCCATCCCCCTTGAGCCTTACCTCAAGTGGGTACGAACCCGCGCCCAAAGTCTTATGATGCCTTACCCCTCCATTCTCCCTGTGATTATAGAGCCTGTTATAGAAGGAGAGGTTCCATACACCCTCCTACATCCTGACATGCCAACATCACTCGAAGATTTACAAAGGAGTTGGATACAGCTTAAGGGAGAACGTGATACTTTTGAAGCCCAATTCTACACAAGCAAGAAGAAGGTTTTGGAAATCACTCGTCTACTTCACGAAGAGCAGACTCTCAACACCTACATTGCACCAAAGAGGATGCGCAACATCTTTTTACCTTAGAATTTTGTATTATTTTTCCCATGGGGCATTGTTGTACTAACAAATTTTATCTTATTAATATGACGTGTGTTTCTTTTTTTTGTTTAAATCAAATTTGAATTTCTGAATCCTTGAAAGCATTACATGAATACATATCATTCATCATATGCATAAGCAGGTCTTCACACCAAGTTTCCTCATCTCTCTGCTGTTTATTTCAGCAAGATGGATATTGAACAAACGGTCAAAGACTTACAAGCTCAGAATTCACAATTTCAACAGCTACTCTTGACCTTGGCCAAGGGGCAGGAGGAGCTCAAAACTCTGCTAGAGAAGGAAAAAGAGAAAAAGAAGAAGAAGAGAGCTGGTGTGGCTATCTTGGGCAGAAGGTTTGAAGGACAAGCCAGGCGGACTTTGGAATTCCCATCAACATCTGAAGAAGGGGAAGGAAAAGGTAAGGGAACTGCAGTGCCATCTGATTCTGAGGCAGAGGAAGAGGAAGATGAGGACTATTCTGAACAGCATTACCCTCCGGCCGATGACAAATACAAGAACTTGGAAGAATGTCTAGCTGCTATGGAAGTGCAAAGAGTACATGGGCTGGACTTTGAAGAGTTAGGGTTGGTTTCTGGAATTGTAATCCCTCCTAAGTTTAAGGTGCCACTGTTTTCTAAGTATGATGGGGTGTCTTTCCCAAAGATGCACCTATGATCTTACGTCAGGAAAATTCAACCACATTCTTCTGACAAAGACCTGTGGGTCGACTTTTTCCAGGACAGTCTTTCGGGAACACAGCTGGATTGGTTCTACTAGTTGGAGAGGTTTGATGTGCATAATTGGGAAGATTTGGCAGCCGCCTTCTATAAACAGTATCAATACAACGCCGACTTAGCGCCAACCCGTACTCAGCTACAGAGTATGGATATGGCTACCAATGAGGGTTTCAAAGACTACGCCCAAAAATGGAGGGATTTGGCCGGAAGGGTGCAACCACCTTTATTTGAAAGAGAGCTAGTGGACATGTTCTTGGGGACTCTGTCAGGTCCTTTCTTTAATCACCTGATTGGAAGCTCCTCTGCAGGTTTCACTGAGTTGATTCTGACTGGCGAGAGGGTGGAAGCCGGTATTAGAAGCGGGAAAATTCAGAAAGATGCATCTACCTCTGCTGTTGTAAAAAAGCCCTTCACGGGAAAGAATGAAGTGTCTGATGTCTATGCCCAGAGAAATCAGGGAAGAACCGAACGACGACCAACAGTGGGGGCCTTTATGATTCAAAAATATGCGTCAGACCAACCGAGAAATAGTCAGCCGAGAAATAACCAGCAAAGGGTGGAAAGGCCTGTAAGGAAATTCACCAAGATAAACATGACTCCTGCTCAAGTCTTACCACATCTCTTGAAGTTGAACCTGGCCATGCTAAAGGAGGCCCCTGAAAATCCTAACACTACTTCTCCACATTACCATCCCAATGCCAGATGTGCTTACCATTCAGAAAGTCTGGGGCACGATACCAACAACTGTTGGGCCCTGAAGAATAAGATTCAAGATCTAATTGATGCAAAGGAAGTTGAATTTGAAGATCCTGAAAAGCCGAATGTTATCTCTGCCCCAATGCCTAGGCATGGGCACAATGCCAATGCAGTGGAAGAAGATCTGTTTGTTTCTGCTATGGATGAATTGTTAACTCCTCTCCTAACCATCAAGTTAAATTTGTTGAAAGCTGGGGTGTTCCCAGGATGTGACCAAGATTGCCATACTTGTCTGTCCGCCCCATTTGACTATCCTCTACTGAAGAAAGGAATCTAACAACTGATTGATAACAAGGAAATTTTATTTGAGAAAGCTCCTGTCTCACCCATTCCAGTTCCAGAAGTTTCAATAATAACCATATATGCCAATCCTTCCAGGGTTCCTAAAAAACCCGTTAGGATTACATCCGCTCCTATGACTACTCCTTTGAAGATAACAATGCCCGGACCAACCACATACAAAACCGATAAAATGGTACCATGGAACTATGGTGGAGAAATCTACTACCATGGTGTCAAACAGATTGAACAGACCACTGAAGAAGAAATCTCTGAGGAAGATAATCCCAACATCAATAACATTGCCGGAACAAGTAAAATTACTCGTAGTGGGAGAATCTTTTCTCCAGAGATTGCTCCTCCAATAGCAGTCTTTGGACCCGCGGCCATTCCGAAGATTACCCCTGTGATTGTACCTACAAGTGTACCCGCCAACAATGATAATACAATTCCCATCCCTACTTCCGCTGCTGAGAAAAAAGGAAAGAATGTTCAAGAGGAGCTTGTCTTGACAAAAGCTCAGTCACTGGTTATTCCTAATACATCCCAGAAAGAGATGGAAGAAATTCTGAGGATCATTAAGAAAAGTGATTACGATGTTGTTGAACAACTGGGGAAGACCCCCTCCAAAATATCTATGTTAGCCCTGTTGCTGTGCTCTGAGGCACATGTTAAAGCTTTGGTAAAGTTTTTGAAGACGGCCCATGTGCCACAAGAAACCTCCGTTGATCAATTCCAGGAGTGTGTGGCCAGCTTTACAGCTGACAATGGCCTGGGATTCTCCGATGCAGACTTGACCTCCAAAGGGAGAAAACATAATGACGCGCTACATGTCTTGGTGGAGTGTAGGGGAACCACCCTAGCTCATGTTTTGGTTGATATTGGGTCATCTTTAAATGTCTTGCCGAAGAAAGCCTTGGATAGACTGGATTGTGAAGGCCTAACCCTGAAACCCAGCAACATCATTGTCAGAGCCTTTGATGGTTCTAAGAGGATGGTCCATGGAGAGGTGGACATCCCGATCAAGGTGGGTACCCAGACGTTCAATTCAACATTCTACGTGATGGACATCCGTCCTTCCTATTCTTGCTTGTTGGGAAGACCTTGGATCCACCATGCTGGAGTTGTCACTTCTACTCTGCATCAAATGCTCAAGTACCTTGTCTAGGGGAAAATCATAATTATTCATGGCGAAGAGGAATACATGATCAGTCATCTTAATTCTTTCCGTTATGTAGAATTGGATGGCGAATTCATCGAAACTCCTTTTCAGCATTTTGAAGAGGTAGCTCAGGAGATAGCAGCGACCAAGACAGTGTCCTCTGTACCCATAATTACCAGACCTCCGCCTCGGATGTCATCTATCAAGGATGCTAGGGTAGTGGTGGAAGAAGGCGGAAGCACAATTTGGGGGCAGCTTCCAGATTTTCCTTTCAAAGCAGACAAATTCGGCTTGGGATTTACTTCGACTGGTCAGAAGGCCGTGCGCCGCTCCCGTGCCAGAGGGCCACCTGTGAAGATCAGCCACCGAGGGGTTAATGCACTAGAGGATAGTGAAGAAGAGGGCAACTTGGAAGACTGGATTTTCCCTACTGTTGACGGAGGATTGTGCAACTGGGAAGCAAAAGACTTTATTCTGATTACTTTCATACCGCAGTAATTTATCTTTTCCATTTATGTTGGATCTGTAATAATTCACAAACAATTCGTACTTTTTCAACCTTGTGTCTTACCCGAGGCACATAGGTCCATTTGTAAGGGTTCTTATTTCATTTTCATATGTCATTTTAATGAATCATGGACGCTTTTCATATTTAAACCTTTTGTGCTCATTGTCTTTCTTTTACATTTTGTTGTTTTAAGATGGTTATGCCCTTACACACACCCACACTCACAAATGCAGGTACCCTTCCATTCCGGAACCCATGGGTAACGATACTGTTATAGCCTTCAGTGACTCTGAAGATATGATCAACCAAGTCGAATACGAAGGTGAGGAAGATTGTGAGGTGCCAGGGGAATTGGCCAGATTACTACAGCAAGAGGAAAGAGCAATTCAGCCTCATGAAGAGCGGTTGGATACAATCAACTTGGGAACTGAGGATGACAAAAAGGAAATCAAGATAGGTGCCAATCTAGAGCCGAGTGTCAAGGAGCGCCTAATTAAGCTACTACATGATTATGTGGAGATCTTTGCCTGGTCATACGAAGACATGCCGGGACTCGATACAGACATTGTGGTACACCGTCTCCCCACAAGAGAAGACTCTTTACCAATGAAACAGAAGGTCCGCCGCATGAGACCTGACATGTCTGAGAAGATCAAAGCAGAAGTTATGAAGCAGTTCAATGCTGGATTTCTGGTTATTACTTCCTATCTACAATGGGTTGCTAACATTTTGCTCGTGCCTAAGAAGGACGGAAAAGTCAGAATGTGCATGGATTATAGAGACTTAAACAGGGCCAGCCCTAAAAATGACTTTCCACTTCCGCACATCGACATCCTGGTCGATAATACAGCTCAGCACAAAGTATTTTCTTTCATGGACGGATTCTCAGGCTATAACCAGATCAAAATGGCACCTGAGGACATGGAGAAAACTACCTTTGTACACAGTGGGGTACGTTCTGCTACAAAGTGACGCCATTCGGACTGAAGAATGCTGGGGAAACCTAGAAACGCGCCATGGTAGCTTTGTTTCATGATATGATACATCATGAGATAGAGGTCTACGTAGATGACATGATAGCCCGATCACAAACTGAGTAAGAACACCTTGATCACTTGCAAAAGCTGTTTGTCAGGTTGAAGGAGTACAAGCTCAGATTGAATCCAAACAATTGTACATTCGGAGTCCGGTCCGATAAACTCTTAGGTTTCATTGTCAGCAACAAAGGCATCGAGGTTGATCCTGCCAAAGTCAAAGCTATACAAGAAATGCCTGCTCCTCGCACTGAGAAGGAGGTCAGAGGTTTCTTGGGACGCCTAAACTACATTGCAAGGTTCATTTCTCACCTAACATCTACCTGTGAACCAATCTTCAAGTTATTGAAGAAAGATCAGGTAGTTAAATGGAATGATGATTGTCAATTTGCTTTCGATAAAATCAAGGAGTATTTGCTAGAACCTCATATCTTGATGCCACCCGTCGAGGGAAGACCGCTAATCATGTATCTGACTGTCTTAGAAAATTCAATGGGTTGCGTATTGGGCCAATATAACGAGTCTGGCCGAAAAGAGCATGTCATTTATTACCTTAGCAAAAAGTTTACCGACTGTGAAACAAGATATTCACTGCTCGAGAAAACTTGATGCGCTTTGGTATGGGCTGCTCGCCGGCTAAGGCAGTACATGTTGACTCATACCACTATGCTGATATCTAAGATGGATCAGATCAAGTACATCTTTGAGAAGCCTGCTCTGTCCAGAAGAATAGCCAGATGCCAGATGATCCTAACGGAATACGACATACAGTACACGACCCAAAAAGCTATAAAGGGGAGTGTTCTAGCTGACCATCTGGCTCATCAAGCTGTTGAAGATTATAAATCCATGAAGTTCGACTTCCCTGACGAAGACATCATGACATTGGACAACATTGAAGAGATCAGACCATATGACGGACCTGAACAAGGATCCCGATGGACCCTGTACTTTGATGGGGCCTCCAATGCACTTGGTAACAGTATCGGCGCGGTACTCATTTCCCCAGAAGGTTGCCATACTCCTTTCACAGCCAGACTTTGCTTCAACTGTACGAACAACATGGCAGAGTATGAAGCTTGCATATTTGGACTCAAGGCTGCCATAGACTTGGGAATCAAATCCTTAGATGTGTTTGGGGACTCAGCTTTGGTCATTAGTCAGATCAAAGGAGAGTGGGACACTAAACATCCAAACCACATCCCTTACAAAGAAAATGTCTTGACATTGTTTCCACATTTCGAGCAGATTACCTTTGAGCACTTCCCATGAGAATAAAATCAGCTAGCAGATGCTCTAGCTACGATGTCATCCATGTTTAAACTTGATTGGGACAATGAGGCTCCCCAAATTATCGTTGAACGGATGGTCGAACTTGCACATTGTCACGAGATTAACACCGAAGAAGTAGTGGACCAGCCATGGTTTCATGAAGTCAAAAGGTATCTCGAGGCTCAAGAATACCCTGAAGGAGCTTCGGTCAACGACAAAAAGTTCTTAAGGAGATTCTCGGCTAAGTTCTTCTTGAGCAATGGCATCCTGTACAAGCGCAATCATGATTCTATTCTACTCCGTTGTGTGGACAAAGTTGAAGTTGAAAGGATCATGGTTGAATTGCATGAGGGCACCTTTGGCACTCACTCTAGCGGGCATACGATGGCTAAGAAGATTCTAAGGGCAGACTACTACTGGTCTACCATGGAAGCTGACTGTTATCAACACTCCCGAACATGCCATAAATGTCAAATCTATGCAGACAAGGTACACGTGCCTCTAGTTCCTCTAAATGTCTTAACAGCTCCTTGGCCATTCGCTATGTGGGGAATCGATATGATTGGAGAGATCAAGCCTACAGCATCCAATGGACACCGCTTCATTATGATGGCCATTAACTACTTCACCAAGTGGGTCAAAGCAGCTTCCTTCGCATCCGTTACTAAGAATGTGGTTGTCCGCTTCATCAAGCATAACCTTATTTGCCGGTACGGTATCCCCGAAAGGATCATCACTAATAATGGTACAAACCATAACAATACTATGATCACTGCTTTGTACGGGCAGTTCAGGATTCAACATCACAATTCATCCCCCTATCGGACGAAGATGAATGGTGCAGTTGAAGCTGCTAACAAAAATATCAAGAAGATCATACAAAAGATGACAGTCACCTACAAGGACTGGCATGAAATGTTACCGTTTGCTCTCCACGGGTACCGTACCACGGCACGCACATCAACTGGGGCAACACCCTATTCTTTGGTATATGGCATGGAGGCTGTTTTACCTATCGTGGTTCAGATTCCCTCCTTGAGAATCATGAAGGATGCTGGTTTGAGTGAAGACGATTGGATTCAGATCTGACATGATCAACTTAACTTGATTGACGAGAAATGACTTACTGCTGTTTGCCATGGTCAGACGTATCAAAAGCAGGTGATCAAGGCTTTCAACAAGAAAGTCAAATGCCAGACGCATCAAGTCGGGGATTTGGTAATCAAGCGCATCATTTTGCCGCAAAGTGATCCCAGGGGCAAATGGACTCCTACCTACGAAGGACCATTTGTGATCAAAAACATATTTTCTGGTGGGGCAATGATCTTAACCACCATGGACGGCGATGACCTGCCGCACCCTGCGAACACAGACATAGTCAAAAGATACTACGCATAAATGGCCCTCTAGGTTGACACACCTAGGAAAAAAAGGGAATCTCGGTGAATCAAAAACCCGAAAGGGCGGTTCAGGCAAAAATTAGGGATAAATAAAAAAATTTGTACACCCAGCAAGTTGAAAACCCGAAAGGGCGACTTGGGCAAAAAAGGTTTCCCGGTGGACTGAAAACTCAAAAGGGCGGTCCAGGCAAAAGTTAGGGAATTAAAGTGTATGACTATGTCTCGTCGGATCACTTTAAGGACAATCTCTCCACTGACAAACTTGGAGCTTCTGATCAATCCAATCATCTTCGGACAAAGCAACGGATGGACAAGATATTCAGAGATACGAAGGTTATAGCGGAATGGGAACCCCATGGGATTTTTACACACATAGCTATCTTTCCTTGTATAAATTTTTCTTACTTTTATGACACCATCCTCTTACTAGGATGCCTGTCTCCTTTGTACAAAACACGTATTCAAAGTAAATACAAAGATATCTCTTTCAAAGTACATAAAACCATTTGCCTTTTTCTTTACACTTGTGTTTTTATTTGCAAAAACGTCCAATGATTCATTGATGAACATATGCATTTGAACATAATTACTGTTTATAAATAAACAGGATGGAAAAGAAAAATTACTGACAGACTGAAAGGATAGGAAAACGTCTTTAGACTATTCCAGGAGCAATCCCTAAAGTACATCATCTAGATCCCCAGCGGAGCTAAAAACTTGAAATACATATCCCCAACGGAGCTAAATTTCAAACCCTTAATTCCCATCAGAGTTAAAACTTCAAATTCCCAATCCTCAGCGGAGCCAAAGCTTTGAGTTACAGATCCCCAGCGGAGCTGAAACCTTTATCCCCAGTCGAGTCCAGACTTCTAATCCCTAGTGGAAACCATCTAATTTCCCCAACAAGTTATCTTGAAGCCTGGAAATCAACTAGATAACAGTTAACTTTTGTCTTATCCCCAACCTAGGATGACTTCCCAGTAGAGTGGCAGACAACCAAAAACTCATGAACTTACTCTCCGGCTGTAAGCCTTCTTCCCCACAGAGTCTTTATTACTCCCCAGCATGAAGTCGCCGAAGTTTTCATGGCTCCCCAACAGAATGAAGATTCTCATTTTCCCCAGTGAAGTCACCAAAGTTTTCATTACTCCTCAACAGAATGAATATTCTCATTCTTAGTTCCCCACAGAAGCCATCAGAGTCTTCCTTATTCTCCAGCAGATCAAGGATTCCCATTGAGTAACCCCCAGTAGAAGTCATCAAAATTCTCTGGATTTCCCAAGCAGATTTCTCAAGCAGTTTGGAATTACTCTCACAATAGAATTTTTGTCAATATTCCAACTTCAAGACATGAAGGATCCTCATATCCCCATAGAAGTTGTCAAGGATTTTTAATCTCCAACAGTCACTAAGGGTTTCCTACTCTCAGCAGTCAGGGATTTATTTTCCCCCGGCAGCAGTCAAGGATTTCTTATCCCCAACTATCAAGGATTTATTTTCCTCCGCAATACAGCAAATCAGCTTACATGTGCATACGTTACATCCATATATCATAAACATTGATAAAACACATATATTGCATCATACATTTCCTGCAACATAACTTTGTGTTTCAACTAACATTTTACCCTTTTCAGGATAAGATTAACAAGCTACCATTAACAGTATACAATCATGATACAGTACAGATACACTCCAGACAAGGAAGTCATTTTGTTTGCTCATTCAGATTCAGATTTCAGATACAGTACAGATACACTCTAGACACGGAAGTCATCTTGTTACTCATTCAGACCTCAACATTCAGATACAGTATGGATACGCTCCAGACACGGATGTCATTCTGTCACTTATTCTGATTTTCTCCAGCTCAGAGACGCTCCAGACACGGATGTTATTCTATTGCTTATTCAGATTCAACATTCAGATACAGCTTGGATACGCTCCAGATACGGATGCTATTCCTTTGCTCATTCAGATCCAGTCGCCAGATACAGTACAGATATGTTCCAGACACAGACACCATTCTGAATACTCATTCTTCTGACTTACAACTTACAATTCAACAAACATTCTTGGATGGCATCTACAAGCCCATCCCCAACAAGATTCTATCACATCTCCAAATGGCATCTTTAAGCCCATTTCCTCAACTACACTTGGACGAGTGCAAATTTACGGGCACTCTAGTGTCCAATCATCTTTTACCTTCGAGTCACGAACGGCAAAAATCGCCAATCTAACTCTTCAGGTTCAAGAAGATTGAACAGGGGCAGTTGTTATACCCCAAAATTTTCCCTCTCATATTATCAAGATTTTTCCTTACAACACTTCTTGGACTCCAGACAGGATTAGGGTTTGCTCAGCTCAAGACCTCATCTTGCATTGATGGCCTGAAATTAGGATTTGAGTTTGCACAAGGATTTTTGGACCATTAATGCTTCATGTGACCTTTATACACCATCTTGGACCCCTAAGATTGCTCATACCAAGTTTTAAGCCTTGAATCACATTTTTGCCCAGTCAATTGGACAGTTGGCCTAAAAAACAGTTGTATTGGGGAAAAAGTCAACCATGGACAATTTACAGTCAAACTTCATAATTTTTGATCCACAACAACATTCTAGGATCCTATGTACCATTTGATCAAGTTTGGATCACAACTCCTCAAGAAATTTGATCAGATCATCAAAAGGGGGAAATGGTCAAAATTAGGGTTTTGACTGAGAAAGGTCAATTTCTGATTTTTAACCTAGCCAATAACCAATTGGGTTCAAGCATGATTTCAAGGACTCAATGGAATCATCTTGACCTAATCACATATTTCAAAATATCTCAAATACATAGGATTGACAGATGAATTTTGTAGTCAACTGTACACTGAAAAGTCAAACTTTGACGTTTTGGTCAAAATCAAGTGCCAAGGGTCATAATTCATCAAGATATGTCAAAATATGAAACTTGTTGATCAAGAAAATCAATTTTGCAAATTAGGGTTTTAATTTGAAATTTTTCATAACTTAGAATTTTTCTAAGTTATGGAAAATTTCTTATTTTTTCCCAACTTTCCACGACTTTTCCACCATGATGCAATTAGATTCAGAGGAAACTTCCAACATGAAAGTTGTAATCCTCTATGAAATATACAACTTTGATTCAGAAATTTTTCCCAAAAGATTCTTGTATCTCAAGTTATGATTTTGTAAATAGGGGTCCATAAACTTTTTAACTTAGTAAAATTTTGCCCTAATTTAGGCAGGATTTTAACCTAACTTCATGGACATTTTTCACCTAGTTCCAAGAGGAATCTCAAAATGCATTTCAAATATGGATTGTAGATCATGTTATAAGCTTTCCAAAATGTAAAAGAACTCCCCAAGATCATTTGTGGTTAGGGAGAACCGAAGAAAAGAAAATGGAAATTTGTCACTTTTTTTCAAGCCATGTTTACAAATGCTTCAAGTTGCAAATCTTTCCTAGCATGCTTGTACCTTGCATTACAGGTCCAAAATCCCTTCTACACTCCATAATTAAATGCAAATTCATTGGATAATGGCTTTGTTTTCACTTTTGAAGCATTGCACAATGAATTAATCCAAAAATGGCATAAAGTTCACAATACCATTTTGATAAAGCATGTTTTTTGCAACTTTGCAATTCTTGAGCCATGGACCTGATATTTTGTTGAAAACAAGATCCACAAACATCAGGCAAAGTACACCAACCCTCTCCAGTCCACAAGCTAGCCTGTACAGGCCTTTGGCATGGTCATGTCAACTTTCTTCAAAAGCAAGCAAACTTGCAAAAGTCAATAGAACTTGTCCATCTGATAAAAGCAAGGCTTGGCTTCATTTGAAACATCTTGAGAAACTTGTCACGAGCCAATACACGAATCCATAGCATCCCAAACACTCTCAAACACCAAAATCACATTTTTCTGCCCAAACAAAGCATCATCTGCAGAGCCCTTGCCAAATCAATATTGGCTCGTGCATTTCTCATTTTAAGACTTCAAACACATTATATACATCCTACCTAAACTGTCCAGGCCCTTGTCTTGCAACTGTGTGCCCTGTTTCAAGCTTCACCATTTTCATTTTTGAAGGTTGCAGGTTGACTTCTAAAGGAAGTTTCAAGCATCCTGAAGGAAATCTGAGCATTGGGATAGCTTGAGGGAACTTCAAGGAAGCTCACACGATCTTCAGGCCTCACTCAAAGTCCCCACATTTCCATATTCAAACTCAACTGAACAAGGTATTTTTCAAATTTTTATCTCTCTATTTAGGAATCCTTAGGCTTTGATTTGTGAAGAAAAGATGTAGTCCTTAACTTGTTGAAGTTGTACATATGCATACTTTCCATTTATATTAACTGAGCTGAGAGTATTTGGTTGTTGAACATGCTGAAAAAACTAGGTCAGAAATTAGGGCCATTAAAATTCTCCCTGATCTTTGAGAGTTACGTCATGAATTTTATATCATTGGAATCGTGAGTTCATAAGCTATATTTTTTGTGTTATGAGTTTTTGATTTTATGCAAGCTATAGCAAGTTACAGATTCAAGCTCAGAAGCGCGCGCGAAGCCAAGGACAGGGATGAAGTTGGTGTTCTTGGCCTGGCGCCTTGCGCCTGTTACTTTTCACACCCTCTTGTTTCCTATTTGCACCCCCTGACCTATTTTCTTATATTTTTCATATTTTCTTTTCATTTTTATATTTATTGCTTTTATTTATTTTTCTGAACATGAAAAAATAATGAAAATTATTTTCTTTATTTTTTGCATTTTTATTTTATTTTTTTGGCATAAAAAATAGTTTATTAGTAATAATATACTTTATTTTCTTAAATAAATTGTGAATATATTTAAATAAATATCATACATTTTTATTTTTATTATTCATATACATAAAATATTATTTCCACACATATTTTATTTTTTAATACTTGTAAACATTTTTATTTATTTATTTCTTGTACAAAATGAATAAAATAATAATAGATAACATATTTTCTTTTAAAACAAAAAAACTAGGGTTTCCCCTTTCAAAAATAATAATATTTTTTTTTCTTATTTTTAGGACTTAAATAATTTATTTTTCTCATACATAAAATAATTACAAAACATTTTTTGCATATTTACATTTTTATTGCATATTTAAATAATTGTTTATTTATTTATTGTACAATAAATTCAATTGGGTTGTAATAGTGAATTAGGGTTTTATTTTGAGCAAATATCCCCATTCAAAACTTGTATCCCCCCTCCCATAATATTGTTGTAATAGTTTAGATTTACTTTACGCAATTTATCGCATTATATACATGTTTAGTAAAATTAGGGTTTGTATGATAAGACGAAAATCAAACAAATAGACATGGCCTAATACAAGACAAAAACGCATGTAAAATGATAACACTTTGCACACAAGCACCTCAGGGTTTCACCCACTTGGTTGCCTTAAAACATGGTCATGGTATGCATGCTAGGTATCTTGGCAAAACAAAACAAAATAAAAGATCATAGTCCATCGATGACGCTATCAAAAAGGTTGCCTAAAAACAAATGATCTTAGTCCCTCAAACAAGCTAAGATACTTGGCACCATTGCTATCATGGTCATACGATGACCCACGCCCGTCCCGTTTAACATCCAAAGATAGGGTTGTTTACCAAATCAATGGTAAATCAACAATGTCAAAGGAATAAAAATGTACAAGAAAGACTTATGAGTAGGTAGATGCTTCTAGTTACTTGATCAACTTGCAAACAATCCTTGCTATTTTCAAACAAACACACACATTTCAAAACATTTCCAAACAACTTTCAAAACATTGAAACATTTTTCAAAAGACAAACATCTTTGTATACATTCTTACGAACGAGAATCATTACAAAGATTGCCTAAACGATGGCCTCTTTTCAAAATACTTTCAAAACCACACAAAGCACCATTTCAAACAATTTCAAAGCAAAAGCAAGTGATCTAAACAAGTAACTAAGAGCCCATGGAAAACCATGGATGAAAAGGGTGCTAGCACCTTCCCTTTTCATAATCTACCCCTCGAACCCAAAAACAATCTCAAAGGTCTTTCCTGTGCTTTTTTACCTTTCCTTTTGGATAAAATAAAAGTCGGTGGCGACTCTTGCTAATCGCAACATTTGCAAACACAAACGCAAAACCTCAAGTCAGTTCTCCACCGCACCACTGCCTGTAAATAGGCGTTTTGTACAAGAGGCTGACATCCTAGTAAGAGAATGCCGCCAAACAATAGAATTTATACAGTTTGTGTAAAAGAAAGAAAAATAGCTATGTGAATAATCCCACTGGGTTCCAACTCTGCTATTGCCTTTATATCCTCGAGCATATCATCACTTTGCTACTTGGTTGAAGGTAGATCAGATTGATTAGCATCGTCCGAACTTGATAGTTAATATCGAAGTCTGGTTGCAAGATGATCCAATGAGACATAGTGTTACACTTTAATCCCTAATTTTTTCCTGGACCGCCCTTTCGGGTTTTCAGTCCACCGGGATACCCTTTTTTGCCCAAGCCGCCTTTTCAGGTTTTTGACTTGCCGGGTGTACAGCTTTTTCATTTTCATCCCTTATTTTTGCCCGAACCCTTTTGGTTCGCCGGGAAGCCCTTATTTTTACCTAGGCCAGCCAACCTAGTGGGTCTTTGATTAGGCATAGTATTTTTTCACTATGTCTGCATTGACGGGGTGAGGAAAGTCATCACCATCCATGGTGGTTAGAATCATAGCTCCTCCTGAGAAAATGTTCTTAACTGCAAATGGCCCTTCGTACATAGGGGTCCATTTGCCCCTGGGATCGCCTTGAGACAGTATGATACGTTTGATCACCAGATCCCCGACTTCATACTCTTATCGTCTGACTTTCTTGTTAAATGCCTTGATCATCCGTTTTTGATACGTATGACCATGACAAATGGCAGTAAGTCTTTTTTCGTCGATTAAGTTCAACTGATCAAGTCGGGTCTGGATCCAGTCATCCTCGCTCAAACCTGCATCCTTCATAATCCGAAGAGAGTGTATCTGGACCTCAATAGGTAAGACTGCTTCCATGCCATACACTAAAGAGTAGGGTGTTGCCCCTGTTGAAGTCCATGTTGAAGTACGGTACCCATGAAGAGCAAATGGTAACATCTCGTGCCAATCTTTATATGTCACCATCATCTTCTGCATAATCTTCTTGATGTTCTTATCTGAGAACTCGAAATTCATGGATTGGTAATCATCCATGGCCTGATGTGCCAAATGATTCACCAACACACTCCCCTTGATTGCTTTTTGGGTTGTGTATTGGATATCATACTCGGTTAAAATCATCTGCCATCTTGCTATTCTTCCGGACAAGGCAGACTTTTTGATGATATGCTTGATTAGATCCATTTTTGATATCAATAGGGTAGTGTGAGTCAGCATATACTATCTCAGCTGGCGAGCAGCCCATGACAAAGTGCGGCAAGTTTTCTCAAGCAACGAGTATCGGGGTCTCGCAGTCGATAAACTTTTTGCTAAGGTAGTAAATAACATGCTCTTTTCGGTCAGACTCGTCATGCTGCGCCAGCATGCACCCCATTGAATTATCCAACACTGTCAAGTATAAGATCAAAGGTCTTCCTTCAACTGGAGGAATCAGAATTTGTGGCTTTTGGAGGTTGTATGGCCCTCTCTTCCTGTAGTAACATTCTAGCAAGTTCCCCAGGCACTTCGCAATCATCCTCACCTTCGTCCTCGGCTTGGTTGATCGGATTTTCAAAGTCATAACTGGCAGTAGCAGAGTCGTTATCAGTGGGATCCAGAGTGGATGTGGATCTGCATTATGATATGTGAGTGTGTGTAAGACAATATTTGTTTTAATAAGGTGCAAGATAGAAAATAAAACCAAGGAGCGCAAAATTTGTAATGCAAGAAAACGTCCAATGCTTTATTGATGATATATGGAAATGACAAACATTAAGCCCTCACCAACAAAGCCACAGTGTCTCGGGCAAGGCACTGGGCCGTAAAGTTTCAAATTGTCTGTTACAAAACTCAAAACAAAAGTCTATTACTGTGTAATAAAAGAAACGGGCACGAAATCCTTTATCGTCCAATTGCTCAATCCACCATCGGTAGTCGGGTAAATCCAGTTGTCGAACTCTGAATCTTCTTCATCGTTTTCAATTGCATTCACTCCCTGATTACTGATACGCAGGGGAGGTCTTCCAATCCGCGCATGCCAAACAGCCCTTTGAGCTTCTGCAGTAAAACCCAAACCAAACTTGTTAGTTTTGTGTGCAAAGTCAGGGAGTTGGCCCCAATTTGCACACCCACCTTTTTCTATAACAGCCCTAGCATCCTTGAGGGAAGCCATCTTCATTGGAGGTTCTTCAATAGCAACTTCAGTCGACGCCAGAGTCTGGGGGACTTCTTCAAAGTTCTGACATGGGGTCTCGATGAACTCCCCATCCATCTCCATATACCGAAAAGAGTTAAGGTGGCTCACCATGTACTCCTCCTCTCCTCGTACTGTAACAATCTTCCCCTTTACTAGATATTTCAACATCTGATGGAGCGTAGAAGTTACTGCCCCAGCCTTATGAATGCATGAGCGACCCAGCAAACAAGAATAAGATGGTCGAATGTCCATCACATAGAACATAGATGCGAAAGTCTGAGAGCCAACTTTAATAGGGATGTCCACCTCCCCGTGCACCATCCTTTTGGACCCGTCAAAGGCCTTAACCACAATATTACTCGGCTTAAGAACCAACCCTTCACAGTCCAACCGGTCTAACGCTTTCTTGGGTAAAACATTTAACGAGGACCCAGAATCCACCAGTATATGGGCCAGAGTAGTGCCCCTGCACTCGATCGAGATACACAGAGCGTCATTGTGATTCCTTCCTTTGGCAGTCAGATCTGCGTCGGAGAAACCCAACCTGTTGTCAGCGGTCAAACTAGCCACACAGTCTTTGAATTGATCAGCAGATGTTTCCTGCGGCACATGTGCAGTTTTAAGGAAAGCAATTAAAGCCTTTGCATGGGCTTCTGAGCATAACAATAAGGATAACATGGAGATCTTCGACGGGGTTTTCCCCAGCTGTTCGACTATGTTGTAGTCGCTTTTCTTGATAATCTTCAGAATTTACTCTATCTTCTGTCTAGAGGTTTCTACAATAATCTTCTTCGGTGCCTCCATCCGGGAAGGCTCACCTGTGATCTCTTTGCCCCGAGCGTCAGATGACTCGGCGACAGGGGTGATGATTGGAACATGAACAGGGACAGTAGCAGATGTATTGGAAGGTGGAATAGCAACAGGTTTTCAAACAGTTGGTGGGGAAATCTCAGGAGAGAAAAGTTTTCCGCTTCGGGTGACCTTGCTAGACCCGACAATATTGCTGACATCAGTATCAGCCTCTTCAACCTTCAAGTCTTGTTTGATCCCATGATAATACACATCGGCCCCATAGTGCCACAGGACAGCCTTATCCGAAGTGTACGGGATAGGACCAGGAATAGTAATGATCAATGGAGCAACTCTCGGAACAGATGTAATCCTAACAGGCTTTCTCGAGGAAGCCTTGGAAGGATTGGCGGAAATGGTTATGATTGGCGTTGAACACCTGACTTCAATAAATGGCAACCAGCAGGTAGGCTGGAACATAGGTGGCAACCTTTTCCACAGCCCGGAAATAAACCGGCCAACAATAGGTTCTCATTTACTGTCATCAACAGAGTAGAAATGTCTTCCACAAAGGTCACAAATAAATCATCTTATTCTCATTTACTAGATGAATGAGACAGATCATCTTCCTGTCGCAACCTATTCCCAAATTTGTTACCCATATTCAGGAGAACCACCTTCTTCTTCTTATTTTTCTTTTCCTTCAAGATGAGAGTCTTCAAATCCTGCTGCCCTTTGGCCAAGTTCAAAAACATCTCTTGGAATTGAGCATTATGTGCTTGAAGAGCCTTGATGGCTTGATCGATAGGTATTTCAGAAGACATTATGTGCTGAAATAAACAGCGAAGAAGATAAGAAACATGTACTGGTACCTGTAATGAGGTGCATGATAATGGAATGCGTATGAAATGATTTCAAAGACTTTGGGAGATTCAAATTTGTAAAATAAGAAATAAACAAACTTTATTAGATTCAAACCTGTAAAAAAATTTAACAATGCCTTTAAGGCATTATAAAAGAAATAACTGAAAATAAATCTAAACTAGAAACAAGCAGAAATCAGAAATCCCATGGTCACTTTCCCTTCGTGCTGACATAATCGTTGATTGTGCTTTCGTTCTCAAGCTGCCTTGTGAGCTTCAAGATCTTCCTCTCTTGCTCATGATACTTCTCTCTATAGGTATCCCGCTCCTCCTTTAGCTGAATCCAGGATCTCTTTAATTCTCCAAGATCAGTAGGCATGTAGTGATGAAGTACTGTGTAAGGAACCCATTCTTCATTAGTATGCTCCACAATCACAGGCAAAACCGCTTCATAAGGCATCCCCAGCTTTTGAGCACGGGCTCGAACCCACTGGAGATAAGGTTGCATAGGGAGAGAAGTCTCCAGTCCTAGCTCTTGAGGGTCAGACCTGTTCACCATGCCCCAGGCTCGTATAAACCTTCGGCGATGCTCATTCACGTCCCCCTTGTAGTTAAAGACAATGTCTGTAAGAAGCAGCTCATGGGGACCATCTCTCCGAGCGCGTCCAAACTGTCTCAAAGCCAAGCAAGGACTGTAGGTTATACCCCCTATAATTCCAAGCAATGGGACATTAGGGTATTCCCCACATAGATCAATGACATCTACTCTTTCCATATCCTTAGAACTCCAAAGAATATTCGTATGGGCAAGGGACATGATTCTGTAAGCCCAACCTACACCTTCCTCATTCTTCAATATAGACTTGGGGAGGTGCGAAATAAACCACCTCGCCAACAGCGGCGTGCAACACATGAGGGTCCCCCTTCTTCTCACCGTACGAGTATAGAGAGCATGTAGAATATGACCCAAGAGAGTAGGCACTGGATTACGAGACAAGAAGATCTTGACCGTATTCACATCTATGAAGGAATCTGGATTCGGAAAAAGAACCAAGCCGTAGATGAGGAGAGCCAAGATGTCTTCAAAAGCTTGAAAGTCCAAGTTATCCCAGAACTGTTGAGCTTGATCCATTAGAAACTTAGCCAAGAACCTTTTAACCCTGCTCTGTGTCTCCCAATTAGACACTACATCAGCCTTTTTCAAGTGTAAAGCTGAAGCAATGTCCTCTGGCCTAGGAACCTCTTCCAAACCTGTGAAGGGTGTCTGCTCGAGGATAAATATGCCTAGTAAATCAGAGAACTCCTCCAAAGTAGGGACTAGCTGATAATCCGGGAAGGTGAAACAATGATGCAATGGATCAAAGAACTGGAATAACACACTCATCATTTGCTCATCCAACTTTGAAGTGACCAAACTAAGGAGATGACCATGTCTTCTAACAAATGAAGAAGTATCAGGAACTTTTGAGACTAACTCTCTGAGCCGAGCAGGGATTTGCACGAAGTTGACTCGAATGGTATTTCTGCACATAGAAGTCATGATCTGCAAAACAGAATAAAGATAAATCCCCTCGGTCTTTGAAATGGTTAGTCTAATGAAATATGCATGTTATGTCATGATGCATGATGTCATGATAAAAACACATAATAGGTATCACAGATAGCAGACATGGTAAAGGCAAACAAGTCACACAATAGCCCTTAAGTTTCAGGCTTGCATGGAGTCTAGGTACTACCCTCTTGAAGTTCAGTTGGTTCAACATGTGCTAATAATAGTAACCGGGTTCTAGAGGTTCTCAATATCACTGACCATTCTCCATCGGTCATGGTTTCAGCTCACGCAATCTTTTCTTGTAGCCGGAACTATCTCGAGAGTATGGTCTTAATGAGTGTAGTATCGAGTATCAACCATTTCCCAGCTCTATGCCGAGGCCGGCTATATCACTACTTCCTATGGCCAAGTTGGTCAATTATAGGTTCTAAGGTCAGTTGATGCTTAACGACCCATATAGCAGCCCCATATTCTCCTTGTTTCTCCACAAGGGATACCGGTACCAACTAATGTGCCACATCAACGTAGTTACTACTTCAACCGTATCGGTCTACACCATACAGTTCCTTCACAGTTTATTGCTACTTACCTAAAAGGTGTTCCCCATATCCGGGTTAGGATCTATAGTAACTCCAATACAAAGCCCACAAAGATAAAGCAATCAAATCAAACAGTAGAAGCAAATATGATGAACTAATCCTAAGGTATACCCCACTTATTAAATCCCCAACAGAGTTGCCAGTTCTGTGATACAGTGGCCAGAACCGGGACGGTTTTTTAGGAATGCTGGTTTGTGTTTTGCGTTTGTGTTTGCAAAATGTCGCGGTAAGCAAGAGTTGCCACCGACTTTTATTTTATCCAACAAGGAAAGGAAAAAAGCACAGAAAAATTCCCTTTTTCGAGATTTTGAGTACGGGGGGTAGATTATAGAAAGGGAAGGTATTAGCACCCTTTCTATCTGTGGTTTTCCACGGGCTCTTAGGTACTTGCTCATCATTTTCAAAATTGCTTGTGTGTTTGATTTGAAAAAAGTTTTTGACTTCGATTTAACTCTTGCTTCTGTCTTCAAGAGTGTTACGAAGTGTTTTTGAAAACTTTGTTTGAAAGGAGTGTATGTGTGAAAAAAGTTTGTTTGGATTGAGCAAGTACATAAGATTCTACCTACTCGAAAAAGAGAATTGTCATATGTTTGTTTCCTTTAGACAATGTTATCCCACTATTAGTGAGTAGGTAGCACCGTCGTCGGAGTTTTGAGGGTCAATTCGAAAGGGACGTATGATCACTAAATCAATGTTAGGACGTCTTAGTAGTAACCCTAATGTCTTAGATCAATTATTCGAGGCAACAATTCCGAGGCAACCATTCCGAGGCAACTTTTCCGAACGGAACTTTGATCTTTGTTTAGACAAAAGAGCGACCACTAAAGTATCCTATACTTAATGATCGTTTACCAAAGGCAACCGAAGTGGGAGTGTATCCTAGGAGTGCGCATGTGCGAGTGATTCAATTTCAAGTTTATTATCTTTGTACATTTAGGGTTAGCTAACCGTTTTAAAGTTAATCATACATTCTTGTCATGCATCCCTATTATTCATACATATAACAGTTAATATTTTGCGGAATTTAAAGTGAGAAAAATAAGCTACGCTATTACAAGGCTTCGGGTATTTACATAGCCAAAAACAAACCCATAAAACAAAGCGATAAATGAAAATAAAAGATCATAATTAATCTATTACAACTTGTGAACAATTACATCAATATGGTAACAATAACTGATAAAGCGCGCGCGAGGAAATTAAGAACGATAAGAAATTAGGGTTTTGACCCTTTCTAACCTAATTGAAAGAAAAAAAGTTTGTGTTGTTTTTAATTTTTTTAAGAAAAAGAATTAGGTTTTTTAAATTAAATACACAATTAATTAGCTAATTAAATTAATTAATGAAAATAAATAAATGGCCTATTTTTGTGTTTTGTTATTTTTTAAGAAAAATAAAATAGATTTAAGTTAAAACCCTAATTGTTCTAATTAATTTTAATTATTTACAAAAGGAATTAAAATTACCCTAAAATTAAATAACCTAATTAAATTAAATAATTTTTTTGATAAAAAATAAACCTAAATCTAATTGGATGAAATATTATTTTTTATGATTTTTTGATAAAAAGAATTATTATTTTGTTAGTAAACATTAATAAATAAATTAAATAAAACAAAATATAAAAAAAGAAGAAGAAAAAAAGAAGAAAACTGGGCCTGAAAGTAATTTTGGAGGGTGTGAGCATCAATTCCTGGGCCCAAAAGAGTTTGGTCCACGCTTGACTTTCTGGATCCAGTGCTACGTGTTGACCAACACCTTTGGTGGATCATCACCTGATAGCCATCAGATTTGGCTTCATAGACACCTGGCTGGTTGGATCATGAGGTCAAACGGTGGTCCTTGGCCTTGTGCACGCGTCTAATCACTGAAAGAAAAATAATATGGAATAATTGGGGGACCTGGGATTCGAACCCAGGCCCTGATGCCTTTTGCGCTCACCTTGTAACCAACTGCGCTAGCTGTTTTAATTGTTAATGAGAAACAACAAAGTATTAAATCCCTGTGCGTGAAATTTTAAATAGGCGAATGGTTGCTTGCCACGCCTTCGTCTTCTCCAAGGATCCGTTGTCTTAGACAATAGACTTTTACCAACGGACGTTCGTCGTAGGTATAAACCTGTGTATTTCACAAATCATGTACAAGCACAATAAATCAATGGTGATGGTACCAATCCATTCGTCTCAGTCTCACGAACTTCAGGGTACCCTAATTATGGCCCAATTTTACCTAGGTTCAGAAACCCCAAAACGAGCTTGTAAACCCTAGCTATGGCATATGGCTATTCCTGTGTTGTAAATGCAATTAAAAAGTGCCAATAACTTGCAAACAAGATGGTGAACAAGAATATCTGATTAGAATGTGATGAATGCGCAAGAATAACAAGATTCAATTTTGGAAATCATGGCAAACCGTGGGAGTCGTGGGGACAAATTTTGGGCACTAGTGCACTTGTTTTCGATTGGTATTGCTTGCTTACACTCCCAGGAAGCGATTGGGATGGTCAGGAAGCCCTGGAATTTCCTGGAACTATGAATTCGACTCAGCACTTTTTTGTGTTTTTTTCAAGTTTGGTTCTTATTCTTGCGCCTCTCCAACCTCTTGATTTAGGTCTGCAAATGTTCCTTATGTATTGAGGAATGAATTAGGCTTGAAAAAGTGTACTCAATCTTTATCAATCATGGATTTTGATTTTGATTTGATTCCTTTGAATATCTTTCCAAAAATAGGCCAAATTCAATCTTTTTGTGCACATCAAGGCTTCGCACAATTTCAATCACTTGCCAACTGGATATAAGACCTAAAACATGCACAATATCTTGAGGTTTCAATGCTTTAGATTTTTTCATGATTTGTTTTGATTAAAATTAATTTAATTCAAATAAATAAAAAATAATAATAAATAATAAAAATAAGATAAAGACAAGTGGAAAGGTCTAGGGCTCGTGAACCATGCTACCAACTCAAGACAAGTGCAAAAAGTTAGGCCCATTTAGCAAAAATTGCAATTTGAAGCATAGTTGACTTTTGGCAATTTAACAAAAAAGGTCAACTTCACCAATGCATAACTTCCTCAATTTTGACTCTTTGAAGGTGTTCTTGGACTTTTTAGAAAGCTTGAGATGTCCTATAAGCAACCCTTTTGGTCTCATCTCAATTTGGTATTCCATGTTTGTGACACCCCAATTTAATTCAATTGTTAAATAATTAGGAATTTAATTATTAAATTAATTAAAGGCTTAATTAATAATATTTTGGATTAAATGAATTAATTAATTACGGAATTAAAAAGGAAGACCGGGGGTGTAAAGTTGAATTAGAGGTGTGTGTAGTAAAAAGCTCTATTAAAATAATTACTAATTATTATTATTATTTGGCAAATAATAAAAGGAAAAGAAAAAGAAGAATAAAAAGGAAAAGGAAAAGAAGGGTTTTGGAAAAACTCATTGTACGTGAAATTGGAGAAGAGAAGAGAAGAGAGGAAAAAGCCAAACGCCGTGAATTCGAATGATCATCCCGAGGTAAGGGGTGATTTCGATTATTTAATATGCCTTATAGATTTTGGGATCAATAAAATTGATTAGGCATGTTAGGAATCCCAATTTAGGATTTATGAAATTCAAACCCCAATCCCATGAATTTTATGTTTTGATTCAATTTGATGTTATGAGGAAATTGTATGATGTTATGGTGTGTTGTAATCTCATTAGAATCATGTACTATAACTTGTTTTGGCAATTCTGTGAGTTGGATTCGTATGGGTATGAATTGGATGGGATTTGGAATGAATAAATGCTGTCAAATAGCAGTTTTTGACTTTTCAGGTCGCAGGAACCGGTTCCCATTGGGGAGGAACCGAGTTCCTAGTGTAAATTTGCGAAGAAACTGACTTTTTCAACTCAGGAACCGGTTCCTGTATAGGTAGGAACCGGGTTCCAGTACATTTTCCAGAATGGGTGTTTTCTGAACTTCACAGGAACCGGTTCCTGTATATGTAGGAACCGGGTTCTGCTGTAACTTTTTGAAAAATACTAAACTTTGAAAATTCATAACTTTCAAACCGTAAGTCCGTTTTGAGTTCCGTTTTGGACGTTATTTCTTAAATTAAATACTCTATCTTATAAAATAAGAAAAATATTATTTTATGAAAAATTATTTTAAAAAGAGTCGAATTTCCGATTTTTGGTAAATCCTGGTATTTTGAGAATGATGTAGAATCGTTGTGAAGTGTTCTGATTTGGTGAATGAGAATTGATACTCATGTGTTGTGCCTTCTATCCATTATGATTGAGATGTGATCATGTGATATATTGGTTTTGGCATTATTTGGAATTATGTTGTGATCATATTCCGTTGATTGATGTTGCATGCTAGTGATGTGCATGCATATGCATTGTTTTGGTGAAGTTAATTCCCATTGTGTGGAATTGACTTGTATTGCCGTTAACCGATACCCGAGAGTGATGGGTGGTTAGGCTGGATTCATGTCCGAGTGTGATGGACGAATCGATGATTGCTTCGGCTAGATTCATGTCCGAGTGTGATGGACGAATCGATGGTTACTGTATCCGAGTGTGATGGATCAGTGATGGTGACTTGGTCACGTAATTGGTACCACATGCATAGTGTCTGCATTTGTGTTTGCATGGAATTGTAACATGTTAGGATGTCTTCCAGTGTTACAATTCTTTGGTTGATTCTTGAATTGTGCATAATGACTTATATGATTGTAATTGTGTGTTGAATCTGAATTTATGCTAAAATGGGTGAAATAATATGCTTGTGATATAATGTTGATTGAGAAACTTATAATGCATGTTAATTATGAGAAATATCACCCTTACTTTAATGATTTCAGATTAAAGTTAGCAGCTCAGGGGTTGGTGAGGATGGCTCTAGAGCTATGTTATTTTAGTCCGCGTGTCAGTGTCGTGCTCTGATGGGTTGTAACACTGGGGGAAACGTTTGAATGACGAGTTTTATTTTCTATTGTTTAATTTATGTTGGGAATACTTACGAAGTGAAGTTATTCCGGGTTTGAGATATTTCCGCTGTGTAGAACATGATGTTGATTTAAATATTTATAATAATAATTCCTTCAGTAAAGCATGACAACTGTAAATTTGAGGTTTTATATTTATCTTGAGTTGTGACATCCCTGTTTTTCATGTTACTCTGATTTAATTAATATATTCGCGGGTTATTTTTAGAAGGGGTGTTACAATAGTGGTATCAGAGCAGGTCGGTCTATCGGCCAGGTTGTTTATGTGTTTACTCCCTTTTGGTATGCGACATGTGTGTGAAACACTGTCTGTACTTGATTGTTTCCTTTTCGTTGTCTGCAGAGGTACGTGTGAAATAAGTGGGGGAGAAGTTTCTTCTCTGAAGTTCTGTGCAAGAGGTTGGCTCAGTATACCGCCGATTGTAAGATGTAAGTATTGCCGAGCAGTTGATGCTTCAAGCATGGTTATGTTTGAGTAGCTTGAAGGGTAAGATTGAGGATTCTGTTGTGGTTTGGTAACGATGGTTGATGCCACCTCATGATTGTTGACTATCTATTGACAAATTGAGGAACTGATCACCCTTAATCTCTTGTTGATAGTAGTCGGGATCGCGTTGGATGGGATGTACTTATTATGCCAGCTCTACAGTGTGTGAAATTAGTTGAGTCGGCAAGAAGAGAAGCGTTATGGTTTGCGTAACGAGAGATTTAGATCTCAGCGAGAGCAAGATAAAGGCATGTGACCTATTGGATGTAATTTTTTTATGAAGTGTTCTGTGATGAAGTAAGTGGAACGGTGTGAGAGTGCAAGGTGAAGTCTTAATGGGTTTTGTTACTAGAACTAGTTCGAATTCGAGGATGCCTATAAGAGGTCTGCTTCTAGATTGAGAAAGTTGAAGAGTCAACTTGAAGATTTGTTTGAGAAGAAGTTTATTCGTCCGAGTGTTTCACCGTGGGGTGCTCCGGTGTTGTTGGTTAAGAAGAAAGAAGGTTCAATGAGATTATGTGTTGATTACAGACAGCTGAATAAAGTTACAATCAAGAATCGGTATCCTTTGCCGAGGATCGATGATTTGATGGATCAACTAGTTGGAGCTTGTGTATTTAGTAAGATTGATCTGAGATCTGGATATCATTAGATTCGTGTGAAGTCGGAAGATATTCAGAAAACTGCATTTAGAACGAGGTATGGACATTACGAGTATTCTGTTATGCCGTTTGGAGTTACTAATGCACCTGGTGTTTTCATGGAGTATATGAACAGGACATTTCATCCGTATCTTGATAAGTTTGTGGTGGTGTTCGTTGATGATATTCTAATTTATTCGAAGAGCGATGAAGAGCATGCCGAACATCTCAGAGTTGTGTTGGAATTGTTGAAAGAGAAGAAGCTTTATGCGAAGTTGTCCAAGTGTGAATTATGGTTAAGTGAAGTAAGTTTTCTTGGCCATGTAATTTCCCAGAATGGAATTACTGTGGATCCTACGAAGATAGAAGCAGTATCTCAGTGGGAAGCGCCGAAGAATGCTTCTGAGATCCGTAGTTTTCTGGGTCTTGCAGGTTATTACAGGAAGTTTATAGAAGGATTTTCCAAATTAGCGTTACCGTTGACTAAGTTGACCAGGAAGGGTCAGATGTTTGTTTGGGATGTTGAATGTGAGAAAGGATTTCAAGAGCTGAAGAGGAGGTTGACAAGTGCTCTGATCTTGATTTTGCCAAATCCGACTAAGTCTTTTGTTGTGTATTGTGACGCATCATTAATGGGATTAGGTGGTGTGTTGATGCAAGATAAGCAGGTGGTGGCTTATGCTTTGAGACAATTGAAAGTACATGAAAGGAATTATCCGACTCATGATTTGGAGTTGGCAGCTGTTGTGTTTTTTTTGAAGTTGTGGAGGCATTATTTATATGGTTCTCGGTTTGAGGTGTTCAGTGATCACAAAAGTCTGAGGTATCTCTTTGATCAGAAAGAGTTGAATATGAGGCAGAGGAGATGGTTAGAATTTCTAAAGGATTATGATTTCGGTTTAAATTACCATCCTGGTAAGGCAAACGTTGTTGCGGATGCCTTGAGTAGGAAGTCCTTGCATATGTCGATGTTAATGGTCCGTGAGTTAGATTTGGTTGAGCAGTTCAGAGATTTAAGTTTGGTATGTGAAACTACTCCGAATAGTGTGAAATTGGGTATGTTGAAACTGACTAGTCGTATTCTGGAAGAAATTTGGAATGGACAGAAGTCCGATGTTGGGTTAGTTGATAAATTGACATTGATCAATCAAGATCAAGGAGGCGAGTTCCGGATTGATGAGAATGGTGTTATGAGATTTGGTAATAGGGTGTGTGTTCCGGATGTTGCAGAGATTAGGAAGAGTATTTTGGAAGAAGGACATCATAGTGGATTGAGTATTCATCCTGGTGCTACTAAAATGTACCATGATTTGAAGAAGTTGTTTTGGTGGCCGGGAATGAAAAAGGAAATTGCTGAGTTTGTGTATGCTTGTTTGGTTTGTCAGAAGTCGAAGATTGAGCATCAGAAACCGTCAGGATTGATGGAACCGTTGTTTGTTCCAGAATGGAAATGGGATGGAATCTCTATGGATTTTGTGTCTGGTTTGCCAAGGACATCGAAGAATTGTGATTCTATCTGGGTTATTGTTGATCGGTTGACGAAATCTGCTCACTTTATTCCGATAAGAATGGATTATCCGATGGAAAGGTTGGCAGAATTGTATGTTGAGAAGATTGTGAGTTTGCACGGTATTCCTTCTAGTATTGTGTCGGATCGAGATCCGAGGTTTACATCTAAATTCTGGACAGGATTGCAAGAAGCTTTGGGTACTAAGTTGCGTTTGAGTTCCGCTTATCATCCACAGACAGATGGTCAGACGGAGAGAACGATTCAGTCGTTGGAAAATTTGTTAAGAGCTTGTGTGTTGGAGAAAGGTGGAGCTTGGGATAGTTATCTACCATTGATTGAGTTTACCTACAACAATAGTTTTCATTCGAGCATTGGTATGGCTCCATTTGAGGCATTGTATGGTAGGAGGTGTCGGACACCGTTGTGTTGGTATGAATCTGGAGAGAGTGCTGTGATTGGACTGGAAATTGTCCAACAGACTTCGGAAAAGATTAAGATGATTCAGGAGAAGATGAGGACTTCTCAGAATCGTCAAAAAAGTTATCACGATAAGAGGAGTAAAGATCTTGAGTTTAGCGAAGGAGAACATGTTTTTATGCGAGTTACTCCGATGACTGGTATTGGTCGAGCTTTGAAGTCAAAGAAGTTGACTCCACGTTTTATTGGTCCGTTTCAGATTACCAAGAGAGTGGGGAAAGTTGCTTATCAGATTGCTTTGCCGCCGTCACTTGCAAATTTGCATGATGTTTTTCATGTATCTCAGCTAAGGAAGTACATTGTTGATCCGTCTCATGAGATTCGTGTAGACGATATACAGGTACGAGAGAATTTGACTGTGGAAGCGGTACCTGCGAGAATTGAGGATCGGAAGTTGAAACAGTTGCGAGGCAAGGAGATCGCGTTGGTAAGAGTGGCTTGGGGAGGACCAGCAGATGGAAATGTCACTTGGGAGCTGGAGAGCTAGATGAAGGACTCGTATCCCGAACTGTTCGTTTAAGGTATGTTTTCAAGGACGAAAACTCTTTTAATAGGGGAGAGTTGTGACACCCCAATTTAATTCAATTGTTAAATAATTAGGACTTTAATTATTAAATTAATTAAAGGCTTAATTAATAATATTTTGGATTAAATGAATGAATTAATTACGGAATTAAAAAGGAAGACCGGGGGTGTAAAGTTGAATTAGAGGTGTGTGTAGTAAAAAGCTCTATTAAAATAATTACTAATTATTATTATTATTTGGAAAATAATAAAAGGAAAATAAAAAGAAGAATAAAAAGGAAAAGGAAAAGAAGGGTTTTGGAAAAACTCATTGTACGTGAAATTGGAGAAGAGAAGAGAAGAGAAGAAAAAGCCAAACGCCGTGAATTCGAAGAATCATCGCGAGGTAAGGGGTGATTTCGATTATTTAATATGCCTTATAGATTTTGGGATCAATAGAATTGATTAGGCATGTTAGGAATCCCAATTTAGGATTTATGAAATTCAAACCCCAATCCCATGAATTTTATGTTTTGATTCAATTTGATGTTATGAGGAAATTGTATGATGTTATGGTGTGTTGTAATCTCATCAGAATCATGTACTATAACTTGTTTTGGCAATTCTGTGAGTTGGATTCGTATGGGTATGAATTGGATGGGATTTGGAATGAATAAATGCTGTCAAATAGCAGTTTTTGACTTTTCAGGTCGCAGGAACCGGTTCCCAGTGGGGAGGAACCGAGTTCCCGGTGTAAATTTGCGAAGAAACTGACTTTTTCAACTCAGGAACCGGTTCCTGTAAAGGTAGGAACTGGGTTCCAGTATATTTTCCAGAATGGGTTTTTTCTGAACTTCGCAGGAACCAGTTCCTGTATATGTAGGAACCGGGTTCTGCTGTAACTTTTTGAAAAATACTAAACTTTGAAAATTCATAACTTTCAAACCGTAAGTCCGTTTTGAGTTCCGTTTTGGACGTTATTTCTTAAATTAAATACTCTATCTTATAAAATAAGAAAAATATTATTTTATGAAAAATTATTTTAAAAAGAGTCGAATTTCCGATTTTTGGTAAATCCTGGTATTTTGAGAATGATGTAGAATCGTTGTGAAGTGTTCTGATTTGGTGAATGAGAATTGATACTCATGTGTTATGCCTGCTACCCATTATGATTGAGATGTGATCATGTGATATATTGGTTTTGGAATTATTTGGAATTATGTTGTGATCATATTCCGTTGATTGATGTTGCATGCTAGTGATGTGCATGCATATGCATTGTTTTGGTGAAGTTAATTCCCATTGTGTGGAATTTGACTTGTATTTCCGTTAACCGATACCCGAGAGTGATGGGTGGTTAGGCTGGATTCATGTTCGAGTGTGATGGACGAATCGATGATTGCTTCGGCTGGATTCATGTCCGAGTGTGATGGACGAATCGATGGTTACTGTATCCGAGTGTGATGGATCAGTGATGGTGACTTGGTCACGTAATTGGTACCACATGCATAGTGTTTGCATTTGTGTTTGCATGGAATTGTAATGTGTTAGGATGTCTTCCAGTATTACAATTCTTTGGTTGATTCTTGAATTGTGCATAATGACTTATATGATTGTAACTGTGTGTTGAATCTGAATTTATGCTAAAATGGGTGAAATAATATGCTTGTGATATAATGTTGATTGAGAAACTTATAATGCATGTTAATTATGATAAATCTCACCCTTACTTTAATGATTTCAGATTAAAGTTAGCAGCTCAGGGGTTGGTGAGGATGGCTCTAGAGCTATGTTATTTTAGTCCGCGTGTCAGTGTCGTGCTCTGATAGGTTGTAACACTGGGGGAAACATTTGAATGACGAGTTTTATTTTCTATTGTTTAATTTATGTTGGGAATACTTACGAAGTGAAGTTATTCCGGGTTTGAAATATTTCCGCTGTGTAGAACATGATGTTGATTTAAATATTTATAATAATAATTCCTTCAGTAAAGCATGACAACTGTAAATTTGAGGTTTTATATTTATCTTGAATTGTGACATCCCTGTTTTTCATGTTACTCTGATTTAATTAATATATTCGCGGGTTATTTTTAGAAGGGGTGTTACAATGTTCATGTATGAAGCTTTGACAAAAAAAGGTGTTTTTGTTGACTTTTCAAAATGACCTATAATGTCCAAATTCATAACTTCTTGTGAGTGCATATTTTGAACTTGGGAGCTGAAGATGGATTCTATATCATGGCATCCTCTTCAAAATGAGCTTTGGAAGCTACAACATCTCATTGGTATTTTAAAAGTCTTTGTACAAGAAATTGGTCAAGATGCCTAGAGGATTTGAAATTTTGGAGATGATTCATCAGTCTCCTAAGGTGTTAAAACAAAACTAGGGTTTGGGATTTTATCAAGATTTCTGGATAATTTTGAAGTGAAACTTTGTACATGGCCTCTATATATTTGGGAGATAGTATATTTGAAGTTTTGACCATCAATTTTGAAGAGAAGTGGACCAATTAATTCAAAGGGGCAAAATGGTAATTTTGGTCAAAATCAGTCAAAGTCAAGGTTGACCAAGTGAACTTTTGGTAAACCATCAATTCAAGGGTGTAATTTTCATATTTCAAGTCCATTTTGATCATTGCATCAAGAAGATTGAGGTTTGGGTTGAAACTTGTTCATGAAGAAACCCTAAAAGTTTTTAATTTTGGAAGATGAGGACTTAACTTCAAAAATTCATATTTCATTCACCTTTGATCAAAAAAATGCAAATGAAATATGCTTGGAAAGATAAGAGGGTGATTTTTCATCTCCTGTTGGTCTCATGTCCAAATTGGCAAAGAGTCAAGAGTTATGGTCCTTGGAAGTTCATGCCTCAAGTTAAAATTATAGGTCATTTTCCAAAATTAGTGAATTTCATGTCAAATTTTGAGGACCTTAGTGGATTCAATTGCAAAAACACAAAACTAAGGGATTGTAGATCTTTTCAATACCTTTCCAAATTGTACTCATTTGTTTCCAAATTCAAAAGTATGTACAAGTTATGGTCTTTTGAATTTCATGCCATTTTATTGAACTTTAGCCATGCAGGCAAAATGCCAAAACTTGAGAACTTCATTTTCAGTCATTCTTTTCACTTCTAATCAGGCCCATGACCCATTTTTATTTGAGGAAGCCCGTAATGGCAGCAAAATTATGCCCCATGTGCAGTTGTACCACCATGACTCAAAAATTGACAAAACTTGCCAAATTTGCAAAAACACTAGCATGATCTCATCATCAGGAATCAAGGGCCAAGATTTGGTGGATCAAAATCTGAGTAAGAAAGGACTCAAAAGCAATTGAAATGAGGAAAAACACACGAGCGGATGGCATGGTTAGAATTTCATTTTTCAATATAGCAAAAATTCTAATTGGGCAATGCACTCACTTTGAAGCCCATTCTCTTGAAAACCCTACTCTACATGTCATATATAATAAGAAGCAAGCACTGAAGGCGGAGGAGAGAGCTCATAACTTCCAAATTCCAGATCTAAACTCAGAATTTTCATAGCTGCACTTTTCTTCAAATCTCAAGCTTCAGTGGTGCATTGGGAGTTTTTCTTCTTGGCTCTTCATCCTCAAGTGCTAAGGAAGCTAAAGCAAGCCTGGAATCGCATCTGGAGTGAGAGAATCAAGCATTCGGATTTTGAATTGAGGTAGGTTCATTCAACTTTGATTTTTGAAATGTAACCGTTTATTGTTGAAATTAAGCATGAATATCTGTTTGTGGATGTTATATGAATGATTCTGAAGCAATTTGAGATTTCATTTGGTATACAATGCTTGTTTGAGATCTCTGCAACTCTAGGTTTCAGTGATTTTTTGATGTTTTCGTGCATAAATTTCTAAATCCATGTTTGACTACTTGATGTGATTCGAATTGCATTGAATTCGTTGTCATGATGACTTTAATTTGCACTTGATTTGATGAAAAATGGTTGAGAAACGAGTTTGTTTGGAGGGACTGAAGTTGGGGTGCAACACTGCTGGGCACGCGCATTTTCTTGTTCGGCTGGAGGTTAGGGATGATGAGGTGTCATCATCTGAACGGTCCATTTGAATTTTTGAATATTAGTTTATATTTTGATTTCAATTGATTTTCTGATTTTTGTTTCTTAATCAAAACAATTTAAAAAATATCTGAAAAAATTATCACAAGTCCAAAACAAATTCTACTATCTTGTGTAATTTTATTGGAATTTTTAAAAAATGTTTTGATTGGTTTAAAATTTCATAAGTTTAATTAATTGTTTGTTTAATAATTATTTTTATTTTAATAGCTCTTTTGATCTAAAAATTCCACAAAAATCATCTTTGACTCATAAAATAATTTAGAAATTGATTCTGATTTTGGTTTAGCATTTTTTATATTTTTGATTAGAAATTTAATTTGAGAAGTTTATTTGAAATGTTTGCTTCATAATTTTTGTTTTGATATTTCCTTTAATTCAAAAATCCTCAAAAAAATCATATAAGTTTGTTTTTAACCATAGTGTCTGAATATAATTTTGTATTGACCTTTTTATGACTTCTGGCTAGGGTTTGCATTTTGTCGTTAAATAATTGTTTAATTGTTTAATTGTTTAATTGTTTGTTTGATTTTATTTTAATATTTCCTTTAATTCAAAAATTCCACAACAAAATCATGGATACTGGTTTTTAATTCTAATATTTGAATATAATTTTGGTTGGATATTTTTCTGACTTTTGATTGGAATTTTATTTTGAGATGTGAATTTTTGTTTAATTGTTTAAAGGTTTGAATTTTGATTTTATGTTTGACTTTTCTTTAATTCTAAAAATTTGAAAAAAATAAGTTCTCTGATCTTTGGAGTTTTCTTTATTTTTGTATGATTTTAGTTTGATTTGTTTAGAATTGGAACTTGATTAATCAATAATTGAGTTCATTTTCTAAATAATTAGGGTTTTGCTAATTCCCTTGTTTGTTTTGACTCCAAAAAGCAACTGGCCTTGAGTTTCAATTGAATTTGGTTCTTGTTTAAGGTTCATATATGGATTGAGGTCCTTAAAAAGATTTTTCTTGAATTAATTGATAAGGTTTGGTATTTTCCACAAAATATTTTGAAAACGTCTAGTTTGGTGGTTTTTGCCAACTAGTTTTTGATATTTGAAGTTTGATTGATCCTTTCCTCATCCATCCATGAACTTAAAACATGTTTGCTGACTCTTATACATCTCAAGGATGATAAGAAAATTTTTGTTTGAATTATGGAAGCCCTTTTCTTTTTTTGATGTATTTTTAAAGTGAAGGTACCCAATTAATGTTGCATATCTTGTTGCAATTTGCTTGATGGCCAATGAACATGAGTGAGGCCTATAATTGGGAACCTAATGATCATTCTGGTTTTGTTTATCCATATAAACTCAATTCATTTCACTTAATGCCCCATGTTTGAATGATTGAACCTTTTGATGCATGTCTTATGACTTTTTGCTTTCTTGTTGATCTTCACTTTGAAACTTGAGCTTTCAATTTGAGTTTGAGGTCATTAGATGGCCAATGATAACATGAAGGGAAATGATACTTCAATGATAGTCTCATGAGTACTTGAGAGTAATTGATCCATATTACTTAAATTAGTTCTAATCATGAATAGAGTTTGGCTTCTTTCTTTTATCCTTGTTGAATTTTTGAGGCATTTTGAATGCACTTGTGCGGCATATTTTAGAATCAATAATTTAACCTTTTGATCATATCCTAATCATGTTTTGGAAGCTTTACTACAGATCTTTGATTGTTACAAACTCTCTAATTTTGTCCTTGTTTGACTTTCTTTCATGGTCAGCTTGAAATCTAAGTCTTTGATGCATTGTGTGGGATTCCTCTTCTATTATGCTTATGAGCTGTGATGAAGTAATTGAGTATGATTGAATTGTGGTTGCTACTGGCCTTCATGGTCTTTGATTGTATTCTTCTCAAGCTCCCATGATCCTTGATTGATATTCAATTTTCAATTCAATATGGTGATTGAAAGGAGCAACATTCCTCTAACTTTTGACCAAATTGTGCATATGTTTGTTTCTTTTTGTCTATCATGTCTAATGGTTTGATAGTTGCTATCATGTTTTATCACTTCATTATGGTGTCATCATCCCTCCCTTATGTGAGTCATCATTCTATTTATGGGAATATTAATTTGGCTGTTGAATGCGCGAGGTACTCTGAGAAAAGTTTTCCATTTTTGACTTGAGGCTACTGTGTTTCACTTTATTTGTGGAACACAATTTATTATATTAGTACTACTATTGTGCTTGGCATATTTGATAGTCTATGCAGGATATATGTATGTGATTATGAATGCTATACATTTCCCATGGGATTTGTTCATATCTGAAAATCTCAATACCTACATCCTGATGGCGTAATTTCTGACTTGATTTATCTGTTGATGCCAGCTTGCTTGAAGTTCTCTGGGTTTCTTTTATTCTTGCTCAGCTGCTACGGATAGTTATCCGTTGGTATTGCACTAATTCCTTTCTTCTATTTTCATTTTGTATAGTTCTATCTTGCATGATGGGACCTCTATTGCTGATATATGTTAGGAGGCCCTCTGTTTTGTTTGATACATGTGTTGTGTTTGTGTTTGTTTCTTTAAATATTGATCGATGAGTCACTCAATTTAGAAATTGAGATCACGAATTCGATCTCAGTGCTTGTTCCCTATAGGATATTTATTGTTTTTTCTTCAATTGTTGATCGATGAGTCACTCAATTTAGAAATTGAGATCACGACTTCGCTCTCAATGCATGGTCCCTATAAGATATTTATTGTTTTTTTCTTCAATTGTTGATCGATGAGTTACCCAATTTAGAAATTGAGATCACGACTTTGCTCTCATTGCTTGTTCCCTATAGGATAGTTTTGTTAAGCTTCCTTTGACATGTTAATTAAGGTAGGAATCCATGTATGCTAGCATAGGGTAGTATTTTCCTTTATCCTCAACCTTAGGGTCAATCATTGTATGATAACACTAGGGATAGTGCTAGGCTAGTTTCCCTTATTTGTGTTTCCTTCCTTTGCATTTTGCATCTTAAAGTAAAAATTGTTTTCTTGGCAAATCATAAAACACCTCTAATAAACTCAAACCCTTCTTCAAGGTAAAAGATATAAATCAATCTTATTTGTTTGTGTGCCTCTTGGCTTTGTTTTTAAACCTGGTTTATTGATGTTTCGCCATCTATGCCATGATACCTTGTTATCTTATAGCCGATGTTTCGCCATCGCACATTCGTTTGAAGCCGATGTTTCACCATCACACATGTTTGTTATCCTACTTTGATTTTCAATATCATTGTTAGGTGTGATGTTTTGTCATCCGGTTTATCTGTGTTTTGCCATCACATACTTGTTTGAATCCGGTGTTTAAGCATCGCACATGTTTGTTATCCTACTTTGATTTTCAATATCATTGTTAGGTGTGATGTTTTGTTATCTAGTTTATCGATGTTTCTCCATCGCACATGTTTGTTATCCTACTTTGATTTTCAATATCATTGTTAGGTGTGATGTTTTGTCATCCGGTTTATTGATGTTTCGCCATCCTTTCCATAATACCTTGTTATCTTATAGCCGATGTTTCGCCATTTCACATTTGTTTGAAGCCGACGTTTCGCCATCGCACATGTTTGTTATCCTACTTTGATTCTCAATATCATTGTTAAGTGTGATGTTTTGTCATCCGGTTTATTGATGTTTCGCCATCCTTTCCATAATACCTTGTTATCTTATAGCCGATTTTTCTCCATTGCACATTTGTTTGAAGCCGATATTTCTCCATCACACATGTTTGTTATCCTACTTTGATTATCAATATCATTGTTAGGTGTGATATTTTGTCATCCGGTTTATCGATGTTTCGCCATCGCATACTTGTTTGAAGCCGATGTTTCGCCATCGCACATGTTTGTTATCCTACTTTGATTTTTAATATCATTGTTAGCTATGATGTTTTGTCATCCGGTTTATCGATGTTTCGCCATCGCATACTTGTTTGAAGCCGATGTTTCGCTATCTCACATGTTTGTTATCCTACTTTGATTTTCAATATCATTGTTAGATGTGATGTTTTGTCATCCAGTTTATTGATGTTTCGCCATCCTTGCCATAATACTTTGTTATCTTATAGCCGATGTTTCGCCATCGCACATTTGTTTAAAGCCGATGTTTCGCCATCGCACATGTTTGTTATCCTACTTTGATTCTCAATATCATTGTTAGGTGTGATGTTTTGTCATCTGGTTTATTGATGTTTCGCCATCTTTGCCATGATACCTTGTTATCTTATAGCCGATGTTTCGCCATCGCACATTTGTTTGAAACCAATGTTTCGCCTTCGCACATGTTTGTTATCCTACTTTGATTCTCAATGTCATTGTTAGGTGTGATGTTTTATCGTTTGGTGTTTCGCCATCTTTGACATGTTACTTTGTTATTATTTAGTCGATGTTTTACCATCTCATTTGTTTGTTGTTTTATTTGATGTTTCGCCATCTTGACTGTTTTTGTTGTCTTAACTAAAAAACACAAACCAACCAGAATATATGAGTCGAACTACGGCTGCTTTGATTCCTTAAAAGGGATACGTAGACATTGGGGTAGGGCCCAACCGAGCACAATTTTTATTTTCCCTACATTGTTTTCTTTTTTTTTCTCGCATGCATTCCCTTTTTAGCTTTAAGCCATAGACATAGGTTTTGACCACACCCATTATATTAGACAACAAGAGTGGATACCGTAGAGTACTATGGGCGTGTGGGGTGCTAATACCTTCCCCTCGTGTAACAGACTCCCTTACCCGATCTCTCGGTCGAAAGACCGTGATTTCTCCCTTTTCAGGTTTTCTCGATGTTTACCTTTCCCTCTTGGCGGGATAAAAGACATTCGGTGGCGACTTCATTGTCATTTCATTACAAGATGACGGTTCCGCCTGGTTGTTTCAGCTGGCGACTTCACTGGGGACAGATTGGCCTCTTGCTGGTCCATCCCGGAGTCGATCCTAGCTCTTGTTTGTTTTCTTTTTGGGTGTTTATTTTACCGCTTTTCATATTTATCTGTTTGCATTGCATCCTATGTGCGTTTTACTTTCTGCATACTGGATTTGGCTGGACTGTTTGGATTCTGGATTTCTTGGTGGGTGGGTTGTTCCATGAGGTAAAAGGCCTCATACCCAGGCTATGAGTGAATTTCATAGGAACTAGGAATAGAGTGGCTATGGCATCTATGAGGCGGATGCTTTGTAGACCTGACCATGAGACCCATGACTTCAGAGGTAGTTCAGATAGGTGTTATCGTATGATGATACCTACAGTCGAGCTCTTGTACTCTGATTTGGCTTTTAACCTTACCTTGACCTAGACTACACCCGTTAGAGGGGCGGGAAAACTTTTCTTACAAGTACAGGTACTGTTGGTGACTTTGTGTTGCGAAGGTGACTCAGGTTCCCATGATAGTTTTGAAGCTTTGGGATTTTCTTTTGATCTTGAGTGGTGTTGTTTTGTAATGGTCCAGCCATTATCCAGTGTGAAACTTTGATCCTGTCATGTTGCATCATAGCATATTTATTTCTAAAAAAATTATGTATAAAAAATAACTAGCATGTGCATGTCATCTTCCAGGGACATTCGAGTGTCTTCTTTCCATCAGAAATGGTTGGCCTCCCGTCAGATGAGTTTGATTCAGTTCAGGTTAAAGAGCCCAACAGGCATACGTTCGCTTATCAGATTCCTACTATTGATGTGTCCGAATTGAAGAGGTTGAGTTCTTATCTGAAGAGTGATGTTCTGAATAATTTCAACAAAAATTATTGCAATTTGTTACTAATCCTTAACACTTCAGTCAACCCAATGGCTTTGATCACCCTCTTCTAGTTCTATGACAAGGAATTATGGTGTTTTAGTTTTCAAGATTATCAACTGGTTCCCACACTAGAAGAGTACGCGTACCTACTTAATATCAAGTTGTCCTATGAAGTTCCTTTTGTCCAAGTGCCGGAAAAGCTGAAGTTTGAAGTTATTGTTGAAATTCTTCATTTGAATTAGAAAGAGGTGAAAGAAAATTGGAAATCAAGTGAGGATACTATAGGGTTTTATTTGGATTTCTTAGTGAAGAAAGCTGAAGACTGGGCAAAGAAAGGGAATTGGAGTGACTTCAGCTCTCTGTTTGCTCTCATGATATACGGGATCATCCTCTTTCCTCACAAGAGAAATTTTGTGGATTTGATGGCTATTTGTGTTTTTAGAAATAAGAACCCGGTACCGAAACTCTTAGCAAATACTCTTTACACCATTCATTTCAGGCATGGGAAAGGAGGTAATGTAAGTTTATGTCATTCGATGTTGTATCAATGGTTTAAGTTGCACCTACCGGTAAGTGGCCCTTTCATGGATACCTGACATTCTCTCCGATGGTTATCAAGACTTGTCAACCTTACTTCATTTGATATCCGGTGGAATTATGACATGGGGAAGTACGAAGTACTATCACTAGCTGCGGAGATTTCCCTAATGTTCCCCTCATAGGAACTAAGGGGTGTATCAACTATAACCCTGTGCTTGCTTATCATTAATTGGGATATGCAATGGATGGACCGCCAAAGGTTGAGGAGGTGTCTGAATCAGTGTATTTTGTTAGAGGAAGTGATCTTGTGATGTTGAAAAGAGTGACAAGTGCTTGGATAGGAATTCACAAGAAGGATAGAACTACTTTGGGCAAGAAGGTTCCTATTGCTAGGGTTCCTTACTTGGAATGGATTAGAGACAGGGTTAAGATTTTACGGTTACCATTTGCAAGGTCGGCTCCTATATGTGAGCAACCTCCTATTGTTCTGAGTAACACGGTGCCTACCGAGGTGTTCACCCAGGTTCATGTTGAGAACATTCAACTTTGTGCAAAAGACCGTGAGGCGGGGATGAAACTTTATTGGGTAGATCAAGAAAGGGCCGACTTAGCTCGCAAACTCAAAGAAGCTCAAGGGGAAACTTCTGATGCAACCAGTTTTAGGAAGAGGTCTCATGCTGAAATGGAAGAAGAGTTGAGTAAGACCCAACAAGAGTGCCAGAAGCTTCAGGCATCTGAGAATAGCTACAGGAAGAAGATTCAAAACTTGGAGAAACAGCTCAAAGACAAAGATGAGCAGCTTAAGAAGGAAGTAGCCCAGAGGCGTGTCGCAGAGGATCGGTTTCAAGAAAGTAAAGTAGTCGCATCATAACTTTTGAAGGAGAAATCCAGGCTTGAAGAGTATTGTCAACACCTTGAAGCGTGTCTTGTTCCAGAGATTTAGTTTTGTTACTTACCTTTGGTGTATTTGGTCACCCCCAGGATTGTTGGAAGGGACCGTTGTTTGTTTTTATTATTCAGTTTTTTGTTAAGTTTACTTTGAAACACGTATTTTGTTGTTTATCGTTACACTCTTAAATGTCTGAAGTCACTTGAACATCGTTTCTTTTGTTTGTAAATAATTGGAGTGTTTGTCTTATTGTCCTTTTTTTTTCTTCTTTGATTGTATGCTTGATTATTTTTTTTTGTGCGCCGTGATTGATAAATAAAAGGACTCTTGAATACCGGGAAATGACAAACATATCATGCACATCATGCATTTCATAACATTACAGGTTATCTCAAGATGGTATTCTTATTCTTTTGCTTTTCTTATTCAGAATTCAAGACGACTGTGTGGCGGTAGAAATGTGCAAGACTAAGCCATTGGATTGACTAGACTTTATACAAATCAAAATAAAAATCGCCACCGCGCTTTGTTGTTTCCAAAGGAATGGGAAAAGAGCGAATAACCCAAAAAGAGGGGGAAAGATTCAAGGTAAGGGGGTTGGTTATGCAAAGGGAAGGTATTAGCACCCTAAACATCTACGGTACTCCGCAGGAACCTCTTTGTAAAATCTGTATATTTTGGCTATAAAAATGTGTTGTATATAAAATGGATGGTGGAGGTGAGAAAAGAAATATTTTTATGATTTTTGCACCCGCCGCGATTGCGAACCTTTAGTGCCTACGTACCACCTTTCGTGCAATAGGGGATCAGGGTACACGTAGTTCATCTAGAAAAGACTTGTTTGTTGATTGTTTTTAAACAAGGAGACAAGTCGTCATTGTTAGGAGAGAAATCTCAACTAACGCCCACAAGGTGTAAGAAAGATGGACCCTGCGTCAAAAAGAGTGAGTGTTTGAGAACGCCTCTAGTACTCAAGTGGAAAAGTCGACACCTTTATAACCATAGGGATAGGAGAATGTTGCTCGACTATCAATGAATCTTGTCTCACCTTGAAAAAAAATTTTGAATGGAAAGGGTGCTTGGGCGCACAAAAGAGTTTGAATGAGTTGAAGTTTTTTTGTTAATTTTGAAAGAAATGTCAAAGTATGATTAAATGAATTGAAGTTTGTTTAAAGAAAATAAGTTTTAAAAGAAAAGGCACTCGACAAAGTCGAGGTTTATTATGAAAGCGGTTTGATTTTATAAACAAAGAAGGTTTTGAAAAAGATGAGAAGATTTTGAAATTAAAGAAGATGGGAGGAGAAGAAGAGGTTATCCTAAAGCATAAGGTAAAAGCTAGGGATAAGAATCATCTAACCAACAAAAAGCCAATACTTGACATTATGAGTCAATATAGAATTCCCATTCTTCGGATTGAAACCAAGCAAGCAAAGATACTAGACCTCTTGAGAGAACCAAACTTTAAGTGTTTTAAGTCTTCACAAAAATTGGGCAGAGTAACGGCTGTATACGGGTGAATTCCAGATTACAAACAAAGATTGTAATCTCAATAACCTGCACACAAAACAAACAAACAACCCAATGTCTTGAGGTAAACCTCAAGAACTCCAGACAAAATATTAAATAAAGTCACAAAGTATCCAAGATAGGCCAAGGTCTCTAATCCTAAGTCCAATAAGTCCATCACTCCATAATGCAAAGGACAGTAACCATGTAGTCCAAGTATCATTAATGATTTTTATGGTTCATGTTGATTATTAGGTGTCTTTAAAAAGAAAGAAAAGCTCAAGTGAGCAAAATAAAAATGACATAAAAGTAAATGCTCAAGTGAGCAAAGATGAAAATAGCATGAAATGTAAAATGCTAAAGGTAAATGGTACATAAAGCATGAAAATAAAAGCGTAAAGTAAAGTTAATTGTTAGTAATTAGTGGTTAGTTGGATGACCATCTTGAAACTTGCATTTGGAACTCATTAGAGGATTGGTAGAACCAAAGCCTCCACACAACAAGTTGCATTTGCTTTTTGTCAAGTATATCATCCATTTTGGAATTCTCACAAGGCAACATGTAATGATCAACGATGTTTAAGTGATCCGCGTTGACCAAAGGTGTTGTAGATCCATTAGAGGATTGGTAGAACCAAAGCCTCCACACAATGAATCTCAAGGTTATTGGATCAAAGAGATGAAATTAACATACTTGGGCTTGCAATCATAAATTTGGGCCACAAATGATCATTTATTCGAATTGGGACAAAATTTAGCGCTATGTTAAGCAATCGTAAGTGGACTTATGTAGAAGTCACACCTATTTTGAGACCGGTCAATAGCAATCTATGTACTTCATGTTTGATAAATGATGTAGAGATCACCATCCCTTAACATGTAGCACAATTAAAAAAGAAAGGGATAAGATGAAGAGGGAGGGGAATGATAAGCTAATTTGGATCACCATTTCAAAATTCTTTCATTTTTAAATTCAACCACTCCTCTAGATAGATTAAAGCACTAAACATATCATTAATTCAAAGCACCAAAAAATGAATTAAATAATTCACTCTTAGGTAGATTTGAATTGATGAACATTTATCCAACTTCATCTACATCACAAAGTCCATTGAGTTTAAAGACAAATTGGACATTTAAAATTGCAATCCAAACCAACAATCAAAAGGAATGAGTAGAAAAAGCATTTTGGATCAAAGCTGCCCCAAAACAAGGCAAAAAATGCATTTTGTCCCTGTGTAAATCGATTGAACTATTGTGTAAATTGATTTACACAGTACAGTTTTCAAAAATCTGCATGAAATTGCTTCTGTGCAATCGATTGCACTACAGTGCAAATCGATTGCACACAGTTGTAGTAGCAAAAACAACATTTTAAAAGGGCAATTTCTTGTTCAAACTTTACATCAAACACCTTACGATCATGGATCCAATTGAGCACGAAAATTCCATCAAATTATGAGAAAATAACACCAATGGAATCACAAAACAATGCTCAAAGAATCAAACCCAAAGATCAACAAGAGATCACATTGTGAAAGATGAATTATCCAACTTACCAAAGGTATATCTAGAGAATTATCAAAACAACTTCAAGAATTTGCTTCAATTCAACCACAAGAATCAATTGACCAAGCTTGGATGTAGAGAATTGATGGAGAAAAAGTGTTTGGATGAAGGTTTAGCTCAAAGATTAGTAAGCTTCAATGCAAAGCTTACTAACTTTTTGAAAATGGAGCTTTGAGTGAATTTTGTAGATGGGGAGAATTGAGAGATTTTTTAGCAAGGTGGATTTGGCTATTAAAAGCTTGAAATTTGAATGAAATGAGAGCTCTATTTATAGAGTTTAGGATTGGGATTAGTGGTAATTTGGTAATTGATTCTTGGAGCCAAAATTTGAATTAATGATAATTCTTTCAAATATTAGAGCCAAAATTTGAATTAATGATAATTCTTCTTAAAAATGAAAATTTGGCACTAAAATTTGAATTAATGATACATCTTTCAAAAATGAAGGAAAATTGGAGCCAAAAATTTGACAAGCTTGAAATGCTGATTTTTTTTCAAATTTTCACGTTGTGCAATCGATTGCACTATAGTGCAAATCGATTTGCACAGTGAAATTTTCCAAAAATTGCGCAAAATTCACTTTGCGCAATCGATTGCACTCTAGGAGCAATCGATTGTACAGTGAAAAAAATGAAATTTTTTAATTCTTTTTCTTTGCAAATAGAGATTTTAGGGAAATAATACCAGAAAACCTTATTTGCCATAATGCTTCGACTCGGTACCTACAAAACACAAATATGCAAAGACAAAGACAAATATTTTTTGTATTTTGATTAGAAGTTAGTCAACAACACAAGAACAAACTTAAAGATAGGATGCAAATGTGATGAATGAAGCTATTTATTAATGGTTGTGACCAAATGACAAAATATGGTATGAAGGTGCGACTGAAAAAGTTAGGGGGAAAATTTAGGGTACAACAGACTGCTCATCGGTATTTCACCAGAAACAATTTGCCAAGACAGGTGGAACAAGTTCAAGCTGAACTCGCTGAAATAAGGGTCCAGATGGCTACTCAAATGACCCAATTCATGGAGGTCATCACTAATGTGAATCGCCGGTAGGAGGAACTGGCTGCCATTATCAACAACCAGCGCCGCTATCCAAGGGATGGTGGAAATCAAGGGCTCTATCAGGACATTTCTGTAGGATTGGGGGATGTGCAAGATCAGCCTGTTGGAAATTTTCACGGGATGCCCAGAAACCTCTTCGTGCGCAACATAGGGCAGTTTCCCCCGTCTTCGGGACCTCGTCTTGTGTGGAACATAAGAGATAATCAGGGCGGTGTAAGGAACTATCAGGAGCAGGATTATGACTTTGATCAGGATGAAGATCAGTTTTCTGTTCGGCATTCAGAGCCAAAAGTTCAGGTTGAGGATAGGAAGTATCGGTTGTTGGAAGAACGTTTGAAGGTTGTGGAAGGGCAAGGAGCCCTTGGTATGGATGCTAATGATCTCGGGTTGGTGTCCAGGGTGAAAGTTCCTCCAAAATTCAAGCCTCCTGTATTTGAAAAGTACAATGGAACTTCATGTCCTATTACTCATGCAACTGCTTATTTCCGAAAGATGTCGGTGCTTACTGAGGATCAGGGGCTTTTGATTCACTTTTTCCATGATAGCCTATCTGGGGCATCCCTAGAGTGGTACATGAAGTTGGAGAAAACTCATATTCATTGCTGGAATGATCTTGCTCGGGCTTTTGTCAAACATTATCAGTACAATATGGACATGGCGCCTAATCGCACTCAATTACAGAATTTGTCACAAGGACCAAGAGAATCTTTCAAGGAATACGCTCAGAGGTGGCGTGAGTTGGCTGCGAGGGTTCAACCTCCACTCATGGAGAGAGAACTTATTGATATGTTTATAAGTACCCTGCAATGGCCATTCTATGAGCACATGATAGGAAGTACTTCGGCAGGATTTGCAGACTTGGTTATGGCGGGTGAAAGAATTGAGGTAGGTTTGAAATTGGGGAAAATTCAGATTGGAGGTTCTAGTGGCTCATCAGGGGGCAGTAAGAAACCATTCAACACTTACCCTAAGAAAAGGGAAGGCGACGCAAGTGCGGTTTACTCTCATAGAGGAAGAGGAGAGGATCGTCAGCACCAACAAATCAATGTTGTTTCTATTCCTGTTAATGCTCCTCCGCAGTAGAGACTGAATATAGTGCCTCAACAACAAAGACATCAAGATTCTCCCTGTCAGTACAATAATCAACAGCAGAGACATTTGAGAAAATTCAATCCCTTGCCAGTATCTCTTACTGAAGCATTCCACCATTTGCTCGATTTGAAGTTGATCGGTTTGAGAAATATGCCACCACCACCCGCAAGACTTCCTCCTAACTATGATGCTAACGCAAGATGTGAATTCCATTCAGGCGGAGTTGGTCATTCTACTGACAATTGCTTTGCGTTGAAGTGAAAAATACAAGACTTGTTGGATGCTAAGGCAATTGAGTTTACTCCAGTGACTGGTCTGAATGTTACTCAGAACCCAATGCCTAGGCATAAAGGGGGTGTTGTTAATATGATTGATGATAATGGTGAAGTGTTGAATTTAATCATGAATGTGGAATAAGTAACTACTCCGTTGTGGTATGTTAAGAGGTATTTGCTTGACAATTTTATTTTTCCGGGTTGTACTTCAGAGTGTGCCAAGTGCAAAGAGCAACCGAAGGGCTGTGATGATTTAAAAGCTGGTATCCAGTTGATGATAAAGGAGGGTTCCTTGTGGTTCGATAGAAAACCGAGCTACCGTAAGGTTACCGAAGAAGATGTTGTTGTGGTATCTATTCCTTACACCCCTGTGCGCATTCCTACCCCATCTAGGGCACCTCCTTTGATGATTACGGTACATGGTCCTATGTTGTATACCAGTGAGAAGGCCATCCCATGGCATTACGGTGCTAATGTTTATTACCATGGGGTGAAGCAGGAGGTAAGTACTCGTTTGTCTGAGGAAGAACATGCTGAAGATAATGAAGGGGAAGTTCATATTTTTTTCTGGTGTGGGTCGAATGACTAGAAGTGGGAGAGTGTTTGGTCCTTTCAATGTGCAAGATGCGGAAGATGCTTCTGTAAGAGAAAAAGGAAAATTCCAGGCGATGATTGGTAATCCAAGGGTTACGCTAGCCAAGGTGACTCAACCAATTCTGATACCAGGAGCTTCTTCATTTCTCGATGAGGTTGAAGAGTTAATGTGAATTATCAGAAAGAGTGATTATAGCATAATTGATCATCTGAGCCATACTCCTTCTAAGATGTCTATCTTGTCTCTATTGATTTATTCATAACCTCACAGAAATGCTTTGATGAAGTTGTTAAAGAATGCGTTCGTGCCACATGAGATAACAGTCAATTAGTTTGAGAATGTTTGTGCTAACATATTTCCCGGGAACGGACTGGGCTTCACAGATTTTGATCTTCCTCCGGAAGGGCGAGACCATAACAAAGCGTTGAATATTTCAATGGAGTACAGGGGCACTACTTTATCCCGGGTTTTGGTGGACACAGGGTCGTCTTTGAATGTATTGCCTAAGTCAGCATTGATGAAAATTGATTATTCTTGACTGGAGGTGCGCCCTAGTGATTTGATGGTGAAGGTGTTTGATGGGTCTCAAAAGTCAGTGTTTAGGGAGGTGGAGTTACCAATCAAGGTTGGTCCTTGCACCTTCACGGCTACATTTTTTGTGATGGATATACATCCAGCGTATTGTTGTTTATTGGGGCGGTCGTGGATTCATAAAGCAAGGGCAGTCACTTCTACTCTTCATCAGAAACTCAAGTATCCTGCAGAGGGAAAGGTGATAACTGTGTGTGGCGAGGAAGAGTACATCGTGAGTCATTTGACATCATTCCTTTATGTTGAAGTTGAAGGCAAGATACATAAGACTCCATTTCAGGCGTTTGAGACAGTTCATGTTGTCAATTTTCCTCCTCCAGAGCAGAAAAGGAAGCCTGAAACTGTTATGTCTTCTCTCAAGGATGCGAGAGCTGTGGTAGAAAACGGTAACCCTGAAGGTTGGGGTCAGGTGCTGGACGTTACCCTAAAATTTAATAAATTTGATCTTGGTTTTAGCCCAGGTCAGCAGAGTACAACTCCCAGAGCATCTAGTTTATCTACTCCTGTGAAGTTTTCTCGTCCTTGTGCTGCTCAAGAAGGACACGTCAATGCAGTTGGCGACGATAGGGTTAATGGCTACAATATCGAAGATTGGATTCGTCTGAGTATTCCAGGCCAAACACTCAACAATTGGACTTTTATGGATGTTATCCAACTTTCAGGTGCTGAGGAGTAATTTTCTTGTTTTCTTTCATTATCATATCATAATTCCTACGCTCTGCCCAAGGCGTGGTGGATCATTTGTGTAGGGCCACCATGTTTATTTTCAAAAGTTTATCATGAAATAAAGGACGTTTTTGCATTCAAAATTTTGCTCCATTTCTTTTTTTATTTGAATGGCAATGTTTCTCTTTTCACACACTGTCACTAAAAACGCCAAAATGTTGTTCATGCAGATCCACTTCCACCACCGATTATATTGATAACGACTCTGTTATGTCTCATTATGACTTTGATACTCCTATTTATCAAGCTGAAGAAGAAGCATATGAGGATTGTGGTCTTCCTGAGGAATTAGCAAGATTGTTAAAACAAGAGGAGAAGGTTATCCAGCCGAATCAGGATTCGATTGAGGTGGTGAATATTGGCATAGAAGAGGTAAGAAGAGAAGTCAAGATAGGGGCAGATCTCGAAGAAAGTATAAAGGTCAGATTGATTGAGCTACTCTGTGAGTATTCTGATATCTTCGCTTGGTCTTATGAGGATATGCTTGGGTTGGATACGGACATAGTGGTGCATCAACTACCGCTTAAAGAAGGTTGTTCCCCTGTCAAGCAAAAGCTCCAAAGAACTCATCCTAAGATGTCCAAGAAGATCAAGGAGGAGGTTCAAAAGCAGTTGGACGCGAATTTCTTAAAGGTCATCAATTATCCGCCATGGATTACAAATATTGTGCCTGTGCCCAAGAAGGATGGTAAGGTCAGGATGTGCATGGATTATAGGGATTTGAACAGGGTCAGCCCTAAAGATGACTTCCCTCTTCCGCATATTGATGTGTTGGTCGATAATACTGCTCATTCCAAAGTGTTTTTGTTCATGGATGGTTTTTCGGGTTACAATCAAATTAAGATGGCTCTGGAGGATATGGAGAAGACAACATTTATCACGCCTTGGGGAACTTTCTGCTATAAAGTGATGCCGTTTGGTTTGAAAAATTTCGGGGCAACATATCAGCGCGCCATGGTCACTCTCTTTCATGATTTGATTCACAAAGAGATTGAGGTATATGTGGACGATATGATTGCTAAGTCTGACACGGAAGAGGAACATTTTGTTCATCTGGAAAAATTGTTCGAGAGACTGAGGCAGTTCTTGCTGAGGTTGAATCTGAATAAGTGCACCTTCGTGGTGAGATCCGGCAAGCTGTTGGGTTTTATTGTAAGTGAAAAAGGTATTGAGGTGGACCCGGCCAAGGTAAAAGCGATACAGGAAATGCCTGAACCAAGGATAGAGAAGGAAGTATGTGGTTTCTTGGGAAGGTTAAACTACATTTCTAGATTCATTTCTCATCTCACAGCCACCTGTGAACCTTTGTTCAAGTTGTTGAAGAAAAGTCAGATAGTGAAATGGAATGAGGATTGTCAGAAGACCTTTGACAAAATAAAGGAGTATTTGCAGGAACCTATGATACTCATGCCTCCAGTGGAAGGAAGGCCACTAATCATGTATCTAACTGTGTTGGAGAGCTCAATGGGTTGTGTCATCGGTTAGCACGACGAGACAGGGAAGAAAGAGCGGGCTATTTACTACTTGAGTAAGAAGTTTACAGAATGCGAGTCGAGGTACTCATTACTGGAAAAGACTTGCTATGCACTTGCCTAGGCCGCCAAACGTTTGAGTCAATACATGTTAACTCACACCACCTACTTGATATCCAAAATGGATCCAATCAAGTACATTTTCGAGAAGCCAACTCTTACAGGCAGGGTAGCCCGTTGGCAGATGATACTCACCGAATATGATATCAAATACACTACTCAAAAAGAAATTAAGGATAGTGTACTGACCGACCATCTTGCTCATCAGCCCATGAACGATTATGAACCGATGAAGTTTGATTTTCCAGATGAGGAAATTGTGTATATTCAGGATTGTGATATGCCAGACCCAGACGAAGGACCCGAGCCAGGATCATGTTGGACGCTTGTTTTTTATGGTGCCTCCAATTCCATGGGCAACGACATCGGAGCTATTATCACTTCCCCTGAGGGATACCATATTCCTTTCACGGCTCGTATTTGTTTCGATTGCACTAACAACATGGCCGAATATGAGGCTTGCATTTATGGAATTGAAGTGGCGATCGACCTACGCATCAAATTTTTGAAAGTTTACGGGGATTCCAATCTTGTTATCAGCCAGATTAATGGAAATTGGGAGACTCGCCATCAGAACCTAATTCCCTATCGTGAGCATGTTATGAAGCTGATTTCGTACTTCGAAGAGATCACATTTGAGCATATTCCCAGAGAAGAAAACAATCTAGCTGATGCACTGGAAACTTTGTCCTCCACGTTCAAGGTTAAGTGGGCTAATGAGGCACCTTCCATTACCATCAGAAGTTTGAGTGAGCCAGCTTTCTGTTTTGAGACTAGTTTGGAATCGGATGGTAATCCTTGGTTTTATGACATTAAACGATATCTTGAAATACAAGAGTACACTGAAGAGGCATCTGTTACAGATAAGAAGTTCTTGAGAAGATTTCCAGCCAAGTTCTTTCTCAGTGGCGATGTGTTGTATAGAAGGCATCATGACAGTTTACTTCTCATATGTGTTGACAAGAAAGAAGCAGATAGAATCATTGAGGAGATACGTGAAGGTGATTTCGGGACCCATTCTAGTGGGCATACCATGGCTAAAAAGATTATGCGAGCAGGTTATTATTAGTCCACCATGGAGACTGACAGTAACAATCATGCACGGGTTTTCCACAAATGTCAAGTATATGCTGATAAAGTGCATGTGCCGCCAGTACCTTTGAATGTCTTGACTTCCCCTTGGCCGTTTGCGATGTGGGGAATTGATATGATCGGCAAAATTAAACCGACTGCATCTAACGAGCACCGTTTCATTCTAGTTACCATCGATTATTTTACAAAATGGGTCGAAGCTGCATCCTATGCCAATGTCACTAAGCAGGTGGTAACTCGGTTCATTAAGCACAATATTATCTGTCGCTACGGAGTGCCTGAAAAGATCATTACCAATAATGGGTCTAATTTGAACAATAAAATGATGAAGGAGCTTTGTGAGTCCTGCAAAATCAAGCATCATAACTCTTCCCCATACCGACCAAAGATGAACGGTGTTGTCGAAGCATCCAATAATAATATTAAGAAGATCATACAGAAGATGGTGGTAACCTATAAAGATTGGCATGACATGCTGCATTTTGCTTTGCATGGTTATCGCACCACTGTGCGTACTTCGACTGGGGCAACCCCATTTTCATTAGTTTACGGCATGGAAGCAGTATTGCCGGTAGAAGTCGATATTCCTTCTCTTAGGATCATGAGGGATGTTGAGCTGGATAAAAGTGAATGGGTACAGAATCGGTTGGATCAGTTGGAACTTATTGATGAGAAGAGGTTGACGGCTGTATGTCATGGTCAGGTATATCAGCAAAGGATGAGGAAAGCTTTCGATAAGAGGGTACGGCCTCAGTGTTACAAGCCAGGTTACCTTGTGCTAAAAAGGATAATTCTCCCCCAGGGAGATCCCAGGGGCAAGTGGGTTCCGACTTATGAAGGTCCTTTCGTGGTCAAAAAAATTTTCTCTGGAGGAGCGATGATGCTCACGATTATGGATGGAGAGCACTTCCCTCTCCCTGTGATTGCTGACGTAGTTAAAAAATACTTTGCATAAAAAAAATAATAACAAAAAAAAACCCGCTAAACTGAAAACCCGAAAGGGCGGTTTAGGCAAAAAAAAAGGGTGTCTTGGTGAATCGAAAACCTGAAAGTGCGATTCAGGCAACAGTTAGGGACTTAAAGCAAATGACTACGCTCGGCATGAGATCCTTTGTTTCTTTCCTTCGTTCTGTCACCTGGCATAAGCTCGAAGCTAATCCAAGAATGATCTGTCTGAAAGTAGGAAGATGAAAGCGTAAGAGTCATTAGAGTCATAGCAGAGTCGGGACTTGATAGATATTCGTATTCACAATGCCATTTGTAAACACTTGTTTGCTTTGATTTTGTAATTACTTGCTTCCAAATGTAAATGCCTTTTTCACAAGCTAATTTCTCAAAATCAATAGAATATCTTCTTTCAAGTATACGTATACGTTTCTTTTCTCCCTTTTTACTATTTTGTTTGCAAAAACGTCCAATATTTTGATAAGCATGTGCATATAAACTTAGTGGGCCTTACACGGAAATGATAATCTAAGTCATGGTTAGTTGATCGCTTGAAATACGGATAACAAACATAACTACTACTGTGCAAGGGGCGTGTTTGGTTCTATGATTGATAGGATTCTCATTCACTTTATTGGTGGATGCCTTGCCAATTTGTTTCACAGCTCCGTGTTATTGGTAAAGTTCATGGGTCAGGGTAATATCAAGATTACGGCAGGTCAGCGAGATCGGCAAACCTAGTTGGAAACATTTCTTCCCCATAATGCCTTTTATTACGTTTCTTTGCCGCACTTTCATGTGTTATCTTGATTGATTGTTTTAGAACTGTCTGCATATAGGATTTTGTTTATTGTCGAATGTTAGTCTTGATGCGTTGAATATTTTTGCCTTGAAGAAATTGTTTCATTTTACTTAATCCATCCAGTATCACTCTTTAATCGGTTTTATCGGGCATTTTGATACCAATTGTGCCAATTCTTTTGCTTAGCCAAGAGTTTGGAGGAAGGAGTTTAGCTAAAAATGATGACTGTAGTGGTATGCTTTTGAGTAGAACCATGTTGACGATGTACAGGAATTGTTTCAATCCCCAAACACCGGAGATATAAGGGAGTTAGACCCTCGTTAAACCCCTCTGAGCCTTCGAAGTATGAGTTTATTTTCCGTTCAAAAAAAACCTTATTTTTTAACCCGGGGCAGGGTAGATGTTCAGTTGATTTGACCAAGCATTCAAATTTCAGAAGGAATGTCCCATCTGAGGATCACCACATTTTATCTTTCGCATCATGAGATCAGGAAAAATGTCTAAACCACGATGTTAATTTCCTCACAAAGTCCTGAGGTCGAGATCGAATCGATACAATAATGGCTATCCCTCGCCGACCAAGGAGTGAGGTATTTGTTTTCTTCAAAAAAAGAGAGAAAGAAAGAAAAAGTTCAAAGACCTAAATTCACATTGACTTGTTCGAAGTGGAACGTATGAATAAGAAAGAAACAAAAAGCCCCGCTAAGTCGAAACTTGAAAACAAGTCGCTTAGGCAAAAGTTAAGGCATCCCGCTGGACTCCAAAATTGAAATTCAAAAGATTTTGTCCAGGAAAAAGTTAGGGAAAAGAGAGCCTAAAAGGCCGAAAAAGATTATCCAATAAAATTTTCATCAAAAGAAGAGGAACAATAATATCAAAAACAAAAGCAGCAAAAGTTAAGTGACAATCATGTTGGAGAATTTGTCGTGATCACTCAACCATTATAAATCCTTTTGAAAGATGAATGCTTGTGATAAGTCAACTGAACTTAGGACAGGAGAATATCACAAAGGGGGTGGGCACCAAATAACTTGAGCCTTGAAAAACTTTTTTCTAAAAAAACCTCGAACCAGGCCACGTTACAACCTCTAAAAGTCCTAACTGAAACAAAGATTTAACTCGAAAGCATACTACAATAGGATAACGTTTCCTAAACTCCCAAATATGTGTTGCATATTCATGTTGGTATCTTATCACCCGCATCTTGGCTCATTTTTTTTTTTAAAAAAAAGGGGAAGAAAAGTTTTGAAATTTTTGCACTCTAGCCAGTGATTCATTCACAACAGAGATGTGACACTTTGTTAAGGTTTTCAACTTCAAGGCTTAAATAATCATCGCATCACATCTGTCATTCCCAAAATAAACATCTTTCTGCATGCAAAACATTTGTTTGACATAAAAAAAAAGAGTTTACACGTTGAACACCTGTAAAGAGATTAATGATTGCCAGGAAGGGAATATTTGGTTTTCTTCTGTTAGACGGAGTCCATGTATGAATAGGACTTTACCTATCCCCAGTGAAGTTTCGTTTCCGCAGCAAAGTTTTGTTACCCCAGGAATCTTCTTTTAAAGGCTTCATTATGAGACTCCGGATTCGAGGATATCGCATGCCCCCAACTGAGTTGCCAACAGAGATCCCTCACCATGACCTCTCATTTCCCAGCCGGTTTGTTGATTGGGGCATCTGTATGTTAAGATCTTTCCTTATCCCCAGTAAGGTCGATACTTTGTGACAATCTGCATGATTCATCCAATGGTTGCATTCCAAAAGAAAAATCTCTCCAACAAAAATCTTCAACAGAGTTTTGTCTCCCCGGTGAAGTCCCATTTCCTCAGCAGAGCTTTATTCCCCCAGCAAAGGTTTTCACCTCTCACGTCGGGTTTGTTGTCTTGGTGTCATCCTCAACACGGTTGCGCGCTATCTTTTCCAGAGATTACAGTCTTGCCCTGATCTTCTCCCTCAATGTCTAATCTTTAGATGGCATCCCTCTCCAGAAGCTACAGTGTCGATCTGATCTTCTCTAGGAGTTTACAATTTATTTCTGCAGCTCCTCTCAATGTTTGTGGCCCGTTTCTACTGGTTGCTCGGTTGTTATTCCCCGCAAAGCTTCATCTCTTCGAGGTTCCTTCTCTAGCGGTTCCCCATATTTTCTCCTCTCCTTTGGATTTTGCAATTTATTTTTGCAAGTCATGTCAGATTCTGATTTCTTGGTTATTGGCTTCTCAATTGGCCATTCCCCAGTGAAACTTTTAAACATGCATCATTACATTGCATCTACCAAAACGCGTAGCATTTCCATTATATGGAACATTGCGCTATATAGAAAGAACTCAAACATGCATCGGAACATAAGCCATTATTGTTTCTGTTGTCCCTAGTGAATTTTCTAATACTTCGGATTAAATCCCCAGTGAGGTCTTCGTCCTCATTATCTCAGTTTCCTCCCCATACCAATATCCTTTTAACGTCAATCATTTGTTTGTTTGAGTGTCTACTCTTGACTGTAGTTCGATTTCGCCCTGGCGCGGTCTTCTCGGGTTTAGTCTTCACTACCCTCTCTGGTTCATTCCAATGTCTATTGATGCACCTTTCGAATACCAGTTTCATCCTGATATTCGCTTTCAGTAGGTTTTTAGGTGTACGCCCTAATCTCCTTGCTTTGGGTTGAGCTCAGAGTTTTGTCTCCTCACTTTGCGCATGAAATCCAGTTTCGACCTGGTACTCATCTAGTTTAGTTTCGCCTAACTAGTTATTGATTCGAGTTTCGTCTCGTTTTTGCTTTCATACCTTGGACCCTTTGATGGTGTTCGTTTATCGAGTGCAGTGTTTGTACTGCGTCCCTGGATTGAAATCAGTCTCTTTTGTTCCTTGGATTCTTCTATCAGTTTTCGTCATTGTTTATCTATTGATCTGAGACCAGCAGGTGCTCTGAGAAACATGCACTCTCATCACTTTGCTTTGGGTCGAGTTTTGCCTTGTTACCCGTGCGTGAAATCCAGTTGTGTCCTGGTACTCATCTAGTTTAGTTTCGTCTAACTAGTTTTTGAGTCGAGTTTCATCTCGCTTTTGTTCCTCATTTCTGGGATTCTTTTAGTTCCTTCATAATGCCTATCTTAGTTTGAGATTAGCAAGTGCTCCTAGAATCACGCACTCTAGCCACTTTGCTATGGGTCGAGCTCAGAGTTTCGTCTCCTCACCCGCGTACGTTTTCTTTTCCAGAGATTAGTTTCGCCTATACGTTGTGGTTTGAGTTTTATCTCACCTCTTCTTTTTAAAGCCCAGATTTTCCCTGGCACATTTGTCCGGAAGTTTAGTTGCGTCTACTCTTCTTTGTTTTTGTTATGTTTCAACCTGCGTTACAGCTTCATTCTGACGCATGTCTTGGGGGTTTTCTGCTTCTTTTTCTTTCTTCTTCAAGAGTGTAAATTTTCGGGTTCTTTTGTATTCAATCATCTTCAACTTTGAACGCTCGAAAGTTGTCACTTTTCTCACTTATCATGTTGAAGATATTTGAATAGGGGCAGCTGTTGCACCCCAAAATTTACCCTATTGATTTATGCTTATGTTTCATCATGAATATCATATTACATTGCATTCATACATTGTGATCGGATCAAAATACCTTGGTTATCAAGTCTTCCTCAAGCTTTGAAGGTTTTTTGCATTGACAAGTTGCTCAAGTAGAATCTTATAATCTAAACCTCTGGATCTTTCAAGCTCAAAAGTTATTGCATATCTCAAGATATTTTATCCATCTCTTTGGATCATCAGAGGATTGAAGTTTGAGATTGATTATAAGAATCACTCTTTTGATTCACCAGTCAAATTAGGGTTTTGTTTGATCAAGGCTATTGATCAATGTACAAATCTTGATTTGGAAGCTACAACATCTCATTGGTATTTGAAAAGTCTTTGTACAAGAAATTGGTCAAGATGCCCATAGGATTTGAAATTTTGGAGATGATTCATCAGTCTCCTAAGGTGTTAAAACAAAACTAAGGTTTGGGATTTTATTTCTTGATAATTTTGAAGTGAAACTTTGTACATGGCCTCTATATATTTGGGAGATAGTATGTTTGAAGTTTTGACCATCAATTTTGAAGAGAAGTGGACCAATTAATTCAAAGGGTCAAAATGGTCATTTTGGTCAAAATCAGTCAAAGTCAAGGTTGACCAAGTGAACTTTCGGTCAAACATCAATTTAAGGGTGTACTTTTCATATTTCAAGTCCATTTTGATCATTGGATCAAGAAGATTGAGGTTTGGGTTGAAACTTGTTCATGAAGAAACCCTAAAAGTTTCTAATTTTGGAAGATGAGGACTTAACTTCAAAAATTCATATTTCATTCACCTTTGATCAACAAAATAATAATGAAATATGCTTGGAAAGATAAGAGGGTTATCTTTCATCTCATTTTGGTCTCATGTCCAAACTGGCAAAGAGTCAAGAGTTATGGTCCTTAGAAGTTCATGCCTCAAGTTAAAATTATAGGTCATTTTCCAAAATTAGTGAATTTCATGTCAAATTTTGAGGACCTTAGTCGATTCAATTGCAAAAACACAAAACTAAGTGATTGTATATATTTTCAATACCTTTCCAAATTGTACTCATTTGTGTCCAAATTCAAAAGTATGGGCAAGTTATGGTCTTTTGAATTTCATGCCATTTTATTGAACTTTAGCCATGCAAGCAAAATGCCAAAACTTGAGAACTTCATTTTCAGTCATTCTTTTCACTTCTAATCAGGCCCATGACCCATTTGTGATTTGAGGAAGCCCATAATGGCAGCAAAATCGTGCCCCATGTGCAGCTATACCACCATGACTAAAAAATTGACAAAACTTGCCAAATTTGCAAAAACACTAGCATGATCTCATCATGAGGAATCAAGGGCCAATATTTGGTGGATCAAAATCTGAGTAAGAAAGGACTCAAAAGCAATTGAAAGGAGTAAAAACACACGAGCGGATGGCATGGTCAGAATTTCATTTTTCAATATAGCAAAAATTCCAATTGGGCAATGCACTCACTTTGAAGCCCATTTCTCTTGAAAAACCTACTCTACATGTCATATATAATAAGAAGCAAGCACTGAAGGCGGAGGAGAGAGCTCACAACTTCCAAATTCCATATCTGAACTCAGAATTTCCATAGTTGCACTTTTCTTCGAATCTCAAGTTTCAGTGGTGCATTGGGAGTTTTTCTTCTTGGCTCTTCATCCTCAAGTGCTAAGGAAGCTAAAGAAATCCTGGAATCGCATCTGGAGTGAGAGAATCAAGCATTCGGATTTTGAATTGAGATAGGTTCATTCAACTTTGATTTTTGAAATGTAGTCGTTTATTGTTGAAATTAAGCATGAATATCTGTTTGTGGATGTTATATGAATGATTCTGAAGTAATTTGAGGTTTCATTTGGTATACAATGCTTGTTTGAGATCTCTGCAACTCTAGGTTTCAGTGAGTTTTTGATGTTTTCGTGCATAATTTTCTAAATCCATGTTTGACTACTTGATGTGATTCGAATTGCATTGAATTCCTTGTCATGATGACGTTAATTTGCACTTGATTTGATGAAAAATGGTTGAGAAACGAGTTTGTTTGGAGGGACTGAAGTTGGGGTGCAACACTGATGAGCGCGCGCGTTTTCTGGTTTGGCTGGAGGTTAGGGATGATGAGGTGTCATCATCTGAACGGTCCATTTGAATTTTTGAATATTAGTTTATATTTTGATTTCAATTGATTTTCTGATTTTTGTTTCTTGATCAAAACAATTTAAAAAAATTCTGAAAAAATTATCACAAGTCTAAAACAAATTATACTATCTTGTGTAATTTTATTGGAATTTTTAAAAAATGTTTTGATTGGTTTAAAATTTCATAAGTTTAATTAATTGTTTGTTCAATGATTATTTTTATTTTAATAGCTCTTTTGATCTAAAAATTCCACAAAAATTATCTTTGACTCATAAAATAATTTAGATATTGATTCTTATTTTGGTTTAGCATTTTTTCTATTTTTTATTAGAAATTTAATTTTAGAAGTTTATTTGAAATGTTTGCTTCATAATTTTTGTTTTGATATTTCCTTTAATTCAAAAATCCTCAAAAAAATCATATAAGTTTGTTTTTAATCATAGTGTCTGAATATAATTTTGTTTTGACCTTTTTACGACTTTTGTCTAGGGTTTGCATTTTGTCATTAAATAATTGTTTAATTGTTTAATTGTTTGTTTGATTTTATTTTAATATTTCCTTTAATTCAAAAATTCCACAAAAAAACATGGATGCTGGATTTTAATTCTAATATTTGAATATAATTTTGGTTGGATATTTTTCTGAGTTTTGATTGGAATTTTATTTTGAGATGTGAATTTTTGTTTAATTGTTTAAAGGTTTGAATTTTGATTTTATTTTTGACTTTTCTTTAATTCTAAAAATTTGAAAAAAATAAGTTCTCTGATCTTTGGATTTTTATTTATTTTTGTATGATTTTAGTTTTATTTGTTTAGAATTGGAACTTGATTAATCAATAATTGAGTCCATTTTCTAAATAATTAGGGTTTTGTTAATTCCCTTGTTTGTTTTGACTCCAAAAAGCAACTGGCCTTGAGTTTCAATTGAATTTGGTACTTGTTTAAGGTTCATAGATGGATTTAGGTCCTTAAAAAGATTTTTCTTGAATTAATTGATAAGGTTTGGTATTTTCCACAAAATATTTTGAAAACTTGTCTAGTTTGGTGGTTTTTGCCAACTAGTTTTTGATATTTGAAGTTTGATTGATCCTTTCCTCATCCATGCATGAACTTAAAACATGTTTGCTGACTCTTATACATCTCAAGGATGCTAAGAAAATTTTTGTTTGAATTATGGAAGCCCTTTTCTTTTTTTGATGTATTTTTGAAGTGAAGGTACCCAATTAATGTTGCATATCTTGTTGCAATTTGCTTGATGGCCAATGAACATGAGTGAGGCCTATAATTGGGCGCCTAATGATCATGTTGGTTCTGTTTATCCATATAAACTCAAGTCATTTCACTTAATGCCCCATGTTTGAATGATTGAACCTTTTGATGCATGTTTTATTACTTTTTGCTTTCTTTTTTATCTTCACTTTGAAACTTGAGCTTTCAATTTGAGTTTGAGGTCATTAGATGGCCAATGATAACATGAAGGGAAATGATACTTCAATGATAGTCTCATGAGGACTTGAGAGTAATTGATCCCTATTACTTAAATTAGTTCTAATCATGAATAGAGTTTGGCTTCTTTCTTTTATCCTTGTTGAATTTTTTAGGCATTTTGAATGCACTTGTGCAGCAGGTTTTAGAATCAATACTTTAACCTTTTGATCATGTCGTAATCATGTTTTGGAAGCTTTACTTCAGATCTTTGATTGTTACAAACTCTCTAATTTTGTCCTTGTTTGACTTTCTTCCATGGTCAGCTTGAAATCTAAGTCTTTGATGCATTGTGTGGGATTCCTCTTCTATTATGCTTGTGAGCTGTGATGAAGTAATTGAGTATGATTGAATTATGGTTGCTAATTACCTTCATGGTCTTTAATTGTATTCTTCTCAAGCTCCCATGATCCTTGATTTATATTCAATTGTCAATTCAATATGGTGATAGAAAGGAGCAACATTCCTCTAACTTTTAACCAAATTGTGCATATGCCTGTTTATTTTTGTCTATCATGTCTAATGATTTGATAGTTTCTATCATGTTTTATCAATTCATTATGGTGTCATCATCCCTCCCTTATGTGAGTCACCATTCTATTTATGGGAATACTAACTTGGCTGTTGAATGGGCGAGATACTCTGAGAAAAGTTTTCCATTTTTGACTTGAGGCTACTGTGTTTCACTTTATTTGTGGAACACAATTTATTATATTGGTACTACTCTTGTGCTTGGCATATTTGATAGTCTATGCAGGATATATGTATGTGATTATGAATGTTATACATTGCCCATGGGATCTGTTCATATCTGAAAATCTCAATACCTACATCCTGATGGCGTAATTTCTGACTTGATTTGTCTGCTAATGCCAGCTTGCTTGAAGTTCTCTGGGTTTCTTTTATTCTTGCTCAGTTGCTACGGATAGTTATCCGTTGGTATTGCACTAATTCCTTTCTTCTATTTTCATTTTGTACAGTTCTATGTTGCATGATGGGACCTCTGTTGCTGATATATGTCAGGAGACCTTCTGTTTTGTTTGATACATGTGTTGTGTTTGTGTTTGTTTCTTTAACTATTGATCGATGAGTCACTCAATTTAGAAATTGAGATCACGACTTCGCTCTCAGTGCATGTTCCCTATAGGATGTTTATTGTTTTTTCTTCAATTGTTGATCGATGAGTCACTCAATTTAGAAATTGAGAGCACGACTTCGCTCTCAGTGCATGTTCCCTATAGGATATTTATTGTTTTTTTCTTTAATTGTTGATCGATGAGTCACTCAATTTAGAAATTGAGATCACGACTTCGCTCTCATTGCCTTTTCCCTATAGGATAGTTTTGTTAAGCTTCCTTTGACATGTTAATTAAGGTAGGAATCCATGTATGCTAGCATAGGGTGGGATTTTCCTTTATCCTCAACCTTAGGGTCAATCATTGTATGATAACACTAGGGATAGTGCTAGGCTAGTTTCCCTTAGTTGCTTTTCCTTCCTTTGCATTTTGCATCTTAAAACAAAAATTGCTTTCTTGGAAAATCATAAAACACCTCTAATAAACTCAAACCCTTCTTCAAGGTAAAAGATACAAATCAATGTTATTTGTTTGTACGCCCCCTGGCTTTGTTTTTAAACTTGGTTTATTGATGTTTCGCCATCTCTGCCATGATACCTTGTTATCTTATAGTCGATGTTTCGCCATCGCACATTTGTTTGAAGCCGATGTTTCACCATCACACATGTTTGTTATCCTACTTTGATTTTCAATATCATTGTTAGGTGTGATGTTTTGTCATCCGGTTTATCTATGTTTTGCCATCACATACTTGTTTGAATCCGGTGTTTAAGCATCGCACATGTTTGTTATCCTACTTTGATTTTCAATATCATTGTTAGGTGTGATGTTTTGTGATCCGGTTTATTGATGTTTCGCCATCCTTGCCATAATACCTTGTTATCTTATAGTCGATGTTTCGCCATTGCACATTTATTTGAAGCCGATGTTTCGCCATCGCACATGTTTGTTATCCTACTTTGATTCTCAATATCATTGTTAGGTGTAATGTTTTGTCATCCGGTTTATTGATGTTTCGCCATCTTTGCCATGATACCTTGTTATCTTATAGTCGATGTTTCTCCATCGCACATTTGTTTGAAACCAATGTTTCGCCTTCGCACATGTTTGTTATCCTACTTTGATTCTCAATGTCATTGTTAGGTGTGATGTTTTATCATTTGGTGTTTCGCCATCTTTGACATGTTACTTTGTTATTATTTATTCGATGTTTTACCATCTCATTTGTTTGTTGTTTTATTTGATGTTTCGCCATCTTGACTGTTTTTGTTGTCTTAACTAAAAAACACAAACCAACCAGAATATATGAGACGAACTACGGTTGCTCTGATTCCTTAAAAGGGATACGTAGGCATTGGGGTAGGGCCCAACCGAGCATAATTTTTATTTTCCCTACATTGTTTTCTTTTTTTTCTCGTATGCATTCCCTTTTTAGCTTTAAACCATAGACATAGGTTTTGACCACACCCATTATATTAGACAACAAGAGTGGATACCCTAGAGTACTACGGGCGTGTGGGGTGCTAATACCTTCCCCTCGCGTAACGGACTCCCTTACCCGATCTCTCGGTCGAAAGACCATGATTTCTCCCTTTTCAGGTTTTCTTGATGTTTACCTTTCCCTCTTGGCGGGATAAAAGACGTTCGGTGGCGACTTCATTGTCATTTCATTACAAGATGACGGTTCCGCCTGGTTGTTTCAGCTAAGAAAGGGTTGTAAGTTATACCTCCCCTAATGCCAAGCAAATGGACATTAGGGAATTCCCCATAATGGTTGATGATAGTAATGTTCTCTAAGGATCGAGAACACCAGTGAATATCTGAATGTTTGAGTGACAACAACCTTTGTAACCATCTCAAACCTTGCTCGTTCTTCAACATAGACCGGGGAAGATGCGAAATAAACCATCTAGCTAAAAGAGGGGTGCAACACATGAGGGTCCCTCTCTTCCTCATAGTGCAAGAGTGGAGAGAATATAAGATATCTCCCAACAAAGTAGGCACCGGATTGTGAGATATGAAGATTTTGACAGCATTCACATCTATAAGTTGGTCAGGGTTTGGAGATAAAACCATCCCATAGATGAGAAGGGGCAAGATTTCTTCAAAAGCTTGTAAATCCAAAGAGTTCCAACAATCTTTATCTTTTTCAAACAAGAACTTGGCTAAGAACCCTTTGACACCACTCCTTGTTTCCCAATTAGTCGTGACATCAGATTGTTGCAAGTGTAGTGCTCGGGCAATCTCTTCAGGGCTTAGATCTCTTTCTGCACTGTTGAAAGGTAGTTGATTGAGAATGGGAATCCTCAAGAGTTGAGTAAATTCTTTCATAGTAGGTATGAGCTGGTAATTAGGAAAGGTCAAGCAATGGTGCAAAGGGTCGAAGAACTGGAAAAGCACCTTCATCATATCTTCATTAATGCTCGAGGTAACCAAGTTTAGGAGGCGACCATGTCTTTCGGTGAATGAAGAATTCTCAGGGACCCTCGATGCTAATTCTTTGATTTGAGAAGGAATTCTTACGAGATTGACTTGGATAGTATTCTTGCGGATGGAAGCCATGTCCTACAAAACAGAACAAAGATAAATACCAATAATCCTTAAAATGGTTAGTGAGAATTCTTATGATGTTATGATATTTGTGATGTTATGTACAAGTAAGCATATACACACAGGGAAAACAAGTCCTTAGGTTTAGGCTTGCATGGAGTCTTATAGGTAAGTACCTTCTTGAAGTTTAGTTGGCTCAACCTGTCCTAGTAATAGTAACCGGGTTCTAAAGGATCTCAATATCACTAATCTTTTTTATCGGGTATTGTTTCAGTGCAAGCCTCTTTAATGGCGACCGAAATATCCCGAGAAGTCCGATCTTAATGAGCGTAGTATCGAGTATCAACCAACTTCAGACTACACCAAAGCCGGCTATCTCACTACTTCTTAATGGTCAAGTTGGTCAAGTAAAGGTTCTAAAGTCAGTTAGTGCTTCATGACACCACACAACGACCATGTATTCTCCTTGACTACTCAAGGTCTACCGGTATCCATAAATGTGTCACACTAACATAGCTATTTCTTAGACCATATCAGTATACCCCGCACAGTTTCCACAATGTATTGCTACTTACCTATAAGGTATCCCAGATTCGGGTATAGGATCAACATAAACCCAAACAAGGAACCAAAATATAAAGCAAGCAAGTCAAGCAAATAAATATGATCTAGCCCTAAGGTAACCCCACTTTTAATTATTTCCCCAACAGAGTCGCCAGTTTTGTAATACGGTGGGAGAGATGACTTGGTTGTTTTGCATTTGATCGCAAATACTGCGGTTAGCAAGAATCGCCACAACCTTTTCTTTTATCTAATAAGGAAAGGCTGAAAAGAATAGGAAAGACCTTTGAGATTATTTCTTGAGTTTGGGGGATAGATTATGAAAAGGGAAGGTGTTAGCACCCTTTTCATCCATAGTTATCTATGGGCTCTTAGTTTCTTGCTAGATCACTTGCTTTGTTTGAAAATATGCTTTGTGATGGTTTTTGAAAGTATTTTTGAAAAGGCTCCTTCATTTAGGAGAACTTTGTACTGATTCTCGTTTCGTAAGAACGTATACAAAGTGTTGGACTTTTAAAAAATATTTCATGTTTTGAAAGTGTTTGTTTGTTTAAAAAGTGTTTGGTGTGTGTTTATTTTGAAAGTGAGCAAGCAACTAAGAATGTTTCTACCTACTCAAAAGTCTTTTGTTCATTTCTCTTCTTTCCTTTGATATTGATATCTTACCATTTGATTGGTAAGAAGCCTTATCTTTGAATGTAAAGAGACGGACGTGATTCATCGTATAGTCATGATAGCAATGTTGTGAGATATCTTAGCATTTCTCTTAAGGGACTAAGATTATTTGAAAGGCAGCATTTGTAGCATCATCGAGGGACTATGATCTTGTATTTTGATTATTTTTACTAAGACATCCCACATGCATAACATGACCATTTTTATAAGGCAACAAGTGGAATTACCCTAAGGGTGCATGTGTGAATAGTGTGTATTTTTCAAGCTTGGTTTATCTTGAATTAGGGTTCTCTAAGCATTGATTTTATCTTTCCATACAAATCCTAATTTACTAGAATTGATATGAAAGCGATAAATTGTGGAAAGTAAATTTACTACACTATTACATCAATAGGGGGATGGGGTGTATAAATTTACAAATGGGGATTACAAGAAATTAAAGCCTAATTATCTATTACAACCATATTGAAACTTGAATAATGTACAAGAATTGAAAGGAATATAATATACAAGGATATAAATGGTAAAAAGAAATGGAATTTGTTTGGATTTTGTTAAGGAAAATGGTTTTAACCTAATTATCTAAAAGAAAATAACTAATTAAAATAAGTAAAATTAAACCCTAGTTTAAAAGAAATAAAATTAATCAAGAAAATATTTTTAGGTTTTTTAGAAAAGGTTTTAAGTTTAATCAAAATGGCATGGAGATTAATTAATTAAAATAAAACTTAAATTCTAAGTTAATTTTAATTAAAAAAGAAAATAACTAAACCTAAATCTAACTATTAATTTATTAAGAAAAAGGAATTAAGTTTTTTATAAGAAAATTTTTTTGTCTTTTTGTTTTTAAAGGAATAAAATATAAGTATATAGAATGCAAATAATAAATAAAAATATTTTTAGAATTTTTTATTTAATAAATAATAATAATAATAATAATAATAAATTATAGAAAATAAAATAAAATATGAAAAATAAAGTCAGGAGGTAAAAATGGAATTTAGGGTGTTTGTTAGGAAAAAATAGTTTTTGTTTGAAGCCTGGCCCATTAAGCGTTTTTGTTTGGAAATCATAAAAAAAGAATAAAAATAAAATAAATGGGTTGTGTTGCCAAAAGGAAACAGGGGGTCAGAATAAGTAAAAATGCAAAGGCTCGGTTGTGGAGGCCCAGGCACGCTGGCTTGTAGCAAAAAAGAAAGAAAATGTTGAGAAAAGGGCAAAATGGCAGCACTGGGGCTTGAACCCACGCCTTCTGCAATAAACGTACGCTGCCTTACCACTGGGGTGGCTATACATTTGTTAACTTAAACAAACCCATAAATATATATTACGAATCCATTCTAGAATTGAACTTCATCTTCAACCTCCAGCCAGGGTCCCTATATCTCATTCATTTCTCATCCATTCTCAAAACTTCCAACATCAAACTTGTTAGAAATTTTACCAGGATTTCAGACATGTAAACAATTTGGACTAACAATCAAAGATGAGCATGTATTTCTAAAAGTACCAAATCCTGACCTAACTTTTTTCAGAGATTCAAACCTAAAATTCTCTAAGCTCAGGCAAAATAAATGAAAATTATGGATATGTACAGCTTCAAGGCAATGATATCTACATTTTGTATTTGAAAATGAAAGTCTAAAAATGCCTAAATGAAGAGATGAAAGTTCAAAAAAATACCTCAAGAACTCGAAATCCTGAAATGAGTTTGAGCTGCTTTCAAGTGATGGTAATGATCAGGTTAACTTCCTCAAGTTCCCAGGAAGCTAATGCAATGCTTAGCTTGAGCTATGGATGGCTGGAATGGTCTGGAGAAGTAAAGTTGTAGACCTCTGTTTTTGGTTACGGAGGATGGTGATGAAGATGTTACAGTTCCAAAACAGGGACATGGATGGACTATATTTGAGGTATAGAAGCTTTGCAAATGATTTTGAGGGAAAACGCACGAGGGAAATGAAAGATACAAGTTCAAGGGCAGAACTATGTAATAATGGTGTTTTTTGAGCAATTTCTGGTTTGTGAATGTTTGAGGGAGTTTTAGGGCCTTAGTATTCGTGTGTTAGCTTGCAAATAGTGTATTTACTTATAGGCAAAAGGTTTTGAGACTTGAAACAACTCAGAATTTGAATTTACATGTTTAAGCTCAACATGTGATTTTTTGACAAAATAAGTTTCCATGCCTTGTACTTGGTTCATAGAGTTGTTAACCACTTTAAACACAGTCCCTATAACTTTATGGATGGAGTGTACTCAAAGAAAATAAGTTAGGAGCTCAAGAAGCTGACTTTGTGCATAAAGCTTGCTTTACAAGAATGGATATGTTACTTTCTCCCCAAAATGGCACATTGGTTTGGACAAAGCTTGAAGCACTTGGATAAGGGCATAATCAGTTGTGTAAATCATTAATTATGGAGTGAAAAACAAGTTTGAGGTCTACAAAGTGAGGATTATGCAGCATGGCTATGGATTTTTTTCATGTTCATCACAAAATATGTCTTGCAAAACAAGTTTGAAACCCTAACTTCTTGCCTTCGATTCTCTTAGATAAAGTATGGCCTTGATCAGTTCTTGGACATTTTGGAAAGCTTGTAACATCCCCTACAACCTTCATGTTGGACATTTTTGAAAATTAAATTTAGAACTAGGTGAAAAGTTGCCATGAAGTTAGGTCAAAATCCTGCCTAACTAGGGCAAAATTTCACTAAGTCTTTTAGTTTCATGGACATGTCTTCATAAATTCATAACTTGAAATCCAAGAATTTATAGAAAAAGTTCTTCCCTACAATGTTTTAGATCTCATTGAGATCTACAACTTTCAAGTTGGAAGTTTTCCTTGAATCATGTGGCATCATGGTGGAAATTTGGCACAAAGTTATGAAAAAATGTTCAGTTTCTAACACTTAGAAAAAATTCTAAGTCCTAGAATTTTGACTTTTAAAAAATGATTTTGACTTTTTGATTTCTTGATGAACAAGTCTCATATTTTTACATGTCTTGATGAAATATGATTTTTGAAACTTGATTTTGATCAAAAAATCAAAGTTTGACTTTTCAGTGTACAATTGACTTTTCATTAGTTGACTGAAATTCGGCTATCAATCCAATGATCTTGAGAGGTGATTTGAACTATGCAATTATGTCAATATGGTGCATTTAAATCCTTGAGATCATGTCTTAAACCAATAAGTCATTTTCTTGGTCAAAAGTCAAGAACTGAGCCTTCTCAATCAAAACCCTAATTTTGACCATTTTGCCCTTTTGGTGTTCTGATCAAATTTCTTTGAGGAATTATGATCAAAACTTGATCAATTGACATATATGAGTTCACAATGTTGATATGGATAAAACATTATGAAGTTTGATTGCAAATTGACAACATTTGACTTTTGCCTACAGTTGATTTTAGGTCAACTGATTAACTAACTGAGTAAAAATGTGATCCAAAGCTTGAAACTTAACATGAGCAATCTTGGGGATCCAAAATGATCCATGAAAGTTATATAAGGAATTATAAGTTCAATTATCTTTGTACAAACTCAAACCCTAATTTTGAGTTGTCGGTGTTTAAGGAGTTGTCTTGAGCTGATCAAAGCTTGTGTAGTCTTGAATCAATGGAGATCTTATGTGAGATTTCTTGAGAAATGAGAGGGAAAATTTTGGGGTACAACAATTATGTATGTTATAGGAGAAACCTTGAGCATGAATGCGGTCAAAAAAATACACGGGCAAGACTTAGAATTTTGTGGCATTACCAGAAATGTTATATAGTGATGAAGGATACTTCATCCTCAAATTCAAGACTGAAAAGGGTCGTGATGAAGTCATGATTAAGGGTTTTTATACGATTCACAACATGCCAATGTGATAATGGAATGGAAGCATGATTTCTCCATGGAAAAGGATATTCTAAGAACGGTACCAATCTGGGTTAAGTTGCCACAACTGCAACTTCCTATATGGAGTATGCACAACTTAGGGAAGATTGGAAGTGCAATAGGGAATCCCCTATTTACTTATGAATGACTGTAGAGAAGCTTTGTGTGACATATGCTCGCATTTTGGTAGAAGTTGATGTCATACAGAAGTTATATGGAGAGATTGATATAAAAGACCATGAAGGGAAACTGAGGAAGAAAAAGGTGGAATATGAGTGGCGACCTCAATATTATGAGCGATGTCAAAAAGTTGGATATATGTGCAACAATGAGAGGAAATCTCCAGTAAAAAAAGGAATCCAAAGTCTACAAAACATGATGATGATGATGATGATGATGATGATGATGATACAGGACCTAGTACAAAGGTGAATGAAGAAGAAAAAGTTGTTGTTCAGAACCATTCCATAATTGTTGAGAATGAGGAGATACTAGAAGTTGATGAAGGAATATGGACTAGTGTTAATAGAAGGCAAAGAGATACTGGGAAGAACACTGCTACCAAAGGTACAAATATGTTTTACTCTAATGGTTTTTTGACTTTAGGTGTTGGGAATGACCCTAAAGCCACCCCCTGGGGTGATACATGATTATATCATGGAATGTGAGGGGTACAAATAAGGTAGCCAGAAATAGAGAGGTTGGCTCCCGCCTCTCCAGGCTAAACCCTGATATTGCTATGCTTCTTGAAACTAGAGTAAAATAAAAACATGCTAATAAAGTTAGGAAAAATCTTTGGAAAAAGTGAAATACCATGGATAATTACAATAATCATGACAATGGTAGGGTGTGGATCCTTTGGGATAGTAGCAAAGTGGATATTAAAAGAGTTTGTAGTATAGCCCAGATGATAAATTGTGGGGTGTGTAAGCTGGATGGCAGTTTTAGAAATTGGTTAACTGCAGCATATGCTTTTAATAAGTTGGAGGATAGAAGAGGTCTTTGGCATGAAATTGGTGATATTGGTGTTTCTTTGAATGGCCCTTTTGGTGTGTTATGGGGGACTTCAACAATGTGTTGAGCATAAATGACAGAATAAGTGGCAAAACTATTAAAGAAGCTGAGTATATGGACTTGAGTACCATGATGGAGAAGAATGGTCTTTGTGTGGTTGATAGTAAGGGTGACAAATACACCTGGTGTAACAAACATACTGAAGGCATATTTTATTCTTGTATTGACATGGTGATTGCTAATGGGGATTGGTTTCACCAAAATATGTGAAGTACTCTCCATATGTTGGATAATGGGATCTCTGACCATGCCATGCTCTGTATCAAATTAGATGAGCAACCTAAGAGGAAGAATCAGGTGTTCAAATTCATTAGTAAAGTAACTGAGTTTTAGGGGTATAGTGTGGAGAATGATATCTAGGACAAGACAACTAGAGGTAATCATATCCATGATGTTTGGCAGAAAATGATGAGGTTACAAAAAGTGATTAGGAAGCTGAGAAAACCTTTTATGGGGATTAAAAATCAGATTGAGCAAGCTAGAAATGCTTTGGCTGATATCTAACATAAGGTGTTAATTCCAAGATCGATGTTGATCTGAGAAGGCGTGAAGGGGAGTGTAATGAGAAGCTGATAAACCTGATAAACAATGAGGAGTAGATTATGAGGAAGAGAGCTAAGATTAATTGGATTAGGATTGGGGGTGGCAATAATGCCTATTTCCACGCTTCTATCAAAAGTAGGCAGAGCAAGAGCAATATTCATAAGTTGCACATGGATGATGGGACCATTATTACTGGGCAGGCAGAGATTGCTAATGAAGTAGTCAACTTCTATCAAAATCTTATGGGGACTTCCCAAAATAATATTGATGGTGTGGATATTAAAGCCTTAAGGAGAGGTAAACAGATCACTTGCAGCCAAAGATCTATACTAGTTTGTTGTATAACTATGGATGAAATTGAGGATGCTCTAAAAAGTATTGGTGACTTGAAAGCTTTAGAAGTGGATGGTTTTGGGTCTAGATTTTTTTTTACATTTTTAGAATCTTGTGAAGCAGGATGTGAGTCAACTGGTGATGGATTTTTTCAATAAGGGTGTGATGGATAGTGGGTGGAATATGACCTTAGTTACACTTATTATTAAACATGCTAATGCCAGTAGTATAAAGGAGTATAGATCCATTTCCTGCTGCACTACAGTCTATAAAATTATATCTAAATTGATGGCTCGTAGAATGAGAAAGATCCTGCCCAACATCATTATCAATAGCCACTCTGCTTTTGTTCCAGGTAAAAATATTCATGAGCATGTATTACTTACTTATAAATTGATGAAGGGATATAGCAGAAATGGAGGCATGCCTAGATGTATGTTGCATATGGACATCCAAAAAGCTTATGATTCAGTTGACTGACATGCTTTGAACTGTATTATGGCTGAAATTGGTTTTCCCAAGAGGTTCATTGGTTGGGTGATGAAAGTTATGTCTACTGTCAGTTACCAATTTAACATCAATGGCACCATTACAAAATATATGAAAACTCAAAGAGGTCTAAGGCAAGGGGACCCTATATCCCCCTTGCTTTTTTGTGGTTATAATGAAGTATATGCACACAAAACTTGAGGATCTTCACACTATTCCAAATTTCAACTTTCATAGAAAGTGTGAGAAGCTCAAAATTATTGATGTATGTTTTGATGATGACCTTCTTTTGTTTTCAAGAGGGGATAGGATTTCAATTCAGATGATTATGGATAAATTTGATGAACTTTCAAGATCAACTGGATTAATGGCCAATCCATCTAAGTGTAAACTTTATTGTGGTGGCATGAACATCAAGCAAGAGGGTGAGATTGCTACCATCACTGGATTCTCTATAGGTAATTTTCCTTTCAGCTATTTGGGTATACCTATGACGAGTAAGAAAATATCTAATAGTCAATGTTTGTCTCTTGTGGAAAAAATTGGTAGCAGAATTAAGCATTCATCTTCCCACATGCTAAGTTACCCAGGAAGATTGCAACTGATTAATAGTGTTATATTCAGCATGACTAATTACTAGGTGCAGTGTATCCCATTGCATAAAGGTGTGACTAAAAGACTGGAAACTCTGTGCAAAACCTTCTTGTGGGCTGACAAGGATACTAAGTCCAGAAGACCCCCCCCCCCCCCATAGCGTGGGGTAAAATCTGTGAGCCCAAGGACCAGGGTGGTCTTAATGTCTTTAATCTTGAGAGATGGAATAGGGCATGCCTCATAAAACTCCTCTAGAATTTGTGCAACAAGTCTTACAGTTTATGGGAGAGGTGGGTCTATGTGTACTATGTGAAAAAAGCCCAGGTTATGAGTATGGAAATTAGTGTTGCATGCTCCTATATCTTTAAGGCGATTCTGAGCCAGAGACAAGTTATTCAGGGTTTGCATCAATGGGAGAAAATCAAGGAAATTGGGAAGTTCTGCACTAAGCAAGTTTATAATAGCTTGATTGATAATAATGTGAATGTTCCTTGGATGAGGCTCATGTATGATAATGAAGCTATACCTAGGTCCATCTTTGTCATGTGGATGGCTTGTCATAAGAGACTGGCTACAAATGAATGACTTGTGAAATTTTGGATGATTAATGGTGATAGATGTGCTTTCTGTCAAGCTAATGAATCCTTGCAACATTTGTATTTTGAATGCAGGATAATATAGAATATTTGGAGGGATGTGATAGTATGGTTGGGTAGTGATCATATTCCTCTTGGCTGGGTAGTGAGGATAGGAATATGATAGAAGATTATACTAGAGTATATAATAATATCATAGATAATGTTGTTCATCAAATTTGGTGTAAGCCCGAGCTAAGGGAAAAGATTGCTCCCTTACTCATGTGATTTGGCTTTAGTTTGCTTTGGTGTTGTGTGCTGGGTCCTTTGGGCCGCGTTTGTGTACTTAATTGTTTTTGGAAATATATATAATTTCTTATTCTTTCAAAAAAAACATTTTGTTTAAAAAAATCTCTTAAAACAATTTTTTTAAGGTCGAAATTACCTTTTTAAAATAATGTAATTTTTTTCAAAGTTAATGATATACAAAAATTATTTTCTTATATATAATAGATAATGCATTGTCGATGTAAAATAGTTTTATACTAACAATCAATAATAGACGTGTATCCGTCAAATCATAAAGATATTTTAAAATAATTTTTTTTTATATTTAATTTCATTTCAAACATTTATAAAATCTACAATTAAAAAATACTAATAACTTATGTATTTGGTCTATATATACATGTACCAAATATATAAATGATCCGGTCTATAAAAAAATCAAATTTGATTTATATGCTTTGAATAAACTTATAAAACAACAACCGACCAGAAATTCACGCATATATTTAACTATATATAAGATACAAAAGCGAAAAATATTATTTAGCCTATGATATATTAACAAAAGCAAGAGTATACATATGTACTAACAATTAACCACTAACAATTTACTATAAAAAATTAGGCTTAAATGCACTTTTGATTTCTTTATTTCAATATTTTTAGCGTTTTAGTCCCCCTTTAAAAAACTCAGCCTTTTGATTCATCCATTAAATATTTTATAAATTTTTAGTCTTCCTCCACTTTTATAAATGTGACACTTGAAAAATCTAACGCAACTCAGAGCGTGTGGCGCCACGTCATTAAAAATATTTAAAAGTTTAGAAATTTATTATTTTATTTTCTTAATTTTTTATTAATACTTTTAATAATTAAATATTTTTGATAATTAAAGTTAAAAAATTTTAGAAAATATATTTAAAAAATAATTATTACAAATTTTAAAAGATAATATTTGGGCCTTAAGCTCGTGTTCTTCCATTGTTCATGCAACAACTACAAGTCTTCATCAAGCCAAGGGATATGATGTTGCCAACTTTGAATGTTTTCTCTCTGATAGAGTTATACTTGCAATGTCACTTGCACCGAAGGATGAACATGAAGCATATGCCTAATTTGTTCTTAAGAGGGGAATTCTTGCTATATTGCTGTAATTAGCACAAACAAGTTTCCCTTCCCTGGATTAATATTTGATGTTGTACATTATGCATGATGAAGAGTTCCATGAGACATATAATATTACACAAGATTATATTTATATGATTAGATTAATTCGTTATATAGATTTTTAAGTTATATTCTTGTAGGCATTTCAATTTTAACTTTGGTAAATAAGTTGTAGCTACAAAAGACATATGATATAGTACATGAAAATATAATTGGATTTTTTATGCAATCTATTTTGGTAGGGTGGGTATGTTGTATTATTTTACATTGGTATTAATTTTGGAGTTGAACAGAGTATTGCAGCTTGATGGTTATTTTGTATGGTCTACTATTCCTACTTATCAGAAGCTTTCTGAAGATGTTGAAATTGTTGAAAGTGTAATTTCTTGTGTCGAAGCAGGATTGTTGCTCAACACAAGGTGTATTGAATTAGTTTGTCAAATTGTTAGTTATCGATGCATGGAAGTAGGTTGCTTCACACGTATTTGATTAGATTTGATTTAGGTCTAAAATAGATATTTTGGGTTTTTATAGTTTTGAGATTTTTGGCTTAGGGAAAAAGCAAGCTCAATTATAAATAGAGGGAATAACCCTTATTTTTGTAATCAATTCATTCGTTCACAGTATTTGTAGTTACAAGTGAATAAAAGATTTTACACAGTTTGTGGGTAGAGAGTTACTCTGCAGAAACCCTAAATCTCTTTTCTTCTTTAATTTTTCTTTTCTTTTCATTGTCATTATATGGTGATAACAATCTTGTTCATCAAGATTGATAGAAATTCATCATTGAACAAATTACTACGACATTTATTTACATTTGTTTGAATCATTTACATTCCTTTACAAATTCAATCAAAACTCTTTTACAGTAAATTTACAGTGGGCCCTTTTTAAATTATTGCATATCAATCCCCATTCACTTAATAATGATTTACAAATTAAAAATAACTTTTATTTTATTTTATTGTTTTTTAAAAATAAATCATTCATTCTTTCCTCTTCTTTTTTCTCCCAACTTCAGAGGTCAACATTGCATTTCAAAATCCAATCTCCCTAAATTCCACCCACCTGTTCTTCGAACTCCTTCTTCATCATTCTCTCAATTTTGACCTATTCCGTAAATCCCAAATTTGTATTTTACCATTACCCTCTAACACAATTTTGTAACTGTGTTTATGTTCAATTTTTAGCTTCCAGTGCAAATGTTTGTGTAATTCGTATTGGTTGTAGTTTTCATCACACCGTTTGTAAATTTTTCCATGTTGTCGTCTCCTTTCACAGGTAATTGTTCATATCCATACCAATATGTATATTTTCCCAAAATCAATTAGATTTTACTTTTTATATATAAATTAATGAATTTGGTTTAATGATTTGTATTTTAAGTTGAATTTTATTAAAAATCTTACAAGTAATAATCGTCATTAAAAATATTTAAAAGTTTAGAAATTTATTATTTTATTTTCTTAATTTTTTATTAATACTTTTAATAATTAAATATTTTTGATAATTAAAGTTAAAAAATTTTAGAAAATATATTTAAAAAATAATTATTACAAATTTTAAAAGATAATATTTGGGCCTTAAGCTCGTGTTCTTCCATTGTTCATGCAACAACTACAAGTCTTCATCAAGCCAAGGGATATGATGTTGCCAACTTTGAATGTTTTCTCTCTGATAGAGTTATACTTGCAATGTCACTTGCACCGAAGGATGAACATGAAGCATATGCCCAATTTGTTCTTAAGAGGGGAATTCTTGCTATATTGTTGTAATTAGCACAAACAAGTTTCCCTTCCCTGGATTAATATTTGATGTTGTACATTATGCATGATGAAGAGTTCCATGAGACATATAATATTACACAAGATTCTATTTATATGATTAGATTAATTCGTTATATAGATTTTTAAGTCATATTCTTGTAGGCATTTCAATTTTAACTTTGGTAAATAAGTTGTAGCTACAAAAGACATATGATATAGTACATGAAAATATAATTGGATTTTTTATGCAATCTATTTTGGTAGGGTGGGTATGTTGTATTATTTTACATTGGTATTAATTTTGGAGTTGAAGAGAGTATTGCAGCTTGATGGTTATTTTGTATGGTCTACTATTCCTACTTATCAGAAGCTTTCTGAAGATGTTGAAATTGTTGAAAGTGTAATTTCTTGTGTCGAAGCAGGATTGTTGCTCAACACAAGGTGTATTGAATTAGTTTGTCGAATTGTTAGTTATCGATGCATGGAAGCAGGTTGCTTCACACGTATTTGATTAGATTTGATTTAGGTCTAAAATAGATATTTTGGGTTTTTATAGTTTTGAGATTTTTGGCTTGGGGAAAAAGCAAGCTCAATTATAAATAGAGGGAATAACCCTTATTTTTGTAATCAATTCATTCGTTCACAGTATTTGTAGTTACAAGTGAATAAAAGATTTTACACAGTTTGTGGGTAGAGAGTTACTCTGCAGAAACCCTAAATCTCTTTTCTTCTTTAATTTTTCTTTTCTTTTCATTGTCATTATATGGTGATAACAATCTTGTTCATCAAGATTGATAGAAATTCATCATTGAACAAATTACTACGACATTTATTTACATTTGTTTGAATCATTTACATTCCTTTACAAATTCAATCAAAACTCTTTTACAGTAAATTTACAGTGGGCCCTTTTTAAATTATTGCATATCAATCCCCATTCACTTAATAATAATTTACAAATTAAAAATAACTTTTATTTTATTTTATTGTTTTTTAAAAATAAATCATTCATTCTTTCCTCTTCTTCTTTCTCCCAACTTCAGAGGTCAACATTGCATTTCAAAATCCAATCTCCCTAAATTCCACCCACCTGTTCTTCGAACTCCTTCTTCATCATTCTCTCAATTTTGACCTATTCCGTAAATCCCAAATTTGTATTTGACCACTTCCCTCTAACACAATTTTGTAACTGTGTTTATGTTCAATTTTTAGCTTTCAGTGCAAATGTTTGTGTAATTCGTATTGGTTGCAGTTTTCATCACACCGTTTGTAAATTTTTCCATGTTGTCGTCTCCTTTCACAGGTAATTATTCATATCCATACCAATATGTATATTTTCCCAAAATCAATTAGATTTTACTTTTTATATATAAATTAATGAATTTGGTTTAATGATTTGTATTTTAAGTTGAATTTTATTAGAAATCTTACAAGTAATAATCGATTTGGGGATTAGGTTTCTATCTTATGAAATTAAATTTTTTTGAAATGGATTTGAATTCCTACCCTGAAATTATGTAATTGGGGATTAAGGCTTGTATTTATAAAATTAATGAATTCTGAAATTGAATTAAATTAACCAGAAATTATGTAATTGTGGATTTTGTGATTTTTATTTTATCATATTCATAAATTCTGAATTTGCAATTGCACTGAATTGGGAGTTAGTTAAATAAGATTCATTCAATTGAGTCTTTAGGGTTTGACTTGAATTATGAGTTTATATTTTGATGGTGTGTTATTAACTTGTTAGCATTTGAATTGAAATATGAAATTATATTGTGATATTATTTTGATTTATTTTGTGTGTTATTTTGAATTTGTTTGATCATTTATCTTCACATTTCCCGCATTTAAGTAATGGATGCAATATCTCCGCTCTATCCTGTGTAAGGAAGGTTATTGTATTAGGTTCTTATGAGAGAAAGGAAACAAACGGGCTAACAATTAATGCTTATTTGAATGGGTAAATAAATTAGAGTTATTAGATGGTATTGACTAGCCCAAGTGCTTCCTCTACATGGGATGCAAGGACACAACATAAGATATATCTTCCTGTAAAATTGAGATAAGCTCTGATACATTAACATCTATATAACGATATCATTGACAATACTATGTATTTGTGTTTAATAATATAAATTCTATAGTTACAAGTGAATGTTTTTCAATGTAGCTTAACTGATTAGGAAAGTCCAAAAGTTTGAGAAATTATAATATTTCCAATGTAAAGATAAACGCGTAACTTGTATAGAACGATATCATGAATATGGTTCTATTTTTGAGTTCAAATTTAAAAGCATGTTGTTACCTGAAAACTGTTGTTTAATTCCAATGTCAAATATTGAATTTCAATATCAAATTTTTAAAGAGATTAAATTAATACATGAAAAGTTTTATTTGATTTCGAAAATCAAATTTTATCATAATAATCAATTTTCTCTTTATTGCCTAAGGTAGTCTTCCATTGTTAGATATTAATATAAGTTGTATTACAATTTGAAACAACTTAGATGATTATGCATCATGGTGAATAGGGATGAAGTCAACATGTGAAGGAGGAGTGTGTGAAATGAGCTAAATTCAGTTGTATTTAGCACAATCAAAAATAGTTGACGCCTATTTGAATGGGTAAATAAATCAAAGTTATTATATGGTATTGACAAGCCCAAGTGCTTTCTCTATGTGGGATACAAGGATTCAACATAAGATATAATTTCCTATAAATTTGAGATAAGCTCAAGTACATTAACATCTATAGAACAATATCGTATATAATACTATGTATTTGTGTTCAATATAATATAAACTCATAGTTATAAGTGAGTGTTATTCAAATTAGCTTAATTGGTTAGGAAAGTCCAAAGTTTTGAGAAATTATGATATTTCCAATGTAAAGATAAACATGTAACTTATATAGAACGATATCGTAGATATTGTTCTATTTTTGAGTTCAAATTTACAAGCATGTTGTTACCTGAAAACTGTTGTTCAATTGCAATGTCAAATATTGATTTTCAATATCAAATTGTTAAAGAGCTTAGATTAATGCATGAAAAGTTTTGTTTGATTTCCAAAATAAAATTTTGTCATAATGATCAATTTTCACTTTATTGCCTAAGGTAGTCTTACCTTGTTAGGTATTAACATAAGTTGTATTGCAATTTGAAATAGCTTAGATGATTATGCATCATGGTGAATAAGGATGAAGTCAACATGTGAAATAGGAGTATGTGAAATGAGATAAATTCAATTGTACTTAGCACGATCACAGAGAGTTTACGCCTATTTAAATAGGTAAATAAATCATAGGTATTGACAAGCCCAGGTGCTTTCTCTACATGGGATGCAAGGACTGGACATAAGATATACTTGCCTGTAAATTTGAGATAAGTTTTGGTACATTAACTTCTATATAACAATATCATAGATAATATTATTTATTTGTGTTCAATAATATAAACTTTATACTTACAAGTGAATGTTGATTGTTGTACCCCAAAATTTTCCCTCTCATATTTCCCAAGACATTGCAAGAAAAATCTCCAAAGTTGCTCAAGATTGCTCAAGAGTTGGACAGTCAAGCTATCTCCTAAGGCAGTCAACCTCAAATTATAGTTTTGTGTTGCATCAAGGTCCTTGCATCCAAATGACCTCAAGTGCTTCCCAATGTCCTAATATGTTCTCAAGGTCATCCATGTCAAATTTCAAGCCTTGCAGAGGAAGTTTGGTCAGTCAATTGCTCAAGAGGCCCAAAAATCGACTGTGCTAGGGCAAAAGTTAACTGTGACCTATAAACAGTCAAACTTCAAGATTTTTTGTCAACATTCTCATTTTGAAGGATATTTCATCATTTGATCAAGGGTTGATCATGATTCATCAAGGATTGCTCAAAATTCATCAAGACCCAAAAGTTGCTAAATTAGGGTTTTGTAGGAAAAGTCAACTCAACTTTGACCAAGCATAACGTTCTCATACTTTATGAGAAATGACCCATCCAAAGCTCATTTTGAATAGGATGCAATTTCCTACAATCCATATTCATACCCCAAGATCAGAAAATACACTCACAAGAAGTTATAAATTTGGACATTATAGGTCATTTTTGAAAGTCAACAAAAACACCTTTTTTGCCAAAGCTTATAACTTGAGCATGGAATATCAAAATGAGACGAGACCAAAAGGGTTGGTTAGAGTACATCTCAAGATTTATAAAAAGTCCAAGAACACTTCCAAAAGTTCAAAATTGAAGGAGTTATGCATTGTTGAAGTTAGGCATTTTTGCAAAATTGCCAAAAGTCAATTATCCCCAAAACTTCAAATTTTGTCAAATGGGCCCATTCTTTTTCACTTGATTTGATCTTGTCACACTACACACGTGTCCTAGATTCAGCCTTGTGTCCATTTATTAATTTTTCTATTTTATTTGATTTTTAATTGAATTAATTCATTTTAAATCAATTTAAATCAAATAAAATCCAAATATTGATGACTTAGGATCTTTTTGGTTGTTATAGGTCTTAAATATCATCATGATCATGATCAAATCTGTATCAAGCTTTTCATGTACAAAAATATTGGATTTTGGACCAATTTATAAAGACATCAATGGAGGATAAAATCAAATCCTAAAGCATCAATGTGCAAAGATTCAAGACCCAAAACTTGACATAATCCAATGCTGCATACATATACAAGCTAAAGGCACGAGTTTGAGAGGTTAGAGGCTGCAGAATCACCAAAACCAAACTTGAAAAAACTTGGAAAAAGCTTGAAACTGAAATCACTCCTAGAGGTGAATTCAAAGGCAAAGCTCAACGTGAATCCATTGTTGGACATCCACTGAAGCGAAACCAACCCCTAACAAGCTTTCATACACGTTCAAAAGCGTTGTAAGTCTCTCACAAAACCACTTGGCATTTGAACTCGTATCCTCATTTTCTTGCATCTTTTTGACAAATTATTGGTATATTCATGCTTATAGTTCAAATTAGAGGCATTCTGCATTATTTGATTGCGTTTTTATGAGCCATAGCCCTGTAACTGAACCTAGGGTTTTGGTAGTTTGTTTTTGGGCATTTCTTGTACAGGTGAAATCAAGATCCAAGAAGGATATAAACGTACTCAGGGCGCTCAGACGAATCGAACCATGGTCTTAGAATCAATTTCTATGGCCTAGGATAGATTTTAGGATGGCCATGCGCATTTAGCTGCGGATACAAATCCGCAGGTAAAAAAACCAGGTTTCAACGAGGAAGACGATGACGCGTCCTCCTCCCATTCGCTGATTCAAATAATTCGCGTTTTTCTTTTTATTTCAGGCATATTAACTTGTTTCCCATATTATAATTATTACCTAATACACTAACAAATGAAGCATAGTGGTGTAGTGGTAAGCGTGCTGTCCAGTGACTCACAGGACCTAGGTTCGAAACCCAGGTCCCCCAAATGCATTTGTGTTATTTTACAACAGGTTATTCAATACAAGCTCAAATGCGTAGCCTACCATGCTCCCTCATGCAATCAGTGGACAGATGGCCCCCAGGCCAAATCTAATGGCCCAGATGGGATGCCTACCATGTGCCCTAGTCAACGTGCCACATGGAATTGCAAAAGTCAATCAGGCTTGCTTACAAATGGGCCTTGAATTTGCTAATCAGACCTCCAATCTGGGCCCAAAACCCCCTTGGTTATTTCTATTTCTTTCTTTCTTTTTATTTTACTTATTTATTTGATTAATTATTTTTATTTTTTAATTGACCAATTAAACTTTTTCCTCATAAAATCAAAAACCAAAAAATGTATTTTATTTATTAAAATTAAATTCAGCACTTTATTTTTGTAAATAAATATTAATTCAATTAATTTAGTTTTAATTAGGTATAACTTTTAATATTTTTGCAATAATTAAAATTAATGTAGATAATTAGTTTTTACTAACTTTGATCAAATTTATTTTATTTCTTTAAATATCAAAAATCCAAAAATATTATTTTCATTAATTAATTAATTAGTTTATTAATTTAATTGTTAACTTAATTTAATTTCTTTTAATCCAAAAATAACAAAAAATACTTTCTTTAATAATTAAAGGGTCAAAACCCTAAAAACTCGCCCGATTTAATTTCTCGCACGCGATCCATTTTACCATATTATTGTATTTGTTTCCCGGAATGTAATAGTTTAATTAAGACTTTAAATATTTTATCACTTTATTTATTTTCCGCATTTTAATTTCCAGGGTTGTTTTTGGCGATGTAAATACCCGACGCCTTGTAATAGTTAGTTTTAATTTCCGCAATTTAATTCCCGCAACTTATAAACTGTTAGATGTTTGATAATAGGGAATGCATGACAAGATCAAATGTTTAAACCTAAAATCAACATAGATAACCATTGACATGTACAAAGATAAAATTAACCGAAACAACACACTCGCACATGCGCACTCTTAGGGTACACCTCACTTGGTTGCCTTCGAACGCGATCATTGAGTATAGGAAGTTTTAGAGGTCGCCCTCTTGTCCAAAGATCATAGTTGCCTCGAAACGGTTGCCTCGGAAAAATGATCTAAGACATTAGGGTTACCGCTAAGGCGTCCTAACATTGCTTTAGTGACCGCACGTCCCTTAATCTAATTGACCCTTAAACTCCAACGACGGTGCTATCTACTCATCAATAGTGGGATAGCATTGTCTAAAGGACATTAGCACAGATTGATTCGTTTTTTCAAATAGGTAGATGGTTCTTAAGTACTTGCTCCTACAAAAAAACAAAAATAAAACTTTTCGCACTCACACTTTTCAAACAAAAAACTTCTTTCAAACCCACAAACACAAAGAAAAGCAATTTTTGAAAACACTTTGAGCAAGTACCTAAGAGCTCGTGGATAACCACGGATAGAAAGGGTGCTAATACCTTCCCTTTCTATAATCTACCCCCCAGACCCGAGAAACATCTCGAAAATGGAATTTTTCTGTGCTTTTTTCCTTTCCTTGTTGGATAAAATAAAAGACGGTGGCGACTCTTGCTTACCGCGACATTTTGTGAAAACAAACGCAAAACGCGAACCAGCATTCCAAAAACAGTCAGTTCTCTCCCACCGTATTACAGAACTGGTGACTCTGCTGGGGACATATCTTATAAGTGGGGTGTACCTTAGGAATAGTTCATAATGTTTTCAATTGCTTGCTTTGTATGATTTATATTTGTGGGCTTGTATCGGAGTTACTATAGATCCTAACCCGGATCTGGGGATACCCTTTAGGTAAGTAGCAATAAACTGTGAGGGAACTGTACGGCGTAGACCGATACGGTTGAAGCAGTAGCTACGTTGGTGTGGCACTTTAGATTGTACTGATATCCCTTGTGTTGGAATGAGGAGAATATGGGTCTACTAAGGGGTCATTAATCACCAACTGACCTTAGAACCTTTAAATTGACCAACTTGGCCATAGAACGATAGCAGTATGCTACACTCATTGAGACTAAACTCTCGCGATGATTCCGGCCGCAAGAAAAGGTTGCTAAACTGGAATTATGACCGATTGAGGGTAGTCAGTGATATTGAGATCCTCTAGAACCCGGTTACTATTTTTAGGACAGGTTTAAACCAACTGAACTGAAAGAGGGTAGTACTTAAGCTCCTTGCCAGCCTGAAATCTAAGGGTTCTCTGTGTGACTTGTGTGCCTTTGTCATGTCTGCTATTTGTGGATACTTGTGATGTGCTTACTATCATGACATCATGACATCATAACATTGCATACATCTTGCATTGGACTAACCTATTTTAAAGACAGGAGGGATTCATCTTTGTTCTGTTTTGTAGGTCATCATGATGCTCATGCGTAGGAATACTATCCAGATCAACTTTGTCCAGGTTCCCACCATGCTTAAAGAGTTGATTGCAAAGATGCCTGATACTACCTCCTTCCTCGGAAGACATGGGTATCTTCTCAGTTTGGTCACCTCCAAATTGGACGAGCAGATGATGAGTGTTTTGGTCCAATTCTATAATCCGTTGTACCATTGCTTTACTTTTCAAGATTACCATCTGGTCCCCACTTTAGAAGAATTCTCTGATCTGCTCGATATCTCTATTCTAGAGTAGACCCTATTTACTGGTTGGGAGAAGGCCCTTAGGCCGGAAGAGATTGCTTCAGCCCTTCATTTGACAAAGGATGGGGTAATGGCTAATTGGGAGACTAGAAGTGGAGCAAAGGGCTTTCTGACTAAGTTCTTGGTTGGTAAGGCTAATTATTTCTGGGATAGTCTAGACTTCAAGGCATTCGAGGATATTCTGGCTCTTCTGATATATGGCTTGGTTTTGTTTCCGAACTCTGACTCTTTTGTTGATGTGAATGCGGTGAAAATCTTCATCTCTCGTAATCCTGTACCCACTCTTTTGGGTGACATTCTTCATCAGCTTTATGCTCGTACTGCCCGAAAGTGGGGAACCTTGATGTGCTGTGCTCCATTATTGGCGAGGTGGTTTATTTTTCACCTCCCCAAATCATCGCTGAAGAACAAAGAAGGCATGGGCTGGGCTTATAGGGTTATGTCTCTCTCTCATAATGACATCATCTGGACTCTCAAGGGTATGGATGAGGTGGCCATTATTGATCGTTATGGGGAGTATCCCAATGTTCCATTGATAGGAACCCATGGAGGAATTTCTTACAATCCGTGCTTAGCCTTACGTCGGTTTGGGAGAGCCAGAAGAGAAGGACCTCATTAGCTGCTAATGCCTAGTATCATCTTTGATTTTCAAGGGGATAGCGACGAGTAACGCCGCAGATTCATAAGGGCTTGGGATAGAGTTCACAGATCTGATCCACACGAGCTGGGCCTAAAGACTTCACTTACAATGGAGCCATATCTCAGATGGGTCTGTATCCGTGCCCAAAAGCTGGGTATGCCATATGAAGCCGTCATGCCTATCATTGTTGAAGTTGCTAATGAAGAGGGGGTTCTTCCTACCATCCTCCACCCTTACATGCCCACTGACATTGGGGCACTGAAAAGGTCTTGGATGCAGCTGAGAGAGGAACGGGATGCTTACCGAGAGAAGTTTAATGAGCAAGAGCAGAAGATCCAGAGGTTGACTAGGCAGCTGGAGAACGAGCGGATTCTCAATGACTATGTCCGCACCGACAAGAAAAGACCATGGGAGCACTGATTGTCCTTTGATTATTTCCTTTCCAGTTTTATTTACTTTTCAGTATTTCCATTCTTGTAACGCCTTAAGGGCAATTTGTTGAACAGTTTGAATTTCAAAGTTTATCTAATAAAGTGTGTTTCATTCCTTGTTTACAAATTTGAATCTCCCGATTGTCTTTGAAATCATGTCATATGCATTTTATCCCATGCACTTCATAACAGGTACCCATTACAGGTCTCTTATCTTCTTTGTTGTTTATTTCAGCACTCATCATGTCTGCTGAACCTTCAACTGAGCAAGCAATCAAGGCCCTACAGGCCCAGAATGCCCAATTTCAAGAGCTGTTCATGAATCTAGCTAAGGGTCAGCAAGATCTGAAGACCCTGAGTCTGAAAGAGAAGAAGAAGAAGAAGAAGAAGAAGAAGAAGAAGAGGACAGTCATGTTTAACACAGGTCACAGGTTTGGAAACAGGCTACGGGATGAAGTTGATTTGACCACCTCATCTGGAGGGAAAGATAGTCAGGAAGAAAGGAGGGCTCCTAGCCATGTGGTCTCCGACAACGAGACGGATTTCGATGAAGACCAGTATCCGCCTGCCGAGGATAGATACAAACAACTAGAAGACCGACTGAGTGCGATGGAAGTTCAGAAAGTACCTGGTCTGGACTTTGGTGATCTGGGTCTATCATCCGGGGTAGAGATTCCCCATAAATTCAAGGCACCAGCCTTTGCTAAGTATGACAGAGTCTCTTGTCCGAAGCTGCACCTCCGGTCATATGTAAGGAAGATTCAGCCGTACACCGCTGATAAGAACCTATGGATCCACTTCTTTCAAGACAGTCTCTCAGGGACTCAGCTTGAATGGTTCTACCAGTTGGACAGAGCCAGTATCCGCAGTTGGGAAGACTTGGCTACTGCTTTCTACAGGCAGTACCAATACAACTCTGACCTCGCTCCCACGCATACCCATTTCCAAGGTATGTCAATGGGAACGAGTGAAGGATTCAAAGATTATGCTCAGAAGTGGAGGGACCTCACCGGAAGAGTACAACCACCCTTGGCTGATCGGGAACTTGTGGACATGTTTCTGGGGACCTTGTCTGGTCCATTTTTCAACCACCTGATTGGAAGCTCTTCGTCTGGATTTACAGAGCTAATTATGACCGGTGAGAGGATTGAGGCTGGTATTAAGGCTGGTAAGATACAAAAGGGTGCTTCATCAAGCACCGAGAAGAAGCCTTTTAAGAAGGAGTCCAGTGTTGTCTACAGTTCGAGAAGCCAGAGTAGACCTGAACGCCGCCAAGCTATTAATGCGGTTGTAATTTCAAAACCTGCTGGTGCTCCTCAACATAACAATCAACAAAAGGACGAGAGACCTCGAAGGCAATTCACCCGTCTCAGCATGACTTTGTCTTAGATTCTGCCACAGTTGCTGAAGACCAATCTAGTGATTCCAAGGGAAGCCCCGAAGAATCCAAATACAACATCACCGAAGTATAACCCTAATGCCCGTTGTGCTTATCACTCTGATAGCCCGGGGCATAATACAGATGATTGTTGGACTTTGAAGAATAAGATACAGGACTTAATCGATGCTAAGGAGATTGAGTTCGAGGCGCCCGAAAGGCCTAATGTTGCGACTGCTCCTATGCCCAAGCATGGAGTAAATGCTATAGAAGAAGACTCATTTGTGGTTTCTGTGAATGATATTGTTACCCCTTTGATGACTGTAAAGAAGAACCTTTTGCTAGTCGATTTATTTCTGGGTTATGGCGAAGGTTGTCGTATGTGTTCTGTTCTACCAACTGGTTGCCATCTTTTGAAGTCAGATGTCCAACGCCTGATGGATAGTAAAGAAATTATGTTCGAAAAGACTGTTGTTCTTGTAGTTCATACTGAAGAGGTTGCTATTATTACCATTTTCGACAATTCTTCCAAGGCTCCCTCGAGGAATCCTGTTAGGATTACATCTGTTCCAAGAATCGCACCTATGATCATCACTGTTCCTGGGCCTATCCCCTACACCTCTGATAAAGTTGTCCCTTGGCACTACGGGGCTGATGTTTATTTTCATGGAGTTAAACAAGAGTTGGATGTTGATACTGACATCAACAATATTGTTGGCCCTGCTAAAGTCACCCGCAGCGGAAGACTTTTCTCACCTGATATTTCTCCACCAACTGCCCGAAAACCTGTTGTTATTACACCTGCCAGTGTACCTGCTACTATTCATGTTCAAGTTCCTATTCTTACCCCTGTCGCCGAGTCATCTGACACTCGGGGCAAAGGGACCACCAGTGAGCCTGCCCAGACGGAGGCATCGAAGACGATTATCGTTGAAGCTTCTAAACAAGAGATGGAAGAGATCCTGAAAATCATCAAAAAGAGTGACTACAATGTAGTTGAACAGCTGGGGCAAACCCCATCCAAGATTTTTATGTTGTCACTGTTGTTATGCTCAGAGGCCCATGCCAAGGCTCTGATTACATTTCTGAAGACTGCACACGTACCGCAAGAGACATCAGCTGATCAGTTTAAAGATTGTGTGGCCAATCTGACTGCTGATAATGGGTTGGGTTTCTCTGACACCGACTTGACTGCTAAGGGGAAGAATCAGAACGATGCCCTGCATGTTTCCATTGAATGTAGGGGCACTACTCTTGCTCATGTATTAGTGGATACTGGTTCCTCATTGAACGTCTTGCCAAAGAAAGCTCTAGACCGGTTGGACTGTGAAGGGTTGGAGCTGAAACCAAGTAACATCATTGTTAGGGCCTTTGATGGGTCTAAAAGAATTGTACATGGAGAAGTGGATATTCCGATTAAGGTTGGTTCTCAGGTTTTCAACTCTATATTCTATGTGATGGACATTCGGCCATCTTATTCTTGTTTGCTGGGTCGCCCATGGATCCACAAAGCTGGGGCCGTAACCTCAACGCTCCACCAGAAGCTGAAATACCCGGTCAAAGGGAAGATTGTGACAATTCAAGGAGAGGAAGAGTACATGGTTAGCCACCTCAACTCTTTCCGATATGTAGAGATAGATGGGGAGTTCATTGAGACCCCATTTCAGCATTTTGAAGAGGTTCCCCAGACACTGGCGTCAACTGAGGTTGTTGTTGAAGATTCTCCTATGAAGATGGCTTCCTTTAAGGATGCCCGGTCTGTTGTCGAGAAAGGTGGGTGTACAAGTTAGGGCCTACTCCCTGATTTTACACAGAAGACTAACAAGTTTGGTTTGGGTTTCACTGCAGAGGCTCAAAAGGCTGTTCGGAATGCACGGATCGAAAGACCTCCCGTGTTCATCAGCAACTCGGGAGTGAATGCCATTGAAGACGATGTGGAAGAGTCTGAGTTCGACAGTTGGATCTATCCTACGACTGACGATGGACCAAACAACTGGATAACAAAGGACTTCATCCCTATTTCTTTTGTTACCCAGTAATGAAACTTTTGTTTTGAATATGTAACAGACAATGTTTAAACTTTATGGCCCGGTGTCTTACACGGGGCACCACAGCTTCATTTGTGAGGGCTTTATGTGTGTCATTTTCATATATCATTAATAAAAGCATTGGAAGTTTCTTGCATTTCAAATCTTGCGCTCCTTGTTTTTCTTTTATTATATATTGCAAAACAGATATTTTACACACACTCTACAGGTCTACATCCACTCTGGATCACACTGGTAACGACTCTGCTACTGCCAGTTATGACTTTGAAAATCCGATCAACTTAGCCGAAGACGAAGGTGAAGATGATTGCGAAGTGCCTGGTGAACTTGCAAGACTACTACTCCAAGAAGATAGGGCTATTCAGCCACACGAAGAGCCAGTGGAGACAGTGAATCTGGGTACAGAGATAGACAAGAAAGAGGTCAGGATCGGTTCAAATCTGGAGCTTAGTGTGAAGCAACGGTTGATTCAGATGTTGCGTGACTATGTCGAGATCTTTGCCTGGTCTTACAAAGATATGCCTGGTTTGGATACTGATATTGTGGTTCATCGCCTACCTACCAAGACTGTCCTCCAGTGAAACAGAAGGTCCGCCGAATGCACCCAGAGATGTCTGAGAAAATCAAGGCTGAAGTTATGAAACAGTTTGACGCCGGTTCTCTAGCAGTTACTTCTTACCCTCAGTGGGTTGCCAATATGGTTCCTGTGCCGAAGAAAGATGGTAAGGTTCGAATGTGTGTTGACTATAGGGATCTGAACAGGGCAAGCCCCAAGGATGACTTCCCTCTACCTGATATCGACGTTCTGGTTGACAACACCGCACAGCATAAGGTCTTCTCCTTTATGGATGGTTTCTCCAGTTATAATCAGATTAAAATGGCTCCCGAAGACATGGAGAAGACAACCTTTGTTACTCAGTGGGGTACCTTTTGCTACAAGGTCATGCCTTTTGGATTGAAGAACGCTGGGGCAACGTATCAGGGTGCCATGGTCGCTTTGTTTCATGACATGATCCATCATGAGATTGAAGTACACGTCGACGATATGATTGCAAGGTCCCAAACTGAGGAGGAACACCTTGACCATCTGCAGAAGCTGTTTGACAGACTGAAGTTGTACAAGCTGAGGTTAAACCCAAACAAGTGCACCTTCGGGGTGAGGTCTGGTAAACTGCTGGGTTTCGTCGTGAGCGAAAAAGGTATTCAAGTGGATCCTGCAAAGGTGAAAGCCATATAGGAGATGCCATCTCCCAGAACAGAGAAAGAAGTCAGAGGCTTTCTGGGACGTTTGAACTACATTGCCTGATTCATCTCGCACCTGACTGCTACTTATGAACCAATCTTCAAGTTACTGAAGAAAGATCAAGTAGTACGTTGGAATGATGAATGTCAAGCCGCTTTCGAAAGGATTAAAGAGTATCTCCAAGAGCCACCTATTCTGATGCCGCCGGTTGAAGGGAGACCTTTGATCTTATACTTGACCGTACTCGACAACTCAATGGGGTGTGTGCTGGGTCAACATGACGAGTTTGGCCGAAAAGAGCATGTTATTTATTACCTTAGCAAAAATTTTACCGACTGTGAGACCCGATACTCACTGCTCGAGAAAACTTGCTGCGCTTTAGCATGGGCTGCTCACCGGCTGAAACAGTATATGTTGACTCACACTACTCTGTTGATATCAAAGATGGATCCAATCAAGTATATCTTCAAGAAGCCTGCCTTGTCCGGAAGAATAGCAAGATGGCAGATGATCTTGACTGAGTATGACATTCAGTACACGACCCAAAAAGCAATCAAAGGAAGTGTGTTGGCAGACCATTTGGCACATCAGGCAGTGGATGATTACCAGTCTATGAACTTTGAATTCCCGAACGAGAATATCATGATAGTGATTGATTATGAGACACCTGGACCGGATAAAGGACCTGAGGAAGGATCCTGGTGGTCTATGTACTTTGATGGAGATTCGAACGCTTTGGGCAAGGGCATTGGCGATGTGATCATATCTCCTAAAGGCTCTCATACTCCGTTTACCGCTCGGCTATGTTTCAACTGCACTAACAACATGGCGGAGTATGAGGCGTGCATCATGGGTCTTCGAGCAGCAATCGACCTAAGGATCAAGTTTCTGAGTGTCTTCGGAGATTCCACTCTCGTGATCAGTCAGATCAAGGTGAGTGGGATACGAAACACCCAAATCTTATTCCTTACAAGGAGTATGTGTTGACATTGCTTCCTCATTTCGAGGAGATAACCTTTGAACACTTCCCTAGAGAGGAGAATCAGTTGGCGGACGCGCTAGCTACGATGTCTTCTATGTTCAAAGTCAATTGGGACAACGAGGCTCCCTGGATCATCATTGAAAGATTGGACGAACCCGCACATTTTTGTGATCTTGAGACTGAAGAGGTAACAGAAAAGCCCTGGTATCATGAGGTGAAGAGGTACCTTAAGGCTCAGGAATACCCCGAGGGTGCATCTGTTAATGACAAGAAGTTTCTGAGGAGGTTCGCGGCGAAGTTCTTCATCAGTAATGGCACCCTTTACAAGCGTAACCATGATTCAACCTTACTACGATGTGTGGATAAGAAAGAAGCAGAAAGGATCATGGCGGAGTTACATGAAGGTGCTTTCAGAACTCATTCCAGTGGACACACCATGGCAAAGAAAATCCTTCGGGCAGGATATTATTGGTCCAAATGGAAGCCGACTGTTATCAGCATTCTCGGACATGTCACAAGTGCCAAGTCTATGCTGATAAGGTGCACGTACCTCCAGTTCCTCTGAACGTCTTGACAGCACCTTGGCCTTTTGCAATGTGGGGCATTGATATGATCGGCGAGATTAGACCTACGGCATCCAACGGGCATCGTTTCATCCTGGTAGCAATCGATTACTTTACAAAGTGGGTTGAAGCAGCTTCTTTTGCTACTGTAACCAAGAACGTCGTGGCACGGTTCATTCGGCACAATTTGATCTGTCGATACGGTGTACCAGAGAGGATCATTACGGACAATGGTACCAATCTCAACAACAAGATGATCACCGAGCTCTGCGAGCAATTCAAGATACAGCATCACAACTCTTCTCCCTACCGGCCGAAGATGAATGGGGCTGTAGAAGCGGCTAATAAGAACATTAAGAAGATCGTGCAGAAGATGACAGTGACATACAAAGATTGGCACGAGATGTTACCATTTGCTCTTCATGGGTACTGTACCTCAGCGCGGACATCAACAGGGGCAACACCATATTCCTTGGTATATGGCATGGAGGCAGTCTTGCCCATCGAAGTTCAGATACCCTCTCTTCGGATTATGAAGGATGCAGGTTTGAGCGAAGATGACTGGATTCAGACCCGACTTGATCAGTTGAACCTAATCGACAAAAAGAGACTTACTGCTATTTGCCATGGTCAGACGTACCAAAAACGGATGATCAAGGCATTTAACAAGAAGGTCAGACGACAAGAGTATCAAGTTGGGGACCTGGTTATCAAGCGCATTATTCTACCTCAAGGTGATCCCAGGGGAAAATGGACCCCTACTTACGAAGGGCCATTTGTGGTTAAGAACATTTTCTCAGGAGGAGCTATGATTCTAACCACCATGGATGGTGACGACCTTCCTCACCCCGTCAATGCAGACATAGTGAAAAGATACTATGCATAAACAAAGACCCGCTAGGTTGACTGACCTAGGCAAAAATAAGGGCTTCCCGGCGAACCAAAAGGGTTCGGGCAAAAATAAGGGATGAAAATGAAAAATCTGTACACCCGACAAGTCGAAAACCTGAAAAGGCGGCTTGGGCAAAAAAGGGTATCCCGGTGGACTGAAAACCCGAAAGGGAGGTCCAGGCAAAAATTAGGGATCAAAGCGTAACACTATGTCTCATTGGATTACCTTGCATCCAGACTTCGGTATCAACTATTAAGCTCAGACGGCATTAATCAATCTGATTCACCTTCAACCAATAACAAAGTGATGAGATGCTCGAGGACATAAAGACAATAGCAGAGTTGGAACCCAATGGGATCATTCACATAGCTATTTTGTTTCTTTTTTATAAATTGTGTAAATTCTATTATTCGACGGCGTTCTCTTACTAGGACGTCAGCCTCTTGTACAAAAACGCCTATTTTCAGGCCAAACTTCAAAATCAATACAATTCATTTTCAAAGAAATTTCAAACTGTTTTCCTTTATCTGTTTTGTTTTGCAAAGAACGTCCAATGTTCATTTTTGATATATGCATTTGACATTAATTGCTGCTCATAAATATTTACATGCGAAACAAAAGATGAATTACGGGTAATATCATAAACAGAGGCAATAAGAATTGCCCGAACTGTGTAGTTGCTCTATCCACCAGGTACAAAGTTAGATTCAGCTGAAGAATATGGCTAAGATACCTTCACTCCCCACAGAGTAAGGCAGTAATGGTAGCTCTCCCCCAGCTGATACTTGCAACTATGAGTGAATCAACAGTACTCTCCCCAAGCAGAGTTGATCTACCATCAGCACTAAAAAGGCCTGATATCCCCGACAGTCTTAATATTCCCTAGCGGAGTATAAGAATGTTCCCCGGCAGAATACAAGATACCCCCTGTGGAGTCAATAATTTTCCCAGCACAGACTCAAAAAGTTTCCCCAACGGAGATGAATCATCATCCCCAGTAGAATCTGGAAGTTTATCCCCAGCGGAGTATAAAATAAATCTCCCTAGCCAAGTTCAAAGGATCATTCCCAGAAGAATTCAGAGGATTATCCCTACAAGATTCTAACAGGGTTATCCCCAGCAAGCCGCAACTGAAAGATCGTCCCCAGCGAAGTTTTTTCCTTTCACAAACAGGAATTTAATCCTCAAACAGATTCAGTATCACCAGCAACGATAATCCATCCCCAGTAGAGTTTATCAGTGGAATCCTCAGCAGAGCATCTCTTCCCCACAGAGTAATCTCCTCGTCAGTTTATTCCCCAATGGAGTCATCTTCTCCTACAGGTTTATTCTCGCAGTTACCTTCGTTCATATTCCCCAGCAGAAACGAAGAATTCAACTCTATTCTCCAGCAGCTATCCGGGATTTATTTTCCCCAGCTAAAGCATTACATTTCCATATATCATGATACATGCACATACGCATCATACCATACAATCTCATTTATGTTGGGAACATCATTGCTTGATCCATATCATGCATTGCATATGACTAACCTTTACCTTTCAGGAGAGATGCAGTTAAGTTCTCAGCTATTCCAAGACCTTGCCTGGTCCAGTTAAATCGATTCCTAAAGATTTTTCTGATGTCGATCCAGTCAAAGTTATTCCAAGACCTTGTCTGGTCCAGTTAAATCGATTCCTAAAGATTTTTCTGATGCCGATCCAGTTGAAGTTATTCCAAGACTCTTGTCTGGTCCAGTTAAATCGATTCCTAAAGATTTTTCTGATGCCGATCCAGTTAAAGTTAATCCAATACCTTGTCTGGTCCAGTTAAATCGATTCCTAAAGATTTTTCTGATGTCGATCCAGTCAAAGTTATCCCAAGACCTTCTCTGGTCCAGTTAAGTCAATTCCTAAAGATTTTTCTGATGTCGATCCAGTTGAAGTTACTCCAAGACCTTGTCTGGTCCAGTTAAATTGACTCCTAAAGATTTTTCTGATGCCGATCCAGTCAAAGTTATCCCAAGACCTTCTCTGGTCCAGTTAAGTTGATTCCTAAAGATTTTTCTGATGTCGATCCAGTTGAAGTTACTCCAAGACCTTGTCTGGTCTAGTTAAATCGATTCCTAAATATTTTTCTGATGTCGATCCAGTCAAAGTTATCCCAAGACCTTCTCTGGTCCAGTTAAGTCAATTCCTAAAGATTTTTCTGATGCCGATCAAGTTGAAGTTATTCCAAGACCTTGACTAGTCCAGTTAAATCTATTCCTAAAGATTTTTCTGATGCCGATCCAGTCAAAGTTATTCCAAGACCTTGACTAGTCCAGTTAAATCGATTCCTAAAGATTTTTCTGATGCCGATCTAGTCAAAGTTAATCCAAGACCCCCTTGTTGGTGTAAGCCCTAGAGGCCAATACTTTTGGTACTTGTATCGAATTATTTATTAATAATAAAAGGCATTTCTTTATTATGTTTGCTTTCCAAAATAATAAAGTCCCTAGAATGGTTTATTTGTTTAATGAAATGTTAAGTGTGACTTAATCATGAGATCCCATTAAACATAAGACACTATTCTTAAAGTATCCGTAGTCAAGCTTTAATGTGAAGTGGGATAGCATTAAAGCATTAAGATTATTATGAAGATAGATTGATGATCACATCTCATGGATCATAGATAAGGAGTTATCAAGTCTTGACATAGGTATGAATATTAGGAGTAATATTTATACTGGATTGACCCGCTATGAGAATACTACATAGAATGTTATGCAAAGTGTCATAAGTTATTCTCATGATGATAATGGTGTATACCACCCTTCGACCTGAAACCACTATGGACCCTAGATGTAGAGTCAAGTACTTTATTGTTGATCAAACGTCATCCGTAACTAGAAGACTGTAAAGACGGTTGATGGGTACTTCACAAAGCATGCTAAGGGACATGAGTAACCTAGATGGAATTTGCTCATCCTGCATAACAGGATAAATGTCTAAGGGCCCAATATTGAACTGGACAAGGGTGACACAGTGTATGCCTTGTGTTCAATATAGACATGAGGGCAAAAGGGTAATTGTACAACACAAATATTATCACAGAAAAGGTTTGGTCAGATCACATGACATTTTCGTGACTTGGGTAACAGTGATGTGTTGCTAGATACCGCTCACTGTTTATTATATTAAATGTGTGATTTAATATAATTGCCAATGTCGCGAAAACCTACAGGGTCACACACATAAGGACAGGTTGATGAGAGATAGAATAAATAAGGAACACCGTAAGATACAGTGCACTTAAGTGTAATACAGAAAGTGGTAAGGTACCACGTGGATAAGTGATATATGGTACATCATAAGGTATGATGTCCATAAGCTTAATTGGGTTTTTAGCTTATAGCCTTAATTGGGCTTTTAGCTTGTAGCCCACACGAGTGATTCTATAAATAGATCCCTTGTGATGAAGCAATTTCACTTGATGCATTTTCGTTTTTTATTCTCTCTCTCACTCAAAGTTTCCGTTCGTGATCAGCTAGCACTGTGACCGGAAGCGATCTGTTCGTGTGGATTGAGTAGAGGCGTTGTTCTTCATCAACGCTCGTGATCACAACATCAAAGGTCTGAATCGCCACAAGAGGTAAATGTTTCTATCACTGACCATGCTCATTCGTAAGGATCGCTAAAGGAAAATTTTAAATTCCGCTGCGCTTTTGGTCGCGATTTTCCTTCACCCCTCTGGTTCAGTCAGATCGCCGCGAAGATCTCCCTGATTCGTATTCCAGTTGAAGTTCAGACCACCTACCAACAGTCTCCAAATGGCATCTGTAAGCCCATTCCCGACATCACAATGCTGACACCACTTCATGCAAGTGCAAATTTCTGGGCACTCTAGTGTTCAATCATCTTCCACCTTCGGATCACGAAAGGCCCGAAAGCCAATCTATATCCTCAGGTTTAGGAAAATTAAACAGGGGCAGCTGTTGTACCCCAAAATTTTCCCTCTCATATTTCCCAAGACATTGCAAGAAAAATCTCCAAAGTTGCTCAAGATTTCTCAAGAGTTGGACAGTCAAGCTATCTCCTAAGGCAGTCAACCTCAAATTAGGGTTTTGTGTTGCATCAAGGTCCTTGCATCCAAATGACCTCAAGTGCTTACCAATTTCCTAATATGTTCTCAAGGTCATCCATGTCAAATTTCAAGCCTTGCAGAGGAAGTTTGGTCAGTCAATTGCTCAAGAGGCCCAAAAATCGTCTATGCTAGGGCAAAAGTCAACTGTGACCTATAAACAGTCAAACTTCAATATTTTTTGTCAACATTCTCATTTCGAAGGATATTTCATCATTTGATCAAGGGTTGATCATGATTCATCAAGGATTGCTCAAAATTCATCAAGACCCAAAAGTTGCTAAATTAGGGTTTTGTAGGAAAAGTCAACTCAACTTTGACCAAGTATAACTTTCTCATACTTTATGAGAAATGACCCATCCAAAGCTCATTTTGAATAGGATGCAATTTCCTACAATCCATATTCATACCCCAAGATCAGAAAATGCACTCACAAGAAGTTATAAATTTGGACATTATAGGTCATTTTTGAAAGTCAACAAAAACACCTTTTTTGCCAAAGCTTATAAATTGAGAATGGAATATCAAAATGAGATGAGACAAAAAGGGTTGGTTATAGGACATTTCAATATTTATAAAAAGTCCAAGAAAACTTCCAAAAGTTCAAAATTGAAGGAGTTATTCATTGTTGAAGTTAGGCATTTTTGCAAAATTGCCAAAAGTCAACTATCCCCAAAACTTCAAATTTTGTCAAATGGGCCCATTCTTTTTCACTTGATTTGATCTTGTCACACTACACACGTGTCCTAGCTTCAGCCTTGTGTCCATTTATTAATTTTTCTATTTTATTTGATTTTTTATTGAATTAATTCATTTTAAATCAATTTAAATCAATTTAAATCAAATAAAATCCAAATATTGATGACTTAGGATCTTTTTGGTTGTTATAGGTCTTAAATATCATCATGATCATGATCAAATCCGTATCAAGCTTTTCATGTACAAAAATATTGGATTTTGGACCAATTTGGAAAGACATCAATGGAGGATCAAATCAAATCCTAAAGCATCAATGTGCAAAGATTCAAGACCCAAAACTTGACCTAATCCAATGTTTCATACATATACAAGCTAAAGGCACGAGTTTGAGAGGTTAGAGGCTGCAGAATCACCAAAACCAAACTTGAAAAAACTTGGAAAAAGCTTGAAACTGAAATCACTCCTAGAGGCGAATTCAAAGGCAAAGCTCAACGTGAATCCATTGTTGGACATCCACTGAAGCGAAACCAACCCCTAACAAGCTTTCGTACACGTTCAAAAGCGTTGTAAGTCTCTCACAAAACCGCTTGGCATTTGAAATTGTATCCGCGTTTTCTTGCATCTTTTTGATAAATTATTGGTATATTCATGCTTATCGTTCAAATTAGAGGCATTCTGCATTATTTGATTGCATTTTTATGAGCCATAGCCCTGTAACTGAACCTAGGGTTTTGGTAGTTTGTTTTTGGGCATTTCTTGTACAGGTGAAATTGAGATCCAAAAGGGATATAGACGTACTCAGGATGCTCAGACGAATCGAACCATGGTCTTAGAATCAATTTCTATGGCCTGGGATAGATTTTAGGATGGCCATGCGCATTTAGCTGTGGATACAAATCCGCAGGTAAAAAAACCAGGTTTCAACGAGGAAGACGATGACGCGTCCTCCTCCCATTCGCTGATTCAAATAATTCGCGCTTTTTATTTTTATTTCAGGCATATTAACTTGTTTCCCATATTATAATTATTACCTAATACACTAACAAATGAAGCATAGTGGTGTAGTGGTAAGTGCGCTGTCCAGTGACTCACAGGACCTGGGTTCGAAACCCAGGTCCCCCAAATGCATTTGTGTTATTTTTCAACAGGTTATTCAATACAAGCCCAAATGCGTAGCCTACCATGCTCCCTCATGCAATCAGTGAACAGATGGCCCCCAGGCCAAATCTGATGGCCCAGATGGGATGCCTACCATGTTCCCTAGTCAACGTGCCACATGGAATTGCAAAAGTCAGCCAGGCTTGCTTACAAATGGGCCTTGAATTTGCTAATCAGACCTCCAATCTGGGCCCAAAACCCCCTTGGTTATTTCTATTTCTTTCTTTCTTTTTATTTTACTTATTTATTTGATTAATTGTTTTTATTTTTTAATTGACCAATTAAACTTTTTCCTCATAAAATCAAAAACCAAAGAATGTATTTTATTTATTAAAATTAAATTCAGCACTTTATTTTTGTAAATAAATATTAATTCAATTAATTTAGTTTTAATTAGGTATAACTTTTAATATTTTTGCAATAATTAAAATTAATGTAGATAATTAGTTTTTACTAACTTTGATCAAATTTATTTTATTTCTTTAAATATCAAAAATCCAAAAATATTATTTTCATTAATTAATTAATTATTTTATTAATTTAATTGTTAACTTAATTTAATTTCTTTTAATCCAAAAATAACAAAAAATACTTTCTTTAATAATTAAAGGGTCAAAACCCTAAAAACTCGCCCGATTTAATTTCTCACACGCGATCCATTTTACCATATTATTGTATCTGTTTCCCGGAATGTAATAGTTTAATTAGGACTTTAAATATTTTATCGCTTTATTTGTTTTCCGCATTTTAATTTCAAGGGTTGTTTTTGGCGATGTAAATACTTGACGCCTTGTAATAGTTAGTTTTAATTTCCGCAATTTAATTCCCGCAACTTATAAACTGTTAGATGTTTGATAATAGGGAATGCATGACAAGATCAAATGTTTAAACCTAAAATCAACATAGATAACCATTGACATGTACAAAGATAAAATTAACCGAAACAACACACTCGCACATGCGCACTCTTAGGGTACACCTCACTTGGTTGCCTTCGAACGCGGTCATTGAGTATAGGAAGTTTTAGAGGTCGCCCTCTTGTCCAAAGATCATAGTTGCCTCGAAACGGTTGCCTCGGAAAAATGATCTAAGACATTAGGGTTACCGCTAAGGCGTTCTAACATTGCTTTAGTGACCGCACGTCCCTTAATCGAATTGACCCTTAAACTCCAACGACGGTGCTACCTACTCATCAATAGTGGGATAGCATTGTCTAAAGGATATTAGCACAGATTGATTCCTTTTTTCGAATAGGTAGATGGTTCTTAAGTACTTGCTCCTACAAAAAACAAAAATAAAACTTTTCTCACTTACACTTTTCAAACAAAAAACTTCTTTCAAACCCACAAATACAAAGAAAAGCAATTTTTGAAAACACTTTGAGCAAGTACCTAAGAGCCCGTGGATAACCACGGATATAAAGGGTGCTAATACCTTCCCTTTCTATAATCTACCCCCCGGACCCGAGAAACATCTCGAAAAAGGAATTTTTCTGTGCTTTTTTCCTTTCCTTGTTGGATAAAATAAAAGACGGTGGCGACTCTTGCTTACCGCGACATTTTGCGAAAACAAACATAAAACGCGAACCAGCATTCCAAAAACAGTCAGTTCTCTCCCACCGTATCACATTGATCAACGTAGCTTGACTGATTAGGCAAGTCCAAAGGTTTGAGAAATTATGATATTTCCAATGTAAAGATAAACATGTAACTTGTATAGAACGATATCGTAGATATTGTTCTATTTTTGAGTTCAAATTTACAAGCATGTTGTTACTTGAAAACTGTTGTTCAATTCAAATGTCAAATATTGATTTTTAATATCAAATTGTTAAAGAGCTTAGACTAATACATGAAAAGTTTTGTTTGATTTCCAAAATCAATTTTTTTCATATTGATCAATTTTTGCTTTATTGCCTAAGGTAGTCTTCCCTTGTTATATATTTATTGTGAAAAACGATACCTTGAAACAGAGTATAAACTGTTTCTCTATAATCAAGAAACAATCAAGGGTAGAAAAGATGGAAAAATAAGAAGAGCTGAAGGAATTGATTATAACTCATATTCTTTCCTTTATCTTAAAACAAGGTTACAAGTATACAAGAATAATAAATAACCCTCTCACCCTAAATTAGGATTTGCAATATGCAATGATGAGAGACTAGTATGCTATTTATAATAAACCTAACATACTAAACTAATGAGATTTTTAACAAATACCCATTACAAGCTAACTTAGGGTACAAACTAACTTAAACAATTGGACATAACAAACAGGCCCAATTTGATGCTAATAATCCTAGCATTCTTTGACCACTGCATTCTTGACTCTTCTTCGACTACAACATACAATACTTCGCACCAGCATGTGAGCAACCTTCGACTGTATTCTACAACTCTGTCGAGTTGCCGAAACTAGGAAGCTACCTTCAACCAACTAGAGTTTGATTCTAATATCTCACAAATCTCCACCTTGGAACAAACTCTATAACATCAAAGAGCAAACTAGCTTTCTTCATGTATCTTTATCAACTGCGTACAGTGTAAAAACTTACTACTGGGCAATGTCTTGGTGATCATATCAATAGTATTATGATCTGTCGAAACCTTTAACACTTGGACTTCTCCATGCTCGATTATCCCTCTGACGAAATGCAGTCTCATATTAACGTGCTTAGTTCGCTCATGATAGGCTGAGTTCTTCGACAAGTGTATTGCACTTTGACTATCACATTTAATAGTGATAACTTAACCTTGAAGTTTCAGCTCCTTAGCAAAACCTTCAAGCCACAATGATTCTTTCACAACTTCAGTTAAAGCAATATATTTTGCTTCAGTGGTTGATGATGCGACAACCTTCTGAAGTGTTGCTTTCCAACTAGTTGTTGTACCAAATATAATGAAAACATATCCAGAAATTGATTTTATGGAAGCCCTACAACCTGCATAATCAGAGTCGACATATCCTTCGATTACTGCTTTAATATCTTTACCCAAGGCTCCACCATAAATTAGGAATCTGTTCAAAGACGCATTTATGTACCTTAGAATCCACTTCAATGCTTGTCAGTAAGCCTTTCCTAGATTCACCATGTACCTACTTACAAGACTTACTGCATATGTTATGTCGGGTCTAGTACAAACTATAACATACATCAAAGAACCTACTATATTAGCATATGGGATGTTATTTATATAAGCTCTTTCAACCTCAGTACTGGGACATTGATCTATACTCAACTTGAATTGAGGGTTTGTTGGAGTCACAACAGGATTTGAATTAGACATACCAAACATGTCGAGAATCCTCTGTAGGTATGCCTCTTGGGATAAGCATAATTTTGACTGCTTTCTATCTCTTCGAATGTTAATCCCAAGAATCCTGGATGCAGCTCCCAAATCCTTCATTTTAAACTCTTTATTGAGTTCAGCCTTCACCCTCATTACATCTTTGACATTGTTTCTTGCTATGAGAATATCATCAACATAAAGCAATAAAATAACAAATGAATTACCAGGACAAAATCTGAAGTAAACACATTGGTCAAACTGATTTCTAATGAAACTTATGCCTGCCATGAACTTGTGGAATATCCTATTACATGGTCGAAGATATTGTTTTAGTCCATATAAAGATCTATTCAACTTGCACACATAATCTTCCTTTCCCTTTTCGACATACCCTTCAGGTTGCCTCATTAGGATTGTTTCATCTAGATCACCATACAAGAACACAATCTTCACATCCATTTGTTCCAATTCAAGGTCAAACTTTTCCACCATGGCAAGCAACATTTGAATGAACCTATGCTTCACAACAGGAGAAAACACATCATTGAAGTCGACACCTTCTTTCTGAGTGAAACCTCTTGAAACCAACCTTGCCTTATATCTTTTCGAAGCCACTCCTTTGATTCCTTCTTTAACTTTGAAAATACATTTACAACTGACTAACCTGCCTCCAGCAGGTTTCTTGATTAGTTCCTAAGTGTTGTTATCATGAAGAGATTTCATCTTATCATCCATGGCCTTCATCTATTTAGTCTTTTTTGAATCCTCATAACTTCCTTATGGTCTCTAGGTTCTTCGTCTAGAACCTTACTTGTAGAGATTAAGGCATAAGTTATAATATTTGCATACCCAAGTCTCTGAGGTGGCTCGATGACTCTTCTCGATATATCTCTTGCCAATAGGTAGTCATGAATAGTTTCCTCAACTTCCTCAGTATCTTCTGCATCTTATTAGACTTCATCTGGGATACGCAATTCAACATCAAAATGCTCCACCTTAACATGGATATCTCCCTATTCCAGCTCTTTGTCATATATTTTTGCACTTCGATCAACATCATTATTTTTCTTGAAATCCATTTCATCTTCATTCAAAACTACATCTCGACTGGTGATACACCTCATGTGACTTAGATCTAGGAACCATAGCCTATAAGCTTTGACTCCTTCAGGGTATCCCATGAACATGCATTTCAGAGCTCTAGGTTTGACCTTGTCTTGCCTAATATGAGCATAGGCTATGTAACCAAATACTCTCAGTTTGTCGAGATCTGGTGGATGTCCCAACAAAACTTCTTCAGGTTTCTTCATATCTAACATAGTCTAAGGACATTTGTTTATCATATAAGTAGATGTTGGAACAGCCTCAGCCTAAAATACCTTCTTTAATCTAGCACTAGTCAACATGCATATAACTCTCTCTAAAGTAGTTTGATTAAACCTGTCAGTCAAACCATTTTGTTGAGGAGTTCCTACAGTAGTTTTATGCCTTACAATACCAGAGACAACACAAAAACTGTCGAAAGCCTCATTGCAAAATTCAAGGCCATTGTCGGTTCTCAACCTCTTGACCTTTCTGCCAATTTCATTTTCGACCAGAGTCTTCCAACTTTTGAAATTCTTAAAAGTTTCATCCTTAGTCTTCTGGATGAATACCCATAACTTTCTGGAATAATTATCTACTATGGATAGAAAATACCTTGCTCTTGAATGTGATGGACACCTTGCAGGCCCCCAAAGATCATCGTCGATGTAATTAAGGGATCTATGTGTTCTTTGTTTTCCTTTGTTGAACTTCACTCTACAAGATTTTCCAAGTACACAGGGTTCACAAAATTTCAGCTTTTCGACTTTGTCTCCACCAAGCAAATTTTGTTTCCCTAATTCGACCAGACCCCTTTCACTAACATGGCCCAATCTCATGTGTCAAATTCCTGTCTTCGACAAAGGTTTCGTGGATGAAACATTTGTCGAACCACTTACAACTTCATCCTCAAGGGTATACAAGCCTTACTTCTTCATGCTTCTCAAGACTTCCTTTAACCCTTTCATGATTCTTAGGATACCTTTTCTCCTTTGAAAACATATACTTCCTTTTCGAAATCACCAAGAGAAATCAAATTTCTCTTCAAGTTAAGTACATACCTGACTTCAGTCAACAACTTTATTGACTCATCATGAAGCTTTAATCTCACAGATCCAACACCGGAAATCTTGTAAGCTTTGTTGTTTCTCAGCAATACAGATCCACCATCTTGATCATATAGTTCCTCGAACAAGTTTTTGTTTGGAGTCATATGCCAAGTGCAACTTGAATCCATAATCTACTCTTTTCTTGAGTCACTGCTTGAAACCATAAGAACATCAGATGAGTCAAAATCATCTTGAACAATGGTTGCATTGCCATTATCTTTACCTTCAGGTGTTCACCTTTCTTGTGTGACCCTACTTCTTACAATGATAGAATCGAATACCAAATGCTTCCACACTATAAGACTTCTGTTGACTTTTACCTTTCTTCTTGTCGAACTTACCATCCTTTCGTAAGAATTTTCCCTTAACGACCAAACCTTCACCAACCTTCATAGGTTTATGCTCCTTTCATTTGTTTAAGTCCTTATAATACAAGGCTAATTGAACTTATTCAAAGTCCAGGGACTCCATTCCATACAAGAGAGTTTCTTTGAAGTTAGCATGTGTTCTGGGCAAAACACACAACAACAACAATGCTTGATCTTCATCATCGATCTTCATATCAATATTTTCAAGATCAAGAATTAGCTTGTTGAACATATCCAAATGATCAACCAACACTTTGTCTTTAATCATCTTGAATGAATACAAAGCTAGCTTCAGGTAGAGTGGATTTACAAGTGATTTGGTCATGTAGAAACTTTCAAGTTTCACCCATAACCCTGATCTCTTTGTCTTCTTTGATACATGTCGAAAAACCTTATCACTAAGGCTCAACAAGATTACGCAGTGGGCTTTCTCTATCATGACCGTCTTTTCCTTTTCTGTTAATGCAACATCCATGGCTTCCGCTCCCTTTAACGCTTCCAAACAACCCTGTTGAACCAGTATGGATTTCATCTTCAAGCGCCACAGACTGAAATCGTTCACTCCAGTGAACTTTTTAATCTCATACTTTGTTGAAGCCATCTTCTCCATGCTCACTGCACCAATTTGTTGTGAAAAATGATACCTTGAAACAGAGTATAAACTGTTTCTCTATGATCAAGAAACAATCAAGGGTAGAAAGATAGAAAAACCAGAAAAAATAAGGAATTGGTTACAACTACTATTCTTTCCTTTATCTTCAAACAAGATTACAAGTATACAATAATAACAAATAATCCTCTCCCTAAATTAGGATTTGCAGTATGCAATGATGAGATACTAGTATGCTATTTATAATAAACCTAGCATACTAAACTAATGGGTTTTTAACAAATACCCATTACAAGCTAACTTGGGGTACAAGCTAACTTAAAAAATTGGACATAACAAACATGCCCAATTTGATACTAACAACCCTAGAATTCTTAGACCATTGCATGCTTGACCCTTCTTTGACTACAACATACAATACTTCGACACCGGCATGTGAGTAACCTTCGACTACATGCTACAACTCTGTCGAACTATTGAAACCAAGAAGCTACCTTCGACCAACTAGAGTTTGATTCTAATATCTCACAATATTAATATAAGTTGTATTGCAATTTGAAATAGCTTAGATGATTATGCAACATTGTGAATATAAATGAAGTCATCATGTGAAGGAGGAGTATGTGAAATGTGATAAATTCAGATGTAATCAATTCATTCATTCACAGTATTTGCAGTTGCAAGTGAATAAAAGATTTTTCACAGTTTGTGGGCAGAGAGTTACTCTACAGAAACCCTAAATCTCTTTTCTTCTTTAATTTTTCTTTTCTTTTCTTTTCATTGTCATTGTATGGTGATAACGAACTTGTTCATCAAGATTGATAAAAATTCATCATAGATTTTGGTGGATTTCCAACAGAAATATGGAATGGTAAATTATAATGAGAGTCATGTGTTGATTATGTTAATATTTTATGCATTTTAATGTAGGTTTCTTAATCTTAACATTTATGAATTTGTTCACAACCATGAAATTGAGATTTTACTTAGTTAATTGTTGAATTAATCCTTGATTGTAGTCATTGCACATTGTGAGAAAACTTAAAAACAAAGTTGATAATTGTATTTTTATCTCCCTTTTGTCTTGTTAATGTTAAGAAGATTTGTATAAAATAAGTATTTAAATATGTAAAAAAAATGAAACATGGCTTTTTCTATGGCTAGACGATCTTATATGTTTCTACTACAAAATGAACAATTATCGTGCTTTGAGATTTATCTTCAAGAGTTTCAATAAATCTAGTATTATAATGTTCATGCAGTCTAATATCTCTATTATAACAAATATATTAAATTGCAAGCATGCATACACAAAGTGCTAGTTATGTAGGGTGAGCAAAGGAGACAGAAAGTCAGAGACACTATTGACATGTGGCAGCAGAATTCCCATATAGTCAATCAGCCAATGAACAAGAATGAAAAGATGATGAAAAGTAGAAGATGACAAAGATATATTAAAAACATGTTCATCTAATTATTATCAAATCTGTTACAGAGGAGGCATGTAAAGTGCTATATATAGAAAACTAAATACAAGGCAAAAAAAGACCTAATGGGCCAAATAAGCTAGGTAAAGAAAAAAAAGTTATATGGGCTTAGGTGAATGGGGATTTTCTATGTTAACACCCCCTCAAATTGGAGTGGATGTTTAAAAGTCCTAGTTTGGAAACACAAGAGTTGAAGGGGCCAAGGTGAAGGGATTTTGTGAACATGACAAAAACTTTATTAGCTGAGTTGATATGCATTAGATGAAATGTTTTGGCTTGCAATTTGTCACGAACAAGGTGGCAGTCCATTTCAATATGCTTGGTACGTTCATGGAAGATAGGATTTGTTGCAATATGTATATCACTCATGTTATCGTAGAAGGTTGTAATAAGAAAAGAGTGAGGAATACAAAAATCCTTGAGTAAATATAGGAGCCATTGTGCTTCACAGGATGTGTTAGCTAGCGCTCTGTATTCTACCTATGATGAAGACCGAGATACGACAAATTGTTTCTTGGTTTTCCATCTGACCAGATTGTCTTTGAGGAAGAAACAAAATCTAGTTGTTGATCTATGCGTGGTTTGGCATGCACCCTAATCAGAATCACTAAAGCCTGTGAGGTGGGATGTTATATTGCGCTTGAAGTAAAGACCCAAGCCAAGTTCATTCTTGAGATACTGTATGATTCTGTAGGCAGCATTAAAATGAGTTAGTGTTGGCTTGATAAGGTGATAACTTAACCTGTACACAGAAAATGAGATATCAGGCTTAGAATGCGTTAGATATAAAAGCTTACCTATGATGCTTCTGAAGGTGGAGGGGTCTGATAAGGGTTGTTCTTCAAGGTTGTCAATTTGCAATCCTGGTTCAGAGGGTGTTGAATCAGGCTTCGATGCAAAAAGGCCAGTAGTTTGAAGAAGGTCTAAGCAATATTTGCATTGACATATGGTTATCCCTTGAATGAATGAGCAATTTCAAAACCCAAGAAATACTTTAAGGTGCTCATGCATTTAATACTGAATAATTTGTCCAATGTATGTTTGATGCAGTTAATTTCAGACATGGATGTACATGCAATAATTAAGTCATCGAAGTATACTAATATCACAGTGAAATTGTAAGTAGCATATTTAGAAAATAATGAATAATGTGATTTAGATTGAGTGTAGCCTATGGTTAATAAGACAATAGTTAACTTATGATTCCATTAATGACTAGCTTGTTTAAGGCCATAAATAAACTTATTTAATATGCAAACCATATTAGCAGGAAGTTTCATATCTGGAGGAGGTTTCATGTATACCTCTTTGTCAAGATCACCATGAAGGAAGGCAATGTTGACATCTAGTTGGTGAATGTGCCAGTTAGAGAATGCTGCAATGGATAGAAGAAGCCAGATAATGGTCATTATAATAAACGGCTGAAAGTCTCGAGGTAGTCAAGTTTTTCAGTTTGGTTAAAACCTTTAGCCACGAGACATGCTTTGTATCAGTCTTTCGTGCCATTAGGAGTAAATTTTAGTTTAAATATCCATTTGCTACCAATGTCCTTTTTTATTAGGGAGGTAATGGAGTAATGTCCCAAGTGTTAGTGTTATGAAGAGATTGTAGTTCATCTTGAATAGCTTTCTGCCATTTAGGATTCAAAATGGCAGAAGTATAAAATGTAAGCTCAATAACCATAGATATATTAATATTAAATAACCTGTGAGGAATAGATAGTTTGTCATAAGGATGTGTAGTCAGCCAAAGGATATAAAGGCATACCTGAGGTAGTATAGGAAATAGTCGGAGTAAGATCTTTAAGTAAAGTGAAATGATAGTCTTGTAAGTAGGAAGGAGGTTTGCTAGTCCTAACAGAGGGACACTACCTGGAGGAGTGTTTTGAGAACAAGGAGGAGAAATCTAGGGTGGGGGAATAGGGACAATAGTAGTGGGATGACCATGTTTGGTAGAGGAAGAAGGAGTATGTATGATGGGATGGGGGGAATATTCCAATAAATCATCATTTAAATGGGAGTATGCTAATGCCCGTAGTAGGGTAAGGACTCAGTTGTAATGTTGTTTCAGCTTCATAGCGTTCCATGGTCGAAGTAGTGGTTCTCCATTTAAATGTCCAAGGTAGTATACCCTGTTGCTCGTTACTCCGTGGACATTGTTGTACCCAAAAATTTGCCCTCTCATTTTACTCACCACATGCCCATTGAGGTCCTCAACTTGCTCAAGGATACCCAAGAGTTGACCAGACAAACTCTCTCCTAAGGCAATGTACCTCAAATTAGGGTTTCCATTTTCATCAGGGTGTGGGAACTCCAAAGGTCCCAAATTTCTTCCATGGTCCAAATATGTTCTCAAGATCATCCATGTCAAGTTTTATGCCTTGCACAAGAAGTTTGCTCAGTCAATTGCCCAGATGCCTGAAAATCAACTGTACTAGGTCAAAAGTCAAATGTGGCCCATATACAGTCAAACTTCAAGATTTTTTTGTCAACATAAACATTTTGAAGATATATCCATCATTTGATCAAGGGTTGATCCTGATTCCTCAAGGAATGCCCCAAATTCATCAAAACCCAAAAGTTGCTAAATTAGGGTTTCATAGGAAAAGTCAACCAAACTTTGACCAGACATAACTTCTTCATACTTTATAAAAAAATTTCCATCCAAGACTCATTTTGAAGAGGATGCAATTCCCTACAATTCATCTTCAGTCCACAAGTTCAAAATATGCACTCATCAAAAGATATGAATTTCTACATTATAGGTCCTTTTGAAAAGTCAACAAAAACACCTTTTGGGTCAAAGCTTCTTACATGAACATGGAAGACCCAATTGATATGAAACCAAAAGGGTTGTTTATGGGACACCTCTCTAAAATTCTAAGAACACCTCTCTAGGGTTAAAATTGGAGGAGATATGCCTTGTCAAAGTTGACCATTTTTGCAAAATTGCCAAAAGTCAAATATGCTCAAAAATACATTTTTTGTCAAATGGGCCTAGCATTTCATGATTGCATCTTGTTAGAGACATGGTCCACGACCCAAATCAGCATCCACACATTTTTTGCTTTATTTATTTATTTATTTTGATTTTTTATTATTTAAAAGTTAAATTAAATCAAATAATTACAAAAAAATATAAAAAGATTGGTTTTGATCTGATTTTTTGTAGGAATCAAATCCAATTAGGCTGGCATAGCATATCAAATCGTGCAAGGGATGATTGAAGCAAAAATTGGCATGATTAGGCTATTTTGGAAAGATATCATACAAGGAGCAAAATCAAATCAAATCTCCATGATTTTCAAAGAAACATTTTGTTTTTGTTGCCCTAATTCGTTCTACTACATATATAGAACATAACCAAGCCAAGAAAAGAAGGGTTAAAGTTGTGAAAAGCATCAAACACAAAGTGAATTTTTTGCAAAAAAAGTGTGGATCGGTTTCTAACCTAGAGGACGATTCAAAGCAATTCAAAGCCACAAATCCCTTCCTGGATATCTTCTGAAGCTAACAGGACTAGTTGCACGCCTCAAAGCTCCAGGAATCATCACATAATACTCTCACGGTTTGTCACTTTTTCCAAATTCGTATCTCTTCATTCTTGCATTGTTAATATGTTTTGATTGCATATTTGTGTTCATATGGATGCCTGAAAACTTTCTGTATACTTAATTCCTAGCTTTGATGCATAAACGATGAGTTGCCATTATTAGGGTTTTGCCCTCAGTTTTAGGGCTTCTCTGTACATGTACAATTTGGCCAAAATAGGAGTACCATCACACTCGTGAGATCAAAACGAGTTGATATGTGGCTTTAAAGTTTATTTATATTGCTTGATATGAATTTTGGAGTTTGTAGGTCTTGTAGCTACAGACACAGGCCGTAGGTATAAGTCCAGACCTAAAATGACAGTCTCAACGAAGAAGACAGTTGCATGGCGAGGCGTGAATGGGTTGTTTGAATCTCGCGCGTTTTTATTAATGCACTGACTTTTCATTCTATAAAATATATTGTTTGTGTTATGTAAACAATTGAAATAGGTGGTCCAGTGGCAAGGGCGCACGTTAGAAAGTGAAAGGACCTGGGTTCGATCCCAGGTCCCAGTGTTTTCTCTATTTTTCTTAAGATTCAATTGCAGGTTCTGTACATTATGTTGTCAGGCGTCTATCATGCACTCCAACCATCCAGCCACTGGATCATGACTAATCCAGATCCAACGCTCAGTCAAAGGGAAGTCCATGATGCACCCTCCCAGCATGGCTGCACAGAATCAACGTGTTGACTGGGTTGACCAGCTATTGGGCCTTACAAATTCAACAATGCACCCCCCATTCAGCTTATAACACAGGCCCAATTCTTTAATTATTTTCTCTTTATTTTCTTTTTTAATTATTCATTAATTATTTTCTTTTTACAAATAACACAAAAAATCATTTTTTATCATTAAATCAAAAAATCACAAAAAACATAAAAATCATTTTTTTCATAAAAAATATTTTATTTCCTTAATTAATCAGTTTAATTAAAATTAAGGCAATTTAATTCTTTTCATAATTTAAATTAATTAGAAATTAGGGTTAATTTGTACATATTTCAATTTTTTTCTCAAAAATAACCTAAATCTTTTTCAATTAGATTTTTAGGTTTTTTCCAATTCATTCTTGCATTTAATTCGCCGCGCGCATTTTTTAATTTCCTTTTTATTGTTATTGTAACTGCTCGAGTTTGTAATAGTAATTAGGGTTTTAAATTCCGCATCTTTATTTTCGGTCAAAATAATTATGTATCTGCAAAAGCCCTGTAATAGCTAGGACTTTAACTTTTTCGCTTTAATTTCCTCAAACTATAAACTGCTTAGATGTATGTTAATAGGATTGTATGGAAAGACTAATTGAAAATTAAAATAGTAGAAAACCCTAAATGTGCAAAGATAATTAACTGAAAACATACACTCGCACATGCTCACTCCTAGGGTTTGCTCCACTTCGGTTGCCTTCTGTAAAAGATCATGAAGTATAGGGTTTGTTAGTGGTTGTCCTCTAGCCCCGAAAGATCTAAAATGACCCATTCAGATGTTGCCTCAGAAAAAGATCTTTAAAAGCTTTAGGATGATTACTAACATTTCCTAACATTGCTTTTGTGATCGTACATGTCCTCTCGAATATCCCTAAAAAAACTCCAATGACGATGCTACCTATTTCTCAATAATGAGATATCATTGTCTAAAAGGAAAACGAATAGACCTTTTTCGAGTAGGTAGATTAGTTCCTAGGTACTTGCTCAAACAAACAAAAAAACTTTTTCACACCAACTCTTTTTAAACAAAGTTTTAAAAAACAACTTCGTAACACTCTTGAGGACAGAAACAAGGGTTAACACGAAGTAAAACAAAACTTTTCAAAACAAGCACACACAAGCAATTTCAAAATTGAGCAAGTATCTAAGAGCCCGTGGAAAACCATGGATAGAAAGGATGATAACACCTTACCTTTCTATAATTTAACCCCCGTACTCAAAAACATCTCGAAAAAGGTTTTTTCTCTTCTTTTTCCTTTTCCTGATTGGATAAAATAAAATTCGGTGGCGAATCTTGCTTACCGCGACATTTTGCAAACAAAAAACGCAAACTAGTATTAACAATCGGTTTTGCCACCGTATCACAGACACGGTATGATCCTTCCCAGTTTGTTGCTAACTTCCCTTCGCGGGAATATTTCTGATTTCTCTGCAGGACTACACTGCCAAGCTAAAATTCGTGTTTTATGACTTTGTGGTCATGGCGAAGGGCTATTTGTTGTTTCAGTGTGGCCTCGTGAAGGGCTGCTCCTTAGCAGATTTCCTCGACTAGGTCGAGCTCTTCCCTCAGGGCCTCGTCATTTAGTTCCTCGTCTAGGGGGACCTCAGTTTGTCTGGATGGTTCCAAGATTTCTACAGGGATGACTGCCCCGGTGCCATAGGTTAGCCAGAATGGTGTCTCACCCGTCGTTGAGTGGGGTGTTGTTCGGTACGCCCATAGGACGCTATGGAGTTCTTCGACCCACCCTATTTTGGCCTCGCCCAGCCGTCGTTTGAGACCTCGTAAGATGACCCTATTTGCGGCTTTGGCTTGCCCGTTAGTTTGGAGGTGTTTGACTGAGGTGAAGTGTTGCTTGGTGCCGAGTTTGGCAACGAAGCTTTGGAAACTCTGATCGGTGAAATGGATCTCGTTGTCAGTGATGAGTGCTTGTGGAACCCCAAATCAGGCAAGCACGTTTCGTTTATAGAAACAGAGGATGTTGTATAAAGTTATTTTTGCAAGAGCTTCGGCCTCTATCCATTTCGTGAAATAGTCGACGACTACAATTAGGAATTTTGTTTGGTACGTCCCTTGCATGAAAGGTCCTAGGATGTCCATTCCCCACCAGGTGAATAACCACAGGGAGGATAGTGTGTTTAGCTCTTGGGGGGAGCGAGGTGCATGTTCGCGTGCCTCTGAAACTTGTCACATTTCTTGACATGCTCCTTGGAGTCTTGTTGCATTGCCGACCAGTAATAGCATGCTCGCAGCACCTTTCGTGCTAGGGATCTTCTGCCCATGTGTTGGGTGTTGATTCTCTCATGGATTTCTCACAGTATCTCGGAGAATGCAGACTCTTCGGCATATTTTAAGAGTGGGATGGAAAATCCCTGGCAGTACAGTTTGTGTTCGATTACCACGTACGAACATGCTCGTCGTTTGGTCGCGGCTGCCTCTCTTTAGTCCACGGGAAGTTCCCCATTTGTTAAAAAGTTGAACACCAGGGTCATCCAACATGAGTTGTCCCCAATGGCATTTACCTCGGGTGGTATAGTGGACTTTTTGATGCTCGGGCGAGAAAGGGATTCTTGGATGACGGATTTGTTCCCGCCTTTCTTCTTTGTGCTCGCGAGATTTGAAAGTATGTCGGCCTGCATGTTCTGTTTGTGTGGCATGTGCATGATCTCTGTTTGGTCAAACTTCTTCGTATGTTCTCTGACTAGGTGTAAATATTCAATGAGGCTTTTGTTTTTATCCTGGTATCCCCCTTGAACTTGAGATGCGACAAGTTAGGAGTCAGTGAAAAATTGTATCTCCCGGGCACCCAAATCCTCGGCCAGTCTTAATACCGCGAGAAGTGCCTCATACTCATCCTGATTGTTCGATGTTGGAAAGTAAATGGTGAGGGAGTGTTTGATCACGACGCCTTCCTTGTTCTCGAGGAGGACTCCTGCTCCACTCCCTGTCGAGTTGGAAACTCCATCCACAAAGATGGTCCACTTGTACTTCTTCTCTATGGGGGGATTGTAAGTGGTCATCTCTGCGACGAAGTCGGCCAGTGCTTGGGCCTTGAGGGCCTTCCTGCTCCCGTACTGGATGTGGAACTCTGTGAGCTCCAGGGACCATTTTAGCATTTGACCTGCCATGTTTGGTCGGTATAAGAGCTGCCTTAAAGATTGGTCTATCTGCATGATGATCGTGTATGCTAGGAAGTAATGCCTAAGTCTCCTCGCTGCATTGACGAGGGCCAAGGCCACTTTCTTAATCTGTTGATACCTGACCTCGGGCCCTTGTACCGCTTTTCTCGTGAAATACACTGGCCTTTTCTTGTCTGAAGTCTCACGAATTAGGGCTGCACTTACGGCCCAGACGAAGACGGCCAGGTAAAGGAATAGGGTTTCCCCGTTCTTAGGTCGCGACAACACAGGCGGTTGCAAAAGGCTTTGCTGGAGATGGAGGAGGGCTTGCTTGCATTCCTCAATCCATTTGAAGGCTGCCTCTTTGCGCAGAAGTTTGAAAAATGGAAGAGCGTGTTGCACAGACTTTGCCATGAAGCGGGAGAGCGAGGTGAGCATGTCGTTTAGGACTTATATAGATTTCTTCGAGCTAGGTTTAGAGAGCTCAGAGAATGCCCGACATTTGTCGCGGTTGGCTTCGATTCCTCGTTCCGTTAGATAAAAATCGAGGAACTTACCCGCCTTAACCCTGAAGGTGCATTTCTTAGGGTTGAATCTCATCCTGCATTGCCTCGCTTGGGCAAAGACCCTTTTGAGGTGGGAAATGTGGTTGGTATTCATTTGAGATTTGACAATCATGTCGTCCATGTATACCTCGAGCATATCACCGATCTCATCGCGGAAGACTCTATTCATCATCTGCTGGTACGTTGCCCCTGCATTTTTTAGGCCGAATGGCATTATATTGTAGTAGTAATTGCCCGAGCTGGTCATGAAAACAGTGTAATGCTTGTTGCTTATCGCCATTTAGATTTGATTATAGCTCGACTAGGCATCCATAAATGATAAAATTTTATAGTCGGCCGAATTGTCGACCAACATGTCATTATTAGGCAAATGAAAAACGTCTTTGGGACATGCTCGATTAAGATCAGTATAGTCAACACACATTCTCCATTTTCCATTATTTTTCTTAACAAGTACAACATTTGAGAGTCATGTTGAATATTGGGCCTCAAATAAAATTAGCCTCTAGGAGGTCTTTTACAACATTTTCAGCAACCTCCGCTTTCTCGGGTGACTGCCTACATCTATATTGTACTACTGCCCTAGCAGCTTGATCAATGGATAAGTGGTGATAGGCGACCCCGGGGTCTAGTCCGGCATCTCCATGGCACTCCACGTGAACATGTCTATGTTCTCCCTTAGGCAAGCTTTGATCTGTTTCCTCGCCAGGTCAGGGAGTCTGGTTCTGATCTTCACGCCTTTGTGAGGGTCTTCACCAAGGGGGGCGAACTTGAAGTCTCCATCCGGGATTAGTTGGAGGAGTTCTTGTTTGCCGCTAGGTGCTTCATCCTTGTCTAAGCGGGTGTCAAGTGAGATAGAGTCGACCTTGGATGGATCTCTTTGTTCTTCTGTCTTGACGGGTTGTGGCTCAGGTCGAGCAGTAGTAGCGCTCTTAGCAGGTCGTGCCCTAGTGTCGACCATACTATGTCCCTTTGAAGCTGTGTTGAAACATCTTCGAGAAACTGAGATATCGTCGTGGATGGTGGTGACGGGTCCCCTTTTCGTGTAGAATTTCATCTTTAGATGGACGTTGGAGGGGACAACGATCAATTCGACCATCATTGGTCTCACTAGGATGCAGTTGTAGAGAGACGGGCAGTTGATGACCAGAAATCCCACCTTGACCTACCGGGTGGTGGTTTTCTCCCCGAAGGTGACGAAGAGCTCCACATACCCCTATGGTTTAGAGGTCGAGCCATTGAAGCCTTGTAGGTTGGACCCCACCTATGGTGAAAGGTGGGTGTCGTCGAGCTGTAAGGTTTAAAAGAAATGGATGTACATAACATTGACGAAACTCTCTTTGTCGGCCAAGACACGGTGAACGTCAAAATTAATCATTCTTGCCCTTACCAGAAGAGGGATGCTCGAGATAGGGGCTCATCCGGGAAACTCTTCGAGGTAGAACGTGATTGGCTCTGATCTGCCCTTGACCTTCTCGAATGTCACCGCTTGAGTCAGGGTTGCGTCGACCAAATCGTCGAGCTTCCTTTTTGTAGAGTTTATGGAGATGTTGTTGAACCCCTCCGCCAGTAATAACCATGGCAGATAGGAATTTTACCCACCTACTATGCATGGAAAAAGGTTCTTCTTTGTGTCTGTCGAGGATGTAGAAGTCCTTCGGCCTTGTAACGGAGAAGGCTATTTGGATGGGGGTCGTCTCATCCGATGGTCAGGTGTCTTCCTCAACCTCTTTTGTCTCGCGGGCATCCCGGTGAGGGGCGTCATTGCGACGATATTGCTCGAGTCTGCAACCCTTGATGAGGGTTTCAATGGCTTCTTTGAGATGGGTTCAATCTTCAGTCAGGTGCCCATGACTTCGACGGTACTGACAATATTTTCTCCTGTCAGTCCCGTGCTTTGCAGGAGCAGAGCGAGGACGTTTGATGTCGCCGTCCTTAAAATTGGTGTGATACAGTGGGAGAATTGACTTGAGGGTTTTGCGTTTTATCGCAAATGTTGCGGTTTAGCAAGAGTCGCCACTGACTTTTATTTTATCCAAAAGGAAAGGTGAAAAAGCACAGGAAATACCTTTGAGATGTTTTCTTGAGTTCGGGGGGTAGATTATGAAAAGGGAAGGTATTAGCACCCTTTTCATCCATGGTTCTCCATGGGCTCTTAGTTACTTGCTAGATCACTTGCTTTTGTTGTTTTAAAATGTGTTTGGTGTGATTTTGAAAGTATTTTGTAAAAGAGGCCATTGTTTAGGCAACCTTTGTAATGATTCTCATTCATAAGAATGTATACAAAGATGTTTATCTTTTGGAAATGTTTTCAATGTTTGTAAGATGTTTTTGAAATGTGTGTGTTTGTTTTGGAAAATAGCAAGGATAATTGTTTGGAAATAGAGAAAGTAGCTAGAAGCAATCTACCTACTCAAATGTCTTACTTATGTATTTTCTATTCCTTTGACATTGTTGTCTTACCATTGATTTGGTAAGAAACCCTATCTTTGGATGTAAACGGGACAGGCGTGGGTCATCGTATAATCATGATTAGCAATGTTGCAAAGTATCTTAGTATTTTCGAGGGACTAAGATCATTTTGTAAGGCAACTTTGAATAGCGTCATTGAGGGACTATGATCTTTTAATTTTGTTTGTTTTACCAAGATACTTTGCATGCGTAACATGGCTATTTTTGTATATGGCAACCAAGTGGAGAAACCCTAAAGGTCATTTTTCCTGAAAAATGAGAGGGAAAATTTTGGGGTACAACAACTGCCCCCGTTCAATCTTCTTTAACCTGAGGAGTTAGATTGGCGAGGTTTGCCATTCGCGACTCGAAGGTGGAAGATGATTGGACACTAGAGTGCCCAGAAATTTGCACTCGGCGACAATAGGAGGAATGGGCTTAAAGATGCCATTTGGAGAGGTAATAAGATCTGGTTGGGGATGGGCTTGTGGATGCCATCCAAGAATGCTTGTTGAGATGTAGCTTGTATGTTTGAACATCAGAATGGCTTTCATGTCTGGAGCGTATCTGAACTGCATCAGGAGTGTAGAAATCTGAATTTGAATGAGTACCAGAATGACTTCCGTGTCTAGAGCGTATCCGTACTGAACTGTATCAAAAGTTGAATCTGAATGAGTATCAGAATGGCATCCGTGTCTGGAGCGTATCTGAACTGTATCAGGAGTTGAAATTTGAATAAGTATCAGAATGGCATCCATGTCTGGAGCGTATCTGAACTGTATCTGAAGTCTAAATATTTGAATGAGTATTAGAATGGCATACGTGTCTGGAGCGTATCCATACTGAACTGTATCAAAAGTTGAATCTGAATGAGTATTAGAATGGCATCCGTGTCTGGAGCGTATCTGAATTGTATCAGGAGTTGAAATCTGAATGAGTATCAGAATGGCATCCGTGTCTGGAGTGTATCTGAAATGTATCTGAAGTCTGAAATTTGAATGAGTATTAGAATGGCATCCGTGTCTTAAGTGTATCTAAACTGTATCAGGAGTTAAAATCTGAATGAGTATCAGAATGGTATCCGTGTCTGGAGCGTATCCTTACTAAACTGTATCAAAAGTTGAATCTGAATGAGTATCAGAATGGCATCCGTGTCTGGAGCGTATCTGAACTGTATCAGGAGTTGAAATCTGAATGAGTATTAGAATGGCATCCGTGTCTGGAGCGTATCTGAACTGTATCAGGAGTTGAAATATGAATGAGTATCATAATGGCATCCGTGTCTGGAGCGTATCTGAAGTCTGAAATCTGAATGAGTATTAGAATGGCATCCGTGTCTGAAGCGTATCTGAACTGTATCAGGAGTTGAAATTTGAATGAGTATATGAATGGCATCCGTGTCTGGAGCGTATCTGAACTGTATCTAGAAGTATATTGTTAATGGTAACTGTTAATCTTATCCTGAAAAGGGTAAAATGTTAGCTGAAACAAACGTTATGTTGCATGAAATGTATGAGGCAATGTATTTGCTTTATCAATGTTTATGATATGTGGATGAAATGTTCGTGCATGTAAGCCGATCTTCTATATTGTTGTTTGATTGAGGAAAATAAATCCTTGACTGCTGCTGAGGATATGTAAGTCCTCAAGTCTTGAAGTCGAAGCGTCGATGAATTTCTGCTGAGAGAAATAAACTCTAGTTGTAAGGGAAATGCCATGTATTGCTCGTAAGATCTGCTTGAGGAAACCTGAGAATCTTGACGACTTCTACTGGGGATTAACCAAATGGGAGTTTTTGTTCTGTTGGGGAGTATTGAAAACTCTGTGGGGGGAAAATTGAACCCTGGTTAAAAAATTTCAAGAGTCTCGGTTGTCTTCCGCTTTACTGGGGAGTTATCCTTGGTTGGAGAGAATCAAAAGTTAGCTGCTATCTGGTTGGATACATGTTTCTCAGTAACTTGCTAAGGATAAGGAAGTTTACTATTATCTGGTCGGATACAGGTTTCTCAGTAACTTGCTAGGGATTGTAGAGTAGTCTACTGGGGAAGGAGAGTTATGGTCTTTTGATTTGTAGTAGTTGGAGAGGCAAACTCAAGCTGGGGAATCCTGTCGTTTGTTGGGGATATGTGAATTTTCATGTCTTGAAGTTGAAGTATGGATGAACTCTTGTTGAGAGAAGTAAATTCTATTGTAAGGGCAATGCTATATACTGCTTGTAAGATCTGCTTGAGGAAACCTTGAGAAATTTGATGATTTCTACTAGAGATTAATAATTTGAAGTTTTAGCTCCGCTGGGGATTTAAATGACGTGCTGGAGGGATTTCTTATGGAATAGCCTAGAGACGTTTTCCTATCCTTTCAACCTATCAGTAGTTGTCTTTCTCATTTTGTTTATTTGTAAACAGTAATTACGTTCAAATGCATATGTTCATTAATGAATCATTGGACGTTTTTGCAAATAAAACACAAGTGTAAAGAAAAAGACAAATAGTTTTCTGTACTTTCAAAGATATCTTTGTGTTTGACTTTGAATAAGTATTTTGTACAAAGGAGATAGACATCCTTGTAAGAGAATGGTGCGATAAAAGCAAGAAAGATTTATACAAAGGAAGATAGTTATGTGTGATCATCCCATGGGGTTCCCATTCTGTTATGGCCTTCGTATCTCCGAATATCTTGTCTATTTGTTGCTTCATTCGAAGATGATTGAATTGATCAGAAACTCCGAACTTTGTTAGGGGAAGTCAGGTGTTGTCCGCAAAGTGATCCGCCGGGACATAGTCATACGCTTTAATTCCCTAACTTTTGCCTGGACCGCCCTTTCGGGTTTTCAGTCCACCGGGAAACCCTTTTTTTTGCCCAAGTCGCCCTTTCGGGTTTTCAACTTGCCGGGTGTACGGATTTTTTTATTATTTATTCTCTAATTTTTGCCCGAACCTTTTTGGTTCGCCGGGATGCCCTTTTTGGCCTAGGTATGTCAACCTAGCGGGTTTCTTATGCGTAGTATCTTTTGACTATGTTCGTGTTCGCGGGGTGTGGCAGATCGTCGCCATCCATGGTGGTCAAGATCATTGCCCCACCGGAGAATATGCTTTTGATTACAAATGGTCCTTCATAGGTAGGAGTACACTTGCCCCTGGGATCACTTTGTGGCAAAATGATACGTTTGATCACTAGATCCCCAACTTGATATACTTGCCACCTGACTTTCTTATTGAAAGCCTTGATCATCCGTTTTTGATATATTTGACCATGGCAAACAGCAGTAAGTCTCTTTTCGTTGATTAAGTTCAGTTGATCAAGTCGAGTCTGGATCCAATCATCTTCATTTAAACCTACATCCTTCATAATCCTCAGAGAGGGGATTTGAACCTCAATAGGCAAGACAGCTTCCATGCCATATACCAAAGAATAGGGTGTTGCCCCAGTTGATGTACGAGCCATGGTACGATACCCGTGGAGAGTGAATGGTAACATCTTATGCCAATCCTTGTAGGTGACTATCATCTTCTGTATGATCTTTTTAATGTTTTTATTTGCAGCTTCGACGGCACCATTCATCTTTGGTCGATAGGGGGACGAATTGTGATGCTGAATCTTGAACTGCTCGCACAAGGCGGTGATCATAGTATTGTTAAGGTTTGTACTGTTATCAGTGATGATCCTTTCTGGGATACCGTACTGGCAAATGAGATTTTGCTTGATGAAGCAGGCAACAACATTCTTAGTAACAGATGCGAAGGAAGCTGCTTCGACCCACTTTGTAAAATAGTCAATGGCCACTAGAATGAAGCGGTGTCCATTGGAGGTTGTCGGCTTGATCTCCCCAATCATATTGATTCCCCACATAGCGAAGGGCCAAGGATCCTTCAAGACATTCAGAGGAACCAGAGGTACGTGCACCTTGTCCGCATAAATTTGACACTTATGACAGGTTCGAGAGTGTTGATAGCAGTCTGCTTCCATGGTAGACCAATAATAGCTTTCCCATAGGATTTTCTTTGCCATCGTATGCCCACTGGAGTGAGTGCCAAAAGTACCTTCATGTAATTCAGCCATGATCTTTTCATCCTCAATCTTATCTATACACCGGAGCAGAATGGAGTCATGATTGCGCTTGTATAGGATGCTATTACTCAAAAAGAACTTAGCAGAGAATCTCCTTAGGAACTTTTTATCATTGATTGAAGCTCCTTCTGGATATTCTTGAGCCTCGAGATACCTCTTGATTTCATAAAACCAAGGCTGGTCCACTACTTCTTCAGTATTAATCTTGTGACAGTGTGCTGGTTCATCCATTCGTTCGATGGTGATCTGGGGAGCCTCGTTATCCCAATTAAGTTTAAACATATATGACATTGTGGCTAGGGCATCTGCTAGATGATTTTCTTCTCGCGGGAAATGCTCGAAGGTAATCTGCTCAAAATGTGGTAGCAATGTCAAAACGTGTTCTTTGTAAGGGATAAGGTTTGGGTGCTTAGTGTCCCATTCTCCTTTGATCTGACTAACGACCAAAGTTGAATCTCCAAACACATCTAAAGATTTGATTCCCAAGTCTATGGCAGCCTTGAGACCAAAGATGCATGCTTCATATTCTGCCATGTTGTTCGTATAGTTGAAGCAAAGTCTGGCAGTAAAGGGAGTGTGACATCCTTCTAGAGATATGAGTACAGCGCCGATACCATTACCAAGTGCATTGGATGCCCCATCAAAGAACAGGGTCCATCGAGATCCTTGTTCAGGTCCATCATATGGTCTGATTTCTTTGCAGTCGTCTAATGTCATGATGTCTTCATCCGGGAATTCAAATTTCATGGACTGATAATCTTCTACAGCTTGATGAGCAAGATGATCTGCTAGCACACTGCCCTTTATAACTTTCTGGGTAGTATATTGTATGTCATATTCCGTTAGGATCATCTGCCATCTAGCTATCCTCCCAGACAGAGCAGGCTTTTCGAAGATGTATTTTAGCGGATCCATCTTAGATATCAACAAAGTAGTATGAGTCAGCATATACTGTCTTAGCCGGCGAGCAGCCCATGCCAGAGCGCAGCAAGTTTTCTCGAGCAGTGAATATCTGGTTTCACAGTCGGTAAACTTTTTGCTCAGGTAGTAAATAGTATGCTCTTTTCGGCCAGACTCGTCATGCTGCCCCAATACACACCCCATTGAGTTCTCTAAAACGGTCAGATACATGATCAGTGGTCTTCCCTCGACTGGTGACATCAAAACAGGAGGCTCTTGTAAGTACGATTTAATCTTATCAAAAGCAATCTGGCATTCATCATTCCATCTAACTACTTGATCTTTCTTAAATAGTTTGAAGATTGGCTCACAAGTAGCTGTTAGGTGAGAAATGAACCCGGCAATATAGTTCAGGCGTCCCAAGAATCCTATGACTTCCTTCTCAGTACGAGGAGCGGGCATTTCTTGTATTGCTTTAACCTTGGCAGGGTCAACCTCGATGCCTTTGTTGCTGACAACAAAACTTAGGAGTTTATCAGACCGTACTCCGAATGTGTATTTATTGGGATTCAACCTTAGTTTGTACTCCTTCAATCTCTCAAACAACTTTTGCAAATGATCAAGGTGCTCCTCTTCAGTTTTTGATCGGGCTATCATGTCATCTACATAGACCTCTATCTCATGATGTATCATATCATGAAATAAAGCTACCATGGCGCGTTGATAGGTTGCCCCAACATTCTTCAATCCGAATGGTATCACTTTATAGCAGAATATGCCCCACTGTGTGACAAATGTAGTTTTCTCCATGTCCTCAGGTGCCATTTTGATTTGATTATAACCTGAGAATCCGTCCATGAAGGAAAACACTTTGTGCTGGGCCGTATTGTCAACCAGGATATCTATGTGTGGGAGTGGAAAATCATCTTTAGGGCTGGCCCTATTTAAATCTCTATAATCCACGCACATTCGTACTTTGCCGTCCTTTTTAGGCACGGGAACAATGTTGGCAACCCATTGAGGATAGGAAGTGACGGCCAAGAATCCAGCATTGAATTGTTTCATGACTTCCGCTTTGATCTTTTCTGACATGTCAGGTCTCACGCGGCGGACTTTTTGTTTTACTGGTGGACAGTCTTCTCTTGTGGGTAGACGATGTACCACGATGTCTGTATCAAGTCCTGGCATGTCTTCGTATGACCAGGCAAAGATCTCAACATAATCATGCAATAGCTGAATTAAATGCTTCTTGACACTCGGCTCTAGATTGGCACCCACCTTGATTTCCTTTTTGTCCTCCTCGATACCCAAGTTGATCGTATCCACCGGTTCCTCATGAGGCTGAATAACTCTTTCCTCTTGTTGTAGTAGTCTGGCCAATTCCCCTGGTACTTCACAATCTTCCTCACCTTCGTCTTCGACTTGGTAGATTAGATCTTCAGAGTCACTAAAGGCCATAGCAGTATCGTTACCCATGGGATCCGGAATGGAGGGGTACCTGGATTTGTGAGTGTGGGTGTGTGTAAGGGTATAGCCATCTTTAAACAATAAAAATGTAAAAGAAAGACAATGAACACAAAAGGTTTGTATGTGGAAAAAAAACGTCCATGATTCATTGAATGTCATTTGAAGATGAAATAAAAACCCTTACAAATGGACAAGTTTTAAATGCAAATTGTTTGTGAATACTACAAGTCCAACAGAAATGTAAAAGATAAATTACTGAGAGATGAAAGTTATTGGGACAAAGTCTCTGGCTTCCCAATTGCGAAGTCCTCCGTTGACAGTAGGAAATATCCAATCCTCCAAGCTGCAATCTTCTTCACCATCTTCCACTGCATTGACATCTCGGTTGCTAATCTTCAAGGGTGGCCCTCCAGCACGGGCACAACGCACAGCCTTCTGAGCACTTGAAGTAAACCCTAAGCCAAACATGTCAGATTTATACAGAATGTCTAGAAGTTGCCCCCAGATGGTGCATCCACCCTCCTCTACTACTGCCTTTGCGTCCTTTAGAGATGACATCTGAAGCGGAGGTCTTGTGATCTTGGGGCTCTGGGATACCGTTTTGGTTACTGCTACCTCATGAGAGACCTCTTCGAAATGTTGAAAAGGAGTTTCAATGAACTCGCCATCTAACTCCATATACCGGAAAGAATTTAGGTGGCTAATCATGTATTCTTCCTCTCCGTGGACAATGATAATCTTTCCATGGACATGATATTTTAGCATCTGGTGTAGTGTAGAGGTGATAGCACCGGCATTATGGATCCAAGGTCGTCCTAGCAGACATGAGTAAGAGGGGCGGATGTCCATTACATAGAAAGTTAAGTTGAAAGTCCGAGTTCCCACCTTTATGGGGATGTCCACCTCCCCGTGGACCATCCTCTTTGAGCCATCAAATGCTCTCACGATTATGTTACTGGGTTTCAACGTCAATCCTTCACAATCCAATCTGTCGAGAGCTTTCTTCGGTAAAACGTTCAAAGATGAGCCAGTGTCCACCAAGACATGGGCCAGAGTTGTTCCTCTACACTCCACTGAGACATGTAATGCCTCGTTGTGCTTTCTCCCTCTTGGTGTCAAATCAACATTAGAGAAGCCTAGGCCGTTATCAGTTGTCAAACTGGCCACACAATCTTGGAATTGGTCAACAGACGTCTCTTGTGGCACATGGGATATCTTCAGAAACTTCACCAGAGCTTTCGCATGTGCCTCAGAACACAGCAACAATGCTAGCATGGAGATCTTGGAGGGAGTTTGCCTCAACTATTCAACCACGTTATAGTCACTCTTCTTTATTATTCTCAGGATCTCCTCCATTTCCTTCTTGGAGGTTTCAGGGATAGTCAGTGGTTGAGCCTTCATCCGGACAGGCTCTTCTTGAATACTTTTTTCTCGAATTTCAGAAGTGGAAGTGTTGGTAGGGATAACAACAGGGGTTGTGTTGTCTTTGCTAGTAGGAGTACTTGCAGATATGATTATTGGTATGGAGGTAACCTTTGGAACAGCCACGGGTCCAAAAACTGCCTTTGGAGGGGCAATTTCTGGAGAGAAGATTCTACCGTTACGGGTAATCTTACTGGTTCCGGCAATATTGCTAATGTCGGGGTCTTCTTCTTCGGAGCTCACTTCTTTGGCGGCCAGTCCATCTTGTTTGATACCATGGTAGTAGATGTCTCCATCATAATTCCACGTTACTGTTTTGTCTGATTCATACGGGACCGGCCCGGGAATTGTGATTATAAGAGACGTAGTCTTTGGAACCGATGTAATCCTAACGGGTCTTTTGGGGACCCTGGAAGGATTGACAGAGATGGTTATGATTGAAACGTCTTCAACGGGAATAGGTGAAATAGGAGCACTTTCAAACAGAATCTCTTGGTTATCTATCAAGCGTTGAATGCCTGTCTTCAACAGAGGGCAAACAGTGGGTGAGGATAAGCAAAGATGACAGTCTTCATTACAACCCGGGAATACACCAGCTTTCAACAAGTTTATCTTAATGATTAGGAGTGGAGTCAAGAGTTCATCAACTGTGGTAACAAACAAATCTTTTTTGATAGCATTGGTGTTGTGACCATGCTTAGGCATCAGAGCGGAAATGACGTTTGGCTTCTCGGGTGCATCAAACTCAATCTCTTTTGCATCTATGAGGTCTTGAATTTTGTTTTTCAAGGCCCAACAGTTGTTAGTGTCGTGACCCAGACTTTCAAAATGATACGCGCATCTGGCATTTGGGTGATAATGAGGGGACGCAGTGTTGGGATTCTTTGGAGCTTCCTTTAAAGTTGCCATATTAGATTTCAGAAGATGCGGTAAAACTTGGGCTAGAGTCATATTAATTCTGGTGAATTGCCAGACTGGCCTTTCCATCCTCAGTTGGTTACTTCTTGGTTGATCAGATGTAGGCTTTGGAATCATAATGGCCCCTACCATTGGTCGGCGTCCAACTCTCTCTTGATTCCTTTGTGGATAAACAGCGGATACCTCCTTCTTCCCAGTGAAAGGCTTTCTCATAGCTGTAGAGGCAGACGAATCCTTCTGAATCTTTCCACTTTTATGCCAGCTTCCACCCTCTCTTCGGTTAATATTAACTCAGTAAATCCAGCAGATGAGCTCCCAATCAAATGGTTGAAGAAAGGGCCTGATAGAGTGCCTAAGAACATATCCACCAACTCCCTTTAAGACAGAGGGGGTTGCACTCTTCCAGCTAAATCTCTCCATTTCTGCACGTAATCTTTGAAACCCTCATTTGAAGCCATAGCCATACTTTAAAGTTGAGTACGGGTAGGCGCCAAATCTGCATTATACTGGTATTGTTTATAGAAAGTTGCGGCAAGGTCTTCCCAATTATGGATGTCGACCCTTTCTAATTGGTAAAACCAGCCGAGTTGTGTTCCAGATAGGCTATCTTGGAAAAAATGCACCCACGGGTCTTTATCGGCGGAGTGCGGTTGAATCTTTCTCACATATGATCGGAGGTGCATCTTAGGACATGACACCCCATCATATTTTGCAAATAACGACACTTTGAACTTCGATGGGATCACAATTCCCTATACTAGTCCCAATTCTTCAAAGTCTAGGCCCGACACCCTATGTATTTCCATAACGTTCAGACGCTCTTCAAGATGTCTGTACTTATCATCTGCGGGGGGATACTGTTCCTCGGAGTAGTCTTCCTCTTCTTCCTCCTCCTCAGATTCTGACGGAACCGCTGTTTCTTTCCCTTTTCCTTCTCCTTCATTAGATGTTGCTACAAAATTCAAGGTTCTTCTAGTTTGTCCTTGAAACCTTCTCCCTATGATTACAACACCGGTTGGTTTCTTCTCTTTCTTCTTCTTCTTCTCTTTGGCCAACAGAGTCTTCAACTCCTCTTGTCCTTTGGCCAGGGTTGTGAGTAACTGTTGAAACTGCATGTTTTGAGCCTGAAGATCTTTGACTGTCTGTTCGAGATCCATCTTACTGAAATAAACAGTAGAGAGATGAGGAAACTCGTTGCAAAAGACCTGTTTATGTTATGATGAATGATATGTACACATGCAATGTTTTCAAGGATTTTAAAAGATTCAAGTTCATTTATACAAAATGAAATACACGTTATATTAATAAGATAGAGTTTGAATACAACAATTCCCCTTGGGCAAAGTAATACACTCTCTAAGATGAAAAAGTGGTGCGCATCCTCTTCGGTGCAATGTAGGCATTTAGAGTCTGCTCTTCGCGAAGTAGCCTAGTGAGTTCTGAAACCTTCTTCTCGCTTGCGTAGAATTGGGCTTCGAAAGTATCACGCTTTCCTTTGAGTTGTATCCAATCCCTTTGTAAGTCTTCCAGAGATGTGGGCATGTCAGGATGTAGGATAGTGTATGGAACTTTTCCTTCCTTAACAGGCTCGATGATCACCAGGAGAATGGAAGGATAAGGCATCATAAGACTTTGAGCACGGGTTTGTACCCATTTGAGGTAAGGCTCAAGAGGGATGGAATTCTTGTGTCCCAAAGTCTTACTATCCACCTTGTTTAGCATCCTCCAAGCTCGGATGAATCTCTGGCGAAGACCTTGATCGTCGTTGTCGTAGTCGAATACCAAGCCTTGAATCAGCATCTCATGTGGGCCATCCCTTCGGGCATAACCAATCTGTCTTAGAGCTAAGCATGGGTTATAGGTGACGCCTCCCCTAATGCCAAGTTGAGGGACATTAGGGAATTCACCACAACGGTCAACAATGATAACATTCTCTTTGGATCGAAAGCACCAATGAATATCTGAATGTTTGAGCGTCATTAACCTTTGTGACCACCTTAATCCTTGCTCATTCTTTAAGACTGATTGAGGAAGATGAGAAATAAACCATCTTGCCATGAGAGGAGCGCAACACATAAGGACACCTCTATTCCTCATTGTACGAGTGTGAAAAGAGTGCAGGATATCTCCAAGCAATGTAGGCACCGGATTGCGTGACATGAAGATTTTGACGGTGCTCACATCTATGAGTTGGTCAGGATTGGGGAACAAGACCATCCCATAGATAAGAAGAGCCACAATTTCCTTAAATGCTTGCAAGTCTAAGAAATTCCAACAAATTTGGGCTTTCTCAAACAGAAACTTTGCTAAGAAGCCTTTGACACCACTCCTAGTTTCCCAATGAGTTGTGACATCAGATGAGTGCAAGTGCAGAGCTTGAGCAATCTCTTCTGGCTTTGGATCTCTTTCCGTACCGTTGAAAGGTAGTTGATTGAGAATATGAATCCTCAAGAGTTGAGAGAATTCTTCCAAAGTGGGCACAAGCTGATAGTCGTGAAATGTGAAGCAATGGTGCAAAGGATCAAAGAACTGGAAGGGCACCTTTATCATATCCTCATCTGTGTTGGAGGTGACCAAGTTGAGTAGACAACCATGTCTCTCGGTGAATGGAGAGCTCTCAAGGATCCTTGAAGCTAGCTCATTAAGTTGTAGAGGAATTCTTACAAGATTGATTTGGATAGTTTTCCTGCGGAGTGAATCCATATCCTACAAAACAAGAACAAAGATGAATCTCCAAAATCCTTGAAATGGTTAGTGGATGCATATGATGTTCATGATGTCCATGATGTTATATACAAGTATGCATATACAAGAAAATCAAACAAGTTCTTATTTTAGGCTTGCATGGGGTTTTATAGGTAAGTACCCTCTTGAAGTTTAGTTGGCTCAACTTGTCCTAGCAATAGTAACCAGGTTCTAAGGAGCTCAATATCACTAGATTGTTTCCTTGTTCATTGTTTCAGCTCAAACCTCTTTAATGGCGACCGAAATATTCCAAGAAACCAATCCTCAACGAGTGTAGTATCGAGTATCTACCAACTTCGGACTGCACCAAAGCCGGTCATCTCACTACGTCCTAAAGGCCAAGTTGGTCAAGTAAAGGTTCTAAAAGTCCGTTAGTGCTTCGCGACATCACTCAGCGGCCCCGTATTCTCCTTGACTACTCAAGGGCTACCGGTACCCACAAACATGTCACACTAACATAGCTATTGCTTAGACCATGTCGGTATACCGCGTACAGTTTCCACAACATATTGCTATTTACCTATAATGTATCCCCAAATCCGGGTAGAGGATTCAAACCCAAACAAAGAACCATAATGTAAAGCAAACAAGTCAAACAATGTAAGCAAGTAAATGTGATCTAGCCCTAAGGTAACCCAACTTTTAGAATATTCCCCAGCAGAGTCGCCAGTTCTGTGATACGATGGGTGAACTAACTTGAAGGTTTTGCGTTTTATCGCAAATGTTGCAGTTTAGCAAGAGTCGCCACCGACTTTTCTTTTATCCAAAAGGAAAGGTGAAAAAGCACAGGAAAGACCTTTGAGATGTTTTCTTGAGTTCGGGGGGTAGATTATGAAAAGGGAAGGTATTAGCACCCTTTTCATCCATGGTTCTCAATGGGCTCTTAGTTACTTGCTAGATCACTTGCTTTTGTTGTTTGAAAATGTGTTTGGTTTGATTTTGAAAGTATTTTGTAAAAGAGGCCATTGTTTAGGCAACCTTTGTAATGATTCTCGTTCGTAAGAATGTATACAAAGATGTTTGTCTTTTGGAAATGTTTTCAATGTTTGTAAGATGTTTTTAAAATGTGTGTGTTTGTTTTGGAAAATAGCAAGGATAGTTGTTTGGAAATAGAGCAAGTAGCTAGAAGCAATCTACCTACTCAAATGTCTTACTTATGCATTTTCTATTCCTTTTACACTGTTGTCTTACCATTGATTTGGTAAGTGTTGGCTCCTAAATTCGACACCTTTGTTTTGATTGATGTCAGCCATTAAAGCTGAAAGATGTCTTCGACTGGTTAAGTCTGTCGAAGTGCCCGTCGAAAGATGGCAAAGTACTTAGAAGATTTCTTCCAAGGAAGAAGGCTGGTTGCCTTCGACGTCGAAGGAGTTTTTCGTCGAAGATGTCTCTTGACGAAAGTGTTCGACGGTTCAGGGTGAAGCAGTTTGAAATTCAAAGCTTTTGGAGGGAAAACGGTTTCCAGCAGTTACTACGTGCAAACGTGCAAGGATCTGGAGCGTCGAGCATGGAGAACGTGCCAAGTGGATTGATCTCGAAGCAGTGTAACTGCCCGACGGTTACTTGGGATGTTTTAGTATAAATAGGAGTAGACATGTAGTTTCTCGCGTGTGTTCACAATTCTATACAAAGTCACTCATATAGATTCGAGTACCCAGCGTGTGAGAAAGAATTGTTGAGAAATGTATGTGTGAAACACCAATTTTATCAATTAAAGTCATTTACTTTTCCAGAAATTTACTTGCTTTCTCCTTTACATTCTTGTCGAACCTTTTACTTTAAAGCCTTGTTTATTTTACCAAGTCTTTCCTTTATGCAATTCATTTAAAGCCAATTTATTTAAAGCCTTATCCAATTCAATCAAACTTCAAAATCAACCTATGTCCTAGGATCAATCTGATCGATCCTGCGAGTAACCAAATAAGTAACCATTTGGAGGATCAGCGGTTGTTTACCAAAACCCAAGGTAAACAAATTGGCACACCCGGTGGGACTGTGTGTTGATTGTTGAAAATAATCTCATCTTTTCGAGTTGTATGTTATTGAGGAGTGGTAGAATATACACTAACGATAACAATACTGCCAGAAGGAGGGAAGAGATGGCGAATCCGCCAAACAATAACGAAATCCCACAAACGAGTGTGGGAGCAACGGTTAGTATGACCGTAAGTGAAGCGACAAACGTTGGTTCGACACCAGCAGTGTCGGTCACAACCACGGGGCCAATACCTTCGTTAACAGGCCCCAGGATACCTTTGGGAACTCCCCCACCAAGGGGAAATTTAGGCACAAGGCCTGTGGTTCCCCCAGGATTTATTCCATTCTATGGTATGCCAACTTCTGAAGTGGCAAGCCTGACGAATGCTGCGTCCACTTTTTCAGACCCTTTCGTGAGTGCCTCTTCGCCACTCCAAGGCTCTGGAGTAGGCATGGCGAATAGAAATAGGACCCAACTCTTAGGAGGAACGTCCCAAGTAGCCCATGGCCTTACAAATGCCTCGACAGCAGTCTTGAGGCAACAGATGGACGAAAGCAACCATGATATGGTGCAAATGTTGGCACAAACCTTGAGTACAGTGCTAAACCCTCTAATACAAAACACTACTCAATCGAATCAGCAAGTAACAGCGCAAATGACGCGTTTGGCTGACTTCTTTGGAGTACCCCAACCTATTCGACAGCCCCAAAGGGCGCAGATAAGGGGAAATCAGGGGATATTTTTAGAGGAAGAAACCACCATTAACCAGGCTCAACAGCCTGTCGAAGAAAACCTTAGGGCACGATTGGAACAACCTGTCGAAGAACCTAGGGTAATAGCCCCAGAAGTAAGGTTAGTTAACAGAAACCAAAATGCTGACGAAGTGGTTCAGCATATCCAATACCAAAACATGGGTTTGGAAAACAATCTGGCAACCATGATCGAACGGATCATGACTCAGAATGGGATGAACATGGGCTTTCGAAGGCCCAACTTTACATCTCCATTGTCAGAATACGTGTTACAAACGGACTTACCTCCTAGATGCAAAGTCCCCAAATTTACTAAGTTCTCTGGGGACACGACAGAATCTACTGTCGAGCATGTGGCGAGATATTTGATCGAAGCAGGAGACATTTCGAATAACGAAAACCTAAGGATCAAGTACTTCCCAAGTTCTTTAACCAAGAACGCTTTTACTTGGTTTACAACTCTTCCCCCCAATTCGATCCATCATTGGACCCAGTTGGAAAGATTGTTCCATGAACAATTCTACATGGGGCAGACCAAGATAAGCCTGAAAGAACTGGCCAGTGTGAAGAGACGTTTCACTGAACCTATAGACGAATATCTGAATAGGTTTAGGTTGCTCAAGGCGAGATGTTTTACACAAGTGCCAGAACATGAGTTGGTCGAAATAGCCGCAGGCGGTTTAGATTATTCCATTAGGAAGAAGCTAGACACCCAATACCTAAGAGACATGGCCCAACTGGCCGATAGAGTTCGACAGGTAGAACGCCTCAAAGCTGAAAAAGCTAAGGCAACGAAAACTCACAAGAGAGAGAGAATAGCGTACGTTGAGATGGACGACGAAGATCTAGAATCCTTCGACGATACTTTAACTGCCGAAGAAGGAGAAGTCGATTTAGCAGAACTAAAACAAGGGCCACCATACTCTTGTAAACTGTTAGTCCCCTCAAATGGGAAAAATCCCATTGGTCCAGAAAGGACCAACGATAGGTTCCCAAAAAAGACTTATAGTTTTGACATCACAAAATGTGATGAAATATTCGACTTGCTAGTTAAAGATGGCCAAATGATAGTACCCCCAGGGGTAAAAGTGCCTCCTCTTGATCAAAGAAAGAAGAGAGGTTTTTGCAAATATCATAATTTTTTGGGCCATAAAACTTCTCAATGTTTTCTTTTCAGGAATCTTGTGCAAGACGCTATTGAGGAAGGGAGATTAAAGTTTGCAGACAAATCCCCCATGGCTATCGACTCCAATCCACTGAAGTCTGAAGCCCACTATGCTGAACCCTCTGAGGTGAACGTGATAGAGGCAACCAGGATCCAGTCGAAGAAGCCAGGAATTACCATGGTCGAAGTCTCAAAGGACCACATCAACATGCCAATCTTTGGCAGTTTTTTTGGAAATTTATCCAGGAAGACAATTGAAGCTGTCCAGAAAGCGGTCGAGAACCCGAAGTCGGAGACCGCTGAAGCACAAAAAACTGGATCAAAAGCCAGTTCCCACTTGGCCACCGTTCAAGGCCAGACGGAGAATCTGGAGATACAAATGAAGCAGTTAACTCTTGCTAACAAAGATACAATGAATATCAACATGGTCGAACTCTCTGACCCAAAAGCATCAGAAGAGGCCATGAGGCAAGAACAGGCAAATAAGACTGCTTTCCCTCAGGAATTCCATATCTAAAGATAATGTTCTTTTGAATAAATTCAATGACATTTTCTTGGTCCACATTGACTAAAGGGACAGCTTCGATCCACTTAGTAAAATAATCAATGCCTACCAATATGTATTTCTGACTCTTTGATGATGCTGGTCGAATCTCTCCAATGAGGTCCAACGCCCATCCTCTAAAAGGCCAAGGCTTCACTATCGAGTGAAGTTCGCTTGCTGGTACATGTTGGATGCCTGTATGGACTTGACACTCTTGACAACCCTTGGCGAACTCAACACAATCTTTCAGCATAGTGGGCCAATATAGTCCTTGTCGAAACAACAACCATTTCATCTTATGGCCTGCTTGGTGAGCCCCACATGCCCCAGCATGCGTAGTCGAAAGGGCTATGTATGCTTCAGTTTCACTTAAACATTTAAGCAACACCCCTTCAGGCGTCTTCTTAAATAACTCATTACCCATGAGTACAAAACTCAACGCCCTGTATTTTGTTTTTCGTTCTGTCAAAGCTCCTGGATTTTGAAGATAGTCCACAATAGGTTTCCTCCAATCTTGCTCTGACAAATTATCAATGAACGAAATCTCGAAGTTACTGTGATCAGCATATCCTAGCCTCGTCGATTCCAAGTCTGATGGTGATAGACAAGTTGCCTTTATCTTTTCTCTAACTTCGATTGCTCTTTGTAATCTCGTTTTTGAAATCTTATACCCAGATGCAATTTGTGCCAAGTCGTTGGCTATTTGATTTTCGACTCTGGGTATGTGTCGAATATTGATCGTTTCAAATTGTTTCAATAAACGATTTGCTATCACAAAGTACATAATGAGATTCTCTCTTATGCATTTATATTCCTTTGTGACTTGCTTAATGACTAACTCTGAGTCTCCCATTATTTCGACTCGAGTTGCCCCCAATTCCAACAATATCTCAAGGCCAGTAATTAGAGCTTCATACTCAGCCTCATTGTTCGAACAAGAACCTGCTATTTTGTACTTGAATGTTGTTGGAATTTTATCTGGAGAAATAATCAAGACTCCTACCCCTGTTCCATCTTTATGGCTGGAACCATCGAAGTAGAATTTCCAAGGCTCTATCTCCACATAATTAATATCCTCGACTTGAATTGAGTGGTCGACTATGAAATCTGCAACCACTTGTCCTTTTACTGCCTTAAGAGGCATAAAGGTCAAGGAGTATTCAGTTAATGCTAATGCCCATTTGCCAATTCGACTATGCAAGATAGGTTTCGACAACATATATTTGAAAACATCAAAATGAGACGAAACATAAACATCAACTGGTTTTATATATTGCTTGAGTTTTGTACAAGAAAAATACAGACATAGACACAATTTTTCAACTTCGTTATATCTAGTTTCTGCATCATTCAAAACTCGACTGAGATAGTAAATGGGTCTTTCGACTCCATTCTCATCCTCTTGGGCTAACATACTTCCCAGAGTTTTGTCAGATGCAGCTATGTACAATCTCATACTCCTATTGCTACAAGGAGGCACCAAAATAGGTGGCTTAGTGAGGTACCCTTTGATTTTGTCGAAGGCTTCTTGTTGCTCCTGCCCCCATTCGAATCCCTCTTTATTCAGTCGAAGTAAGGGTGAAAAGGCCTGAGCTTTCCCACTTAGATTAGATATAAACCTCCTTAAGAAATTTATCTTGCCTAAGAGAGATTGCAATTCCTTCTTATTCGATGGCGCTTTCGCTTCCAGAATTGCCTTCGTCTTGTTCTGGTTGATTTCGATTCCTTTCTTGTGGACAACGAAGCCCAAGAAATCTCCAGCTTTCACACAGAACGCACACTTCAAAGGGTTCATCTTCAGACCATGTTCTCTCATCCTTTCGAATGATTGTCGAAGGTGGTCAATATGGTTCTTCCTGGAAACAGATTTTATAACAATATCATCAATATATACTTGCATAAAAGTGTTAATAAAATCATGGAAGATAGTATTCATTGCTCGCTGGTACGTTGCCCCAGCGTTCTTTAGGCCAAAAGGCATCACTACCCATTCGTAAGTGCCTAAGGCCCCAGGGCATCGAAAAGCTGTTTTCGACACATCCTCTTCAGCAATGAATATTTGATTATATCCTGAATAACCATCGAGCATACTCAGGTATTCATAACCAGCGGCAGAATCGACTAGCATTTCCGCCACAGGCATAGGATATTCATCTTTGGGGGTGGCAGCATTCAAATCTCTGAAATCTATGCACACCCTTAACGTACCATTTTTCTTAATTACTGGCACGATATTTGCAATCCATTCGACATACCTTGTAACACGGATGAATTTGCATTTCAGAAGTCTTTCGACCTCCGTTTTGATCTTCGACAGTATTCCTGGAGCGAAGCGCCTTGGATTCTGCTTGATTGGCTTCTTCCCAGGTTTGATTGGCAACTGAAGCTCTACCAATCCTCTGTCGAGACCAGGCATTTCGTCATAATCCCATGCAAAATAGTCTTTAAACTCTTTCAGCAATTGGATTACTTCCAACCTAAGTTCTGGATCGATTTTGGCGCTGATGTAAGTTGGCCTTTTCTCTGATCCTTCGCCTAAGTTGATTTCTTCTAAAGGGTCTTGTGCTAACATTTTAATGTTGTTCGCCAAGGGATCCTTTTCGAAGCCCAAAGGCTCATCGTCATAGATGGCGTCGAGCCTCTGTTCCTGCATTTCTTCTGGCATGATATCTGGAGGTTTTGGATCGAAATCCTTTCCTGGGCCTACAGCAGATAATTGTTGATCATTGGCCTGTGTGGCCATGTACTTTACTTCGGCTTCGAGAGCCGTTATCATCTTGGTTTCGGCTACATAAGCCGAAATTCGCTTCAAAGATTGTGACTCAGTCATTATCACTGAATTCACTTCCCCAACCAGTTGGTTGGATATCAGTTAACCCACTGAAGTCTATGTGGGACAAGTCTTCTCTGTCCCATTGGAAACCATGCTCAGGATGCAGGTATAGGGAACAAAAGGTGTTTGGCGCTGGCGCCATGTCGAAGTCAGGTGATGGACATGGCCCTATGTGAGCCAAGTTTTTGTCGAAATCTGCCACACCCAAGTGATTCACTTCGCCAAGGTAGTAGCTTTGATCTGCCTCTATGTTTTCGACCATCCCATCTGGACGCCATAGCAGCAGCCTTTGGTGCATCGATGAAGGCACAGCGCCTACACCATGAATCCATTCACGGCCTAACAAAAGATTGTAGTTAGGTTTGGCCGATATGACCATGAACATCGTTGGTCGAAGGATAGACCCAACTTTGATATCTAGCTGGATCACTCCCATAGTGGTCCCTATGCCGCCCTCATAGTTCGACAAGACCATGTTGTGAGGTTTAATTTCCTCATCCCTTTTGCCAATTTTCCTTAGCATAGAGTGAGGGATAATATTGATGGTTGCCCCACAATCGACCAATATTTTATTCACAGTAGTTTCTTCGAGCTTAGCCCTTATGAACAAAGGCTTGAGGTGATTCTTCATCGCCTCTGTAGGTGGCTCGAAGAAGCCATTTTGTTCCTCAGTAGTGCCATTGTCCATGACAAAATAGCACACTGGCCTATGTTTGGCCATTTCTTGCTCCACTTCCCAGTCACTTGCTTCGACTTCTACCTGTCGATTGAATTCTCTGGGCAGTACTGAAACGATATTCACCATTATGTCCAAAGTATCGTCAGACTCAGCATCATCTTCGTCTTCGACTTCACTTTGGTTAGGCCAAACTAGCCTGTTGGTAACTGGCTCTCTCTCTAGAGGCTTCCTTTGTTTCCTTTGAGGAACATTCGAACTAGTTTCTGCCTTAGGTTCGTTGGCAGCCTCCCTTTCAGCTTTTCGTCTCCTTTGATATCTCCTCCATTGAGATCGAGACATAGGATTTTTACCCTTGTAGTTGCTGGACACTTGTGCAACCTTAGGTGCAGCAACTTGAGGCTCTTTCTTTTGAGTCAAAGAGGAACCTCTTGGCACATCGAAGGAATGCCATTTCTCCTCACTTGGCCTTTTCCAGCCAGAGGTTTTGTACCAAGTGTCTACTGGCACATTTGTTGGAGGCCTAAAAGTCAATGGCCTCTTGTCTTGGTTAGAACCCCTTCTGGGATCATGTCGAAGGTCACCATTCTCCCTTCTCTTGTTCGCTGCTCTCACGCCTTGAATGTGCTCAGCAGCTTTTTTATCAAAGATCGAACTGCATCTTGGACACAGCATCACCTCTGATTTCTTTTTCTGGCATCTTTGTAAAAAATCTGCCAAGTTTTCGTTTTCCCGAGGGAAAGCAGTCTTATTTGCCTGTTCTTGCCTCATGGCCTCTTCTGATGCTTTTGGGTCAGAGAGTTCGACCATGTTGATATTCATTGTATCTTTGTTAGCAAGAGTTAACTGCTTCATTTGTATCTCCAGATTCTCCGTCTGGCCTTGAACGGTGGCCAAGTGGGAACTGGCTTTTGATCCAGTTTTTTGTGCTTCAGCGGTCTCCGACTTCGGGTTCTCGACCGCTTTCTGGACAGCTTCAATTGTCTTCCTGGATAAAGGGTCAGTTTTCACTGGTCGAAAGATGCAGGAATTTGCTCAGGAAATGGGTTTCAAACTCCTAACATCAACGCCTTATTATGCACAGGCGAATGGTCAAGTCGAAGCAGCTAACAAAGTGGTGATTGGCTTGATAAAGAAACATGTTGGGAAGAAGCCAAAGAATTGGCATAAGACGTTAGACCAGATTCTGTGGGCTTGTCGAACGTCCCCAAAAGAAGCCACTGGTACAACACCATATAGGCTAACTTTTGGCCATGATGCAGTGTTGCCAGCAGAAATTTGTCTTCAATCTGCAAGGGTTCAGAGGCATTATGATATTCCTTCTGAAGTTTATTGGAACATGATGTTAGATGAACTGGTGGATTTAGACGAAGAGAGATTACACGCTCTCGACCTACTCAGGCTTCAGAAGAAAAGAGTAGAAGACTCTTATAATAGAAAGGTAAAACCTAAGGTATTTTTGCCTGAAGAACTAGTTTGGAAGGTAATTCTTCCCATGGATCGGAGAGATCGAAGCATGGGGAAATGGTCACCCAAATGGGAAGGACCCTTCAGAGTTATCCAAACTTTTTCTGGTGGAGCCTATGAAGTCGAAGAGTTAAGTGGAGATAAAAGGCTCTTGAGAGTAAATGGTAAATATTTGAAAAAATACAAACCTATACTTCAAGAGATAAAGATAAAATAATAAAAGAACAAGTCTAAATTAACCATAAAAATGCCAAAATAGAAATTTTATTAATTTCAGCCAAGATGGCAATTGTTGTCGAATAACGATTACAGAAGATGGTTACAAAAGAGAATCAATCAAAAGGTAAGAGAGTTCCTGAGTCGAAGATACTTGGCTTGCTGCAGCTCCAACCTCTTCTTGCACCAGGAGTTTTCCTGCACTAGTTTGGCAATCTGAGCGTCGAGGCTTTGGGCCCTCTCAGCGAATTCCAGGCCTTGTTTGATCTCAGTTTGGCTCTCGGTGTCTGAGATGGTCGAAAGAAGTTCCTCCTTGAGTACAGTGTTGGCGTTTATCTTCGCCTCTATTTCTGCGATTTGTGCCCGGAAGGAAGCATTCTCTCGATCAATGGCATCGACTCTTTCCTGCGCAGACGCTTTTTGTTTCGACAACTCCGCAATTCGAGAAGTCGAATCTGAGACAACAGTCCACGCAGAGGAGCTTTTGCCATACAACACCTCAAGCTGACTGTTAAACCCCCTTTGGCGCCTGTAATCTGCTGAGACTTGATCAATCATAGAGTGTAACTCCATGATCAAGTCTGAGACTTCTGGGGCTACAGCTTCAAAGTCGACAGCATTCAAGACCTCTTTCAAGCATGATGGAGCAGTGGGGTCCCCCTCTAAAGCCTTCATCAAGTCCCTCTTGAAGAACTGGGCCTTAACCTTCGCCAAAGCATCATCAAGGGGAGAAGTTTCAGTAGACTTCCCCGATAGGGTAGGAATTTCCTGACTAGCGTCAGACGAACTCTTACTCTCGATGATTGCGTTGAGGTAGCTAACAGGGTCAGTTTCTTTCAAGAGTTCCAAGTCCTCTTTCGACCTGTGTTTCGTTGAGGTAACCCTTGCAACAGTATTGTCTTGGGTTTGAGGTTCTTGAGTGTTAGGTGCCTCGACTGGTTGCTCTTCGACTCGGACTGGGGCAGTACCAGCGTCGACTTGTGGTTCTTCGCTAGCATCACCCTGGGGCCCTTCGCCAGCGTCATCTTGGTGTTCTTCGCTAGCGTCACCCTGGTGTCCTTCGCCAGTGCCACCTTGGTTCTCTTCGTCGGCAGCATTTTGATTCTCTTCGCCGTCATTGCCTTGGTCCCTTTCTTCATGATTATCTTCTGACAGGTCCACCACCTGAACCGTTTCTGGTTGTTGTTCCTCCACCAGGGGTTCCTCTGTTGGTTTCTCTACCGTTTCAGCATTGGCCTCATTCTCAGTATGGGCTTCGTCATTGCCCAAGCCTTTTTCCTGAGGCCTGCTAAGTTCAGCAGATTCCAGCGTTTCTGAAGTCCTTGGCGGAGAACTTTCAGTAGTGTCCTGAAAAGGGAAAGAAGACAAATCTTCAGATGTTGAAAGAGACACAATCGAATATGGGTATCTATGCCTAAATTATAAAAAGGTCTAAGGGATTACCTGTGGATTAGCTTCAGCCCCAGGGCTGGAATTGTCACTTTCGACAGGCTTGTTAAGAAGGATGTTTAGTTCCTCCTCAGTTGGCTCCTCGATGATCACTGGAGGTGGCCTAGGCTTTCTCACAGCAACCTTTATTCTGACAGTTCGACCTTCAGGAGCAGGAGCAGGAACAGAAGCATCCTTCGTCAACTTTCGCCTCTTCAGAGGGGCAGGAGGGGAATCACTTTCTTCATCACTCCCAGATTCGACCACCAGCCCTGGCCGTTTCTTGGGCGAAGGTGCCTAGAAAACCAATAGGAATTCGATTGAATAATTGCATCGAAAATCAAAAATCGAAAGCCAGAAGGAAAATGAAGAAAGTCTGGTTACCGATATAGAAGGCTTCTTCGAAGGGCCTTCCCCCTGTTGGTTGCTTGTGGTCTTCGCCGGTGCTGTAGTCTTCGCCGGCGGTAGAGGTTTTGTTGAAGGGCCTCCTCCTTGTTGACCTTCTGTAGCCTTCTTGGCTACAGGCTTTCGAACAACTGAAAGCAAATAAAAAGTTAACAGGCTAGCAGTCGAAAAAGACAAAAAGTAATGTGAGAGCATGAACTTACATTTCTTTATTTTGTCCAACACAAGGACAAAAGACTTCTGCAGCTCATCCATGAAGTCCTTCTCGTCGAAGAAGTACTCAGCATAATAGCTTTTCCACCACTCCTCGAAGGATGGTGAGCAAAAGAAATTGAGCTGGTAGTCAAACAGCGAGAGGATTGTTCGACCAGCATATCTTCCGATATGCTTGATGGCAGCTTCTTCTGTGTAATCATTGCAGAAGTACAACATGGACTTCTCTCTTTGAAAAATCGGAGAAGGTAGGGTTTGGATAATACCAAACTGGCGAGATACCAGGTTTGGTTGGTAGGCAATCAGACTCAAATGAGTCTTTGAGCTTTTGAATCGAAGAGGCATGATCCTTGGTGTAAGGAACGCCTCCCAAAGTATTGTATGCTCATCAACATTGGGACCACTCGACGCCCTTGGATGTGGCCTTGTGAACCATGCTGGCCCCACCCGCCGTTGAGCAAATGGAGCCATAGTTGAAACAAACTCCTTCCTTCGAGCAAACATTAGAACGAAGTTGGTGAAGGTTTGCTGAAACTCCAGTCCATCGTCCGTAGGTGTCAGCAGAGCCAGCCTGGTTCCTTCGACGCGTCTATTCGCTATCGCTGGAGCTTGTTCATTTACCTGAACCTTCTTGGGCAAGAAAGATTCGAAAGTGGCGTTGAGCCACAGTTGGAGTAGCCAAAAAGGCCCAGCGAGTAGCAAACTGGCCCTGTCCTCGATATGTTTCAGAAGAGTTGCCCCATTGCTGATCGAATCATAGAGGCTAGCCAGAATCAGTTCTGCCAAACAGATGTTTTGGCGGTGATGCAGTTGAGTAGCAAGAGTGACCATCTTTTTGGTCACCTGTAGAGACTTCGAGCAAAACACAAAGCGAGTCAGCCATAAGGCTAGAAACGCTATGTGTTCGACATCCGACACAGCATCTGTCGACCTGTCGTGATAATGGTTGATGAAAGTGGTGTATGTTGGTTTGGTCTCAGAGAAGCCAATTTGGTCCTCCGACATCTCCTCCGGATCGAAGTAATCCCCGGTTGGTCGAAGGCCAGTAATAGCGGCCACATCGAAGAGTGTGGGGGTTAGCATCCCACATGGAAGATGAAAAGTAAAATGGGAGTAGTCCCAGAACAACAGTGAAGCTATCAGCATCTCCGGGGAGTAGTTCAAACCCGTCTTCGACAGCATCACTAGGTCGAAGATTCCCATATCCTTCCAGATCGAAGTTTGGTGCTTCTCCAACTTTGTTAGCCAAGCAACATAATCGGAGGTAAGGTTAGGGCAAGACCTGAAGACCCTAACACCTCTGTTGAAGAAGCGGAGGTCGATTTTTTCACGTGCAGGGTCTTCATTGTCTTCTGCGTCTTTCTTGGCGCATGCGACTTGTTTGAGTTTCTCGACTATCGGGAAATAGCTCTTGATCTTCAGAGCCTCAGAGATACTTGGATTCATGGGGCCAGACATTGCAAAGATCTGGTTGGAGTATCCAACCGGGATCATCAAGTGGCGCGAGTAAGCATCGCGAACGGCGATGTCAGAAGGTTCAGGAACCCTTCGTTTGCCTGTAGAATTTACTACCGGAGCAGTGACGAAAACCTTGGGTTTAACATGTTCAGTTGGTGCGTTAGCACTAGGAGCAGTAGAACCAGAGGCCATGGTTTGGTGTTGAGTTTGGAATGAGGTTGAAGATGAAGTGAAAGAGGAAGAGTTTCTGCAAAGATAACAAGCTTGTATGAAAACAGGGAAGTTTGAAGGCTAGATGGCGTAAAAAGTCCCACAATGGGGTACTTACTACTATTTATAGTAGTGGGAAAAATCCCCAATAACGAGGACATTAAATGCCATTTAATGCTGCAGGAGTTAGTGGGACGCGTGGCAGCCCCCTGTTGTTTTGGCCGTTTCTGCAGAAATAGAAGGACGCAGCGTGCGTCCTCGTTTTTGGGAATTGTCATAATGACAAATTCTGAAATGACGTTTGGTACTGCACGCCGTACTGAAAGTGACGTCCTAGGATCAAATCAATGATGGTTTTCTTGGGATTGCCAATAGTTGGTAAAAAGCAACAAAAAGTGCACAAGTTAATTTGTGACTAAGCGTGGAAAGACAGGTGTCGAATGGCGTTTCAAAGAATGCCTTTTTCTTTCAGAGTCGAAATAAGGCATTCTTGGGGGGCAATTTGTTGGCTCCTAAATTCGACACCTTTGTTTTGATTGATGTCAGCCATTAAAGCTGAAAGATGTCTTCGACTGGTTAAGTCTGTCGAAGTGCCCGTCGAAAGATGGCAAAGTACTTAGAAGATTTCTTCCAAGGAAGAAGGCTGGTTGCCTTCGACGTCGAAGGAGTTTTTCGTCGAAGATGTCTCTTGACGAAAGTGTTCGACGGTTCAGGGTGAAGCAGTTTGAAATTCAAAGCTTTTGGAGGGAAAACGGTTTCCAGCAGTTACTACGTGCAAACGTGCAAGGATCTGGAGCGTCGAGCATGGAGAACGTGCCAAGTGGATTGATCTCGAAGCAGTGTAACTGCCCGACGGTTACTTGGGATGTTTTAGTATAAATAGGAGTAGACATGTAGTTTCTCGCGTGTGTTCACAATTCTATACAAAGTCACTCATATAGATTCGAGTACCCAGCGTGTGAGAAAGAATTGTTGAGAAATGTATGTGTGAAACACCAATTTTATCAATTAAAGTCATTTACTTTTCCAGAAATTTACTTGCTTTCTCCTTTACATTCTTGTCGAACCTTTTACTTTAAAGCCTTGTTTATTTTACCAAGTCTTTCCTTTATGCAATTCATTTAAAGCTAATTTATTTAAAGCCTTATCCAATTCAATCAAACTTCAAAATCAACCTATGTCCTAGGATCAATCTGATCGATCCTGCGAGTAACCAAATAAGTAACCATTTGGAGGATCAGCGGTTGTTTACCAAAACCCAAGGTAAACAGTAAGCAACCCTATCTTTGGATGTAAACGGGACAGGCGTGGGTCATCGTATAATCATGATTAGCAATATTGCAAAGTATCTTAGTATTTTCGAGGGACTAAGATCATTTTGTAAGGCAACTTTGAATAGCGTCATCGAGGGACTATGATCTTTTGATTTTGTTTGTTTTACCAAGATACTTTGCATGCGTAACATGGCTATTTTTGTATAAGGCAACCAAGTGGAGAAACCCTAAGGGTGATTTTTCCTGAAAAATGAGAGGGCAAATTTTGGGGTACAACAGCTGGTATTAGTACATTCCGCCAAGATGCGCTCGCGGGAAGTTGTCAACAGAGTGTATTCAGCGAATCTCCCTGCGGGTCCCCTGTGCTCGCGGGGATCTCGTGGTTTATCATCCCTCCTCTTCTCGCCCGTTTGTCGAGGAGGGATTGCGTCCTGGTGTCGCAAAGTGTTGGTCAATCCGCGATTCCTTGGGTCGCGGGCTCTGTTGGCCGCTTCCCTATCCTCGTAGTCCATATAGGTCCTAACTTTCTCGAGGAGAGCATCGAAAGTCCGGGGTGGTTCGATGCCAACGGCCTTCCTGAACTCTGTGCTTGGAAGGAGTCCTCTTTTCGAGCAAATATCTCTTCATGTGATTGGTGCACATGACCTGAATGGCCTAGCGGCGGAACCGATCAATAAACTCCCTGAGGGTTTCGTCGCTTCTTTGGACGGTAGCCTCAAGGGCGACCTCGGTCTTCGGGTGTCGACGAGACGCTGTAAAGGAGCTGATGAACTGGTTCTTCAGGTTCCTCCAAGAGGTCATCAACCCCAGGGGAGATTTTTATACCAGTCAATTGTAGTTTTTCTCAAGGTCTTGGGGAACAACCGACACTTGATTGGCCCCATAACGTTATGATAATTGAGCATTGCTTCAAATCTGTTGATATGGTCGACTGGGTCAACAATGCCATCATACTCCTTCAGTTGGAGAGGCTTTTCCATGCCCCTGGGAATGAGCGCCTCCATGATTGCATGCGACAAGGGATCGTGGGGGTCGTCTTCGTCGCTCCTGTAGGGGGGATGGGAAGGAGACCGATTGTAGTGGCGGTCATAGCGATGTCCTTGGTCTCGGGGGTGGTGCCTTGGTCGAGGATCCGTTTCTATGTTGCCCCTGTTTCTATTTTCAGGGGATCATTGTTTCCTGTGCGGGGGGTCTGGCCGCGTCTCCCGGTAGCCTCGGGCATGGTTCTCTCCAGTGCGGGGTGTCAGTCAGTCCATCAGGGAGAGAGGCTCTGCGACCTATCCCGTCTGTGTCTCTTCGAGGGAGATTGAAGATGGTCTTCATCTTGACGAGGAGGTGGAGTGTGAGATCTTCTATATCTTCTGGGGGCTCGACGAGAGTCTTCGAGCACCCTTAATCGCACTCCTTGCGAGAAGATCATGTGATTCGTCTGGTTGATGGCTGCGAACAGGGCCCTTGTCGTGGCATCAGCGCCCGGAGGGACGATGACCTGTTGGAAAGCGTTTGGCTCATAGGTCTGGGGCGGATGGGTGCCCTCGTGTGGTCGAGAGCGTGATGAGGAAGAGGCAAACATGCCGTCCCTATAATTCTGCATGAGACCAACCATGTCGCTGTCGTTTCCGTGTTGTTGTTGCCCATGTTGTCGACGACGTTGTTGTTGGGGTCGGTGAGATGGGTGTCTAAGTTGTTGTTGTTGGCAACTGGGTCGGTCATGACAATCAAGAATTTTGAGTTGCTTTTGTCTTAGGTAAATGAAAGACGGGGAAGCTAGATTTCCACAGACGACACCACTGATCGTACCTGACCAGAATGGACCGTCACAGCTTACGTCGAGCAGAAGTTGAAAGTGAGGTAAGAGGGTACCTGCAAGACACTTCGTTGTCAAAGTGAGATTGAGAATGATGCAAGCAAGTAAGAGTGAGTAAGAAATAACCAATCCCTGACCCTCTCAAGTGAGAGGGTATTTATAGTCCCCCAGCGCTGGGCCAAGGTCCCCTCATTGGGCTGGGCAAGCCGACTCAAAATGGAGACTTTCAGGTTCTACGTGAGTAGTGGGGACCAGCACGTGGTCCTCTACCTGGATGAATTCCTCCGCATGACCAGAAGGATATGGATGCAGTCTTTTCGGGGTCAAGTGGACTCCATGATATTCAGAGGCGTTGATAGTCAGCCCTACGAGGAGGATGTCAGTGAGATACTTCTGCCTGTCGCGCAGGATCCCCGCCAGCCATGAAACCTATGAGATGATCGGTCTTGCTCAAGGAGAAGCCTGAAGGATACTCTCGAGGTCTTCTTGCCCGATGATGCTCCTTCTCGCATCTTCCTGAATTCATCCCCATGTGACGAAGCAATATCCTCTCGAAGAGTGAGAATTATTGCTCGACACAGTCGAGAGCATATTCGATCAGCTGAACAACATAGTTGGGTTGAACCTCACTTAAACTTGGGTCAAGAGCAGACCCAATCCGAAATATATATATTTCAAAATTATGTTTTTCTCAAAAATTTCAAAATCCTACATTATAATAAATTATTGAACATTTTATATATTTAATCTATATACCAACCAGATACATCATTATCAATTCTATATAATAGAAGAAAATTTAAATATAATTTCTTAGCTATAATTATTTTTAATAAAAATACGACCAACGTTATCTATTATACAAGTGGTCCAATCTATAAATTTTTATTTTATTTTATAATATGATAAAACAGTATGCTTTGAATAAATTTAATATAATATGAATAATAACCGACCAGGAATCCAAGTGTATATTTAACTATTAATAAGGCTTGAGTTCAATGAATAAACCAAAACTTAGATTTTCGAGATTCACATTCATTTCGTCGCTAGAGTGAGTAGTTGTAGGAAAAAAAAAAAAACCTAACCTCACCAAAACGACGACAAAAATGGCCGTTTCAAGCCTCCACCGCGTCTTCACCTTCGAGTGCCGCTCCGATCCCGACTTCGCCTCCCTCCCCTCCACCGAAAACCTCCGCAGCACCCCTCGCCATTTCCCCGCCGCCTCTCTCTCCTCCGCCTTCTACGGCGTCTCATCTCCCATCCTCCGTTTTCCCCCAAACTTTCAGCGTCAGCTAAGTACCAAAGCTCGCCGTAATTGCAGCAACATCGGTGTCGCGCAAATCGTCGCTGCTTCGTGGTCTAATGAAGGTGCCGGCAGCCCCGCCTCTGGGGCGAATCCGGTGCCGGCCGTTGCGTCACCTGTTGATGCTGCGACGGCGCCGATCCCCTTGGACCTCGACGCCGATGACGAGAATGTTGTCGATGCCGCGGGAAATGGGGCTGTACAGACTAACCGTAGATCTTATTCTTCGTTTTTGAAAACCGATGCAAGCAAAACGATTCATGCCGGTATGCGATTTTTTGGATTTGATTCTGTTGATTAATTACTTGTTATTCGAATGAGTTTCCTTGATTGGGGTTTGATAAGATTTAATCCTGTAAAATTTCCATTTTCTCCCATAATTAGGGTTTGATAAGATTTAATCCTGTAAAATATTATTTTTTTCCATGATTAGGGTTTGATAAGATTTAATCCTTAAAATTTTTCATTTTTTTCCCATGATTAGGTTTGATAAGATTTAGTCCTGTAAATTTTTTTTTTGAGTTTAGTAATACCCAGTTTTAAATACTATTTATTATGAAACTATATGGTTTTAATCTCTTTAGGAACTTAAAATCATTTTTGATCTTATATTTTAATTGGATGTGACTTGTTTTGCTTGTAATTGTTTTTGGATTTTATGTGTTTTGTTGAGATTTAGATTTTGTTTCTTATGATTTTTGTTTGAATGAAGTAGGTTTCATTTGTTTGTAAGTTATTGTTATTGTTAGTGGTTTTGTTTTTGCCAAGTTGATTGATTAGTTTTTGTGTTTGTGTTACTATGCAGCTGAAAGACTTGGTAGGGCTATTGTGACTGATGCAATTACCACTCCTGTGGTGAACACTTCTGCCTACTTTTTCAAGAAGACTGCCGATCTTATTGATTATAAGGTATTGTTTGTTGGATTGTTTCGACTTTACTTGCTCATTGAATATGTGGCATGAAGATGCGGCTCCTCCTTTGTCTTATATTATGTTCATTCATTCACTTCTGTTTTCTCAAACAAATATCTATGTATGTGTTAGTGTTGTGTCTGTTTATGTATAGTGGGGATAAATTTTCCTCATTTTGCAGGAGAAACGTCTGGCTAGTTATGAATATGGGCGCTATGGAAATCCGACCAGTACTGTTTTAGAGGAGAAATTGAGGTTTCTTTGTTCGATATCATTATTATTATGATACTGTAATGTTTGAAGTGGTTGTGACGTTGAATTTAATGTGGTTTGTTGTCATTATTGAACCAGTGAACTGGAAGGGGCTGAGTCAACTGTCTTATTGGCATCTGGAATGTGTGCTAGCATTGTTATGCTCATGGCGCTGATTCCAGCCGGTGGACATCTTGTGACTACAACTGATTGTTACAGGAAGACTAGGGTGTTTATAGAGACTGTGCTTCCTAAGATGGGGATCACGGTATACATATGATTCCACTGAGTCGTTGTTTTTGAATTTACTTTGTTGTATGGCGCTTGAAAGTTGATGCTGTTATTATTTTATGCTGTGTTTTTTAGGTAACTAGTGCAAATTGTTTTTATTGGAAGCATGGTTGTTTACTTTTTTTGGTCCAGAAAGTTTGTTTTTCAAATCCATAGTTTTCTCCAACTACTCTTTCCGGGATTTTATTTCTGTAGTGAAATAGAAACTGCTTTGAAAGTGAATGCTTGGTAGAAACACTTAATCTATATGTCACATTTGAAATGTATATCTCTAATATATAGAGTGTTGCAGATGTGTTTTATGCTTCCTTTCTAAACCGATCACTTACTGTTAGATTTGTTACAGTGTATAAACTAACAACATTTTACTGAGCAGGCCTCTGTGATTGATCCTGCTGATGTTGGAGCCTTGGAATCTGCATTGGAGCAGAACAAGGTTAGTGTTAGAGAGCGGAATTTGTTTCCTTTTTTGCATTGTTAGTTTTTCAAATTATTAGATAGTGTAGAATTTTGATGGTATTATATTAATGTGCAGGTGTCTCTATTCTTCACTGAGTCTCCTACCAATCCATTCCTGAGATGTGTTGACATTAAGCTGGTTTCAGAGCTCTGCCACAAGCATGGGGCTTTGCTCTGCATTGATGGTACATTTGCAACACCTTTGAACCAGAAGGCAATTGCCCTTGGTGCTGATTTGGTTATGCACTCTTGTACAAAGTACATTGGTGGACATCATGATGTAAGTCAATCTGTTGTCCTGTTCTTTAAACTATATTTGATATAACCACACAAGTATTTTACATGTCAGGTATTCATAGTTTCGAACTTAAAAGTGCTTCTTTCTGGTTCAGGTCATTGGTGGTTGCATAAGTGGCTCTGGTAAGCTGATTTCAGAAATTCGTATTTTGCATCATATTTTGGGCGGTGTTCTTAACCCGGTTAGTCATTTCTACAAGCCCGATTCTCTGATTGATGCCTGTTGCAACAAATGTATTTTCCATGGAAGAATACTATTATTGATTATTGTGACTGACATTGTGCGATTTTGTTTGCAGAATGCCGCATACCTATTCATCAGAGGCATGAAAACACTGCATCTTCGTGTACAGCAGCAGAATTCAACTGGAATGGGGATGGCCAAATTTTTAGAGGCACATCCCAAGGTAACGTGACATTACTATGATATTTTGTAGTTAGTTAATTTGGTTTTTTAATCGTGGCAAAATTTCATATGAAAGTTTTTGAAATGAAATTGTTCTTCTGTCTTTAACAACATAATATTATTTGCAGGTGAAGCGTGTCTACTATCCAGGCTTGCCAAGTCATCCTGAACATGAGCTTGCCATGAGGCAGATGACTGGTTTTGGGGGCGTAGTAAGTTTTGAGGTGGGAATTGCTATTCAAATATGTAGTTGCCAGCCATAGTGCTTTTTGTATTTACATAGTTGGTGTTGTTATTTGCATATTTTGATGATATCTTTTTGACCAATAATGCAGATCGATGGAGATATAGAAACCACAATAAAATTTGTTGATTCACTGAAAATCCCATATATTGCTCCCTCTTTTGGTGGCTGTGAGAGCATTGTGGACCAACCGGCCATTATGTCTTACTGGTACTGATCCGCATTTGTTGTTTATGTTGTCATGATAATGATTCGACAATGCATATCATGTGCGATGGTCCTATTTGAATGTGACCCTATAATCTTTTCTTAGTTGGACCTTTTTAGCCGTGTTCATTATTTTTGTATTTTGCAACAGGGATCTTCCTGCATCTGAAAGGGCGAAGTGGAAAATTTATGACAATTTGGTTCGCTTCAGTTTTGGAATTGAAGATTTTGAGGATTTGAAGGCTGATATTGTGCAGGCACTGGAAGTCATATAGGCAGTACTAGTATTCATTATTCACCGCAAGCTTATTTCCTTTTCTCGTTTATTTAATCGTGTTTGGTTCCTGTATGTGCGGTGTGCAACTGCGGATATTAATCAGTTTCTAGTGAGTTGAGGGTGTTGTTTGTTCTTTCTTGTTTGTTTGGTGAACCTAGTGAATTATGATTGCCTGATGAAATCTGTTGAGTTTGTTTAATAAAAATGGCCTCTGATTTGAATCCCGAGACCTATTGACGATGCTGAAGTGATGAAAACGAGGTATCCGAACATTAATCTAATAGTCTTCCTCTTAATCTAGTAAACTTGAGATAAATTAAGTTGGTTCATGTTAACTGTGCATGACTAAATTTTGGCCAGGAAACTTCAAATGATAGTTTAATTATTTTTACATGTAAACAATTAAATTTGTGTGAAGTTTAGGCGAAAAGATGAAGTTTTGTTTTTTGTTGTGATTTTAGAATTTGTAACATTTAGGGAGTACAAAGCAAGATCAGGCCGAAACAACAAATTTAGATACATAAGAAAAAAATTAAAATGAATTTTTTTAGAATTTTAGTACAATAAAAATTATAGGTTTCTTTTAACTTCATTAATTTTTACAATATTAAACACCACAAATATTCAATACCATCACATAGTTGATTATTATCTCACTAAATGGACAAATAACAAAATTAATGTCTAGAATTTGGATTATGTTATAAAATAAAGAGAAAGAAGAGAGAAAGATGCAACCTTGGATGTTGGTGGAAAAAAATATAATATTTTTTGAGAGAGAAATGACTCGTTAAAATTTTTATATGAAAATTCAGTGGAACAAAATTACGATGAAGAAAAAGAAGAGTGCAGAACATATTTATTTCTCTCCCTCATGCATACATTTATATGTGAGACAATATTCTTTGCAGTAGTTGTTTAAAAGTTCTTCTTGGAAGTGATTTCATGTAGTGTTAATAGTTATAAAGGATTTGATGTTGTTGCAATGAGTTAGTCTCCATGAAATAGTTGTACCTCCACAAGTAAATAAGTGACATATTTGTGATATACTTATAAGGATCGGATAAGTAACATAAATCTCTACGGTAACAAAGTAGTTGTCTGACTTTGTTTCAACTTCTTTGTGTAAGTGAAGAAATATATATTTTTAATAGATTGATAGAAATTGATATATTATGGCATATATACTTAGCAAGATACACCAGTGTTTGAATTACACTAAGATATGATACTTCTAAAACAAGTAGTTTTCCTCATCTTCTCGAGGTCGGAAAGAGTTTTATTTAAATTCAATGGTCTAACATCATAGGGGTAGACAATATTTGTCCATATACAAACGTTTTAACACTTTTTCTATATAAGGTTCTTAATGTAGAATATTCTATTATCCAAATGCTTAATTTGTAAACAGAGATAGAACTTTGTCTTTTGTATGTCTTTTATCTCAGACCGTTTCTTTAAGAGATTTATAAATTTTAGAATCTCTTCAAGAATTCCAATAATTTTATGTCATCCGCATATATAATTATTATAGAAAATAATTTTCTAGACCCTTTTCATAAAAATACAATGACATGTATTTATTTGTATATCTCTTCCTTTGCAAATATCTGTTGAGACAACTGTTCAGTTTGATGGAGTATCTTTCTCGAGATCGAAAATGATCTATATATGAGATATTAAATCCTTTAGAGGGTTTCAGTAAATGTCATTACCAAGTGAGTCGTTTTAGTAAGATGTCACAACATCCATCATGTTTAAATTAAGCCCTTCATGTGTTACAAGGCTATTAAAATTTGAAAACTAATTAAATCCACTACAGGTGGATATGTTTCATCAAAGTCAATCTTAGGTCTTTGTGAAAATCATTGAGTCACAAATCAAGCTTTATATTCTTATTTTGCTTTTTCACAAAAAACTCATTTATATTCAATTGGTTTCACACCTCGAGGTGTTTGGACTACACGTCCAAAAGCGAGTCTCTTATAAAGTGAGTTTAATTCTTCTTCATTTTGATCTGTTTATTTTGGTTAACTCTCACTTTTTCTATAATCTTTGATAGAATTTGATTCACGATCCTCGTTATCATTTATTATATGTAACACTATATTTCATCCAAAGATATTGTCAATATTGACTTTATTTTGGTTCCATCATATTCTATTTATGGCATAATTTATCGAGATCTTTTTATTTCATAAATTTCAGGTACTCCTGGTTAGTTCTTATGGAACTAAAAATAAATTATATCAAAATGTTCTTAGAATTTTCATATCATCACTTGGGTCATCTTTAATTTTACCTTATTTGCTTGGTAGAGGATTATTAATATTGAAACCAACTTTTCTACCATGCTTCATGCAAGGTTTAAATTCATTTGCACTATTAAATAATCCAACAGGAATATCCACTTCGATTGTAGTATTGGCAGCTATAATTGATTGTATAAAATTTGCAAATGAATAATCTTTTGAACTTCTGGTTTATATTGATTTGTACGAGGATCAAGATCTAAAATTGTTCGTTTGAAATTCTTGTTCATGATTTCAGCTGCGTATTCCCTCCCTCTAATATTGAGAAAATTAATTTATCAAGTGATAATCAACCTACTGGGCTGCAATCAAGTATTTGATTATTTTATCAAATTATATCTTCAAAATTGGGATTCATATCAAATATATTTTTCTAATATTCTTTTAAGACTCGGCTTAGTGTGTTATATTAGAGCAATTGGAAAATGCACAACACATTCAAGGAAGGAGAAATGTATTACACGGTGTTGGCTTGATACGAATAAATTTCTTAATACCGTACTTTGGGTATTTCAAATATATAATTTAGAATTGATGATTTTATAAGTATCAACCATATAATTAACTTTAGACGTCTAAAGAATGAATCTTCAAGTCTATTTTTTATATGAACATATATTACATGATGTTCAATATCAATTTTAATAATATATGTGATACCAATTCAGGAATTTCTAAAAAATTCAGAAAATAAGATCTTAGTCTAATTAGTTGAGAAAATAATTTCACAAATGTCTGGTTGTGAATAGACATATGTATGAGTTTTAGTCAATGCAACAATTAATGTCATAAAAACTCAATTTCTCAAAATTTTCTTTAGAAACACACAAATTTCATTGGATTGAAGAAACTTCTGGTTCTTCAAAACTAATTATCGCACCATAATACATTTGAGATGACTCAACCAATTTTGCCAACAATACACTTAAATGTGATCTGTAAACTTTTGGTTTACAGTAATACGCATTATATTTCTAATTTGTTTCAATCCATAGTAAATAATAAAATTATTTATATAAATATATTTTTAAAAATAGATGGCATATAATTTAATTACAATTATGACGTCTAAATCAAATAAAATTAATAATATTCAATTTTGAAACAAGTATTTATCAATCTTAATAAATTTACAATCGAAAATATTTTTTTCCTACTTATATATATCGTAAAAACTTAATACCGAAATAAAAAAATCAAAAATAAAATTATCAAATAGAATAAATTATTATATTGGAGAGAATGAAATCACTATTAAATTTTAAATATTATCAAAAATATTTTTTTAATAGTTATTAGATTTTAATTAAAAAAATCTTCAAGAACTCAGCAACATTTTTTTTATTTTAATTTTTGAAGTTCCTCTGGAACTCAATTACAATTTTTTTATGCAGTTCTTCGGAAACTCAATCACAAATATTTTATTAATAAAAATAAAAATATTTGCAATATTGTTCGATCCTTCGAGGATGTTTTCGTACGTTATTCAGGAACAATATAAATTTATTATTTTATCTTTCATAGATACTTGATAAGTTCTTCAATAACTCTATAATAAACTATTAATTTACTATCCCCTTCAGGAATGCTTGATAAGTTCTTCAAGAACTTTATAATAATCTATTAATTTGCTATCTTTCAAGGATGCTTAGTAAGTTCTTCCAGAACTATATACCAAACACATTATGTTGCAATCTTTAAGAGATTATTGATAATTTAATAAATTATAGTATAGAAACTTACCACAAGTTATGAAAAATAAAAAGAATAAAATAATAACTGATATTACCTCTGATAGTTAATTCTTCAATTTTTGTACTTTAAAAATTTAGTAGAGTTTCGTGTTGATAACATGTTATATAAAATAAAGGGAAAAAAGAGAGAAAGATGCAAATAGTTATGTATTATTTCATCGGTGGAATTGTATACAATGAGATTGATCATATTTATAGGACATCATATATACAATATAACAAATACAAATTAATTAAATAAGGAATGAAGTTATTGAGAGACAAATCATCCAACTATTCATAACAAATTAAATATATTTGTGGTCTTCTTAAATATATTAAAATTCGTTTTTAGTTTTTTTCGAACTTTGATCCTCTAATTTTTTTTATCTATAATCGAGCTTTGTTCCCCTAAAGTTTTGTCTATATTATTATCCCTCTAGTTAACTTTTTTTTGATAGAGGATGACCTGACACACTATGTGATAAATTTGAAGAATTTCTTTTTTCACCCTATGCTTTTTTAATGCACCACGCAAAATTATAAAAATACTCTTAAAAATCAGAACTATTTTTCTGGTGTGCACCCACACACATAATTCATTCACTTTTTGAGATTCGTTCTATTTTACTATAAAATTATTTCGAGAAATACATTTTCACAAATTCCCAAAAATATATTTTGGGTTAGAAGTTGTTTGTGTCATGTCCACCTGATTATTACTGACTTTCGTCTATAGTGAAACAAATCACTCTTATAGAAACTTAGGTGGTCCACCATATTGATGACCTTATCAATGAATAAAAAACAAATCGAGTTCTTCATGAATTTGTGTTCTTTTTGATTGAAATTGTTTAAATTATTTGAACTATAACCTTGTGACTACTGATTATTGATGAAGCTTCCAAACCTTTTCAATTTTTTTCATGGTTGGTACTTGATTTTGTGTCTTTTGATGCTTGCAAATTTGAATCAAACATTTTCTTTTTTAATTAACTAAAACTGCAAAATACTTGTTCCTTTGATATCCTTGTAAATTTGCTTTAAATCTTATACAAGGATATTTTCGGAAGTGTATCCCTGTAAACTCCAAAAGCCAGTAATCAGGTGAACAAGCAACTTCATCAACAGTAATATACAAGAGTCATGAAGATAAAATGTAGTAGATATTGGAAATGTATTTCCGGAAAAAAAACCGGAAATGTATTTTTGGAATTAATTAAGTTATAAGTGCTTCTGAAAATGCATTTTCGGAATTAATTAAAATTTAACTAAAAAAAGTGCGTACCGAAAATATATTTTTGATTCTAGGGAATATTTTAGAGATTGCGTAAGATGTTCCTTTTCAGTATAGGATGAAAAGAGAAATTATCTACATTTTTAATGTCTGACTGTATACATGATAATATGACAAAAATGATGACATGACACATCACATGATATTTTTTGAGTATTTTATATTAACTTTAAATGTATTTTTGTTATTATTATTATTATTATTATTATTATTATTATTATTATTATTATTATTATTATTATTATTATTATTATTATTATTTTCTTTTTAAATTTCATCTTTTTGATCTCTGTTCAATCTTTTTTTTAATTCCTTTCAGGATGACACTTGATTTTATGACGTGGTGATCAGTGATATTTACACAGTTATTTACCGTTGTTTTTAATTATATTTTATTTATTTTGTCAAGTGTTTTATTTTATGTTTCCGCATTTTATACTTTGGTTGTGTGTTTTTCCTATTCTTAGGCTCAGAGGAATAAATAGAGACAAATTAGTGCGAAAGCGCGCAAAACTCATATTTTCAGAGAAAGTAAAATATTCATGTACAGGAGGCCTGGCATGGCCACCCGTCTCACCTGACACGGGCCATGTAAGGGTGAAGGCTAGGACGAGACAAAGGAAATGGAAGTCAGGGGTCCAACACGAGCGTCCATGTCAGCTGACACAGCCATTGTCGGGAGGTCTGTATCGGAAAATTAAAAGACAAATTCCCAAAGGTCTAACACGGGCGCCTGTGTTTCCTGAAACGACCCGTGTTGTGGTACGACACTGATTTCAAGATTTGTTGTTATTTTGCTCAATAGTTGGCCTGCGAGGGTGTTTTGGATATTTCCAACCGACCTAAGTGAATGTTTGCTATTTAGATGAGTTTTGAAGAAGAATTAAGGACTTTTGTTGCAGAGAATGAATTCGAGAGTCTAGGAGTGAGGATATGAGATTCTTGAAAAACAGAGATCTTTCATGAGCGAACACGATTGAAGACCAAAGTTCCTTTATCATCTGTAATATTTAATTCTTATATTTTTGTAATTCTCGTGAACAATATGAACGACTAAACCCCCCAATGCTAGAGGGGTGTCTCTGATTTGACCCTGTAAACGATTTTAATTTCTGAATTTCTTTAATACAATAGTCATCTCTATTCAATTTAGTTGTACAATATTTTTATGCTTTCCTGATCGGGAAAATTAGGATTGATTTATGTTAACAATCAGCCGAACCGCGGTTGTTAAGGTTTTTATACGGTTAGGCTATAATAGATATCACCTAAGACTAGGGATACCCTATAGTTACCAGATAACTCTTGATAAAATAAAGGCTTGACTCCATCAGAAATCTCTAAGGACTTAGGATTTAGGATGAAGGTTCAAAGGTTTTCCCACTAAGGACTTAGTGGAAGATAACCTAAAGGGCTGATAATTGAAGGATATGAACTTGTTGAAGAGATCAGGATTCAAGGTAGTTACAGGGCAAATTATACACATTACCCTAGCATGCTCCTCATATCTGTGAAAAATCCATTTTGTATTTCTGCTATTTGTTAAGTTACAATATCAAAATCAAAACCCAAATTAAGTTTTTGTTTAATTGAACGTGAATTTAACTCGATAATTGTATGCAAACTTTGAGATCGACATTTGGGGAATTTTCCCTATTATTACTACATCGGTGAAAGTAATACACTTATTATTTTTCCCATCAAGTTTTTGGCGCCGTTGCTAGGGACTGCCTAGTTATTGAGTGTGATTTGAGTTCAATTAGAATTTTGTTGCTCTGCAACTAAAATTTCTTTTTTGTAATTTTTATATATATTTTTGTTACTACTGATTTCTTCTAACCTTTGCATGCGAGGAGAACCCTCAACTGATTTTCCTTTTGACGCAAAAATTGAGAGAACATTGCACGCAAGACTAAGACAAACTAGATTAGAAAGAATGGACTCCAAAGAAGAGAAAATCTCTGTCCATTTATATTCAGAGTCAGAGGAAGTAATTATGGCTGAAGATCCACCAGAGAGACTTCTTGGTGATTATGGTGGGACAAATGCACCGGGTGGCAGGTTGATAATTGTAAACCATCCGGTGAATGTGCCAAATTTTCAACTGCATCCGAGCATAGTCAATCAGCTTGAGAGAAAATCTTTCACCGAAAAGGTCAATGAAGATGCCAATAAACACTTGCAGATATTTTTGACTATGAGTACCACATTGAAGATTGATGGGCATACAAAGGAAGTAGAGAAACTCCGAATGTTTTTGTTTAACTTATCTTAAGACGCTGAAGAGTGGTTTAACTCATTACTTGCTGAGAGTATTAATACTTGGGAAAAATGGAGAAGATTTTTCTTGACAGATACTTTCCTGCTCTTGTTTACATTCGCAAAAGATACGACATTGTGAATTTTAAGAAGAAAGATGAAGAGTCGCTAGGTGATTCCTATAAGAGATTCAAGAGGTTGTTGGTAGCTTGTCAAAATCATAACATGGACCAAACGGAACAAATGCAGATGTTTGTGAATGACCTAAGAATAAAGACAAAGCAACTTACTGATACAATTGTCGGTGACTGATCCAAATTTACAACAACCACTGGTGTGAAGAAGATTATTGAAGCCATTGCTACAAATGAGCATCTGGAGCTATATGACAGAGTTGTAAGCAAACCAGATGGAGTGACTAATTTGAAGTTGAAAGTGAATAAGTAACTAAAAATTAAAGAGGCTATTGCTGCTGAAGTTGAGAAAAAGATGAAAGCAATGAACATGGGTACTTAACAGGTAGCTCAAGTTCAATAGGCACACAAGACAGGTTGTGAAACATGTAGTGGACCACACATGACTATCCATTGTATTGCAACTCCACAACAAATTGAGGAGATAAAATTTTTGAATCAGAATAATCCGTATTCTAACACCTATAATCCTGGGTGGAAAAATCATTCTAACTTCTCTTGGAAAGATCAGTAGCAACAAGCTCCACAAAAAGCAGAATGAGAGGTGGCTATTGAAAAGATGGCTGCCCACACCTCTCAATTTCAAGAAGAGACAAGGAGTAATTACAAAAATACCACAACTTCAATAAAAAAATTGGAAGTTCAAATGGGACAAATTTCATAACAGGTAGCGCTGCGAGGACAAGAAAATCAGAAAAATCATGAGAATGTTAATGCTGTCTCAACAAGGAATGAGAAAGCTGCTGAAGAAAAGAAAGATGAGGTAAAATTTGATGATAATATCATATAAGTAGATCTAGAAGTGAGAGAGAACAAGAGAAAATAAGAAGAAGTGGTATCACCTGTGAAGCCAGTTGAAGAGAAAACTAAACCAGCGATCAAGTTGTCGTATCTATTTCGAGTGGCAAAGAAGGACACGAAAGAGAAAAAGTTTGATAAATTTTTCCAGTTGTTCAAAACGCTAGAGATCAATATACCATTCTTTGAAGCACTCGAGAAAATGCCTTTGTATCAGAAATTCATGAAGGAGGTATTATCAAAGAAGAGATCAACAGGAAAGGGATCAGTACCCTGTGATGAGAAATTGTGTGTAATTGCACCCGAGAGAAAAATACCTATCAAGCAGAAGGATCCAGGGTCAGTTGAAATACCATGCACCATAAAAGACAAAACTTTCAATAGGGTTCTGGTTGATTCGGGGTCTAGTGTGAGTTTAATGCCATTATCGATTTCCAAGAAGCTCGGTATTGAGAAGATAAGTAGGAGTTGGACAAAATTGAAATTTGCTGATCACACCATCAAGAAATCATATGGGATAGATGAAGATGTATTAGTAGAAATTGACAAGCTTGTTTTCCCAGTTAATTTTCAGATCATGAACGTACCTGAAGATGAAGAGACTCCTATCATTCTTGGTCGATCATTTATACTGACTAATTGATGCAATTTTGATATCAAGGAAGGTAATCTGACACTAAAATCATTTGATGAGGAGATAACTTTGAAGGTGTTGGAGATCAAAAAGCTGGGTGTAGATGAAAAGAATTAAACTTCAACTAGTATGATCAAATTAGCAGGAGACAACAAAAGTTTGAAACCACCCCCAGAAAAAGTCTCCAGCATAAACTCTCAGGTAGCATCAGCTCCAATGTCTGTCAAAATTCCTAAGTTCATTCAAAAATCCAAGAAGAAAAAGAAAAAGGAACATCAAAGAGTAGATATGGAAGACGGGGGCGACTTAAGGCAAGGAATGGTTCATACTTATGAGCTAAATGAATTCAGGGTTGCGAAAAGAGCAAGTAACAAGGTGTGGAAGAGGCAATACCCCCATAAGGGGATGAACCGTTGAGCCATGTGAAGTTAAACGAAGCGCTTCGTGACAGGTAACCCATACTTTTAATAACTTAGTTTTTCTTTTTATGTTTGTTTCATTTTGTCAGCAGGTAATAAAAAGGGAGTCTTACTGGTGAAAGCTAGGAGGCAACAACATGTGTTGTATTTCCCTCTGTGAGTCACCTTCCTCGAGCTTGTTCTAAAACATTGGGGTCAATGTTTAGTTCAAGTTAGCGGCGGGGGGTTCTTTTCATTTTGAATTATTTGTTGGTTCTATGCTAATTGTTGTGTAAATCCACGAGTTGAAGTCCTTCCCAAATTTTGTCAAGTTTTTTTATTTTGTTCAAGAACTTGTTTCTCATAGAGTTCAAGAATAGTATATAGAGACAAAAGGATAATTGTTTAAGGGTAAGAAGTTCGGAAGAACATGACAGGGATACGAGTCTAACGTGTATATTTGTACCATGGTACTTGAATCCTGTGAAGTACTCCTTGAGTAGTTTATTTATACAGTCTGGAATAATCTTGATTCACATGCAAGTAGGATGGATTGAGAAATAAAGAAAGCTGGCACCAAATAATGAAAAGGAGGTAAAAGGAAACTGACTCGCTAATTGGGTAGCCCTTACCAGGTTATTTATCCCAAAGGGAGTTGATCCACAAACGTCGTCCAAAAAGGACAATATACAACTACAAAGTTTGAAAATTTCACCGGTAATTAAAAGTAGAAAATGCTACTCATTTGGTGCTGAAATAACATGAAATCTTGATTGTCTTGTGCATGTGATGATTATCATTATTCACATTATTTTAATTTGATTGTCTGAATGAAAGAGGAGAAAAATCAGAAAGAGACATAAGTACAAAGTATAGTTAGAGAGGTATCCAAAAAGGAAGGTTGAGATTGAAAGGTTCTTACAAAAACTTTCCGCGTCATGTGAATGCCAAACATACTACGTTTTGATCAATTAGAACATATGTCTCACATATGAGTACCGGGCTGCTTTGATTTTAATGAGTTTTTGTAATGGTCGATTGAGGTCAAGCAACGATTTAAGTTTGGGGGAGTTTGATCAGTGATATTTACACAGTTATTTACCGTTATTTTTAATTATCTTTTCTTTTTTTTGTCAAGTGTTTTACTTTATGTTTCCGCATTTATGCTTTGGTTGTATGTTTTTCCTGTTTTTAGGCTCAAAAGAATAAATCGAGACAAATCAGTGCGAAAGCACGCAAACTCAGATTTTCAGAGAAAGTAAAATATTCATGTACAGGAGGCCTAACATGGGCCATGTCAGGATGAAGGCTAGGACTAGACAAAAGAAATGGAAGTTAGGGGTCTAACACAGGCGCCCATGTCAGCTGATACGACCTGTGTCAGGAGGTCTGTATCAAAAAATAAAAAGACAGATTCCCAGAGGTCCAACACGGGCGCCCGTGTTGCCTGACACGGCCCATGTTAGGGTGCGATACGGATTTCAAGATTTGTTGTTATTTTGCTTAATAGTTGGCATGCGAGGGTGTTTTGGGTATTTCCAGCCGATCTTAGTGAATGTTTGCTATTTAGATGAGTTTTGAAGAAGAATTAGGGAATTTTGTTGCAGAGAATGAATTCGAGAGTCTAGGAGTTAAGATATGAGATTCTTGAAGAACAAAGATCTTTCATGAGCGGACGCGATTGAATACCAATTTTCCTTCATCATCTGTAATGTCTAATTCTTATATTTTTGTAATTCCCATGAACAATATGAACGGCTAAACCCCCAATGCTAGAGTAGTGTCCCTGATTTAACTCTGTAAACGATTTTGATTCCTGAATTTCTTGAATACAATAGTCTTCTCTATTCAATTTAGTTGTACAATGTTTTTATACTTTTCTGATCAGACAAATTAGGATTGATTTACGGTTAACAATCAGCTAGACCGCGGTTGTTAAGTTTTTTTTGTACGATTAGACTATAATAGATATCACCTAGGACTAAGGATACCCTATAGTTACCAGATAACTCTTGATAAAACAAATGCTTGACTCCATCAGAAATCTCTAAGGACTTAGGATTTAGGATGAAGGTTCAAAGGTTTTCCCACTAAGGACTCAGGGGAAGATAACCTAAAGGGCTAGTAATTGAAGGATATGAACTTGTTGAAGAGATCAGGATTCAAGGTAGTTATAGGGCAAATTATACACATTCCCCTAACATACTCCTCATATTTGTGAAAAAACCATTTTATATTTCTGCTATTTGTTAAGTTACAATATCAAAACCAAAACCCAAATTAAGTTTTTGTTTAATTGAACATGAATTTAACTCGAGGATTGTCTGCAGTCTTTGAGATCGACATTCGAGGAATTTTCCCTATTATTAATACATCAGTGAATATAATACACTTGCTATTTTTCCCATCACGTGGCCATGACATAACATTGTATATGTGGCGCTACGTCATAAATTGTCTATCACATCATATTTTCAAATTAAAAAATTTATTTAAAAATATTATTATTGAATATAATTAATAATTAAAAATTAAATAATATTTATTGATGTTACGTTTAAGATTGACAATGAAACGAACCAACTCGAATATTATTTGAAATTTAATTCGACAACTAAATCATTGAGTTTGATTCATGAACTAAAGAAGTTGATATAAGCAAAAAAAAAACTAAGTTTGTTACTTATATAAGTTAAACTTGAACTATGTATAGTTCGACTCGTTAGATTTATAAATAAACTCGAATAATAAGTTTAAAGACTTACTCTAAATCTTATTTATCTATTTTCTTTTAATCTAACTATTTTAATCGATCATTTATATTATCAAGTAAACAAAAATATTTCTAAAAATAATTATACAAATAAAATCCAAATCATATAAAGAAAGATTATATATATGTCGACTAAAGATTAAACTTTATATTAAATAAAATAGTAAATTACAATTTTAGTCCTCTTATTATTATATCTGTAATTTTTTTTAATATGAACACTTTTTTATGATATGGTATGCTAATTATTGATTTTTTATTATTCAAGTCATTTTGTAAATCAATTAAAATAAATTATAATTTTTTAATGAAGTGAACAAAGTTTAAAAGAAATTGTTTGGGCCTAGCCCAACTTTTCGACCACAAGCTCACACTAATTATTGTTTGAATGTCTTAGATAAACACTCAAAGTAAATGTAATAAGAGAATTTCTTTTTCCACTTCTATGTTTTTTTTAAGGTTTATGACAAAATTTAAAATATCTTTAGATTTCGGATGTACGTATCTGAATGGATTCTTATTCCACAAAAATTTATGAAAAAAGTATTTTCGAATGTGTCTCTGAATAAACTTTTCTTTTTTACGAAAAAAATGGTTTTAGATATACGTTAATTTTATTATGTTATAAAAAATTAAAAATATAATTAAAAATCAAATAAAATAAAATAAAGTGTTTATAAATTTTTTCAGATTTTTTTCGAAAATGTGAAAATAGAAAATAAATCAAATAAAATAGAAAAACAAAGATTGACACGATAAAATTTTAATTTATAGTCGATTTTTTAGATAACCGAGTTTTTTATGTTAGGTTGTGTAAAAGTCAGAGACATAGAATTTCAAGGTCTAGAATATCGAAATTATTTAGTTATATTTTATTTTGTTATAAAATATATCAATTAATACAATTGATACATCTTGATTTTAATTAATATAAATATTAAAATATTTTGAATATGTATATTCGAAAATCTATGAAAATAAAATATTTAGATACTTCATATCCGAAAACCTCTAAAACTAAAATATTAAATACATTCGAATATGCATATCTGAAAAATATTTTTGAATTTTCAAAAGAGTTTTTTATCGTATAAGAGTGCATAAAAAAATTCTCATGTAACAAAAAAAAAAAAAAAACAATGTGGGATTTGTTTTCTTTGTCTAAGCATATTACGCCATTAATGCAAGCATGATCTAAAGCAAACATACGATTTTGAGTGACTTGCTAACTCCAAAATCTGCAACTTTCGGATTCCTAGAATCATCCCAAAGAATATTTCTGTTATCTTACTCATTTGCATTTACAATGAAGAAACTTTTAAAGTTACTCAGCAACACTAAAAGAAAGTGACACCAAAAGAAACTGACATACATTAGTAAAGATATTTTTTGATTAAGTAAAATGAGTAAGGTTATCTAAATATTTAGAATGAGATATTTTCTGTTATCTAGATAAGTTTGTCATAAGATAAATTTTCAATTTTTTATGCACAATGGCGGTATGACAGCTAAAGGTTTGTTTTTTCAATGGTTGATATATTCAATTTACTATCATTCATTAGTCCGATAGGAGCTTAAAATTCAATATTGGTTGCATGTTATATGATGTTTTATGAAGTTTAAATCAATGCTTTTTTTTTATATATATATTTTTTGGGACTGAAAGTTGCTTACTTTGGAGTTAGTAAGTCACTCAAAATCATGTTTACTTTGGATCATGCTTACATTAATGGAGTAATATGTTTAGACGAAGAAAACAAGTCCCATATTGTTTTTTTTAGTTTATTTTGAGTGTTTATATAGGATACCCAAACATTAGTTAGTGTGAGTTTGTGGCTTGTAAAAATGGGCTAGGTTCAAATAATTTCTTTTAAAATTTGTCAATTTCATTACAAAATTATAATTTGTTTTAATTTCTTTACAAAATAATATGGATAATAAAAAAACTCAATAATTGAGGAGAATATTTACAAATTGGCATTAACACTTCTAGAAGTTTCCACAATGCATTTGAATCATTAAGAACTTCCATTACACCACCTTAATTCAAATGCTCCAAGTTCTTCATGCACAAGCTCATCACAAGCTTCTTGAACACCACATTTGTTACACCTTTCGTTAACAAATCCTCAACTTGTTCTTCACTTCGACAGTATCCTAATGTCAACTGGCTTTGATTCACCAGATCCCTCAAGTAATGAAACCTCATCTCAATATGCTTGCTCCTCCTATGTGCAATGAGATTCTTAACAAGGTTAATGGATGAAACATTATCAACCAAGAGTGTGACAACTTCTTCAATCTTGCTGCCCAACTCTTCAAGCAGATTCATAAGCCACACAACCTGACACACACAATGACACAATGATATACTCGGCCTCACAATAAGAGAGTTTCACCATACGTTCCTTTTTAGAACACCAAGATACTGACGCTCCTCTGAACATAAAGATATAACCAACCGTAGACGTTCGACCATCCTTATCTCTGCACCAGTTGAAATTCATGTGACCGAGCAAATCCCATTTTCAGCCCGTATCAGCTGTGGGAAAGAGAATTCCGTAGCCAAGAGTTCCTTTGACGTATCTTAGGACCCTCTTAATTACTGCCAAGTGAGATACATTCAGTCTCTCCATGAAACTACTCACAATACCGACACTAAACATAAAATCTGGCCACATATTGCACAAGTAACGTAATGATCCAATCAATCTCCTATATTGCATTTATCCACGTTCTGCTCATCATCACTTTTGAACATCTGCAACCTCGCTTCAACAGGTGTATTGGCAACATTATAATGCTCCATATCACACCTTTTCAAAATCTCAAGAGAATACTTTCTTTGATGCATGAACAATCTCAATTTTAACTCGTGGAACTCTGTGCCAAGGAAGTAAGTCATAGTGCCAAGGTCACTCATTTCAAACTCCTATATAAGCTCACTCTTGAACTTATAAATACTCAATTCATGGCTTCTCGTGATCAATAGGTCGTCCACATATAAGCAAAGTATGTTCACATCTTTGCTTGCATCCGTTTTCACATAGACACCATATTCGGAAACAAATTTCTTGAAGTCAATATTAACTAGGAAACCATCAATGCGTTTGTTCCAAGCTCTAGGAGTTTGTCTCAAACCATAAAGAGCTTTCTTCAATTTGTAGACCCTTCCCTCTTGATTTATCACCACAAAACCAGAGGGCTATTTTACATAAACTTCCTCCTCAAGTGGACCATTCAAAAACGCGAATTTCACATCCATTTGATAAATTGATCAATTGTTATTATTCACAATACCAATAACTAGCCGTATGGTTTCTATCCTAGCAACAAGTGCAAACACCTCATAAAAGTCTATACATTCTCTTTGCAAAAATCCCTTCGCAACTAGTCAAGCTTAAACTTGACTATTTCACCTTTTGGATTCGCCTTCACTTTATAGATCCATCTCACTCCGATTGACTTCTTTTGTTTCGGTAGATTAACCAACTCCCAAGTACTATTTTTCTCAATCGATTCCAGCTCCTCTTTCATCACACACACCCTCTTAAGATCGCTTAATGCCTCTTCCGTGTTAACGGGCTCAGATTCGGCCGTAAGCGTAAAGTGAATAAGATCACCATCATCATTGATCTCATTATCATGGAATACTTTGAAATCTTAGAGTCTCTGAGGCAAACCTCTTCGCCTAGTTGGTCCTCTACTGTATTCACTTATTTCAACTTCGACCGACTGCTATTCAGAACCTGCAAAATTCTGAAAATTCTGATTTTCCTACTGGAAATCGATTTCAGCTCCACCATAATCAGTTCCAGGAGCCTCATTATGCAAGAATCGCGATGGAAATCAATTCCCCTCATCTTGGAAATCGATTTCTGCACCTGTCATGCCTGGTTTTCTGCTGTCAAACAACCTTACCTCATCCACGACCACATCTCGACTTATTAAAATCTTATTGCTTTTCACATCAAATAATTTGTAACCTCCGATAGGATGATAACTAACAAGCAACATTATCTCACCCTTGTCATCCAACTTCTTTCGAAGTTGACCCGAAATGTGTCAAAATGCTACCGAACCGAAAACTCTTAAATGACTTAAACTTGGTTTAAATCTAGATAATACCTCTTTTGGAGTCACCTTATCCAACTTCTTTGTAGAGCACCTATTCAATAAATAGGTGATTGTAGAAACAACTTCTCCCCATAGTTCCTTCGGCAAGCCTTTTCCCTTCAACATGCTATAAACCACATTCATTATCAAACAATTTTTCCTCTCGGCAATACCATTCTGTTGAGGCATATAGGGTGACACAATCTCACGCACTATACTCTCATCATCATCATAATAACTCCCAAACTCATTCGAGGTATAATCACCTCCACCATCCATTTTGAGAATTTTAATTATGTGACCACTTTGTAGCTCAAACATGGACTTAAACTTCTTAAACACATCAAATACCTCATCCTTTCTCTTGATTAGGTATTTCCACAGGTTCCTACTAAAATCATCGATAAATGTGACAAAGTACCTATTGCCACCATACATGTCGACTTTAATTGGACCACACACGTCGGAATACACCACATCAAGGTGATGTTTGATCCAATGACCTACATCCTTGCTGAAGCTACTCTTGTTCTGCTTCCCTTGGACACACTCTTAACATATCTCAACTGGAACATTTATTTTTTGCAACCCGATTACCATACCATTCCTTTGTAATGCGCTGAGGTCTCGAAAATTGAGATGTCCAAGATGATAGTGCCACAACCACTCATTATAAATTTCCGCTGTATCAAGACACCTATATGAAGCGACCGACAAAAAAATATAGAGCCCCACCGAAATTTATTTATCCCGAAGGAAGGGGAAATATCGAGAAAACCCCAAGAGGATGGATAAGATAGTTTTGCAACCAAAGGAGAGGGTACGTAAGTCGATTATGCGAGGGGAAGGTATTAACACCCCTCATATCCATTGTACTCAACGAGATCCATTTTGATTGTTTGCTTCTAAGGGTGTGTCTATCTATAACTATACTTGCTAAGGATAATGTAATGGTTTTTATTAGTGCGTTCATGAGGGTCTCACAACCCTTTGCCTACGTATCCCGTGAAGGAATCATAATACCGTAGTTCCTATAGAAAATTTTAGTTTGTTGGTATTTTTTAGTGGGCGACGTTAACGCACTCATTCTAGAAATAGGCACGGCCGATATCGCGGTAGAACGAAGATAACATACCCTTTTGAGGAGATCTTTGATTTGTTGAGTGTTTTTGTTAAGTGTGAATGAGTTTGAATAATGATTAAGTGTTTTCGGATTTTTGAATAAGGAAATAAATTTTTGTTTTAATTTACAAAAGAAGAAAGAGTCTAAAGGGAGACTAAAAAACCTAATTGTTGTCATACAAGGCGTGAACTTAAAGTTGGGATGAAGGGAGAAAATCTACCTAAATTAGCATGCGAAGTTTGGCCTAGGATTGAGTTTAAGGGAATTACCTAGTGTTGTCATTCAATTAAAATAGAAACAATATCCTAAGATTTATCATGCTAAGGTTTAAAACCTAAAGTCCAACGCGAAATGATCGAAATGAGATTTCAATCGCTTCATGGCATTCCTAAGGGAACCTGCTAAGAAGCAATATAGCAACTATCAAAGTAAAGGAAAGTACTACTAATATTTGTTTTGTGATCATTTTCAAGTAACTAAAGTAAACTCAAGAGTAGAATAAAATTCTAATATTTTTGTGATTTTCATCATATAAAGAAAATTAAAACCTAATTCTAATATTTTTTGTGATTTTATCATCTAAAGAAAATTAAAATCTAATTCTAATATTTTTTGTGATTTTTGTATGAATTTTGAATGAAATAAGCCTAAAAAGAGTTAAACTTGAAACTTAGAAATTAAAGGAAAAAAAAAGGCAAAGTCAGGGATTGAACTCATGTCCCCTAAGTTATAACTCTCTTGCATTCCCACTAAACCAAGTTTATTTTTCTGTTATATTCATAATTTAACTAAAATACAATAAAGTTTGGGTTAAAAGGGGATAAAAAGCAAAATAATGATAAAAGTGTCCCAACAGGTCTCGAACCCAGGACCTCACAAATACAAACACACACACACTAACCTTTGCGCCATGCTGTTCATTCGTGAATATAACCATTCAGATTATTGAAGTAGCAAAACAATTATTGAGCTTAAATGGAGATAAAATGCAAAATAGTGGTAAAAAAATTCTCCAATGGGTATCGAACCCAGGACCTCACACATATAAGGCTCACGCTCCAACCACTGCACCATGTTGTTCAATCGTTATACTCACATTTCAAAAATAATAAAAGGTAAAAAAAAGAATGAATGGGCTCAGTTGGGGGAATCCGGTCCAGGTTAGGCCCAAATGGGAATTGAGATTAAAAAAACCCTAGATCTAAATGCCGGACAAAATTGCCCGCTCATCATCCTAATTTCTCTTCCACGCCTTTTTTCTTTCTTTCCTCTGTTATCATCTTTCACACTTTACTCTCTCTCGACCTCAAATCTCTCTCACGCTACCCTCTCTCTTTCTCTCGACCTCAAATATCTCTCATGCTACCTTCTCTCTTTCTCAATAACCCTCTGTTCATCCTCTTCATTTATTCTCTTTGTCGAACAAAAAACAACAACATCATCATCTCCATTTATCTTAATTCTCAAATTCGTTTCCTCAAATTATTCCTTAAACCTTCTAAATCTACATCAAAGCCAACCCTAGAAGTCTTAGAATCTCAATCAAATGGTGATAAAGCCTAATTTCTTATCAAGCCTATGGGGGGAATGTTCAAAGAAATATTCTCTACACCGTGGTGTCAAAAATGAGCGAAACCACTTACCATCACGAAGGCGACAGCGGATTCGACCACATCTTCTTTAGGTATGCTAACTTAGAATCTCTTATTCTTCTAACATTTCTGCTTTGTGTCTGTTGTTGTTTTGTTTGATGGCGTTGTAGTAAATGGAGTGATACATGAGGAGTATCATTAAAGTTGTTGTTGTTGTGTTAATGATTGAGAGTTTGATTTAGAGGTATATAGGGTTTGAGCAGATGTTGAGTGAGAATTTCAGAGGGATGAGTTTTTATGCGATCTATGGAGTTACTATAAATTATGGTTTTGAATGTAGGAGGAATGTATTTGTAGGGTTATGTGAGGTATGCAGAAGGTGGGTTCTAAGGAGTGAGGTTTGTGGTTATTTTACAGAAGGTTGGCGAGTTTTTTATTGTGGAAAGCTTAGGTATGGTGAAGGTTATGAGGAAGCTCGAGAGGATTATAAAGGTTTGATGTTGGAAGGGGGTTATGCAGTAAAGAGAGATGGATGCTGGGATTGTGTTAGCAAAAGGTTTGAGCAGGTTAAGGTGTTTTTGGAAGGTTGAAGAGTATATTTTTCTGTGCGTTTTCTAGGTCTATTGTCAGTTTGTTCTTGGTGTTTTTCTCTGATTAAAGTCCCAATTTATAGTGCATAATGACAACATTAAGTGGGGAAAATGGGATGAATTTGAATTGTTTTGGTATGCTATTTGTGATACGGTGGGAGAACTAACTTGGGTGTTTTGCATTTTATCGCAAATGTTGCGGTTAGTAAGAGTCGCCACTGACTATTCTTTTATCCAAAAGGAAAGGTGAAAAAGCACAGGAAAGACCTTTGAGATTATTTCTTGAGTTCGGGGGGGGGGGGGGGGGTAGATTATGAAAAGGGAAGGTATTAGCACCCTTTTCATCCATGGTTTTCCATGGGCTCTTAGTTACTTGATAAATCACTTGCTTTTGTTTGAAATTATGTTTTGTGTGGTTTTGAAATTATTTTTGAAAAGAGGCCATTGTTTAGGAAAACTTTGTAATGATTCTCGTTCATAAGAATGTATACAAAGATGTTGATCTTTTGAAAAATGTTTTCAAATTTGTAAGATGTTTTGAAAGTGTAGGTGTTTGTTTTGAAAATAGCAAGGATGTTTTATTTTGAAAGTGAGCAAGTAACTAGGGGCATTCTACCTACTCAAAAGTCTTTCATGTTCATTTCCTCTTTCCTTTGACATTGTTATCTTACCATTGATTTGGTAAGTTACCCTATCTTTGGATGTAAACGGGATGGACGTGGGTCATTGTATAATCATGATTAGCAATGTTGCAAGGTATCTTAGCATTTTTCTTTAGGGACTAAGATTATTTTGAAAGGCAACTTTTGATAGCGTCATCGAGGGACTTTGATCTTGTATTTTTGCTTGTTTTTGCTAAGATACCTCACATGCATAATATGGCCATTTTTATAAGGCAACCAAGTAGATTTTACCCTAGGGGTGCTTGTGTGCAAGTGTATTGACTTTCATGCTTTGTTTAGTCTTTGATTAGGGTTTACTACTTGTTGATTTTATCTTCTCATACAAACCCTAATTACTAGCATTTATATAAAGCGATAAATTGCGAAAAGTAAAATTACTACGCTATTACATCATTAGGGGAGGGGGTATACAAATTTACAAATGAGGATTACAAGAAAATTAAACCTAATTATCTATTACAACCATATTGAATATTGTACAAAATTGAAAATAAAATGCAAGAATATAAGTGGAAAAAGAAATGATTTTTGTTGTTTTTATGAAAGGGTTTTGTCTTGACCTAAATAAAGGAAATGATTAATTAAAATTAAATAAAATTAATTTAAACTAATTAAGAAAAGAAATTAACTTAAAAAAGGATTTTTTAGGGTTTTTTATGAAAAAGTTTTAAATTAAAGAAAATAAAATGAAGATTAATTAATTAAAATAAACCTAAGTTCTAATTAATTTTAACTAAGAAAATAAAATAATATACTAATTTAACCTAAGTCTAACAATTAATTATTTTAAAAAGAAATTAATTTGTTTAAGAAAGTGTTTTTTAGTCTTTTTTTTTTGTTTTATAGAGAAAATAAAATATATAAATATAAATAATAAATAAAAATAAATTTGGATTTTTTTATGATTTATGAAAATAATAATAGGAATAATAATAATAATAATAATAATAATAATAATAATGAAGAAAAATAAAATAAAAATAAAAATAAGTCAGGGAGGTGAATTAGTAATGCAAGAGGTGTTGTGAAGAAAAAAAGATTAGGCCCACAATAAGCCCAGGCGCTGCAAAAAACACACACAAAAAAGTCAGAAAATAGTGAAAAATAACAAAAGGTCACGCTGGGGCTTGAACCCAGGACCTAAGGGTGACAAGCGCGCGCTTTAACCACTGGAGTGGTGATACATCTGTTAACTTATGTGAAAGGATAAATACATGACACAAAACGCGCTCTGATTACACTTCATCTTCAACCTCCAGCTAAAGGACCTGTATCTTCTTCATCTCTCAACATAAATGAAAAGTTCAAACATGAAAGTTGTGGCATTTCTTCCCACGAATCCAACCATGTAAATAACTTAAGCTGACAGTCAAAGATGAATGAGAATTTTTCTGGCCCTAATTTAAAACCTAAAAAACTCAGTAAACTTCAACTCTAAAATTCTCTAAGCTCATGCCATATAAATGCAAACTATGGATATGTACAGCTTCGTGAGACTAGTATCTACATTTTATCTTCACAAATTAAAATCAAATGATGCCTGTATGAAGAGATAAAAGTTTGAAAACTTACCTCTTGCAGCTGGAGTCGTGTATGGAGTTTGAGCAACCTTTGTGATGGCCTAATGATTTCTGTAACTTGCCTGGACCTCCTTGAGTGTGTTCCAACTCCTACTTTCCTCTGAGGATGGCTGAAACTCCCAACTCAAGTCAAGTTGCAAGCTTCAAATTTGGAAATGATGGATAGTGATGGATGAGTTACAGTCAGGAAACAGGGGTCTGGATCACTTTGATATGATGTATATTAAGTGTTTGGATGGTTAAAACTCAATACGCACGAGTGGATTTGGAGATGGCTATGTGAGGTTCAAAATTGTCAAGTTATGGCAGACTCTGAGTTGCAGAGTTCTTGGGAGTGTTTTGAGGTCTTAGTATTCGTGTATTATGTTGCAATAGTCTTGTGTATATGTATGGAAAAGGTTAGAGATCAAATGCACTCAAGGTTTCTGAGTTCTAGCCTTTTGGCTCTATGACTTGCTTTTGAAGAAAAGTGAGAAGACAAAACTCAAAATATTGTACAAGCATGTTCTGAGCTCAAAGAGGCTTTAGACACATTTCTTTTGGTTTATAGGGGTTGTGTATGCAGAAAGAACAAGTGCAAAGCTCAAGAAGTTGACAATTGCAAAAGTAGTGCTTTATCAAAATGGAAATGGAAACTTTGTGCCATAAATGGAAATATAACTTGGATAAACGCTCAAGTGCTTGGATTAAAGATCTATCAGCTGTGTAAACATTTAATTATGGAGTGACAAACAAGTTTTAGGCATGCGAAGCAAATATTATGCAGCCTAGGCTTGGATTTGAATATTTGTTCATCATGAAATGACTTGTAATTCAAGTTTGAAAACCCTAACTCCCTCTCTTCGATTCTCCCTACTCAAGAATGATCTTAAGGAGTTCTTGGACATTTTGGAAAGCTTGTAATGTGATTTACAAGCCCTCTTTGAAACACTTTTGGAAATTCCCCTTGGAAATATATGAAAAGTGCCATGAAGTTAGGTCAAAATCCTAACTAAAACTAGGGCAAAATTTCACTAAGTGTTCAATTTCATGACCATGACTTTATGAATTAATAACTTGAGATCCAAGCATTTTTAGAAGAAGTTGTGTAAATAAATGTTGTAGATATCATGTATATCTATAACTTTCATGTTGAAAGTTTCTTTTGAATCCTCTTGCATCATGGTGAAAAATTTGCTCAAAGTTGTGAAAAAACATGAAGTTTTAAACACTTAGAAAAATTTCTAAGTTAGAAAACCTTGACTTTTCAAAATAAAATCTTGAATTTTTGATTTCTTGATGAATACATTTCATATTTTGACATGTTTTGATGAATTGTGATCTTTGACATTGGATTTTGACCAAAAAGTCAAAGTTTGACTTTTCAGTGTACATTTGACTTTTGATCAGGTGACTGAAAATTCACTATCAATCCAATTGATCTTGAGCAATGTTTTAGGTCATGCCATTAGGTCAAAATGATGCAATTAAACTCTTGAGATCATGCTTCAAACCAATTGACCATTTGCTAAGTCAAAAATAAGAAATTGTCCTTTCTCAGTCAAAACCCTAATTTTGACCATTTTGCCCTTTTGATGATTTGATCAAATTTCTTGAGGAATTGTGGTCCAAACTTGATCAAATGATACATATGAGTTTATAATGTTGATATGGATGAAAAATTACGAAGTTTGATTGTAAATTGGCCATAGTTGACTTTTTCTCTAATACAACTAATTTTTAGGTCAACTGCTCAATTAACTGAGCAAAAGTGTGATCCAAGGCTTGAAACTTGACATGAATAATCTTGGGGGTCCAAAATGATCCATAAAAATCACATGAAGCATTGAAAGTTCAATTATCCTTGTGCAATCCCAAATTCTAATTTTGGTCATCAATGCTTAAGGAGGTGTCTTGAGTTGATCAACCCTAGTGCAGTCTTGAACCAAGAGAGATATTTGTGAGAAAATAATTGATAAGTGAGAGGGAAAATTTTTGGGTACAAAATAATTCTAATGATTTTTAATGCAGTTTTTAGTTTGCTATTCTTGTGCAAGGTTTTGCAGCATTTGGACTATTCTGGACAACAACATAGCAGGGTCACAACTTTAGTGCAACAAGTTTTTGTTACATGATTTTAGAATGTTTTGTAGCAGGTGGATGCAGGGCTAGTTTTGTCTGGGTTTGACTGTTTTAATAGAAGGTTTTATAGAAGGCTGGGCAAAGGGTGTAACAGGTTTTGATTTGTGTTGAGAGCAGGGCTGTTTTGTGCAGATTTTGGCACAAATTTTGGACGGTTTTGCAGGGTATGCAACATGTTTTAGTTTATGTTGCAGGGATAATTTTCTTTGACATCAAGGTCATGTTTTGTTGTGAGTTTTGTTCAAGGATTTTGAGATTTATCCTGTAATATCTTTCTGATTTTTGCCTTTCTTATTTTCTCTGAAACTTCTGTGGCTTATATCTTATTCTTCTCTATGATTTCAGTTAAATTTCTGAAGGGTTTTTATGGTATTAAGGAAGATGGTGAATAGGTCTAGGGTTTGCCTCACATGAACTCTTCATTCAGGATTTTTCAAGTTTGGATATGTTCTGAACTTGGTTGTTGGTCCGGACAATTGCAATTTCAGTACTTGCTACTTTTGTGATGCTTTGTTGTTTTTTTCATTGAAGTGTATGCGGTAACTCGTCTCTTCTTATTGTGAACCAAACTTTTTTTTGTGATTTGCAATAGGAATATTCTTGGTCCAATGATAAAATCTGATTTTGTTTGCAAGATAATGAGGCCTTTGTTTGGCATATGATTGAATTCAAACTCTCCATGTTCTGATTCCTTCACAAAATCCCTAATGATGAATTGCAAAATACTTTCTTGGAAGATTTCTTGTCCATGACTCATTGATTGAACTTGTGATAACTATTTCCTTGTTTGTTTTCCATGTAATGTTGATGGATGATCTTGCAAGAGCATAGAGGAAGACTTGAAGAAGAAGTTATAGCAAGGCGTGAGAACAAGATGCTTGAAGATGGAGCAATAAGATTGAAGAATAATTATATTTTCTTTGTATCTTTAGAACAAATAAGAAACTTGTAAATTACATTTCAAATTTGTAATTGAACTTTGTACGACTTGAAGACTTAGAACTATTAAACTCGCATTCTTCTTGTAAATTGAACAATCTTGAGAATTTTAGGCCATGTTCATTTGGGAAATTCTTGTAAATTAGTGAAGTAATTGTCCTTTGCAACTTCAATTATACTTTGTAACTTGAAACCTCTTGATTATTGAATTGGTAATCATGATGTTGAAAGAAAATTCAAAAGTTCCATCTTGTTTGGAAAAATAACGAAGTGATTTCTTGAAAGAATGAGAAACTTGGGCATTCTTGCATTTTCCATGACAAAACTTGAAATATAGGCCATAGAGACTTGAATCATACTTGTATCTTGAAAACAAATCTTGGAACAACAACTTGCTGAATTATGAAATTAAGTTCTATTTGAAAAACTTCTTTAGTGAAGATTTAATGAAATTCAAAGTTTGAATCATCGTGATGCCCTATTTAAAGATTCAATGATGAAAAAAAAACTTGAAAATCACAAGAAATACTACCAATTTATCTCTAAATAGAACTTTTGAAAGAGAATAAATATCAAGACTTGAACTTGAACTCTTAAAAATTCCCAAAATGATGCACTCCAAAAGCCCAAAGATCTTCAACAACTCTTGCATAACAGACTTCAATATTCATCCTTAAAAGGATGACCCAACAAGTAATCCAAAAATCACTTGATCATAGAAACCCAGTCTTGATGAAAATGAAGCTCCCAATTGAAAGGGGCCAAAGCCCTATTTTCTGACTGAACAACTTAGGAGATGGTAACTGAAGAGAAAACCATGATTTTTAATCACACATAGGGAAATAAACCCTAATCCAAGATCTTGGTTAATTTGAATGAGAAATGGCCTTGTACATGGATGAATAAGAAACTCATAATAACCATACTTCAAAACCTAATTCCTCGTGTCCATTTCCCAAGGAGGAACCAAGGAAATCACCTGTAGAATGTAAAAGCCTCAAACCAAAATTAAACCCTAGTTATCACAACCATATGCTTTGAACCACTTCCTTGTTGAAATGAAGGAATGGTGTGTGAACGACCTAATGAAAATGATGCAAATGAAATGCAAAGCCTAAGCCAGATAAAAGTGAAAAGGGTAGGACAAATTTGGGATATGCTAACTGCCCCTATTTAATCGTCTTAAACCTGAAAGTGAGGTTGGCGTTAGCCTTTTGATTATTTAAGGTAGAAGAAAATTAAATACCAAGACCTGAAATTTGTCCTAGAGGATGGTGTAAATGTTATTTTTTATGATGTCTGCTGGGGATAGAGAAATCATTTTCTGGTGAACTGTTTATGATGGATAAATGTGGCTGAGTAATGATAGCTTGTAACAGGGTAACAATGCCAATACAAGGTTCTCAGGGAAGTGGGTGTTATAGTGATTGAAAAGATATGGCTGATGATGATGTTGTGCCTGAAAGTAGGATTAATAACAACATGATAACATAAAGACAATGGGTAAAATTAATGACAACGGAGAATCTATCGTGTAGGATTCGCGACCCAAAAATAAAGGCAAAGACAAATGGGTAAAATCAACGACAGTGGAGAATCTATCGTGCAGGATTCACAACCCAAAAAGAAAGGTAAATACAAACGGGTAAAATCGATGATAGTGGAGAATGTATCGTGTAGGATTTACGACCCAAAAAAGGTAAAGACGACAGGTAAAATCGACGACAGCGGAGAGCCTATCGTGTAGGATTCACAACCCAAGAAGAAAGGTAAAGACGACATGTAAAATCATAGACAATGGAGAATCTATCGTGTAGGATTCACGACCCAAAAATAAAGGTAAAGACGATAGGTAAAATCGACGACAACATATAATCTATCGTGTAGGATTCACAACCCAAAAAGAAAGGTAAAGACGACGAGTAAAATCGACAACAGCGGAGAATCTATCGTGTAGGATTCACGACTTAAAAGAAAGGTAAAGACAACGGGTAAAAACGACGACATCAGAGAATCTATCGTGTAGGATTCATGACCTAAAAAGAAAGGTAAAGAGGACGGGTAAAATCGACGACAGTGGATAATCTATTGTGTAGGATTCACGACCCAAAAAGAAAGGTAAAGAGGGGAGGTATCAAGACAACCCATAACCCACGCAAGATGATAAGAGAGGGTAGGATCTCAGGACGATCCGTGACCCAAGAAGAGGTAACATGAGGGTAAGATCTATGGACCACCTACGACCCAAGAAAAAATAACATGAGGGTAAGATCTGTGGATGACCTACGACCCAAGAAAAGATAACATGAGAGTAAGATCTATGGATGACCTACAACTCAAGAAAAGATAACATGATGGTAAGATCTATAGACAACCCATGACCTAAGAAAAGATTGACAAAGGGTATTGAGAGTTGGGAGTACAATGTACTAGCGCCGTGGCTATTTTTGTTTGTAATGATGGAAGTCAACTGGGAATTATGAGGTTGGTATTCTCTGTGGGGATATTTTACTGTTTTGAGGATTGATTTGGGCTTTCGTGCAAGATACCAAATCTGGCTTATATTTCATATGTATTTTAAATTATATGGCATAATGATCCATTTCAATGGATATGCTATGCATTTGAGGAGGAAATGTATTATGCATTGATGATTACTATATACAGAGTGCCAAATATTAGGCTCATCGAGGTCCGTTGCCCATTTCCTTGAGATAACAATACAAATTGGTGCTTGAAGACTAGAGAATTGAGTTATAGCCGTGTTGGGGATTGAATTGTAGTCTTGCTGGGGAGAAATAGGTTGGTATGATTTTCCCTACACCCCAGACTTCTTGTGGATGGCTGGGTAAAGACATGGATCTCTTCAAACGCCCCAAGTTTACTCAAGGTTGGAGAATCGTGTGCTCGACCATATGTAGGGGGTGATGATGATTTTGAGGACGTTAACTGAGTCAAAGTGACCATCATGATGTTTTGGCCTGATCGCATTTGTACGGATGACAGGAATTCGCTTGAGCAGCTTCACAAGTAAGGATGAGGAATGCTCCTGTCTGTAATGATCTCTTTGAGTGGAAGACTGGAAGGTTCATGTTATAATACGACACAAGATGGCATGCCCCAATATCTTAGGCCACAAAATAGACCGCCTCTGATCATGGATTCTTTGGAGAGATTTGTCGAATATCAATGTAACTGCCCCAGATTGAACAAATTCTGAATGGGTTACTCGGCCTGATTGCCCCAGATTGGAGCTTAAAGAGATTTATCGACATGATTGCTTCTGATTGGGACATGATAGCCTCTGATTAACAAATTTGAGGGAATGCCCCAAAATGAGACCATTCTTTGCTTTTCGACAGGTTCCTGCAGCAATTTATCCTTTGGGATAATCAGGGTTTCATTTGATGCTCATCGTGCAAGCTTACTTGATGTTCAAGCACTTACTCACATGCAAAGACTGTTTGCCTAAGAATGATAATTCTAATGCAAATCCTATGTTTGTCTTGAAGTTAAAAACTTTTATTCAAAAGATGTCGAAGCATCAATTTTTTTGTTTTTTATGAAAAGTTGGTGTGTTACCAACTCAATTTTTTTAGCACATCTCTTAGGAGTCAGGTTACCATATTCTCATCACAGTATTGCTTCGAATTAACCCATGCTTCAGTTAGGACTTGTAAGGATTGTAACATGGTCTGGTTCATGGTTTTAGAAAAAAGGATTTAAGGCTCAAAATTATTTGGTGCCCACCCATTCTTCATGATGTTCTCCATTCCTATGTCCAGTTAACTCGATACGAGCACTCGTCTCTCGAGAAGGGAGTTTATGACGGTTGAGGAACCACAGGGGTTTCTTGGACACGACAGTCACTAACTTTTTGTTCTTGGTGTCTGATCACACGACTTTGTTCTTTCTTGAGGATTTTTATTTCGTAATCCTTTCTTTTCCCTAATTTTTGCCTAGACAATTTTTCTTTTGAATTTGACTCTGAAATCCATCGGGATGCCTTAACTTTTTCCTAAGCGAGCTGTTTTTCAAGTTTCGACTCAACGGTGCTTTTTGTCTCTTTCTTTATGAAAAATTCATTTATCTTTGTGTTGTCTTCGATTTGTTGGAAGTGGCTGTGACTGCCCGAGTCCTTGATAGATGAGGGATAACCATTGTGGTATCATCATCTGTTGACCTTCTGATATGCGAGAGATACCCATGGGGATATCCTTCTCTTTGATTCACACTGCTGATAGATGAAGGTTAGCCACTGAGATTTTGACTTTCCCTAACCTTTTGATGGATAACCATTGGTGTATCCTTAGAGGCACACTTTTGATGAGTTATGAACACTCGATCATATTAACTAAAATCTACCCGCCCCAGGGTTAAAATTGAGGGTTTTTCTGCATAAAAGAAACTCCTACTTCAAGGATCGAAAGGGTTGACAAGGGTCTATCTCCCTTATATCTCCTATTTAGGGATTTGAAATAATGCCTGTACATCGTCAGCAGGGTTTTATTCAAAAGCACACCGTTTGAGAATCTAGGTGTCATATGTTTATCATCCTCCCTAGAGGTTTTGCCATATTAGTAAGAGTTAAGTATCAAAAGCACGTAAAATAATAAAAACGTAAATGAGTGAATACAAATGAATTAGTTTGAGACAAACATATTCAATGCATTGTGATTTAATATTAAAAAAAGCAAACAGTTTTGCATACAAGAAAGTACTGAACAAAACAAGAAATATTACAAATGATAATGCAAATGAAACTAGAAATTGCCATGTTGAGGAGGCTTCTTCAGGCTTCACTTATTTGAGGAGACGCTCTTTATACTCTTGACACCTGTCTCATCAAGAGGATTCAATCCATTATCAGACCCTTTGAAGTGAATATGATAGATTTGGTATCAAGGAGGTCCTTAACGATGTATTTCAATGCCCTACAATTCTCAAGTGTGTGTCCTGGAGCCCCTAAATGGAGTTCGCAACAAGCACCAACATTATAATCATGAGGAAGAGGATTTGGAGGAGGACCAAGCTCTCTTAGCTGGACTAACTAGCCTTTTAACAAATAAGGGAGGAGTTGAGCATAAGGCATAGGTATAAGATCCATCCTTCTTTCAGGACCTTTCTTCCTCTTTTGTCCTTGTTGCCCATGGGGTTGTTGATTCAGCCGAAAAGGCCCATATAGTGTTTTCTAAACATACGAATATCTCTGTATGCACTACTGTTGATGAGGGATTGACTGATGCCTAGCTACCCTAGGTTGTTGAGCCTAAATTGTAGCATATGCTCGAGGAACATATCGATTAGGATCAACAACCGATGCTTGATGATGCAGGGCCTGATCTTGATGATAGACTGGGGCCTTCACTTTGTAGATAATAGCACTAGTCTCTCTTTATTTCTTCTTGAGAAGGCCAGAGCAAGGCTTCTTGTTACTTCCACTGATAGCGCTAGATGTACCCTGGATTTTTCCTGACTTGAGGCCATCTTCAATACATTCCCCAATGGTAACCAAGTTAGAAAAAGAAGTTTAAATACTACCAAGTATCTGTTGTAGATATGGGTCTTGCAAGGTTCCCACGAACAAATAAGTGAATTCACGATCCAAGAGAGGAGGTTGAACCCTTGCAGCTAATCCACGCCACCTTTGAGCGTACTCTTTAAAATACTCTTCATATTTCTGTTTCATCCCTTGAAACTGAGTGCGGCTAGGAGCCATGGAGGTATTATAATGGTAATGTCTCAAAATGGCATCAACAAGCTCTCCATAAGTACCGACGCGAGTTCTCTCTAATTGCATATACCAGTCCAACGGTGCCTCTGTCAGGCTGTCTTGGAAGAAATGCATGAGAAAAGATTCATTTTCATCATAAGCTGTTGTTGTACCCCAAAATTTTCCCTCTCTCTTCTCAAGACATTTCTCACCAAAGATCTCAAATGCTCAAGGGTTCTCAAGGGTTTGATCAGACAAGCTCACCTCCTAAGCACTGAGCCTCCAAATTAGGGTTTTTGTTTTCTCGAGGACAATTGGAATTTTAATGCTTCAAATTACTTTCATGATTAATTATAGGTCTCCAATATTACTCATATCAAGTTTCAAGTCTTGCATCACAAATTTGCTCAGTCAATTGCTCAGATGACTGAAAATCAGTTGTATGGGATAAAAAGTCAACTGTGGTTAATATACAGTAAAACTTCATGATTTTTGGACAACATCAATATTTTAAAGTCATATTCATCAATTGATAAAGTGTTGATCACAATTCTTCAAGAAAAGCATTCAAATCATCAAAGGGGCAAAATTTTCAAAATTAGGGTTTTGACTAAGAATGACTGATCATTAACTTTTGACCTAGTACATGACCTAATGATTTGAAGCATGATCTCAAGGATTCAAACACAATATTTTGACCTAATTTTATGGATCAAATCATTTCTCAAGATCAATGGATTGATAGTTGAAATTTTATCAACTGATACACAAAAAGTCAAACTTTGACTTTTTGGTCAACATTGAATTTCAAAGGTCAAGATTCATCAAGACATTCAAAAATATAAAACTTGGTCAACAAGAATCAAGAAAGTTAAGAAAGTCCATAAAAAGACAAAGTTTCAAGACTTAGAAAAATTTCTAAGTGTTTTTAACCTTGATAATTTCATTACTTCATGACAATTTTTCACCAAGATGCAAGATGATTCAAGGAAAACTTTCAACATGAAAGTTGTAGATCTTGATGAAATATACAACTTTGTATCTAAGGGTTAATGTCCAACAAATTCTTAGATTTAGAGATATAGGCTCATAAAGTCATGACATTTTTGTATAAACACTCAGTGAAATTTTCATTAAGTTAGGCAGATTTTTTTTGTCCTAACTTCTTGGAAAATTTTTACCAAGTTCTAAGTTGATTTAGCCAAAGTGGTAAAAATGAAGGTTGTAGACAATGTTTAAAGCTTTCCAAAATGTCAAAGAACTTGAAGATACCATGCTTGAGCTAGAAGTTTCGAAGAGCAGAAGTTGGGCATCCATTCTTGAATTACAAGTCATTTTCTTGATGAACACATAATCCAATATCAATGCTATGCTACATAATATTGCTTTGCAGGACTTATAACTTATGTATCTACCCATAATAATGGATTAAACAAACTTTTGAGTTATGATCCAAGTGGTTTAAGTATTGTCCAAGTCAATTTGCCATTTTGGGGAGAAAGTTAACATGCCATTCTTGAAAAGCAAGCTTTATGCACAAAGTCAATTCTTGAGCCTATCACTTGTTCCCTATGATCACACTCCATCTATAAGGTCATAAGAATTGTGATTAAAGTGTTTAAACACTCTATGATCAAAGGTACAAGGCATTGAAACTTGATTTTTTAAGAAAATCACATGTTGAGCTTAATATGTGATTTTGAATTCTGATCAACTTGAACATTCCAAACCTCTTCTCTATAAATAGAGACACTATTCGTAAGCCAAGGGAAGAATTCAATAGCCCTCAAACTCACTCAAACTACCTAAAACTCAAAATTGCATACAAACCTCCAATGTTGGCATCTCTAACCAAAAACTTCAAACACTCAAATCCCTTAAATCTGCACATTGACTTCTCGACCATGATTCAAGAACTTTCAGCACAAAGTAAGATTTGCATTAGCTTCCTAGGACTACAGTGAAGCTATCTAGATTATCACAACAACTCCAGAAGTGCTCAACCTCCATACACGATTTCCAGTTTTGAGGTAAGTTTTCTCAACTTTGAACTCTCTCTACAAGCATCATTAATGGTTACTTTGTGAATGAAAAATGTAGACACCATAGCTCTGAAGCTAACCATGCCTTTAGTTTTCATTTATGTTGCCTGAGTGATGTGAATTTTGAAGTTGAAATTTCTGAAAAAATTTGGTTTTATTTGGTACCAAACAAAATTCGTGTTCATCTTTGATTTATAGCTTTAATTGTTTACATGGATGGATTCGTGGTGAAATTTCCAGTAAGTTTCATGTTTATATCTTTCCATTTGGTTGAGAAATGAGCATTTTCAGAAATTCAAAAATGGTGTTGAAACTTCTGGCGTGAGGAAGAAGATGAAGCACAGTCAGAAATGAGTTCATTATATATTTAATAATTGTTGTCTTAACTACCGGATGTATCACCGCCCCAGTTATTAAAGCTCGCGCCTATGACCTTTGTGACCTGGGTTCGAGCCCCAGCGGTCCTTTTGTTTTTTTTACATTTTCTTCTTTCATATTTCATACATACAAGCCATGCGCGCCTATCATGGACTTCATGCCATCACCATCAGATGTGTAAGCAACAAAGATCCAACAGACCACATGTGCAGCCCATGATACACCTCAAAAAATCAACAACACTGAATCACAAACAAGGCGCCTGGGCCTCCTGACCTGTGCCTTTTCCTTTTTATTTTTACTTCTTCACACCCCCGAACTACTTTTCAACAACCAGGCCCATTTTGTTTTATTTTATGACTTGAACAAAAAAATATCTTTTGGGCCTAGCGCCCCATTTTCTTTTTCACCTCCATTTCACTTTTTAAACCTCCAACCCAATACTTTTTATATCCTTTATATTTTTTTCTATACTTTATTTATTTATTTATTTTTATTTAACCCAAAAATATAAAACTATATTTTCTTAAAATAATTAAATTAAAAATATTTTAATTTAAACACTTTTATTAATATTTAGAATTATATTTTGCTTGTTTTCTATACTTTAAAATAATTTTCTAAATTATTATTAATATTCAAATTATTTTCTAAACAAACTATTTAGACTTAGGTTTTATTTTCTTCTTAAAAATTCAATTAACTTAGATTTTAGGCTTTGTTAATTTAATTAACTTTTCTTGTAATTAAATTAATTAGTTTAATTAGGTTAATCTCTAAAACCTTTTCAATCAAAAACCCTAAATACCATCTCTTCTTCATATTTACATTTTGTACATTCAATTATTATTCATGTATATGGTCTATAATAGATAATTAGGGCTTTATTGCTTTTCTCTCCCTATTCACAAACTTGTACCCCCATTCCCAAAGCATTGTAATAGCGTAGGATATTTAAATTCCGCAATTTATTGCTTTTCTTATTATTGTTAGTAATTAAGGTTTGCATGACAAGACCTAAAATCAAACATTAGAGAGCCATAATTCAAGATAAAATACATGAAAACAAAACACTTTGCACACATGCACCTCTAGGATTAACCACACTTGTTGCCTCAGATAAAAACAACCATGTCCCTCGAACGTGGGATGTTTTAACAAAGACCCTCGATTAAGAGATCGTAGTGCCTCGACGACCCTTCAATTGTTGCTTTAAATAAATGATCTTAGTCCCTTATGACAATTTCTAAAACATCTTACAAGTTGCCTTCTATGACTGTATGATGACCCATGCCCATCCCTCACATCCAATGATAAGGCTATCTACCAACCAATAGTAAAGAAGCACTATCTAAAGGAGGAGGAAAAGAACAAAGACTCTTTGAGTAGATAGATTGCTCATAATTGCTTGCTCACAAACAAAACCATTTCACACCTCACACTTTCAAACATCTTTCAAAGACAAACATTTTGTATAAATTCTCAATGATACGAGAATAATTACAAAATTTCCTTACATTGGCACCTTCAAAACATCTTTCAAACATTACTTTTCAAACAAATATTTTCAAAACCAACACTTTGTATACATTCTCAACGATACGAGAATCATTGCAAAGTTTGCCAAACTTAGGTGTTTTCAAAATATTTTCAAACTTACACAAACACTAAAGCATTTCAAAGTGAGCTAGCAATTAAGAGCTTGTAGATAACTACGGATGAAAAGGGTAAACCTTCCCTTTTCATAACCTACCCCCCGAACTCAAGAAAATTCTCAAAAAGTCTTTCCTATTCTTTTCACCATTTCCTTTATTGGATAAAAGAAAAGTTGGTGGCGACTCTTGCTATCCGCAGCATTTGTGATAAAACACAAAACACCCAAGTTAGTTCTCCCACTGTATCACAAAACTGGCGACTCTGCTGGGGAGTGAAGACTAAAAATGGGGTTACCTTAAGATCTAGATCACCTTTATTTGCTTTATTTGCCTTGTTTGCTTTACATTTGTGGATTATGCTTGGGTTTATTACTTGTAAAGATCCTATACCCGAATCTGGGGCATATTAGGTAAGTAGAAATAGATCATGGGGACTATATGGCATAATACCAACATGGTTGAAGTGATGGCTACGTTAGTGTGACATATTTGTTGGTACCGGTATCCCTTGAGTCCATTCAAGGAGAATACGGGGCCGCTGTGTGGTGTCATGAAGCACTAACTGACCGTAGAACCTTAGTTGAACAACTTGGCCATTAGAAAGTAGTGAGATAGCTGGCTTTGGTGCAAGACTAAAGTTAATTGATACTCGATACTACACTCATTGAGATCAGACTTTTGGGATATTTTGGCCGCAGTTTGGATGCTTGAGCTAAAACAATGCCCAATGAAGAAAGATCAATGATATTGAGGCTCCTAGAACCTGGTTACTTCTTTTAGGACATGTTTAACCAACTAAAACTTCAAGAGGGTACTTACCTACAAACCCCATGCAAGCCTAAACCTAAGGCCTTGTATGCTTTGTTTGTGTGTGATTATTTGTTCATGACATCATAACATCATGCCGTAGCATTTTCACTAACCATTTCAAGGACCTAGGGATTTATCTTTATTTTTTATAGGTTATTGCTTCCACTTGTAGAAATACCATTCGAATGAACTTCGTAAGGGTGCCTCCTCAACTCCAAGAGTTAGCATCAAGGGTTTCTGAAAATTTTCCGTTCACCAAAAGATATGGTCGACTTCTCAATCTGGTTACCTCAAGCTTTGAAGAAGACACGATGAGTGTGATCTTTCAATTCTTTGATCCTAAACATCATTGTTTCACCTTTCCTGATTACCAACTGGTTCCCATAATGGAAGAGTTCTCTCAACTGTTAGGAGTAACAGTCCTTGATCAAATGCCATTCACTGGTTTAGAGGAAAATCTAAAACCTGAAGTTATTGCCAAGGCCTTACATTTGAAGAGGTCTGATACTGTATATAATTGGGAAACAAGGAGTGGAGTCAAGGGTTTTCCAGCTAAGTTTTTGTTAGAGAAGGCTCGATTGTTCTAGGAGGCTATGGATTTGCAAGCTTTTGAAGAAGTCTTGGCTCTTCTAATCTACGGGTTAGTATTGTTCCATAATCTAGACTAACTCATAGACATGAATGCTATCAAAATCTTCCTTTCTCGTAACCCTGTGCCAACTTTGCTCGGAGACATTTTGCATACTCTTCACACTCGTACCATGAGGAAGAGAGGGGCTCTTATGTGTTGCATACATTGCTGGCTAGGTGGTTTATTTCGCACCTTCCCCGATCAGTATTGAAGATTGAACAAGGCTTGATTTGGTCTAAAAGGATGATGTCACTTTGTCATTCGGATATTTATTGGTGTTTCCGATTTCTAGAGGAAATTACTATCATTGACCATTATGGGGAGTTCCCTAATGTTCCACTCTTTGGAATTAGGGGAGTTATTACTTATAACCCTTCTCTGGATCTACAACAATTTGGCTATGCTAGAAGAGATGGTCCCCATGACGTGCTTATCCAAGGTATTGTATTCGACTATGAGAATAATGTCCAAGGTTACCGTCAAAGGTTTATTCGAGCCTGGGGCATGGTAAACAAGGTTGATGGAAAGACTTTGGGAGCATAAGAACTCCACCCCTTTGGAGTCTTATCTCAAATGGGTGCGAGCTCACGCTCAAAGCCTCATGATGCCGTATCCAGCTATCCTACCAATAGTTGTGGAGCCTGTTGTTGAGGGGGATATTCCTATACCATTCTCCATCCTGAAATGCCTACCAACTTCTAGGAATTACAAAGATCGTGGATTCAACTCAAGGGGGAACGAGACACCTTTGAAGCTCGATTCTACGCAAGCGAGAAGAAAGTGTTGAAGCTCACAAGGAAACTTCACGAGGAGCAAAGCCTGAATGCATACTGTTGTACCCCAAAATTTGCCCTCCCATATTTCTCAAAAACATTTCAAGAAAGATCCTCAAGTTGCTCAAGGTAGTCCAAGGGTTGGCCAAACAAGCTCTCTCCTAAGGCAGTCTACCTCAAATTAGGGTTTCATGTTGCATCAAGATACTTGAGTCCAAGTGATCCCAAATTCTCACCAATGTCCTAATATGTTATCAAGATCATCCATGTCAAGTTTCAAGCCTTGCAGAGGAAGTTTGCTCAGTCAATTGCTCAAAGGCCTAAAAATCGATTGTGCTAGGGCAAAAGTCAACTGTGGCCCACATACAATCAAACTTCAAGATTTTTGGTGAACATCTTCATTTTGAAGTATATTTCATCATTTGGTCAAGGTTTGATCATGATTCATCAAGGATTGCTCATAATTCATCAAGACTCAAAAGTTGCTAAATTAGGGTTTTATAGGAAAAGTCAACTCAACTTTGACCAAGCATAAATTTCTCATACTTTTTTAGAAATGACCCATCCAAAGCTCATTTTTAATAGGATGAAATTCCCTGCAATCCATCTTCAGCTCCCAAGTTCAAAATATTCACTCACAAGAAGTTATGAATTTGGACATTATAGGTCATTTTGAAAAGTCAACAAAAACACCTTTTTTGTCAAAGCTTCATACATGAGCATGGAATATCAAATTGAGATGATACCAAAAGGGTTGCTTATAATACATTTCAAGATTTCTAAAAAGTCTAAGAACACCTCCAAAGAGTTAAAATTGAGGAAGTTATGCATTGGTGAAGTTGACCTATTTTGCAAAATTGCCAAAAGTCAACTATGCCTAAAACTTCAATTTTTGCCAAATGGGCCCAATCTTTTCACTTGTTTTGAGTGGGCAACATAGTCCACGAGCTCTAGCCCTTTCCACTTGTCATTATCATGTTTTTATTATTTATTTTGATTTTTATATGATTTAAATCAATTTAAATCAAAATAAATCATATAAAATCCAAAACATTGAAAACAAAAGATTTTGTGCTTGTTTCAGGTCTTAATTTACAGCTATCAAGTATTCAAATTTGTATCAAGGCATGGTGTGAACAAAAAGATTGAATTAAGCCAATTTTGGAAAGGTTTGAAAGTGAATCAAATCAAGAATCCAATTCATTGATGGAAGAAGATTGAGGCCAGATTTTCAAACCTAATTCACTTCTCAATACATATAGAATGTGTGCAGAACTAAAACTAGGTTAGAAACGAGCGCAGCAAGGAGAGCAAAATCTGAAAAAATCAAGAAAAAGTGCAAGATCGAATTCAGTGTTCCAGGCATCCTCAAAGCCTTCCAGCTATCCCAATCACTTCCTGAGACTCCCAGCAAGCGAAAGCAATCAAGAACCAAGCCTTTCTAGTCCCAAAAAGCTCTGTAAGTCCATCACGATATCCATGAAAATTTGAATTCAGTTAGCATGATTTAAGCATTGTTAGGATGAATTAATCATAGATTCTTGATCCATGGAACATTTGCAAGCTTTCTGCATCATTTAATTTCATTTATATGTCCTGTGCAAGATTTCACCATGGCTAAGTTTTGTAGCTTCAAATTAGGGTTTTTGTTTACAGGTGAAATTAGCTTTCATGAATGGTACCACCATGTTCAGGAGAATGAGACGAGTCCAACCATGGCATTAGATGTCATTTATATGGCTCAAGGAGGATTTTGGAACGAGCCCTGTCAATAGCTACGTACAAACGTCCGTAGGTAAAAGTCTGAGACTTTTACCCACCGAGAGAGGAAGAAGATGACCAGTTGGCATCCCTCCATTGGCTCATTCAAATTCCGCGTGCAAAATTGATACAAAAGGCCTTTTTAATATCTGTTTATTATTTTGCATTATTATGACAACAAGAGCAATTGGCCCAGTGGTAGCCAGGCGAGCTTTAAGGCATTAGAAAGCTTGAGGTCAGAGGTTCGACCCCTGACTCCAACATTTATGTTTTTCTTAATTTATTTCAGGCAATCACATGTGTACATAAGTCCAAGGCCTATCATACTCCCTCAAGATCCAACCATTCAGGAACCCAAGAAGCCAGATCTGATGGCTATGACATGATGACCATGGTGGGCCTCAGTCAAGGCAATGTGCTGGATCTCAGAAGTCAACGTGGACCTCACTCAAATGGGCCCAGATCTGGCTGTTTGCACCCCCCAAAAATATTATTCAGGCCCAATTTCTTTCTCTACTTTATTTTGTTTTATTTCTTTTAATTAATTAATTTATTTACTAACCAATTAAATAATTCCTGTTTATCAAAAATCATAAAAAATATTTTTCATCAATTAGATTTAGGTATATTTTTTATCAATAAATTTATTAATTTAATTAGATTTAATTTTAGGTAAAACTTTAATTATTTTGTAAATAACTTAAAATTAATTAGAACAAATAAGTTTTATTACTAACTTAATTATATTTTATTTTTTTCCTAAAATATCCAAAACATAAAAAATAGGTCTTGTAATTATTTTTATTAATTAATTTAATCACTAATTAATTTTTGTATTTAATTTAAAAAAACCTAATCTTTTTCTTAAAAAAATATTAAAAACAACAAAAAACAATTTTTTCTTTTAATTAGGTTAGAAAGGTCAAAACCCTAGTTCGCATTCGTTCTAATTTTTTCTCGCGCGCTTTATTTTTTATTATTTATCCATATTGATGTAACTGCCTATAGTTTGTAATAGTTTAATTAGGACGTTTATTTACATTTACCGCTTTACTTTTCAAGGGTTTGTTTTTGGCTATGTAAATATCCGAAGCCTTGTAATAGCATAGTTTAATTTCCGCACTTTAAAATTCCGCAAACTATTAACTGTTAGATGTATGATAATAGGATGCATGACAAGAATGTATGTAATTTTAAAACAGTTAGATAACCCTAAATGTGCAAAGATAAATAAACTGAAATTGAATCACTCGCACATGCGCATTCCTAGGGTACACTCCCACTTGGTTGCCTTAGGTAAACGGTCATTGAGTATAAGATGTTTTAGTGGTCGTCCTTTTGTCCAAAGATCAAAGTTGCCTCGGAAAGGTTGCCTCGGATATTGTTGCCTCGGATAAATGATATAAGATATTAGGGTTATTACTAAGACGTCCTAACATTGCTTTAGTGACCGTACGTCCCTTTCGAATTGACCCTCAAAACTCCAACGACGGTGCTACCTACTCACTAATAGTGGGATAACGCTGTCTAAAGGAAAGGAACATAGAACGATTCTTTTTTCGAGTAGGTAGATTAGTTCTGAAGTACTTGCTCAATCCAAACAAACTTTTCACACTTACACTCCTTTACAAACAAAGTTTTTAAAAACACTTCATTACACTCTTGAAGACAGAAGCAAGAGTTAAATCGAAGTCAAAACAAAAACTTTTCAAAGCACACAAACACAAAGAAAACAATTTTGAAAATAATGAGCAAGTACCTAAGAGCCCGTAGATAACTACGGATAGAAAGGGTGCTATAACCTTCCCTTTCTATAATCTACCCCCCGTACTCAGAAATATCTCGAAAAAGGAATTTTTCTGTGCTTTTTTCCTTTCCTTGTTGGATGAAATAAAAGACGGTGGCGACTCTTGCTTACCGTGACATTTTACGAACACAAACGCAAAACGCAAACCAGAAAATTCCTTAAACAAAAGGGAAACACGTCCCGGTTCTGGCCACCGTATCACATAACTGGCGACTCTACTGGGGAGTTAATAAGTGGGGTGTACCTTAGGATTAGTTAATCATATTGTTTTCAATTGTTTGATCTGTTTGCTTTATCTTTGTGGGCTTTGTATCGGAGTTACTATAGATCCTAACCCGGATTTGGGGATACCTTTTAGGTAAGTAGCAATAGACTGTGAGGGAACTGTATGGCGTAGACCGATACGATTGAAGCAGTAGCTACGTTGGTGTGACACATTAGTTGGTACCGATATCCCTTGTGGAGGAACAAGGAGAGTATGGGGCTGCTAATGGGTCATTAAGCATCAACTGACCTTAGAACTTATAATTGACCAACTTGGCCATAGAAAAGTAGCAGTATGCTACACTCATTGAGACCATACTCTCGCGATGATTTCAGCCGCAAGAAAAGATTGCTAAACTAGAATTATGACCGATCGACGATGGTCAGTGATATTGAGAACCTCTAGAACCCGGTTACTATTACTAGGACAGGTTGAACCAACTAAACTGCAAGAGGGTAGTACCTAAAATCCATGCCAGCCTGAAATTTAAGGGCTATTGTGTGACTTGTTTTCCCTTACCATGTTTTCTATCTGTGATACCTGTGGTGTGTTTTTATCATGACATCATGCATCATGACATCGCATGCATATTTCATTAGAATAACCATTTCAAAGACCGAGGGGATTCATCTTTGTTCTGTTTCGTAGATCATGGCATCTATGTGCAGAAATACCATTCGGATCAACTTCGTGCAGATACCTGCTCAGCTTAGAGTGTTGGTTTCAAAGGTTCCTGATACTTCTTCCTTTGTAAGAAGACATGGTCATCTCCTCAGCATGGTCACTTCCAAGTTGGATGAGCAAATGATAAGCGTCTTGTTTCAGTTCTTTGACCCGTTGCATCACTGTTTCACCTTCCCGGACTATCAGCTAGTCCCTACTTTGTAGGAGTTTTCTGATTTACTTGGCATATCTATTCTAGAGCAGACACCCTTTACAGGTTCAGAGATAGATCCTAGGCCAGAGGATGTTTCTTCAGCCCTCCATCTGACAATGCCTGATGTAGTATCTAACTGGGAGACTCGGAGTGGGGAGAAAGGTTTCTTGGCTAAGTTCTTGATTAATCAAGCTCAATAGTTTTGGGATAGTTTGGACTTTCAAGCATTTGAAGACATCCTGGATCTCCTCATCTATGGCCTGGTTCTATTCCCAAATTCAGATTCTTTTGTCGATGTGAACGCGATCAAGGTCTTCATGTCCCGTAACCCAGTGCCCACTCTCTTAGGTGATATTCTACATGCTCTTTATACCCGTACTGTTCGGAGAAGGGGAACTCTCTTGTGCTGTACGCCGCTGCTGGCGAGGTGGTTTATTTCTCACCTCCCCAAATCTGTATTGAAGAATGAGGAAGGTATGGGTTGGGCTTACAGGTTCATGTCCCTTGCTCATACGGACATCCTTTGGAGTACTAAAGATATGGAAAAAGTAGCTGTCATTGATCGGTGTGGGGAATACCCCAATGTTCCATTGCTTGGAATTAGAGGAGGAATAACCTATAATCCTTGTTTGGCCTTACGACAGTATGGACGAGCTCGAAGGGATGGTCCTCATGAGCTGCTGTTTCCAGACACTGTCTTTGACTTCAAGGGGGATGTTGAGGGACATCGCCACAGATTTATACGAGCATGGGATAGGGTGAACAGGTCTGATCCACATGAGCTAGGAATGAAGACTTCTCTCTCGATGCAACCGTATCTCCAGTGGGTTCGAGCCCGTGCTCAAAAGCTGGGGATGCCATATGAAGCTGTTTTACCGGTGATCATAAAGCATACTGATGAAGAAGGGGTTCCTTATACGGTCCTCCATCCATACATGCCTACTGATCTGGGGGAATTGAAGAGGTCTTGGATCCAGTTAAGGTAAGAAAGGGATACCTACAGAGAGAAGTATCATGAGCAGGAACAGAAGATCCTGAAGCTTACAAGGCAACTTGAGACTGAGAGGACAATCAACGGTTATGTCAGCACGAAAGGAAAATGACCATGGGAGCTCTGATGTCTTTTATTGTTTCTAGTTTAGATTTGCTTTTCAGTATTTCTTTTGTAACGCCTTAAAGGCATTTGTTAAACATTGTTTCAAGTTTTAATCTAATAAAGTGTGTTTTATTTTGGTTTACAAATTTGAATCTCCCTGAGTCCTTGAAATCATTTCATACGCATTCCATTCCCATGCACTTCATCACAGGTACCCTTACAGGTTTCTTATCTTCTTCGCTGTTTATTTTAGTACAACATGTCTTCTGAAACACCTACGTATCAAGCTATTAAGGCTCTTCAAGCTCAGAATGCCCAGTTCCAGGAAATGTTCCTGAATTTGGCCAAGAGTCAACAAGATCTGAAGGCTCTTATCTTGAAGGACAAGAAGAATAAGAAGAAGAAGGTGGTCCTCCTGAATATGGGTCACAGATTTAGGAACAGGTTGAGACAAGAAGCTGATTTATCTCACTCATCTGGAGGGGGAGAGAATCAAGAAGAAAGGAAGGGTCCTAGCCCTGTGGTTTTTGACAATGACACAGACTTTGATTAAGACCAGTATCCTCCTGCTGAAGACAGGTATAAGCAAGTTGAAGACCAGTTAAGCGCAATGGAGATCCATAAAGTCCCTGGTCTGGACTTCAGAGATTTGGGTTTGGCATCTGGGGTGGTGATCCCACACAAGTTTAAAGCTCCTATCTTTTCTAAGTACGATGGGGTCTCCTGCCCAAAGTTACACCTCCGCTCGTATGTCAGAAAGATTCAACCATATACTGCTGATAGGAAACTTTGGGTTCATTTCTTTCAAGACAGTCTGTCAGGGACTCAGCTTGAATGGTTCTATCAACTGGAAGGAGCTAATGTCCGCAACTGGGAGGACCTTGCTACTGCTTTTTACAAGCAATACCAATATAATGCCGACCTTGCTCCCACGCGTACTCAACTCTAGGGTATGTCTATGGGTACAGGTGAAGGCTTTAAGGACTACGCTCAGAAGTGGAGAGATCTTTCTGGAAGAGTACAACCCCCTCTGGCTGATAGGGAGTTGGTGGATATGTTTCTTGGGACTTTGTCTGGTCCGTATTTTAATCACTTAATCGGCAGTTCATCATCCGGGTTCACTAAGTTGATTATGACTGGGGAGAGAGTTGAAGCTGGTATCAAGAGCGGAAAGATACAGAAAGGTGCTTCGTCAAGTACAGAGAAGAAGCCTTTCAAAAAGGAATCTAGTGCAGTTTACAGCTCGAGGAGCCAAAATCGACCTAAACGTCGCCAAACAGTGAATGCGGTGGTAATTTCAAGACCAACTATTTCCCCAAAACGCAACACTCAACAAAGAGTAGAGAGGCTGCAAAGGCAGTATACTCGGCTTAGTATGACCCTATCTCAAATTCTGCCGCAGCTATTGAAAACCAACTTGGTGACTCTGAGGGAGGCTCCAAAGAATCCTAGTACTACATCACCGCTGTATAATCCGAACGCCCGCTGTGCTTATCACTCTGATAGCCCAGGGCACGATACAAACAACTGCTAGACTTTGAAGAATAAAGTGTAGGATCTGATTGAAGCTAAGGAGATTGAGTTTGAAGCTCATGAAAAACCTAATGTCATAACGGCTCCTATGCCAAAACATGACGCGGGAGTAAATGCAATTGAGGATGATGATGAAGAGTATGATATTGACAACTGGATTTACCCCACTACCAACGGTGGCTTGAGCAATTGGACAGCAAAGGATTTCGTGCCCGTTTCTTTTATTACACAATAATAGACTTTTGTTTTGAGTTTGTAACAGACAATTTTAAACTTTACGGCCCGGTGCCTTGCCCGAGACACCATGGCTTTGTTTGAGGGCTTATTATGTGTCATCTCCATATATCATCAATAAAAGCATTGGATGTTCTCTTGCATTACGAATTTTCCGCTCCTTGTTTTTCTTTTCTATCTTGTAAAACAGCTATTTGTCTTACACACACTCACATACACAGGTCTACATCAACTCTGGATCCCACTGATAACAACTCTGCTACTGCCAGTTATGAATTCAAAAGTCTGATCAACCGAGCCGAGGACGAAGGTGAGGATGATTGTGAAGTGCCTGGTGAACTTGCTAGATTGTTACTACAGGAAGAGAGGGCCATACAGCCACATGAAGAGCCAGTGGAAACAATAAATCTGGGTACCGAGGAAGACAAGAAAGAAGTCAAGATCGATGCAAATCTGGAGCCTAGTGTTAAGCAACGGTTGATACAGATGCTGCGTGACTATGTTGAGATCTTTACCTAGTTTTATGAAGGTATGCCTGGGTTGGATACTGATTTTGTGGTTCACCACCTGCCCACCAAGGAAGACTGTCCTCCAGTGAAACAGAAAGTTCGCCAAATGCACCCAGAGATGTCTGAGAAAATCAAGGCTGAGGTTATGAAACAGTTTGATGCCGGTTTTCTAGCAGTTACTTCTTACACGCAGTGGGTTGCCAACGTGGTTCCAGTGCCGAAGAAGGATGGTAAGGTTCATATGTGTGTGGACTATAGGGATCTGAACAGGGCGAGCCCCAAGGATGATTTCCCTCTGCCTCATATTGACATTCTGGTTGACAACACCACACAGCATAAGGTTTTATCCTTTATCGACGGTTTCTCCGGTTACAATCAGATTAAGATGGCCCCCGAGGATATGTAAAAGACAACCTTTGTTACGCAATGGGGTACCTTTTGCTACAAATTCATGCCGTTTAGATTAAAGAATGCTGGGGCAACGTATCAGCGCGCCATGGTCGCCTTGTTCCATGACATGATTCATCATGAGATTGAGGTATACGTCAACGACATGATTGCAAGATCTCAGACTGAAGAGGAACATCTTGACCATCTCCAAAAGTTATTTGACAGGTTGAAGTTGTACAGACTGAGGCTAAACCCGAACAAGTGCACCTTCGGAGTGAGGTCTGGTAAACTGCTGGGTTTCGTTGTTAGTGATAAAGGTATTCAAGTGGATCCTGCAAAGGTGAAGGCTATACAGGAAATGCCAGCTCCCCGAACTAAAAAAGAAGTCAGAGGCTTTTTGGGATGTCTGAATTACATTGCCCGATTCATCTTACACCTAACTACTACTTGTGAGCCAATCTTCAAGCTACTGAAGAAAGATCAAGTGGTAAGATGGAACGATGAATGTCAGGCCTCTTTCGAAAGGATTAAAGAATATCTCCAAGATCCACCTATTCTGATGCCTCCAGTTGAAGGAAGACCTTTGATCTTATACTTGACAGTACTCGATAATTCAATGGGGTGCGTGCTGGGGCAGCATGACGAGTCTGGCCGAAAAGAGCATGCTATTTATTACCTTAGCAAAAAGTTTACCGATTGCGAGACCCGATACTCGTTGCTTGAGAAAACTTGCTGCACTTTGGCATGGGCTGCTCGCCGACTGAGACAGTATATGCTGACTCACACTACTCTATTGATATCAAAGATGGATCCAATCAAGTATATCTTCGAAAAGCCTGCCTTGTCCAGAAGAATAGCGAGATGGCAGATGATCTTGACTGAATACGACATCCAATACACGACCCAAAAAGAAATCAAGGGGAGTGTGTTGGCAGATCATTTGGCACATCAGGCCGTGGATGATTACCAATCCATGAACTTCGAATTCCCGGATGAGAACATCATGTTGGTGACCGACTGTGAGACACCTGGACTGGATGAAGAACCTGAGGAAGGATCCCGATGGTCTATGTATTTCGATGGAGCTTCAAACGCTTTGGGTAATGACATTGGTGCCATGATCATATCTCCTGAAGGCTGTCATACTCCATTCACCGGCCGGCTATGTTTCAACTGCACCAGCAACATGGCGGAGTATGAAGCGTGCATTATGGGTCTTCGAGCAGCTATTGACCTAAGGATTAAGTTCTTAAGTGTATTTGGAGATTCCGCTCTCGTGATCAGTCAGATCAAAGGTGAGTGGGATACGAAACACCTAAATCTTATTCCTTACAAAGAGTATGTGTTGACGTTGCTCCCACACTTCGAGGAGATAACCTTTGAACACTTCCCCAGAGAGGAGAATCAGTTAGCATACGCGCTATCTACTATGTCTTCTATGTTCAAGGTCAGGTGGGACAACAAGGCTCCCCAGATTACCATTGAAAGGTTGGACGAACCCGCACATTGCTGCGACATTGAGACTGAAGAGGTAACAGATAAACCCTGGTTTCACGAGGTAAAGAGGTATCTTGAGGCTCAGGAATACCCCGATGGTGCATCTGTTAATGATAGGAAGTTTCTGAGGAGGTTCGCGGCGAAGTTCTTCATCAGTAATGGTATCCTTTACAAGCGTAACCATGATTCAACCTTACTGCGATGTGTGGATAAGAGCGAGGCGGAAGGAATTATGGTAGAGTTACATGAAGGTACTTTCGGAACTCATTCCAGTGGACACACCATGGCAAAGAAAATCCTACGGGCAGGATATTATTGGTCCACCATGGAAGCCGACTGTTATCATCATTCTCGGACCTGTGTAAGTGACAAGTCTATGCTGATAAGGTGCACATACCTCCAGTTCCTTTGAATGTCTTGACAACTCCTTGGCCCTTCGCAATGTGGGGCATCGACATGATTGGTGAGATCAGACCTACTGCGTCCAATGGGCATCGTTTCATCCTGATAGCTATTGATTACTTTACAAAGTGGGTTGAAGTAGTTTCCTTCGCTATAGTAACCAAGAACGTCGTGGCACGGTTTATTCGGCACAATCTGATCTGTCGATATGGTGTACCAGAGAGGATCATTACGGATAATGGTACAAATCTCAATAATAAAATGATTACCGAGCTCTACAAGCAGTTCAAGATACAACATCACAACTCTTCTCCTTACCGCCGAAGATGAATGGGGCTGTTGAAGCGGCTAATAAGAATATCAAGAAGATTGTGCAAAAGATGACGATGACATACAAAGACTGGCATGAGATGTTACCATTTGCTCTTCATGGGTACCGCACCTCAGCGTGGACGTCAACAGGGGCAGCACCCTATTCCTTGGTATATGGTATGGAGGCAGTCTTGCCCATTGAAATTCAGATACCTTCTCTTCGGATTATGAAGGATGTAGGCTTGAGCGAAGATGACTGGATCCAGACCCGGCTTGATCAGTTGAACTTGATTGATGAAAAGAGACTTACTGCTATTTGTCATGGTCAGACGTATCAAAAGCGAATGATCAAGGTGTTTAATAAGAAAGTTAGACGACAAGAGTATCAAGTTGGGGATCTGGTGATCAAACGCATCATATTACCTCAAGGTGATCCCAGGGGCAAATGGACCCCTACGTACGAAGGGCCATTTGTGGTTAATAACATTTTCTCAGGAGGAGCTATAATTCTAACCACCATGGATGGTGAGGACCTTCCTCACCCCATCAATGCAGACATAGTGAAAAAATACTACGCATAATCAAAGACCCGCTAGGTTGACTGGCCTAGGCAAAAATAAGGGTTTCCCAGTGAACCAAAAGGGTTCGGGCAAAAATAAGGGATGAAAATAAAAAGAATCTGTACACCCGGCAAGTCGAAAACTTGAAAAGGCGGCTTTGGCAAAAAAGGGTATCCCGGTGGACTGAAAAGCTGAAAGGGAGGTCCAGGCAAAAATTAGGGATTAAAGCGTAACACTATGTTTCATTGGATCACCTTGCAACCAGACTTCGGTATCGACTAACAAGCTCAAACGGCGCCAAACAATCTGATCCACCTTCAACCAAGTAGCAAAGTGATGAGACGCTCGAGGATATAAAGGCAATAACAGAGTTGGAATCCAGTGGGATTATTCACATAACTTTTTTTCTTTGTTTTTCACAAATTGTATAAATTCTATTTGTTCAGCGGGGTTCTCTTACTAGGACGTCAGCCTCTTGTACAAAAACGCCTATTTTACAGGCCGACTTCAAAATCAATACAATTCATTTTCACAAAGAAATTTCAAATTGTTTTCTTTTTCTGTTTTGTTTTGCAAGAACGTCCAATGTTTCATTTTTGATATATGCATTTGACAATAATTGCTGCTCATAAATATTTACATGCGAAACAAAAGACGATTACTCGTAATATCAGAAACAGGGGCAAATAAGAAATGTCCAAACCGTTCAGTTGCTCTATCCACCAGGTATAGGGATAGACCCAGTTGGAGAAAACGATTAAAAGTACATTCACTCCCCGCAGAGTAAGAAAAGACAATGGTGTTAATTCTCCCCAGCTGAGGTTCGCAACTGCGAATGAGTCGGCGATATTCTCCCCCAAGCAGAGTTTATCTATCACTAGCACTGGAAAATCATCCCCAGTGTAGTTTGGAGAATTATCTCCAGTAGGCTCTGGAAGATTGTCCCCAGTAGAGTCTAAAAGGTTATCCCCAGTGAAGTCGTAACTGGAAAATCATCCCTAGCAAAGTTCATTCCTTTTACAGACAGAAATTCAATCCCCAACAGGTTTCATTATCGCCGGCAATGATGATTCATCCCCAGCCGAGGTTACTTCTCCAAATCAACAGGTCCTCTAGCAGAATATGTCCTCCCCACAGAGTCGTTTTCTCATCAGTTTATTCCCCAGCGGAGTTATTCTCTCCTACAGGATCATTCTCACAATCATCTTCATCCACTATCCCCAGCAGAAAGAAAGAATTCAACTCTTTCTCCAGCAGCAATCTGGAATTTATTTTCCCCAGCTAGCGAACATCATAAAAACATTACATATCCATACATCATGACATGCATACGCATCATACAACACAATCTCATTTATTTTGAGAACATCATTGCTTGATACATATCATGCATTACATATAGCTAACCTTTACCTTTCAGGAAAGATATAATCAAATTCTCACAAAATTCAAGCTGTGAAGCCCAGGTACGACTGAATAATAGTTTAATCCCCAGTTGAATAACAGACGACCAAAGCTCCTAAAATTCAACTTTCCTCTTCAACGGAGATGTTTCCTCAGTAGAATACGGATGACCGAAGTTCCTAAAATTCAGCTGAGATGATTCCTCAGTAGAATACAGACGACCGAAGTTCCTAAAATTTAGCTGAGATGATTCCTCAGTAGAATACGGACGATCGAAGTTCCTAAATTTCAACAGAGATGATTCCTCAGTAGAATACGGATGACCGGAGTTCCTAAAATTCAGCTGAGATGATTCCTCAGTAGAATACGGATGACCGAAGTTCCTAAAATTCAGCTGAGATGATTCCTCAGTAGAATACGGACGACCGAAGTTCCTAAAATTCAACAGAGATGATTCCTCAGTAGAATACAGACGACTAAAGTTCCTAAAATTCTACAGAGATGATTCCTCAGTAGAATACGGACGATCGAAGTTCCTAAAATTCAACAGAGATGATTCCTCAGTAGAATACAGAAGACCAAAGTTCCTAAAATTCAACAGAGATGATTCCTCAGTAGAATACGGACGACCAAAGTTCCTAAAATTCAGCTGAGATGATTCCTCAGTAGAATACGGACGATCGATGTTCCTAAAATTCAACAGAGATGATTCCTCAGTAGAATACGGACGACCAAAATTCCTAAAATTCAACAGAGATGTTTCCTCAGTAGAATATGGACGACCGAAGTTCCTAAAATTCAACAGAGATGATTCCTCGTTAGAATACGGATGATCGAAGTTCCTAAAATTCAACAGAGATGATTCCTCAATAGAATACGAACAACCGAAGTTCCTAAAATTCAACAGAGATAGTTCCTCATTAGAATACAGACGACCAAAGTTCCTAAAATTTTACTTCTCTCAACAAAGATCAGCCTTCCCCAACGGAATCTTCCTCAATGACAGGTATACAAGCCCTCGCTAAGGAATCTCTTATGCGATCGACACTCCTTCAGATGGCATCTTTAAGCCCATCCCCCGTCAGCAATTTCCAAATGGCATCTGTAAGCCCATTCCCGATATCGCAAGATGGACACCACTTCATGCGAGTGCAAATTTCTGGGCACTCTAGTGTTCAATCATCTTCCACCTTCAGATCACGAAAGGCACGAAAGCCAATCTACATCCTCAAGTTTAAGAAGATTGAACAGGGGCAACTGTTGTACCCCAAAATTTTCCCTCCCATATTTATCAAAAACATTTCAAGAAAGATCCTCAAGTTGCTCAAGGTAGTCCAAGGGTTGACCAGACAAGCTCTCTCCTAAGGCAGTCTACCTTAAATTAGGGTTTCACGTTGCATCAAGATACTAGAGTCCAAGTGATCCTAAATTCTCACCAATGTCCTAATATGTTATCAAGATCATACATGTCAAGTTTCAAGCCTTGCAGAGGAAGTTTGCTCAGTCAATTGCTCAAAGGCCTGAAAATCGACTGTGCTAGCGCAAAAGTCAACTGTGGCCCACATATAGTCAAACTTCAAGATTTTTGGTCAACATCCTTATTTTTAAGTATATTTCATCATTTGATCAAGGGTTGATCATGATTCATCAAGGATTGCTCATAATTCATCAAGACTCAAAAGTTGCTAAATTAGGGTTTTGTAGGAAAAGTTAACTCAACTTTGACCAAGCATAACTTTCTCATAATTTATGAGAAATGACCCATCCAAAGCTCATTTTGAAGAGGATGCTATTCCCTACAATACATATTCATCTCCCAAGTTCAAAATATGCACTCACAAGAAGTTATGAATTTGGACATTATAGGTCATTTTGAAAAGTCAACAAAAACACCTTTTTTGTCAAAACTTCATACATGAGCATGCAATATCAAATTGAGATGAGACTAAAATGGTTGATTATAGGAAATTTCAAGATTTCTAAAAAGTCCAAGAAAACCTCCAAAGAGTCAAAATTGAGGAAGTTATGCATTGGTGAAGTTGACCTTTTTTGCAAAATTGCCAAAAGTCAACTATGCCTAAAACTTCAATTTTTGCCAAATGGGCCCAATCTTTTCACTTGTTTTGAGTGGGAAACATAGTCCACGAGCTCTAGCCCTTGCCACTTGTCATTATCATGTTTTTATTATTTATTTTTATTTTTATTTGATTTAAATCAATTTTAATCAAAATAAATCATATAAAATCCAAAACATTGAAAACAAAAGATTTTGTGCTTGTTTCAGGTCTTAATTTACAGCTATCAAGTATTCAAATTTGTATCAAGGCATGGTGTGAACAAAAAGATTGAATTAAGCCAATTTTGGAAAGGTTTCAAAGTGAATCAAATCAAGAATCCAATTCATTGATGGAAGAAGATTGAGGCCAGGTTTTCAAACTTAATTCACTCCTCAATACATATAGAACGTGTGCAGACCTAAAACTAGGTTAGAAACGGGCGCAACAAGGAGAGCAAAATCTGAAAAAATCAAGAAAAAGTGCAAGATCAAATTCAGTGTTCCAGGCATCCTCAAAGCCTTCCAGCTATCCCAATCACTTCCTGAGACTCCCAGCAAGCGAAAGCAATCAAGAACCAAGCCTTTCCAGTCCCAAAAAGCTCTATAAGTCCATCACGATATCCATGAAATTTTGAATTCGGTTAGCATGATTTAGGCATTGTTAGGATGAATTAATCATAGATTCTTGATCCATGGAACATTTGCAAGCTTTCTGCATCATTTAATTTCATTTATATGTCCTGTGCAAGATTTCACCATGGCTAGGTTTTGTAGCTTCGAATTGGGGTTTTTGTTTACAGGTGAAATTAGCTTTCATGAATGGTACCACTATGTCCAGGAGGATGAGACGAGTCCAACCATGGCATTAGATGTCATTTATATGGCTCAAGGAGGATTTTGGAACGAGCCCTATCAATAGCTACAGATAAACGTCCGTAGGTAAAAGTCTGGGACTTTTACCCACGGAGAGAGGAAGAAGATGACCATTTGGCATCCCTCCATTGGCTCGTTCAAATTCCGCGTGCAAAATTGATACAAAAGGCCTTTTTAATATTTATTTACTATTTTGTATTATTATGACAACAAGAGAAATTGGCCCAGTGGTAGCCAGGCGAGCTTTAAGGCATTAGAAAGCTTGAGGTTAGGGGTTCGACCTCTGCCTCCAACATTTGTGTTTTTCTTAATTTATTTCAGGCAATCACATGTGTACATAAGTCCAAGGCCTATCATACTCCCTCACGATCCAACCATTCAGGAATCCAAGAAGCTAGATCTGATGGCTATGACATGATGACCATGGTGGGCCTCAGTCAAGGCAATGTGCTGGATCTCAGAAGTCAATGTGGACCTCACTCAAATGGGCCCAGATCTGGCTGTTTGCACCCCCAAAAAATACTATTCAGGCCCAATTTCTTTCTCTACTTTATTTTATTTTATTTCTTTTAATTAATTTATTTATTTACTAACCAATTAAATAATTCCTGTTTATCAAAAATCATAAAAAATATTTTTCATCAATTAGATTTAGGTATATTTTTTATCAATAAATTTATTAATTTAATTAGATTTAATTTTAGATAAAACTTTAATTATTTTGTAAATAACTTAAAATTAATTAGAACAAATAAGTTTTATTACTAACTTAATTATATTTTATTTTTTTCCTAAAATAACCAAAACATAAAAAATAGGTCTTGTAATTATTTTTATTAATTAATTTAATCACTAATTAATTTTTGTATTTAATTTAAAAAAACCTAATCTTTTTCTTAAAAAAATATTAAAAACAACAAAAAACAATTTTTTATTTTAATTAGGTTAGAAGGGTCAAAACCCTAGTTCGCATTCGTTCTAATTTTTTCTCGCGCGCTTTATTTTTTATTATTTATCCATATTGATGTAACTGCCTACAGTTTGTAATAGTTTAATTAGGACGTTTATTTACATTTACCGCTTTACTTTTCAAGGGTTTGTTTTTGGCTATGTAAATACCCGAAGCCTTGTAATAGCGTAGTTTAATTTCCACACTTTAAAATTCCGCAAACTATTAACTGTTAGATGTATGATAATAGGATGCATGACAAGAATGTATGTAATTTTAAAACAGTTAGATAACCCTAAATGTGCAAAGATAAATAAATTGAAATTGAATCACTCACACATGCGCACCCCTAGGGTACACTCCCACTTGGTTGCCTTCGATAAACGGTCATTGAGTATAGGATGTTTTAGTGGTCGTCCTTTTGTCCAAAGATCAAAGTTGCCTCGAAAAGGTTACCTCAGATAAATGATCTAAGATATTAGGGTTATTACTAAGACGTCCTAACATTGCTTTAGTGACGTACGTCCCTTTCGATTGACCCTCAAAACTCCAACGACGATGCTACCTACTCACTAATAGTGGGATAGCGCTGTCTAAAGGAAACAAACATATAATGATTCTTTTTTCGAGTAGGTAGATTAGTTCTTAAGTACTTGCTCAATCTAAACAAGCTTTTCACACTTACACTCCTTTACAAACAAAGTTTTCAAAAACACTTCATTACACTCTTGAAGACAGAAGCAAGAGTTAAATCGAAGTCAAAACAAAAACTTTTCAAAGCACACAAACACAAAGAAAACAATTTTGAAAATGATGAGCAAGTACCTAAGAGCCCGTAGATAACTACGGATAGAAAGGGTGCTAATACCTTCCCTTTCTATAATCTACCCCCCGTACTCAGAAATATCTCGAAAAAGGAATTTTTCTGTGCTTTTTTCCTTTCCTTGTTGGATAAAATAAAAGACGGTGGTGACTCTTGCTTACCGCAACATTTTGCGAACACAAACGCAAAAACGCAAACCAGCAATTCCTTAAAAAAAGAGGAAACACGTCCCGGTTCTGGCCACCGTATCACACATACATTGCACCAAAGAGGAAGCGTCCGTGGGAGACTTGAGTCTTTTGTTTTAGAAGTCTATTTTGTTGTCTTTTGACACCCTTTTTGCTTGTTTTCATTGTAAGCCCAAGGGGCAATTGTAATCTTTGAACTTATTAATACAATTGTTGTGTTTGTTTCATTTTTGGCTAGCAAATTGGAATTCATTAAGGTCCTTGAAAACATTGCATCTGCATATCATGCATCATATCATAAGCAGGTTTTCCAATACAAGTTTCCCCATCTTTCTACTGTTTATATCAGTATAAGATGGCTCTAGAGAAAACCGTCAAAGATCTGCAAATTCAACACACACAGTTCCAAGAGACTCTCCTCAACTTGGCTAAGGGACAACAAGAAATGATGGCACTCCTTGCCACCAAAAAGAAGACCAAGAAATAGGCTGTTATCCTTAACATGGGAAGAAGGTTCAAGGGACCTGCCCGACTGGCTCAAATAGAAGAGGCTTCTTCTGAGGAAGAAGACAACCAAGAAGAGAAGGTTAGAAGCACCAGAGTCGGGGGTGGAAATAACCAGATTATTGAGGACGAAGACTATTCCGAAGAGCAGTACCCACTGGTGGAGGACAAATACAAACAACTGGAAGACCAACTTAAGGCTGTAGAGATCCAAACAGTGCTTGGTTTAAACATTGGAGACATAGGTTTGGTCCCTGGGGTGGTCATTCCCCATAAATTCAAGGTCCCCGTCTTCTCCAAGTATGATGGGGTATCCTATCCCAAGATGCATCTGAGGTCTTATGTCCGTAAGATTCAACCACACACCACCGATAGGAAGTTATGGGTTCATTTCTTTCAAGAGAGCTTATCTGGGACACACTTGGAGTGGTTATGTCAACTAGAGGGGACTAATATCCACACATGGGAGGATCTGGCTGCTGCCTTCTACAGATAATACCAATACAATGCTGACCTTGCACCAACTCGTGTGCAATTACAAAATATGACTATGGGTTCCAATGAAGGCTTTAAGGAGTATGCTAAAAAGTGGAGGGACCTGGCTGGAAGGGTGCAACCCCCATTGACCGACAGAAAATTAGTGGACATGTTTATGGGCACATTGACTGGTCCATTCTTTAACTTGTTGATTGGGAGTTCTTTGTCAGGGTTTACTGAGTTGATTTTGCTGGCGAACATGTTGAAAGTGGATTCAAAAGTGGGAAGATCCCAATGGCCTCGACCTCTACTGCTGTAAAGAAACCATTTATTGGTAAGAAAGAGACTAATTCCGTTTATGGACAAAAGAGGCGTATCAAGAATGATCATCATCAGACAGTAGGAGCTGTGTTAATTTCAAACCCAAACCCAGTTCAACAACCACAACAATCAAACAATCAACAAAGGCCCTACGCCCCAAGGAGGCAATTCACTAGGATTAACATGCCACTGTCTCAAGCTCTACAACATCTGTTGAAGGCAGATTTGGTAACACTGCGAGATCCTCCTCCAATTCCTAATACTGCCTCTCCCAAATATAACCCAAATGTGAAATGCGCCCATCATTCAAATAGTCTCGGACATGACACCAACAACGGTTGGACATTGAAGAACAAGGTCCAAGATTTGATTGATAACAAAGTGATTGAGTTTGACCCTCCATAAACCCCTAATGTGATTACCGCACCCATGCCCAGTCATGGTAAAGGTGTCAATGCCATTGACGATGTCTCCTTTGTCTCCACCATTAGTGATTTGACTACTCCCTTATTGACTATTAAAAAGAATCTGTTAAGAGCCAGTTTATTCACGGGCTGCCTTGAAAATTGTTACCATTGTACTTCCCAAACCAATGGTTGTATGTGGCTTAAGAGAGGTATTCAACGCCTGATTGATAGCCATGAAATCCTGTTCAAGAAAACTCTGTCCATGAAGAGTTTGCCAAAAAATATACCTCAAGAATTGAGACTTAAAGATGTTTACATAATCACTATTTCCAACACTCATATCAGGATCACCTTCAAAGGCCCTATAAATATTCTTGCTGAGCCAAGAGTGGCTCCCCTGATTATCACTACACTGGGGACAGTCCCCCATTCATCTGACAAAGTTATGTCCTGGAACTATGGGGCCGAAGTTTATTATCATGGTGTCAAGCAAGAGCCATGGATTAATGAAAATGAAGATACTGAAATTACAAACATTGTCAGAACTAGTAAGGTCACTAGGACATGGATGGTCTTCTCTTCGGAGATCTCTCCTCCAATAACTACTATAACACCTGTTCGTATTCTTCCTGCTAGACCAACTGCTGATACCCGAGGTAAAGAGAAAGTCACTGAGCCTGCCGTGACGGAGGCACCCTCAAAATAAGTAACAATTGAAGACCCATCTAGACAAGAGATGGAATAAATCCTGAAGATCATCCGGAAAAGTGATTACAAAATAGTGGAGCAACTGGGGCAGACACCCTTAAAGATATCCATGCTGTCCTTGTTGTTATGCTCCGAAGCACATGCCCAAGATTTGTTGAAATTCCTGAAGAATGCCCATGTACCAGAAGAGACCACTGCTGACCAATTTGAAAATTGTGTTGCGAGCCTAATTGTTGACAATAGTTTAGGATTTTCTGATGTAGATTTGACTTCAACGGGGAAGAATCATAACAAGGCTCTCCATATGTCTATTGAATGCAAAGGCACCACTCTGGCGCATGTGTTAGTAGATATTGGGTCCTCCATAAATTTTTTACCCAAAGGTGTCTGGATAGACTGGACTGTGAAGGGCTGGTGTTGAAACCCAGCGATATTATGGTAAGAGCTTTCGATGGTTCAAAGAGAATTTTCCACGGAGAGGTTGATCTCCTGATCAAGGTGGGATCTCAAGTCTTCAATTCAACATTTTATGTAATGGATATCTGCCCGACCTATTCTTGCTTGATAGGACGCCCATGGATTCATGGAGTAGGTGCAGTTACCTCCATATTACATCAAATGCTGAAATACCCAGTGAGAGGGAAGGTTGTCATAATCTGTGGAGAGGAAGAATATATGATCAATCATTTGAATTCTTTCAAATATGTTGAAATAGACGTAGAATTAATTGAAACCCCTTGTCAAGCATTTAAAGTAAACCCTCCAACGATTGCTGCTACTCTTGCTACTCTTAAGATCTCTAAAGACATACCAAGAATGGCCTCCCTGAAGGATGCTTGGGCTGTTGTAGAAGATGAAGGTTGCACTATTTGGGAACAACTTCCTGATATCCCCTACAAATCCGACAAATTTGGGTTGGGTTTTACTTCAAAGGCTCAGAAAGAGGTTCGACGTGTTCGTGTTGGAGGGCCACCTCTCTGTATTAGCAAGAACAAAGTAAATACTCTAGAAGACACTGATATTGATAATGACTTGGACGATTGGATATTCCCAACTACTGATGGCGGACTCAACAACTGGAAGGCCAAAGACTTCATCTCAATCTCCTTCAGCCAGGAGTAATTGCTATTACCTACTTTTATTGCTTTAAGAAGTTTGTCTATATAATTTCTTTAAAAACAATGACTTTAAACCATGTGCCTTGCCCAGGGCACAATGGTCCATTTGTTAAGGATTGTCATTTCATGTATCATATGCTCATTTAATGAAAACATTAGACAATTTTGAATTCAAATTCTTGTGCTCTTTGTCTTTCTTTTACTTTACTGCATTTTCAAAATAACCATGTGACCTTACATGCATACACACACATTTGCAGATCCACATCCATTCCGGATCTCATTGACAATAATTCTTCTATTTCCGTTTATGACTTCGGAAATCCAATCTATCAAGCCAAAAATGAAGGTGAAGAAGATTGTGAAATTCCTAGAGAACTCGCCAGACTGTTGATATAAGAGGAAAAGGCTATCCAACCGCATGAAGAACTGGTCGATGTGATAAACTTGGGTACTGAGGCAGATAAAAAAGAAGTCAATATTGGCGCTAACCTGGAAGACAGTGTCAAGAGCAAATTGGTTCAGATGTTACACGACTATGTTGAAGTATTCACTTGGTCATACGAAGACATGCCAGGGCTCGATATTGATATCATGGTTCATCGTCTGCCAATGAAAGAGGGCTGTTCTCCAATCAAACAAAAGGTTCGTCATATGCGTCCTGATATGTCTGAGAAGATTAAGGCTGAGGTAATGAAATAGTTCAATGCAGGTTTCTTTGCAGTAACGTCCTATCCCTAATGGGTTACAAATGTTGTTCCAGTGCCAAAGAAAGACTGTAAGGTCCATATGTGTGTATACTACAGGGATTTAAATAGGGCAATCCCCAAAGACGACTTCCCACAACCACATATTGATGTCCTGGTTGACAACACTGCTTAACACAAGGTGTTCTCCTTCATGGATGGCTTCTCGGGTTATAACCAAATCAAAATGGCGTCGGAAGACATGGAGAAAACAACCTTTGTCACACAGTGCGGCATCTTCTATTATAAGGTCATGCCTTTTGGGCTGAAGAACGCGGGTGCAACTTATCAAAGGGCTATGGTAGCTTTATTTCATGACATGATTCATCATGAGATAGAAGTCTATGTTGATGACATGATTGCGAGATCACAAACTGAGGAAGAAAACCTTGATCATCTGTACAAGCTATTTTAAAGGTTGAAGAGATACAAGCTAAGGTTAAATCCCAACAAATGCGTCTTCAGGGTAAGGTATGGAAAGCTCATAGGGTTCGTCGTCAGTGGCAAAGGTATTTAGGTCGACCCTGCCAAGGTTAAAGCTATCCAAGAAATACCAGCTCCCCGTACAGAGAAGAAGGTCAGAGGTTTATTAGGATGACTCAACTACATTGCCCGATTCATCTCTCACCTGACTGCTACTTGTGAACCAATCTTCAAACTGTTGAAGAAAGATCAAGTAGTCAGATGGAACGACGACTGTCAATTGGCTTTTGACAAGATCAAGGAGTACTTACAAGAACCTCTAATCCTGGTGCCACCAGTTGAAGGAAGACCTCTGATTATGTACTTAACCATGTTATAGAATTCAATGGGATGTGTGCTGGGGAAGCATGACGAGTCTGGTCGAAAAGAGCATGCAATATACCACCTTAACAAAAGTTTACCGACTAAAACAAGATATTCACTGCTCGAGAAAACTTGTTGCACTTTGGCATGGGCTTCTCACCGACTAAGACAATATATGTTGACTCATATCACTTTACTGATCTCTAAGATGGATCCCATCAAGTACATCTTTGAGAAGCCAACTCTCTCCAGAAGGATAGCCCGATGGTAAATGATCTTAACTGAATACGACATTCAGTACACTAATAAAAAGCAATAAAAGGAAATATATTGGCAGACCATTTGGCGCATCAAGCCGTAAATGACTACTAATCTATAAACTTTGAATTCCCGGACGAGAATATCATGCTGATCACAGATTGTGAAAGACCTGGCTGTATGAAGGACCTGAGCAAGAATCCCTATGGACTATGGTTTTTGATGGAGCTTCCAACGCACCGGGTAACGGAATTGGTGCCATGATCATTTCCCCTGAAGGTTGCCATACGCCTTTCAGTGTCAGAATCTGCTTTGACTGTACCAATAACATGGCCGAATATGAAGCGTGCATCTTAGGTCTTAAGGCTGCTATCGACTTAAGAATCAAATTCTTAAGCGTATATGGAGACTCAACCTTGGTGGTCAGTCAAGTTAAAGGAGAACGAGATACAAAACATCCAAATCTTATCCCTTACAAAGAACTTGTACTCATCTTGATCCCGTACTTTGAAGAGGTTACCTTTGAACACATTCCAAGGGAAGAAAATTAGTTGGCAGATGCTTTAGCTACCATGTCTTCTATGTTCAAGGTCAGATGGGACAACGAAGCTCCTAAAATTACTGTCGAAAGATTTGACGAACCGGCGCACTACTATGATATTGAAACTGATGGAGTAGAAGAGAAGCCCTGGTGTCATGAGGTAAAAACATATCTCGAAGCTCAGGAATATCCTGAAGGAGCATCAATCAACAACAAGAAATTCCTGCGAAGGTTCTCAGCCAAGTTCTTCCTAAGCAATGGGATCTTATACAAGCGCAACCATGATTCAATTATGCTCCATTGTATGGACAAGAAGGAAGAAGATAAGATCATGGAGGATATGCATGAAGGTATATTTGGTACTCACTCCAGTGGACACAATATATCCAAGAAGATTTTGAGAGCTGACTACTTTTGGTCGACTATGGAAACTGATTGTCACCACCACTCGAGGACTTGCCATAAGTGCCAAATTTATGCTGATAAGGTTCACGTGCCTCCAGTTCCCTTGAATGTCATGACCTCCCCTTGGCCATTTGCAATGTTGGGAATTGACATGATCAAGGAAATCAAAACTACTGCCTCTAATGGATATCGTTTCATTCTTGTCGCCATTGACTACTTTACCAAGTGGGTTGAAGCAGCTTCATTTGCCTCGGTTACCAAGAACGTTGTGGCCCGGTTCATCAAGCATAACCTCATCTGCCGGTATGGTATCCATGAGAGGATCATCACCGATAATGGTACCAACCTCAACAATGCCTTGATCACTGAACTTTGCACGCAACTCAAGATCAAGCATCACAACTCTTCTCCATACAGACCTAAGATGAATGGCACATTGGAAGCTGCCAACAAGAACATAAATAATATTATACAAAAGATGGTGGTAACCTAAAAATACTGGCATGAGATGTTACCATTTGCTCTTCATGGCTGTCGTACTTCGACACGAACATCAACTGGGGCAACCCCTTTCTCTTTGGTCTATGGCAAGGAAGCTGTCCTGCCTATCAAAGTATAAATCCCTTCTCTAAGGATTATGAAAGAAGTAGACTTCAACAAAGACAAATGGACTCACAAAAGGTTGGATCCGTTAAATTTGATTGACGAAAAGAGGTTGGCTGCTGTTTTTCATGGTCAGATGTATCAAAAACATATGATCAAGGCATTCAAAAAGAAGATCAAGCATCAAGTATACTAGGCTAGAGACTTGGTAATAAAGCAAATCATTCTACCATAAGGCGATCCCAGGGGGCAAATAGACTCCTACCTACGAAGCGTTATTTGTTGTTAAGAAAGTATTCTCGGGCGGTGCTATGATGCTAACCACTATGGATGGCAAAGATTTCCCGCACCCTATGAACTCGGACATAGTAAAAAAATACTACGTATAAGAATGACCTGCTAGGTTGACATACCTAGGCAAAAATAAGGGCATCCTGGTGAACCAAAAAGGTTCGGGCAAAAGTTATGGGTATATATGAAAGATTGTACACCCGTCAAGTCGAAAACCTGAAAGGGAGGCTTGGACAAAAAAGGGTATCCTGGTGGACTGAAAACCTGAAAGGGCGGTCTAGGAAAAAATAGGGATTAAAGCGTACGACTATGTCCTGCTGGATCACTTATAGCCAACTTTATTGCCAAGGTCAAAAGTTCAAATGGTTCAATCAGCTTCTTCCGACGGTAAGGGATGAGATGTTCAAAGACATAGGGGCAATAGCTGAGTTTAAACCCAATGCGATCACTTCCACATGGATATATATATATATATATATATATATATATATATATATATATATATATATATATATATATATATATATGTTTTAACTTTGTACTCTTTTCATTTCACAACGAGTTCCTCTTACTAAGATTCCCGTCTCTTTGTACAAAATCGTCTGTTTATAAGCAAATTATCAATACAAATATACTTTGAAGTTCAAACCTTTTATTTTTTCTGTTTTGTTTGCAAAGACGTCCAATGAATAAATTGAATGAACATATGCATATGAACATGATTAATTGTTAACAAATATATGCATAAGAACATGACTAAAAATTTACTCAAAACTCTAGGAGCTGGGACGACACTCAAGCTGTCCATAAATCCCCACAGAATCCACTTCATAAGGTTATCCCCAGTGAAGTCGTTAGAGCCACTTCTATGAAATTATTCTCCACAGGGTAATCTTCACAAATAAGGGTACATTCCCCACAATCTCCCTGACTTATCACTCCAACAGATAAAAGATTATAATCTCTTTCTCGACAATATCACCAACCTACAGAGTTTCAATCAGTACAATGCATGGAATTTCTCTTCCCCAACTGAGTTTGGTCCTCCAAAGCTGAAAAGTTCTCGCATAATTCTTCTCTTTGGTAAATTTAATTCCCCCAAGAGAGTTGATTTCCTCAGCAAAGCACTTCTCCATAAACAAGGGTTTATTTCCCCAACATACTACAAATTCCCCAACTCGAGTATATTCCTCAGACTACTACAAATTGCTGTGAAGCTTAGAATCCGACCAGATACCAGTTAACTTTATTCTCCCCAGACAAGTCGAAATATTGTCCATTTATTTCATCCCCAGTCAGGGTATATAAGAATTATCTTCCCCAAATGAGTCAGAAGTTTAACCATCTCTTTTATCTCCAGTCAGAGTATATAAGAAATAAATCCCCCAATAGAGTAATAGACGACCAATGTTCCTAAACTCTACTCCCCAAATGGCAATCCATACATCTTCTGCAGATTTTCCTCAAACAAGTAACCAGGAATCCCCAACAGAAGCATTCTAGACAAGATTAAAGATACACATACTCTTTCATTTCCAACAATAGTCAGGGATTTATTTTCCAAGACAAATACACTTCAACAACATTGCACATTCATTCATCATAACATATGCATACAAAACGCATATAGCACAATCTCATTTATTTTGAGAACATCATTATGCAATGTATTTCATACATCATGACATTGCATATAACTAACTCTTTACCTTTTCAGGAAAGATCAATCAACAGATGAATATCATCAACAATTTTCAAACAGTTCCAGATTAATTCCCGAGACAAGACAGGGAAACTATTCGGATAACCAGCCACAAATTAATCCCTAAAACAAGATAGGGTAATTATATGCGAAGGAAAAGAAAATTGTAGATTAACTCACGAAACAGGATGGGGAAACTATCTTTCTTTCTTTCTCTTTGCTCAGATAAAGATCAATTCACGAAATAGGATGAGGCGACTATCTACATGACAAACACTTCCTTTAAACCTCTACTGGTTTAGTTTAAATTGACCAAAGATTTATTCTAATACTTTTCCAGTAGATACTTTTTCTGGTTCAGTTTAAATCGACTAAACATTTATTCTGATTTGTTTCCAATTAAAGACAACACAGACATCTACTGGTTCAGTTTAAATCGACCAAAGATTTATTCTGATAATTTTCCATTAAACACTTTTTCTGGTTCAATTTAAATCGACTAAATATTTATTCTGATTCTTTTCCAGTTAAAGATGACACAAGACATCTGCTGGTTCAGTTTAAATCGACCAAACATTTATTCTGATACTTTTCTAGTAGGCTCTTCTTCTGGTATAGTTTAAATCGAGTAAAGATTTATTTTGATTCTTTTCCAGTTAAAGACGACACAAGACATCTGCTGGTTCAGTTTAAATCAACCAAATATTTATTCTGATACTTTTCCAGTAGGCACTTTTTCTGGTTCAGTTTAAATCGACTAAAGATTTATTCTGATTTTTTTCCAATTAAAGACAACACAACACATCTGCTGGTTCAGTTTAAATCGACCAAAGATTTATTCTGATACTTTTCCAGTAGGCACTTCTTCTGGTTCAGTTTAAATCGACTAAAGATTTATTCTGATTCTTTTCCAATTGAAGTCAGGCTTAGACTTAGTCTATCTAGGATGGCATCTATAAGCCCATCTCCGACGATTCTCCATCACCTTTGGATGACATCTGTAAGCCCATCTCCTACAATATTCCACCACTCTCCAAATGGAATCTCTAAACCCATTTCTGATATAATCAACAAACAATTTTCACTTCATGCACAAGGGAGTGCAAATTTCTAGGCATTTAAGTTTTCAATCATCTTCCACCTTCAAGTCACGAATAGCGAACATGCCAATCTAACTCTTCAGGTTTAAGAATATTGAACATGGTAAGATGTTGTACCCCAAAATTTTCCCTCTCACTTCTCAAGACATTTCTCACCAAAGATCTCAAATGCTCAAGGGTTCTCAATGGTTTGATCAGACAAGCTCACCTCCTAAGCACTGAGCCTCAAAATTAGAGTTTTTGTTTTCTAAAGGAAAATTGTACTTTTAATGCTTCAAATTAATTTCATGATTCATTATAGGTATCCAAGATTACTCATATCAAGTTTCAAGTCTTGCATCACAAATTTGCACAGTCAATTGCTCAGATGACTGAAAATCAATTGTATGGGATAAAAAGTCAAATGTGGTCAATATACAGTCAAACTTCATGATTTTTGGCCAACATCAACATTTTGAAGTCATATTTATCAATTGATCAAGTTTTGATCACAATTCCTCAAGAAAAGCATTCAACTCATCAAAGGGTCAAAATTGTCAAAATTAGGGTTTTGACTGAGAATGACTGATCATTGACTTTTTACCTAGTACATGACCTAATGATTTGAAGTATGATCTCAAGGATTCAAACACAATATCTTGACCTAATTTCTTGTCTCAAATCATTTCTCAAGATCAATGGATTGATAGTTGAAATTTGATCAACTGATACACAAAAAGTCAAACTTTGACTTTTTGGTCAACATTGAATTTCAAAGGTCAAGATTCATCAAGACATTCAAAAATATAAAACTTGGTCAACAAGAATCAAGAAATTCCATAAAAATTCAAAGTTTCAAGACTTAGAAAAATTTCTAAGTGTTTTTAACCTTGATAATTTCATTACTTAATGATAATTTTTCACCAAGATGCAAGATGATTCAAGGAAAACTTTCAACATGAAAGTTGTAGATCTTGATGAAATATACACCATTTTATCTAAAGGTTTCTGTCCAAAAAATGATTAGATTTGGAGGTATAGGCTCATAAAGTCATGACATTTTTGTATAAACACTTAGTGAAATTTTCATCAAGTTAGGCAGTTTTTTTTGTCCCAACTTCTTGGAAATTTTTTACCAAGTTCCAAGTTGATTTAGCCAAAGTGGTCAACATGAAGGTTTTATACAATGTTTCAAGATTTCCAAAATTTCCAAGAACTTGAAGAGATCTTGCTTGAGCTAGAAGTTTCGAAGAGAAGAAGTTAGGCATCCATTCTTGAATTACAAGTCATTTTCTTGATGAACACATAATCCAATATCAATGCTATGGTGCATAATATTTCTTTGCAGGCCTTCTAACTTGTGTACCTACCCATAATTAATGGATTACACAAACGTTTGAGCTATGATCCAAGTGGTTTAAGCATTGTCCAAGTTAATTTGCCATTTTGGGGATAAAGTTAACATTGTCATTCTTGAAAAGCAAGCTTTATGCACAAAGTCAATTCTTAAGCCTCTCAATTGTTCCCTCTGATCATAATACATATACAAGGTCAGAAGCATTGTGATTAAAGTGTTTAACCATTCTATGATCAAAGGTATAAGGCATTGAAACTTGATTTTTCAAGAAAATCACATGTTGAGCTTAACATGTGATTTTGAATTACGATCAACTTGAGCATTCCAAAAATATTCTCTATAAATAGAGACACTATTTCCAAGCCAAGGGACGGATTCAATAGCCCTCAAACTCACTCAAACTTCCTAAAACTCAGAATTTCAAACAAACCTCCATTATTGGTATTTATGACCAAAAACTTCAAACACTCAAATCCCTCAACTGTGCACATTGACTTCTTCACCATGATTCAGGCACTTTCAGCATAAAGTATGATTTGCATTAGCTTCCAAAGACTGCAGTGAAGATATCCAGATCATCACAACACCTCCAGAAGTGCTCAAACTCCATACACTATTTCCAGTTTTGAGGTAAGTTTTCTCAACTTTGAACTTTCTCTACAAGCATCATTAACGGTTACTTTGTGAATGAAAAATGGAGACATCATAGTCCTGAAGTTAACCATGGCTTTAGTTTTCATTTATGTTGCCTGAGTGATGTGAATTTTGAAGTTGAACTTCCTGAAAAATTAGGTTTTATTTGGTATAAAACATTATTCGTGTTCATCTTTGATTTATAGCTTTAGTTATTTACATGGTTGGATTCGTGGTAAAATTTCTAGCAAGTTTCATGTTTACATCTTTCCATTTGGTTGAGAAATGATCATTTTCAAGAATTCAAAAATGGTGTTGAAACTTCTGGCGTGAGGAAGAAGATGAAGCATAATAAAAAATGAGTTCATTACATATTTAATAATTGTTGTCTTAACTACCGGATGTATCACCACCCCCGTTTTTAAAGCGCACGCCTATGACCTTTGTGACCTGGATTCGAGCCCCATCGATCCTTTTGTTTTTTTTTACATTTTCTTCTTTCAGATTTCATACATATAAGATATGCGCGCCTGCCATGGACTTCATGTCATCACCATCAGATGTGTAAGCAACAAAGATCCAACGCATCACATGTGCGGGAGTAACAGTAGTCTGAACAATTGGAGTATCTTGAGGACCAAGATTGAAACCTTTAGGCACACAGTTCTCTTGCATTCCCCGTGGATAACCTTGAGGCATGCGATTCTAAACAATAACTGGAGTAACAGACACGGGAACCGTTGGAGCTTCAGTAGTTACTCGTGTTTGTTGAGGTTGAACACTCGGTGGCTAATTCTGAGCAGCCACCAGAGATTCCATCAGAGCAGTGAGATTGGCCATGCCGGCCTTCAGAGCAGAAACTTCCTCGCGCAGCTCGCGATTCTCTTGTTCTAAGTTGTCCATCTTCCTTCTGAGATTAGCTCGAGTATTGTAGTGGTGAGACAACTTGTTGAACGAAGTAAAGAAGCCTGGTAAGACACCTGGATATGCATAATAAATGCAAGAAATATGTGCAATATGATGCATGATATGCAATGCACATGACTTATTTTATTTATATTTCAAGGGACTTAAAGATTTATAGACACATTGCAAATATCAAAGTAATAACACATTTTAAATACTGAAATTTTTTATTATAATAATTTCAAAATGGATTAAAAGTTAAAATACTCCCAAGTATAATATGAAAATAAAGTCTAAAACCCTAAGAAGTAAAGCTGATGGAGATCACTCTATACGTCGGCGCTTCCCTGTAAGTCTGACAATCTGAGCCTTCAACCTCTGGTTTTCTTCTGCATATCTGGTGGCAACCTCCTTCCAATCACTTAAATCATGAAGTGAGCAACTAACATCTGACTGAGGCTTAGGAGAAAATATATCCCCTTGCGTCTCCATGGTCTCTACTGCCCGAATCTCAAGAATCTCAATCAAGTCATCTTTCTCCTTCAAGTCTGCTCTATAGGAAATCTCTAAAGTTTGGCACTTATTCTTCCAAGCATCCTTTTCCTGCTGCATCCTGATCAAAGCAAGCTGTAGCTCTTCTATATCATCCAATAAGGGAGGAGTGGTATTCACAAATAAATCAGGCATAGGTGCTTCCCGGGAATACAACATCTTCAACTAAATAACTCTTGTTTGGACCCACTGAAGATAAGGCTCTAAAGAAACAACCCCCTAGGTCCCATGTCTTTCCTACTCTTCCTATGTATGTGACGCCAGGCCTTCGCAATCTGCTCCCTAGCTTCATTATGGTCTTCTCCCTCCTTCAAAAAGAAGCTAATCAAATGAATACTGTTTGGTTTATCCCTCATCGGATAACCAAGTTGTCATCGTGCAAGAACAAGGTTGTATTTAATTCCTCCCTTTGTACCAAGAAGAGGTACATTGGGGAAACTACCATAATTGTCGAAAATCTCTATATCTTGGTAATTCCGATGATACCAATAAATATCCGAATGAGTAAGTGCCATGACCTTAGGAGCCCAACAAAGTTCCTTCCCTACATCACAGAAAGCATCAGACTGAGGCATGTGAGAAATAAACCACCGGTATAACAGAGGCGTGCAACATATAATCATTCCCCCATGATAAGAATTCCGAAGATGAACAAAGTAATAAGCATCACACACCAATGTAGGAACTGGGTTTCCAATCATGAATATCCTTATAGCCTTAACGTCAACAAACTTATCCACATTAGGAAATAAAAAACAATCCGTAAGCAAGTAGAGCAAAGATAGCCTCAAAAGCGAATGTACTCTTCGTCTTGGCAAAGTAACGAGCTTTTTCCAATAAGAATTGAGCTGGTAATCCTCTAATCCAATCATTAGTAGTCATATGGGCTTCAACCTCAGACTTCCCCAGATGAATTAAAGCAGCAATCTCATGTGGTTTTGGCTCACCCTTTAAACTAGTAAAAGGAACACGATCGGTAATAGGTAAATCCAATAGATAAGAATACTCCTCTAGTGTAGGCATCAACTGATAATCAGGGAAAGTAAATCAATGATACATCATATCATAGAACTGGACCAAGGTCGAGAGAATACCCTCCTTCATCCTAAGCTTCATGAGAGGAATGATGGATCCATACTTCTCCGAAAATCTGCAGAGCACTCAATCTTGAGAATTAGACTGATCAACTCATCTATCTTGGGATCTTTGAAACTGTATTTTCAGGTCTTTCTTTTTCCAGAATCTATGGTCAAAAGGTACCTGAGATATTTGCAAATGGTCAACTTTTAAGTCCCTTGAAATATTTTTTTTCCAAAAGATGCTTATGAGTGCATGAATGCATGATGCAATAATCACACACAAGATCACAAACATAGGGTTCATAGGTTCAACGTCATGAGCATGAGGTCAAAGGTACTACCCATAAGGTATGGTCTAAAAGTTATCACCTTCCGAACAAGGTTCTAGAGGTTCCCAGAGTCTACATCCTTCCTTCAGATATTACCAACTTCCCGATTAACTCAGTAATTAGTAATATTCTCAAGAAAAACTAGTCCGAGCGTAGTATCACATGACAACTATTTCCGGATTACTCCGTCATAGCTTCCTCACTACACCTAAAAGGCCAATATGGGTTAGGTATTCTACAGTCCTCAGCTTCAGCAGGCTCCTAGGTCGAAAGTAGTATGTCTTCCCGATTACCCGGTAAACGAAACTACAGTTAAAGGGGACTCCACTGAGTGGGGGATCTCATGCCTCCTTTTTTGGGATTACTCCCTCAAAGTTAACATGACTATACCGCCCGTCCTATCTTAAGTTTGCCCAAGTTCGGGTATAGGACTTATAAGTAATTACTAAGCACCCTGAAAACCAGGAAAATCCAGACAAACATATATACAACATATAACACATAAACAACAATAGCACATATACAGATATAAACAAAGATAGGCTCAACCCACTTAGGGATGGACCAGCAAGAGGTCAATCTTTCCCCAGTGAAGTCGCCATTTTTTCTGTAGCGGTAGAAATGTTTAAGACTAAGCCATTGGATTGACTAGACTTATACAAATCAAAATAAAAATCTCCACCGCGCTTTATTGTTTCCAAAGGAATGGGAAAAGAGCGAATAACCCAAAAAGAGGGGGAAATATTCAAGGTAAGGGGGTTGGTTATGCAAAGGGAAGGTATTAGCACCCTAAACATCTACGGTACTCCGCAGGAACCTCTTTGAAAAATATGTATATTTTGGCTATAAAATGTTGTATTTAAAATAGATGGTGGAGGTGAGAAAAGAAACATATTTTTTTATGATTTTTGCACCCACCGCGGTTGCGAACCTTTAGTGCCTACGTACCACCTTTCGTGCAATAGGGGATCAAGGTACACGTAGTTCACCTTTAAAAAATTTATAACACAAATGTGTTGATTGATTTTATGAGATAAGACATCATTGTCATTGTCCGTGTGGAAAACATACTTACTACCCACAATTATGAGAAAGGAGAATTTGCACCATCTCAAAGTGGAAGATATGACTTGGATTTTAAAATCAACAATGACTCACTCAACACGCAAGTGGAAAATATATCTCTTCACTACATATTGTAGAAGTATAGTTGTTTGCATCACTACAATGATTGATAAGAGTCTAATCTTTTGATAAAGGTTTAAGATAAAAGCCAAGATGGTAAAAGGGTTTGAAATGAGATTAATTGACTTTTAGTCTACTCACAAAAATGTCAAGGTATTATTAAGTTGATTGGAGTTTATTTATTAAAAAGTTTTGAAAATGCATGGACCTAAGTCCAAATTTATTATGAAAGTGGTTCAAGTTTAAAAACAAGAAGAGTTTTCAAAAGGAGGAAGAAGATTTTTGAAATTAAAGAAGGTGGGAGGAGAAGAAGAGACTATCCTAAAGCATAAGGTAAAAGCTAGGGATAATAACCATCTAACAACCAAGAAGCTAATATTTGACATTATGATTCAAGATAGAATTCCCATTCTTTAGATTGAAACCAAACAAGCAAAGATACTAGATCTCTTGAGGGAACCAAACTTCAAGTGTATTAAGTCTTCACAAAAATTGGGCAGAGTAACGATTGTATACGGGTGAATTCCAGATTACAAACAAAGAATGTAATCACAATAAACTGCACACAAAACAAACAAAAAACCCAATGTCTTGAGGTAAACCTCAATAACTCCAGACAAAATATCAATTAAAGGTCACAAGGTCTCCGACATAGGCCAAGGTTTCTAATCCTAAGTCCAAGAAGTCCAATACTCCATAATGCCAAGGATAGTAACCAAATAGTCCAAGTATCAATAATGATTTTTGTGGTTCATGTTGATTATTAAGTATCTTAAGAAAGAAAATAAAAGCTCAAGTGAGCAAAATAAAAAAAAATACAAGAATATAAATGCCCAAGTGAGCAAAGATGAAAATAGCATGAAATGTAAATGCTAAAGTAAATGGTACATGAAGCATAAAATTAAAAGCATAAAGCAAAATCAATTGTTAATAATTAGTGGTTAGTTGGATGACCATCTTGAAACTTGCATTTGGAACTAATTAGAGGATTGGTAGAACCAAAGCCTCCACACAACAAGTTGCATTTGTTTTTTGTTAAGTATATCATCCATTTTGGAATCCTCAAAAGTACCACTCAATGATCAACGATGTTTAAGTGATCCGCGTTGACCAAAAGTGATGTAGATCCATTAGAGGATTGGTAAAACCAAAGCCTCCACACAATGAATCTCAAGGTTATTGGATCAAAGAGATCAAATTAACACACTTGGGCTTGCAAACATAGGTTTGGGCCACGAATGGTCATTTATTTGAATCGGGACAAAATTTAGCACTATGTTAAGCAATCGTAAGTGGACTTATATAGAAGTCGTACCTATTTTAAGGTCGGTCAATAGCAATCTATGCACCATTTGTTTTGAGACATGATATAGAGATCATGCTCCAATAACAATTAGTGCAATAAGAAATGGATAAGATGAAAAGGGGTGGGAAAGAATATACAAACCATATTTGAATTAAAACTCAATCAAACTATTATTAAAATCATTCATCCATTTTTATGGAGTTAGACTCAACACCATGGATCCAATGATGTTAATAAAGTTCATGATAAAAAATTTAACCCAAGATCAGCCAAAAAATAATCACAAAATAATATTTCATTTAATATATACATTAAAAAAGCTTTTTAAAATGTTTTTAAAAGAGAAAAATATCAACTATATTCAAATTACTAAAAAAAAAAAAGTAAGACCATAGAAAAATCAGAAACAAACTCAAATATTTTTATAAAAATTTTGGTAATTTTTTAAAGTCAGAAACTATTTTTAAAATTAAAAGAAATGAGTAAAATAAACCAAAAATGATAAAAAATAACAAAGTCATAAATAAAAAATAAATGAGGTAACCAATATTTGTCATAATATCATTGGATCATTCCATAATTTTTTTTCAGAATTAAAAAAGGCATACAAGTATTTTTAAACATTTAAAATAAATCAAATAAAGTGAAAATTTATAAAAAATATCAAAACACAAAATAAAATTGTGAAATAATAAAAATCAGAAAGAGAAAAATCAAAAATGTTTTACATAATTTTTTCAGATTTTTTGGACTTAGAATGATTTTTTTATGATTTTTTGAAGTTTAAAACAATTAAATATAAAAATCAGAAATAAGAAATAAAGTCAAAAATATGTGGACCATTGGATGAGAGTCAAAACGCGTTAGTAATCAAATCCAAAGGATCTGACGCGCTGTGCATATCATGGTTATTACTAAATAAAGTATAGGATCAAATATAAATCAAAAATTCAAAAAAAACAAATGGCGCTGTTTCATTGGTTGAAGGATGACACATTGGTCATCTTCAACCTCCAGCCAGTCCCAAAAACCAGGTTGCTCAATCTGTAAAATTAGAGCACGAGACCTATACCATTCGCTTCGTCTCTTCAAGACAAAGACAACCACACCTTCACGATAAATTTATATAAACTATAGCTCAAGAAAATTAGAAGAGAAGTTTTAAAAAGGGATTTGAAATTTCATGGTCAAAACGTGTTTCCAGATGAAAGAAAGTGTTGCAACTAGAACCAGGGTAATGAGAGCTTCACATTGATATCAAAGTTTTGAAGAATTGATGGAGAAATCTACCTATTGAAGTTGAGTTGCAGAGCTCTGAAACTGGACTTCTATGGATCAATATAGGTCACGATTCTTGAAGGTAATTGTATGGTTAGCTTCAGGGAAGATCAAGGAAGGTGAATTCATAGAAAAATTGGATCGAAAAAGGCTTGAACACTGATCTCGAAGTTGCAGAAAAATGAGTTATGGAGCAAGTTTGGCAGGGTGATTCTGGCTGTTCAAGCTTGAGAAAATGAATGGGGGATGACCCTTTATTTATATGGGAATGAATGTGATCCTTAAGCGTGTGAAATGATGACGTTTGGAGAGAAATCGTGTGAAGTTGCAAACAAGAAAAGTGTGACTTCTATTTTGATCAAAACTCATCCAAAACATGCATTTTGCTATGATAATCACTTCTGGAAGTTCACTAAACATGTTTAGAAGAAAAAACAGGCAGAAACAATGTGTTTAGAAGCTAAATCAAGGATTACAAATTCTAACTTTTTAAGAAACTTCAGTTTACCAAGTTCACATCAATGGCATTCTCAGCTCAAGGGGTCTTAGGGCATAATTCTTGATGCTTTACAAATATGAGATTACAAGCTTTGCAATGGGAAAAAATGGAATCAAATGGATGTTTGAGATGAAAGTTGCAATGAGTCAAAGTTGGGAAAAAGAAGTTGACTTTCCACACACAAATATTTCATGTTTTTCTTCAAAAGTGACCTATAATATTTTGCATCCAAACATGGCCTTCCACTTGGAATTTGATCTTGACCAAAAAAGATGGCATGAAATAGACCTCTTGAATTACATTTTGAAACTTGAACCATTCCAAATATCCAAAATTTGAGAGAGTTATGAATTGTTGAAGTTGGAAAATAATCATGAAATGACCTATAATCTTTTGTATCGTTAGGGCATCTTCCATCCATTTTCTAACTTTGCATATAATAGAAGGAATAATGTTCACATCCTCAAGATCATTATGGAAAAACAGTGGGCTCAAGGTGATAAAAATTGACCAAGTTATGATATTTAAAGTCATGCATGGGAAATTGGGGGTTCATCTGGAGGACTTGTAATCTTTCTTCACCACAAAGCTTCTTCCATATGAAAACTCCTTGAAAATTTTGAAGTGATTTGTTAATAACCCTTTGAAGAGAAATATGTATTTGGAATCACTCAAAAACACCAAAAGATGAGCAAGATATACTTCTTTGAAGTTCAAAACCCTAGCTCCTAGATCAAGAAAATGATTTGAGGAACTTTGACAATTTTGAACAACCTTCTTGTACCAACACTTTTGCTTTGTAAATAGAAGTTGTTGAGGATGATAATGAGAACTCATAGCCACCAAAACAACTTCCATATCTTGAGAATTGAGAGAAATATACACTTGTGACCAATGGGAACAAGGCCTTGTCCAACCATGACAACTTCTTCAATCAACCCCTTGTACTTTTGAATCAATCTTGATAACTTTGAAATGTGGTGAACCAAGATATACCTTTCCATTACATTTCTTCCAAAATAACTTCAATGGTGAGGTTTTAACTTCTCAAGCTTTATTGACTAGGACATGGAAATAAACTCATGAACCCATGGATCAACTTGCTAAGCCACATTCCTTTACCTACATTATTAACAAGTAAGACAAACCAAAATTGCATTTTATTAATTAAAAGGAAAGTCAAAACAAAACATGCACGATCACAAAAGAAAAACAAGTCAAGGTGCTTGGTGATTCCTCAAAGAGCAAAGCTAAAGATTTGGAGGAGAACCAAAAGCCCTAATGTGACCTTGTTGTGATTGAATCAATATGGTATGATGAAGGGATCTTAGGGGGAAAAATTTGGGTACAACATAGACTTTGCTTGTTTTCTATACTTTTAAATATTTTTCTAAATTATTATTAATATTCAAATTATTTTCTAAACAAACTATTTAGACTTAGGTTTTATTTTATTCTTAAAAAATCAATTAACTTAGATTTTAGGTTTTGCTAAATTAATTAACTTTTCTTGTAATTAAATTAATTAGTTTAATTAGGTTAATCTCTAAAACCTTTTCAATCAAAAACCCTAAAAACCATCTCTTCTTCATCTTTAAATTTTGTAAATTCAATTATTGTTCATGTATATGGTTTGTAATAGATATTTAGGGCTTTATTGCTTTCCTCCCCTATTCAAAAACTTGTACCTCCATTCCCAAAGTGTTGTAATAGCGTAGGACATTTAAATTCCACAACTTATCGCTTTCCTTATTATTGTTAGTAATTAGGGTTTGCATGACAAGACCTAAAATCAAACATTAGAGAACCCTAATTCAAGACAAAATACATGAAAACAAAACACTTTGCACACATTCACCTCTAGGATTAACCACACTTGTTGCCTCAGATAAAAATGGTCATGTCCCTCGAACATGGAATATTTTAGAAAAGACCCTCGATTAAGAGATCGTAGTCCCTCGATGACCCTTCAATTATTTCCTTAAATAAACGATCTTAGTCCCTTACGAAAATTGCTAAAACATCTTACAAGTTGCCTTATATGACTGTACGATGACCCACGCCCATCCCTCACATCCAATGATAAGGCTCTCTACCAACCAATGGTAAAGAAGCACTATCTAAAGGAGGAGGAAAAGAAGAAATACTATTTGAGTAGGTAGATTGCTCGTAATTGCTTGCTCACAAACGAAACCATTTCACACCTCACACTTTCAAACATCTTTCAAAAACAAACATTTTATATACATTCTCAACGATAAGAGAATCATTACAAAATTGCCTTACATTACCACCTTTAAAACATCTTTCAAACATTCCTTTTCAAAATAATATTTTCAAAACCAACACTTTGTATACATTCTCAACGATATGAGAATTATTGCAAAGTTTCCCAAACTTAGGTGCTTTCAAAATATTTTCAAACTTACACAAACACTAAAGAATTTCAAAGTGAGCTAGAAATTAAGAGCCTGTAGATAACTATAGATTAGAAGGGTGATAACACCTTTCTTTTTCATAACCTACCCCCCGAACTCAAGAAAATTCTCAAAAGGTCTTTCCTGTTCTTTTCACCCGTTCCTTTATTGGATAAAAGAAAAGTCGGTGGCGACTCTTGCTATCTGCAACATTTGTGATAAAACGCAAAACACCAAAATAAATTCTCCCACCGTATCACAGATGCCATCTTGTGACAGTAGGAATAAAGATGAGTCTCTGGGAAGGAGGTGCTTTTATATTTGTCAAAATCAGGAACTTTGAATTTGGGAGGAATAACTACCCCCGGCACGAGACACATTACAACAATATTAAATCCCGAAGTCTTGATACCTTCCATAGCTTTGAGACGTTATTCAAGAGCATGATACATCTCTATAGTTTTAGCCACTCCAGCGGGGAGATTCACGTGGGGCTCATCAAGATCAATGACGTCGTGATGATCATCATTATCATTTCGAGGAATTCTTGTAGGGGTCTCAACGTTCATAGTATTATTCCCTCCATTTGCATAAGTGGAGGGGGAAGTAGTGGCAAGCTTGGCAACACTTTGATGTAGCTCTTCTTGACCCTTGATGACAACATGAAGGATTTCCATAAGCTGATCCATTCGGGTTCCCATGGTGTCTATATCTCGGCGGAGAGCATTCTGATTTTCTCCGAAGAGAACCATTAGTTTTCTCTGGTTGCTTCTTGTACGGTAGGGATGTAGGGAAGTCGTCTTTGCTATTCATTGAAGTCTGATGAAAAGGGAGCCCAATAAGTTTATGTTGTGAATAATGAATGCATGATAGTATGAATGCATGTTTCGTCTTCATTTCCAAGGAAATCCAAAGACTCGTCTATCCATAACAATTTATTTTTCCATTTTTGAAGAGCTCAACCAATGAGACTTGTCTTTGGAATTCCTTAGATATGAGATGCATGTACTTGATGGTATGATGTCATGGTAAGCTATAGAACGAGATCTCAGCTCCACATATTCTAGATAACCACTGTGTAGTCCTTTGCATGAACTAAAAGTAACAGGATCAAAGGTCCGTTGTCACAAGCATGGAGTCAAGGTAACCACCTATAAGGTAGGTACTAAGGGTTTATCACCTGCCGAACAAGTTTCTAGGGGAATCTCAGAGTCTACGCTCTTCCTTTGGATATTACCAACGTCCAAATTACTCGGGAATTAGTAATATTCGTAGGAAAAACTCGTCCGAGTGCAACATCGCGTGATAACTATTTCTGGATTACTCCGTCATAGTCTCAAGAAAATTGGAAGAGAAGTTTTGAAAAGGTATTTAAAATTTCATGGTCAAAACATGTTTCCAGATAAAAGCAAGTGTTGCGAGTAGAACTAGGACAATGAGAGCTTCACAATGATATCAAAGTTTTGAAGAATTGATGGAGAAATCTACCTATTGAAGTTGTGTTGTAGAGCTCTGAAACTGGACTTCCATGGATCCTTATAGGTCACGATTCTTGAAGGTAATTGTATGGTTAGCTTCAAGGAAGATCAAGGAAGGTGAATTGATAGAAAAATTGGATTGAAAAAGGCTTGAACACTGATTTTGAAGTTGCAGAAAAATGAGTTATGGAGCAAGTTTGGCTGGGTGATTCTGGCTATTCATGCTTGAGAAAATGAATAGGGGATGACCCTCTATTTATAGGGGAATGAATGGGATCCTTAAGCGTGTGAAATGATGAAGTTTGGAGGGAAATCGTGTGAAGTTGCAAACAAGAAAATTGTGACTTATATTTTGATCAAAACTCATCCAAAATGCGCGTTTTGCTATGCTAATCACTTCTAGAAGTTCGCTAAACATGTTTAGAAGCAAAAACGCACAGAAAAATGTGTTTAGAAGCTAAATCAAGGATTCCAAATTCTAACTTTTTAAGAAACTTCAGTTTCAAGTTACCAAGTTCACATTAATGGTATTCTCATCTCAAGGGGTCTTAGGGCATGATTCTTGATGCTTTAGAAAGATGAGATTACAAGCTTTGCAATGGGAAAAGAATGGAATCAAATGGATGTTTAAGATGAAATTTGCAATGAGTCAAAGTTGGGAAAAAGAAGTTGACTTTCCACACTTAGAAATATTTCAATTTTTTCTTCAAAAGTGACCTATAATGTTTTGCATCCAAACATGGCCTTCCACTTGGAATTTTCTCTTGACCAAAAAAGATGGCATGAAATAGACCTCTTGAATAACATTTTTAAACTTGAACCATTCCAAATTTCCAAAAATTGAGAGAGTTAGGAATTGTTGAAGTTGGAAAATAATCATGAAATGACCTATAATCTTTTGTATCCTTAGGGAATATTCCGTCCATTTTATAACTTTGCAACTAAAAGAAGAAATAATGTTCACATCCTCAAGATAATTGTGGAAAAAGAGTGGGCTCAAGGTGATAAACATTGACCAAGTTATGATCATTTGAAGTCACACATGGGAAATTGGGGGTTCATCTGGAGGACTTGTAATCTTTCTTCATCATTAAGCTTCTTCCGCATGAAAACTCTTTGAAACTTTTGAAGTGATTTGTTAATAACCCTTTTAAGAGAAGTATGTCTTTGAAATCACTCAAAAATACCAAAAGATGAGCAAGATATACTTCTTTGAAGTTCAAAACCCTAGGTCCTAGATCAATAAAATGCTTTGAGGAACTTTGACAATTTTGAACAACCTTCTTGTACCAACACTTTTGATTTGTAAATAAAAGTTGTTGAGGATGATAATGAGAACTCATAGCCACCAAAACCACTTCGATATCTTGAAAATTTAGAGAAATATGAACTTGTGACAAATGGGAACAAGGCCTTGTCCGACCATGACAACTTCTTCAATCAACCCCTTGTACTTTTGAATCAATATTGATAAATTTGAAATATGGTGAAACAAGATAAACCTTGCCATGCCATTTCTTCAAAAATAACTTCAATGGTGAGGTTTGAAATTCTCAAGCTTTATTGACTAGGGCATGGAAATAAACTCATGAACCCATGGATCAACTTGCTAAGCCACATTGCCTTTACCTACAATATTAACAAGTAAGACAAACCAACATTGCATTTTATTTATTAAAAGGAAAGTCAAAACAAAACATGCATGATTACAAAAGAAAAACAAGTCAAGGTGCTTGGTGATTCCTCAAAGAGCAAAGCTAAAGATTGGGAGGAGAACCAAAATCCCTAATGTGACCTTGTTGTGATTGAATCAATGTGGTATGATGAAGGGATATTAGGGGAAAAATTGGGGTACAACAACTTCCCTTATTTAAGTTTTTTCTATCCGGAGATACGAAGGTTAAAAATCTTTGTGTCGACGTGATCGAAGATACTTAAATATAAAACAAACCTTCTTTTTGGCCCTAAGATGCCATGCAATGCTTTTGAGTATGAATGCATATGAACAACTTTAAAGGGACGCAAAACACCACTAGGTATATAGCAAAGGAAATAAGGATCAAAAGAGAAACCCAACCAGGAAAATAAATCACTGGTGAATCAAAAAGACCTGACTCAAAGAGGATGGTAAAAGGTCAAAGGATACACCAACTTTTACTGAAGGCAAAACTACGAACGTTCACTGAAGGTAGAAAGAGAAAAGAAATAATAACACCGACGTTCACTGACGATGAACTACCATATTTAACTGAAGGTAGAAAGGTAAGAAATATCATAACACCACCGTTCATTAACGATGAACTACCAACGTTCACTGAAGGTAGCAAAAATATGACAATCACCAACTTTCACTGATGGTAACCTACCAACTTTCACTGAAGGTAGAAGAGAAAATATATCATAGCACCGCCGTTCACTGACGATGAACTACCAACATTCACTAAAGGTAGAGAAAAGATAATAATCACCAACTTTCACTGATGGTGACCTACCAACTTTCACTGAAGGTAGAAGAGAAAATATATCATAGTACCATCGTTCATTGACGATGAACTACCAACGTTCACTGAAGGTAGCAAAAAGATAACAATCACCAACTTTCATTGATGGTGACCTACCAACTTTCACATAAGGTAGAAGAGAAAATATATCATAGCACCGTCGTTCACTGACAATGAACTACCAACGTTCACTGAGGGTAGCAAAAAGATAACAATCACCAACTTTCACTGATGGTGACCTACCAACTTTCACTGAAGGTAGAAGAGAAAATATATCATAGCACCGCCGTTCACTGAAAATGAACTACCAACATTCACTGAGGGCAGCAAAAAGATAACAATCACCAACTTTCACTGATGGTGACCTACCAACTTTCACTGAAGGTAGAAGAGAAAATATATCATAGCATCTTTGTTCATTGACAATGAACTAACAACGCTCACTTAGGGTAGCAAAAAGGTAACAAGTTTACCCCAAAATTCCGGCGTTTCACCTAGAACGGGTCTCAACTTCTTCTTTAACCAAGGCATTCCACCTGGAAAGGGTAATACATAAGCTGCCTCAAATAAAGAGGCTACCACTTATAAAAATTTCACAACAAACTGTCTATGTGATATTGAAAGATTTTCCATCCACTGGAGTAACTTGACAACGAACTGCAAACTATCCACTCATAGAGAAGATAGCAAAAAAGTAACGCCGACTTTTAAGGGGAAGTACAAGTTGCTCAAATAAAGAGACTTGCTACTTGCTGTTATGGAGGATTGTAAAAATGACTTTCTGGGGAGAACAATATGGCTTCCTGGGGAAAGAAATATGACTTCATGGGGAGATGCCAATATATTTCTACTGAGGAGATAAAGTCTTCTCGTGCAAAATAAATGCACATTCTCAAACCAAGGCTCGAGGCTTGCATATATCATAAGTAATAATATTACCGAGGATCAAAAGATTCAAACCAGAAATAAACTAGAGTGAAACAGTCAACCAAAATACATCCTTTGAGAAATAAACTCAAGAGGGAAACCCAATCTAACCAGACAAAAAGTTGTACAGGAAGGCTAAAGCAAAAATCTCCCACGAGGGATAACTCAGTGGGGAAATTGAAAGAATATACACTCTCTGCTTAAGGCCGACACTCTATTGGAAAGAGGACAACACAACTCTGTAAAACCGGGTAATATGCCAACAAAATATTAATGAATGCAAATGAACAATGATTTGATAAATTTAACTATGCATGATGTATGTATGAATATATGAGTGTTATCATGTATATGTTGACAAAACAGACATATAACACTGGGAGTAACCAGGCAAAACCAACTCGGGCACAAACAACACTCGGCTAAATCAAATCCAAAATGAACATTCCGCAAGAAAGATAAGCACCAACTGAGGAACAAAATCCTATTTCACGACTTAACTTCATTGGGAAAGAACATGATCCGGAAGTAATCAAATCATAGCGAGAAAACAATACAGATACAAGGATGTAATATCCTTCTCTAGGCTTCATTGGGGAATAACACTCTGACTTCAATGGGGAAACAAATGTTTTCATGGTCCACACTTCTACTGGGGATTACAATACTGATTTCAAATAAGGTAGATGGAAACCAATCGGAAAAACATCAACTGAGGATTTCGAGCTGACTTCAATGGAGAAATATCATACAGACTTCACTAGGGGAGATAATGTCTCATCATCGAGATATCATCGGGGGACCTTGTATTGACTTCATTGGGGAGATACTAATACCACATCGAAGAGGGGAAACAGAAATACATTCTTCATCGGGGAAACCAGAGATACGTTCTTCAATATTGAAAGTAAGTATTGCACCAACTTCTCTGGGGAAAAAGTATGAAATCTCATGGGGACAACAACTTGGAGAGTTAAGAAGTCAAACATTATAGCAAGGAATCAATCTTATGAGGATTTTAAATCAAACCCAACACTTGGCGAGTGAAAACCCAAAAAGTTGATAACCAATTCAACACTTCTTAAATAAAACACTGCCCTTTCCTAATTATCGGGCAATCAAACAAACTGCAAGTACTGCCGAGAGGGAGATGCTTCGTAAATGAGTCAAAACTCAGCATGCACAGGGATAAAATACTTCTATCAAATAGCGAGACCTTCACTGGGGAACCATGGATTAAACCTTCATATCATGCAAACTTATTCCAACAAAAGATGCCCTGGGATAGCCCTCATGGGGAATCAAGAAATCAACATTATAGAAAGAGGTCAAACCCATGGGGATTTTAAATAAAACCCAACACTTGGAGGATGAAAACCCAAAGGGTTGACAATTGTCTCAACACTTCTTAGAAAATATACTGCCCCAGTCTAGCTGCCTGAGAAATAAATACCAACAATAATGCCAATACTGCAGAAAGAGTGACATTTTGCAAATAGTTCCATCTCAGCACGTCAAGGGAAAAAGACCCTTCGTCATATGAGGGAAAAATTTGCTGGGGAATCTGGGATAGAGGTCTCAGACCATGCAAACCCAAAAATCATAAAAATGAACCAAGGCTTGACTGGGAACACTGGGATCACAAACCTAATACCGCACCTTACACCAATTAGTATCGTCTTCAATATACGAAACTCACGCGTATACCAGCGAAAACGACCTGAGAAAAACCTTCCCAGGGGGAACAAAACTTTTCAAATTACTGAAGTTTTTCCATTCCTGGGATCACCACTTTTTATTTTCCTCTTGAGTCATAAAATCTAAAGTAAAAGTAAGTTGTAAATTCTTTTTGAAAAATAATTTTGTTATTTAATCTTTTTGCTTTGAAAATTATTATCAATAATAAATGGAGTCTTTGTAAGCTAAATAAGAATAAGAACTACAAAGAATTTGGGTAAAATCTCAAATTTTATTGATAGAATGGTAGTCTGCGAATGGCGAGACTCCATGGATAATTACAAAGTTTGGAAAATGGTAATATATAATGGAAAAGATACATTGAGATACAATGACCACTATTCCCTCTAACAACTTTGAAATCCTGAGTAGCAGCCCCTGTTGAAGTATGGTGAGGACCCAAGAAGATTGTTGCTTCAATGATCAAGTCTTGTCTGATGCAGTTACTTTCCAAGAAAGTCCCTAACTTTTTCCTAAGCTTCCCTTGCGGGTTTTCAACATAGCAGGAAATTTTATTCTATTTATGTCTCTAATTTTTGCCTAGACCGCCCTTTCGAGTTTTCGGCCTACCGAGACGCTCTTTTTTTCTTAAGCCGCCCTTTCAGGTTTTCAACTTAGCGAGTTGTTCGTTTATTTCTTTAGGCGAAGTATTTCTTGACTGCATCAGCATTCATGGGACGTGGGAACTCCTCGCCATCCATAGTTTCAAGAATTAATGCACTGCCATAGAAGGCTTTCTTGATAACATATGTGCCTTCAAAATTGGAAGTCCACTTGCCCCTAGAATCAACGTTAAAAGACATGATCTTCCTGAGCACGAGGTCTTCTTCTCTGAACTCACGAGGTTTGACCTTCTTATCAAAAGCTTTCTTCATTCTCTCCTGATATAACTTCCCATGACACAAATCCGTCATTCTCTTCTTTTCGATCAAATTCAATTGGTCAAACCTGTTCTGGACCCATTAAACCTCTGACAACTTGGTTTCCATTATCACACGCAAAGAGGTAATCTCCACCTCGATTGGGAGCACTGCTTCCATTCCATACACAAGGGAGAACGGGGTTGCTCCTGTTGAAGTACGGACAGACGTCCGATATCCATGTAAAGCAAAAGGGAGCATTTCATGCTAATCTTTATAAGTAACAACCATCTTCTGGATGATCTTCTTGATATTCTTATTAGCAGCTTCCACATCCCCATTCATCTTTGGCCTGTACGGAGATGAATTGTGATGGAAAATCTTGAATTCTTTACAAAGTTCTGTCATCATCTTGTTGTTTAGATTTGAGTCATTGTCAGTGATGATTCTTCTCGGCACACCATACAGACATATGAGATTATTCTTAATGAAGCACACAACCACTTGCTTAGTAACATTAGCATATGAAGCAACTTCCACCCATTTGGTGAAGTAATCAATTGCTACCAAGATAAAATGGTGTCCATTCGAAGCTTTGGGTTCTATCATCCCGATCATGTCAATACCCCACATAGAGAAAGGCCACGGGGAAGAAATAACATTGAGAAGTGTCGGAGGCACATGAATCTTGTCCGCATAAATCTGGCATTTATGGCACTTCTTTGAAAATTTATAACAGTCAGATTCTGTTGTCAGCCAATAGTAACCTGCCCTTAGAATCTTTTTAGCCATCGAATGTCCATTAACATGAGTGCCAAATGAACCTTCATGAATCTCATGCATCAACATGTCTGCTTCGTGTCTATCTATGCATTTGAGCAAGACCATGTCATAATTTCTCTTGTACAACAAATTTTCACTGAGGAAGAAACTGTCAGCCAATCTTCTCAATGTCTTTATATCTTTATTCGATGCACCAATCGGGTATTCCCGAGTCTGTAGAAAATGCTTGATATCATAATACCAAGGTTTCTCATCTGCTACCTCTTCTGTTGTAAACACATGAGCAGGCCTATCCAGTCGCCGAACTATAATTCGAGGTATATAATTCCAAGTATTCACTTGATACATAGAAGCCAGAGTTTCCAGAGCATCCACCATTTGATTTTCATCTCTAGGGATGTGATGGAATTCAACTTTATTAAAGAAGGGTAACAATCTTCTAGCATAATATTTGAAAGGGATCAAGCTGGGGTGACGAGTATCCTATTCTCTTTTAATCTGATTTATTACCAATATGAGGCTTGCATCATGGGTCTGATTTATTATCCCATTCTGCCATACGTTTATCATTCTTCACAGAGAACCCTAAGCCAACTCTATTCTTGTTCTGATCTTTTTTCATACTTACCTCATCTTTACCTAGAATGCAGGTTGGATGCATAGGTGTCTTGGCATCTTTGCTTTCTGACATTTGAAATTTCTTCAGAAGTTCTTTAACATACTTCGTCTGATGTATGAAAGTACCTTCTGGAGTCAGGTTGATTTGAATTCCCAGAAAGAATTTCAATTCTCCCATCATGCTCATTTCAAATTCTGCCTGCATGGTCTTAGCAAATTATTTTCCAAGGGAGATATTAGAGGTTCCAAAAATTATATCATCAACATAAATTTGACAAATTAAAATATCATTTTTAAATGTCTTTCTGAAAAGAGTTGTGTCCACTTTCCCTCTGGTAAAATCTTTTTCTAATAGAAAATTACTCAGACGATCATACCAAGCTCCGGGAGCTTGTTTTAAACCGTACAAAGACTTTTTTAATTTAAAAACATGTTCTGGATGTTTTGAATCATTAAATCCAGGAGGTTGATGGACATATACTTCTTCTTCAATATAGCCATTTAGAAATGCACTTTTAATATCAATTTGATATAATGAAATGTTATTTTATACAGCAAAAGAAATTAATAATCTTATAGATTCTAACCTGGCGACTGGGGCAAAGGTTTCATTATAATCAATTCCTTCTTGTTGACTATAACCCTGTGCAACTAGTCGTGCTTTGTTTCTGATTACTTCTCCTTGTTCGTTCAATTTGTTTATGAAAACCCATTTGGTTCCTATAACATTGAATCCTTTGGGTCTTGGAACTAGATTCCATACATCATTTATGGAGAATTGATTTAGTTCTTCTTGAATTGCTAAGATCCAATCATTATCTTTCAGAGCTTCATCAATGGTAGTTGGCTCAATCAGAGAGACCAAACCAAACAAAGATTCTTCATTGATTCTGAGAGAGGATCTTGTTCTGATGGGATCTTCTTTTCTTCCAATGATTACGTCTTCTTTGTGAGCTGAAGATATTCTAGGAAACCTTTTCTGAGTGGGTTGGTCAGAGATTCTGAGATTGTTCAGAGCATCGTCAAGAGGATGATCTGCTGAGTCTTCTTTTGCTTCTGAAGTTTCAGAGTTTGAGGGATGATCTTCTGTACCTACAGAAAAATCAATTTTCTTTGGCTGTTGCTGGCCAAGCTTATCATCAAACCTGACTTTGATTGATTCTTCAACAATCAGAGTTTCTGTGTTGTATACTCTATAGCCTTTTGAGCGTTCAGAGTATTCAAGCAGGAAACACTTTTATGCTTTGGAATCAAACTTGTTTAAAGTTTCTTTGGTGTTTAGAATAAAACAAGTACATCCAAAAGGATGGAAATAAGAAATGTTGGGCTTTCTGTTTTTCCATAATTCATAGGGAGTCTTTTCAAGAATAGGTCTTATAGAGATTCTATTCTGAATGTAACACGCTGTGTTCACAGCTTATGCCCAAAAGTGCTTAGCCATATTTGTTTCATTGATCATGGTTCTGGCCATTTCTTGTAATGTTCTATTCTTTCTTTCTACAACTCCATTTTGCTGGGGAGTTCTAGGACAAGAAAAATTATGAACAATACCATTTTCTTTAAAATACTTTTCAAAATAATGATTTTCAAATTCACCACCATGATCACTTCTGACTTTTGTGATTTTAAAATCTTTTTCATTTTGCACTTGAGTACAGAAGTCAATGAATACAGAATGTGACTCATCCTGGTGTTTTAAAAACTTTACCCATGTCCATCTGCTGAAGTCATCAACGATGACCAATCCATACTTCTTGCCTCTGATGGATGTAGTTTTAACTGGCCCAAACAGATCAATATGAAGTAAATCTAATGGCTTAGAGGAAGAGACAACATTTTTAGATTTAAAGGAAGGTTTTGAAAATTTTCCCTTTTGGCATGCTTCGCACAGTGCTTCTGAGTTGTACTTCAGATTGGGAAGTCCTCTGACTAAATTTAATTTATTTAGTTGAGATATTTTTCTAAGACTGACATGTCCCAATCTTCTGTGCCATACCCATTGCTCATTGCTAACAGACAAAAGGCATTTGACATTTTGAGATTTAAGATCTGATAAATCAATTTTGTTAATGTTGTTCTTTCTCTTGCCAGAAAAGAGGATTGATCCATCTTTTTGACTTACAGCTTTACAGGAGTTTTGATTGAAGATAATGTCATAGCCATTGCCACTTAATTGACTTATGGACAATAGATTATGAGATAATCCTTCTACTAATAAAACATTTGAGATAGAAGGAAGGTTACCGTTTCCAATAGTTCCAGAGCCAATAATCTTCCCTTTCTGATTACCTCCAAACTTCACATCTCCTCCAGCTTTAAGTTCCAGGCTTTGGAACATAGACCTTTTTCCCGTCATGTGTCGTGAGCACCCAGAGTCCAGGTACCATGACTGGTGTTTCAATTAAGCTGTTAAGGACATCTGCAACAAATATTATTTTATCCTTAGGTACCCATATCTTTTTGGGTCCTTTTGGGTTAGCATAAGAGTTTCCAGAATGTGATGTATATTTTATATCATGTGAGTGTCCAAACTTGAATTGTTTATTCATGGTTTGTAAGTGAAGGTCATTTTAGCAACAAGTTTTGGAATGTATGTCTCCTTTCCTTTGGGAGGTTCATATCCAATTCCTCTTCTGTTTTTCCCACTAACTCCATAGATCATTGAAGCCATTTTGCTTCTGTCTATGCCTTTAGCTAGAAACGATTGAAAGCTATAGTCACATTCTTTCAGAATATCTTTTGAACTAGACACAGACTCTGAACTTAAATTCTTTTGAACATTTTGAATTTCCTTTTTAAGTTTAAAATTGCTTTCTAAAAGTTAAGATTTTTCTGTTTCAAGTTTCTCAAGATCAGATCCAAGACTCTTCTTGAGTTTCTTGTATTTGATTTTGAGCTTACTATAGTTTTCCAGAAGTTCTGATAAACTATCAACAAGTTCTTCTCTAGAAAATTCAGAAAATACCTCTCTTTGTTCTGACTCATAGTCTGAGTCATCTTCTGTGATAGCCATCAGAGCTAGGTTGGAATTTTCATCTTCAGAACCAGATTCATCTTCAGAAGAATCTGAGTCATCCCAGGTTGCCATCATTCCTTTCTTCTTACCAAATCTCTTATTTGGTTTTTCTTTTTGAAGCTTTGGACAATCACTTTTGAAGTGACCAAGTTCTTTGCATTCATAACAGATGATCTCTCTTCTGTTTGACTTTTTGTGTCCAGAAGATTCTGCTTTATCTTCTGACTTCTTGAAGTTCCTGAACTTCTTTTGTCTGTGCTTCCACAAATGATTGATCCTTCTGGAAAGCAAGGATAGTTCGTCTTCTTCTGACGCTGATTCTTCAGAGTTTTCTTCTTCAGCCTGAAAAGCGTTAGTATCAAATTTCTTAATTGATTTAAGGGCTAGAGACTTACCTTTATTCTGCGGCTCATGCTCATCCAGTTTAATATCATGACTTCTGAGAGCGCTGATGAGTTCCTCCAGAGACACATTGTTCAGATCTTTTGACACTTTGAAAGCAGTGACCATTGGTGCCCATCTTCTGGGTAAGCTTCTGATGATCTTTTTCACATGATCTGCTTTGGTATATCCTTTGTTCAAAACTCTCAGACCAGCGATCAGAGTTTGAAACCTAGAGAACATTGCTTCTATAGACTCACTCTCTTCAACTTTGAAGGCTTCATACTTCTTAACTAAAGCCAGAACTTTAGACTCCTTAACTTGAGCGTTTCCTTCATGATTCATTTTGAGAGACTCAAACATATCATGCGCTGTATCTCTATTAGTGATTTTTTCATATTCTACTTTAGAGATAGCATTTAGAAAAATATTTCTAGCTCTATGATGATTTTTAAAATCAGCTTTTTGTTGTCTATCCATATTTTTTCTATCCACTTTGTTTCCTTCTGAATCTAAAGGATGTTTGTAACCATCCAAGACTATATCCCAAAGATCACTATCATGACCTAGAAAGAAACTTTCTAGTCTATCTTTCCAGTACTCAAAATCTTCTCCATTAAACACTGGAGGTTTGTTGTAACTATTATTGTTTTGTTCAGCAGCCATTGTATTTTCTTCTGGATCTTTTCCTAACACGGTTAAGTGTCGTGCTCAGAGTCAAGCTCTGATACCAATTGAAGGGGTAAGAAAACACTTAGAAGGGGGGGTTGAATAAGTGACTCTTTTCATTTTCAATACAAAGCTCAAACAATAATGGAAGAACACAATTATTTTTATCCTGGTTTGTTTGAACTCAAACTACTCCAGTCCACCCGCCAAGGTGTTTTCGCCTTTCTCAACAAGGACTTAATCCACTATAATCAACTGATTACAAACACACAACAACTGTTGTGACTAACAATGCACAAGTAATCTTACAAGTGACTAACACCACTAAGACTTAAATCTAGTCCTAGTCAGCTTGAGAAATCTGACCAAACTTGGTCTCTCAAGGAACAAATACAAGAGTTTAATCTTTACAGATAATGGAATAAAATTTGCTTCTAATTAAGCTATATCACAACTGTGATTTTTCACTTAGAATATAATGCACAAATTGTATGAACAATGAGTTTGTGAGCTTAGAATCTTTCACGTAATTTCTTGCTTCTGTTTGAAAATTTGATTGGTTCACTTAGTTGTTGGCTTGCAATAAATGTCCTTCTATTTATAGTAGGAACAATAAGACCGTTGCTGCCTTCAGAAAAGTTGGAGAGCATTAAATGCTTGCGTGTTTCCTTGCAATATTCCATTTTCCAAGAAACTAGTTGTAGGAACTTGAGTGCTTTCATCCGTCTTTGCATTAATGAGCAAATGACAGAATGTAAGAACATGTTTCCTTCGCTTTGACAAGACAAGTTGGTCTTAACGTTATTTCAGAATTTGCTCCAATGTCTTTAAGTCAGAACATGCTTCACTCATCTTCTAGGCAGTGCGTTGCTTGCTAAGAACTTGAACAACGCTTGCTTTCAAGTTATCTTCTGAGCAAGGAACCTGCTAAAAGTTAGAAGATATATTTAACAAATAAAGTGTCTTACCAGAGTCAGCAGATGCGCTTGAAGAAAAGGTTCTTTTATCAAAGAACTTCTACATAATTTTTACTTAGCACTTCAGAATGTTTTCTGTCAGAATATTAACTGAGACATTCAAACACATTCATCAGAGTATAAATTATCTTAAATATAATTTAGTTATCATCAAAACTCTTGAGAGAGGTCAGAACTAATCTTGTTCTTTCACGTGCGTCACATAATTTGGCATTTCTGGCTCTACTTCATCTTCCACAATGGCATTAATCCCGGGAACAGTTGGATAAAGATAACCCACGCTATGAAAGATGTCTTAATACTTATTTGCAGCAGACTTCGGCTTCATGATCTTACTTTTATCATTCTTCACAGAGAACCCTAAGCCAACTCTATTCTTGTTCACATGTAGATCAACAATTTATCTCCATATGTTGCTATGGCCATTACGCACAACCTGATGCACATCTTTAAACGAAGCCATAGAGTTCTCAGTTCCTCTTATATTATCAATGGATAAAGCTTGGAACTGGGTTCCAACAGCAGCTTCATCCGCCTCCACAATGCTGAAAGAGGACAAATGAGATATCAATAATTCCTGTTCTCCATTTATAATTAACACTTTTCCTTCACGTATAAACTTCAGCTTCTGGTGTAAAGTCAAAGTGACATCCCCTGCCTCATGTATCCACGACCGTCCTAGCAAGCAGCTATAAGCGGGTACAATATCCATGACCTGGAATGTAATCTGAAACAAATGTGGGCCTATATGAATAGGCAAGTCCACTTCACCAATAACACATTTCCTTGATCCATCAAACACTTTCACAATAATGCCACTTGGGAGCATGGGCGTTCCTTGATATTTCAACTTCATAAGTGTGCTCCTTGGTATAACGTTTAACGCGGATGCATTATTAATTAGCATATTGGATAGTGAATCATTCTTGCAGTTCATAGAGATGTGGAGGGCCAGGTTGTGATTCCTCCCTTCATCGGGCAGTTCATGGTCGCAGAAACTCAGGTTACTACATGCTGTAATGTTCCCTATTACACTGTGTTGTACCCCAAAATTTGCCCTCGCATTTTTCCTCAAGAAATCACAACTTCGGGCTTTTCCTGATTTTTCAAACTGGCTCGAGAATCGGTCAAACAGACTTTTCTCGTCAGTCAGACACAATTAGGGTTTTACTGATTTTCAGGGCTTTAGATTGTTTCAAACAGTTGCTTAGGGTTTTGGTTGATTTTGGCTCAACTTGGATTAGGCGAACGCTTCTTTGGCATTTAATCAGGAATTAGGGTTGTTCATGCGCGGTTCTTCAGAAAGATTTAATTCTACGGTGCTTTGCAAGTTATTCCAAGATTTGGTTTCACATTGTTTGACTTAATCAGTAAAAGAATGCATTTGGATTGAATTCGCGTTTGTTTGACTGAATCAGTAAAAAGGATACATTCAGTTTGAATTTGCAGAGTTTGGTAAAAATCAGTAAAAAGGGGAATGCGTCTGATCAGTTGTTGTGATTAACTGTTGTTTTGCTTTGGATGTTGGAAAATCCAGGGTTAACTGATCAAATGCTAAAGCATTGTTTATTTAAATTATTTATTATTCTAAGATTAAATGATTGGAATTTATTTTCAATTATTATAATTAAAGAATTATAAATAATAAATAAACAATTGGAGGAGGAAAAAGAATTAATTGGATAAAGAAACTTTTATTGATTTTTTAATTAATTGTACAATTGTCTTGTTGTTTACAACAATGATTTTACATTTATTTAAATTTAAATAAAAAAAAACTATCCTAAACATTTTTCTAATCTTCAATTCTTCATCTGCTATCCCTTGCTCTAGTGCTCCATGGAATTTTATCTGCGAAACAAAAAGAGAAAGAAAAGTCAATAGCAGATAAATAAATGAGAGAGACAGATAAAAATAAGGTTCATCATTAAGGGCAACTGATTGGGATCAGTTAGCCCTCTCTGCAAATCACGGGATTTCTCCCGGTTCACAAAGAGGGATGGATGTTTGTTTGCTAACTTGGAATGCACAAAGTGAAAAAAATGCAAAGTTTGTCAACATGCTGCATATTTCAAAACAAACAGGATGGCCTAACCACAAGTCCAAACTGAATCACAAATCCCAAACTATCCAAAAAGCTGCCAAAGATATCAAAGATACAAAAGTACAAGAAGCTGTCAAAAGAGATATGCAAATATGCAGAGAAGACATAAAGTGCAGAATTAGACCACATGTGCAAGCAACATAATTCTTATCATCATTTCCCAATGTTGCCCTTTCAGAAAAAAAAGTACACATAAAAACATTGTTTATTATTATAGTGTACTGGAGAGAGAAAGAAGAGAGGAAAAGCAGGTTTTACAGGCTTACTGGATTTGAGGCTTGAGAAAGAAAAGATATAAAAACAACTGTAATAACACAGTACCAGGGGGCAGAAAATCTGGGAGAAGATATCCAAGCAAGAGATATCAAACAGCATAACCATAAAAACTGTGCAAACTGGAGGGTAAGAGATGAACCAACCACAAACTGTCAAAACTCAACCAGAGCCCTGAACCTGCATAAACCAGAAAACCAGTTCCCAAAACATAAACTCACCCAAGCCCTGCTATTCACACAAGGCCACAACCTGTAAACCTTGCAAGTCCCAAGCCTCAGGCCAGAACATAACTTAAAATAAAACCTTCCAAACACACAAGACCGGCCTATCATCAAAAACACATAAGCCTGTACCACCAGTTTTAGAAACCTCCAGCCTAACCAATAAACCCTGTTAAGCCATGCCAAACCAAAGGCAAGTTTGTCCAAGACAATAACCTGTAACAGCCTACTGAGAAAGCATCAAACAAAATATCAAACACATAACCTGCACAAACTTGTTGCCCAGCCCAAGCATAACATCTAAACCAGAAAACCTGTATACCCTGTCAAACAAAAACAAAACTTGCCAAGGCCAAAAGCTAACAGAACCCTCATAACCTGCATAAAGCTTAAGCCTAAAACTGATTCAAGCCTATCAAACCATCAACATGTTAAACCTGCCTGAAGCCTGAGAGCATCAAACCTGTCCATTTCAAAGCCAGCACACAACCAACCAAGCATATTAACCTTGAAATATCCAAACACGTACACACGCCCTCAGAAAATATCATCACTGGGATAGCTAGCAACATCAACACAATAGCATTCAATTCAAAGCCATAAGAGGAAAGCTAGTCAAAACAAAGTGTCTCAACAATAGCACATATCAGAAGCTACAGGTAGCAAAGCATCAAGGCAAACATTCCAAAAGGAAACTAAGAGACGAGATAAAGAAGCATTTCAATAGGCAACACAGGCATCAAGCAAGGCATCAATCTCAGCATACAACAAACATCTCAAGGCAACATAAGCATGTAAGCCAAGTTAACAGAGAAGAAGAAAAGAAGATATATATTAAGCTTTCAGACAAACATCACAAAGCCTAAAGAAAAGTATAGAAATACCAACTTCCAGCAAAGTGAACTAGCTCGCATCACATTTCACTCCTCCCTTGGCCGCCTGAGCGCCTCCACCTTCATTACTCCTCCGTCTCCTCAGAAAGGTATAATTTCTCTCCTTCTTCACGCACCTCGAACCAAAGAAACATATAATCCGAATCAATAAACGAAGAAACTAAGCATGCAAAATATAAAACCCCTAATGCGTTGAAAGAAATTGTACCTCTTTTTTACCGCCGTTGGAATGAGTGTAAGGAGGAGGAAGAATGGTGGCGCCGGTGGCCTCGAACGAAAAGAACTCAGAAGCTGGCATGAGAGTGAACGAAGATGAAGAGGAACGCGTGAAGTGAAGAGAATGGCGCCGTTTCTACAAACCCTAAGCAATTCCCAACTGAAAAAAAATAATCAAACCCTAAAAAACTTGTCTCAAGATGCTGGGCCTCGCCCCATTCTCATTGCGCCTAAGCCCATTAATTCCCAATTCACACCCCCCTCATTTTTTTTCTGTTGGGGCCATAAGGCTCCCAAGGCCCATTCAAAAATTTAACCCTTTTTTTATAAAACAGATTTTTTTTTATTTTTGTTAATAAATTAACATAAAATTTTTACATCAAACTTTTTTATAATATAATTTCGAACATTAATACATTAATACCTTAATACATAAAAGTACATTATTTAAAACACTTTTCTTTTACTATTAAACTTATTTTAATTTATACATAAATTTTCACTAAGTTAATACATTTTCTTTTCTTAGAAATATTTGTACATAATCAATAAAATACATTTTTTTTAATATACATAATTTAACTAGAATTTAAAACATTTAATTAAAACATTCTTTTTGCTCATATTAACAATATACAAGATTACAAAAGATTAATTAAATAAATATCTAATTCTTTTCTTTAAGTTAAAACAATGCTTAAATAATACATTTAAATTCACATCTTAACCTGTAAATAAATTACATACATGAACATATACACTTACACAATATACGATACATTTCACATTATACGCTTGATACAAATACATTTACATTGCTCCTATACACATTTGCTTATCTTATACATTGCTATACGTTACATTTACATTTGATCGATTCGATTTGGTTGTAACTTATTGGACACTACATTCCTAAAGTCTCATCCCCATTTGTAAATTTGTACCCCCACTCCCGGATACTATTTGTAATAGCGTAGACTTTAAATTCTTGCAATTTATCGCTTTCCAATTATACCATGGTTAGACCTAGGGTTTGTATGTACATAAAACCAAACACTAGATAACCTAATACAAGACAAATACATGAAATCAATACACAATCACACTTGCACCCCCTAGGTTAATTCCACATGTTGCCTTCCAAAATGGGCCATGCTTGCACGTCGAGTTTCTTTGGCAAAACAAATTCAAATGATCATAAGTCCCTCGATGACGCTTTCGAAAGTTGCCTAAATAGAATGATCAAGTCCCTTCAAAGCAAATTGCCAAAGACACTTGGCACCATTGCATTCGTGGTCCATACGATGACCCGCGCCCGTCCCGTTAAACATCCTAAACGCAAGATTGTCCATCAAATTCAATGTTGGAACAAAATTGTTAAAAAGGGGTTGAAAACATAGAGAAAACCTTTGAGTACAATAGGGGTAGACAAAACTCTTAGTTACTTGAGATCAATTTGCAAAAACACTTGCCTTCTTTTCAAAAACCACACTTCATGCACACTTTCAAAATAAACTCTCAAAAACATTTGAAACATCTTTTCGAAAAGATCCACACTTTTGTAAAACACTCAAACACGAGTCGAATACATTGGTTGCCTAAGACAAGGCATCTCTTCAAAAAACATTTTTCAAAACACACACACACACCACAATTTCAAGCAATCGAAAATCAAGGCAAGTGATCTAAAAACCAAGTAACTAAGAGCCCATGGATAACCATAGATGAAAAGGGTGCTAATACCTTCCCTTTTCATAATCTACCCCCCGAACCCACGAAATATCTCAAAAGGTTTTTGCTGTGCTTTTTTTAACCTTTCCTTTAGGATAAAATAAAAAGTCGGTGGCGACTCTTGCTCAACCGAACAAGTGCGAAAACAAACGCAAAACACTAGTCAGTTCTCCCACCGTATCACAGAACTGGCGACTCTGCTGGGGAATGACTTAAAAGTGGGGTTACCTTAGGGTTTAGATCACTTTTACTTTCTTGCTTTGATTGACTTGATTGCTTTATCTTTTGGGGTTCTTGTTTGGGTTTGTTGTAAATCCTACACCCGGATTTGGGGTACCTTTTTAGGTAAATAGCAAAAAACTGCGAGGGAACTGTGCGGGGTATACCGACATGGTTGAAGCAGTAAGCTATGTTAGTGTGACATATTTGTGAGTACCGGTAACCCTTGAGTTCAATCAAGGAGAGTACGGGGCCGCTGAGTGATGTCGTGAAGCACTAACGAACTCTTAGAACCTTAATTGACCATCCTAGCCTTTTTAGGGGTAGTGAGATGACCGACTTTGGTGCAGTCCAAAGTTGGTAGATACTCGATACTACACTCATTTGAGGGTTGTTTTCTTGGAATATTTTGGTCTCCAGTAAGTGGCTAAACCAAAACGATGAACACAGAAAACAATCCAATGATATTGAGCTCCTTAGAACCCAGTTTCTATTTTAGGACAGGATGAGCCAACTAACTTCAAGAGGATACTCACCTGAACCTCATGCAAGCCTAAACCTAAGGACTTGTTTGCTTTGTGTGAATATGTTTGTCTGTATATACACTCACTTGCTTTTTGCGTACATGTACATAACATCATGACATCATACCATAGCATTTTCAATAACCATTACAAGGATCTCGAAGGTTCTTTTGATGCAGGGTTACGTTGAACCAGACATCTACCAAGGGGCAAGAGGTTTCTCCTCTAAACAAATACCATCAAAGTTCAAGTACAACAACTTGAATCAGTGGCTATGACCCACTCGACATGGTGAGCTTGATTCTCGTGGAAAGACATCCACCGATACAAAGTTCTCCAATCAAAGATCAAGTGCAACAACTTGAATCAGTGGCTATGACCCACTCGACATGGTGAGCTTGATTCTAGTGGAAAGACATCCGCCGGTGCAAAGTTCTCCAATCAAAGATCAAGTGCAACAACTTGAATCAATGGCTATGACCCACTTGACATGGTGAGTTTGATTCTAGTGGAAAGACATCCGCCAGTGCAAAGTTCTCCAATCAAAGATCCAAGTTCAACCTCTAACATTTTCTTGTGTTTACCCCAAGAGATCCTTGAAAGCATGCATCCATATATCATGCATTGCATTTTGACAGTCTTTCCTTTTTCAGGTTTCCTTACTCTCCTGCTGTTTATTTTAGTAAGAGATGGCTCTAGAAAGGTCTGTCAAAGACATCCAAGACCAGACTGCTCAGCTGCAGGAAATGTTCCTGAACTTGTCTCTGGGGCAAGAAGAAATGAAAGCTCTCCTCACAAAGGGCTTGGAGGATTCAAACAATGCCAGGAGTGATCAGCTTGCGGAGCTGCAGTTTGATTTGACAACCTTGAGGACCCAAGTGATGGGACAGTTAGTGGGCCAGATGGCTCTCATCCAAGACCTATCTCAAAGACAAGAGGAACTCAGAGTTCTTGTCCGCCAACTGCTTCCAAACAACCAATTGGGGAAAACATCTGAGGTTGAAGAGCAAGTCACCGCTCAGCCTCCATCCACTCAAGAAGACAAGGGGAAAGCTCCTTTGCTTGCTTCAGGGTCACAAGCCCATCAACAACCTCGCCAGCGTCAACGGGGTAATCGGCGTAAGCCAGAAACGTCGGGAAGACAGTTCACGGAGACTGAGATACCATCATTCTTCATAATGAAGCGCCTGTTGGAGGTCAACCTGCTTACCCTAAGGGATCCTCCTCAGAAGCTCAATACCTCCTCTCCTAACTATCGTCCCGACGCATTTTGTGTTTACCACTCCTACAGCCCCGGGCACGACACCAATGACTGTTGGGCCTTGAAGAATAAGATTCAAGATCTGATCGACATTGGGGTGCTGGAATTCATGCCAGACGGCGAGATGAAAATCTTCCGTTAAAGGGTTCTCCACCTGAAGTGACGAAGCTCAAGCTGAAAGACTTTTGCTTCTTTTTGAATTTTCAAAGTTGTAATTTCTTTTGCTGTCAAACAATTATCTGTTGATGTTAAACTCTGTTTTCATTAATGCATTGCATATGTTTGTCTTGAATTCATCCATTCGTTTCACTACTCTTATGCTTTTCTTTACGATATTTGACTCTTGATAAAAAGCTGTAAGCCTTTAGAGGGAGGATGATGAAACAATACCATGATCTTATACAGTATGCTTTTAAACAGACCTTGCTGATGATGTACAGGCATTTCTTTCAATTCCCAAACACTGGAGTTATAAGGAAGATAATCCCTAGTCAACCCCTTCGAGCCAAAGAAGTAGGAGTTTTCTGTTCTAAACGATCAAAACCTTTGATATAAACCCGGGGCAGGGTAGTATCTCAGTTAATTCAAAAGAAAACACGCATTGAAGTCGCAAACTCTCAGTTCGTAACACAACGAATAACGTCGAAAAAGAAAGCATTCCTTTGGAATCAAAAGACAAGGGTGGTTCCCTATCACATAGACAGTCAATCTCTCAAAAGAGAAAAGCCCACCAAGCCAAAACCTGTAAAGGAGGCTTAAGAAAGCTGGGGCATCCCGCTGACTGTAATCTCGAAAAATGGGAACAGTCAGGCAAAAGTTAGGGATAACAAATCAAAATCAAAATAGTGAGGTCATTACGAATCCTCAACAACATGAAAAATTTTGAAAAAGAAAAAAGGAGATGATGACTGTCTCCCCAAATTCAATTCGTGAACCATCACCCAAAAGTCGTTCCAAACTCAAAACAGAGTGCGACGCACAATTAATTGAGCTTAGGTGTGAAGAACATCACGAAGAGCGGGTGGGTACAAATATACTTTGAGCCTTTATCCTTTGTTTCTTAAACCGTGAACCAAGCCACGTTACAACCCTTTAAAAGTCCTAATTGAAGCATGGGTTAGTTCGAAAGCATACCGTTACAAAAGGTATCCTGACTCCTGTAAGGCTTTGCTCTAAATCTTGTGTTGACTTGTCTTATGAAAAGTTTTCTGCTAAAAAACGCGTTTTCAAAACTTCGAGACAAACATAAACTTTACATTGCTTGAATATCACTGTCTGCATTTGGCTTTTTGTTTGACAGCGAAGAATTTCATACAACGAATGTTCGGAGGAACGAAAACTCTCTCAGTGAGCAAAATCACTTCAAAAGGACGACACTTCCATTACAAATCTCCTATCAACAAGGGGCATGACATGTCACCACCCAATTAACCTGGGGCAGTCCAGTCAAGGTCCAACAGATCTTTCAAAATCCAATTAACCTGGGGCAGTCCAGTCAAGGTCCAACAGATCTTTCAAAATTCAATTAATCTGGGGCAGTCCAGTCAAGATTTCAAGAAATCTCTCAATATGCAGAGTAATCTGATTCAAGACTCCTTCATCACCACTTGGGGCATTCGAATGTCAAAAGGGTTCAACAAATCAACTATCACATTTCCAGACTCGATTTCTGTATCTAGCCAGGGCATGTCTGAAGAGTTTAAAGATTCGATTCCTGTATCCAGCCAGGGCATATCTGTTGACGACTATTTCCAGACTCGATTCCTGTATCTAGCCAGGGCACGTCTGAAGAGTTTGAAGATTCGATTCCTGTATCCAGCCAGGGCATATCTGTTGACGACTATTTCCAGACTCGATTCCTGTATCTAGCCAGGGCACGTCTGAAGAGTTTGAAGATTCGATTCCTGTATCCAGCCAGGGCATATCTGTTGACGACTATTTCCAGACTCGATTCCTGTATCTAGCCAGGGCACGTCTGAAGAGTTTGAAGATTCGATTCCTGTATCCAGCCAGGGCATATCTGTTGACGATTGTTTCCAGACTCGATTCCTGTATCTAGCCAGGGCACGTCTGAAGAGATTGAAGATTCGATTCCTGTATCCAGCCAGGGCATATCTGTTGACGACTATTTCCAGACTCGATTCCTGTATCTAGCCAGGGTACGTCTGAAGAGTTTGAAGATTCGATTCCTGTATCCAGCCAGGGCATATCTATTAACGACTAGTTCCGGATCAACACCTGTAACAAGCCAAGAAGATATCTGTGGACGACTGATTGTGGATCAATACCTGTAACAAGCCGGGAAGATATATGTGGACGACTGATTGTGGATCAACACCTGTAACAAGCCAGGAAATTATATACATCACCACTTGGGGCATTCGAATGTCAAAAGTGTTCAAAAACCCGATGCAGTTTTACACGGACTCATCATCAGGAAATCCTACACAGATCTCCTCAAAACAGGAAGTCCCCAGTAGTTTGTCATACAACCCAAGTTTCTGATTTCCCCAACAGTGGTCCCAAGACTTCTCATTTTTAACAATTGAAGATTCTTGCCCTCCACAGCAGCAGCCAAAGAATTATTTTCCCCGGCAGCAGTCAAGATTCTTTTATCTTCAGCCATCCAGGATTCATTTATCCTCAGCAAGATAGCTTATCAGCTTACATGCGCATTCATCACATTCATGTCATAAACATTGATGTCACATACATTGCATCATACATCATGACATTGCATACAACTAACCCTTTACCTTTTTAGGTAAGATCAGTCGACATACAAAGATCATCTTCCGAGATTCACCCAGAAATAGTTCAGATGTGACCCGAACACGGCGACATTCTGATACTTATTCCAGATTCATTCAGATGCAGTTTTACACGGACGCATCATTAGGAAACCCTACACCGGTTCCTCTTCAACTTCAAGACTTCTGAAAACAGTTTATGGATTCTTCCCAACAACGGATGTTAATCTATCACTTGTTCAGATGCAATTTTTGAAAACAGTTCACGGACGCTTCCCAACAAAGGATGCTGCTCTATTGCTTATTCAACTTCAATATTTCTGAAAACAGTTCACGGGTTCTCTAAGTAACGGATGCTAACCTATCGCTTATTCAGATTCTTCTCAAGACTTCTGAAAACAATTTTTGGATTCTTCCCAACAACGGATGTTAATCTATCGCTTGTTCAGATGCAACTTTTGAAAACAGTTCACGGACGCTTCCCAACAACGGATGTTGCTCTATTGCTTGTTCAACTTCAAGACTTCTGAAAACAGTTCACGGGTTCTCCAGTAACGGATGTTAACCTATCACTTGTTCAGACTCTTCTCAACTTTTGAAAACAGTTCATGGACGCTTCCTAACAACGGATGTGGCTCTATTGCTTATTCAATCTCAACTTCAAAAATAGTTTACGGATTCTCCAAACATGGATGTCAATCTATTGCTTGCTCGGACCCCCAATTCAGAGATGTTCCAAAACATGGGTGCCTTTCTGATACTCGTCCACTCACCATTGACATACAGTTCAACATCACCAAATGGCATCTTTAAGCCCATTTCCAGATGGCATCTATAAGCCCATCCTCCTACCAGCAGTCACCAAATGGCATCTTTAAGCCCATTTCCAGATGGCATCTCTAAGCCCATCCCCCGACAAGATTCTATCGCATCAGATGGCATCTTTAAGCCCATCACCAAATGGCATCTTCAAGCCCATTCACCCCTAACCATCACATCGCCGAGTGCAAATTTTCTGGGCACTTTAGTGTCCAATCTTCTTCTACCTTCAAGTCGCGAAAGGCAAACTTGCCAATCTAACTCTTCAGGTTCAAGAAGATTGAACAGGGGCAACTGTTGTACCCCAAAATTTGCCCTCACATTTTTCCTCAAGAAATCACAACTTCGGGCTTTTCCTGATTTTTCAAACTAGCTCGAGAATCGGTCAAACAGACTTTTCTCGCCAGTCAGACACAATTAGGGTTTTACTGATTTTCAGGGCTTTAGATTGTTTCAAACAGTTGCTTAGGGTTTTGGTTGATTTTGGCTCATCTTGGATCAGGCGAACGCTTCTTTGGCATTTAATCAGGAATTAGGGTTGTTCATGCGCGGTTCTTCAGAAAGATTTAATTCTACGGTGCTTTGCAAGTTATTCCGAGATTTGGTTTCGCATTGTTTGACTTAATCAGTAAAAGAATGCATTTGGGTTGAATTCACGTTTGTTTGACTGAATCAGTAAAAAGGATACATTCAGTTTGAATTTGCAGAGTTTGGTAAAAATCAGTAAAAAGGGGAATGCGTCTGATCAGTTGTTGTGATTAACTGTTGTTTTGCTTTGGATGTTGGAAATGCCAGGTTTAACTGATCAAATGCTAAAGCATTGTTTATTTAAATTATTTATTATTCTAAGATTAAATGATTGGAATTTATTTTCAATTATTATAATTAAAGAATTATAAATAATAAATAAACAATTAGAGGAGGAAAAAGAATTAATTGGATAAAGAAACTTTTATTGATTTTTTAATTAATTGTACAATTGTCTTGTTGTTTACAACAATGATTTTACATTTATTTAAATTTAAATAAAAAAAAACTATCCTAAACATTTTTCTAATCTTCAATTCTTCATCTGCTATCCCTTGCTCCAGTGCTCCATGGAATTTTATCTGCGAAACAAAAAGAGAAAGAAAAGTCAATAGCAGATAAATAAATGAGAGAGACAGATAAAAATAAGGTTCATCATTATGGGCAACTGATTGGGATCAGTTAGCCCTCTCTGCAAATCACGGGATTTCTCCCGGTTCACAAAGAGGGATGAATGTTTGTTTGCTAACTTGGAATGCACAAAGTGAAAAAAATGCAAAGTTTGTCAACATGCTGCATATTTCAAAACAAACAGGATGGCCTAACCACAAGTCCAAACTGAATCACAAATCCCAAACTATCCAAAAAGCTGCCAAAGATATCAAAGATACAAAAGTACAAGAAGCTGTCAAAAGAGATATGCAAATATGCAGAGAATACATAAAGTGCAGAATTAGACCACATGTGCAAGCAACATAATTCTTATCATCATTTCCCAATGCTGCCCTTTCAGAAAAAAAAGTACACATAAAAACATTGTTTATTATTTTAGTGTACTGGAGAGAGAAAGAAGAGAGGAAAAGCAGGTTTTACAGGCTTACTGGCTTTGAGGCTTGAGAAAGAAAAGATATAAAAACAACTGTAATAACACAGTACCAGGGGGCAGAAAATCTGGGAGAAGATATCCAAGCAAGAGATATCAAACAGCATAACCATAAAAACTGTGCAAACTGGAGGGTAAGAGATGAACCAACCACAAACTGTCAAAACTCAACCAGAGCCCTGAACCTGCATAAACCAGAAAACCAGTTCCCAAAACATAAACTCACCCAAGCCCTGCTATTCACACAAGGCCACAACCTGTAAACCTTGCAAGTCCCAAGCCTCAGGCCAGAACATAACTTAAAACAAAACCTTCCAAACACACAAGACCGGCCTATCATCAAAAACACATAAGCCTGTACCACCAGTTTTAGAAACCTCCAGCCTAACCAATAAACCCTGTTAAGCCATGCCAAACCAAAGGCAAGTTTGTCCAAGACAATAACCTGTAACAGCCTACTGAGAAAGCATCAAACAAAATATCAAACACATAACCTGCACAAACTTGTTGCCCAACCCAAGCATAACATCTAAACCAGAAAACCTGTATACCCTGTCAAACAAAAACAAAACTTGCCAAGGCCAAAAGCTAACAGAACCCTCATAACCTGCATAAAGCTTAAGCCTAAAACTGATTCAAGCCTATCAAACCATCAACATGTTAAACCTGCCTGAAGCCTGAGAGCATCAAACCTGTCCATTTCAAAGCCAGCACACAACCAACCAAGCATATTAACCTTGAAATATCCAAACACGTACACACGCCCTCAGAAAATATCATCACTGGGCTAGCTAGCAACATCAACACAATAGCATTCAATTCAAAGCCATAAGAGGAAAGCTAGTCAAAACAAAGTGTCTCAACAATAGCACATATCAGAAGCTAAGGGTAGCAAAGCATCAAGGCAAACATTCCAAAAGGCAACTAAGAGACGAGATAAAGAAGCATTTCAACAGGAAACACAGGCATCAAGCAAGGCATCAATCTCAGCATACAACAAACATCTCAAGGCAACATAAGCATGTAAGCCAAGTTAACAGAGAAGAAGAAAAGAAGATATATATTAAGCTTTCAGACAAACATCACAAAGCCTAAAGAAAAGTATAGAAATACCAAGTTCCAGCTAAGTGAACTAGCTCGCATCACATTTCACTCCGCCCTTGGCCGCCTGAGCGCCTCCACCTTCATTCCTCCTCCGTCTCCTCAGAAAGGTATAATTTCTCTCCTTCTTCACGCACCTCGAACCAAAGAAACATATAATCCGAATCAATAAACGAAGAAACTAAGCATGCAAAATATAAAACCCCTAATGCATTGAAAGAAATTGTACCTCTTTTTTACCGCCGTTGGAATGAGTGTAAGGAGGAGGAAGAATGGTGGCGCCGGTGGCCTCGAACGAAAAGAACTCAGAAGCTAGCATGAGAGTGAACGAAGATGAAGAGGAACGCGTGAAGTGAAGAGAATGGCGCCGTTTCTACAAAACCTAAGCAATTCCCAACTGAAAACAAATAATCAAACCCTAAAAAACTTGTCTCAAGATGCTGGGCCTCGCCCCATTCTCATTGCGCCTAAGCCCATTAATTCCCAATTCACACCCCCCTCATTTTTTTCCTGTTGGGGCCATAAGGCTCCCAAGGCCCATTCAAAAATTTAACCCTTTTTTTATAAAACAGATTTTTTTATTTTTGTTAATAAATTAACATAAAATTTTTACATCAAACTTTTTTATAATATAATTTCGAACATTAATACATTAATACCTTAATACATAAAAGTACATTATTTAAAACACTTTTCTTTTACTATTAAACTTATTTTAATTTATACATAAATTTTCACTAAGTTAATACATTTTCTTTTCTTAGAAATATTTGTACATAATCAATAAAATACATTTTTTTTAATATACATAATTTAACTAGAATTTAAAACATTTAATTAAAACATTCTTTTTGCTCATATTAACAATATACAAGATTACAAAAGATTAATTAAATAAATATCTAATTCTTTTCTTTAAGTTAAAACAATGCTTAAATAATACATTTAAATTCACATCTTAACCTGTAAATAAATTACATACATGAACATATACACTTACACAATATACGATACATTTCACATTATACGCTTGATACAAATACATTTACATTGCTCCTATACACATTTGCTTATCTTATACATTGCTATACGTTACATTTACATTTGATCGATTCGATTTGGTTGTAACTTATTGGACACTACATTCCTAAAGTCTCATCCCCATTTGTAAATTTGTACCCCCACTCCCGGATACTATTTGTAATAGCGTAGACTTTAAATTCTTGCAATTTATCGCTTTCCAATTATACCATGGTTAGACCTAGGGTTTGTATGTACATAAAACCAAACGCTAGATAACCTAATACAAGACAAATACATGAAATCAATACACAATCACACTTGCACCCCCTAGGTTAATTCCACATGTTTCCTTCCAAAATGGGCCATGCTTGCACGTTGAGTTTCTTTGGCAAAACAAATTCAAATGATCATAAGTCCCTCGATGACGCTTTCGAAAGTTGCCTAAATAGAATGATCAAGTCCCTTCAAAGCAAATTGCCAAAGACACTTGGCACCATTGCATTCATGGTCCATACGATGACCCGCGCCCGTCCCGTTAAACATCCTAAACGCAAGATTGTCCATCAAATTCAATGTTGGAACAAAATTGTTAAAAAGGGGTTGAAAACATAGAGAAAACCTTTGAGTACAATAGGGGTAGACAAAACTCTTAGTTACTTGAGATCAACTTGCAAAAACACTTTCCTTCTTTTCAAAACCCACACTTCATGCACACTTTCAAAACAAACTCTCAAAAACATTTGAAACATCTTTTCGAAAAGATCCACACTTTTGTAAAACACTCAAACACGAGTCGAATACATTGGTTTCCTAAGACAAGGCATCTCTTCAAAAAACATTTTTCAAAACACACACACACACACCACAATTTCAAGCAATCGAAAATCAAGGCAAGTGATCTAAAAACCAAGTAACTAAGAGCCCATGGATAACCATGGATGAAAAGGGTGCTAATACCTTCCCTTTTCATAATCTACCCCCCGAACCCACGAAATATCTCAAAAGGTTTTTGCTGTGCTTTTTTTAACCTTTCCTTTAGGATAAAATAAAAAGTCGGTGGCGACTCTTGCTCAACCGAACAAGTGCGAAAACAAACGCAAAACACTAGTCAGTTCTCCCACCGTATCACACACTTCTAAATTGGTCTATAGGCATGTCACTTTCCACGAAAGCTTGGTCCAATACCCTCATCAAACATTCTCTGTGAGCGGAGGAGTTCATCAATAAAGCCAAGATAGATATTTTTGAAGGAGTCTGCAGTAGATGATCTACAATTCTGTAGTCGTTCATCTTGATTATCTTCAAAATATTATCCACTTCCTTTTCTAGCGTAGCCTCACTAGATTCACCCACTGCCTTCTTGGGTTAAACATCTTCAATAATTTTCTTTCCAGTACTAACATCTCCACGAACAACTGGCGCAAATACACGACCACCGTGGGTCACCCTGCTAGTCTCATCAATATTTCCAACATTAGGCATTGGCTGGATGGGAACTTCCACACCATCCTCTAAGATTGTAACATTATATTTATAGGGTACCGCCTTTTCTGAATTGTAGGGGACATGACCCGACAAACTAATCACCAATGGAGTAATAGCTGGCCTGCTATGATATTCAACTTCGAAAGGGGTGGGTGCACCAAAACAAGGCACAATAACATTTACTCCCTCTTCAACACATTCAGTCATTACCGAGTTATCTCTAGAAAACATATCTTCATCTAAGGAGAAGAACTCATTCACAGAGGCATACTCATCATCTGACTCTTCTTCATCCAAACAAACGTCAATCACATCAACTTCATGGTAATCATCCCTTTGGCCTGTAACCTTGATAGTTCCATTATCCAACAACAACTGAACACCTTTCTTTACAATTGAACATCCTCGAGAGTGCCGACTGCAAATTCGGCAAGATCCATACTGATGTTCTATCTGACTAGCCATGTGACAAAAAGTAGCAAGCAATTATATAAGATCCTCATTCATATATTCCACATCAAAGATTCTGAACTCTCCATGACATCCAAAAACCATGTTTACTTCCTCTTCATACTCTGCCCTAGGCCTGATTATGTGGATGAAGCCCTCATCCATCATATCCTACAAATCAACCTTTATCTTGTCACAACCCTGTATATCTATACTACAAATAGCACAACCAGCATGGTCATGCGTATAGTAGCTAAATTCACAGAGGTCCACATGCATTTTTACCAAATCTCCTCTAACAAAATTAATATCAAAAATTCGGAAGTCGCCTGGACAATCGGCTACCATGTTCACAACATTTGCTCCTCCATGCTTTGGTAGAGGATTATCTTTCACATTAGGGCCAACATCCTTGAAAGATAAGATACCAGACTTCACCAATTTCTGTACTTCAGTTTTCAAAGGATAGTAGTTCTAATTATTGTGCCCTGGTGCTCCCTGATGAAAAGCAAATGTTTGGTCTGCCTTGTAATACCAAGGTAATGGTGATGGTACAACGGGAGGTGGTCTGGTCTGAACCAACTTCTTTTGAATTAACGTCGGGAGTAATTCTGTATAGCTCATAGGGATAGGATCATAACTCTCCCTTCTCTGATTATAACCTTGATTCCCCTGATGGGATGGTCTCTGATAAGCAATGTGGTTGGAGCTACAACAACAATTGGAGTAACTAAGGCGACTTGCTGATGACACTGATAATTTCTTCTAGGAGGATTAAACCTCCTTTCTTGTATGACAGCGTTTGTGTATCCTTCCTTCTTTTTAGAAAACCCATAGGATGGCTTCTTCGTATTTCCGGAACTTTCACTTTTTGTTAAACGACCCTCTCTTGCAGCCTCTTCTAAGCGGATACCCATGCCCACCATTTCAGTAAAGTCACTTGGCACACTCGCTACCATCCTCTCATAGTAGAAAGCACCCAGAGTCTTCAAGAAAATCTTAGTCATCTCCTTCTCTTCCATGGGAGGAATCACTTGGGCGGCTACCTCACACCATCTCTATGCATATTCTTTGAACGATTCCCTGTCCTTCTGGACCATGGCCCTGAGTTGATCACGTTCAGGCGACATGTCCATGTTGTATTTGTATTTTCGGATAAATGCTTCTCCCAAGTCATTGAAATTATGGATATTGACGCTGTCCAAATTCATATACCACTTCAACACAACACCAGTCAAACTATCCTGAAAAAAGTGAATCAACATACGTTGATCATCAGTGTGGGTAGGCATTCTTCTTACATACATCACAAGATGAGCACGAGGACAAGTGTTTCCCTTGTACTTCTCAAATTCCGAGACTTTAAACTTCGTAGGTATCTTGACATTCGGGACCAAGCATAAATCATTCACATTCTGCCCGAAAAATTCCTTTCCCCTGAGGGCCTTCATCTCCCTCTGCATCTTGTCAAACTGTTCTTGAAAATCATCCATTCTATCATAGAGACCCAATTCTTCACTTGGTGGAGGAAAAGGACGACACATATCATCATTAGCAAATGGGACCATATTCACCGAAGGAGGTGCCGCAGGAGCAAAATGCACCACAGGAGGTGCGAGAGTAACAGTAGTCTGAACAACTGGAGTATCTTGAGGACCAAGATTGAAACCTTCAGGCACACAGTTCTCTTGCATTTCCCATGGATAACCTTGAGCATGGGATTCTAAACAATAGCTGGAGTAGCAGACACAAGAAAAATCATAGCTTCAGCAGTAACCCTTGTTTGTTGAGGTTGAACACTCTGGCTGATTCTTAGAAGCCACCAGAGATTCCATCAAAGCAGTGAGATTAGCCATGCCAGCCTTCAGAGCAGAAACTTCCTCGCGCAGGTCGCGACTCTCTTGTTCTAGGTTGTCCATCTTCCTTCTGAAATTAGCTCGAGTATTATAGTGGTGAGACAACTTGCTGAACAAAGTAAAAAAGCTTGGCAAGACACCTAGATATGCATAATAAATGCAAGAAATATGTGCAATTTGATGCATGATATGCAATGCACATGACTTATTTTATTTATATTTCAAGGGACTTAAAGATTTATAGACACATTGCAAATATCAAAGTAATAACACATTTGAAATACTAAATTTTTTTATTATAATAACTTCAAAATGGATTACACGTTTCAATAATCCCAAGTACAAGATGAAAATAAAGTCTAAAACCCTTAGAAGTAAAGCTGATGGAGATCACTCTATATGCTGGCGCTTCCCTGTAAGTCTGACAATCTGATCCTTCAACCTCTGGTTTTCTTCCGCATATCTGGTGGAAACTTCCTTCCAATCACTTAAATCATGAAGTGAGCAACTAGCATCTGACTGAAGCTTAGGAGAAAATAAATCCCCTTGCCTCTCCATGGTCTCTACGGCCCGACTCTCAAGAATCTTAATCAAGTCATCTTTCTCCTTCAAGTATGCTCTATAGGAAATCTCTAAAGTTTGGCACTTATTCTTCCAAGCATCCTTTTCCTGCTGCATCCTGACCAAAGCAAGCTGTAGCTCTTCTATATCATCCAATAAGGGAGGAGTGGTCTTCATAAACAAATCAGACATAGGTGCTTCTCGGGAATACGACATCTTCAACTGAATAGCTCTCGTTTGGACCCACTGAAGATAAGGCTCCAAAGAAACAACCCCCTAGGTCCCAAGTCTTTCCCACTCTTCCTATGTATGTGACGCCAGGCCTTCACAATCTGCTTCCTAGCTTCCTTATGGTCTTCTCCCTCCTTCAGGAAGAAGCTACTCAAATGAATACTGTTTGGTTTATCCCTCACCGGATAACCAAGCTGTCATCGTGCAAGAACAGGGTTATAGTTAATTCCTCCCTTTGTACGAAGATGAGGTACATTGGGGAAACTACCACAACTATCGACAATCTATATATCTTGGTAAGTTCGATGATACCAATCAATATCCGAGTGAGTAGGTGCCATGATCTTAGGAGCCCAACGAAGTTCCTTCCTGACATCCCAGAAAGCATCAAACTGAAGCATATGAGAAATAAACCACCGGTACAACAGAGGCATGCAACAGATAATCATCCCCCCATGATAAGAATTCTGAAGATGAATAGAGTAATAAGAATCACCCAACAATGTAGGAATTGGGTTTCCAATCATGAAGATCCTGATAGCATTAACGTCAACAAATTTATCCACATTCGGAAATAAAAAACAATCCATAAGCAAGTAGAGCAAAGATGGCCTCAAAAGCGAATGTACTCTTCATCTTGGAAAAGTAACGAGCTTTTTCCAATAAGAACTAAGCTGGTAATCCTATAATCCCTCCATTAGTAGTCATATGGGCTTCAACCTCAGACTTCCCCAGATGAATTAAAGCAACAATCTCATGTGGTTTTGGCTCACCCTCCAAACCAGTAAAAGGAACACGACCGGTAATAGGTAAATCAAACAGATAAGAATACTCCTCTAGTGTAGGTGTGATACGGTGGGATAACTGACTTGAGGGTTTTGCGTTTGATCGCAAATGTTGTGGTTAGCAAGAGTCCCCATCGACTTTTCTTTTATCCAAAAGGAAAGGTTGAAAAGAACATTAAATACCTTTGAGATATTTTCTTGAGTTCGGGGGGTGGATTATGAAAAGGGAAGGTGCTAGCACCCTTTTCATCCATGGTTTCCATGGGCTCTTAGTTACTTGTTAGATCACTTGCTTTTGTTTGAAAATGTGCTTTGTGTGGTTTTTTTTGTTGTAAAGAGGCCATTGTTTAGGCAATCTTTGTAATGATTCTCGTTCGTAAGAATGTATACAAAGATGTTTGATCTTTTGAAAATGTTTTCAATTTTTGTAAGATATTTGAAAGTGTATGTGATTATTTTGAAAATAGCAAGGATGTTTGTTTGAAATTGAGCAAGCAATTAGGAGCATTCTACCTACTCAAAAGTTTTTCTTGTTCATTTTCTTTTCCTTTGACATTTTTGTCTTACCATTGATTTGGTAAGGAACCCTATATTTGGATGTAAACAGGACGGGCGTGGGTCATCGTATACCATGATTAGCAATGTTGCAAGTTATCTTAGCATTCTTTTTGAGGGACCAAGATCATATGTAAGGAAACTTAGATAGCGTCATCGAGGGACTATGATCTTGTATTTGCTTGTTTTTGCTAAGATACCTTACATGCGTAATATAACTATTTTGTATAAGGCAACCAAGTGGAATAACCCTAGGGGTGCTTGTGTGCAAGTGTGTTGTTTTCATGCTTGTTTTTGTCTTGAATTAGGGTTTTCTAAGTATTGATTTTAGTCTTTCCATACAAACACTAATTACTAACATGTTATAAGGAGGGTATACAATTTGTAAATGGGGATTGCAAGAATTTAAACCTAATTAGTCTATTACAACCATATTGAATTGGTACAAAATATACAAAGAATAAAATAAATACAAAGTATAAAAATGAATAAATGTATAAGGATGTAAAATGTAACAAAAGTGAAGTTAGTTTGGTTTTCTATAAAAAAGATTTTGTCTTAACCTAATTTAAATAAAGAAAATAGTTAATTAAGTTTGAATTTATTAAGAAAAAAAGATTTTAAAAGGAAACCCTAATTCTAAAAATTAATCAAAAGAAAAAATAAGTTTAAGAAAAGTATTTTTGGTATTTTTATCTAAAATATATTTATAGTATTATAAAATATTTTTAATCCTTTTTTATATTAATATAATGTATTTTAAATGGTATGAAGAAAAATAAACAAACAATATAATATTAATTAAGTTTATAAAATTTACTTAATAAAATAAATGAAGTATAAAAATATTTTTATTTATGGAAAAATAAAATAAAATATGTCAAAATATAAATATATCATTTTTTTTGTATTTTTATGATTTTTTTTTAATATTAGAAAAATAATTTAAGAAAATAAATAAAATGAAAATAAGAAAAGAAAATAAAATTGGACCAGGGGTGTCAATGGGAAATAGGGAGGTCAACTAGCAAAAAATAAAATAAGCCAGGCCCAAAGGGCCCAGCGCATGCCAAACAAAAAAAGGGTCAGAACTGTGAAAATATGAAAAAAATGCAAAAGGGTACCACTAGGGCTCGAACCCAGGTCCCATAAGTTACAGGCGTGCGCTTCTACCACTGGGGTGACTATACATTTGTTAATACAAATGAAACAATAAATATGTAAGGCAAAACGTGTTCTGAATACTTCATCTTCAACCTCCAGCCAGACCAACTGTAACTTGCTCATTTCTCATACAAAATGAAAACTAAACATGAAACTTGTAGCAAATTTTCTCACGATTCCAGAAATATAAAGTATTAAAACTATAGATCAAAGATAAAAAGAATTTTAATGGCCCTAATCTGAACCCTAAAAGTTTCAGAGATTTCAGTTTCAAAATTCTCTAAGCTCAAGAAAAATTAATGGAAACTATGGACAGGGTTAGCTTCAGGGAAATTATATCTACATGTTTTATTCACAAATAAACTATTGATGATACCTGTATGAAGAGTTTCAAGTTAAGAAAACTTACCTCAAAACTGGAAATCGTGTTTGGAGTTTGAGCTTGTTTCAAGTGATAATGATGATTAGGTTAGCTTCCTCGAGGTCCTAGGAAGCTAATACAATGGTTTGCTTGAGTTGAGAGTGGCTGAAATGTCTTGGAGAAGTCAATGTGCAATGCTCTGTTTTTGGTTATGGAAGATGGAGTAAATTATGTTACAGAAATGAAACAGGGACAGGGACAAGTTATATTTTATGTATAGGAGCTTTAGAAACTAAAAGGCCAAAGAACGCACGAGGGAAATAGAAGATACAAGTTCAAATTCAGAACCTGCACAAAAATGGAGTTTTTATGCAATTTCTGGCTAGAGGGAAGTTTAGAGAGTTTTAGGCTTGCCAAAATAGTGTCCTAAGTTGCATAATAGTGTCTCAATGTATAGGAAAAAGATTTTGAGAGCTTGGGTGATCAGAAGTACAAGTTCACATGTTATGGCTTTTTGGCTTATTTTTGAAGCAAGCTTGACAAGTATTGTTCCAAGGCAAGGTACAAGGCTATCTAAAGTGGTTAGGAACTTTAAACATGTTTATATGATTGTGTATAGAATGCTTGTGCAGAAAGAACAAATGCAAAGCTCAAGAGAAGTTGACTTTGTGATTAAAGCCACTTTACTAGAATGGCAATGTTACTTTCTGCCATTAATGGAAAGGCAACTTGGATAAAGCTTGAATCAAGTGGATAATAGCTCAAAAGAAAGTGTAATCTTATGATTATAGAGAGATCTTGAGGTTTAGAGGCCTGCAAAACAAGATTGTGCAACATAGGTTTGAAATTGAATTCTTGTTCATCACAAAATATCTTGTAATTCAAGTGACAAAACCCCAACTTCATCTCTTCGATTCTCCCTACTCAAGAATGATTTCAAGGATTTCTTGGACATTTTGGAAAGCTTGCAATGTTCTCTACAAACCATATTTGAATTGCTTTTGATTATTCCCCTTGTAACTATATGAAAAAGTGCCATGAAGTTGGGTCAAAATCCTGACTAAATTAGGGCAAAATTTCACTAAGTGTTTAGTTTCATGATCCTATGTTCTTGAAATTATAACTTGAGATCCAAGCCTTTTTGGAAGAAGTTGTGTGAATAAAATTTGGAGATTTCATGGAGATCTACAACTTTCATGTTGGAAGTTTCTTTTGAATCATCTTGCATCATGGTGAAAATTTGTCTCAAAGTTATTAAAAAACATGAATTTTCAACACTTCAAATTTTTTCTAAGTTTAGAAATTTTGACTTTCAAAAATGAAATCTTGACTTTTTGATTTCTTAATGAATAAGTTTCATATTTTGACATGTTTTTATGAATTGTGATCTTTGGTACTTGAACTTGACCAAAAAGTCAAAGTTTGACTTTTCAGTATACAGTTGACTTTTGATCAGTTGACAGCAAAATTCATCTGTCAATCTAATGGACTTGCAATGTTTTGAACCATGTCATTAGGTCAAAATGATGCAATTGGACTCTTGAGATCATGCCTTAAACCAATTGACCATTTTCTAGGTCAAAAACCAGAAATTGCCCTTTCCCAGTCAAAATCCTAAATTTGACCATTTTGCCCTTTTAGAGATTTGATCAAATTTCTTGAGGAGTTGTGGTCCAAACTTGATCAAATGGTACATATGAGTTTAAAATGTTGATGTGGATCAAAAATTATTAATTTTGACTATAAATTGGCCTTAGTTGACTTTTTCCCCAATATAACTGATTTTTAAGTCAACTGCTAATTGACTGATCAAAAATGTGATTCAAAGCTTGAAAATTGACATGTGTAATCTTGGGGGTCCATAATGATCCATGAAAATCATATGGGGCATATAAATTTCAATAATCCTTGTGCAATCTCAAACCCTAATTCTGGTCATCAGTGCTTAAGGAGGTGTCTTGAGTTGATCAAACCCTAATGCAGTCTTGAATCAAGGAGATCTTGTCAGCAAATTTTTGATAAGTGAGAGGGCAAATTTTGGGGTACAACAGTAGGCATCAACTGATAATCAGGGAAAGTAAAGAAATGATACATCGGATCATAGAACTGGACCAAGGTGGAGAGAATACCCTCCTTAATCCTAAGCTTCATGAGGGGAATGATGGATCCATACTTCTTCCGAAAATATGCAAAACACTCAATCTTGGGAATTAGACTGATCAACTCATCTATCTTGGGATCTTTGAAACTGTATCTTCCGGTCTTTCTTTTTCCAAAATCCATGGTCAAAAGGTACCTGAGATATTCGCAAATGGTCAACTTTTAAGTCCCTTGAAATAAAATTTCTTCAAAAGATGCTTATGAGTGCATGAATGCATGATGAAATAGTCACACACAAGATCACAAACATAGGGTTCATAGGTTCAACGTCATGAGCATGAGTTCGAAGGTACTACCCATAAGGTATGTTCTAAAAGTTATCACCTGCCGAACAAGGTTCTAGAGGTTCCCAAAGTCTACATCATTCCTTCGAATATTACCAACTTCTCGATTAACTTAGTAATTAGTAATATTCTCAAGAAAAACACGTCCGAGCGTAGTATCACGTGACAACTATTTCTGGATTACTCCATCATAGCTTCCACACTACACCTAAAAGGCCAAGATGGGTTAGGTATTCTACGGTCCTCAGCTTCAGCAGGCTCCCAGGTCGAAAGTAGTACGTCTTCCCGATTACTCGGTAAACGACACTACAGTCAAAGGGGCCTCCATTGAGTGGGGGATCTCATGCCTCCTTTTTTGGGATTACTCCCTCAAAGTTAACATGACTATACCGCGCGTCCTATATTAAGTTTTCCCAAGTCCGGGTATAGGACTTATAAGTAATCAGCAAGCACCCTGAAAACCAGGAAAATCCAGACAAACATATATACAACATATAACACATAAACAACAATAGCACATATACAAATATAAACAAAGATAGGCTCAACCCACTTAGGAATGGACCAGCGAAAGGTTAATCTTTCCCCAGTGAAGTCTCCATTTTTTTGTAGCGGTAGAAATGTTTAAGACTAAGCCATTGGATTGACTAGACTTATACAGATCAAAATAAAAATCACCACCGTGCTTTATTGTTTCTAAAGGAATGGGAAAAGAGTGAATAACCCAAAAAGAGGGGGAAAGATTCAAGGTAAGGGGGTTGGTTATGCAAAGGGAAGGTATTAGAACCCTAAACATCTACGGTACTCTGCAGGAACCTCTTTGAAAAATCTGTATATTTTGGCTATAAAATGTTTTATTTAGAATATATGGTGGAGGTGAGAAAAGAAACATATTTTTTATGATTTTTGCACCCGCCGCGGTTGTGAATCTTTAGTGCCTACGTACCATCTTTCGTGCAATAGGAGATCAGGGTACACGTAGTTCATCTTTAAAAATTTTAAAACACAAATGTGTTGATTGATTTTATGAGATAAGACATCATCGTCATTGTCCGTGTGGAAAACATACTTACTACCCACAATTATGTGAAAGGAGAATTTGTACATCTCAAAGTGGAGGATATGGCTTGGATTTTAAAATCAATAATGCCTTACTCAAAACCCAAGTGGAAAATATCTCTCTTCACTACATATTGTAGAAGTATAGTTGTTTGCATCACTATAAGGATTGACAAGAGTCTAATCATTTGAGAAAGGTTTAAGATGAAAGCCAAGATCACAAAAGGGTTTAAGATGAGATTAATTGAATTTTAGTCTTCTCACAAAAATGTCAAGGTATTATTAAGTTGATTGGAGTTTATTTATGAAAAAGTTTTGAAAATGCATGGACCTAAGTCCAAATTTATTATGGAAGTGGTTCAAGTTTAAAAACAAGAAGAGTTTTCAAAAGGAGGAAGAAGATTTTTGAAATTAAAGAAGGTGCGAGGAGAAGAAGAGACTATCCTAAAGCATAAGGTAAAAGCCAGGGATAAGAACCTTCTAACCAACAAGAAGCCAATATTTGACATTATATGTCAAGATAGAATTCCCATTCTTTGGATTGAAACCAAACAAGAAAAGATACAAGGCCTCTTGAGTGAACCAAACTTCAAGTGCATTAAGTCTTCACAAAAATTGAGTAGAGTAACGGCTGTATACAGGTGAATTCCAGATTACAAACAAAGAATGTAATCACAATAACCTGCACACAAAACAAACAAACAACCCAATGTCTTGAGGTAAACCTCAAGAACTCCAGACAAAATATCAATTAAAGGTCACAAGGTCTCCAACATAGGCCAAGGTTTCTAATCCTAAGTCCAAGAAGTCCAATGCTCCATAATGCCAAGGATAGTAACCAAATAGTCCAAGTATCAATAATGATTTTTATGGTTCATGTTGATTATTAAGTATCTTAAGAAAGAAAAGAAAAGCTCAAGTGAGCAAAATAAAAAAAAGACAAGAATATAAATGCCCAAGTGAGAAAAGATGAAAATAGCATGAAATGTAAATGCTAAAGTAAATGGTACATGAAGCATAAAAATAACAACATAAAGAAAAATAAATTGTTAATAATTAGTGGTTAGTTGGATGATCATCTTGAAACTTGCATTTGGAACTCATTAGAGGATTGGTAGAACCAAAGCCTCCACACAACAAGTTGCATTTGTTTTTTGTCAAGTATATCATCCATTTTGGAATCCTCAAAAGTACCATTCAATGATCAACGATGTTTAAGTGATCCGCATTGACCAAAAGTGATGTAGATCCATTAGAGGATTGGTAGAACCAAAGGCTCCACACAATTAATCTCAAGTTTATTGGATCAAAGAGATCAGATTAACACACTTGGGCTTGCAAACATAGGTTTGGGCCACGAATAATCATTTATTTGAATCAGGACAAAATTTAGCACTATTTTAAGGCTGGTCAATAGTAATCTATGCACCATTTGTTTTGAGACATGATATAGAGATCATGCTCCAATAACACTTAGTGCAACAAGAAAGGGATAAGATGAAGAGGGGTGGGAAAGAATATACAAACCACATTTGAATTAAAATTTAATCAAACTATTATTAAAATCATTCATCCATTTTTGTGGAGTTAGACTCAATACGATGGATCCAATGATGTTAATAAAGTTCATGATAAAAAATTCAACCCAAGATCAGCCAGAAAATAATCACAAAATAATATTTCATTTAATATATACATTAAAAAAGGTTTTTAAAATGTTTTTAAAAGAGAAAAATATCAACTATGTTCAAATTACTCAAGAAAAAATAAGTAAGACCATAGAAAAATCAGAAATGAACTCAAATATTTTTATAAAAATTTTGGTAATTTTTTAAAGTCAGAAACAATTTTTAAAGTTAAAAGAAACGAGTAAGATAAACCAAAAATGATAAAAAATAACAAAGTCAGAAATAAAAAATAAACGAGGTCACCAATATTTGTCACAATATCATTGGATCATTCCATAATTTTTTCAGAATTAAAAATACATAAAAGTATTTTTAAACATTTAAAGCAAATCAAATAAAGTGAAAATTTATAAAAGATACCAAAACACAAAATAAAATTGTGAAAAAATAAAAATCAGAAAAAGAAAAATCAAAAATATTTTTCATAATTTTTTCATATTTTTTGGACTTAGAATGATTTTTTTATGATTTTTTGAAGTTTAAAACAATTAAATATAAAAATCAGAAATAAGAAATAAAGTAAAAAATATGTGGACCATTGGATGAGAGTCAAAACGCGTTAGTAATCGAATCCAAGGGATCTGACGCGTTGTGCATATCATGGTCATTACTGAATAAAGTATAAGATCAAATATAAAAAGAAATTCAAAAAAATAAATGGCGTTGTTTCATTGGTTGAAGGATGACACGTTGGTCATCTTTAACCTCCAGCCAGTCCCAAAAACCAGGTTGCTCAATTTGTAAAATTAGAGCACGAGACCTATACCATTCGCTTCGTCTCTTAAAGATGAAGGCAACCACACCTTCACGGCAAATTTATATAAACTGTAGCTCAAGCAAATTGGAAGAGAAGTTTTGAAAAGAGATTTGAAATTTCATGGACAAAACATATTTTCAGATAAAAGCAAGTGTTGCGACTAGAACCAGTGCAATGAGAGCTTCACAATGATATCAAAGTTTTGAAGAATTGATGGAGAAATCTACCTATTAAAGTTGAGTTGTAGAGCTCTGAAACCGGACTTTTATGGATCAATATAGGTCACGATTCTTGAAGGTAATTGTATGGTTAGCTTCAGGGAAGATCAAGGAAGGTGAATTAATAGAAAAATTGGATTGAAAAAGGCTTGAACATTGATTTCGAAGTTGCAGAAAAATGAGTTATGGAGCAAGTTTGGCAGGGTGATTCTGGCTGTTCAAGCTTGAGAAAATGAATGGGGGATGATCCTCTATTTATAGGGGAATGAATGGGATCCTTAAGCGTGTGAAATGATGAAGTTGGGAGGAAAATCGTGTGAAGTTGCAAACAAGAAAAGTGTGACTTCTATTTTGATCAAAACTCATCCAAAACGCATGTTTTGCTATGCTAATCACTTCTGGAAGTGCACTAAACATGTTTATAAGAAAAAACACGCAGAAACAATGTGTTTAGAAGCTAAATCAAGGATTCCAAATTCTAACTTTTGAAGAAACTTCAGTTTCAAGTTACCAAGTTCACATCAATGGCATTCTCAACTCAAGGGGTCTTAGGGAATGATTCTTGATGCTTTAGAAAGATGAGATTACAAGCTTTGCAATTGGAAAAGAATGGAATCAAATGGATGTTTAAGCTGAAAGTTGCAATGAGTCAAACTTGGGAAAAAGAAGTTGACTTTCCACACTTAGAAATATTTCAAGTTTTTCTTCAAAAGTGACCTATAATGTTTTGCATCCAAACATGGCCTTCCATCTGGAATTTTCTCTTGACCAAAAAATATGGCATGAAATAGACCTCTTTAATGACATTTTGAAACTTGAACTCTTCCAAATCTCCAAAAATTGAGAGATTTATGAATTGTTGAAGTTGAAAAATAATCATGAAATGACCTATAATATTTTGTATCCTTAGGGCATCTATCATCCATTTTATCACTTTGAACATAAAAGAAGGAATAATTATAACATCCTCAAGATCATTGTGGAAAAATAGTGGGATCAAGGTGATAAAAATTGACCAAGTTATGATCATTTGAAGTCACACATGGGAAATTGGGGGTTCATCTGGAGGACTTGTAATATTTCTTCATCATCAAGCTTCTTCCACATGAAAAATCCTTGAAAATTTTGAAGTGATTTGTTAATAACCCTTTAAAGAGAAGGATGTCTTTGGAATCACTCAAAAATACCAAAAGATGAGCAAGATATACTTCTTTGAAGTTTAGAATCCTAGCTCCTAGATCAAGAAAATGCTTTGAGGAACTTTGACAATTTTGAACAACCTTCTTATACCAAAACTTTTGCTTTGTAAATAGAAGTTGTTGAGGATGATAATGAGAACTCATAGCCACCAAAACCACTTCCGTATCTTGAGAATTGAGAGAAATATGCACTTGCGACCAATGGGAACAAGGCCTTGTCCAACCATGACAACTTCTTCAATTAACCCCTTGTACTTTTGAATCAATCTTGATAACTTTGAAATGTGGTGAACCAAGATAAACCTTGCCATGCCATTTATTCCAAAATAAATTCAATGGTGAGGTTTGAACTTCTCAAGCTTTATTGACTAGGGCATGGAAATAAACTCATGAACCCATGGATCAACTTGCTAAGCCACATTGCCTTTACCTACATTATTAACAAGTAAGACAAACCAACATTGCATTTTATTAATTAAAAGGAAAGTCAAAACAAAACATGCATGATCACAAAATAAAAACAAGTCAAGGTGCTTGGTGATTCCTCAAAGAGCAAATCTAAATATTGAGAGGAGAACCAAAAGCCCTAATGTGACCTTGTTGTGATTGAATCAATATGGTATTATGAAGGGATCTTAGGGGAAAAATTGGGGTACAACATAGACTTTGCTTGTTTTCTATACTTTAGAATATTTTTCTAAATTATTATTAATATTCAAATTATTTTCTAAACAAACTATTTAGACTTAGGTTTTATTTTATTCTTAAAAAATTAATTAACTTAGATTTTTGGTTTTGCTAAATTAATTAACTTTTCTTGTAATTAAATTAATTAGTTTAATTAGGTTAATCTCTAAAACCTTTTCAATCAAAAACCTTAAAAACCATCTCTTATTCATCTTTAAATTTTGTACATTCAATTATTATTCATGTATATGGTTTGTAATAGATAATTAGGGCTTTATTTCTTTCCTCCCCCTATTCACAAACTTGTATCCCCATTCCCAAAGTGTTGTAATAGCGTAGGACATTTAAATTCCACAATTTATCGCTTTCCTTATTATTATTTGCAATTAGGGTTTGCATGACAAGACCTAAAATCAAACATTAGAGAACCCTAATTCAAGACAAAATACATGAAAACAAAACACTTTGCCCACATGCACCTCTAGGATTAACCACACTTGTTTCCTCGGATAAAAATAGTCATGTCCCTCGAACGTGGAATGTTTTAGCAAAGACCCTCGATTAAGAGATCGTAGTCCCTCGACGACCCTTCAATTGTTGCCTTCAATAAACGATCTTATTCCCTTACGAAAATTTCTAAAACATCTTACAAGTAGACTTCTATGATTGTACGATGACCCACGCCCATCCCTCACATCCAATGATAAGGCTCTCTACCAACCAATGGTAAAGAATCACTATCTAAAGAAGGAGTAAAATAACAAAGACTCTTTGAGTAGGTAGATTGCTCGTAATTGCTTGCTCACAAACAAAACCATTTCACACCTCACACTTTCAAACATCTTTCAAAAACAAAAATTTTATATACATTCTCAACGACAAGATAATCATTACAAAATTGACTTACATTGCCACCTTCAAAACATCTTTTAAACATTCCTTTTCAAACAAATATTTTCAAAACCAACACTTTGTATACATTCTCAACGATACGAGAATCATTGCAAAGTTTGCCAAACTTAGGCATTTTCAAAATATTTTTAAACTTACACAAACACTAAAGGATTTCAAAGTGAGCTAGAAATTAAGAGCCTGTAGATAACTATGGATGAGAAGGGTGATAACACCTTCCCTTTTCATAACCTACCCCCCGAACTTAAGAAAATTCTCAAAAGCTCTTTCCTGTTCTTTTCACCCTTTCCTTTATTGGATAAAAGAAAAGTCGGTGGTGACTCTTGCTATCCGCAACATTTATGATAAAATGAAAAACACCCAAGTCAGTTATCCCACTCTATCACAACTGCCATCTTGCGACAATAGGAACGAAGATGAGTCTCTGGGAAGGAGGTGCTTTTATATTTGTCAAAATTAGGAACTTTGAATTTGCGAGGAATAACTACCCCCGACACGAGGCACATTACAACAGTATTAAATCCCAAAGTCTTGATACCTTCCATAACTTTAAGACGCTCTTCAAGAGCATGGTACATATCTATAGTTTCAGAAACTCCAGCGGGGAGATTCACATGGGGCTCATCAAGATCAATGACGTCGTGATGATCATCAACATCATTCCAAGGAATTCCTGCAGGGGTCTTAACATTCACATTATTATTCCCTCCATTTGCATAAGTGGAGGGGGGAAGCAGTGGCAAGCTTGGTAACCCTTTGATGTAGCTCTTCTTGACCCTTGATAACAACATGAAGGGTTTTCATAAGCTGATCCATTCGGGTGCCCATGGTGTCTATATCTCGCGGAGAGCATTCTGATTTTCTTCGAAGAGATCCATTAGTCTTCGCTGGTTGCTTCTTGTATGGTAGGGATGTAGGGAAGTCGTCTTTTCTGTTCATTGAAGTCTGATGAAAAGGGACCCTCAATAAGTTTATGTTGTGAATAATGAATGCATGATAGTATGAATGCATGTTTCATCTTCATTTCCAAGGAAATCCAAAGACTCGTCTATCCATAACAATTTCTTTTTCCATTTTTGAAGAGCTCAACCAACGAGACTTGTCTTTGGAATTCCTTAGATATGAGATGCATGTACATGATGGTATGATGTCATGGTGAGCTATGGCACGAGATCCCAGCTCCACATATTCTGGATAACCACTGTGCAGTCCTTTGCATGAACTAAAAGTAACAGGATCAAAGGTCCGATGTCACAAGCATGGAGTCAAGGTAACCACCCATAAGGTAGGTACTAAGGATTTATCACCTGCCGAACAAGTTTATAGGGGAATCTCAGAGTCTACGCTCTTCCTTTGGATATTACCAATGTCCAAATTACTCGGTAATTAGTAATATTCGCAGGAAAAACTCATCCGAGTGCAGCATCGCGTGATAACTATTTCTGGATTACTCCGTCATAGTCTCCGCACTACACCTAAAAAGGCCAGGATGGGTTAAGGGTTCTACGAATATCAGCTTCTCTGGCTCCCAGGCCGAAATTAATACGTGTTCCCGATTACTCAATAAACAATGCTACATTTTAGAGGACCTCCGTTGAGTGGGGGATATCATGCCTCCTTCTTTGGGATTACTCCCTTAAAGTTAACATGACTATACCACCCGTCCTCATCCTAGGTGTAACCCCAAGTCCAGGTATACGACTTATAAAATGAAATCACCCACCCCAACATCACAGAAGATACAATATATCCAGAATATGTAAGTAGCGAAAAGTATAATGTAATATATACAAAAGAAAGCAATAAAGAAATAAAGCAATAAAGAAAAAAAGTGGTAAAGCAAATAAAGTAAATAAATAAACACCCAAAGAAGAAAAAAAACAAAACTAGGATAGACTTGCAAATTTCACCAACAGAGTCGTCAGCTGAAGCGAATGGCAAAAAACACAGAGACACCACCGAACTTTATTTATCCCGAAGGAATGGGAAATATCGAGAAAACCACAAGAGGATGGATAAGATGGTCTTGCAACCAAAAGAGAGGGTACATAAGTCGATTATGAAAGGGGAAGGCATTAGAACTCCTCATATCCGTTGTACTCAACGCGATCCATTTTGATTGTTTGCTTCTAAGGGTGTGTCTATCTATAACTATACTTGCTAAAGGGAATGAAATGGTTTTTATTAGCGTGTTCGTGAAGGTCTCGTAACCCTTAGCCTACGTATCCTACGAAGGAATCAGAACACCGTAGTTCCTCTAGAAAATGTTGGTTTGTTGATGTTTTTTAGTGGACAACGGTAAGGCACACATTCTAGCAATAAGCACGGCCGGTATCACGGTAGAGCGGAGATAACATGCCCTTTTAAGGAGATCTTTGATTTGTTGAGTGTTTTTGTTAAGTGTGAGTGAGTTTGAATAATGATTAAGTGTTTTCATATTTTTGAATAAGGAAAGAAATTTTTGTTTTAATTTACAAAAGAAGAAAGAGTCTAAAGGGAGACTAAAAAACCTAATTGTTATCATACAAGGCGTGAACTTAAAGTTGGGATGAAAGGAAAAAATATACCTTAATTAGCATGCGAAGTTTGGCCTAGGGTTAAGTTTAAGGGAATTACCTAGTGTTGTCATTCAATTAAAACAGGAACAATATCCTAAGACTTATCATGCTAAGGTTTAAAACCTAAAGTCCAATGCGAAATGATCGAAATTAGATTTCAACCGCTTCACGACATTCCTAAGGGAACCTGCTAAGAAGCAATAGAGAAACTATCAAAGTAAAGGAAAGTACTGCTAATATTTTTTTGTGATCATTTTCAAGTAACTAAATATTAAACTCAAGAGAAGAATAAAATTCTAATATTTTTGTGATTTTCATCATATAAAGAAAATTAAAACCTAATTCTAATATTTTTTGTGATTTTATCATATAAAGATAATTAAAATCTAATTCTAATATTTTTTTGTGATTTTTGTATGAATTTTGAATGAAATAAGCCCAAAAATAGTTAAACTTGAAACTTAGAAATTAAAGGAAAAAAAAGGCAAAGTCAGGGATTGAACTCATGTCCCATAGGTTATAACTCTCTTGCCTTGCCACTAAACCAAATATATTTTTCTGTTATATTCACAATTTAACTAAAATATAATAAAGTTTGAGTTAAAAGGGGATAAAAAGTAAAATAATGATAAAAGTGTCCCAACGGGTCTCGAACGCAGGACCTCATGAATACAGACACACACACACACACACACACACACACAAACCATTGCACCATGTTGTTCATTCGTGAATATAACCATTCAGATCATTGAAGTAGCAAAACAATCATTGGGCTTAAATGAAGATAAAATGAAGAATAGGGATAAAAAAATGCTCCAATGGGTATCGAACCCAGGACCTCAAGCATACAAGGCCACGCCCCAACCACTGCACTATGCTGTTCAATCGTTATAGTCACAGTTAAAAAATAATAAAAGATAAAACAAAAGAAAGAATTGGGCTCAGTTGGGGGAATCCGGTCCGGGTTAGGCCCAAGTGGTAATTGAGATTAAAAAAACCCTAGATCTAAATTCCAGACAAAATTGGCCGCTCACCATCCTAATTTCTCTTCCATGCCTTTTTCTTTCTTTCCTCGGTTATCATCTTTCACGCTCTACTCTTTCTCTCTCTCTCTCTCTCTCTCTCTCTCTCTCTCTCTCTCTCTCTATCTCTCTCTCTCTCTCTCTCTCTCTCCCTCAAATCTCTCTCACACTACCCTCTCTCTTTCTCTCGACCTCAAATATCTCTTACGCTACCTTCTCTCTTTCTCAATAACCCTCTGTTCATCCTCTTTATCTATTCTCTTTGCCGAACCAAAAACAACAACATCATCATCTCCATTTCTCTCAATTCTCAAATTTGTTTCCTCATATTATTCCTCAAACCTCCTAAATCTACATCAAAAGCCAACCCTAGAAGTCTTAGAATCTCAATCAAATGGTGATGAATCCTAATTTCTTATCAAGCTTATGGGGGGAATGTTTGAAGAAATCTTCTCTACACAGTGGTGTCAAAAATGAGCGAAACCACTTACCTTCATGAAGACGACGGCGACTCTGACCGAAGCTTCTTCAAATATGCTAACTTTGAATCTCTTATTCTTCTAACATTTCTGCCTTGTGTCTGTTGTTGTTTTGTTTGACGGTGTTGTAGTAAATGGAGTGATGTAGGAGGAGTATCATTGAATTTATTGTTGTTGTGTTAATGATTGAGAGTTTGATTTAGAGGTATATAGGGTTTGATCAGAGGTTGAGTGAGAATTTCAGAGGGATGGATTTTTGTGCGGTTATGGAGTTACTGTGAATTGTGGTTTTGAATGTAGGAGGAACATATTTGCAGGGTTATGTGAGGTATGTAGAAGGTGGGTTCTGAGGAGTGGGGTTTGTGGTTATTTTGCAGAAGGTTGACGAGTTTTTTGTTGTGGAAAGCTGATGTACGGTGAAGGTTGTGAGGAAGCTCAAGAGGATTATAAAGGTTTGATGTTGGCATGGGGTTATGCAGTAAAGAGTGATGTTGGCAGGGGTTATGCAGTAAAGAGTGATGGATTCTGGGATTGTGTTAGCAAAAGGTTTGAGCAGGTTAAGGTGTTTTTGGAAGGTTGAAGAGTATATTTTTCTGTGCGTTTTCTAGGTCTATTATGGGTTCATTCTTGGTGTTTTTCTCTAATTGAAGTCCCAATTTAAAGTGAAGAATGACATCATTTAGGGGGGAAAATGGGATGAATTTGAGCTGTTTTGGTATGTTGTTCTAATGCTTTTTTATGCAGGTTTTAGTTTGCTACTCTTGTGCAAGGTTTTGCAGTATTTGGACTGTTCTAGAAAACAACATAGCAGGGTCACAACTTTAGTGCAATAAGTTTTTGTTACATGATTTTGGACTATTTTGCAGCATGTGGATGCAGGGCTAGTTTTTTTTTCTGGTTTTGACCGTTTTAATAGCAGGTTTTATGGCAGGCTGGGCAAAGGGTGTAACAGGTTTTGATTTATGTTGAGATCAAGGTTATTTTGTGTAGATCTTGGCACAGATTTGGGACAGTTTTGTAGGGTATGCAGCAGGTTTTAGTTTATGTTGCAGGGATGTTTTTCTTTGACAATAAGGTCGTGTTTTGGTGTGAGTTTTGTGCAAGGCTTTTGAGTTTTCTCCGATAATATATTTCTGATTTTGGCCTTTCTTGTTTTCTCTGAAACTTTTGTGGCTTATATCTTCTTCTTCTTTATGATTTAGATTAAATTTCTGAAGGGTTTTTGTGGTATTAAGCAAGATGATGAATAGGTCTAGGGTTTGCCTCGCGTAAACTCTTCGTTTGGGTTCTTGTAATCTAATGTTTGTTTGGATATGTTCTGAACATGGTTGTTGGTCAGGACAATTATAATTTCAGTACTTGCTGCTTCTGTGATGCTTTGTTATTTTTTTCATTGAAGTGTATGCAATAACTTGTCTCTTCTTATTATGAACCAAACCTGTTTTTGTGATTTGCAATAGGAATATTCTTGGGCCAATGATAGAATCTGATTTAGTTTGTAAGATAATGAGGCCTTTGTTTGGCATATGATTAAATTCAAATTCCCCATGTTCTGATTCCTTCACAAAATCCCTAATGATGAATTGCAAAAATACTTGCTTGGAAGCTTTCTTGTCCATGACTTATTGATTGAACTTATGCTAACTATTTCCTTTTTTTGTTTTCCATGTAATGTTGATGGATGAGCTTGCAAGAGCATAGCGGAAGACTTGAAGAAGAATTTATAACAAGGCGTGAGAACAAGACGCTTGAAGATGGAGCAATAAGATTGAAGAATAATTCTCTTTTCTTTGTATCTTTAGAACAAATAAGAAACTTGTAACTTGCGTTTCAAATTTGTAATTGAACTTTGTATGACTTGAAGACTTAGAACTATGAAACTCGCATTCTTCTTGTAAATTGAACAACCTTGCGAATTTTAGGCCATGTTAATTTGGGAATTTCTTGTAAATTAGTGAAGTACTTGGCCTTTGTAACTTCAATTATACTTTGTAACTTGAAACCTCTTGAACATTGAATTGGTAGTCATGATGTTGAAAGAAAATTAAAAAGTTCCATCTTGTTTGGAAAAATAACAAAGTGATGTCTTGAAAGAATGAGAAACTTGGGCATTCTTGCATTTTCCATGACAAGACTTGAAATCTAGGCCATAGAGACTTGAATCATACTTGTATCTTGAAAACAAATCTTGGAACAACAACTTGCCGAATTATGAAATTAAGTTCTATTTGAAAAACTTCTTGAGTGGAGATTTAATGAAAGTAAAAGTTTGAATCATCGTAATGCCCTATAATTCTTTAAAGATTCAATGATGAAAACAAACTTGAAAATCACAAGAAATAACACCAATTTATCTCTATTTAGAACTTTTGAAAGAGAATAAATATCAAGACTTGGACTTGAAGTCTTAAATGCCCAACATGATGCACTCCAAAATACCAAATATCTTCAACAACTCTTGCATAACAGACTTTAATATTCATCCTTAAAAGGATGACCCAATAAGTAATCCAAAAATCACTTGATCATAGAAACTCAGTCTTGATGAAAATGAAGCTCCCAACTTTAAAGGGGGCCAAAACCATAATTTCCGAATGAACAACTTAGGAGATGGTAACTTAGGAGCAAACCCTGATTTTTAATCACACATAGGGAAATAAACCCTAATTCAAGATCTTGGTAAATTTGAATGAGAAATGGCCTTGTACATGGATTAATAAGAAACTCATGATAACCATACTTCAAAACCTGATTCCACTGTCCACTACCTAAGGAGGAACCAAGGAAATCACCTGTAGAATGTAGAAGCCTCAAACCAAAATTAAACCCTACTTAGCACAACCACTGATGCTTTGAACCAATGCCTTATTCAAAATGAAGGAATGATGTGTGAACGACCTAATGAAAATGATGCAAATGAAATGCAAAGCCTAAGCCAGATAAAAGTGAAAAGGGTAGGATAAATTTGGGGTATGACAATATTCTCCATCACTTCCAACTCAATCTTGAAGGTCCTATTGGCAGCCGTTGGTGCTTTAAGGACTAAAACCCCATTTCGATCGAAAACGTGCAAAATCTTGTTTTCCATGCGAATCATGTAATTATTATGAAAATAATCAAGATATTACATTTAATTCCAGTAATGTATAGCACATATTTGATCAAGGAATGACCCCCATCCCTTTTCATGATCAAAACATCACCGACCCCGTCGACCGCTAAAGTGGTGTCATCTGCGAATTTCACCTTATTCTTCGTGGCTTGATTAATTTTGGTAAACTAATCCTTTCTACCAGTCACATGTGTTGAACAACCGGAATCCAAGTACCACTCATCACTTCCTTGGAATCCATCTCGAAGCGTTACCATTACATTTTGCTTCGAACGCGTTTCTACAACATTTTTCAAACTGCGACCACTGTTGTCCAGCAACTTGCAGTTGCTACTACTGATGTCTAGTAGCTTATTATTTCCATGATTCTTCTCTGTAATCATGACTAGAAGAATTATATCATCATCCACCTCCTGTCGAACAACCTTAGCCTCACAGCTTTGATTTTCTCTTAATTTAGCATTATAATCCCTTGCGAAATGACCAAATCTATGGCAATTGTAACACTTCATATTAATATTGTCAATCTTCTTGGTGTAGGTGCTTTGACCACTATATTTGGAGCTACTGTCACCTATTTTCACCATCGAATACTTTGAATTTTATGGATCTTTTCAACCAAAATTCTGGAAATTTGTCTTCCTTTTCGAAGACTATTTTCCTTTCGATCTTTTAATTTTCTCATTGAACCATGCTTGCAATTCAATATCCACTTTAGCTTTGTCATTTCACCTTTCAACCATCCTTTGTTCATGAGTCTCAAGCAAGCTTTGAAGCTCCTCATTGCTCAACGTCAGAAGGTCCTTCGATTCTTCGATTGCAACCACAATGTTGTCAAATCTTGATGTTAAAGAACATAAGATCTTTGATACATTATTCTACTCTGAAACAGTTTCTCTGCAAGATTTCATTTGATTCACCAAGCGCGCTACATATTCGTTGATTGAATCATTCTCTTACATTTGAACCAATTCAACATTCGCTTGTGAGTTTGTAACTTCACCACATTTTCTTTATCAACGCCTTCATAAGCTTTCTTCAAGATCTCCCATGCTTACTTCCCCGAATCGCAATCACCAACTTTTTCGAAGTTGTCACTGTCGACACAAGAATGAATCAAGAAGAGGGCCTTGTAATCTTTCTTCTTCTTCTCTTCCTTGAATGTAGCCTTCTGAGCATCTGTAGCTTCTGCCCTAAGTGTTGTAACACCATTGTTAACCACTTCAAGAACGTCTTGATACCCAAACAAAACTTTCATTTGTTTGCACCACTTATTATAGCTCTTTGAATCAAGGGTTTGAATATTAGTGGGTACTCGATCATTGGAAATTCTAGTCATCTTTGTAGTGGATTAATGGATCAGAACCAAGGCTCTTGATGCCAAATGTTGGAACAAGTACAAAGCTTGAACGGTGAATCAATGGAGGGTGATGGATAATTAGGGAAGGTGAAGTGAAGTTATGAGAAAACAAGATAGATAGAGAGAGAGAGAGAGTAATTGAGGAGAATATCCACAAAGTGACATTAACTAAACACAAAACATTACATGAGGTATTTATATGGGATACAAACACATTGGAACCAAAACAGGCCCAAAAATAGCTGAAAAAACAAAAACATGGAACATAAATCGATTTCTCCAACTAAAAACAAAAAATTGAAAACAAAACCAAGCTGCTGAAATCGATTTCCACAAAAAAGGAAAACGATTTTCCTCTACGAAATTCCTAATTTCCAGAAGTGCTTTTTTAATAAGTTGTTTCCAAAGTATCGCTCCCAAAAGCTTCCACAATGCATTTGAATTATTAAGGACTTTCAATAATAAAAAAGTGTTATGTATTAAAAAAATTATACATCAACGATTTTTGGACCAAAATTAGGGATGGGGGACCAAAACTGTTTAAAAATAAAGTAGGGGAATTGATTTTATAAGCAGAGCATAATAGGGGGACAAAAACTATAATTTAGCCTAAATAAAATAATTAGAACAAAATTGTATATAGTGGTTGATTATTATAATCATATATATTACTCTAATTTAAAAAAAAAAATCCCTTTTAAGTTCATGAAGTAAATGAGCTGAATCTCCCATTTTTTGATGATGACAACACATCTCTCATGGGAGGTGGTAAAAGTAATTGTATAAATATATTTGAAGTGATTAAACTCCCTCTGAGTTAGATAGAGAGTATACGCTACTCACCCTGAGAGTATACTTCTCCCCCTTTATCAAAATAAAAATGGAAAATAAATATGCATTGCGAGAAATAAATATGCAAACAAGGACAATTTAGATAAAGGAAAAGCATCACACTCATATTATTACTAAGAATTCAGATTACATAAGGTAAATTGCATAATTTAAAATTACAATAAAGGAAAGTGCTGGAAGAAATTTTGTAGGACATATAAAAAAACAACTTAAGTGAGACTATTCTGCATCAAAATCATCATAAAAAATAGGTCATGTGGTAGTTTGGTTTGGTCAGGGATGAAGTATAACTCTATGAAGTTGATGACGTCTTTGATTGTGGGTAGTTTATGAAGGGAGTTATCAGAGCTTGATATATCCTTGGGTATCTTCCGACTCTCTCCATTTGATGATGGCCTTACAATAATATTTCCATTTGTAATATTAAGATTCATTGATTATATCTTCCTATTGTGATTGTTTCTTCCTTGAATTCATCATCTCCAAAGTTGTATCATGTTTCTTCCAGAATCTTTGCTACTAGATTTCCATATGAAAGAAGCACACCATTTTTCCTTGGTCTCAATCATGTAGTCAATTACTTGTAGTGCCTAAATTATATTGACTTTGTTTTCTATCAACCATATTATTTCTACATCAACTTGGGTTAAGAGACCGAAGTTGCCTCTTCTAAGAAAAAAGATGTGATTCATCACATAGTGAGTCATCCAACTTTCAGGGTGGATGTATCTGGAAGTGAAAGGATAAGGATAAGGTATGTGTGAATATGGTTCCTTCACAAGGGAGGATGCAACAATAATGTAGTTGTATATTTTGGATTAGTCTCCAAGCTCAATGACTCTGTCTTCATGAGGAAGATTTAGCATCTCTCAAAATTCTTTGGCTGGGATTTTTATCCTATGTTTTCTTACTTGACTTTGAATTATTTCACCAGTAATATGAAGGTTTAAGAAGAACATCTTAACAAGAGATATATAAATCCTTTTTGAAGGCATACATAGAAACATGGAGAGGTTTAATTCTTTAAAGGTTTTGAAGAATTTGAATTCTTTGAAATCTTCAGGAGCTAGGGTATGAATTCTCAGAAGGTTTTGGTTGACAAAGTATTGAAAGTATCTTATTTCTTTTTGTTTTATGGTAAAATCATCATTAAAAGGTCTAGGGTGAAACTTAACCTTCTTGGATTCATGATGACTTTGGAAGAATAATCTAACAAATAAGGTTTTAAAAGAAAAAAATATGCAATGCAAAAGAGTGAGAAGATGTTAGACGACAACGCCTTATCTAGAGAGGGGGGGGGGGGGGGGTGAATAGATCACCAAGCCAAAAAATCCAGATAAAAATTCTAGTTTTAAAATTGATTAGAAAAGAGTGCACACATAAGGTTTTCAAAACTTGTCGTTTACACAAACCAAGCTATTGGAAGTCGGATATGCAAATACAAAACAAATTATGGAATAAACACTATAATATGGAATTTATATACTTCAATCAAGTAACAAGATATTGACCTTTTATAGAAAGTTACTAGCAATACAATTTCCAATGGTATCAATCAAAAGAACAAACAAACAATTTGTCGAACACTTGGTGTGCAACCAAATTTTTTAGCATTTTCCTTTGAATTGTGTTGATATGAAAAAACACTTATAATCAGAAGTGATTATAAGCAAATCAACACACAATTCAAAACAAAAACAATCACATAAAAATTCCTACGAGTCTATCGATTACTTAATGCTATTAGAAAAATTGATTGATGAAAATTAAAGCAAGTAAACGATAATAAAAAGAGACACGCAAGTTTGTCTACACAGTTCCCCACTTTTGTCCTCGAGTATGGGTATGTCTACATCCAATACCAATTTGGAATTAGAATAATTCATACTATACAAAAATTTGATACAAGAGAAGTGTTCCAAGAGCAACCCTACAAACCCTAACCGTTTATTGTTGATTCAAACTCTTCTCTTCTTTTGATCTTGATAAATACTAGACACAATATATCCCAATTGACTTGTCGATATTGCTACTCCTTTGTGTTCTTTATCTCTAAAGCTTTCACGCATGATCAATTATACCTATTGCACACAAGACTTCAATTTGATTCGTCGTTCTTTCGCTACTTACTTTGCGTTCTTTATATCTAAAGGTATTTTGCATTCTTTATCTCCAAATGCTTTTACTAGGATGCAATCCTATCTTGAATGTCTTGCACGAAAACCCCCAAATCAATTAATGATATTCGAGGACAAACCTGCAGTTTTTCCGGATGAAGACCCTTGCAAATCTCAACCCAATATCCTCGGCTACACAAGAACCTAATTGGGTGTTATCAAACTTCGTCTGGATGACACATGTCATACCCCAAATTTGCCCTACCCTTAATTATATTTAGGTTTTCTTTAAATTAATCGTATTATTTAATTTTTGTATGGGGAGGTCAAAGCATGAAAGAGGGTTGTGTCAATTTGAGATGGACCATCAATATCTGATGGCCCATTAGGGTTCTAAAAATAAGAGTCCATTTCTAGTTAAGGGAGGTATATTATTTCAAAGGGGGTGTGAACAACCTTTTTGTTAAAACCCAATTTGGGCCCATTTCGAATTTGTACTGTGTTAAGGTTTACTTGTTTGAAATCTGAAATATTGGGATTACTAGGCCCATCTAGTTTTTCATTTGAAATAAGGTTGACTTTGTTTTTTGGAGAAGGCCCATATGCGATTTATCATTGTCAGTGGCCCATTTCAATTTTTGAGTTTGTTGTGAAAAAATGTTTTACTGTAACACTATTATTATTGCTATCATTACTATTATTTTATTATAATAATTATGCTAATGTTGTTTTTAATTAATGCATTATGTGGAAAAAAATTTAATTAACATTGATCTCTTATTTTATTAAAGAGATTGTTTTATTTTCTATTACGGCCCAGAAATATGAAACAATTTTTTTTTGAAGAATGTTTTATTGGAAAGAACGGGTCCGACCCAAAATAAATTGGCATGCTTGGCCCAAAGCAAATTGGCATACTATTGGCAAAGGAAAACATGTATCCCAAATCCAAAAATTCACAAACACACACTATAGCGATCAAAACAAGCGCGTGTAATAAAAAAACCAATACTGTACTAGTGATAAGTGCAAATTGTAGCTATTTTTTTATATACTTTTTGTTGCACTTATTGAATTTTTGTTGTTAATATCGTTGAATAAACCCGACTTTTATGTAAACATAGTTAGTTTGTGTTTATTTGTGTTTTTATGTACATATGGTACCGTTTAATGTTTTTCCATTCATTTTGTAGGTATTGATGCGTATTTGGAGTATTAGCAATAAAGTGTCGAAGACACGGCTTCAAACGCGCGATTTTGAGCAACTCGTCAACGAATAAGGCTCAAAATCAAAGAATAAAAAAGTATCAATTTGGTTTATATTTTGTCATTTTTAGAAATATCATTGAATAAGTTTTCCAACTCTTCGAACCGGGTGCAAATCGGATTTACAGTTTAAAAGTTATGGCGGAAACAATGCAGGATGCTGTGCTGGTTTTTCAACTTACTGTCAACTGCCGCCGGGCGATGCTTTTTGGTCGCCGGGCGATCCTGGACAGTCAGAAATGCGTATTTAAGGTCAAAAACACATTTTTAGGTTATGTTTTGGGTATTTTTGGTCCCAATTCATCAAACCTCCAATTTTGGTCTTGAGAAGCTATAAAACAACATTGGAGCTTGCATCTTGATAATCTGGAGTTGGATTTCTCATCAATCAGCACTGAAAATCCGTGAGATGTTTGGTTTTTCTATATTTCTTCTCTATGTATTTCTCTATTTGTTGGGTATGTTTGTATATTTACTTTGAACATATGTATATTTGTTGATGACGGTATTGTATAAAGCTTGCTTTACAAATCAATCTTGATGTCTTCTTTGATCTTTTTGCTTTATGTTTAGATTTGGGTTGTTATAGTCATATACCTCACAAATAGTGATTAAGGATGGATATCTATTAGTTTCTAGATTCTAGAGATAGATTTAAAGCTAATATTCACTTTGGATGCTAAAGCTTAATGCCTTCGTGTTGTTGTAGTGCACAAGACATTGCCGATAGAGTAATACGGTAGGTCTCACGACTTGGCGTTAGACATAACTTTCATTGTGGGTACACCTCGTGGTGTCCGTGATGATTTTGACGAGTACAGTAGGTTGAGTGCAACTAATCAATAGGTTTAAGTTTGTAACGAGTAGTATAAATTCCTGCCTATTAGGTTTCTCTTTTCTATTTAATGTATTTATTTTCTTGGAAATAGTTTTTAACCTTTCCTTACAAACAAACCCATTTAAAACCAAACTCATAAATGCGAGAATTTGTCCAACGGTAATTCAATAACCAATCTTTATGGACACGATAAATTCCCGTATAAATATTTCTAAAACTTTTGTTGTTTCCTGCTCCAACAAAATGGCGCTGTTGGCGGGGATTGGTTCTATTGTCTTCGCATTGTGATAATTTTTTTTTGAGTTTTGTAATTAATGTATATGTTGTATATAAATTGTACATTAACTTGTATATGATATTTGTGCATATATGTGTTTTCACGTATTGTTGTGAATTGTCTCGTTTTCGTAACGTTTGTTGTGTGATTGTTAGGTGAATTTCTTTAGGTTTGTGCGGTGTGACAATACCATGGCATGATGAGAGGAGGTTACTAGCTCTAACAATAAAGGCGTCGAGTTTATGATGTAAAATAAGCATGTTTGTTTCTATTTGTTTGTGTGTGGTGATTTGTGTTTTAACAATTTGAAACAAGGAAATGTTCTGAACTTCAAATCTTCACTTTTCAACTTGGTAATTCATTTTCAACCGATTTTCATATCATTATTTGTATTGGTTTTTTTATGTCAATTTGTGTTTTCGGAAAGCTTGCCGTGTTTAGCTTGAGGAGTTTTGTTCGTTGTAAATATTGTAAATTTCGTAGGAGTATTATTTTCTAATTCTTTTGTTGTTTTTTGGACTCAAGTTTTGGTCTAGTAACTTGTAGAATATTGAGGTGATTTGTCAAGTTTGATCCTTTCGACTTGCAAATGCGTGATAATGATTTTGTTAAAGTTTTGTACATGTTCGAGGTATGTGTTTATCGCTTTCTATACTTTAGCATATTCATGATACTTAGACTTTTTTACAATTTTTACGCCATTCATTCTTTTGTATACTTGTTTGTTTATGATTCACTTTAGTTCCTGCCATTTTTGTGAGGTAGCTTTCCATTACTCACATATGCTAGATACCATAATTCTTATTTTAACTGGATTTTATTATGCTTAATCATTTATTTGTGTTGATTGTATGAAAGCTTGAACATGATCAAGGTATTTTTTTTTGTTTCATTTTGAGCACAACTACCTTGGATAAATAAGTCAATTCACCTTGTTAGTGTGTGATCATTAGTAACCCCTTTGAGCTTTTTGTCGATATCCATGTTGTATTTGCTAAATGCTTGTCTATGAGTGTTTAGTTTCCCTTGTTGCATAAAAGTATTTTTAATGTAAAAAAAGTATAAGGAAATAAATAAAATTAAAAAAAAAAGATTAATTTTATTTGTTTTAAGAGTAAAACCCTAATTTCTTTAAGAAAATAAAATATTATATTATTTATATACAATAAAATATATTAATATGTATAAAATGAAATATACTTAGAAAAAGTATTTTTTAGTATAAATAATAAAAAAATAAAAATGTAATATTTTGTATTTTTTTTATTCTAGAGTATTTAATAAAATAAAAAGTATATATTTGTATATGTATATTAATCAAATTAAATATGTGCAATATAAAATAAAATATGTACAAAAATAAAATTATTCAAGAAAATATTTTTAGTAGGAATAAAAATAAAGAACAAAAATAAAAATATAAATTACATATTATTTTCAAGTTTTTAAATAAATTATAAAAGTATTCAAAATGTTTTTATGTTAGAAAAATTAAAATAAAATGCCAAATAAATGTAAAAAAATATGAAAATGTTTTTTGAGCATTTTTTATATTTGGAAATAAATAAACAAAATCAGAAATGAAAACAAAAATGCAAAAATATAATAATTCAAGAAATTGGGTCAGGGGGTGCAAAAATGAAAATGGGAGGTGTTAGAAGCAAGCCAAGCTAAGCCCAGCCCAAGCCAGCTTCATCTTCAACCTTCAGACTGAAAAACACGCGCTTGCCCTATTCAAACACTAGATCCTGTATACGTGATCTATTGCAAAAACACACAACATCAAACTTGTAGAGAATTTCAAGACGTTTCCAACCATATAAAAAACTAATCCTAACTCTCAAAGACCAGAGAGAATTTCTCTGGCCCTAAAATATGACCTAGTTTTTTCAGCATGTTCATGGATGAAATTCTCCTAGCACACTTAATATAAATGAAAACTGAGCATATGTACAGCTTCAGGGTAATGAACACTACATTTTTTATTCATAAACCTAAGGCTAAATGTTCCTAAATAGAGAGATAGAAAGTGAAGAAAAACCAGTTTCAGTTGGATTCGTGTAGGGCAATGCAGTGCTTCTCAACAAGTTTTGAGATATCTGGTAGCTTGCCTGAACTTCACTTGTCCTTTTCCAATAGCTTTCTTGCCTTGAATGTCCTTGAATCAGTCTATAGAACTCAACCTACACAAGCTCAAAATGAAAATGGTGAACACTGTAAATGGAGTTACAGTTGGTAATGGAGGTTTGGGATAGCTTGAGTGAGTTGAATGGAAAGTGTTTGAAGTAAAATGGGGCAAAACGCATGAGCCAAATGAGCTGGGGAACTCAAGTTGCAGCACCTGCCCTGTTTTGCCAAAGAAGTGTGATTTCTGGATATGGGGTGTTTTGGGACTCAAGCACTCGTGTTTCTAGCTCAAAGGGTTGTGAGAAAGATGTTTGAACTGTTTGTGTAAGTTGGAGTTGGTTGGTTTTCAAGTTCTAAGCATTTGGACAAGTTTCTTGTTTTTGAAGCAAGAAAGTGAAAGTGAGGTTACAGGCTTGTACAGGCCATCTTATCACCCTGTATACAATCCTCTTGGCCCCTCTAATTAGTGGATTTGTTTAGCTGTAATAAATTTGGCTCTATGCTCAAGGATTGGTGGTTTGACATAAAGCACACTTTTGCAAAAATGGAAATGTGCCTTTTACCATTTAGGGGTTAAACTTGTGTACAATACCCTAATGACCAAGACAATACATTAGCTCAATGGATTTTCATTAAATTATAGAGTGTGAAATGGTTTAAAGGCCTGCAAACTAGTGTAAGGCATGCTGGTTTGAAAATGCAACTTGAGTGAACATGATTTTGCCATGGATACAAAGTGAGTTTTTGCCAACTTCAAGCCTTCGATTCTCCCTAACCACAAATGTGTTTGAGGAGTTCTTGGAAAATTTGGAAATATTGCAACATGCTCTATAATCCATATTTGAAATGAAACTTGAGATTCCAAGTGGAACTATGTGAAAAATGGCCAAGAAGATGGGTCAAAGTCCTGCCTAAACTAGGGCAAAATTTCACTAAGTTAAAAGTTTTAGGGACCCTTGTTCCAAAACTCATAACTTGAGATCCAAGCTTCTTTTGAGAAAACTTTATGAATCAAAGTTGTAGGCTTTGTGGAGAAATACAAGTTTCATGTTGTAAGTTTTGTTTGAATCCATTTTCATCATGGTGAAAATGTGGGGCAAAGTTAGGAAAAATTAAGAAAATTTCATAACTTAGAAAATTTCCAAGTTATGAAAATTTTTCAATTTCAAACCCTAATTTGCAAATTTGGGTTTCTTGATGAACAAGTTTCATAATTTGGCACATCTTTATGAAAAATGACCCTTGGCACTTGATTTTGACCAAAAAGTCAAAGTTTGACTTTTTAGTGTACAGTCAAATTTTGATCAGTTGACTGAAAAATTCATCTGTCAATCCCATGCATTTGAGATCTTTTGAACTTGTTGAATAGGTCAAGATGATGCCATTGAGTCCTTGAGTCCTTGGTTGAACCTAATTTGCCATTGGCTAGGTCAAAAATCAGAAATTGCCTCTGTACAGTCAAAACCCTAAAAATGACCATTTTGCCCTTTTGGTGATTTGATCAAATTTCTTGTGGAGTTATAGTCCAAACTTGATCAAATGGTTCATATGAGTTCATGATGTTGATGTGGGTCAAAATTCATGAAGTTTGACTGTAAATTGGCCACAGTTGACTTTTTCCCCAATACAGCTGATTTCTAGGTCAACTGTCCAATTGATTGGGCAAAAATTTGATTCAAGGCTTGAAACTTGGTATGGACAAACTTATGAGTCCAATATGAAGTATGAAAGTCAATTTGAGAATTGAAGGTCCAAAAATCCTTGTGCAAACTCAAACCCTAATTTAGGTCATCAGTGCAAGGAGATGTCTTGAGCAGAGCAAACCCTAGCTTGATCTTGAGTTCCAAGAGCCTTGTGATGAGAAATGTTGATAAAATGAGAGGGAAAATTTTGGGGTACAACACTACTGATAGTGGATTTCATTCCTGGCTTGGCATCCCCCAGAGTAGGTGTTGTTGTACATTGAACTGGGTAAACAATTCTGGTGTGTTCTTTATCTTTTCAGTACCGCTTTATCTTGCCTGTGTGTTTGTGCCAGATCAGATGTCTCGACATCCTTGTAGGAAATCTGAGTCTGCTGTGCTATAATTTCAGGGAGAAACAATCACATCACCAATTATGTTACCCAAAGCGTTGGAAGCCCCATCAAAAACCATATTCATCGAGATCCTTGTTCAGATCTGTCATACGGTCTAGGTTTTTCACAGTCAGTTACTAACATGATATTCTCGTCCGAGAATTCAAAGTTCATGGATTGATAGTCATAAACAACTTGATGTGCCAAATGATCCTCCAACACACTTCCTTTTATTTATTTTTGTATATTGTACTGGATGTCGTATTCAGTCAAGATCATTTGCCATCTAGTTATTCATCCGGAGAGAGCTTGCTTCTCAAAGATATACTTGATGGGGTCCATCTTAGAAATCAATAACATGGTGTGAGTCAACATATACTGTCTTAGTCGGCAAGCAGCCCATGCAAGAGCACAACAAGTTTTCTCGAGCAGTGAATATCTAGTATCACAGTCAGTAAATTTTTGCTTAGTTAGTATATTGCATGCTCTTTTCGGCTAGACGCGTCATGTTGGCCCAACACACGCCCCATTGAGTTGTCTAATACAGCCAAGTACATAATCAGAGGTCTACCTTCAACTAAAGGCATCAGGATGAGAGGTTCTTGTAAATATTCATTGATCTTATCAAAGGCTGCTTGGCAGTCGTCATTCCATCTGACTACTTGATCTTTCTTCAAGAGTTTGAAGATTGGATCACAAGTAGCAGTTAGGTGAGATATGAATCGAGCAATGTAGTTAAGTTGACCCAAGAAACCTCTGACTTCTTTCTCAGAGCAGGGAGCTGGCATTTGTTGTATGGATTTAACCTTCGCAGGATCAACTTCAATGCCTTTGCTACTGACGACAAAACCTAAGAGTTTTCCAGATCTTACTCTGAAAGTGCACTTGTTAGGATTCAGCCTTATCTTGTATTTCTTCAACCTCTCAAACAACTTATGAAGATGATCAAGGTGTTTTTCCTCAGTTTGTGATCTTGCAATCATATCATCAACGTAGAATTCTATCTCATGATGGATCATGTCCAGGAAGAGGGCTACCATAGCTCGTTGATAGGTTTCCCCTACATTCTTTAAACATAAAGGAATGACCTTGTAACAAAAGGTGCCCCATTGTGTGACAAAGGTGGTCTTCTCCATGTCCTCGGGATCCATCTATGAAAGAGAAGACTTTGTATTGAGCTGTGTTGTCGACCAAGACGTCAATATGCGGTAGTGAGAAATAATCTTTGGGGCTTGCCCTATTCAAATCTCTATAGTCTACGCACATACGGACCTTTCCATACTTCTTTGGTACGGGGACCACATTCGCCACCCATTGAGGATATGATGTCACAACCAGGACCTTCCCTCTTGTCTGTCTCAGTACCTAGTTTGATTACTTAAATTATCTCTTCATGGGGTTGAATGGCTTTCTCCTCTTGCATCATAAGTCTGGATAGATCCCCAAGTATTTCACAATCTTCTTCGCCTTTGTCTTTGGCTTGGCTGATTGGATGTTCAAATTCGTAGTTGGCAATAGTAGAGTCGTTGTCAATGAGATCCAGAGTGGATAAAGATCTGCAAGTGTGTGTGTGTGTGTGCAGGTAAGATACATGGCTATTTTCAAAATGCAAATAAGAAAAAGAAAAACAACGACCGCAAAATTTTGAATGCAAAAGGTCCAATGTTTTTCATTAAATGATCATATGGCATATGTAAATGAACAAACCCTTAACAAATGGATCATGGTGCCCTGGGAAAGACCCATGGCTTAAATTCATTGTTTGGAAATAAAATTACAGACAAAAGTTCTTGAATTGATAAAAACAGTAAATGGTAATTACTCCTTATTGAAGGAGATGGGAATGAAATCCTTGGCACGCCAGCTGTTGAGTCCTTCACTGACAGTTGGATAGATCCAATCATCAAAATCACAGTCATTGTCGGAGTCTTCAAGAGCATTCACTCCATGATTTGGCATTGGTGCAGTTATAACATTGTGAGTTGTAGGTGGATCAAACTCAATAGTTTTATTGTCGATAAAATCTTCAAACTTGTTTTTTAGAGCCCAACATTAATCAGTATCATGCCCAAGGCTATTGGAGTTATAGGCGCATTTGGCGTTAGGATTGTATTTCAGAGATGAAATGTTGGGATTTGATGGTGGATCAAACAATTTTACCAAGTTGGCCTTCAACAGGTGTTGCGAGGCTTGGGACAGTGACATGTTAATCCTCATGAACTGTCTTCTTGGAACCTCATATCTTTGATGGTTGGCTTGTTGTGGTTGTCTTTGAGCAGATGGAGGGTTGGAGATCAAAAGATCATTAACAGATGGACGATGATCCTTCTTGGTATGGGCCCTTGACCCATATACAACATTGGCTTCTTTCTTGCCAGTAAAGGGCTTCTTTATAGTGTTTGATGTAGAAGCAAATGCCATGGGAATTTTTCCACTCTTGATACCACTCTCAACCCTTTAACCAGTCAGAATTAACTAAGTGAAACTGGATGATGAGCTCTCAATTAACAAGATGAAAAATGGGTCAGTTAATGTTCCCATGAACATATCCACCAACTCCCTATCTGTCAGTGGTTGTTGTACTCTACCCGCAAGGTCTCTCCATTTTTGTTCATATTCTTTAAAACCTTCATTGGAACCCAATGTCATTCCTTGTAACTGAACCCTAGTTTGCGCCAAATCAGTGTTGTACTGATATTGGCAGTAGAAAGTGTTGGCGTGATCTTCCCAAGTATGAGTGTTGGAACCCTCCAACTGGTAAAACCATTCTAACTGAGTCCCAGACAGACTCTCTTGAAAGAAGTGTACCCAAAGCTTCTTTTTAGTGGTATGCAGTTGTATTTTGCGAACATAGGACCTCAAAAATAATACAAAATAAACTCCTAAAACAAAAAGGACTCAAGCTTCCCATGAGCGCATCCTCTTTGGTGCAATGTAGGCATTCAAACTCCTCTCTTCATGAAGTTTTCTCGTGTGTTCCAAAACCTTCTTCTTACTTGCATATAACTGGGTTTCAAAGGTATCTCGTTCCCCTTTGAGTTGAATCCAAGATCTTTGCAAATCCTCAAGAGAAATAGGCATGTCAGGATGAAAAATAGTGTAGGGAACATCTCCCTCGACAATAGGCTCCATGATGATAGGTAGAATGACCTCATAAGGCATCATGAGGTTTTGAGCACGAGGTCGCACCCACTTGAGATAGGGCTCCAAAGGAATAGAGTTCTTATGCCCCAATGTCTTGCTACCAACTTTGTTCACCATTCCCCAAGCTCGTACAAATCTTTGACGGTAACTTTGGGCATCACTCTCATAGTCAAATGCAATTCCTTTGACAAGTGCATTATGAGGACCATCCCTCCTAGCATACCCAAACTATCATAGAGCCAAGAAAGGATTATAAGTGATACCTCCCCTAATGCCAATGAGAGGGAAATTAAGGAATTCCCCACATCGATCAATAATGGTAACATCCTCCAAAGATCGAGAACACCAATGAACATCCGAATACGTGAGTGACATCAACCTATTAGATCATCTCATGCCTTTCTCATTCTTCAAAACAAATCGAGGTAGGTGCGAAATAAACCACCTAGCCAACAAAGGAGTGAAACACATAAGAATTCCCCTTTTCTTCATGGTGCGAGTGTGAAGAGAATGTAAGATATCTCTGAGTAAGGTAGGCACCAGGTTATGAGATAGAAAAACTTTGACCGCATTCGCATTTATGAGTTGGTCCGGGTTAGGAAATAGTACCATCCCATAGATGAGAAGATCCAACACCTCTTCAAAGGCTTGTAAGTCCAAAGCATCCCAAAATTGTTGAGCCTTCTCAAACAGAAACTTGGCTAGAAAACCCTTAACACCACTTCTTGTTTCCCAATTTTCCACAACGTCGGATCGTTGAAAATGTAAATCTAAAGCAATTTCCTCAGGTCTTGGGTCTTTCTCAACACCGGTGAAAGGTAGTTGAACAAGAATAGGTAATCCCAAGATTTGAGAAAATTCCTCCATGATGGGCACTAGTTGGTAATTAGGAAATGTAAAGCAATGGTGTAAAAGGTCAAAGAACTGAAAAAGCACTTTCATCATGTCTTCATCAAGGCTTGAAGTGACCAGATTGTGAAGTCGACCATGTCTTTTGGTGAACGGATAATTCTCAGGAACCCTTGATGCTAACCCTGTGAGTTGAGGAGGAACTCTTAAGAGGTTGATCTAGATAGTATTCTTGCGAGTGAAATCCATGTCCTACAAAACAAAACAAAGATAAATCTCTAGGTCCTTAAAATGGTTAGTGAAAATGCTATGGTATGATGTCATGATGTTATATACAAATAATCATATACAAGCACACAAACAAGTCCTTAGGTTTAGGCTTGAATGAGGTTTAAAGGTAAGTACACTCTTGAAGTTTAGTTGGTTCAACCTGTCCTAAAAAGTAATCGGGTTCTAGGGAATCTCAATATCACTGATCTTTCTTCATCGAGCATTGTTTCAGCACAAGCCTCTTTATTGGCGACTGAAATATCCTAAAAGTACGATCTCAATGAGTGTAGCATCGAGTATCAACCAACTTCGGACTGCACCAAAGTCGGCTATCTCACTACTTCCTAATGGCCAATTTGTTCAACTAAAGGTTCTACGGTTAGTTAGTGCTTCATGACACCACACAACGGCCCTGTATTCTCCTTGACTGGACTCAAAGGCTACTGGTACCAACAAATGTGTCACACTAATGTAGCCATCGCTTCAACCATCTCGGTATACCCCGAACAGTCCCCACGATCTATAGCTACTTACCAAATAATGTTCCCCGATCCGGGTAGAGGATCAATACAAAACCCAAACAACCATTTAAAAGTAAAGCAAGCAAATCAAACAATGAAAGCATTTAAATGTGAACTAGTCTCTAAGGTAACCCCACTTTTAAGTCATATTTCCCCAACAGAGTTTCCAGTTCTATAATACGGTAGGAGAACTGACTTGAGTGTTTTGCGTTTTATCGCAATTTTTACAGATAGAAAGATTCGCCACCGACTTTTCTTTTATCCAATAAAGGAAAGGGTGAAAAGAACAGGAAAGACCTTTTGAGAATTTTCTTGAGTTCGGGGGGTAGGTTATGAAAAGGGAAGGTGTTAGCACCCTTTTAATCCGTAGCTATCTACGAGCTCTTAGTTGCTAGCTCACTTTGAAATGCTTTATTTGAAATGTGTTTGTGATTTGTTTTTGAAAGTATTTTTAAAAAGTGCCTTCGTTTAGGCGAACTTTGTAATGATTCTCGTCTCTATAAGAATGTATACAAAGTGTTGACTTTTTGAAAATATTTCATTTGAAAGTGTTGGTGTGTTTGAAAGATATTTTGAAGATGGTTGTGAGCAAGCAAATATGAATGTTCTACCTATTAAAAAACTATCAGTTCTTTTCCTCCTCCTTTAGATATTGCTATCTTACCATTGATTGGTAGGAAGCCTTATCATTGGATGAGTGGGACGGGCGTGGATTATTGTATAGTCATAGAAGGCAACATTATAGGATACCTTAGAAATTTTTCTAAGGGTCTAAGATCGTTTACCGAAGGCAACATTGAAGGGTCATCGAGGGACTACAATCTTGTATTCGAGGGTCATTGCTAATGTATCCCAAGTTCGAGGGACATGACTTTTTTTATCTGAGGTAACAAGTTTGGGTTACCCTAAGGGTGCAAGTGTGAAAAGTGTTTGTTTTCATGCATTTGTTCTTGAATTAGGGTTTGCTACTTGTTGATTTTATATCTTTCCATACACACCCTAGTTACTATCATTTATATTGAAAGCGGTAAATTACGAAAATGTAAAGTCCTACGCTATTATATAATTTGGGGATGGGGGTACAAACTTATAAATGGGGGGGATAAAAGCAAATAAATCCTAATTTACTATTACAAGCATATTGAATTGAACGATAATGTACAAGGAAATGTAAATATAATGTACAAAGAATAAAATGATATGAAAAGAAATGAAAATGTTTTTGTTATGAGAAAAGGGTTTTGACCTAATTAACTAAAAGAAAATAAATAAATTAAACTAAGAAAATTAAACTTAAGTTAGTTAAGAAAATGAATTTGATTAAAGAAACAAGTTTAGGATTTTTGTGAAAAATGTTTTGATTAAATTAAATTAGTATATATAAACAAAATTAATTAATTAAAAACCCTAAGTTCTAAGTTAATTTTAAAGAAAAGATAAACCTAAGCCTAAATATTAAATTAATTTTAAGAAAATAAACTAATTTAAATAAAAAAAGTTTTCTTTTTGGCTTTTTGTTTAGAAATAAATAATAATAGGAATACGTTAAAATTATAAATGATAAATAAAATATTTTGAAGCAAAATCAAAACCAAACTCCATGTATTGATGCATAAAGGCCTGCATTGGCTCACTTTCCTATTTTTTATTGACACATATCAACTTTGCCTCGACACATGTAACTTTCTTGCTCCTAGAAGTCAAAAACAGTTCAGTATGAGTCGATACATAATGGTATGTGTCGACTCATTTCTTGTTTGTATCGACACATTCGTGTTTTGTGTCGACTCATACACTTTTTGTCTCTCTGTATTGTGCCTGGATAACAGTATGCATCAATACATAAGGCCTTGTATCGACTCATAACCTATTATGTAACTAAAATAAGTTGACTCATGTGAGTATGCATCGACTCATGCTGTAGTTTTTTTACCTCTAACATTTTTCTATTGCATGTGTAAGTCAGTTTTCAACATATAATTGACAAAAAAATGAAGAGCTAGCATATGGTTAGCTTCAAAGGCAATGATTACTACATTCTATCTTCAAAAATAAATCACTAATTATATTTGAAATGAAGAGTTCAAATTCAAGAAGACTTATCTTGAAATTGAAATTTCTGTTTTGACTTGGAGTTGGAGAAATCAAGTTGCAGGTGGCTTTTTTGGTAAATGGTGGTGATGATGTAACAAAATTTATGCTTGTGTTTGAACAACTTCTATATGAGGTATATGAAGTATGTGGATGGTTTATTTGGACATAATTATATGATGTGAGAGGTTCAAAGATTTGGACTTCAAAGCTCAAGAGTGGGGTTTTATGGATAGTTATGGCTTTTTGAGAGTATGAGATTTTGAGGGCTTGTCTACACAACCAAAAAAAATCTTGTTTAGCTTGCAAATGGCTTCTCTATTTATAGAGGAATTTTGAGAGAATGAGAGTTTGTTTTACAAGCTGTCAAAATTCTGGTTTAGTTGAGATGAAACAACCAAGTTATTATGATAATTGGTGTTCCAATGCATGATACAAGCATGGTATGAAGTTGCTAGAGGCTTTTAGGAATGTTGCTTCATGATTTGACATTGTGTATGTGCAGAGAAAACAATTGAGAGGCTCAAGGAGTTGACAATTGCATAAAGTATGCTTTATGTGAATGGCAATGATGCCTTTGTGCCATAAATGGAACGATGCAATGGAAAATACTTGAATAACTTGGATAATGGTTCAATTAATTGTGTAAACATATGATTATAGATAGATTTCCAAGTCAAAATACCTGTAAATTAAGATTATGCAGCATATCATGCAAATTGGATTATTTGTTCTTCAAGAAAATGACTTGCAATTCAAGAATGGATGCCCAACTTCAGGCCCTTGAATCTCCTAGCTCAAGTATGATAAGTTCATGATCTTGGATGTCTTGGAAATCTTGAAACATTCTCTATAACTTTCATGTTGGAAATTTTGACAAAATCATATTGGAACTATGTGAAAAAATGCCAAGAAGTTAAGGTAAAATCCTGACCAAAATCTGTTGGAAATTTCTCTAAGTGTTAGATAAAAATGTCATGACTTCATAGGCTTATATCTTCAAATCTAAGCGTTTTTTGGACATCAACCCTCTAAAACAAAGTTGTAGAATTAATCAAGATCTACAACTTTCATGTTGAAAGTTTCCTTTGAATCATCATGCATCTTGGTGAAAAAATGGCCTGAAGTAGTGGAATTATCATGTACAAAACACAGAAAAATTCCTAAGTCTTGAAAAGTTTGACTCTTCAAATTGACTTTTGAATTTCTTGACTTATTGATGATCAATCTTGATATTATTGAATGTATTGATGAAGTTTGATCTTTGAAACTCAAATTTATTTTAAAAAGTCAAAGTTTGACTTTTCAGTGTAAAGTTGACTTTTTCATCAGTTGACCAAATTTCATTTGTCAATCCAATGATCTTGAGAAATGAATTGATATATGCAATTAGGTCAAAATGATGCATTTGAATCTTTGAGACCATGTTTCAAACTAATAGATTGTGTATTAGGTCCAAAGTCAGTGATCAGTCGTTCTCAGTCAAAACCCTAATTTGTGGTCTCAGTGTTTCGAAGGTGATTTTGTTTGATCAATTCCTTGAGAATCCTTGATCATTGGAGATATTTTGTGAAATGTCTTGAGAAAAGAGAGGGAAAATTTTGGGATACAACACACACACACACACTTGAGCATCCCATTCACTTCCCTATAGATAAAAGACCTCACTTCTCTCATTTTCTCAAGCTTGAACAACCAGAATCTCCCTGCCAAACTCTCTCCTCAACCCACTTTTCTGCAATTTCGGATTTGGTTTTACAGCTTTCCTCAATCCATTTTCTTTGTTAATTCTTCATCCTTGAACTTCACTGAAGATAACAGAAGAAGAACCAAGCTCTAAGGAATTCTAAATCATGCTAGCCAAGTCAAAAGTTTCAGAGCTCTGAATTTGAACTTCAATAGGTAGATTCCTTCACCAATTCTATCAAGCTTTGATACTGTAATGAAGATCTCATCATTATGGTACTAGTCGCAATAAATATTTTCAACTGGAAGTGAGTTTTGGCCATGAATTTTCAAATCCCTATTCAGTTTTTTACTTCTAGTTTTTTGCAAAGCGATTGAGTTACACCTTAAATAAATTTTCGCGAGGGTACCATTGGAATCGCCTTGAAGAGACGAAGCGAATGGTATCTGTCTCGAGCTCTAATTTTTCCATTTCATGAACCTGCAAATCTCGTGGACAGAGGTTGAAGACGACCTACGTGTCCGTCTTCAACCAATGGGAATTTGCCACGCCTTTTTTTCAAATCTGATTTAATATTGAATCACATGTTTTATTCATTAAAGACCATGATATGTACAGTGCGTCTGATCCATTTGATTAACTTACTAACTTGTTTTAACTCTCATCCAATCGACTATATTTTTTTGACTTTATTTTCTATTTCTGATTTTTATATTGAATTGTTTTAAACATAAAAAAATCATAAAAAATTCATTTGTGACTTAAAAATTATGAAAAAATTCACAAAAATATTTTCAAATATTCTCTTTCTGATTTTTATTTTTTCATAATTTTATTTTCAGATTTGGTATTTTTTATAATTTTTCCTTTTTTTGGCTTGTTTTTAATTTTCTTAAAAATACTTTTTGGAATTTTTAAATTCTGAAAAAATTCATCAAAATTATTTCCCTTACTTACTTATGATCTTCTGAATTTTTTTTAGAATTTTATTTTGACTTCTACTATATTTGATCTTTTTTTCACTTATTTGAGTAATTTTAATTAGTTTCAAAATACTTTTCTGATTTGAAAATTTGCCAAAATTTTTGTAAAATATATGAGGTCATTTCAGATTTGTCTATGGTCTCTTTTAATTTTTCTTTGATATTTTGATTATAGTTTTCTATTTTCCCTTTTATTTTTATTTTAAAAAACATTTTAAAAATCATTTTATTTTTTATTTTATTCATTAAATGCAATTTTATTTTTGTATATATTCTGACCTTGTGTCTTTTGACATGGACTTCATTAACATCATTTGATCTTGAGTGTTGAGTTTAACTCCACAAAAATGGATGAATGATTTTAATGATAGTTTGATTAAATTTTAATTTCAAATATATCCCTTCCCTCTTTATCTCACCCTCTTCTTATTGTGTTGCATGTTGTTAGAGGATGATATACATATCACCTCTCCAAACATATGGCACATAGATTGCTATTGACCGACCTCAAAATAGGTGCGACTTCTATGTAAGTCCACTTACGATTGCTTAACATAACGCTAAATTTTGTCCCGATTTGAGAAATGATCATTCGTGGTCCAAACCCTAGTTTGTAAGCCCAAGGATGTTTAAGTTGAAACCTTTTATCCAATAACCTTGAGATTCATTTTTAGGAGGTTTTGGTCTTATCAATCCTCTAATGAATCTTCATAAACTTGGGTATAAGTGAATCACTTAAACATTATTGATCATATAGTGTTACATTGAGAACTTGAAATGAATGACATTATTGACAAAAAGAAAATGAAACTTGTTGTTGAGAGGCTTTGATCTTGTCAATCTTCTAATTAGTTTTCAAATGCAAGTTTCAAGATGGTCATTCAACTAACCTCTAATTACTAATTCATTAACATTTGACTTTTACTTTATGCCCTTTATTTTGTGCTTTTCTTTTATGCCTTTACTTTATGCACCATTTTATTTTAACAATTACATTTCATGCTATTTTCATATTTGCTCACTTGAGCATTTACTTTTATGTCATTTTTATTTTGCTCACTTGAGCTTTTTATTTCTTTTTTTGAAGATACCTAATAATCAACTTGAACCATAAAAAACTTTAATGTTACTTGGACTATTTGGTTACTATCCTTGGCATTATGGAGTGATGAATTTATTGGACTTAGGACTAGAGATCTTGACCTACCTTGAGACCTTATGACTTCTATTTTTATTTTATCTGGACTTCTTGGGGTTTACCCTGAGACATTGGGTTGTTTATTTTCTTTGTGTGTAGGTTATTATGATTATATACTTTACCTGTGATTGGGAATTCATCTGTATACAGTCGTTACTCTGCCCAATTTTTGTGAAGACTTAATGCTTTTTAAGTTTGGTTTTCCTAAGAGGTTTATTATCTTTGCTTTTTTGGTTTCAATCCAAAGCATGAGAATTCTACATTGACTCATTGTGTCAAGTGTTGGCTTCTTGTTGGTTACTTAGTTCTTTTCCCTAGCTTTTAGCTTTATGCTTTAGGATAGTCCCTTCATATCCTCCCATCTTCTTTAATTTCAAAAAAATCTTCTCCCTCCTTTTGAAAATTCTTCTTGTTTTTAAACTTGAACCGCTTTCACAATAAACTTGGACTTAGGTCCATGCCCTTTTCAAAAATATTTTCTTAATCAAACTTTAATCAACTTAATAATACCTTGTCTTGTTTGTAAGAAGACTACAAGTCAATCAATCTCATTCAAACCATTTTTCCACTTTGACTTTTTACTTTAAAATTTTCTCAAAATATTAAACTCTTGTCAATCCTTGTTGTGATGTGAGAAACTATACTTCTACGATATGTAGCGAAGTGAGATATTTTCCACTTGGGTGTTAAGCGAGGCTTGGTGGATTTTAAAATCCAAGCTATATCCTCCACTTTGAGATAACACAAATTCTCCTTTCTCACAATCGTGGGTATTAAGTATGTTCTTCCACTCGGATAAGACGATGATGTCTCGTATCTTAAAATTAACCAACAAATTTGTGTTTTAAATTTTTTTAAAGATGAACTACGAGTACCCTGATACCCTATTGCACAGAAGGTGGTACATAGGCACTAAAGGTTCACAACCACGGCGGATGAAAAATTTGTAAAAAGAACACTTCTTTTCTCATCCCCACAATCTATTTTTGTATACAACAAATATAGCCAAAATACACAGATTTTCAAAGAGGTTCCTGCGGAGTACCATATATGTTTAGGGTGCTAATACCTTCCCTTTGCATAACCAACCCTCGAACTTAGATTCTCTCCCATTATTTTTTGGGTTATTTGCTATTTTCCCATTCCTTTGGAAACAATAAAGCATGGTGGCGATTTTTATTTTGATCTGTGCGAGTTAAGTCAATCCAATGGCTTAGTCTCAACATTTCTTCCGCTACAATTCCATATATTTCAATACCTCTATTTATTTTTGTTTGTCTTATTCATAACGTTAAAAAGGTACTAATTCAAAGTTTTTTTTGGTGAAGTGTACTAAAATGAATACCAGAGGGAAACAACTTGTTTGCATCAATGCCGTCAGGCCAGATATGACAAAGATAATAATCATCAAGGAGAAATTAAGAGTCGTGAAGATGTTGGTGCTTCCAAAAGTTGATTTTTAGTTCAAATATCTTTCAATATCTAAAATGTATTCCCTTTTGAGGAAGATTATTATTAATGAAAGTACTTTTGTTTCTACGTATTAATTTCAAGATACTCACCAATAAAAAAAGAAAAACCTAATATATATATATATATATATATATATATATATATATATATATATATATATATATATATATATATATATATCCAAGTGAATAAGACATTCAAAATGAAACCCTCAGTATATTTATACACATTCATGCATTCACAAACATCCGTGTTTCATTCATAACAAAAAATCATTTTTTTAAAAACCTTCTCCAGTTAAACCATTGGTAGAAGAGATGCACCACCTCTCCGACCACCATATCAGACAAGAGCCCATCAACAAAAAGTGATGGAACAAATTGAAGAGAATCAAGCTGCATTCAAAGAAGATCTTGAGCAAGTCAAGGGCAACGTCAACTTAATGAGAGAAGCCACGAGTCAAGTTCTTCTAGCCTTGAAGAACATCATTGATAGACATGAGAAAATTCCTAGGGTAACCTTCGAAGAAGTAGCCCAGGCCATTGGTGCATCGAGCAATAACCAACCCAGGAAAGAGCCAGAGTCAGGGCCCCAAAAGTCTGCCATGGCTCAACAAGAGACGAGATAAGATGATACTAAAGGGTTTGTCCCACTTCCACCAAAAGTAGGAGCATCTTTGACTTTGCAGATTCCAATTAATAACGTGGACAACTACTTGGATTTTCAAAATGGAGACCACGACCTAGAGGATGTCAATTAAGCACCCTTGAGAATGACCAATACTCATGCTACTGAGAATCCACTGGTGCTCAATCAGTATAAAGCTCCAGAGGAAAGGTTAAAAGTTGTGGAGGGTTACGATGCTTTCAATGCCAATGCTCTCAAAATGGGGCTAGCCCCTGATGTAGTGATCTCACCAAAATTCAAAATACCTGAATTTGAAAAATACAAGGGGATCACCTTTCCAAGGAACTATTTGCGCATGTATTGCAGGAAGATGCATTCTTATGATCAAGACTAGAAGATGATGGTTCATTGTTTTCAAGATAGTTTAAGTGGGGCATCCTTGGATTGGTACATGCGGTTGGAACGGGTTCACGTCTAAACACGGGAAGATCTTTCCAAGTACTTCTTGAAGTAGTACGAATATAACCTGGGAATATTCCCAAAGGTGGAGAGAAATGGAATCCCGAGTAAGAACACCACTCTTGGCAAAAATATTTTCAAAAACCCTTAGAAAGAAGGTTCGTCTATTAGCCAAGGGGATACATCATCCCTATGAGTTTATATAACGACTTCACTTTGAGTTGGTGGAATTCCACGAAAGGAATACCTCTCAAGAGATATCCTCTTGGTAAGTAGGACTTTGGAATGAAACCTATGACTCTTTGTACAACCCTTAAACCAAAATCTCATGAAGAGACCTTTCATTACCTAGAGACGAATGTTTCGGTCTGTAAAGAGGCTTCACTTAAGGGAGGCCCTTGTGCCTTTCCTTCTAGTGTTATTAATGATACCCTCAAGGAAACCACCTTACGGGGAGGATAGAATACCTGTAGGCCAAAACTAGGAGCCTACCTTCTAAGGATACCATTCATGAAATCTTATCACTAAGCCATACACTCACGATTCATACATTTTTTTATTCCATATAATTCATTACCCTCTATTTCTTTTTGTTTTTCTTATTTACAGGGTTAAAAAGGTAACAAGTCTGAGGTTTTTTGGTGAAGTGTGTAATATGGTGGGAGAACTGACTTTTTGGTTTTATCCAAATGCGCAGATAGCTAGAGTCACCACCGACTTCTCTTTTATCCAATATTTAGGAAAGGTGAAAAGAACATGAAAGACCTTTGACATATTTTGATTTCGGGGGGTAAGTTATGAAAAGGGAAGGTGTTAGCACCTTTTTCATCCGTAGTTATCTACGGGCTCTTAATTGCTTAGCTCACTTTTGAAAATATTGCTTTGTGTGTGTGATTTGTTTGAAAATATTTTGAAATCGCCAATGTAAGGCTGACTTTGTAATGATTCTTGTATCAGTCCTCAAGAATGTATACAAAGCGTTATTTTTGAAAATATTTGTTTGAAAGTGTAGTGTGAAAAAACATTTTGAGAAAAGTTGTGAGCAAGCAATTAAGAGTTTCTTACCCACTAAAGTCTTATTCTTTTCCTTCTCCTTTAGATAGTAGTATCCATACCTTTAGTTGGTAGGTAGTCCTATCTATTGGATATGAAGGGACAAGCATAGGGTCATCGTATGGTCATCGAAGGCAATAAGTATTGATAATTTAGCAATTGTATCGAAGGGACTATCATCATTTTGTAGGCAACTCGAATGGACTAGATCATTTTGTAGGCAGCTCGAAGGGACTAGATCATTTTGTAGGCAACTCGAAGGGTCATCGAGGGATTATGATCTTTATTCGAAAGGGACATGATGATTTGATCGAGGGTATTTTGCTAAAGTATCCCCACTTTCGAGGGACGTGACCAATATCATAAGGCAACAAGAGAGGTTATCTTAGAGGTGCAAGTGTGCAAAATGCATTGATTCAGTTATTTATCTTGAGTATTAGGGTTTTCTAGATTGTTTTTAGTCTTTCCATACAAACCCTAGTTACTAACAGTTAAATATGTACAGAAAAATAAAGTGCGGAATGTAAAGTCCTAAGCTATTACATGGCTTTAGGAGAGGTACATAATTATACAAATTTGCGAGAAAGTAAACTTACGCTATTACATCCTGTGAGTAGTTACCTAATTAGGAAAAAATGCGAGAAAAGAAATCTACGCTATTACAATTAAAGAATGCAACCTATAAAATTTTCTATGTAAATTAAATAGCATAAAGAAAGAAAATAGAAAAATAATGTTTAAATGTTTTATGATTTTTTTTGTAGAAAATAATTTAAGTCAATAATAGTAATTAAAACCTAAATCCTAATTTATTTTAATGTTACGAAAAAATCCAATTTAACTAATTAGTAAATAAAAAATATAAGAAAAAAATTAATTACTAACTAAAACCCTAGTCCTAATTTGTTAGTTATTAAGAAAAAAATGAAGTTAGTTAATTGTTAATTAAAAAATAATTAAGGAATAATTAAGAAAGACAATAGAAAAATTAGGTTAAAAAAATAGGGTAAAAAAAACTTCATGGGGTGGGTGTTGAACCTACGCCCCCTGGCTTCACAAACTTCACTGCTTGCCACTTGGCCAAGCGCCTGTTGGTGTTTGAGAAATAAGCATTTATTAATATATATAAAACCCGCACGTTAGTTTGAAAAATAACAAAAAAAATAACTGTAAGATGCCGAGATCAAACCCAAGCCTTTCACGTTACATGCCTTTGTCTTAACCAACTGCGCTGCACTTCGTTTCTGCTATTAAAATATAAGCAAACAAATACAGAATAAAGCAAGTGAACTCGGGAAGCGCCGGAGCCCTAGCTCCGATCGTCTTCTCCAGTGAGAGGATTTTCAAACCTGTAAAATAACACGGTTAGAACATAAAAAGGACCTTATCCCCCTAATTCGACCCTTGCAAATCCAATGGTGGTGTTTGTTTTGTCTGAAAACACTTGTATCGTGAGTTTTCAAGAATACATATCAAACTGCCCTTGCCATGGAAAACCATGACTCTCAAGTTAAAGCTTCTATTTTATAATTCAAACCTGTTCTAAGTAACAACAGAAACTCATTTGGGTAGTTAATAAACATTAACAATGTGTGAAATTAATCATATGAATGTTTGAAAGAAAAGCAAATCGGAGAAGATGAGTATGCTTGTTTCAAGCATCAATGGCCATGAATTTCGACCTATTCTTACCCTTAGATACCTCAGGAATGATTTGCAATGGATGGCTTGGAGTGAGAGTGGCTGGATCTTTGGTTTTGACTTTGCCCTAGTTTTGACAAAAATTGAGATTTTTTGAGAGGGTGTTATTGAGGAAATTTTCATGTCTCTCTTGGTTTGAATGTGTTCTCTATTTATAATGGAAGATTTTGGTCAACAAAAATGGAATTAATCTTTTGTATTTCATGATCAAATCTTTGATTGAAGTTTTGCATGAAATATTTCTTTTTTAGGCCAATCATGTACCAATCAATCTTTACACGCTTTTTGCAAGTTGTCATCATCTTTTTAGACTTATGATTTGATTCAAAAATAGATCTTCATTCCTTGATTTATTCACTTGGTATTTTATTTGATTTAATTTGCTTTTAATAGATTAAAATAAAAAATAAAAGAAATAAAAATCACAAAAATAAATGAATGGATTTAGGAGTCTATTATGAGGTCAGGAACACGTTTGGACCTTAAAAGGTAGGCCCATTAGCCCAAAAATTCAAATTTGCTTAATTTGGATTTCATGCATTTTCTCAAAATTGCCCAATTTGCACAAATCATATCTCACTCAATTTTTATCATATGAAGGTGATCTTGGACTCTTTGGAAAGATTAAGATATCCCCGACAATCTTCATGTTAATCATTTTTTAATTTAAATCATTTATCTTAATATAAATTGCTTTGACAAAAAGTGTGTTTTTGTTGACTTTTAAAATGACTTGTAATGTTTTGGTCCATATCTCTCAAATGAAGCATTTTTTGCCTTAATCTAAGAAAGACAAAGTTGTAGAGAATTGAATTTCATTCAAAACGAGCTTTGGTGGAGAAATTTCTGATGAAGTATGTAACAGTTACGCTTGGTCAAAGTTCAGTTAACTTCTCCTATGTAAACCCTAATTTAGTAACTTTTGACTTTTGATGAATCATGATCAACCCTTGATCAAATGATGAATGTGACTTCAAAATGTTAATGTTGACCAAAAATATTTAAGTTTAACTGTAAATTGGTCAAAGTTGACTTTTTGCCCAATATAGTTGATTTTTCAATCATTTGATTAATTGATTGAGCAAACTTGTGCTGCAAGGCTTGAAATTTGGCATGAGGATTATTTAAGACATATGAGGAACCATGAAATCCACTTGAGGTATTAGAAGTCCAATTTTCCTTAAGATAAGCAAAACCCTAGTTGTAGGTCAATTGCTTAGGAGGAGGGTTTGTCTGATCAATCCTTGAGTAGTCTTGAGCAATTGAGAATCCTAGGAGCATGGGGAGACCTTATTGAAATAATTTGTCTTGAATAATGGGAGGTAAAACTTTGGGGTACAATAGCTGCCCATGTTGAATCTTCTTAAACCTAAAGAGTTAGATTGGCATTCTCGCCATTCGTGATCTGAAGGTGGAAGAGGATTGAACACTTAAGTGCCCCAAAATTTGTACTCACATGTGCACGAAGTAACTGTTGGCTCCTAAATTCGACACCTTTGTTTTGATTGATGTCAGCCATTAAAAGCTGAAAGATGCTTTCGACTGGCTAAGCCTGTCGAAGTGCCCGTCGAAAGATGGCAAAATACTTAGGAGATTTCTTCCAAGAAAGAAGGCTGATTGCCTTCGACGTCGAAGGAGTTTTCGTCGAAGACGTCTCTTGATGAAAGTGTTCGATGGTCCAGAGTGGAAGCAGTTTGAAATTCAAAGCTTTGGAGGGAAAACGGTTTCCAGCAGTTACTACGTGCAAACGTGCAAGGATCTGGAGCGTCGAGCATGGAGAACGTGCCAAGTGGCTTGATCTCGAAGCAGTGTAACTGCCCGACGGTTACTTGGGATGTTTTAGTATAAATAGGAGTAGACACGTAGTTTCTCGCGTGTGTTCACAATTATATACAAAGTCACTCATTTAGATTCGAGTACCCAGCGTGTGAGAAAGAATTGTTGAGAAATGTATGTGTGAAACACCAATTTTATCAATTAAAGTCATTTACTTTCCCAGAATTTTACTTGTTTTTCTCTTTACATTTCCTGTCGAACCTTTACTTTAAAGCCTTGTTTATTTTACCAAGCCTTTCCTTTATGCAATTTACTTGAAACATTTTATTTAAAGCCTTATCCACCTTAATCAAACTTCAAAATCAACCTATGTCCATAGGATCAATCTGATCGATCCTGCGAGTAACCAAATAAGTAACCATTTGGAGGATCAGCGGTTGTTTACCAAAACCCAAGGTAAACAAATTGGCACACCCGGTGGGACTGTGTGTTGATTGTTGAAAATAATCTCATCTTTTCGAGTTGTATGTTATTGAGGAGTGGTAGAATATACACTAACGATAACAATACTGCCAGAAGGAGGGAAGAGATGGCGAATCCGCCAAACAATAACGAAATCCCACAAACGAGTGTGGGAGCAACGGTTAGTATGACCGTAAGTGAAGCGACAAACGTTGGTTCGATACCAGCGGCGTCGGTCACAACCACGGGGCCAATGACTTCGTTAACAGGCCCCAGAATACCTTTGGGAACTCCCCCACCAAGGGGAAATATAGGCACAAGGCCTGTGGTTCCCCCAGGATTTATTCCATTCTATGGCATGCCAACTTCTGAATTAGCAAGCCTAACGAATGCTGCGTCCACTTTTTCAGACCCTTTCGTGAGTGCTTCTTCGCCACTCCAAGGCTCTGGAGTAGGCATGGCGAATAGAAATAGGACCCAACTCTTAGGAGGAACGTCCCAAGTAGCCCATGGCCTTACAAATGCCTCGACAGCAGTCTTGAGGCAACAGATGGACGAAAGCAACCATGATATGGTGCAAATGTTGGCACAAACTTTGAGTACAGTGCTAAACCCTCTAATACAAAACACTACTCAATCGAATCAGCAAGTTACAGCGCAAATGACGCGTTTGGCTGACTTCTTTGGAGTACCCCCACCTATTCGACAGCCCCAAAGGGCGCAAATAAGGGGAAATCAGGGGATATTTGTAGAGGAAGAAACCACCATTAACCAGGCTCAACAGCCTGTCGAACAACCTGTCGAAGAACCTAGGGTAGTAGCCCCAGAGGTCAGGTTAGTTAACAGAAACCAAAATGCTGACGAAGTGGTTCAGCATATCCAATACCAAAACATGGGTTTGGAAAACAATCTGGCAACCATGATCGAAAGGATCATGACTCAGAATGGGATGAACATGGGCTTTCGAAGGCCCAACTTTACATCTCCATTGTCAGAATATGTGTTACAAACTGACTTACCTCCTAGAAGCAAAGTCCCCAAATTTACTAAGTTCTTTGGGGACACGACAGAATCTACTGTCGAGCATGTGGCGAGATACTTGATCGAAGCAGGAGACATTTCGAATAACGAAAACCTAAGGATCAAGTACTTCCCAAGTTCTTTAACCAAGAACGCTTTTACTTGGTTTACAACTCTCCCCCCCAATTCGATCCATCATTGGACCCAGTTGGAAAGATTGTTCCATGAACAATTCTACATGGGGCAAACTAAGATAAGCCTAAAAGAACTGGCCAGTGTGAAGAGACGTTTCACTGAACCTATAGACGAATACCTGAATAGGTTTAGGTTGCTCAAGGCGAGATGTTTTACACAAGTGCCAGAACATGAGTTGGTCGAAATAGCCGCAGGCGGTTTAGATTATTCCATTAGGAAGAAGCTAGACACCCAGTACCTAAGAGACATGGCCCAACTGGCCGATAGAGTTCGACAGGTCGAACGCCTCAAAGCTGAAAAAGCTAAGGCAACGAAAACTCACAAGAGAGAGAGAATAGCGTACGTTGAGATGGATGACGAAGATCTAGAATCCTTCGACGATACTTTAGCTGTCGAAGAAGGAGAAGTCGATTTAGCAGAACTAAAACAAGGGCCACCATACTCTTGTAAACAGTTAGTCCCCTCAAATGGGAAAAATCCCATTGGTCCAGACAGGACCAACGATAGGTTCCCAAAAAAGACTTATAGTTTTGACATCACAAAATGTGATGAAATATTCGACTTGCTAGTTAAAGATGGCCAAATGATAGTACCCCCTGGGGTAAAAGTGCCTCCTCTTGATCAAAGAAAGAAGAGAGGTTTTTGCAAATATCATAATTTTTTGGGCCATAAAACTTCTCAATGTTTTCTTTTCAGGAATCTTGTGCAAGACGCTATTGAGGAAGGGAGATTAAAGTTTGCTGACAAATCCCCCATGGCTGTCGACTCCAACCCACTGAAGGCTGAAGCCCACTATGCAGAACCCTCTGAGGTGAACATGATAGAGGCAACCAGAATCCAGTCGAAGAAGCCAGGAATTACCATGGTCGAAGTCTCAAAAGACCACATCAACATGCCAATCTTTGGCAGTTTTTCTGGAAATTTATCCAGAAAGACAATTGAAGCTGTCCAGGAAGCGGTCGAGAACCCGAAGTTGAAGACTGCTGAAGCACAAAAAGCTGGATCAAAGCCCAGTTCCCACTTGGCCACTGTTCAAGGCCAGACGGAGAATCTGGAGACACAAATGAAGCAGTTAACTCTTGCTACTAAAGATACAATGAATATCAATATGGTTGAACTTTCTGACCCTAAAGCATCAGAAGAGGCCATAAGGCAAGAGCAGGCTAATAAGACGGCTTTCCCACGGGAAAACGAAAACTTGGCAGATTTTTTACAAAGATGCCAGAAGAAGAAATCAGAGGTAATGCTGTGTCCAAGATGCAGTTCGATCTTTGATAAAAAAGCTGCTGAGCACATTCAAGGTGTGAGAGCAGCAAACAAGAGAAGGGAGAATGCTGACCTTCGACATGATCCCAGAAGGGGTTCTAATCAAGACAAGAGGCCATTGACCTTTAGGCCTCCAACAAACGTACCAGTAGACACTTGGTACAAAACTTCTGGCCGGAAAAGGCCAAGTGAAGAGAAATGGCATTCGTTCGATGTGCCAAGAGGTTCCTCTTTGACTCAAAAGAAAGAGCCTCAAGTTGCTGCACCTAAGGTTGCTCAAGTGTCCAGCAACTACAAGGGTAAAAATCCTATGTCTCGGTCCCAATGGAGGAGATATCAAAGGAGACGAAAAGCTGAAAGGGAGGCTGCCAACGAACCTAAGGCAGAAACTAGTTCGAATGTTCCCCAAAGGAAACAAAGGAAGCCTCTAGAGAGAGAACCAGTTACCAACAGGCTAGTTTGGCCTAACCAAAGTGAAGTCGAAGACGAAGACGATGCTGAGTCCGACGATACTTTGGATATAATGGTGAATATTGTTTCAGTGCTGCCCAGGGAATTCAATCGACAGGTAGAAGTCGAAGCAAGTGACTGGGAGGTGGAACAAGAAATGGCCAAACATAGGCCAGTGTGCTATTTTGTCATGGACAATGGCACTACAGAGGAACAAAATGGCTTCTTCGAGCCACCTACAGAGGCGATGAAGAATCACCTCAAACCTTTGTTCATAAGGGCTAAGCTCGAAGAGACTACTGTGAACAAAATATTGGTCGACTGTGGGGAAACTATCAATATTATCCCTCACTCTATGCTAAGGAAGATTGGCAAAAGAGATGAGGAAATTAAACCTCACAATATGGTCCTGTCGAACTATGAGGGCGGCATTGGGACCACCATGGGTGTGATCCAGCTAGATATTAAAGTTGGGTCGATCCTTCGACCAACGATGTTCATGGTCATATCGACCAAACCTAACTACAACCTTTTGTTAGGCCGTGAGTGGATTCATGGTGTAGGCGCTGTGCCTTCATCGATGCACCAAAGACTGCTGCTATGGCGTCCAGATGGGATGGTCGAAAACATAGAGGCAGATCAAAGCTACTACCTTGGCGAAGTGAATCACTTGGGTGTGGCAGATTTCGACAAAAACTTGGCTCACATAGGGCCATGTCCAACACCTGACTTCGACATGGCACCAGCGCCAAACACCTTTTGTTCCCTATACCTGCATCCTGAGCATGGTTTCCAATGGGACAGAGAAGACTTGTCCCACATAGACTTCAGTGGGTTAACTGATATCCAACCAACTGGTTGGGGAAGTGAATTCAGTGATAATGACTGAGTCACAATCTCTGAAGCGAATTTCGGCTTATGTGGCCGAAACCAAGATGATAACGGCTCTCGAAGCCGAAGTAAAGTACATGGCCACACAGGCCAATGATCAACAATTACCCGCTGTTGGCCCAGGAAAGGATTTCGATCCAAAACCTCCTGATATCATGCCAGATGAAATGCAGGAACAGAGGCTCGACGCCATCTATGACGATGAGCCTTTGGGCTTCGAAAAGGATCCCTTGGCGAACAACATTAAGATGTTAGCACAAGACCCTTTAGAAGAAATCAACTTAGGCGAAGGATCAGAGAAAAGGCCAACTTACATCAGCGCCAAAATTGATCCAGAACTTAGGTTGGAAGTAATCCAATTGCTGAAAGAGTTTAAAGACTGTTTTGCATGGGATTATGACGAAATGCCTGGTCTCGACAGAGGATTGGTAGAACTTCAGTTGCCAATCAAACCTGGAAAGAAGCCAATCAAGCAAAATCCAAGGCGCTTCGCTCCAGAAATATTGTCGAAGATCAAAACGGAGGTCGAAAGACTTCTGAAATGCAAATTCATCCGTGTTACAAGGTATGTCGAATGGATTGCAAATATTGTGCCAGTAATTAAGAAAAATGGCACGTTAAGGGTGTGCATAGATTTCAGAGATTTGAATGCTGCCACCCCCAAAGATGAATATCCTATGCCTGTGGCGGAGATGCTAGTCGATTCTGCCGCTGGTTATGAATACCTGAGTATGCTCGACGGTTATTCAGGATATAATCAAATATTCATTGCTGAAGAGGATGTGTCGAAAACAGCTTTTCGATGCCCAGGGGCCTTAGGCACTTACGAATGGGTAGTGATGCCTTTTGGCCTAAAGAACGCTGGGGCAACGTACCAGCGAGCAATGAATACTATCTTCCATGATTTTATTAACACTTTTATGCAAGTTTATATTGATGATATTGTTATAAAATCTGTTTCCAGGAAGAGTCACATTGACCACCTTCGACAATCATTCGAAAGAATGAGAGAACATGGTCTGAAGATGAACCCTTTGAAGTGTGCGTTCTGTGTGAAAGCTGGAGATTTCTTGGGCTTCGTTGTCCACAAGAAAGGAATCGAAATCAACCAGAACAAGACGAAGGCAATTCTGGAAGCGAAAGCGCCATCGAATAAGAAGGAATTGCAATCTCTCTTAGGCAAGATAAATTTCTTGAGAAGGTTTATATCTAACCTAAGCGGGAAAGCTCAGGCCTTTTCACCCTTACTTCGACTGAATAAAGAGGGGTTCGAATGGGGGCAAGAGCAACAAGAAGCCTTCGACAAAATCAAAGGGTACCTCACTAAGCCACCTATTTTGGTGCCTCCTTGTAGCAATAGGAGTATGAGATTGTACATAGCTGCATCTGACAAAACTCTGGGAAGTATGTTAGCCCAAGAGGATGAGAATGGAGTCGAAAGACCCATTTATTATCTCAGTCGAGTTTTGAATGATGCAGAAACTAGATATAGCGAAGTTGAAAAATTGTGTCTATGTCTGTATTTCTCTTGTACAAAACTCAAGCAATATATAAAACCAGTTGATGTTTATGTTTCGTCTCATTTTGATGTTTTCAAATATATGTTGTCGAAACCTATCTTGCATAGTCGAATTGGCAAGTGGGCATTAGCATTAACTGAATACTCCTTGACCTTTATGCCTCTTAAGGCAGTAAAAGGACAAGTGGTTGCAGACTTCATAGTCGACCACTCAATTCAAGTCGAGGATATTAATTATGTGGAGATAGAACCTTGGAAATTCTACTTCGATGGTTCCAGCCATAAAGATGGAACAGGGGTAGGAGTCTTGATTATTTCTCCAGATAAAATTCCAACAACATTCAAGTACCAAATAGAAGGTGCTTGTTCGAACAATGAGGCTGAGTATGAAGCTCTAATTACTGGGCTTGAGATATTGTTGGAATTGGGGGCAACTCGAGTCGAAATAATGGGAGACTCAGAGTTAGTCATCAAGCAAGTCACAAAGGAATATAAATGCATAAGAGAGAATCTCATTATGTACTTTGTGATATCAAATCGTTTATTGAAACAATTTGAAAGTGTCAATATTCGACACATACCCAGAGTCGAAAATCAAATAGCCAATGACTTGGCACAAATTGCATCAGGGTATAAGATTTCAAAAACGAGATTACAAAGAGCAATCGAAGTTCGAGAAAAGATAAAAGCAACCTGTCTATCACCATCAGACTTGGAATCGACGAGGCTAGGATATGCTGATCACTCAAACTTCGAGATTTCGTTCATTGATAATTTGTCAGAGCAAGACTGGAGGAAACCCATTGTGGACTATCTTCAAAATCCAGGAGCTCCGACAGAACGAAAAACAAAATACAGGGCGTTGAGTTTTGTACTCATGGGTAATGAGTTATTCAAGAAGACGCCTGAAGGGGTGTTGCTAAAATGTTTAAGTGAAACTGAAGCATACATAGCCCTTTCGACTACGCATGCTGGGGCATGTGGGGCTCACCAAGCAAGCCATAAGATGAAATGGTTGTTGTTTCGACAAGGACTATATTGGCCCACTATGCTGAAAGATTGTGTTGAGTTCGCCAAAGGTTGCCAAGAGTGTCAAGTTCATACAGGCATCCAACATGTACCAGCAAGTGAACTTCACTCGATAGTGAAGCCTTGGCCCTTTAGAGGATGGGCGTTGGATCTCATTGGAGAGATTCGACCAGCATCATCAAAGAGTCAGAAATACATATTGGTAGGCATTGATTATTTTACTAAGTGGATCGAAGCTGTCCCTTTAGTCAATGTGGACCAAGAAAATGTCATTGAATTCATTCAAAAGAACATTATCTTTAGATATGGAATCCCTGAGACGATAACAACTGACCAAGGGTCAGTTTTCACTGGTCGAAAGATGCAGGAATTTGCTCAGGAAACAGGTTTCAAACTCCTAACATCAACGCCTTATTATGCGCAAGCGAATGGTCAAGTCGAAGCAGCTAACAAAGTGGTGATTGTCTTGATAAAGAAACATGTTGGGAAGAAACCAAAGAATTGGCATAAGACGTTAGACCAGATTTTATGGGCTTGTCGAACGTCCCCAAAAGAAGCCACTGGGACAACACCATATAGGCTAACTTTTGGCCATGATGCAGTGTTGCCAGCAGAAATTTGTCTTCAATCTGCAAGGGTTCAGAGGCATTATGATATTCCTTCTGAAGTTTATTGGAATATGATGTTAGATGAACTGGTGGATTTAGACGAAGAGAGATTACACGCTCTCGACTTACTCAGGCTTCAGAAGAAAAGAGTAGAAGACTCTTATAATAGAAAGGTAAAACCTAAGGTATTTTTGCCTGAAGATTTAGTTTGGAAGGTAATTCTTCCCATGGATCGACGGGATCGAAGCATGGGGAAATGGTCACCCAAATGGGAAGGACCCTTCAGAGTTATCCAAACTTTTTCTGGTGGAGCCTATGAAGTCGAAGAGTTAAGTGGAGATAAAAGGCTCTTGAGAGTAAATGGTAAATATTTGAAAAAATACAAGCCTATACTTCAAGAGATAAAAATAAAATAATAAAAGAACAAACTAAATTAACCATGAAAAATGCCAAAATGGAAATTTTTATTAATTTCAGCCAAGATGGCAATTGTTGTCGAATAACGATTACAGAAGATGGTTACAAAAGAGAATCAATCAAAAGGTAAGAGAATTCTTGAGTCGAAGATACTTGGCGTACTGCAGCTCCAACCTCTTCTTGCACCAGGAGTTTTCCTGCACTAGTTTGGCAATTTGAGCGTCGAGGCTTTGGGCCTTCTCAGCGAATTCCAGGCCTTGTTTAATCTCAGTCTGGCTCTCAGTGTCTGAGATGGTCGAAAGAATTTCCTCCTGGAGTACAGTGTTGGCGTTTATCTTCGCCTCTATCTCTGCGATTTGTGCTCGGAAGGAGACATTCTCTCGCTCAATGGCATCGACTCTTTCCTGTGCAGACGCTTTCTGTTTCGACAACTCAGCAATTCGAGAAGTCGAATCTGAGACAGCAGTCCACGCAGATGAGCTTTTGCCATGCAGCACTTCAAGCTGACTGTTAAACCCTCTTTGGCGCCTGTAATCCGCTGAAACTTGATCAATCATAGAGTGTAACTCCATGATCAAGTCTGAGATTTCTGGGGCTACAGCTTCGAAGTCGACAGCATTCAAGACCTCTTTTAAGCATGATGGAGCAGTGGGGTCCCCCTCTAGAGTCTTCATCAAGTCCCTCTTGAAGAACTGGGCCTTAACCTTCGCCAATGCATCATCAAGAGGAGAAGTTTCAGTAGACTTCCCCGACAGGGTAGGAATTTCCTGACTGGTGTCAGACGAACTCTTACTCTCGATAATTGCATTGAGGTAGCTAACAGGGTCAGCTTGTTTCAAGCGTTCCAAGTCCTCTTTTGACCTGTGCTTCGAGGAGGTAACCCTTGCAATAGTATTATCTTGGGTTTGAGGTTCTTGAATGCTAAGTGCCTCGACTGGTTGTTCTTCGACTTGGACTGAGGCGGTACCAGCGTCGACTTGTGGTTCTTCGTTAGCATCACCCTGGGGTCCTTCGCCAGCGTCATTTTGTGGCTCTTCGCTAGCGTCACCCTGGTGTCCTTCGCCGGTACCACCTTGGTTCTCTTCGTCAACGGCATCTTGATTCTCTTCGCCATTGCCTTGGTCCCTATCTTCTTGATTCTCTTCTGACAAGTCCACCACCTGAATTGTTTCTGGCTGTTGTTCCTCCACTGGCTGTGGTTCCTCCACCATAGGTTCCTCTGTTGTTTTCTCCACTGTTTCAGCATTGGCCTCATTCTCAGTATGGGCTTCGTCATTGCCCAAGTCTTTTTCCTGAGGCCTGCTAAGGTCAGCAGATTCTAGAGTTTCTGAAGTCCTTGGCGGAGAACTTTCAGTAGTGTCCTGAAAAGGGAAAGAAGACAAATCTTCAGATGTCGAAGGAGACACAATCGAATACGGGTATCTATGCCTAAGTTATAAAAAAGGGTCCAATAGATTACCTGTGGATTAACTTCAGCCCCAGGGCTGGAATTGTCACTCTCGACAGGTTTGTTAAGAAGAACGTTCAGTTCCTCCTCAGTTGGCTCCTCGATGATTACTGGAGGTGGCCTAGGCTTTCTCACAGCAACCTTTATTCTGACGGTTCGACCTTCAGAAGCAGGAGCAGGAACAGAAGCGTCCTTCGTTAACTTTCGCCTCTTTAAGGGAGCAGGAGGGGAATCACTTTCGTCATCACTCCCAGATTCGACCACCAATGTTGCCCGTTTCTTGGGCGAAGGGGCCTAGAAAACCAACAGGAATTCGATTGAATAATTGCATCGAAAATCAAAAATCGAAAGCTAGAAGAAAAATGAAGAAAATCTGGTTACCGATACAGGAGGCTTCCTCGAAGAGCCTTCCCCTTGTTGGTTGCTTATGGTTTTCGCCGGCGCTGTAGTCTTCGCCGGCGGTGGAGGTTTTGCTGAATGGCCTCCTCCTTGTGGGCCTTCTGTAGCCTTCTTGGCTAGAGGTTTTCGAACAACTGAAAGCAAAAGAAACAGTTAGCAGGCTAGCAGTCGAAGAGAGACAAAAGTAATGTGAGAGCATGAACTTACATTTCTTTACTTTGTCCAACACAAGGACAAAAGACTTCTGCAACTCAGCCATGAAGTCCTTCTCATCGAAGAAGTACTCAGCATAATAGCTTCTCCACCACTCCTCGAAGGATGGTGAGCAAAGGAAATTAAGCTGGTAGTCAAACAACGAGAGGATTGTTCGACCAGCATATCTTCCGATATGCTTGATGGCAGCTTCTTCTGTATAATCGTTGCAGAAGTACAACATTGACTTCTCTCTTTGAAAAATCGGAGAAGGCAGGGTTTGGATGATACCAAACTGGCGAGATACCAGATTTGGTTGATAGGCAAGCAGACTCAAATGAGTCTTAGAACTCTTAAATCGAAGAGGCATGATCCTGGGTGTCAGGAACGCCTCCCAAAGTACGGTGTGCTCATCGACATTGGGACCACTCGACTCCTTTGGATGTGGCCTTGTGAACCATGCTGGCCCCACCCTCCGTTGAGCAAATGGAGCCATAGTTGAAACAAATTCCTTCCTTCGAGCGAACATTAAAACGAAGTTGGTGAAGGTTTGTTGAAACTCCAGCCCATCTTCCACAGGTGTTAGCAGAGCCAGCCTGATGCCTTCGACTCGCCTGTTTGCTATTGCTGGCGCCTGTTCATTTATCTGAACCTTCTTGGGCAAGAAAGATTCGAAAGTGGCGTTGAGCCACAATTGAAGTAGCCAAAAAGGTCCAGCGAGTAGCAAACTGGCCCTGTCTTCGACATGTTTCAGAAGAGTGGCCCCATTGCTGATCGAGTCATAAAGACTGGCCAGAATCAGTTCTGCCAAACAGATGTTTTGGCGGTGATGCAGTTGGGTAGCAAGAGTGACCATCTTTTTGGTCACTTGTAGAGACTTCGAACAAAACACAAAGCGAGTTAGCCATAAGGCTAGAAACGCTATGTGCTCGACATCCGACACTGTATCCGTCGACCTGTCGTGATAATGGTTGATAAAAGTGGTGTATGTTGGCTTGGTCTCAGAGAAGCCAATTTGGTCCTCCGACATCTCCTCCGGGTCGAAGTAATCTCCGGTTGGTCTAAGGCCAGTAATAGCTTCTACGTCGAAGAGTGTGGGGGTTAGCATCCCACATGGAAGATGAAAAGTGAAGTGAGAGTAATCCCAGAACAACAGTGAAGCTATCAGCATCTCTGGGGAGTAGTTTAAGCCTGTCTTCGACAGCATCACTAAGTCGAAGATTCCCATGTCCTTCCAGATTGGAGTTTGGTGTTTCTCCAACTTTGTTAGCCAAGCAACATAATCGGAGGTCAGATTAGGGCAAGACCTGAAGACCCTAACACTTCTGTTGAAGAAGCGGAGGTCGATTTTTTCGCGTGTAGGGTCTTCGTTGTCTTCTGCGTCCTTCTTGGCGCATGCTACTGGCTTGAGTTTCTCGATGATGGGGAAATAGCTCTTGATCTTCAGAGCTTCAGAGATGCTTGGATTCATGGGGCCAGACATTGCGAAGATCTGGTTGGAGTATCCAACCGGGATCATCAAGTGACGCGAGTAAGCATCGCGAACGGAGATGTCAGAAGGTTCAGGAACCCTTCGTTTGCCTGTAGAGTTTACTACCGGAGCAGTGACGAAGACCTTGGGTTTAACATGTTGTTCAGTTGGTGCGTTAGCCTTGGGGGCAGTAGAAGCAGAGGCCATTGTTGAGGATGAAGATGAAGTGAAAGAGGAAAAGTTTTCTGCAAAGAGAGCAAGCTTGTACGAAAACAAGGAAGTTTGAAGGCTAGTTTGCGTAAAAAGTCCCACAATGGGATATTCACTACTATTTATAGTAGTGGGAGAAATCCCCAACAACGAGGACATTAAATGTCATTTAATGCTGCAGGAATTAGTGGGACGCGTGGCAGCCTCCTGTTGTTTTGGCCGTTTCTGCAGAAACAGAGGGACGCAGCGTGCGTCCTCGTTTTTGGGATTTGTCATAATGACAAATTCTGAAATGACGTTTGGTACTGCACGCCGTACTGAAAGTGACGTCCTAGGATCAAATCAATGATGGTTTCTTGGGATTGCCAATAGTTAGTAAAAAGCAACAAAAAGTGCACAAGTTAACTTGTGACTAAGCGTGGAAAGACAGGTGTCGAATGACGTTTTCAAAGAATGCCTTTTTCTTTCAGAGTCGAAATAAGGCATTCTTGGGGGGCTCCTAAATTCGACACCTTTGTTTTGATTGACGTCAGCCATTAAAAGCTGAAAGATGCTTTCGACTGGCTAAGCCTGTCGAAGTGCCCGTCGAAAGATGGCAAAATACTTAGGAGATTTCTTCCAAGAAAGAAGGCTGATTGCCTTCGACGTCGAAGGAGTTTTCTTCGAAGACGTCTCTTGATGAAAGTGTTCGATGGTCCAGAGTGGAAGCAGTTTGAAATTCAAAGCTTTGGAGGGAAAACGGTTTCCAGCAGTTACTACGTGCAAACGTGCAAGGATCTGGAGCGTCGAGCATGGAGAACGTGCCAAGTGGCTTGATCTCGAAGCAGTGTAACTGCCCGACGGTTACTTGGGATGTTTTAGTATAAATAGGAGTAGACACGTAGTTTCTCGCGTGTGTTCACAATTATATACAAAGTCACTCATTTAGATTCGAGTACCCAGCGTGTGAGAAAGAATTGTTGAGAAATGTATGTGTGAAACACCAATTTTATCAATTAAAGTCATTTACTTTCCCAGAATTTTACTTGTTTTTCTCTTTACATTTCCTGTCGAACCTTTACTTTAAAGCCTTGTTTATTTTACCAAGCCTTTCCTTTATGCAATTTACTTGAAACATTTTATTTAAAGCCTTATCCACCTTAATCAAACTTCAAAATCAACCTATGTCCATAGGATCAATCTGATCGATCCTGCGAGTAACCAAATAAGTAACCATTTGGAGGATCAGCGGTTGTTTACCAAAACCCAAGGTAAACAGTAACACTGTTGGTTGATTGTATTTCTTGAATGGGCTTAAAGATGCCATTCAGAGAGGTGATAGAGTTTCGTCGAATATGTGTTTATATGTCACCCAAGGTAACTGTTGATAGGAGTATCAGAATGAGTCGACGCTTGACTTTATCTGAAGAATGCTTTTCAAAATGAATCTATCCGATCCTATCTGAGGGAAATATTTTTTAGAATGAATCTCTGAAGGAACTGCTCGTCAGAAATAGTCTTTAAGGGAAATGCTCGTAAGAATAAATCTATGAGGGAGGTTGTTGTACCCCAAAATTTTCCCTCCAATTTTTATTCAATACTTTCTCATGAGGTCCTCATTTTCTCAAGGATGCTTAAGAGTTGATCAGACAAATTATCCTACTAGGCCATGGGTCCATAACTAGGGTTTCATATTGCACAAGGAAGAATGGGTTTCAAGGGTCTCAATTGGTTTTCATAGTTCTCCATAGGTCTTCAACAATGTTCATGTCAAGTTTTAAGCCTTGCATAACAAGTTTGCTCAGTCAATGGCTCAAATGATTGAAAATCAACTGTATTAGGTAAAAAGTCAACTATGGTGAACATATAGTTAAACTTCAATATTTTTAGTCAACATCAATATATTGAAGTGATATTCATTATTTTATCAAGGGTTGATCACGATTCCTCAAGGAAAGCCCTCAAATCTTCAAAAGTCAAAAGTTGTCAAATTAGGGTCTCCTTAGGAGAAGTCAACTGAACTTTGACCAAGCATAACTTTCACATGCTTCATCAACTTTTCCCTAAACAAGGCCCATTTTTAAGGAAATTAAACTCTCTACAACTTTGTATATCTATGCTCAAATCTAAAAAGTGTTTCATTTGAGAGATATGAGCCCATACGTTATAGGTCATTTCAAAAGTCAACAAAAAGACACTTTTTTGTCAAGGCAACTTACATCAAGATAAAGTCTCCAAATCAAAAAATGATAAAAATATAAATTAAAGAAGACATCTGGATATTTTCAAAAAGTCAAAGATCATCTCCAAAAGATGAAAATTGAGAGAGTTATGACCATTGCAATTTGGGAAAGTTTGGTAAAATGCATGAAATGCAAAGTGAGAAAACTTGAAATTTTGAACTAGTGGGTCTAACTTTTGATGTTCAAACATGTTCTCAATGTGTTAAAGGACCTCTAAATCCATTCACATATTTTTATGATTTTTATTTCTTTTATTTGAATTTTTATTCATTTAAATGCAAATAAATCAAATAAAATGTAAAATCATTGGGCCAAGGCGCATGGGATTTTGATTTCAATAACACGGAGGCCCAAGAACACATGAAAAACATGTCAAAACCGTGAAAAGATGTTGAGGACAAGAATGTTCGAGTTTGGAATGTTTTTTTTTAACAATTTTGGAAGAATTTCAATGTGTTTTTTGGTAATGAATTGTGACATGATGGTACAAGATTCCTGTCTTGTTCTTGTTCCATTTCATTCCTCTATAAATACATGAAATACTCAAGTGCAAAGGGCACAAAATTTTCCTCTCAAGAACACACTCCAAATTTCTCAAATTTTATCAAAACTAGGGCAAACACAAACCCCTATTTCAAACCATTCTCAAGCGGTTCCAAGTACTCCATCACACTCCTGAAGGTCCCAGGAGCCTGTTCCAATCCTTACTCACGCTCAAGCGATCCCAGGATGTGGAAACTAAGTGGCACCGACTTGGTAATGTTCTTTAATCTCAAACTTTTCATCCATGCTATATAAATTAATTCTAAGCATATATATGTGTTTCTAATGATGTCTGGAACCATTTGGAACCATCAATTTTTATATATATTTGATATAGGAACAATAATCCAACATTGTTAGGGAAACTTTTCGATGAAGATTCAGATCCATAGTTGCGTTCACTTTGTAGCACTAGAAATGTTGAGACTAAGCCATTGGATTGACTTGACTTGCACAGATCAAAATAAAAATTGCCACCGCACTTTATTGTTTCCAAAGGAATGGGAAAAAAGCGAATAACCCAAAAGAGGGGGGAAAGATTCTAGGTGTGGAAACTGGTTTTTAAATCAAGAGCCGCCACTATTAGTTTTTATCCTAGGGAATGGCATCTAACAGAAAACCCTAATTCGCAGACAGAGATTCTAGGTTTAGGACTTTCATAGACAAAAGGAAGGTGTTAGACACCTTTCATCTTACTTGTTCACAAGGATATTAGTTTTTAGGTTTAAGTTGGGGAAAACAGGGTTTTAAATTTGATTAGGGGAAAAGTGTCTTAATTTTTTAATAGGGGAAAGGGATTAAATATTTTTATAGGGGAAAGGGTTTAAATTTTTATATAGGGGAGCTCGCTATGATTTTTGATCGTATGCCTACATAGCCTCTTATAAGGAATCAGCGTCCCAATTCGTAGTTCGTATGGGGTTGGTGTTTTTTATGGGTCACAAACATATTTTGAATCACCTCACACTTTGGTAGGGAATAGTGATTGCGGAGATTTTGACTAAATATGCGATAAGTCAAAATCTGTTTGAAACCCTTTTGCAAAAATAGTTGATTAGCTTAGTTGATTGCGAAAAATAGTTTTTTGTTTGTTGCATGGACTTTAATCGTATTAACTGCAAAAATATCTTGATTAATGCATGATAAAAAAAAGATTTAATGCAATATATAAGAAAATAATATATGTACATGAGTTTTAAAAATAATTTATTTATGATAATATAAATAATATCTATATGTAATAAATAATTATGATATACAAAATATATTAATAATAATAGTTAATATGATTATAAAAATTAATATTAATAAGAATTATATTTAATAAAAATAATAACTATAATGATAATAATATAATATAATAACAATAAAATATAATTATAATATATAATATAAAATAAATAATTAAATTAAAATCAAAGGGAGTGTAATTCTAATTATGTAGTAAAAGCTGGGGGTGTCTAAAGGAATACTGGCTAGGCCCATTAACAGCTCAGAACAGGGGGGTGCTAAGTGTTTTGAGTTTTAGAAAAATAATGAAAGGGGGTGCGCGAAGAAGAAACAGGCTTAGGCCCAGACATTTGGTCCGATTGGATTAGGTGTTACGGGGGAGTATGCTAGTTAATGTAGACTTGGCCTAACGACCGTCAGATCAAGATCATGCAGTCAAAGTTGAGGGACCATGTTAGTTAAGGAAGGCTAGCACGTAGGGAATTGGACCAGATATAACATTATTTTAATTCATTTTCATCATTTACAGTAAACCTATCTTCTTCTTTCTCTCTCGTTTCAACAACCCCCTTAACCCTTCTCTCTCGCTGCTAGCCCTTAATTTCTCTCTCTTCCCCAACTTTCCAACTACCGGCATCGTAAACAACCTCTACCCTTCTATTACAAACCAACCCAACAGCCAAAAAAGAAAATGAAAAGTTGAGTTACCCTCTACAGTTGTTCTGAATCCCCGCTAACCTCTTCTTCTCCTTAATTTCTGTAACACCCCAATTCTATCGGGAAATTATAAATGTAAGTCAGAGTTATAATCATTCATGCAAACAAATCAGGATGCCACAAATTCAACTTAAACAACACATTGCATTCATCGTGGATACATAACACTTTAAAACTTCGGATGAACCATCAACATAATACTTTAATCTCTTAATCCAACAATTTAAACATCTACGCATCGGAATTCTTAATAACATCTTTATCCATCATTACAACAACTTCAAAATAACACATATTTAATAATAATCAACTTAAAGTTCAACAACTAAATAATCAACAATTAAAAGCAACAAGCGTTCATCCCCCCGAGTGTTACATATCAGAGCAATGACACCGACTCGAACTACTGAAGATATACAACCTTCACTCTTGATTACCTGCACGTTATTAACGGAAGGGTAACATTCAAACAAAAGGGGTGAGATATCTAACAATATAATAAAACGTATGATAATCAATATATTAAATAAGATCACATAACACCACCTTTTCTCATCTTATAAACAACTATAATCGCAACAGAAATACCACCAATATACACATTCACCGCATCAATATACAACTTCTTTATGCAATCATATAATGTGATTCAATACTATACAAATGCATGTGGTACCATTGGAGAAGAACTCTCATCTTAAAAATATGCCAATAAATAGAGGCATCAACAAGGCATAAGCCTTCATCTTAATATTCGCCAATACATGCCATCTTAACGAGCATAAGCTCCATCTTGAAATGCAATGTATGCGACAAAATCATGAATGTAATGACAACACCATAATTAACAACATCTCAACACAACATCATCATTGGCCATAAGCCTACATCTTAATAGCTGCCAATTATTAGAGGCATCTCAACATCTTTCATCAACATCATTCATCAACATCATTTATCATCATAACTCATCAAATATCATTTATACATCGTAATTCATCAGACGTCATTTATCATTAACAATTCAGCCATACAACATTACGACAGTAAAACACCAAGCTTGCAACGTTGGCCATGGGCCTACAACATGATATTGCCTATAACTAATTAATCATCTAAGGCTTACTTCTAAATCACCAAACCTCTACATATTATTCATTTTGTAATACTACATTATTATCATCATTAATCCTACTGTTACAAACCAAACAGTAATCTATAAACATCTCATCCTCATCATTCTTCACAAAAATCGACTTAGCTATTAACGCGGGAACTAACTCTAATCCTAATTTGGATGCTAGGATTATCCTTCCTATTATTCATTTTAATCCTTAATAATTAAGTTCATCGCGTTATCTATTCAATGCTTCGAACGACACCTCAAACGGAGTCCGAAAACTCAAGTTACAGCCTTGGGAAAACGAATCTGTCAAAAACCAGACAACATGGATCCACACGTACTACCTTGGGTCGACGCGTACTGGACTTAACACACTGCGTGGGTCGATGCATACTCTCTTGTATCGACTCATACTAAGTCTGCAACGCTGCATGTATCAATACATGCTCCTACATATCGACTCATCCTGAGTCCAAATGCCCTCATGTATCGACGCAAGACTCCTTCGTATCGACTCATCCTGAGTCTAAAATGCCCTTCTGCGATTTCACTATGGTTTCCATACTTTAGGCCCTAAAAACATCTTTTAATCATAGATAATCATCAATTACAATTTATCCTATAATTCTACATCAAATATACAACATTAGGGCATCATCATTCATCTTTCAATCATCGATTCTCATCATACAACAACATATAATTCAATCATGAACAAGATAACATTTTCACATCTAATCCCATAAACTAATCATCATAAACCTTACTATAGAGTCAGAACCCCACCCTTACCTTGGATTGAAGGTTTCTCTATACTTTTCTGGTTGAATTTCCGTTCTGCCTCTTTTCCTCCGTTCTAACAGCTTTCACGTTCTCTTCTTCCAACCCTTATTCTTTCTCTCTTCTCACTGCTTCTTCTTTCTCCTATTATTTCTAACAATAATAAAATAACCTTATTAATCTCTTTATTCCTTAATAAGCTTAAGACTACTACACCCCCTTATTACTACTTCCATCCTTTAAAACAAGCCCAAATCAAATAATGGTATCCTTCTCATATTATTCCACCACTTAATAAAATAATTAATTCCAACTAACCAAAACACATCATTTAATCCAAAAATAATTTAATTAAATTACGGGAATTATAATTTCGCAGGTTTCCGGAGGCGATATGAAGCTTGAGGGGGCACGACGGTGGTGAAAAGGTTGAAGACGTCTATTAATGGCGGGGATGGAGATTAGGGTTTCGGATATCGAAACCCCAATCGTCGCTTGCTCTTCTTTGACAACAACTGGGCACCGTCTTTGTATATCTTTCGCTTCTGTCTTCTGTATTTTTCCTCGCGATTCTGCTTTTCTCCCTTTTATTTTTCTCTCCTTCCCCTTCTGTATTCTCTGCTCTTTGTATATATAGGTTTTCTTAGGGTTTGAATTAGGAATTAGCTTAGATTAGGGTTCGATTGCTGTAATTGATTATGAAAATATTGTAATTGATTTGGGTCAACGAATTTACAGAAGAATTAGGGATTTTGATTATTGAGATTGATTATGTAATGGATTTGCTTATGTAATTAAGATTTGTTGATTTGTAATTGATTTTGTTGCCAATTCTTTTGCTGTAATAGAGATTGGGATTTGTAGAGATTTGTTTTTTCCAGATTTTCTGTTAAAAAAATAATATGAGATTTGATCCATTTTTATGCAATGATATCTACACTGAGCGTGTTTTTGATAAACAAGCGTGAATTTAGGCTATGAATTGGTACAATTAATGTTATTAGGAATTGAGCCAGCATCTGTACTTCTTTTCATTGGTCCTGCAACGCATTTTTTATTTTGGGCCTTTTTTACAACACTTTAAAAATTACGAACTTTTAATTAATTAAATATATTATAATACATTTACTTACAATTTGTAAAAGAATTTTTTTTTTAACAAAGCAGACAACAATATCAACAGTTTTATAATAACATCAGTAATAATAAAAAAACAACAAATGTAAATCTATAATCATACGCCTCTTTTGCTATTCAACGACTAAAAAGAAAATGGGCCAATATGAATTCTAATGGGCTTTAAATTGAAGTTTCACCTCTCTTTTTTACTAACAACAACAAAACTTAAATGGGCTTTTAAATTTTATCCCTCCTTTTTACTAACAGCAATAAATCCTAACGGACTTAATATCTTAATTTACTAGCAAATTAAACATAAGTAGTTCTTAATAAATTAATAATTTATTAATTACTCGGGTGATTTTTATTTTCGAATTGCATGGGCCCATTGGCCAACATGCTTCGCAGACGGATTTATGAGTCTTTCTGATTTAGAAAGCCCCTATTAAAATACACCCCTAGTCTTGGATAAAGACGGGCCATCAGATATTGTGTACCATCTTTAACTAAACATTTCTTCTATTTTAATCTCGAAAAAAAAATCATCGAGGTAGGACAAATTTGGGGTACGACAGCTACCTCTATTCAATTATCTTCTAATCGAATAACGTGAGAAAACGGGAGTCTTAGGCATTCTGATTGGGAGTTTATTGAATAATTGGAATACCCCAATTTTTTTCCGAAAAACATAAGGTTATACTGATATAGAATACCCTTACGAGTCTCAAGGAAGCAGGCAAGGCTGATGATGTATCGCTTACCAGGGTTTGATAACGAGGAAAATGGTTTTGAGCTTAAGAGCACAATTTTGTATGTCTTGGTTTGGTTTTGATTATTCACCCATTTGGAGGATGAATACAACAATAAGTGATGATGCATGGCTGCTTGAAGACTGAGGCCATGTGTTATGTTCGCGAATCGCTGCATGACGTCTGAGGCGATTGACTAGATTTTTGTTTTGTTTTTCGAGCATCGCTGCATGAAGTCTGAGGAAATGATCTGTGTTATGGGATAAATAAACACATTGCTGTATGAAGACTGAGGCAATGGGTTATGTTTGTAAATCACTATGTGAAGTCTGATAAGCTAAATTTGGTTCTCGAACATCGCTGCATGAAGTCTGAGGCGATGGTCTAGAGCTTGGAACACATCGCTGCATGAAGTCTGAGGCAATGGGTTAGGTTCGCAAATCATTGCGTGAAGTCTGAAGCGATAAGCTAAGTTTATTTTTTCGAACGTCGCTGCATGAAGTCTGGGGCGATAATCTGTGCTTGGAACACATTGCTGCATGAAGTCTGAGGCAATGGGTTAGATTCGCAAATCGCTGCATGAAGTCTGAGGTGATGGTCAGTGTTATGGAGTAAAGAAACAAATTGCTGCATGAAGTCTGAGACAATGGGTTAAATTCGAAAATCATTGTGTGAAGTTTAAGGCGATAAGCTAGGTTTTGTTTTCGAACATCACTGCATGAAGTCTGAGGCGATGATCTGGAGCATGGGATAAAGAAACACATTGCTGCATGAAGTCTGAGGCAATGGGTTAGGTTTGAAAATCGCTGCATGAAGTCTGAGGCGATAAGCTTTTGTTTTCGGACATCGCTGCATGAAATCTGAGGCGATGATCTGGGTTTGTAAGGAACTCATCACCGCAGGAAGACTTAGGTGATGGGTTGAACATGTCACGGCGTGAAGACTTAGGTGACGCGTTGAATCATAGGAGAAGCATTTTGTTGGTTGACCCTTAGATAGTTAAATCGAGGGTGAGACTGTTTGTTTGTTGTATGATACATGCGTGTGATGTCTGATATTGAGATGTTTGGATGTATGCAAAATGTATGATTTTTGACACTGATATGGAACCCTGAGTGTATGTGTATTGAATGTTGAAATGTATAGTGTATGTATGCTTTGGATATGCAAAATGTATGTATGAAATATGTGTAAGATGCGCGTATGCCTTGAAATGTTATGAAAACTATTTCTGTCTCTCCTTTAAACCACTTGCTTAGAGTTACCAATTCCCTGGCATTGTATGTTATGTCGTCTTAGCTTTGTTGAATTTGATTTGAATATGGTGAAAAAGCGTTAGCAAAATTTTGAACATTGATTTTGTATTGTGAGCGCAGATGTAGACGTAGGTAATGGCATATGTGTAGATTCATATGTTGTAAGCGCAGGCGTAAGCGTAGATGTATGTATTGGAATATGTGTAGCCTTTTATGTTGTAAGCACAAGCATAAGCGTAGACGTATGTATTGGCATATGCGTAGATTCGTATGTTGTAAGCGCAGGTGTATGTATTGGCATATGCGTAGACTTTTATGTCGCAAGCGCATGCGTAAGCGTAGACGTATGTATATACTTTGTATTGTGAGTGCAAGCATAGGAGCAGACGTAGTCTTTTTGCATCGTGAGCATAGACATAGGCGTAGACATGTGTATAGACTTTTGTGTTGCAAGTGTAGGCATAGCCATGTGCGTGGACGTGGATTTTCTTTCAATATTTTTCTAATCAAAATGTTTTTCCGATGTTTTGTCAAATGCTTTTATTTTGTTAATCCCCCAAAATGATTTTAAGACAATATTCATAAGTAATGATCATAGTATTTTGTAAACAAGTCTGAGAAAAGAAAAAATGCAATTTGAAAGATGCAAAGAAAGCAAATGTTTTATTGATATGCCTATGAATAGGCGAGAATACAAGATGCAATTCCTAGAAAGAAGTAATTACTGAAAGTTTTAAAACTGTGAATAAAAAATGATAATTGTTGCTGCTGTTCCCCAATATCCTTTTAATGATCTTATCTCCTTTGCTTATGAGTTGCATAATTCAGATCTATCTCTCCCTTCGCGATTAGTAGTCGCAGTTCTTAGATCGCAGTCTTTTTGTTCTTTATTTCTTTGTATGAAATCCCTAACTTTTGCCTGGATTTTCCTTTCGGGTTTTCAATCCACCAGGATAAGTTTTTTATTTATATGCCCCTAATTTTTCCTGGATCTTCCTTTAGGGTTTTTGATCCACCGGGACGCTCCTTTTTGCCTTCATCGCCCTTTTAGGGTTCGAGCTTAGCAAGCTTTTTATACATAGTATTTTTTTACTGCGTCTGAGTTTGCCGTATGCGGTAGTTCTTCCCTATCCATTGTTGTAAGGATAAGACTACCATCGGTGAATGTTGTTTTGACTATGTATGGACCTTCATAGTTAGGTGCCCATCTACCACATGAGTCGAGGCAAGGTAGCAGAATCTTCTTAAGCATTAGACCATGTTGTAGTTCCTCTCGTGGAGTACACTATTACTCAGAAAGAATTTCGAGGCTAATTTTCGTAGAGTTTGCTTATCGATGCTAGAGGTATTTTCTAGATGTTCTTGTTTTTCGAGGTACTTCTTGACGTCATAAAACCAATGATTGTTATATTGTCCTTTTAATAGCAAGGAAATCTGCGGGTTCTTCGAAGCGTCTATTTGTGATGCGCTGTTCATGGCTGATATGGTTGCCAGAGCGTCTGCCATTTGATTTCCTTTTCATGGGATATGACTGAAAGTGATCTTTGCGAATTCCGTAGTCAGTTTTCAAAACATGATCCCAATATGGAATCAGTTTTGGATGTTTAGTATCCCATTCGCCGTTGACTTGGTATATGGCTTGTGATAATTATTTGGAGAAGTAACAATTTCCCCTATATCGTGCCCCAATGTATTTGAAGTTCCGTCGAACATGAATGTCAATTGTGCCCCTGGCTCGGGTTCTTCGTAGGTCCTGGTATTTCATAGTTGCTTATTTTTATAGCACTGTCTGTATTTGACCTTGGTCTTTTCCTATAGTAACAAGCATATATGTGCAATAACTTGACCAACTTCTTTGTGGCTCCGCTCTGACGTTTCCCCTTAGCTTGGTTTCTTCCAGATCTTCCCCTGTGCTCAGATTAATGGTCTTAATATCCTCTTGATATGGTTGTACGTTGTCATCCTTTCATTCTATTTCCCTCGCCATTTCCTCACGGAGTTCAAGATCTTTATCATCTTCCTCTTTAGCTTGGTTAATAGGAGCATCAAAATTATATCGGGTTGCAGCAATAACATTATCGATGGCTTTGGGCATGAACTTACACACTTATCATGTTTTGGTGCAAATTTAGTATATGATATTTGAAAATGCATATGCAGAGAAAGTATTGCCATTTTTAAATTTGAGATATAAATGCAGGAGAAAAAAAGGTACCTTAATTGAAAAAAAAATATAACTTTTATTAATCGTAAATATTGTTTGAAACAAAATGCGGGAACCCTTACAAGCAACCCCTATGCCCCGGGCTTGACATAGGTTCTTTCACAAACAAGAAAAATTACTTAGGGAAGAAAAAAGATCTCACGAATCTCCACGGCAATCCATATTTTGAGTTCTTCTTCTGGGGCGCATTCTCGGACAAAGTCAGTTTCCTTTTTGGTGTTGGATTTATTGGATATTTTTGCCACATGTCCGCCATGCTCAACTCCCTTGTTGACAAAGGTCTCTTGGATTGGAGGAAAATGTGCTTCGCCCTTCGGAGCAACTTTATGTTTTTCTTCAAGGTATGGTCCGAATTGGACTATGCCCTGGTCCCCTAGACTTTGTAGAGTTCTTTCAAAAGCTTCATTGTGTTCTAGCGGGAATCCACTTCCCAACAAATATTCTTTCAACGAGTTTATCGGGGTTTTTTCTTGTCTGCTTTCCCTAGAGTCAGTGAATACTTCAATTGCATTTATTGTCAGCCTATCATGCAAAGGCGTAGGGTCTGATTTGATGACGGGCTTCTCGAAAGTGATGTCTTGAGATTCCAACAAATTTTGCACCTTGTGTTTGAATGGCCAACACTGTTCTATGGTATGTCCAGGAGAATTAGCATGATACTCGCATCTGGCATTGGCATCATATCTTCGTGGGAGTGGCCCGACTGGAGAAGCTAGAGGATTGAGTTCCACTAAGGATGCCTTAACCAGATGTTGCAATAACTGGCTAGGTGGCATATGGAGTGGATCAAATTTCCTGGGTGGCCTTCTACCTTGCTGCTGCCCTTGCGGGATTACTAATGATTGTTGTACCATGGGTTGTGATGCTACAACATTAACTTCTCCCTCTTTTCCTTTGGGGAAGTTTGAAGCAGGCCTTTTTGAATTGTAGGGAGCATTTGATGGTCCCCCCTGATATCTTCCCACTTTTTATTCCTGCCTCAATTCTTTCTCTTATAGTTACTAGGTCTGAGAACCCCGAAGAGATACTTCTAACAATCTTCTCATAATACAACCCTTCCAGAGTCCTCATAAATGTGTCTACTAATTCTTTCTCTAACAGCGGTGGTTGCACACGGGATGCCAACTCCCTCCATCTCTGAGCATACTCCTTGAAGGATTCTTCTTTCTTCTAGGAAATATTTAGGAGTTGCATGAGGGTAGGCGCCATGTCCAAGTTATATTTGTAATGCTTTAAGAAAGCATTAGCAAGATCTTCCCATGTTCGAATATGTGTTTGCTCCAATTTCATATACCATTTTGAAGACACCCCACTCAGGTTATCTTGAAAATAGTGAATTATTAGCTTCTGATCATGGGCATGGGCATGAATCTTCCCGCAATACATATGGAGATGATTTCTTTGACAAGTGAGCCCCTTGTATTTTTCAATTCAGGTACTTTGAACTTTGGTGGAATCAGCACATCAGGAACTAGGCCCATTTCGAGAGCGTCTACTTCGAAATCGCCAAAACCCTCCACATCTTTTAATCTTTCTTCCAGAGCTTTATACTAATTTATTATCAGTGGATTATCTATAGTATAAGTACCAGTCGTCTTTAAGGGCGCTTGGTTGGCATCCTCTGGGTCGTTGTCTCCATATTGCAGGTCTAAGTAGTTGTTTGCATTATTGGTTGGGATCTGTAGGGTATGTGATTCCCCTGCTTTTGGTGGCGGTATGACAAACCCTTCAGTTTCATCTTCTTGTTGGGCCATGACGGACTTCTGGAGTCCTACCTCTGACTCTTTTATTAGTTGGTGACCGCTTGATGCACCAATCGCTTGGGCTACTTCTTCGAAAGCTATCCTGGGAATCTAGTCTTACATGTCAATGATGTTCTTCAAAGCTAGGAGAACTTGACTCATATCTCCTTTCATTGATGTTACGTCACCCTTTACTTGGTCGAGATCCTCTTTGAATACAGCCTGAGTTTCCTCGATTTTCTCCATTTCTTTTTGTTGATAGTCCCTTGTTTGATATGGAAGCAAAAGAGGTGGAGATCTTCTTCTACCAATGGTTCAATATGAGAGACGTTTTTGAAAAATGAGTTTCGATATGATATGCAGGTGTTTCTGAATGCATGCATGCTAACGGATGTGTATGAACATGAAATGGTTTCTTGTGTTAAATGTTTTATTCATTTGGGTACATGCTTGTCTTTTGCTTATTTTTATTCGGTGACCGGCTTAAAAATAGATACGCAAGTGAGAGGTGGGAACAAAATTCCTTTATTGAAGGCAACATAATTTAGATATTGAAAAATATTAAAATCTTAAACCAAAACTTGTTTGTATGAAATTGAACCAATGGAAATAAGTCTTCTTGGTGCGCTTTTAGACGTCTTCTCTTGAAACCATCAACCTTTGCTTGATAAATCTTGAGAAGGTCTTCAGCATATTATTTCCCTTTTGTGGATTTAATTTCAGACATGTTTGGCGCATTGACATGAACAAGTTGTTCTGTTCGGTATTCATTTTTAAAGACAATTACTGAGATCTTGATTTTATTATTTTTTGTACCCCTCTGAATAAGATAAAGAAACGGGTGACAAATATATGAAATGTATGATGAATATATGAAATGTATGAATGCATAGATGTAGGGTTGAGTGACGGGATTTTTGTGATAAGTACCCCTATAGAGATGTACGGTTCAGTGACGGGTTTTTTGTGATAAGTACCCATAGAAGGTAGGCTCCTTAATTTTGACCTACGGTTGGTTTACCCTCCCAAAGGTAGCTTTCTTAAGGGTGTCATGAATAACACTAGAAAGAAAAGGCACAAGGGCCTCCCTTAGGTGGAGCCTCTTTACGAACTGAGACTTTCGTCTCAAAGTTGTGAAAGGTCTCGTCATGAGATTTTAGGTTAAGGTCATTACAAAGAGCCATGGGTTTCCTTCCAAAGTCCTGCTCATCAAGAGGGTATCTCTTGATAAGTATTCCTTTTTCGGAAGTCCACCGACTCTAGGCGAAGTCGTCATATAAACTCGCAGGGATGATGTACCCCCTAAGCCAATAGACGAACCTTCTTTCTAAGGGTTATTGAAAATATTTTTTTTCAAATAAAAATTCCCGCCACACAGTAAATATATGATAAAAATAATTGAAAATAAATAAATTCAATAAATAAATAATGTAATAAATAAATAATGCAATAAATAAATAAAAACCCCAATGTAAAAACCCTAAAACCTAAAGTTGAACTCCCCATCAGAGTCGCCAACTGTGGAAACTGGTTTTTAAATCAAGAGCCACCACTATTAGTTTTTATCCTAGGGAAGGGCATCTAACAGAAAACCCTAATTCGCAGACAGAGATTCTAGGTTTCGGACTTCCTTAGACAAAAGGAAGGTGTTAGGAACCTTTCATCTACCTTGTTCACAAGGATATTAGGCTTTAGGTTTAAGTTGGGGAAAACAGGGTTTTAAGTTTTATTAGGGGAAAAGTGTCTTAATTTTTTAATATGGGAAAGGGTTTAAATATTTTTATAGGGGAAAGGGTTTAAATTTTTTTTATAGGGGAGCTCGCTACGATTTTTGATCTTATGCCTACGTATCCTCTTATAAGGAATCAGAGTCCCAATTCATAGTTTGTATGGAGTTGGTGTTTTTTAGGGGTCGCAAATGTATTTTGAATCACCTCGCACTTTGTTCAGGAATAGTGATTGCGGAGATTTTGACTAAATGCGCGGTGAGTCAAAATTTGTTTGAAACCCTTTTGCAAAAATAGTTGATTAGCTTAGTTGATTGCGAAAATTAGTTTGTTGTTTGTTGCGTGTTTTTTAATCGTATTAACTGCAAAAATATCTTGATTAATGCATGATAACAAAAAGATTTAATGCAATATATAAGAAAATAATATATGTACATGAGTTTTAATAATAATATATTTATGATAATATAAATAATATCTTTATGTAATAAATAATAATGATATATAAAATATATTACTAATAATAATTAATATGATTATAAAAATTAATATTAATAAGAATTATAATTAATAATAATAATAACTATAAATGATAATAATATAATATAATAACAAAAAAAATATAATTATAATATACAATATAAAAGAAATAATTAAATTAAAATCAAGGGGGGTGTAATTCTAGTTATGCAGTAAAAGCTGGGGGTGTCTAAAGGAATACTGGCTAGGCCCATTAACAACTCAGAACAGGGGGGTGCTAAGTGTTTTTAGTTTTAGTAAAATAATGAAAAGGGGTGCGCGAAGAAGAAACAGGCTTAGGCCAAGATGTTTGGTCCGGTTGGATTAGGTGTTACGGGGGAGTATGCTAGTTAACATAGACTTGACCTAACAGTCGTCAGATCAAGATCATGCGGTCAAAGTCGAGGGACCATGTTAGTTAAGGTAAGATAGCGCGTAAGGAATTAGACCAGACATAACATTGTTTTAATTCATTTTCATCATTTACAATAAACCTATCTTCTTCTTTCTCTCTCGTTTCAACAACCCCCTTAAGCCTTCTCTCTCGCTGGTAGCCTTTAATTTCTTTCTCTTCCATAACTTTCCAACTACCGGAACCGTAAAAAACCTCGACCCTTCTATTAAAAACAACCCAATAGCCAAAAAAGAAAATGAATAGTTGAGTTACCATCTGCAATCCTTCCAAATCCCCGCAAACCTCTTCTTCTCCTTGATTTCGCAGGTTTTCGGCGGCACTCTGAAGCTTGAGGGGGTGCGGCGGTGGTGAAAAGGTTGAAGACGTCTATCAACAACGGGGATGGCGATTATGGTTTCGGATATCGAAACCCCAATCACCGCTTGCTCTTCTTCGACAATAACTGGGCACCGTTTCTGTATATCTTTCTCTTCTGTCTTCTGTATTTTTCCTCGTGATTATGCTTTTCTCCCTTTTACTGTTCTCTCCTTCCCCTTCTTTATTCTCTGCTCTTTATATATATATAGGTTTTCTTAGGGTTTGAATCATGAATTAGCTTAGATTAGGGTTCGATTGCTGTAATTGATTTTGAAAATATTGTAATTGATTTGGGTCAATGAATTTACAGAAGAATTAGGGATTTTGATTTATTGAGATTGATTATGTAATAGATTTGCTTATGTAATTAATATTTGTTGATTTGTAATTGATTTTGTTTCCAATTCTTTTACTGTAATAGAGATTGGGATTTGTAGAGATTTGTTTTATTTTTTCCAGATTTTCTGTTAAACAAATAATATGAGATTTGATCCATTTTTATGCAATGATCTCTACAGTGAGCGTGTTTTTGATAAACAAGCGTGAATTTAGGCTATGAATTGGTACAATTAATGTTATTAGGAATTGGGCCAGCAACCGTACTTCTTTTCATTGGGCCTGCAGCGCATTTTTTATTTTGGGCCTTTTTTACAACTCTTCAAAAATTAAGAACTTTTAATTAAGACTCTATTATAATACATTTACTTACAATTTATAAAATAAATATTTTTTAACAAAGCAGACAACAATAGCAACAATTTTATAATAACATCAGTAATAATAAAAAAATAACAAATGTATTAATTTAACAAAACCTTAACCGACTTGTAAATCTATAATCCTACGCCTCTTTTGTTATTCAACGACTAAAACGAAAATGGGCCAATATGAATTCTAATGGGCTTTAAATTGAAGTTTCACCTCTCCTTTTTACTAACAACAACAAAACTTAAATTGGCTTTTAAATTTCATCCCTCCTTTTTACTAACAACAATAAATCCTAACGGACTTAATATCTTAATTTACTAGAAAATTAAACCTAAGTAGTTCTTAATAAATTAATAATTTATTAATTACTCGGGTGATTTTTATTTTTGAATTCCATGGGCCCACTGGCCAATATGCTTCGCAAACGGATTTATGAGTCTTTCTGATTTAGAAAGCCCCTATTAAAATACACCCCCTAGTCTTGGATAAAGATGGGACATCAGATATTATTGTACCATCTTTAACTAAACATTTCTTCTATTTTAATCTCGAAAATTAAATCATCGAGGTAAGACAAATTTGGGGTACGACACTAGGTAAGGGGGTTGTTTATGCAAAGGGAAGGTATTAGCACCCTAAACATCTATGGTAATCTGCAGAAACCTCTTTATAAAATCTGTATGTTTTGGCTATAAAATATTGTATGAAAATAGATTGTGGTGGTGAGGAAAAAAGTACATTTGTTTTATGATTTCTGCACCCACCACGGTTGCGAACCTTTAGTTCCTACGTACCACCTTCCGTGCAATAGGGGATCAGGGTACACATAGTTCGTCTTTAAAAGTTTTTAAAACACAAGTGTGTTGGTTAATTTAATAGACAAAACATCATCGTCTTATCCAAGTGGAAAACATACTTACTACCCACGATTATGAGAAAGGAGAATTTCTTCATCTCAAAGTGGAGGATATGGCTTGGATTTTAAAATCAACAATGCCTTACTCAACACCCAAGTGGAAAATATCTCACTTCACTATATATTGTAGAAGTATAGTTGTTTGCATCACTACAAGGATTGACAAGAGTCTAATGTTTTGAGAAAATTTTTAAAGATAAAAAAAACAAAATGGAAAAATAGTTTGAATGAGATTGATTGACTTTTAGTCTTTTCACAAAAATGAATATGATACGGTGGGAGAACTGACTTGGTTGTTTTGCGTTTGATCGCAATTGTTACGGATAGCAAGTGTCGCCACCGACTTTTCTTTTATCCAATAAGGAAAAGGTGAAAAGCATAGGAAAGACCTTTGAGATTTTTTTCTTGAGTTCGGGGGGTAGGTTATGAAAAAGGAAGGTTTTAGCACCCTTTTCATCGGTAGTTATCTACGGGCTCTTAGTTGCTTGCTAGACCACTCGAAAATGATTTATTTGAAAAGGTGCTTTATGATGGGTGTAAGTTTGAAAATATTTTTCAAAACTCCTTTGTTGCGGCTAACTTTTTAATGATTCTCGTCTCTATAAGAATGCATACAAAGTGTTGGTTTTGAAAATAGTTCAAAGAGATGTTTGTTTTTTAAAGTTGTTTTGAAAGTGTAAGTGTGGAAATGGTTTTAGTTTGCGAGCAAGAAACTACGAGCATCCTACCTACTCAAAAGGTCTTTGTTATTTTCCTCCTCCTTTAGATGTTGCTATCTTACCATTGATTAGCAAGAAGCCCCATCATTGTATGTAAAGCGACAGGCGTGAGTCATCGTATGGTCATGAATAACAATGTTGTGATATATCTTAGCATTTTTCTCGAGGGACTAAGATCATTTATAAGGCAACATTTATAGAGTAATCGAGGGACTACGATCTTTGATTTGTTTTTGCTAAGACGTCTCACATGCATACTATGACCATTTTCTCAAGGCAACATGTGGAGTTAACCCTAGAGATGTACGTGTGTGAATAATGTGTTTGATTGCATGCATTTTAATCTTGAATAAGGGTTGTCTACTTGTTGATTTTATCTTGCCATACACACCCTAATTACTAACAATTTATATTAAAGCGGTAAATTGCGGAAATTAAAATCCTAAGCTATTCCATCATTAGGGGATGGGGGATACAAATGTACAAATGGGGGGTGAAAAGAAATAAAAGTCCTAATTATTACAACCATATTTAATAGCAATGAAAGAAAATATATAGAAAATATAAAGACAAGAAAAAGCACAAAAGAGAGAAAGAACAAGTCCTACGATTCATGCAGCACGTTCAAAGCATGTGTCCTTCGATTCACACACCACTTTTCTTTTCTTTCATTTGGGCATGCAAGTCAAGTGTGTATCGAAGCATACACCCTTCGATTCATACCTTTTTTTTGTTTTCTTTCGTTTGGTCCTACAAGTCAGTGTGTATCTAAGCATACACCCTTCGATTCACACCTTTTTTTGTTTTCTTTCGTTTGGGCCTGCAAATAAGTTTGTATCGAAGCCTAAGGTTTTGTGTCGAACCATGATGTAATTTTTCACTCCAATATTGTTTTATGGTCTGTACATGTTAGTTCTTTTTAATAAAGGAAAACAAACAAAAGGGTAGAAATGAAAACAAACAAAAAGTTATCAATGATGCTTGAAACGAAAGGTTTAAAGTCAGGAAGACTTACCTTGAATTTGGAGTTTGTGTTTTGAACTTTGAGTTGTTGCCCTGAATATCCTTGAATTCGAAGGAAGGAAGGAACCTGAGTTCGAAGGATAGGAAAGTTTGGATTCGAAAGAGATAACAAACAAAGGTGTTGTCTTTTTTTGGTTCTGGCTTTAAGAGTTTTTTAAGTGTTCTCTCTTATCTCTTTGCCTTGCCAAAAATCCTCTCTTTGTTTGTCAAAAAGCCCTCTGAAAAGCCACCTCCAATCCCCCTTTAGATGTAGTGGAAACAACATATTTATAAGTGAAGTTTGGCTGAGAATTAGGGGGAAAACAAATGAAATTTGAACAGTTTGGGTATGCTGTTTTAATAGCTTTCAAGGTGTAGCTCTTGCATGCTAGTTTGGAGAAAATTAGTAGCAGCATAGCAGGACAGCTTTACAACAGTTTTGGAGTGTTGTGGCAGCTTGGTGCAAGAATGTTTCATAGCAGTGCAACAGACTGTTTTTGACATGGTTTTAGGCTGTTATATGGACAGTACAACAAACTTGGGCTTGGCATCAAATAGAACTTCGTTCAGCAGCCTTCGACCAGACTCATCAAAAGACAAAACACCAGTTGTGTGTTCTTCGAATGGAACCATTGTATGTCCTTCGAATGGACCAATTGTATGTCCTTCGAATGGTCCAAATGCATGTTCTTCGAATGGACCATATTGTATGTCCTTCGAATGAGCCAAATGCATGTTCTTCGAATGGACCACATTGTATGTCCTTTGAATGGGACAAATGCATGTTCTTTGAATGTACCATATTGTATGTCCTTCGAATGATCCAAATGCATGTTCTTCAAATGGACCACATTGTATGTCCTTCGAATGGTCCAAATGCATGTTCTTTGAATGGACCATATTGTATATCCTTTGAATGATCCATATGCATGTTCTTCAAATGGGCCATATTCATCTGAATGTACCATTCGAAGCAGGTTGCTTGAAGGAAGCCAATGCCCAGTCAAAGCTTTCTGAAATTGAAGCAAGCTTGAAGGAAGCCAAAGTCTAGTTGAAGCTTGGGAAATCGAAGCAAGCTTGAAGGAGGCCAAAGTCCAGTTGAAGCTTGGGAAATCGAAGCAAGCTTACTCCTCTTAGATTTGATACTTGAAAGCCTAATGTGATCCATGGGAACTATATGGGGCATTAAAAATCCAATTGTACTTGTGCAAACTTGAACTTTTGAAAATCCTTGTGAGAAAATGTCTTAAGAAAAGAGAGTGAAAATTTTGGGGTACAACAACTGCTCCTGTTCAATCTTCTTAAACCTGAAGAGTTAAATTGGCGAGTTTTCCATTCATGACTTGAAGGTAGAAGATGATTGAAAACTAGAGTGCCCTGAAATTTGCACTCGATGATGTGGTGGTTGATTGTGTAGGGAATGGGATTAAAGATGTCATTTGGAGAGATGATGGAGAGTTGTCAGAGATGGTCTTATAGATGCCATCCAAAGGTGATTGTTGATAGAAATTAGACTAAGTCTAAGTTTGACTGTATCTTGAAAAATGCTTTTTAGGATTCCGTCTCTAAAGGGGAAATGCTTTTCAGAACGAAGCGCTGAAGGAGATGCTTTTCAGAATAAAACTTCTGAAGGAGGTGCTTTTCAGAATGAAGTGGTGAAGGGGAAATGCGTTTCAGAACTCTTCTGAAGGAAATGATCGCCAACACTCGGTCTCTGGGGAAAATACTTTTCAGAATTCCGTATCTGTAGGGGAAATGCTTTTCAAAATGAAACGCTGAAGGAGAAGGTTTTTAGAATAAAACTTCTGAAGGAGATCACTTGGTCGTGTGGATAGTCACCCTATTTTGTTTCGGGAATTGATCCATAACCTGTTCATGTAGATAGTTGTGCTGTCTTGATTCAGATATTAATCTACAATCGGTGGTTCACAGATAGTTGTGCTATCTTGTTTCAGGTATTAATCCAGAACCCGCTTTTTGTTGGTCGTAGAGATAGTTACCCTGTCTTGTTTCAGTAATTAATCTCTGACCTATTTGAGAAAGAAAGATAGTTTCCTCGACTTGTTTCGGGAGTTAATATTCAATCTTCTCATGTAGATAGTTGTCCTGTCTTGTTTCAGGTATTAATCTACAATCAGTTGTTCACAGAAAGTTGTCCTGTCTTGTTTTAGGTATTAATCTGGAACTCATTTTTAGTTGGTCGTAGAGATAGTTGCCCTGGCTTGTTTTAGGAATAAATCTATGACCTATTTGAGAAAGAAAGATAGTTTCCCTGGCTTATTTCGGGAGTCAATCTTCAATCTGTTCATGTAGATAGTTGTCTTGTCTTGCTTCAGGTATTAATCTACAATCAGTTGTTCACAAATAGTTGTCCTGTCTTGTTTCAGGTATTAATCTGGAACTCACTTTTTGTTGCTCGTAAAGATAGTTTCCCTAGATTGTTTCAGGAATTAATCTCTGAACTATTTGAGAATGAAATATAGTTTCCCCGACTTGTTTCGGGAGTTAATCTTCAATCTTCTCATGTAGATAGTTGTCATGTCTTGCTTCGGGTATTAATCTACAACAGTTGTTCACAGATAGTTGTCCTATCTTGTTTCAGGTATTGATCTGGAACTCACTTTTTGTTGGTCATAGAGATAGTTGCCCTGGCTTGTGTCAGGAATTAATCTCTTACCTATTTGAGAAAAAAAGATAGTTTCCCCGACTTGTTTCGGGAGTTATTCTTCAATCTGCTCATGTAGATAGTTATCCTGTCTTGCTTCAGGTATTAGTCTACAATCAGTTGTTCATAGATAGTTGTCATGTCTTCTTTCAGGTATTAATCTGGAACTCACTTTTGTTGGTCGTTGAGATAGTTGCCCTGTCTGGTTTCAGGAATTAATCTCTAACCTTATCTTGTAGATAGTCGCCCCGTCTTATTTCAGGAATTGATCCATAAGCAATTGTCCACAGATAATTGCCCTGTTTGGTTTCAGGAATTAATATGGAGCTTTCTTTTGTTGGTGATAATTATCTGTTTGATTGATCTTTCCTGAAAAGGTAAAGAGTTAGCTGTATGCAATGTCATGATGTATGAAATGCACTATGTAATGGAGTTCTCAAAATAAATGAGGTTTTGCTATATGCGTTTCGTATTCATATGCTATGAATGTTGTTGAAATGTATCTTTGTCTTGGAAAATAAATCCTTGACAAGTGTTGGGGAGCCTTAGGAAGTTAAATCCCAGACTGTTATTGGGGATGAAGAGTATGCACATCTTCAGACCTCGTTTAGAATGTCTCCATTGGGGATTCCTGTTTTTATTGTTTAAGGAGAAATCTTCTGGGGGACGCTGATTTTGCTTTAGGGAAACTCTATGGAGAGTGTTGATTCCTGCTTGGGGAATAGAGTTCAGGAGTTGTAGTTGTCCGTTGCTCTACTGGAGAGATATCTCTTGATTGGAGAGAAAGGAAGTTAACAACTTATCGGGGATAAAGAAGTTAACTGTTATCTGATCGGCTTCCAGGCTTTACAGCAACTCACTAGGGATAGTGGCAAACTTTACTAGGGAATAGGAGTTTTGTTAGTGATTTGAAGAAGTTAAAGTATTATTTATTCGGGTCTGGGTCTCATAGTAACTTTTGGAGGTAGTAACGACTCCGTTGGAGATTGCAATGACTCTACTGGGGGTTAAGGGGTTTCATTTGTTGATTTCTAATCGTCTGAGAAAAGACTAGTGTTCAGAAATATGTAGTTTGTTGGGGAAATAAATCCATTTGATAATCTGCTGGGGAGGTGTTTTCTTCTGGAAGAAATCCTCAAGGCTTCCTCTTAAGACCAATTCAGCTGGAGAGGTTTTTCGGAGGTTGAAACTCTGGCTGGTGATTGCATGGATCCAATTCTGTGGGGATATCCATGAATTTGGCTTTGTGGGGTTTATACCTTTATCCGCAAAAATTATTCTGTGGTGATAACCTTATAGAGGTGGCTCTGGCGACTTCAACGGGGTTCACCTTATGAAAGAGAATTTGTGGGGATCTGTCGTTGTCCCTAGTAGTAAGTGTTGTAGAGGTGCCAAACAATATGTGCTTGGTTGTACGTGAACCTTTGCTGGGATTCATGTTTGATGCCCCAAGTGATTCATATGCAGACTTTCCCCTGGCTATGAGAGATTTCTTGGAATCTTGACTTGACTGCCCTAGATGAGTTGGACCATAAAATGTCATGCCCCTTGATTATGGGATATTTGTCATTGGAAATGTCTTCCCATTTGAAGTGATTCAGCTTCTTGAGAGATTTTTCGTTCATTAGATATTCGTCGTGCAAATTTCTCCATTGTCAAACAATTGGCAATATGCAAACAACAGTATTTAAACAATGCAAAGTTTATGTTTGTCTTAAAGTTTTGAAAATGCAGTTTTTACAAATAAAAGAGTTTTGTAAAAATATGAATTCAACTCAGGATTTACAGTAAGCCTTATAGGAGTCAAGATACCTTTGTAACAGCATGTGTTCGAACTAACCCATGCTTCAATTAGGACTTTTAAGGGTTATAACGTGGCCTGGTTCACGGGTTTAAGAAACAAAGGATAAGGCTCAAAGTTCATTTGTACCCACCCGTTATTCATGATGTTCTTCAGCCCTATACTCAGTTAACTGTGCGTTTATCTTCCCACAGAATCTGGAACGATATCTTCGTGATGGTTCAAATATTGGAAGTTCATTTGAGAAGGCAGTCATTTTTGCAACATTTTTCATGTTTGTCGAGGATTTGTAGTGCCCTCTTTTGATTTACTGTCCCTAATTTTTGCCAAACGTTTTTGTTTTGAGACTATAGTCAGCGGGATGCCCCTGTTTTTCTTAAGTCTCCTTCATAGGTTTCGACCTAGTGGGCTTTTCTTTTGAGAGGTAATGACTGTCTATTTTTTTTGGGGAACCAACACCACCTTTTAATTCAGAAGGATGTTTTTGATGTTATTTGTTGTGTATGAAATGAAAGCTTGCGACTGAACGCACATTTGAATTAACTGAGAAAGTACCCTACCACGGGTTATGATTAAAGGTTTCAATTTGTGTGAAAAAGAAAACTCCTACTTCTTAGGCTCAAAGGGACTGACTAGGGATTATCTTCCTTATAACTCCACTATTTAGGAATTGAAAGAACGCTTGTACATCATCAATAAGGTCTTTCCAAAAGCTTAATGTATGAGATTATGGTATTGTTTTCGTCATCCTCCCTCTAAAAGCTTGCAACTTTTAACGAGAGTTGAATACCACAAGAAACACAGTTTGAATATAGTGAAAACAAATAGATTAATTCAAGACAAACATATTCAATGCATTAATGAAACAAAGTTTGACATAATAGATAAGTGTTCAAACAAATAAAAGAAATTACAATTGAAAATTCAAAAATGAACTGGACGCTATAATGTTTGGCATGGGAGCAGTGATCATGTTGGGAGTCTCTGGAGGGTCAAATTCAATCTCCTTGGTATCAATCTGTGATGCGGTGGGAGAACTGACTTGAGGTTTTGTGTTTGTGTTCACAAATGTTTTGGTTTAGCAAGAGTCGCCACCGACTTTTTATTTATCCAAAGGAAAGGTCAAAAAGCACAAGAAAGACCTCTGAGATGTTTTCTTGGGTTCGGGGGGTAGATTATGAAAAGGGAAGGTGCTAGCACCCTTTTCATCCATGGTTTTCCATGGGCTCTTAGTTAGTTGTTTTAGATCACATGCTTTTGCTTTTCAATTGTTTGAAATGGGTCTTTTGTGTGTCGTTTTGAAAGTATTTTGAAAAGAGGCCATCGTTGTGGAAACCTTTGTAATGATTCTTGTTTGAATGTATACAAAGGTGTTTTGTCTTTTGAAAAATGTTTCAATGTTTGAAAGTTTGTTTTGGGAAATGTTTTGAAATTGTGTTGTGATGTGTTTTTGAAAATAGCAAGGATGTTTGCAAGTTTGATCAAGTAACTAGGAGCATCTACCTTCCTAATCAAAGATCTTTCCTACACATTTTTAACCCTTTGACAATGTTGTTTTACCATTGCATTTGGTAAACAACCTTGTGTTTGGATGTTAAACGGGACAGGCGCGGGTCATCGTATGATCATGATAACAATGGTGCTAAGTATCTTAGCAAGTGTTTTTTAGGGACTAGATCATTTTTGTATAGGCAACCAAGATAGCGTCATCGAGGGACTATGATCTTTTGTTTTTGATTTTTTTTGTTTTGCCAAGATACCTAGCATGCATACCATGGCCATTTTAAAGGCAACAAGTGGATGAAACGCTAGGGGTGCTTGTGTGCATTGTGTTGTCATTTTCATGCATTTTTGTCTTGTATTAGTCAAGCTATTTGTTTGATTTTGGATTTTTGCATACAAACCCTAATCTTTCTATCATGGCATATTTGAAAGCAATAAAGTGCGTAAAAGTAAATCTACAACTATTACAACATGATTATGGGGAGGGGGATACAAATTTGAATAGGGGATATTTGCAAGAAATTAAAACCCTAAGTCAACTATTACAACCCAATTGAACTCATTGTGCAAATAAATAAATAGACAATATTTAAATATGCAAATAAATATGAATATGCAAAAGTGTTTTTTGTATTATTTTTATGTATGTAAAAATAAATTATTTAATGTATCAAAAATAAGAAAATAAAACATTATTTTTATTAAGGGTGAAAACCCTAATTTTTTGGTTCAAGAATATATATATATATATATATATATATATATATATATATATATATATATATATATATATATATATATATATATATATATATATATATATATATATATATATATATATATATATATATATATATATATATATATATATATATATATATATATATATATATATATATATATATATATATATATATATATATATATATATATATATATATATATATATATATATATATATATATATATATATTATAATATTTATTTATGTACAAGAAAATAAATATAATATGTACAAAATATTAAAAAAATAAAAATGTGTGAGAAAATATTATTTTATGTGTGTAAATAATAAAAATAAAAATATATAATATTTTTATAATATTTACAAGTTTTTATTTAAGAAAATAAAAGTATATTATTAAAGTAATTATTTCTAAGTCCAAAAAATAATAAAAATAATAAAATAAAATGTGAAAATTTATGAAAATATTTTTGGTGATTTTTAATATTTAGAAAAAATAATAAAAGTCAGAAACTAAAAAAGAAATGAAAAAAAATGGAAAAATTAACAAAAGGGCCAAGGGGGTGTAAACAACTAGCTAGGGGGTGTCAATAGTGGAACAGCCAGGCCCATCCCACATTCATCTTCGTCCCTAACCTCTGAACCAAATAACGTGCGCTTCTTGTTCAAATTGCTAACTCCTGCATTTGTGCTTAAAAACAAAAACTTGCAACATGAAAGTTATAGAGCATGATCAAACGATTCTAACCATGTAAAAAACTTAATCTAACTCTCAAAGACCAGAGAGAATTTCTCTGGCCCTAATTTCTAACTTAGTTTTTTCAGAAAGTTCATCATTCAAATTCTCTCAGCTCAGTTAACTTAAATGAATTCTATGCATATGTACAGCTCAAGGGCAATGAGGACTACATTTTTTATTCACAAACCTAAGCCTAATGATTCCTAAATAGAGAGATAGAAGTTTGAAATTTACCTGTTTCAGTCAAGCTCGAGTATGGCAATGTAGGGGTTGTGAGTGAGGCCTGAGATGCTTGTGAGCTTGCTTGAAGTTCCTTTGAGCTTTCCTAATGCCTAGCTTGCTTTGAACTTTCCTAAATATGTTTGTAGAAGTCAACCTACAAAGTCAGAATTCAAAAATGGTGAAGTGTGTAAATGGAGTTACAGTGACTTGGGAATGGTTGGGATAGTTTAGGTAGGTTATATGGAGTGTGTTGGAACTGGTTGCAAGCAAAACGCACGAGTGGATGTGAAGATGGAAGTGATTTTGCAGGGCCTGCCCTGTTTTGCAAGAAAAATGTGATTTTTGTGTACAAGGGTGTTTGAGAGGTTACTAGCTCGTGTTTTTGGCTTAGTGTGATATGCAAAACTTGTTTGAAATGTTTACAAACTTTGGTTTTAACAGATACAAGAGTTATTGAGATTTTGCAAGTTGACTTGCTTTTGAAGAAAAGGTGATTTTGACAATGCTATGGCCTGTACAAGCTAGCTCCAAGCATGCTGATAGTTGGTTTACTTTGCCCCAAGTTTGTGGACTTTGTTTGCTGTAAAAGATTAGGTTCAAGGCTCAAGGGAAACAAAAATGCATAAAGTGAACTTTATCAAAATAACATTGTGATCTTTTTGCCAAAAATGGATTAATTCAATGTGTAATCTTTTAAAGCTCAGAACAAAGCCTTAATACATTGTGTTTGCATTCAATTTTTGAGTGTGGAAGGGTTTAAGGACCTGTAAACAAGTACAAACATGTTTGGACATAATTTGCAACTTGTAGCATAGTGAAAAATGCCATGGACCAAAGTGATATTTTTCCAAATTCAAACCTTCGATTATCCCTAACCATAAATTATTTTTGAGAGTTCTTGGACATTTTGGAAAGCTTGTAACATGCTCTACAATCCATCTTTGAAATGCATTTTGAGATTCGAATTGGAACTATGTGAAATATTTCCATGAAGATAGGTCAAAATCCTGCCTAAACTAGGGCAAAATTTCACTAAGTTAAAAGTTTCATGAACCCTTGTTCACAAAATCATAACTTGAGATACAAGTATCTTTTGGGAAAACTTTGTGAATAAAAGTTGTAGATTTTGTGGAGGACTACAACTTTCATGTTGGAAGTTTTCTTTGAATCCAATTGCATCATGGTGAAAAAGTTGGGCAAATTTGGGAAAAAATAAGAAATTTTCATAACTTAGAAAATTTCTAAGTTATGAAAATTTTCCATTTTAAACCCTAATTTTCAAAATTAGGTTTCTTGGTGAACAAGTTTCATGTTTTGACACATCTTGATGAAAAATGACCCTTGGCACTTGATTTTGACCAAAAAGTCAAAGTTTGACTTTTCAGTGTACAGTTGATTTTTGATCAGTTGATTAGAAAATTCATCTGTCAATCCCATGCAATTGAGATCTTTTGAACCTTGTGAATAGGTCAAGATGATGCCATTGAGTCCTTGAATCCATTCTTGAACCCAATTTGCCATTGGCTAGGTGAAAAATCAGAAATTGCCCTTCTACAGTCAAAACCCTAAAAATGACCATTTTGCCCTTTTGATGATCTGATCAAATTTCTTGAGGAGTTGTGGTCCAAACTTGATCAAATGGTTCATATGAATCTATAATGTTGATGTGTATAAAAAATTATGAGTTTTGACTGTAAATTGGCCACAGTTGACTTTTTCCCAAATACAACTGATTTATAGGTCAACTATTTAATTGACTGCGCAAAAATTTGATTCAAGGTTTGAAACTTGGTATGGGAAATCTTATAAGTCCAACATGAAGTATGAAATTCACATTAGGCATTGGAAGTCCAAAAATCCTTGTGCAAACTCAAACCCTAATTTCAGGTCAATAGTGCAAGGAGATGTCTTGAGCAGAGCAAACCCTAATCCTGTCTGGAGTCCAAAGAGTCTTATGAGAGGAAATCTTAATAAAATGAGAGGGAAAATTTTGGGGTACAACAGCTGCCCCTGTTCAATCTTCTTGAACCTGAAGAGTTAGATTGGCGAGCTTGCCTTTCGTGACTCGAAGGTAAAAGATGATTGGACACTAGAGTGCCCGTAAATTTGCACTCGTCAAAATGTAGTTGAGGGAATGGGCTTAAAGATTCCATTTGGAGATGGTAGAATCTTGATGGAGATGGGCTTAAAGATGCCATCCAAGAATGTTTGTTGAAAATCGGGAGAATGAACATCAGAATGGTATCCGTATTTGGAACGTATCCGAGTTGTATCTGGAGATTGAATCTGTATGAGTAAGGGAATGGCGTCCATGTCTGGAGCGTATTCGAGTTGTAACTGTATTTGATTCTTGAATGAATAACAGAATGACTGCCGTGTCTGGAGTGTATCTGTATTGTATATGAATTTGAAATCTGAATAAGCGACAAAAAGACATCCGTGTCTGGAGCATCTCTGGGCTGAGGAATAGGTTTGAATGAGTGACATAATGGCTACCGTGTCTGGTATGTATCTGGACTGTATCTGAAGTTGAGATCTGTATGAGTAGTAGAATGACTTCCGTGTCTGGAGTGTATCCGTACCGTAACTGGGATCTGAACAAGTGACAAAATAACTTCCACGTCATGGAGTGTATCTGGACTTAAAGTTTGATAGTTGAATCTGAATGAGAAATAGAATGGCTTCCGTGTCTGGAGCATATCTAATCTGTATCTGATTGTTGAATTCTGAATGAGTAAAAGAATGACCTTCGTGTCTGGGGTGTATCCATACTGTATCTGAATAAGAGATCTGAATGAGTGACATAATGACTTCCATGTCTTGGAGTGTATCCGTATTGTATCTGAAATCTTTGAATATTTGTTAAAGATAGCTTTTAATCTTATCCTGAAAAGGGTAAAATGTTAGTTGAAAACACAAAGTTACGTTGCATGAAATGTATGATGCAATAAAACGTGTCTTATCAATGTTTATGATATATGAATGTAATGTATGCGCATGTAAGCTGACTGGCTGTCTTGCTGAGGATAATAAATCCTTGATAGCTGGAGATAAAGAAAATATTTGACTATTGTCGGGGAAAATAAATCCTTGACCGCTGTTGGAGATTCAAAATCTTTGATTGTTGAGGATGAGAAATCCTTGGACCACTGTTGGGGATAGAAAATCCTTGGCAACTTGTGGGGATTATCAAAACCTTGACAACTTCCGCAGGGATGAAAATCCTTCATGACTTTTCTGGGAATATAGGGATCCTTCAAGTCTGCTTGAGAAACCTGCTTGGGGAATCCAGAGATCTTTGATGACTTTGGTTGGAGATTACACAAGGGGAATCCTTACTCGGCTGGGGAATAAGGAAAATCTGATGATCTCTACTGGGGATTTATACAAAAGAAGAACCTTGATCTGCTGGAGAATAAGGAAAACTTTGATGGCTTCTGCGGAGAACCAAGAATGAGAAACTTCGATCTCCTGGGGACATTGAACCTTTAGGGCTTCACTGGATAAGTGAGAAATGAGAATCTTCGATCTGCAGGGGATTAAAAATTATGACAAATTCAAGCTGGGAGTGGTAGAAGCTCTGGCAACTTCACTGGGGAATCGAGAATGAGAATCTTCAATCTGCTAGGGGAAAATAAATCCATGGGGACATTCAAATTGGGGAGTTAAGAATGAGAATCTTCATTCTGTTGGGGAATACAAGCTCTGTGGGGAATAGCTATACTGCTGGAGAGTAAGCTATCCTGCTGGAAAGTAAGTGCAAGACTCTGGGGGAAGAGGTTTATTCCTGTTTGGAAAAAGTTCAGGAGTTTGGGTTGTATGCCAATCTACTGGGGAATTCTCCTTAGTTGGAGATAAAAGTTAACTGTTATCTGGTTGATTCTCAGATTTTAAGATAACTTGCTGGGGAATCTGGAGAAACTGGATGGTTTCTGCTGTGGATTGGTAGTTAGAATTTTGACTTCGCCGGGGAAGAAGGTTTCATCTTTGTTGGGGATTTATGACCCAAAGTTTTTGCTCCGCTGAGGATTGGGAGTTTGAAAACTTAACTCTGATGGTGGATTAGGGGTTTGAAAATATGACTCCGCCGGGGATTGAGAGTTTGTAGATTTTACTCTGGCGGGGATTTTGAAATTGTACTTCCGCTGGGGATATGTATTTCAATGGTTTTAGCTCCGCTGGGGATCTAGATGATGTACTGCAGGGGATTTCTCTTGGAATAGCCTAAAGACGTTTTCCTATCCTTTCAACCTGTCAGTAATTATTCTCTCACATTTCGTTTATTTGTAAACAGTGATTATATTCAAATGCATATGCTCATTTAATAAATCATTGGACGTTTTCAAATAAAACACAAGTGTAAAGAAAAAGAAAAGGCAAATAGTTTTCTGCACTTTGAAGTATCTTTATATTAACTTTGTGTAAGTATTTTGTACAAAGGAGACAAACATCCTAGTAAGAGAATGTTGTCATAAAAATGAGAAAAATTTATACAAAGAAAGATGGCTATATGTAAAAATTCCATGGGGTTCCCATTCTGCTATAGCCTTCGTAACTCTGGATATCTTGTCCATTCGTTGCTTCGTTCAAAGATGATTGAGTTGATAAGAAGCCTGGAGCTTGTCTGGTGAAGAGATTATCCTTAAAGTGATCCAACGAGACATAGTCATACGCTTTAATTCCATAACTTTTGCCTGGACCGCCCTTTCGGGTTTTCAGTCCACCGGAAAACCCTTTTTTGCCCAAGTCGCCCTTTCGGGTTTTCAACTTGCCGGGTGTACAGATTTTTATTTATTTATCCTTAATTTTTGCCTGAACCGCCCTTTCGGGTTTTCGATTCACCAGGATGCCCATTTTTGCCCAAGTCGCCCTTTCGGGTTTTCAACTTGCCGAGTCGTTTATGCGTAATATCTTTTGACTATGTCTGCGTTCGCAGGGTGCGGCAAGTCATCGCTGTCCATGGTGGTCAGGATCATTGCCCCACCAGAAAAGATGTTTTTGATCATAAATGGTCCTTCGTAAGTAGGAGTCCATTTGCCACTAGGATCACTTTGCAGCAAGATGATCCGCTTGATTACAAGATCCCCGACTTGATATACCTGGAGTCTGACTTTCTTGTTGAAAGCCTTGATCATTCGTTTCTGATACGCCTGACCATGGAAAACAGCAGTAAGTCGCTTTTCATCAATCAAGTTAAGTTCATCAAGCCGGGTCTGAATCCAATCGTCTTCACTCAAACCAGCATCCTTCATGATTCTCAAGGAGGGAATCTGAACCTCGATAGGTAAAACAGCTTCCATGCTGTATACCAAAGAATAGGGTGTTACCCCAGTTGATATGTGTGCCGTGGTACGGTACCCGTGCAGATCAAACAGTAACATCTCATGCCAGTCCTTGTAGGTGACTGTCATCTTTTGAATGATCTTCTTGATATTTTTGTTCGCAGCTTCGACAACACCGTTCATCTTCGGTCGATAGGGAGATGAATTGTGATGTTGAATCTGGAACTGCTCGCACAAGGCGGTAATCATAGTGTTGTTCAAGTTTGTACCGTTGTCAGTGATGATCCTGTCAGGGATGCCGTACTGGCAAATGAGGTTCTGCTTGATGAAGCGAGCAACAACATTCTTTGTGATGGATGTGAAGGAAGCAGCTTTGACCCACTTGGTGAAGTAATCAATGGCCACCAGGATGAAGCGGTGTCCATTGGATGTTGTAGGCTTGATTTCTCCAATCATGTCGATTCCCCACATCGCGAATGGCCAAGGAGCTGTTAAGACATTGAGAGGAATTAGAGGTATATGTACCTTGTCCGCATAGATTTGACATTTGTGACAAGTACGGGAATGTTGGTGCCAGTCAGCTTCCATGGTAGACCAGTAATAGCCTGCCCGTAGAATGAGTGTAGTGCTTCATGACATCACTCAGCGGCCTAGTATTCTCTTTGATTAACTCAAAGGCTACCGGTATCCACAAATATGTCACACTAATATAGCTATTGCTTCAACCATGTCGGTATACCCCGCACAGTTTCCACAATGTATTGCTATTTACCTATGAATGTTTCCCAAATCCGGGTAGAGGATTCAAACCCAAAAAATAGAACCAAATGTAAAGCAATCAAGTCAAGCAAAATAAGCATGTAAAGGTGATCTAAAACCCTAAGGTAACCCCACTTTTATTTTGCGTACCCAACAGAGTCGCCAGTTCTGTGATGCAGTGGGAGAACTGACTTGATGTGTTGCGTTTGTGTTTGCAAATGTTTTGGTTTAGCAAGAGTCGTCACCGACTTTTTATTTATCCAAAGGAAAGGTCAAAAAGCACAGGAAAGACCTTTGAGATGTTTTCTTGGGTTCGGGGGGTAGATTATGAAAAGGGAAGGTGCTAGCACCCTTTTCATCCATGGTTTTCCATGGGCTCTTAGTTACTTATTTTAGATCACTTGCTTTTTGTTGTACCCCAAAATTTGCCCCTCTCATATTTCTCAAGCCATTTGCAAGAAAAATCTCCAAATGGCTCAAGTTTGCTCAAGAGTTGGACAGACAAGCTATCTCCTAAGGCAGTCTACCCCAAATTAGGGTTTTGTGTTGCATCAAGATCCTTGAGCCCAAATGACATAAAGTTCTCCCCAATGTCCTAATATGCTCTCAAGATCATCCATGTCAAATTTCAAGCCTTGCAGAGAAAGTTTGCTCAGTCAATTGCTCAAAGGTCAAAAAATCGACTATGCTAGGGCAAAAGTCAACTGTGACCCAAATACAGTCAAACTTCAAGATTTTTTGCCAACATTCTCATTTTGAAGGATATTTCATCATTTGATCAAGGGTTGATCATGATTCATCAAGGATTGCTCAAAATTCATCAAGACTCAAAAGTGGCTAAATTAGGGTTTTGTAGGAAAAGTTAACTCAACTTTGACAAAGTATAACTTTCTCATACTTTATTAGAAATGACCCATCCGAAGCTCATTTTTAAGAGGATGCAATTTTCTACAATCGATCTTCATACCCCAAGATCAAGAAATGCACTCACAAGAAGTTATGAATTTGGACATTATAGGTCATTTTTGAAATTCAGCAAAAACACCTTTTTTGCCAAAGCTTATAACTTGAGCATGGAATATCAAATTGAGATGAGACCGAAAGGGTTGATTAGAGGACATATCAAGATTTATAAAAAGTGCAAGAACACCTCCAAAAGTTCAAAATTGAAGAAGTTATGCATTGTTGAAGTTGGACTTTTTTGCAAAATTGCCAAAAGTCAACTATCCCCAAAACTTCAAATTTTGTCAAATGGGCCCATTCTTTTCCACTTGATTTGAGTTTGCATAGTTGCCCACGTGTCCTAGCTTCAGCCATAAGCTCATATTTCATTTTTATTATTTAATTTTATTTTTTATTAAATTTATTCATTTTAAATCAAATAAAATCATAGAAAATCCAAATAATTAATAACTCTTGATTTGTTGATTGTTTTAGGCTTTGTTCACAGCTAGCATCACCATCAAATTCATATCAAGCCAAATCATGGGCAAAAAGATTGAATGGAATCAAATTTGGAAAGGTTTAAAGTGGAGATCAAATCAAATTCATATGGATTGATATGGGAAGATTTAGTCCATATTTGTTACCCTAATACACTACACAATACATAAGCAAGCCAAAGGATACGAGATCAGGGTTGGAAAGGGCAGAGAGAGGCAGAATAAGATTGGAAAAATTCACTAAAAAGCTTGAGATCAAAATCATAGTTAGAGGTGTTTTCAAGAGCTGAGACATATCTCAATTGATTCCTGGGCGTCCACTCAAGCTATTTGGATCCAAAGCAAGCTTGTCCAGACATCCAAATACGCTGTAAGTGTCACGAAACATACCCCTGTTCTTGAAATCGAAACTCACCATTCTTGCATCCATTGAATGAAATAACTGCATATTTGTAATCCTCACATCATTTGTAAACTTTTGGCATCATTTAATTTCGTTTATCTAACCTGTGATGCAAAACGCCATAGCTAGGGTTCTTGGAAGCGTTTTTGGGGTTTTCTATTTCAGGAACAAATAATCCACAAGAAGGGCATGGTTTTGATCAGGAAGCCAGGACGAGTCAAACCATGTTCTTGGAATGGATTTATATGACCTAGAAAATATTTTTGAATAGGCCTGCGTTTTTAGCTGTGGATTCAAATCCGCAGGTATTTTTGTGCAGATTCCAGGACAGGGACGATGAGGTGTCCCCTGCCCATTGGCCCTTTCAAACCACGCACGCGTTTTTATTTTTGTTCTGGCCATTAACTTTGTTTTATTATATTATTGTTTATTCATATTATACTAACAAACAGAACAACATGGTGTAGTGGCAAGCGTGCAAAGAATTATCCTTCAGGACCTGGGTTCGAATCCCAGGTCCCCCACTTCCTTAATAATTTTGTTTTTCAGATGATCATATGCATACTTAAGTGTACAGCCCACCATGGTCCTTCATCCACTCAAACGCCAGATGGCCAAAGGCCAAATCTAGTGGTTCAAAGCTGATGGTTCACCAAGGCGCCAGTCAATGCATAAGCACCAGATTTAAAAAGTCAAAGAGGCCAACACTAATGGGCCTTCCAATTGCTACCAGCACCCTCATTTCAGGCCCAATACCCTTCTCTTTTCTATTTTATTTATTTTGTTTTTATTAATTGTTTAATTGTTTTATTTAATTTCTAACCAATCAAAATTCTTTTTTTCTCATAAAATAAAATCATAAAAATATTTCTTATATTTAATTAAACTTTAAACTTTTATTTTTCTTAATAAACACTAATTAATTAATTTAGGGTTTTAATTCTAGAATAACTTTAACCTATTTTTTTAAGTAAATAATTAATTAGATTTAATTAGGTACTAACCATTAATTTAATTAATTTCATTTTTCTTTCTTAAAATAACAAAATCAAAAAATATGTAATAATTTAATTTTTCATTTAATTAATTTTAATTTAATTTAGTAATTAATTTAGGTAATTTCTTTCTTAAAATAAAAAAAAATAACAAAAAAATATTTTCTTTAACCAAAAGGGTCAAAACCCTAATCATGCGTCCGATTTAATTTTGCACCGCGATTTACTTTTTTTATCCAATAATGTACTTTCTCTCGGATTGTAATAGTTAATAGGACTTTTAATTATTTTTATTGCTTTATTTTATTTTTTAAAGGGTTTGTCTTTGGCGATGTAAATACCCGACGCCTTGTAATTTAAATTCCGCATTTTGTTTCCGCAAATTATAATTGTTAGATGTTTGATAATAGGGTTGCTTGACAAGACTAAATGTTTTAACTTAAAATCAAATTAGATCACCTTTAACATGTACAAAGATAAAAATAATTGAAAACAACACACTCGCACATGCACACTCTTAGGGTACACCCCACTTGGTTGCCTTTGTACACGGTCATTGAGTATAGGTCACTTTAGAGGTCGTCCTCTTGTCTAAAAGATCATAGTCGCCTCGAAACGGTTGCCTCAGATATTGTTGCCTCAAACAAATGATCTAAGACATTAGGGTTACCGCTAAAGTGTCCTTACATTGCTTTAGTGACCGTATGTCCCTCATTCGTATTGACCCTCAAAATCCAACGATGGTGCTACCTACTCATTAATAGTAGGATAGAATTGTCTAAAGGAAACTAGCATAGAACGATTCCTTTTTCGAGTAGGTAGATTAGCTCTTAGATACTTGCTCTTTCAAAACAAAACTTTTCTCACACTTACACTCCTTTTCAAACAAAGTTTTCAAAAACACTTCATTACATTCTTGAGGATAGAAGCAAGAGTTAAATCGAAGTTAAAACAAAAACTTTTTCAAACCCACAAGCACAAAGAAAACAATTTTGAAAACAAATGAGCAAGTACCTAAGAGCCCGTGGATAACCACGGATAGAAAGGGTGATAACACCTTCCCTTTTATAATCTACCCCCGAACCCGAGAAACATCTCGAAAAAGGAATTTTTCTGTGCTTTTTTCCTTTCCTTGTTGGATAAAATAAAAGTCGGTGGTGACTCTTGCTTACCGCGACATTTGCGAACACAAACGCAAAACGCAAACCAACATTCCAAAAAACAGTCAGTTCTTCCCACCATATCACAGAGCTAGCGACTCTGTTGGGGAGAATTTTATAAGTGGGGTGTACCTTAGGATTAGTTCATAATGTTTTAAATTGTTTGACTTGCATGCTTTATCTTTGTGGGTTAAATCGGAGTTACTATAGATCCTAACCCGGATCTGGGGGATACCCTTTAGGTAAGTAGCAATAAATTGAGAGGGAACTGTACGACGTAGACCGATACGGTTGAAGAAGTAGCTACGTTGGTGTGGCACAACGAGGAGAATATGGGTCTGCTAAGGGGTCATTAAGCACCAACTAACCTTAGAACCTTTAAATTGACCAACTTGGCCATAGAACTGTAGCAGTATGCTACACTCATTGAGAATAAACTCTCGCGATGATTCCGGCCGCAAGAAAAGGTTGCTAAACTGGAATTATGACCGATCGAGGGTAGTCAGTGATATTGAGATCCTCTAGAACCCGATTACTATTTTTTAGGACAGGTTTAAACCAACTAAACTGAAAGAGGGTAGTACCTAAACTCCTTGCCAGCCTGAAATCTAAGGGCTATCTGTGTGACTTGTTTGCCTTTACCATGTTTGCTGTTTGTAGATACTTGTGGTGTGTTTCTATCATAACATCATGCATCTTGCATCAAGACTAACATATTTCAAAGACAGAAGGGATTCATCTTTGTTCTGTTTTGTAGGTCATGGCACCCATGCATAGAAACACTATTCAGATCAACTTTGTCCAGATTCCCACTCATCTTAAGGAATTGATTGCAAAGATGCCAAATACTTCTTCCTTTATCAGAAGACATGGGCACCTCCTGGGTTTGGTCACCTCCAAGATGGATGAGCAGATGTTGAGTGTCTTAGTCCAGTTCTTTGATCCAATGTACCATTGCTTTACTTTTCCAGACAACCAGTTGGTCCCTACCTTGGAAGAGTTCTCTGATCTACTGGGTATCTCAATTCTAGAGCAGACCTCATTTATAGGTTGGGAGAAAATCCTTAGGCCGGAAGAGATTGCTTCAGCCTTTCATCTGACAAAGGCTGAGGTAATGTCAAACTGGGAGACTAGAAGTGGGACAAAGGGCTTCTTGACTAAATTATTGGTTGGTAAGGCTAATCAGTTCTGGGACAGTCTAGACTTCTAGGCATTTGAAGACATTCTGGCTCTTCTCATATATGGTTTGGTGTTGTTTCCTAACTCCGATTCCTTTGTTGACGTGAATGTGGTGAATATTTTCATATCCGGTAATCCTGTGCCCACTCTTTTGGGTGACATTTTGCACTCTCTCTATGCCCGTAGTTCTCGGAAGCGGGGAACCCTTATGTGTTGTGCACCATTGCTGGCGAGGTGGTTTATTTCTCACCTCCCCAAATCAGTGTTAAAGAACAAGGAAGGCATGGGTTAGGCCTACAGGATTATGTCTCTCTCTCATAATGACATCATTTGGACTATTAAGGGTATGGAAGATGTGGCTATTATTGATCGCTGTGGGGAGTACCCTAATGTTCCACTGCTAGGAACCCATGGAGGAATCACCTATAATCCGTGTTTGGCCTTACGTCAGTTCGGGCGAGCGAGGAGGGAAGGACCTCATGAGTTACTAATGCCAAGTATTGTCTTTGATTTCCAAGGGGATAGTGATGAGCAACGCCACAGATTCATAAGAGCCTGGGATAGGGTACACAGGTCTGATCCACACGAGCTGGGTTCGAAGACTTCTCTACCAATGAAACCATATCTCCGATGGGTTCGCATCATGCCCAAAAGCTGGGAATGCCCTACGAAGCTGTCTTGCCTATAATTGTTGAAGTTGCTGATGAAGAAGGGGTTCCTCCTACCATCCTCCATCCATACATGCCTACTGACATTGGGGCATTGAAGAGGTCCTGGATGCAGCTAAGGGAAGAACGGGATACTTATAGAGAAAAGTATCACGAACAAGGGCATAAGATTCAGAAGTTGACAAGGTAGTTGGAGAATGAGCAGATCCTCAATGACTATGTCAGCACCAAAGGAAAACGACTGTTGGAGCGCTGATGTCTTTTGACTATTTCTAGTTGTGATTTACTTTTCAGTTTTTCTTTCTTGTAGCGCCTTAAGGGCATTTGTGGAACAATTGAATTCAAAGTTTATCTAATAAAAGTGTGTTTTATTTTGGTTTACGAATTTGAATCTCTAAAGTCTTTGAAATCATATCATGCACATTTCATTCCATGCACCTCATAACAGGTACCCTTACAGGTTTTCTCATCTTCTTCGTTGTTTATTTCAGCATCATGTCTTCCGAAACATCAATTGATCAAGCTATCAAGGCTCTACAGGCTCAAAATGCCCAGTTCCAGGAATTGTTCATGAACTTGGATAAGGGTCAGCAAGATCTGAAGACCCTTATCTTGAAAGAGAAAAATAAGAAGAAGAAGAAGAAGACGGTCCTCCTGAACATGGGTCACAGGTTTGGAAACAGGCTACGAGATGAAGTCAATCTATCCCACTCATATGGAGGGGGAGAAAACCAAGAAGAAAGGAGGGTGCCTAGCCCTGTGGTATCTGACCACGAGACTGACTTTGACGAAGATCAATATCCTCCTGCCGAGGATAGATATAAACAATTGGAAGACCGGTTGAGCGTGATGGAAGTTTAGAAAGTGTCTGGTCTGGACTTTGATGATTTGGGTTTGTCGTCTGGGGTGGTGATTCCCCACAAGTTTAAAGCACCAGCCTTCGCTAAATACGATGGGGTTTCTTGCCCAAAACTGCACCTCCGTTCGTATGTTAGGAAGATTCAGCCGTACACCGCTCACAATAACCTCTGGATCCACTTCTTTCAAGACAGTCTCTCAGGGACTCAGCTTGAATGGTTTACCAGCTGGAAGGAGCTAGTATCCGTAATTGGGAGGACTTGGCTGCTGCTTTCTACAAGTAGTACCAATATAACGCCGACCTCGCTCCTACGCGTACCCAACTCCAAGGGATGTCTATGGGTGCGGGTGAAGGTTTCAAAGATTATGCTCAGAAGTGGAGGGACCTGGCTGGAAGAGTGAAACCACCCTTGGCTGATAGGGAGCTTGTGGATATGTTTCTGGGGACCTTATCTGGTCCGTATTTCAACCATCTGATTGGAAGTTCTTCATTCGGGTTTACAGAGCTGATTATGACCGGGGAGAGGATTGAGGCCGATATCAAATCTGGAAAGATACAGAAGGGTGCTTCGTCAAGCACCGAGAAGAAACCTTTTAAGAAAGAATCCAGTGCTGTTTACAGTGCGAAGAGCCATAATAGACCTGAACGCCGTCAAGCTGTTAATGCAGTGGTTATATCAAGACCTGCTGTTGCTCCTCAATGCAACAATCAGCCAAGGGCCGAGAGGCCGCAAAGACAATTCACTTAGCTCAACATGACTTTATCCCAAATTCTGCCGCAATTATTAAATACCAGTCTGGTGATTCCAAGGGAGGCCCCGAAGAATCCAAATACAACATCACCGATGTACGATCCGAATGCTCGCTGTGAGTTTCACTCTGATAGCCCGGGGCATGGCACGGATAACTGCTGGGTCTTGAAGAACAAGGTACAGGACTTGATCGATGCTAAAGAGATTGAGTTCGAAGCACCAGAAAGACCTAATGTTATGACTGCTCCCATGCCCAAGAATGGAGTGAATGTTGTAGAGGAAGACTCGTTTGTGGTTTCTGTAAAAGACATTGTTACTCCCTTAATGATTGTAAAGAAGAACCTTCTGTTAGCCGGTTTATTTCCGGGCTGTGACGAAGGTTGCCTTATGTGTTCCATCCTACCTACCGGTTGCCATCTTTTGAAGTCAGGTGTCCAACGCCTGATGGATAATAAGAAATTCTGTTTGAGAAGACTATTGTTCCTTTGGTTCCTACTGAAGAAGTTGCTATAATCACCATTTTCGACAATTCTTCCAAGGCTTCCTCGAGAAAGCCTATTAGAATTACATCTGTTCTAAGAATCGCACCATTGATCATCACTGTTCCTGGGCCTGTCCCCTATACATCCAATAAAGTTGTCCCTTGGCATTACGGGGCTGACGTGTATTATCACTGAGTTAAACAAGATTTGGATGCTGATATTGACGTCAGCAATATTGTTGGACCTGTCAAAGTCACCCGCAGCGGAAGACTTTTCTCCCCCGATATCTCTCCGCCAGTTGTTCGGATGCCTGTTGTCATTACAGCTTCTAGTTCACCTAATACTATCCAGGTTCAGGTTCCCATTCTTACCCCCGTTGCCGAGTCATCTGATACTCGGGGCAAAGAGACCACTGATGAGCCTACCCGGACGGAGGCACCGAAGACGATTACCATTGAAGCCTCTAGACAAGAGACGGAGGAAATTTTGAAGATCATAAAAAAGAGCGACTACAATGTAGTCGAGCAGCTGGGGCAAACCCCATCCAAAATCTCCATGTTATCTCTGTTACTTTGCTCAGAAGCCCATGCCAAGGCTCTGATTGCTTTCCTGAAGACTGCACACGTACCGCAAGAAACATCATCTGATCAGTTTAAAGATTATGTGGCTAGTCTGACAGCGGATAATGGGTTAGGTTTCTCCGATGCAGACTTGCCTGCTAAGGGGATGAATCACAATGATGCCCTGCATGTCTCCATTGAATGCATGGGCACCACTCTAGCCCATGTATTGGTGGACACTGGTTCCTTATTGAACATTTTACCTAAGAAAGCTCTAGACCGGTTGGACTGTGAAGGTTTAGAGTTGAATCCAAGTAACATTGTTGTTAGGTCCTTTGATGGGTCAAAGAGAATGGTACATGGAGAAGTGGATATTCCAGTGAAGGTTGGTTCTCAGATCTTTGCGTCTACTTTTTATGTGATGGACATTCGACCATCCTATTCTTGTTTGCTGGGTCTCCCATGGATCCACAAAGCTGGGGAAGTCACTTCCACGCTCCACCAGATGCTGAAGTACCCAGTCAAAGGGAAAATTGTGACAGTACGAGGACACTACGCCAAAAAAGACTTACGAAAGCGCTTTTTTTAGCCTTTCAAAGCGCTTTCGTAGGTGGCGCTACTATAGGTTTTAGCAGCGCTTTTTGTTTAATGAAAAGCGCTCTCATAAGTTTTCTTTTAGCAGCGTTTTTTTTCTGGAAAAGCGTTGTCTTAGGTAGGCTTTTAGCAACGCTTTTTCTGGAAAAATGCTTTCATAGGTGGTCTTTTAGCAACGCTTTTGCCTGGAAAAGCGCTGTCATATGTTTACCTTAGACAGCGCTTTTTGTGAAAAAGCGCTTTCATAGGTTACCTAAGGCATCATTTTTCTTGAAAAAGCGCTTTCATAGGGTGTTTTTTTTAGAGGTATAATTTATATAATTCATATATCTGCATTGTTTGCAGCATATTATTTATATAAACCAGTTGCCATAACCTGTAATTCATAAACCGCGGTAATGCATTGTATACCATTGTAATCCAAAATATATATACACCATTTTTGTACCTCAAAATATATAAAAACCATTGTTATCAGCATTGTAACTCAAAATCAGTCTTACAAAATCAACCCTAACAATAACTAAACCAGTCCTAATGTATGAAAGAAACACGGTCAATTATGTATTAAGGTCCTGGTCCTGCGAGGTTTGAACATAATAATATGGTCAATATGGTATTCCATGTACACATGTAACGTATTCATAACACTTTTCACATAATAATGTATTCATACCTTATATGATTCTCTGCTCAATAAAATATTGACATAATTCCTCTTTGATTTCTTCCAACTGAAGTTTCGTGTAATATGCACATTTGTATTCATCGAAGTACTACATAACAAAACATAATATGCATGATTTAGTTAAAAGTAAAAAGTTATATGAAATATCCGAGAAATAATAAAACAAATCCTAAGTTATAAATCCATACCGTGACTGGAATCTCTATTTGATTCAGTTGAAGGATTTCTTTGATAAACCGCATACCGAAGTATCCGCAATCTATACCGTTTTGTTGTTGAGGACACTACATAGAAAAACAAATAAGAATATATAGTTGTATTGTTTTATCAAATAGCATAAATATTATAAGCAAAATAGTGGAAATTAATATACCTGCACTTTGATCCAATTAATGTTGTTTGATTTAGACCGTCGTACCCGAGCTTCTCTTTGACACCGGAATACTTGTATCGCTCTAACAAAGTAAAAATATATATTTAGAACAATGTCACATAAATAATTAAATATATAAATACACACAAATATTTAGAATAATCTCACTTACGTATCAATCATTAACTTCATATCCTGATAATTTGTCCAATCACCGTCAACCGAATTCAGATAATAGACCACTTCTTTTATAGGATCGATAGCAACCAACAACCAGTGACGTCTATAAATTAAAACAACAGTTTAGAAGAAATTTTTCTATGCAAAAATTACAAATATTAAAATGAACTTAGAATGAAAATCTAACCCTGTAGGAATAGTATTATACGCCCAAAGTCAACATGGTGTTTTTAAACCAATAAAAAAAACATCGTGGTCTACACATGCATATTACCAAATCATCAGTACCTAGAAACTATATGTCTACACTTAAAGATCCAATTTAGAAAACAATCATAAATGATGAATATAATACTCTAATTAAAAATAAGATGAGAGATTATCTTGCGAGGAGTTCATGTGAAAAGTAGCACCGCTGTCCATATATTAAGATTAGGCTGATTAAGCAAGATTGAAGGGGTGAATAGCATTTTCAATGTTAGTTGGGTTGGGTGCATTCACATTGAGAGCATCATATGACCTTAGCCCAATAATTGTTAGGCCTATTCCAATTGTAAGATGGATAAAGACAAGATGGAATATCCCAAGAAGCCCACTATTGCCAAGGGGCCCACTGTTGCCAATGTGGGTGTTGTTTGTGATCTTCATTCATGTTACTTTTCCCATAGCTCTGGTTGTTGTTATTGTGGTTATTCTTCTTCCTTCGGTCGCTTGGTAGTTGTTGGGTGCAGAAACCCTATTTTGTGTGTTGTTTGCAGGGTAGGATAGAGGAAGGAGATCGGAGGTTGGTGCAGTGGTGTTGGCCATAAGCATCGTCGGTGTGGATGATAGAGAGTTGTGAGCATCCCTTTGAAGAATAATTGATTATTTGAGTTGTAATATGGACTTTGCAGTGGAGAATGTTGGTAAAGGTTCTTGTTGTTGGATGTAAGTCCCAAACCCGACATCAACATCGATGAGGCCATAGATCATTTTCAATACTAAACGGGTATTAGAGACCAGAGAATAGATGTTTGCAAGTTGATCAAAAGGATTTAGACAGTTATAGTAAGCTTTGGTGGATGGAAAATCATTGCTAAACTGATTTTTAAGTTGAACTACCCTTAAATGTTTGTTATGGCAATGATGTGGTTCCAACACTTTTCGGCAGAATCGTCGATCATAGAGATAGAATTGAAGATGTTTTATGAGACACTTACATACATCCATTACAAGACAATAACGTCTAAACGATTCCAAAGATCGTAAGCACTAAACTTAAATAGGGCAGACCATGAGATATAAAGATTAGAGTCATTGTCCATTGTGATTTATGGAAGAAACAATTTCAGCTATTAAGATAGTGAGACGGGGATGGCAATAAGGGTTTAAGATCGAGATAATTGATAGCATTTAAGAATATAATTTAGTTCCCTTCATTATCTATGTTCCTTTAGGAAAATAGTAATGACATAATAACTATAATTACATCAAATAAAGCATTGTATATTGACATATTTTATAAAAAAAGGCTTCACTGCAAGACCTCAAAATCTTCACAAAAGATTTTCTTAGTCCTTCTATGTAATCCACCAAAATAACTAATTGCAAACTTACGATTCATCACATTGATAACCTTTTGTTTAAATGTCAAGAACATAAAACAAAATTGAATTCTTCACTTATAAGTCTGCTAGGGGGACCATGCCAAAGCCATGGTAATCATCTATCTCAAAAGATCTAGAAGAAATAAGAATTTTGGCTGCAAAGTACTGTTCCACACCAAAGAATGTCGGGTTAAGCCTTGATGGTTCTGAATCCAACAAGGGTAGAATATTCTCTTTCCAGCCCTCATACACAAGAGCTTTGTCTTCTTGCACTGTCTGCCTATAATTGTAAGAGATCAGAACATTTTCATGAAAGTAAAAGCACATAGTTTTGTATCTCACTATATTTGTTTAATACAAAGGCCTAATTAACAGTCATGGAATTATCTTATAACTAAACCTAAATGACAAACTAACAAGTACAAATTCAATGAAATAACAAGCAGTATTCTCTTGCCATTTTCACACAAGCATATTGGGGCAAAGAAGGCTTAGACCCTGTTCGGATAAATAACTTAACTACACGCTCATGGCTTAAGCAATTATCATATAAGTGCTTATGTGTGAACTATTTCTATAACAAGAGATAAAATGAAACCTGATACGAAAGCACACGAAAATCTGATACGAATTGTAGTTGGTCGGAGAAGTGGAGCACCATTGACCGCCGTAAAAGCTCTGGTTTAGGGTTTTTTCGTGAAGAAAATCTGACTGAGAATAGAAAAGTGATACGAATTGTGTTTTGATATTTATTATAAAACTACCTACGAAAGAGCTTTTAAAAGCGATTTCTAAAGGTCATCTATAATAGCGCTTTTACATCAAAAAGCGCTTTCGTAGCATATCCTATAGCAGCGCTTTTAAAAGCGCTTTCTAAAGGCCAACTTTAGCAGCGCTTTGGAAAAGCGCTTTCTAAGGCTGACCTTTAGTAGCACTTTTGAAAAGCGCTTTCTTAAGGTAACCTCTGAAAGGCCAGCTTTAGCAGCGCTTCCCAAAAAGCGCTTTCTAAGGGTGACCTTTAGAAGCGCTTTTGAAAAGCGCTTTCTTAAGGTACCCTTTGAAAGCGCTTTTTTAAGCGAATTTTTTTTAAAACCTACAGCAGCGCTTTTTTCCAAAAGCGCTTTCTTTTATGTGCTGCTAAAACTTATTTTTGGCGTAGTGGGAGAGGAGGAGTACATGGTGAGCCACCTTAACTCTTTCCGATATGTGGAGATGGATGGGGAGTTCATTGAGACTCCGTTTCAACATTTTGAAGAAGTGCCCCAGATGCTGACATCAACTGAAACTGTTACTGAAGATCTTCCCATGAAGATGGCTTCCTTCAAGGATGCCCGGGCTGTTGTTGAGAAAGGTGGGTGTGCGAATTGGGGCCAACTCCCTGATTTTACACATAAGACTAACAAGTTTGGTTTGGGTTTCACTGCAGAAGCTCAAATGGCTTTTCGGAGTGCACGGATCGGAAGACCTCCCCTGTTTATCAGCAATTCAGGAGTGAATGCCATTGGAGACGATGTTGAAGAATCTGAGTTTGACAGTTGGATCTATCCTACTACTGTTGGTGGACTAAGCAACTGGACAGCAAATGTCTTCATCCCAATTTCTTTTGTTACCCAGTAATGAGACTTTTGTTTTGTATTTGTAACAGACAATGTTTTAAACTTTGCGGCCCGGTGTCTTACCCGGGGCACTGTGGCTTTTTTTGTGAGGGCTTTATGTTTGTCATCTCCATATGTCATTAATAAAAGCATTGGACGTTTCTTGCATTTCAAATTTTGTGCTCCCTGTTTTTCTTTTATTATATATATATATATATATATATATATATATATATATATATATATATATATATATATATATATATATATATATATATATATATATATATATTGCAAAACAGCTATTTTACACACACTCACATACACAGGTCTACATCCACTTTGGATCCCACTGATAACGACTCTACTACTGTCGGTTATGACTTCGAGAGTCCGATCAAGTTAGCCGAAGACGAAGGTGAAGATGATTGCGAAGTGCCTGGTGAACTTGCAAGACTGTTACTTCAGGAAGAGAGGTCTATATAGCCGCATGAAGAGCCAGTGGAAACAGTGAATCTGGGTACAAAGATAGACAAGAAAGAGGTCAAGATCGGTGCAAATCTGGAAGCTAGTGTCAAGCAACGGTTGATTCAGATGCTGCATGACTACGTCGAGATCTTCGCCTGGTCTTATGAAGATATGCCTGGGTTGGATACCGATATTGTGGTTCACCGATTGCCTACCAAGGAAGACTGTCCTCCGGTAAAACAGAAGCTCCGCCGAATGCGCCCAGAGATGTCTGAGAAAATCAAGGCTGAGGTTATGAAACAGTTTGACGCTGGTTTTCTAGCAGTTACTTCTTACCCACAGTGGGTGGCCAACGTGGTTCCTGTGCCGAAGAAGGATCGTAAAGTTCGAATGTGTGTTGACTATAGGGATCTGAACAGGGCAAGCCCCAAGGATGACTTCCCTCTACCTCATATCGACGTTCTGGTTGACAACACCGCACAACATAAGGTCTTCTCCTTTATGGATGGTTTCTCCAGTTATAATCAGATTAAAATGGCTTCCGAAGACATGGAGAATACAACCTTTGTTACTCAATGGGGTACCTTTTGTTACAAGGTCATGCTGTTCGGATTGAAGAATGCTGGGGAAACATATCAGTGCGCCATGGTTGCTTTGTTCCATGACATGATCCATCATGAGATTGAGGTATACGTCGATGACATGATTGCAAGATCCCAGACTGAGGAAGAACATCTTGACCACCTTCAAAAGCTATTTGACAGGTTGAAGTTGTACAAGCTGAGGTTAAATCCAAACAAGTGCACCTTCGGGGTGAGATCTGGTAAGCTGCTGGGTTTTGTCATAAGTGATAAAGGTATTCAGGTGGATCCTGCCAAGGTAAAGGCTATACAGGAAATTCCAGCTCCCCGAACAGAAAAAGAAGTCAGAGGCTTTCTGGGACGTCTGAACTATATTGCCCGATTCATCTCACACCTGACTGCTACTTGTGAGCCAATCTTCAAGCTACTGAAGAAAGATCAAGTGGTAAGATGGAACGATGAATGTCAGGCCGCTTTCGAAAGAATCAAAGAGTATCTCCAAGAGCCACCCATTCTGATGACTCCAGTTGAAGGGAGACCTTTGATCTTATACTTGACAGTACTCGACAATTCGATGGGGTGTGTGATGGGGCAGCATGACGAGTCTGGCCGAAAAGAGCATGCTATTTATTACCTTAGCAAAATGTTTACTGACTGCGAGACCCGATACTCGTTGCTCGAGAAAACTTGTTGCACTTTGGCATGGGCTGCTCGCCGGCTGAGACAGTATATGTTGACTCACACTACTCTTTTGATATCAAAAATGGAACCAATCAAGTATGTCTTCGAGAAGCCTGCCTTTTCTGGAAGAATAGCAAGATGGCAGATGATCTTGAATGAGTACGACATCCAATACACGACCCAAAAGGAAATCAAGGGAAGTGTGTTGGCAGATCATCTGGCGCATCAGGCAGTGGCCAATTACCAGTCTATGAACTTTGAGTTTCCGGATGAGAATATCATGATAGTGACTAATTGTGAAGAACCTGGACCGGATGAAGGACCTGAGGAGGGATCCCGATGGTCTATGTACTTTGATGGAGCTTCGAACGCTTTGGGTAATGGCATTGGCGCTGTGATCATATCTCCTAAAGGCTCTCATACTCCTTTCACCGCCCGACTATGTTTCAACTGCACCAACAACATGGCGGAGTATGAAGCGTGCATCATGGGTCTTCGAGCAGCAATTGACCTAAGGATTAAGTTTCTAAGTGTCTTTGGAGATTCCACTCTCGTGATCAGTCAGATCAAAGGCGAGTGGGATACGAAACACCCAAATCTTATTCCTTACAAGGAGTATGTGTTGACATTGCTTCCGCACTTCGAAGAGATAACCTTTGAACACTTCCCAAGAGAGGAGAATCAGTTAGCGGATGCGCTGGCTACGATGTCTTCTATGTTCAAAGTAAATTGGGACAACGAAGCCCCCGGATTATCATTGAAAGGTTGGACGAACCTGCGCATTGCTACGAGATTGAAACTGAAGAAGTAACTGAAAAACCATGGTTTCATGAGGTGAAGAGATATCTTGAAACTCAGGAGTACCCCGAGGATGCATCTGTTAATGACAAGAAGTTTCTGAGGAGGTTTGCGGCAAAGTTCTTCATCAGCAATGGTATTCTTTACAAGCGTAACCATGATTCAACCTTACTGCGATGTGTGGATAAGAATGAAGCAGAAAGGATCATGGAAGATTTACATGAAGGTACCTTTGGAACTCATTCCAGTGGACATACCATGGCGAAGAGAATCCTATGAGCAGGATATTATTGGTCCATAATGGAAGCCGACTGTTATCAGCATTCTCGGACCTGTCACAAGTGCCAAGTTTATGCTGATAAAGTGCACATACCTCCAGTACCTCTGAACGTCTTGACAGCTCCTTGGCCTTTTGAAATATGGGGCATTGATATGATCGACGAGATTAGACCTACAGCATCCAACGGGCATCGTTTCATCCTGGTGGCAATTGATTACTTTACAAAGTGGGTTGAAGCAGCTTCATTTGCTACTGTGGCCAAGAACGTCGTGGCACGATTCATTTGGCACAATCTGATTTACCGATATGGTGTACCAGAGAGGATCATTACGGACAATGGTACAAATCTCAACAATAAGATGATCATCGAGCTCTGGAAACAGTTCAAGATACAGCATCACAACTCTTCTCCTTACCGGCCGAAGATGAATGGGCCTGTCGAAGCGGCTAATAAGAACATTAAGAAGATTGTGCAGAAGATGACGGTGACATACAAAGACTGGCACGAGATGTTACCATTTGCTCTTCATGGGTACCGCACCTTAGCATGGACATCAACAGGGGCAACACCCTATTCCTTGGTATATGGTATGGAGGCAGTCTTGCCCATTGAAGTTCAGATACCCTCTCTTCGGATTATGAAGAATGCAAGTTTGATCGAAGATGACTGGATTCAGACCCGACTTGATCAGCTGAACTTAATCGACGAAAAAAGACTTACTGCTATTTGTCATGGTCAGACGTATCAAAAATGGATGATCAAGGCATTTAACAAAAAAGTTAGACGATAAGAATATCAAGTTGGGGACCTGGTTATCAAGCGCATCATACTGCCACAAGGTGATCCCAGGGGCAAATGGACCCCTGCTTATGAAGGGCCATTTGTGGTTAAGAACATTTTCTCAGGAGGAGCTATGATTCTAACCACCATGGATGGTGACGACCTTCCTCACCCCGTCAATGCCGACATAGTGAAAAGATACTACGCATAATCAAATACTCGCTAGGTCGACTGGCCTAGGCAAAAATAAGGGCTTCCCGGCGAACCAAAAGGGTTCGGGCAAAAACAAGGGATGAAAATGAAAAAAACTGTACACCCGGCAAGTCGAAAACCTAAAAAGGCGGCTTGGGCAAAAAGGGTATCCCGGTGGACTAAAAACCCGAAAGGGCGGTCCGGGCAAAAATTAGGGATCAAAGCGTAACACTATGTCTCATTGGATCACCTTGAAACCAGACTTCGGTATCGACTATCAAGCTCAGACGACACTAATCAATATGATCTACCCTCAACCAGTAGCAAAGTGATGAGATGCTCGAGGACATAAAGGCAATAGCAGAGTTGGAACCCAGTGGGTTTGTTCACATAGCTGTTTTGTTTAGTTTTTCACAAATTGTGTAAATTCTATTTATTCAGCGGCGTCCTCCTACTAGGACGTCAACCTCTTGTACAAAAACGCCTATTTACAGGCCAAACTTCAAAAATCAATACAATTCATTTTCAGAGAAATTTCAAACTGTTTTTCCTTTTTCTGTTTTGTTGTGCAAAGAACGTCCAATGTTCATTTTTGATATATGCATTTGACATTGATTGCTGCTCACGAATATTTACATGCAAAACAAAAGATGATTACTCGTAATATCAGAAACAGGGGCAAACAAGAAATGTCCAAACGGTACAGTTGCTCTGTCCACCAGGTATAAGGTAGATTCAACTGAAGAATATGGCTAAGGTACCTTCGCTCCCCGCAGAGTGAGAAAAGACAGTAATGATGGCTCTCCCCAGCTGAGACTTGCAATTGTAAATAAGTCGATAATATTCTCACCAAGCAGAGCTTATTTACCATCAGCACTGAAAGGTCTTAATATTCCCCAACAGAGTATAAGAATATTCCCCGGCAGAGTAAAAGATATCCCTAGTGGAGTCTGAAATCTTTCCCAGCGCAGTCTGAAAAAAGCTCCCCCATTAGACTTTGGAAGATCATCCCCAGCAAGTTCAAAGGATTATCCCCATTAGAGTCTAAAAGGTTATCCCCAGTGAAGTCGCAACTGAAGATCATCCCCAGTGGAGTTCATTCCCTTCACAAACAGGAATTCAATCCCCAACAGGATTCAGTATCACCGGCAACGGTAATTCATCCCCAGCGGAATTTATCGGTGGAATCCTCAGCAGAGCATCTCTTCCCCACAGAGTAATCTTCTCATCAGTTTATTCCCCAACGGAGTTATCCTCTCCTGCAGGTTTATTCTTGAAATCATCTTTGTTCGCCATCCTCAGCGGAAACGAAGAATTCAACTCTTTTCTCCAGCAGCTATCCAGGATTTATTTTCCCCAGCTAAAAACATTACATTCCCATACATCATGACACATGCATATATGCATCATACAACACAATCTCATTTATTTTGAGAAAATCATTGCTTGATATATATCATGCATTGCATACGACTGACCTTTACCTTTCAGGAAGGATGCAGTTAAGTTCTCAGCTATGAAGCTTTTACCCAAGTCGAAGTACTGACCGGTTCTTAAATCTCAACTGAATTATTCTCGGTTGAATTACAGATAAGGTTCTAAATCTCGACAATTTTCCTCTGTCAAAGTGTGGATGAGTTCTTAAATCTCAACAGAATTATCCTCGGTTGAATTACAGACAAGTCCTAGATCTCGATGAAGATGTTTCCCTCAGTCGAAGTACTGACCGGTTCTTAAATCTCAACTGAATTATCCTCGGTTGAATTACAGATAAGGTTCTAAATCTCGACAAAGTTCCTCCGTCGAAGTGTGGACGAGTTCTTAAATCTCAACAGAATTATCCTCAGTTGAATTACAGACAGTTCCTAAATCTTGATGAAGATGTTTCCCTCAATCGAAGTACTGACCGGTTCTTAAATCTCAACTGAATTATCCTCGGTTGAATTACAGATAAGGTTCTAAATCTCGACAATTTTCCTCTGTCGAAGTGTGAACAAGTTCTTAAATCTTAACAGAATTATCCTCCATTGAATTACAGACAAGTCCTAGATCTCGATGAATATGTTTCCCTCAGTCGAAGTACTGACCGGTTCTTAAATCTCAACTGAATTATCCTCAGTTGAATTATAGATAAGGTTCTAAATCTCGGAAATTTTCCTCAGTCGAAGTACTGACTGGTTCTTAAATCTAAACTGAATTATTCTCGGTTGAATTACAGATAAGGTTCTAAATCTCGATATATTTCCCCCAGTTCAATTACGGATAAGTTCTTAAAACTCAGTAGAGATGTTCTCTCAGTTGAAGTACAGGAAAGTTCCTAAGTCTCAACAAAGATCAGACTTCCCCAGCGAAATCTTCTACAACAACAGGTATGCAAATTCTCGCTAAGGAATCTCTTATGCGATCGACACTCTTGCAAGATGGAATCTTTAAGCCCATCCTCCCATCGCCAATCTCCAAATGGCATCTGTAAGCCCATTCCCGATATCACAAGGCTGATACCACTTCATGCGAGTGCAAATTTCTGGGCACTCTAGTGTTCAATCATCTTCCACCCTCGAATCACGAAAGGCATGAAAGCCAATCTACATCCTCAGGTTTAAGAAGATTGAACAGGGGCAGCTGTTGTACCCCAAAATTTTCCCTCTCATATTTCTCAAGACATTTGCAAGAAAAATCTCCAAATGGCTCAAGTTTGCTCAAGAGTTGGACAGACAAGCTATCTCCTAAGGCAGTCTACCCTAAATTAGGGTTTTGTGTTGCATCAAGATCCTTGAGCCTAAATGACCTCAAGTTCTCCCCAATGTCCTAATATTCTCTCAAGATCATCCATGTCAAATTTTAAGCCTTGCAGAGAAAGTTTGCTCAGTCAATTGCTCAAAGGTAAAAAAATCGACTGTGCTAGGGCAAAAGTCAACTGTGACCCAAATACAGTCAAACTTCAAGATTTTTTTGCCAAAATTCTCATTTTGAAGGATAATTCATCATTTTATCAAGGGTTGATCATGATTCATCAAGGATTTCTCAAAATTCATCAAGACTCAAAAGTTGCTAAATTAGGGTTTTGTAGGAAAAGTCAACTCAACTTTGACCAAACATAACTTTCTCATAATTTATGAGAAATGACCCATCCAAAGCTCATTTTGAAGAGGATTCAATTTCCTACAATCGATCTTCATACCCCAAGATCAAGAAATTCACTCACAAGAAGTTATGAATTTGGACATTATAGGTCATTTTTGAAAGTCAACAAAAACACATTTTTTCCAAAGCTTATGACTTGAGCATGGAATATCAAATTGAGATGCGACCAAAAGGGTTGATTAGAGGGCATCTCAAGATTTCTAAAAAGTCTAAGAACACCTCCAAAAGTTCAAAATTGAATAAGTTATGCATTGTTGAAGTTGGACTTTTTTGCAAAATTGCCAAAAGTCAACTATCCCCAAAACTTCAAATTTTGTCAAATGGGCCCATTCTTTTCAACTTTATTTGAGTTTGCATAGTTGCCCAAGTGTCCTAGCTTCAGCCATAAGCTCATATTTCATTTTTATTATTTAATTTGATTTTTTATTGAATTTATTCATTTTAAATCAAATAAAATCATAGAAAATCCAAATAATTAATAACTCTTGATTTGTTGATTGATTTAGGCTTTGTTCACAGCTAGCATCACCATCAAATTCGTATCAAGCCAAATCATGGGAAAAAAGATTTAATGGAATCAAATTTGGAAAGGTTTAAAGTGGAGATCTAATCAAATTCATATGGATTGATATGGGAAGATTTATTTCATATTTGTTACCCTAATACACTACACAATACATAAGCAAGCCAAAGGATACGAGATCAGGGTTGGAAAGGGCAGAGAGAGGCAGAACAAGATTGGAAAAATTCACTAAAAAGCTTGAGATCGAAATCATAGTTAGAGGTGTTTTCAAGAGTTGAGACATATCTCAATTGATTCCTGGGCGTTCACTCAAGCTATCTGGATCCAAAGCAAGGTTGTTCAGACATCCAAACACGCTGTAAGTGTCACGAAACATACCCCTGTTCTTGAAATCGATACTCACCATTCTTGCATCCATTGAATGAAATAACTGCATATTTGTAATCCTCACATCATTTGTAAGCTTTTGGCATCATTTTATTTCGTTTATCTAAACTGTGATGCAAAACGCCATAGCTAGGGTTCTTAGAAGCGTTTTTGGGGTTTTCTATTTCAGGAACAATTGATCCACATGAAGGGAATGGTTTTGACCAGGAAGCCAGGACGAGTCAAACCATGTTCTTGGAATGGATATATATATATATATATATATATATATATATATATATATATATATATATGACGTAGAAAAGATTTTTGAATAGGCCTGCGTTTTTAGCTGCGGATTTAAATCTGCAGGTATTTTTGTGCAGATTCCAGGACAGGGACGATGAGGTGTCCCCTGCCCATTGGCCCTTTCAAACCACGCGCGCGTTTTTATTTTTGTTCTGGCCATTAACTTTGTTTTATTATATTATTGTTTATTCATATTATACTGACAAACAGAACAACATGGTGTAGTGGCAAGCGTGCAAAGAATTATCCTTCAGGACCTGGGTTCGAATCCCAGGTCCCCCACTTCCTTAATAATTTTGTTTTTCAGATGATCATATGCATACTCAAGTGTACAGCCCACCATGGTCCTTCATCCACTCAAACGCCAGATGGCCAAAGGCCAGATCTGGTGGTTCAAAGCTGATGGTCCACCAAGGTGCCAGTCAATGCATAAGCACCAGATTCAAAAAGTCAAAGAGGCCAGCACTAATGGGCCTTCCAATTGCTACCAACACCCTCATTTCAGGCCCAATACCCTTCTCTTTTCTATTTTATTTATTTTATTTTTATTAATTGTTTTATTGTTTTATTTAATTTCTAACCAATCAAAATTCTTTTTTCTCATAAAATAAAATCACAAAAATATTTCTTATATTTAATTAAACTTTAAACTTTTATTTTTCTTAATAAACGCTAATTAATTAATTTAGGGTTTTAATTCTAGAATAACTTTAACCTAATTTTTTTAAGTAAATAATTAATTAGATTTAATTAGGTACTAACCATTAATTTAATTAATTTCATTTTTCTTTCTTAAAACAACAAAATCAAAAAATATGTAATAATTTAATTTTTCATTTAATTATTTTTAATTTAATTTAGTAATTAATTTAGGTAATTTCTTTCTTAAAATAAAAAAAAAACAACAACAAAATATTTTCTTTAACCAAAAGGGTCAAAACCCTAATCATGCGTCCGATTTAATTTTGCACCGCGATTTACTTTTTTTATCCAATAATGTACTTGCTCCCGGATTGTAATAGTTAATAGGGCTTTTAATTAATTTTATTGCTTTATTTTATTTTTTTAAAGGGTTTGTCTTTGGCGATGTAAATACCCGACGCCTTGTAATTTAAATTCCGCATTTTATTTCTGCAAATTATAACTGTTAGATGTTTGATAATAGGGTTGCATGACAAGACTAAATGTTTTAACCTAAAATCAAATTAGATCACCTTTAACATGTACAAAGACAAAAATTAACTGAAAACAACACACTCGCACATGCGCACTCTTAGGGTACACCCCACTTGGTTGCCTTCGTACACGGTCATTGAGTATAGGTCACTTTAGAGGTCGTCCTCTTGTCTAAAAGATCATAGTCGCCTCGAAACGGTTGCCTCGGATATTGTTGCCTCAAACAAATGATCTAAGACATTAGGGTTACTGCTAAAGTGTCCTAACATTGCTTTAGTGACCGTATGTCCCTCATTCGAATTGACCCTCAAAATCCAACGACGGTGCTACCTACTCACTAATAGTAGGATAGCAATTTCTAAAGGAAACTAGCATAGAACGATTCCTTTTTCGAGTAGGTAGATTGGCTCTTAGTTACTTTCTATTTCAAAACAAAACTTTTCTCACACTTACACTCCTTTTCAAACAAAGTTTTCAAAAACACTTCATTACATTCTTGAGGATAGAAGCAAGAGTTAAATCGAAGTTAAAACAAAAACTTTTTCAAACCCACAAGCACAAAGAAAACAATTTTGAAAACAAATGAGCAAGTACCTAAGATCCCGTGGATAACCACAGATAGAAAGGGTGCTAACACCTTCCCTTTCTATAATCTACCCCCCGAACCCGAGAAACATCTCGAAAAAGGAATTTTTCTGTGCTTTTTTCCTTTTCTTGTTGGATAAAATAAAAGTCGATGCGACTCTTGCTTACCGCGACATTTTGCAAACACAAACGCAAAACGCAAACTAACATTCCAAAAAACAGTCAGTTCTTCCCACCGTATCACACTTTTTCTTTTCAATTGTTTGAAATGGTGCTTTTGTGTGTGGTTTTGAAAGTATTTTGAAAAGAGGCCATCATTGTGGCAACCTTTGTAATGATTCTTAATTGAATGTATACAAAGGTGTTTTGTCTTTTGAAAAATGTTTCAATGTTTGAAAGTTTGTTTTGGGAAATGTTTTGAAATTGTGTTGTGATGTGTTTTTGAAAATAGCAAGGATGTTTGCAAGTTTGATCAAGTAACTAGGAGCATCTACCTACCTACTCAAAGATCTTTCCTACACATTTTTAACCCTTTGACAATGTTGTTTTACCATTGCATTTGGTAAACAACCTTGTGTTTGGATGTTAAACGGGACAGGCGCGGGTCATCTTATGATCATGATAGCAATGGTGCTAAGTATCTTAGCAAGTTTTTTGTTTGAGGGACTAGATCATTTTTGTATAGGCAACCAAGATAGCGTCATCGAGGGACTATGATATTTTGTTTTTGATTTTTTTGTTTTGCCAAGATACCTAGCATGCATACCATGGCCATTTTAAAGGCAACAAGTGGATGAAACACTAGGGGTGCTTGTGTGCATTGTGTTGTCATTTTCATGCATTTTTGTCTTGTACTAGTCAAGCTATTTGTTTGATTTTGGATTTTTGCATATAAATCCTAATCTTTCTATCATGGCATATTTGAAAGCAATAAATTGCGTAAAAGTAAATCTACAACTATTACAACATGATTATGGGGAGGGGGATACAAATTTGAATAGGGGATATTTGCAAGAAATTAAAACCCTAAGTCAACTATTACAACCCAATTGAACTCATTGTGCAAATAAATAAATAGACAATATTTAAGTATGCAAATAAATATGAATATGCAAAAGAGTTTTTTGTATTATTTTTATGTATGTAAAAATAAATTATTTAATGTATCAAAAATAATAAAATAAAAGATTATTATAATATTTATTTATGTACAAGAAAATAAATATAATATGTACAAAATATTTAAAAAAATAAAAATGTGTGAGAAAATATTATTTTAAGTGTGTAAATAATAAAAATATATAATATATAATATTTTTTATAATATTTACAAGTTTTTATTTAAGAAAATAAAAGTATATTATTAAAGTAATTATTTCTATGTCCAAAAAATAATAAAATAAAATATGAAAATTTATGAAAATATTTTTGGTGATTTTTAATATTTAGAAAAAATAATAAAAGTCAGAAACTAAAAAAGAAATGAAAAAAATGGAAAAATAAACAAAAGAGCCAAGGGGGTGTAAACAGTAAGCTAGAGGGGTGTCAATAGTGGAACAGCCAGGCCCAGCCCACATTCATCTTCGTCCCTAACCTCTGAACCAAATAGCGTATGCTTCTTGTTCAAATTGCTAACTCCTGCATTTGTGCTTAAAAATAAAAACTTGCAACATGAAAGTTATAGAGCATGATCATACGATTCTAACCATGTAAAAAACTTAATCTAACTCTCAAAGACTAGAGAGAATTTCTCTGGCCTTAATTTCTAACCTAGTTTTTTCAGAAAGTTCATCATTCAAATTCTCCCAGCTCAGTTAACTTAAATGAATTTTATGCATATGTACAGCTCAAGGGCAATGAGGACTACATTTTTTATTCACAAACCTAAGCCTAATGATTCCTAAATAGAGAGATAGAAGTTTGAAATTTACCTGTTTCAGTCAAGCTCGAGTATGGAAATGTAGGGGTTGTGAGTGAGGCCTGAGATGCTTGTGAGCTTGCTTGAAGTTCCTTTGAGCTTTCCCAATACCTAACTTGCTTTGAACTTGCCTGAATATGCTTGTAGAAGTTAACCTGCAAAGTCAGAATTCAAAAATGGTGAAGTGTGTAAATGGATTTACAGTGACTTGGGAATGGTTAGGATAGTTTAGGTAGGTTGTATGGAGTGTGCTGGAACTGGTTGCAAGCAAAATGCACGAGTGGATGTGAAGATGGAAGTGATTCTGCAGGGCCTGCCCTGTTTTGCAAGAAAATGTGATTTTTGTGTACAAGGGTGTTTGAGAGGTTGCTAGCTCGTGTTTTTGGCTTAGTATGATATGAAAAACTTGTTTTTGAATGTTTACAAACTTTGGTTTTAACAGCTACAAGAGTTGTTGAGATTTTGCAAGTTGACTTGCTTTTGAAGAAAAGGTGATTTTGACAATGCTATGGCATGTACAAGCTAGCTCCAAGCATGCTGATAGTTGGTGCACTTTTCCCCAAGTTTGTGGAATTTGTTTGCTGCAAAAGATTAGGTTCAAGGCTCAAGGGAAACAAAAATGCATAAAGTGAACTTTATCAAAATAACATTGTGATCTTTTTGCCAAAAATGGATTAATTCAATGTGTAATCTTCTAAAGCTCAGAACAAAGCCTTAATCTATTGTGTTTGCATTCAATTTTTGAGTGTGGAAGGGTTTAAGGACCTGTAAACAAGTACAAACATGTTTCGACAGAATTTGCAACTTGTAGCATAGTGAAAAATCCCATGGACCAAAGTGATATTTTGCCAAATTCAAACCTTCGATTCTCCCTAACCAAAAATGACTTTGGAGAGTTCTGGGACATTTTGGAAAGCTTGTAACATGATCTACAATCCATATTTGAAATGAATTTTGATATTCCAATTTGAACTATGTGAAAAATTTCCATGAAGATAGGTCAAAATCCTGCCTAAACTAGGGCAAAATTTCACTAAGTTAAAAGTTTCATGGACCCTTGTTCACAAAATCATAACTTGAGATCCAAGCATCTTTTGTGAAAACTTTGTGAATCAAAGTTGTAGATTTTGTGGAGGAATACAACTTTCATGTTGGAAGTTTTCTTTGAATCCAATTGCATCATGGTGAAAAAGTTTGGAAAAGCTGGGAAAAAATAAGAAATTTTCATAACTTAGAAAATTTCTAAGTTATGAAAATTTTCCATTTTAAACCATAATTTTCAAAATTAGGTTTCTTGGTGAACAAGTTTCATGTTTTGACACATATTGATGAAAAATGACCCTTGACACTTGATTTTGACCAAAAAGTCAAAGTTTGACTTTTCAGTGTACAGTTGATTTTTGATCAGTTGACTAGGAAATTCATTTGTCAATCTAATGCAATTGAGATCTTTTGAACCTTGTGAATAGGTCAAGGTGATGCCATTGATTCCTTGAATCTATGCTTGAACCCAATTTTCCATTGGCTAGGTGAAAAATCACAAATTGCCCTTCTGCAGTCAAAACCCTAAAAATGACCATTTTGCCCTTTTGATGATCTGATCAAATTTCTTGAGGAGCTATGGTCCAAACTTGATCAAATGGTTCATATGAGTCTATAATGTTGTCTGGATACAAAATTATGAGTTTTGACTGTAAATTGGCCACAATTGACTTTTTCCCCAATACAGCTGATTTCTAGGTCAACTGTCCAATTGACTTGGCAAAAATTTGATTCAAGGCTTGAAACTTGGTATGGGAAATCTTATAAGTGCAACATGAAGTATGAAAGTCACATTAGGCATTGGAAGTCCAAAAATCCTTGTGCAAACTCAAACCCTAATTTCAGGTCAACAGTGCAATGAGATGTCTTGAACAGAGCAAACCCTAATCCTGTCTGGAGTCCAAAGAGTCTTGTGAGAGGAAATCTTGATAAAATGAGAGGGAAAATTTTGGGGTACAACACAATCATATCTTGAATTTTGTTCTTTAGATCCCAATAGCCATTTGTATCGTGTCCAAGACTATCGGAATGGTACACACACCTTTCATTGGGATGGTAACTAGGAGCAGAAGTATTGGGATTCCAGAGAGGAGCCTTTAACGTAATCAACTCTGCCTTCAACATGTGATGTAATGCTTGAGCCAATGACATTTTGATCTTGGTGAATTGTCTTTTAGGCGTGACCTCCTTACGCTGCTTCCCCTTTTAATGTTGTTGCATAGTCGTAGGATTAGAGATTAGCACAACAACCACAGATTAGTTGTGGTTACCCCTAGCATAACAGACACTAACTTCCTTCTTCCCAATGAAAGGCTTCTTCACCACGCTTGAAGATGCATCCCTTTGAATCTTACCACTCTTGATACCAACTTCTACTCTTTCACCTGTCAATATCAGCTCAATGAACCCAGCTGAAGAGTTTCCGATCAGATGGTTGAAAAATGGGCCTGAAAAAGTACCCAAGAACATATCTACCATCTCTCTATCAGACATAGGAGGCTGGACTCTCCTTACAAGATCTCTCCATTTCTGGGCATAATCTTTGAAGCCCTCACTAGAACCCAAAGACATGCTTTAAAGTTGTGTACGGGTTGGAGCGAGGTCCACATTGTATTGGTACTGCCTTTAGAAAGCAACAACCATATCCTCCTAGTTGCAGATGTTGGTTCCCTCCAGCTAATAGAACCATTCCAACTGAGTCCCCGATAAACTTTCCTGGAAGAAATGTACCCACAAATTACTATCAGCGGTATGAGTTTGGATCTTCCTGACATAAGACCTTAGATACATATTAGGATATGAAACCCCGTAATAATTAGAAAATGTGGGAACCTTGAACTTTGGTGGAATGACCACTCCAGAAACCAACCCTAATTCTTCAAAATCAAGACCAAGTACTCTTCGAATTTTCTTGGCTTTGAGACGATCCTCCATCCATTTATATTTTTCATCAACAGGGGGATATTGTTCTTCAGCATAGTTAGTCTCTTCTTCAACAGACCCTGGATTGTGGTATTCTTCTTGTGTCTTCTCTTCCTGATTGTATCCCTCATTTGAAGGAGTTGCAAATTCTATAGCTCGCTTTGCTGGTCCTCTGAGTCTCCTTCCCATATTCAGGACACCCACTAGTTTCTTTGTCCTTTTCTTCTTGTCTTTGATCATGAGAGCCTTCAAATCCTCTTGCCCCTTAGCCAGAGCCAGGAACATTTGTTGGAATTAAGTATTATGTGCTTGAAGATCCTTTATTGTTTGTTTAATATCCATCTTACTGAAATAAACAATAGAAAGATAAGGAAACCTATATGGAGAAAACCTGTTATGATGTCATGCATGTTACGTAAAAATGCAATGTTTTCAAGGATCTCATAGGGTAAACACAAGAAGATGTTTGAACTTTGATCACAACTTTGATTGGAGAACTTCGTATCGTTGGATGTCCTTCCACGAGAATCAAGCTCACCATGTCAAGTGGGTCATAGCCCTTGACTCAAGTTATTGTGCTTTGGTTTTTTGACGGCGTTTGGTTAAAGGAGAATAAACCCACTTGCCCCTTGATGGATGTATGGTTTAACATAACCTTGCATCACAAACCCTTAAGATCCTTGAAATGGTTATTGAAAATGCTATGGGATGATGTCATGATGTTTATGTACAAGTAAACATATACACACAAAGAAAATAAGTCGTTATGTACAAGTAATCATATACACACAAAGAAGACAAGTCCTTAGGTTTAGGCTTGCATGAGGTTCATAGGTAAGTACCATCTTGAAGTTTAGTTGGCTCAACCTGTCCTAGAAAGTAACCGGGTTCTAAGGAGTCTCATATCAATGACCTTTACCCCAGGCATTATTTCAACTCAAGCACCAAAGTATTACGGCCGAAATATCCCAAAAGTCCAATCTTAATGAGTGTAGCATCGAGTATCAACCAATCTTTGGTCGGAACCAAAGTCGACTATCTCACTACTTTCTAATGGCTTAGGATAAGTCAATTAAAAGTTCTAAAGGCCAGTTAGCACTTAAAGACACTATAAGGAAGTCAAATGTTATCCTTAACTGACTCAAGGAACATTAGTATAAGCCAGAGTATCACGCTAACATAGATATCACTTCGTCCATATCGGTCTACACTGTACAACCTCCATGATTTATTGCTACTTACCTAAAAAGGTTCCCCAGATCCGGGTATAGGATCTTTACAAGTAAACCCAAACAAACCCCTTAAAGTAAAGCAAGCAAAGCATACAAGGAAAGTAATTTAAATATGATGCAGCTTGAAGGTAACATCACTTTTAGTTTATTCCCCAGCAGAATCGCCAGTTCTGTGATACGGTGGGAGAACTGACTTGATTGTTTTGAGTTTGATCGCAATTGTTGCGGATATCAAGGGTCACCACTGACTTTTCTTTTATCCAATAAGGAAAGGGTGAAAAGCACAAGAAAGACCTTTAATATTTTTTTCTTGAGTTCGGGGGGTAGGTTATGAAAAGGGAAGGTGTTAGCACCCTTTTCATCCATAGTTATCTACGGGCTCTTAGTTTCTTTCTAGATCACTCGAAAATGCTTTGTTTGAAAAGGTGCTTTGTGATGGGTGTAAGTTTGAAAATATTTTGCAAAATTCCTTTGTTGCGGATAACTTTGTAATGATTCTTGTCTTTATAAGAATGCATACAAAGTGTTGGTTTTGAAAATAGTTCAAAGAGATGTTTATTTTTGAAAGATGTTTTGAAAGTGTAAGTGTGGAAATGGTTTTAGTTTGCGAGCAAGAAACTACGAGCATCCTTCCTACTCAAAAGGTCTTTGTTCTTTTCCTCCTCATTTAGATGTTTCTATGTTACCATTGATTGGCAAGAAGCCCCATCATTGGATGTAAAGGGACAGTCGTGAGTCATTGTATGGTCATGAATAACAATGTTGTGAGATATCTTAGCATTTTTCTCGAGGGAATAAGATCATTTATAAGGCAACATTTGTAGCGTCATCAAGGGAATATGATATTTTATTTGTTTTTTCTAAGACGTCTCACATGCATACTATGACCATTTTCTCAAGGCAACAAGTGGAGTTAACCCTAGAGGTGCACATGTGTGAATAGTGTGTTTGATTGCATGCATTTTAATCTTGAATAAGGGTTGTCTACTTGTTGATTTTATCTTTCCATACACACCCTAATTACTAACAATTTATATTAAAGTGGTAAATTGCGGAAATTAAAATCCTAAGCTATTACATCGTTAGGGGATGGGGGATACAAATGTATAAATTGGGGGTGAAAAGCAATAAAAGTCCTAATTATTACAACCATATTGAATAGCAATGAAAGAAAATATACAGAAAATATAAAGATAAAAAAGAAGAAGCGCAAAAGAGAGAAAGAACAAGTCTTTCGAAGCATGTGTCCTTTGATTTACACAGCCCTTTTGTTTTCTTTCGTTTGGGCCTGTAAGTCAAGTGTGTATTGAAGCATACACCATTCGATTCACACCTTTTTTTGTTTTCTTTTGTTTGGTCCTGCAAGTCAGTATGTATCGAAGCATACACCCTCTGATTCACACCTTTTTTGTTTTCTTTCGTTTGGGCCTTCAAATCAGTGTGTATCGAAGCCTAAGGCTTTGTGTCGAACCATGCTGTAATTTTTCACTCCAATATTGTTTTATGGTCTATGCATGTTAGTTCTTGACAATAAAGGAAAAAAACAAAAGGGTAGAAACAAAAACAAATAAAAAGTTATCAATGATGCTTGAAATGAAAGGTTTAAAGTCAGGAATACTTACCTTGAATTTAGAGTTGGTAGTTTGAACTTTGAGTTGCTGCCATGAATATTCTTGAATTCAAAGGAAGGAAGCAACCTGAGTTCGAAGGATAGGAAAGCTTGCATTCGAAAGAGATAACAAATAGAGGTCTTGTCTTTTTTTTTTGTTCTGGGTTTAATAGTATTTTAAGTGTTCTCTCTTCTCTCTTTGCCTTGCCAAAAATCCTCTCTTTGTTTGTCAAAAAACCCTCTGAAAATCAACCTCCAAGCCCCCTTTAGATGTTGTGGAAACAACTTATTTATACATGAAGTTTGGCTGAGAATTGGGGGGGGGGGGGGGGGGGGGGGGGGGAGAAATGAAATTTATGTTGTTTTAATAGCTTTCGAGGTGCAACTCTTATATGCTAGTTTGGTGCAAATTAGGACTAGCATAGCAGGACTGCTTTACAGTAGTTTTGGAGTGTTGTGGCAGCTTGGTGCAACACTATTTCATAGCAGTGCATCAGACTATTTTTGACATGGTTTTAGGCTATTATTTGGACAGTATAACAAACTTGGGTTTGGAATCAAATAGGACTTCATTCAAAAGCGTTCAACCAGACTCATCAAAAGACAAAACACCAATTGTGTGTTCTTAGAATAGACCCATTTTATGTCCTTCGAATGGACCAACTGTATGTCCTTCAAATGGTCCAAATGCATGTTCTTTGAATGGATCATATTGTATGTCTTTCGAATGAGCCAAATGCATGTTCTTTGAATGGACCATATTGTATGTCCTTCGAATGATTCAAATTCATGTTCTTTGAATGAACCATATTGTATGTCCTTCGAATGGTCTAAATGCATGTTCTTCGAATGAACCATATTGTATGTACTTAGAATGATCCAAATGCATGTTCTTCGAATGGACCATATTCATCTGAATGTACCATTCGAAGAGGGTTGCTCGAAGGTAGCCAATGCCCAGACGAAGCTTTATGAAATCAAACTAAGCTTGAAGGAAGCCAAAGTCCAGTCGAAGCTACGGAAATTGAAGCAAGCTTGAAGGAGGCCAAAGTCCAGTTGAAGCTTGGGAAATCAAAGCAAGCTTTCTCTTCTTCAATTTGATGCTTGAAATCCCAATGTGATTAATGGGAACTATATGGGCATTAAAAATTTAATTGTACTTGTGCAAACTTGAACTTTTGAAAATCCTTGTGAGAAAATGTCTTGAGAAAAGAGAGTGAAAATTTTGAGGCTACAAGGTCTACAACATAGGTCAAGGTCCCTAATCCTAAGTCAAAGAAGTCCATGTCTCCAAAGTGCCAAGGATAGTAACCAAATAGTCCAAGTAACATTAAAGATTTTTTTAGGGTTCAAATTGATTACTAAGTATCTTCAAAAAGAAATGAAAAGCTCAAGTGAGCAAAATAAAAATGATGCAAAAGTAAATGCACAAGTGAGCAAAGATGAAAATAGCATGAACTGTAAATGCTAAAATAAATGTGCTTAAAGTAAAGGCATACAGTAAAATCATAAAATAAAAGCATAAAAAATAAAGTCAACTGTTGGGAATTAGTAGAACCAAAGCCTCCTAACAATGGATCTCAAGGTTATTGGATCAAAGGGTTCAAATTAACATACTTGGGCTTACAAACATAGGTTTGGGCCACAAATGATCATTTTCTCAAGTCGGGACAAAATTTAGTGCTATGTTAAGCAATCGTAAGTGGACTTATATAGAAATCACACCTATTTCAAGGTTGGTCAATATCAATTTATGCACATCATATTTTGAGACATGATATGTAAATCATGCTCCAATAACATTTGGTTCAATAAGAATAGGATAAGATATAGAGGGAAAGGGGAATGAATAAACCACATTTGAACCAAAATTTAATCAAACTATTATTAAAATCATTCATCCATTTTTATGGAGTTAGACTAAACACCATGGATCCGATGATGTTAATAAAGTTAATGATCAAAATTATATTTAAAATAAAAGAAAATTGTTTTAAAATGATTATAAAATGGAAATAAGAGAGAAAAATAGCAACTATATTCAAATTAATCAATAAAAAAAAGTAAGACCGTAGAAAAATCAGGGATGAACTCAAATATTTATATGAAATTTTTGGTAATTTTTTAAGGTCCAAAACTATTTTTAAACTAATTTAAATTTCTAAAATAAAGGAAAAAAGATCAAAAAATACTAAAAGTCAAGATAAAATTCCTCAAAAAATTCAGAAGGCCAGAAACAATGAAAGTGATTTTTATTAAAATTTTCAGAATTAAAAAATGTTAGAAAGTATTTTTTAAACAACTAAAATAAAGTAAATAAGGTAAAAATTATGAAAAATAACAAACATCAAAATAAAAATATGAAAAAATATTCATGAAGTCAGAAATAATTCAAAGTATTTTTCTATATGTTTTTCATAAATTTTGGATAAAAAATAAAAGAGTTATGAATTTTTGAAATTTAAAACAATTAAACTACAAAATCAGAAAATAAGAATAAAAAAAAAATGTGGACCATCAGATCATAGTCAAAACGCGTTAGTAAGTTGATCAAGTGGACCAGACGCACTGTGCTTGATATGGACCTTATTTGAAAATGCATTAGATCAGAAAAAGGGAAACCAGTAAAAACAAAACAATTGGCGCGCTATCATTGGTTGAGATGAGACATGTCATCGTCTTCAACCTCCAGACACCCTACAATGGAGATTTTATGAGTTTCTTCAAACGGAAAAATTAGAATCCCAGACTAGTATCATTGGATTCGTCTCTTCAAGATGATCCTAACACCACCATCGCGCGAAATTTATATAAAGTGTGCAAGGAGATATGGATCAGAAACTCAGAAAATAGAGAGCACATTTCAGTTGAGATTTCTCTCTCAATTCTTAATGGATTTAAAAATTGTAAGAAGCATAAGAATCAGAAGAAGGAGTAGAGTAAGTTAGTGCTTCATTTGCATCCAAATGATGGAGAATTCTACCTACTCGAAGCTCAAGAATGAAGCTCTGAAAGTGGACTTCTATAACTTGAATTATGGCTCGTTCTTCTTGGTTTAAGTGTTGGACATTTTTCAAGATAATGAAGGATGACGATTGTGCAAAGAATTTTGATGGAAAAGGCTTAAATCTCATAAACTGATTTCAAAATTTTGATGTTCGTGTGAGGCTTTGGCAGGGTGTATTTGGCTCTCAAAGCTTGAGGAAATGAATGAGCGATGATCCTCTATTTATAGGGAATTGAATGGGATGCTTAAGTGTGTGGAATCATGAAGTTTGGAGGGAATTCGTGTGAATCTGCAGCATGGGAAAAGTGTGACTCATTTTTTATCAAAACTCATCCAAACCTTGCTTTTGATGCACTAATCACTTCTGGATGTTTAATAAACATGTTTAGGAGCAAAAACACGCAACAATTTTGTGATTAGAATCCAAAACAACAGTTTCAAATTTCTGACTTGGTGAAAAATTCAGGTTCAAATTGCCAAATTCAAACCCATGGCATTCTCAACTCAAGGGGTCTTAGGACATGATTCTTGAAGCTTTAGAAAGAAGAGATTACAAGCTTTACAATGTGGAAAGAATGGGATCAAATGGATGTTTGATATGAAAATTGTAACGATTCAAAGTTGAGAAAAAGAGTTTGACTTTCTATACTTAGAAAATTTCTAAGTTTTTCTTCAAAAATGACTTGTAATGTCTTGCATCCAAACATGGCTTTCCACTTGAAATTTGCTCTTGACCAAAAAAATATGGAATGAAGTAGATCTATTGAGTGACATTTTTGAACTTGAACCATTAAAAATATCAAAAAATTGAGATAGTTATGACTTGTTGAATTTGGAAAAAATTCATGAGATGACCTATAATCTTTTGCATCCTTAGAGCATCTTCCATCCATTTTCACATTTTTCACATTTTTCACATGAAATAAAGGTTAAAGTTCACATATTCAAGATCATTATGTAAAAATAATGGGCTCAAGGGGATAAGTATTGATTAAGTTGTGATCATTTGAAGTCACATAAGGGAATTTGAGGGTTCATCTGGAGGACTTGTAATCTTTCTTCATAATCAAGTTTCTTCCACATAACATTTCTTTGAAACTTTTGAAGTGATTTGCTAATAAACCTTTGAAGAGAAGGATGTCTTTGGAATCACTCAAAAATACCAAAAGATGAGCAAGATATACCCCTTTGAAGTTCAAAACCCTAGCTCCTAGAGCAAGAAAATGCCTTGGGAAACCTTTACAAATTTGACCAACCTTCTTTCACAAATACCTTTGTCATGTGAATATAAGTTTTTTAGGATGACAAGGAGAAGCCAAAGCAAGAAAAACCACTTCCAAATATTGAGAATTTAAGGAGACATGCACTTGTGATCATTGAAATCAAATACTTGACCAATTGAGTCAAACTTCTTCAATCAACCCTTGTACTTTTGAACTAATTTTGACAACTTGAGGCATGATGAATCATAAAAGACTTTGTCATGATATTACTTCAAAACATATTTAATTATGAGGCTTGCATCTTAATGAAGCTTTGTTGAGGAAGGCACATAAATGAACTCATGAATCCCTAGATCAATCTTAACAGAATGTATTGTGTCTTCCCCTGCAACATCAATAATTAGGGAAAACACTCATTGTATTTATTAGTTAAAGGATAATCAAAATAAAGCATAAATGATCACAAATTACAATTCAAGATGCTTGGTGATTCCTCCTAGAGAAAAAGCTAAAGATAGGGAGAAGAACCAAACCCTAATGTGATCTTATTGTGATTGAATTGATATGATATGATGAAAAGATCTTAGGGGCAAAAATTGGGGTACAACAGTTACCCTTATTTAAGTGTCTTCTATATGAAGGTACGAAGATTAAAATCTTTGTGTCAACGCGATTGAAGATACTTAAATATAACATAATCCCTATTTTTGTCCCTAATATACCATGCAATGCTTATGATTATGAATGTAGATGAACAAATCTAAAGGGACGCAAGACACCACCGGGGATGTAAAAAGTAAAAGAGGAAACAAGAGGACAACTTGACCAGGAAAATAAATCACTGGTGAAGAAAAGACAAGACTCTGTTGAGGTAATTACCTAGAGAGGATCTAAAGCATTGTCAACTCAAAAACTGAGGAGAGAGAGTGAAGGATAATGGTGACTGACAGATAACTGTGAACTATCAACTCACAGAGGGGATAGCAAAAAAGTAACGTCGACCCACCGGGGAAAGGAATGGTAAGATAATACCAGTAAATTTAAAGATGTATTCAACATTCATGATTGTGAACAAATGAAATTTTTCGGAGAAATCTCAACAACGAACTACCTTCGATAATGCCAAGGCTACCATTCATCGGAAAAAGATCTCAACAGCAAACTACCTTCTGCAATGACAAGGCTACCATCCATTGGAGTAACAAAATCTCAACAACAAACTACCTTCCATAATGATAAGGCTACCATCCATTGGAGTAATAAAATCTCGACAACGAACTACATTCCATAATGACAAGGCTTCCATTAGTTGGAGTACCAAAATCTCAACAACGAACTACCTTCCATAATGAAAAGGCTACCATTCATTGGAGTACCAAAATCTCAACAACGAGCTACCTTCCATAATGACAAGTCTAACATTCATTGGAGTACCAAAATCTCAACAACAAACTACCTTCCATACTGACAAGGCTACCATCCATTGAAGTAACAAAATCTCAACAATGAACTACATTCCATAATGACAAGGCTACCATCCATTGGATTAAAAAAATCTCAACAACAAACTACCTTCTATAATGACAAGGCTACCATCCATTAGAGTAACAAAATCTGAATCTTCTGTGGGGGCCATCAGATTCACTAGGGGAAGTACGGGTTGCTCAAATAAAGAGACCTGCCACTTGATGCTATGAGAAGGAATTTTACTAAAGACTTCCTAAAGAAATAAAATATGGCTTCCTAGGGAGAGAGATGGAACTCCTGGAGAAATTCTAATAAATTCATGCTGAGGAGATAAAATATTCTTATGCAAAACAAATGCACATTCTCAAACTAAAGCTTAAAGCTTGCAAAAATCCAAATAAGAGTATTGCTGAGGGTACTCACTCCAAACAGAAATAAATCGGAATGAAGCAGTCAATCAAAAATACATCTCCTGAAAAATAAACTCAAGAGGGGGAAACCCATTCCATCTAGACAACGAGCTGAAAAGAAGGCTGAAACAAAATTCTTCCACGAGGGATAGCTCAGTGGGGAAGTTGAAATAATATACACTTTCTGCTTAAGATTGACACTCTATTGGAGAGAGGGTAACACAACTCTGCAAAACAGGGTAATATACCAACAAGTTATATATTAAAAAAAAGCAAATGAGCAATGATTATGAATGATTAGTGAGATGTTCTTTTACTTTGTCTAGGTGAAGTATTTCTTGACTACATCAGCATTCACAGGACATGGGAACTCCTCACCATCCATTGTTTCAAAAATCAACGCACCGCCAAAGAAGGCTTTATTGACAACGTATGGGCCTTCAAATTTGGGAGCCCACTTGCCCATAGAATCAACGCTAAAATACATGATCTTCCTGGGTACGAGGTTGCCTTCTCTGAATTCACGAGGTTTTACCTTCTTATCAAAAGCTTTATCCATTCTCTTTTGGCATAATTAACCATGACACAAAGTCGTCATTCTTTTTCTTCTATTAAATTCAACTGGTCAAACTTGTTCTGGACCCATTCAGCTTCCGACAATTTTGGATTCCATTATTACACGCAAAAAGGGAATCTCAACTTCAATGGGGATCACTGCTTCCATGCCATTTATAAGAGAGAACGGGGTTTCCCCTGTTGAAGTACGTACAAATGTTCCATACCCATGAAGAGCAAAAGGGAGCATTTCATGCCAGTCTTTATAAGTAACAACCATTTTCTGGATGATCTTTTTGATGTTCTTATTGGCCACTTCAACAACCCCATTCATCTTTGGCCTGTAGGGAGATGAATTATGATGGACAATCTTAAAATCCTCACAAAGTTCAGACATCATTTTTTTATTCAGATTTAAGCCATTGTCGGTAATAATCCTGCTTGGCACACCATACCAACATATGAGGTTATTCTTGATAAAACACGCTACTACATGTTTAGTGACATTAGCATATGAAGCTTCCTCCACCCATTTGGTGAAGTAGTCAATCGCCACTAGTATGAAACGATGTCCATTTGACGCCTTTGGTTAAATCATTCTGATCATGTTAATACCCTACATAGATAAAGGCCATGGGGAAGAAATAACATTGAGAAGTTTTGGAGGTATATAGATCTTATCAGCATAAATCTGGCATTTATGGCACTTCTTCGCAAATTTGTAACAGTCAGATTCCATTCTCATCCAATAGTAACCTTCCCTAAGCATCTTTTTCGCCATTGAATAATCATTAGCATGGGTACCAAATGAACCTTTATGAATATCATGCAATAACATGTCTTCTTCGTGTCTATCCACACATCTGAGCAAGACCATGTCATGATTTCTTTTATACAATACATCTTCATTGAGGAAAAAGCTGCCCACCAACCTTCTCAATGTCTTTCTATCCTTATTTGATGCACCAACCGAGTATTCTTGAGTCTGAAGAAAATGATTAATATCAAAATACCAAGGTTTTTCATCTACCACATCCTCTGTTGTAAACAGATGAGCTGGTCTATCCAAAGGTCGTACCGTAATATGACGCACATCGTTCCAAGTATTAACCTGATACATAAAAGCAGAGTTCCCAAAGCGTCCTCCATCTGATTTTGATCTCTTGGAATATGATGGAATTCAACTTTGTTAAAGAAGGGTAATAATCTTCTAGCATAGTCTTTGTAAGGGATCAATCCAGGGTGACGAGTATCTGATTCTCCTTTAATCTGATTAACAACAAAAGCCGAATCACCATACACATCTAGAACCTTGATTCTAAGATCAATGACCTCCTTGCGACCCATAATGCAAGCCTCATATTCTTCCATATTATTGGTACAATCAAATGCCAGCCTTGCAGTAAAAGGAATGTGTGATCCATGTGGAGTGATGATCACTGTACCAATTCCTTTTCTGTAAGCATTAACTGCTCCATCAAATACCATGCCCCAACGAGATTTAGGATTTGGACCTTCACCAGGTAAAAGTTCATCATAATCTTTTGCTTTCAAGAACATCACATCCTCATCAGGAAAATCAAACTTGACAGATTGATAGTCATCTACCGGTTAGTGAGCAAGATAATCTTCCTACACAATGCTTTTTATGGCCTTCTTAGTGTGGTACTCCATATTGTATTCGGACAATAACATTTGCCAGCGGGCAATTCTTTCGGTGAGAGCGGGATTTTCAAAAATATACTTAGTTGGATCCATTTTGGAAATCAACCAAGAAGTATTATTCAACATATATTTTCGCAACCGCTTTGCATCCCAGGCCAGAGCATGACATGTATTCTCCAACATAGAATATCGTGACTCACAATTAGTAAATTTATTACTGAGATAGAATATGGCACATTCTTTCTTTCCTGTTTCATCTTGTTGTCCCAAAATACAACCCATAGAACTATCCAACATTGTCATATACATGATCAATGGTCTTCCTTCAACAGGAGGGAGCAAGATAGGTGGTTCAAGCATATATTCTTTAATACTTTCAAATGCCTTTTGGCAATCATCTGTCCACACACAACCTTGATCTTTCTTTAATAACTTAAAGATCAGTTCACATGTTGCAGTCATATGGGAGATGAATTTGGAAATGTAATTCAGAAGCCCATGGAAGCCTCTAACTTGCTTTTTGGTTCTTGGCGCATGCATTTCTTGAATTGCTTTGACTTTATCTGGGTCAACTTCAATTCCTTTTTAGCTGACAATGAAACCTAAAAATTTCCCTGATCGAACACCGAAGGTGCATTTATTTGTATTTAAGCGGAGACGGTACTTCCTCAAATGCTGGAATAACTTCAACAAATCATACACATGCCCTTCTTCGGTGTGTGATTTAGAAATCATATCATCAACATATACCTCAATTTCCTTGTGCAGCAGATCATGGAATTGGGTTGTCATAGCCCTCTGGTACATTGCACCAGCGTTCTTCAACCCGAAAGGCATCACTCTGTAACTGAATGTTCCCTAGGGTGTGATAAACGTTGTTTTTTCCATGTCCTCAAGAGCCATTCTTATTTGATTATATCCGAAAAATCCATCCATGAATGAGATTACTTTAAATTTTGATGTGCTATCAACCAACATATTGATGTGCGGCAATGGAAAATCATCTTTTGGACTAGATTTATTTAGATCTCTGTAATCTACGCACATGCAGACTTTTCCATCTTTCTTCGGTACAGGCACAATGTTGGCTATCCATTGAGGATACACATATGTCACAAGAAAAGCGACATTTATCTGCTTTAAGACTTCTCCTTTGATTTTTACTGCCATATCAGGGTGAGTTATTCTCAACTTCTGTTTGACAAGTGGGCACTCTATCTTCAAAGGTAAATGATGTTCCACAATATCAGTATCTAGACCCGGCATTTCTTGGTAAGACCAAGCAAAGATGTTCCACATACCCTTTCAACCTGTTCTTCACATCAGGATGCAACAATGCTTCAATCTTGACTTCCTTTGGCTCCTCTTCTGAACCCAAACTGATTGTTTCCAAAGACTCTTTATACGGCTGAATGGAATTTTCCTCATGCTCGAGCAACCATGAAACCTCTTTTGGAATCTCATCATATTCTTCTTCTTCCGTCCCAAACACATGATATTCAAAGTTGGGAGAGGGTGCAGGGTCATTGCATTCAACATGTTTATTAATTAATCTACACATGTGATTTGTGATTGCTCTTAAAAACAGACACATATATCAAGTGATCATGCATATTTATTTTCAATTATCATTTTATTCGAAAGGTTTTTTATTATTACCATTTTCCATGAAAAAGCAGAAAAATAAAAAGACACAATTTTGAGAATCAAAGACAACCTTTATTTATGATTTTAATGATCAAAGCAAACATATAAGCCCATACAATATTAAATTTCATCTTGGGCAGAATGAAAACTTTTTGCAAAGAAAAAAACAAATTACTTTGAGACATGGATGCAAGAGGGAACATCATAAGTGACCCAATTATGGATTCTGACTCCAGGAGTCACATAATTCGGCATTTCCTGATCTTCTTCATCCTCCTTGTTGTACCCCAAAATTTCCCTCCCATTTTACTCAACAAATGTCAAGTAAGATCCCCAAGTTTCTCAAGGAAGCCCAAGAGTTGACTAGACATACTCTCTCCTAAGGCAGTGCACCTCAAAATTAGGGTTTCTATTTTCATCAAGATGGGTGAGCCAAAAAATCCCCAAATGCTTTCCAAGGTCCTAATATGCTCCCAAGATCATCCATATCAAGTTTCATGCCTTGCACAAGAAGTTTGCCCAATCAACTGCTCAGATGCTTGAGAATCGACTGTACTAGGTCAAAAGTTAATTGTGGCCCACATATAGTCAAATCTCAAGATTTTTGGTCAACATCAACATTTTGAAGTGGATTCCATCATTTTATCAAGGGTTGATCATGATTATTCAAGGAATGCTCCAAATTCATCAAAACCCAAAAGTTGCTAAATTAGGGTTTTGCAGGAAAAGTCAACCCAACTTTGACCAGGCATAAATTCTTCATACTTTATCAGAAATTTTCCATCCAAATCTCATTTTGAAGAGGATACAATTACCTACAACTCATTTTCAGCTCACAAGTTAAAAATATGGACTCACGAAAAGATATGAATTTTGACATTATAGGTCCTTTTGGAAAGTCAACAAAAACACCTTTGGGGTCAAAGCTTCATACATGAACATGGAAGATCCAATTGAGATGAAACCAAAAGGGTTAGATAGGGGACATCCATAGATTTCTAAAAAGTCCAATAACATCTCCCTAGGGTCAAAATTGAGAGAGTTGTGTATTGTAAAAGTTGGCAATTTTTGGGAAATTGTTAAAAGTCAACATTGATCAAATTTGCATTTTTTCCAAAGGGGTCCATGTTTTCTTGTTTGAAACATGTTTCTAATAGGACCCACGACCCTTGAGCTTTTCCACCTATTATTTTATTACCTTTATCATTTATTTTGATTTTTTATTCATTTAAATCAAAATAAATCAAATTAAATGGTAAAATAATGAAAACAAATCAAATCTTGAGATTTTTGTGCATATTTTGAGTCCATATACAGCTAACATGCCAGCCAATTCATGCAACGCTCATTAGGGTTGAAAAATATTGGATTGAAGCAAGTTTTGGAAAGATATCATACATGAAGCAAATCAAATCAAATGTCCATTATTTCTCAAGATTCATGCCAATTTTGTTGACCTAATTCAGTCTACTATAAGTGCATAATAATTCTAGATCAAAAACACAAGGATTGGAGGCGTGAAACAGCAAGAAAGAAACTCAAAAATTTGGAAAAAAGTGTGGGATCAAAATCCATCTTAGAGCCATCCTCAAGGAGTTTCAAGGTTAGAAATACGTTCCTGGATATCTCAGGAAGCGTCCAAAATTGCGCCCATCATCAACCACAGTTTGCATAAAGTTTTGATTCTGATTTCCTTGATTTTGGCATCATTAGCATGTTTTAATTATATATTCTTGTTCATCATCTTGTTTGCAAGCTATTGGTACCATTTAATTGCATTTACAGCGCATGAATCGCAATATGCCATAGCTAGGGTTTGCGAGCTCGTTTTGGGGTTTCTTAACCTAGGCAAAATTAGGTTTGATAATGGGTACCATGATGATCAGGGCTTCAAACCCAGTTGAGTCATGGTCCCCAAATGAATTTATATTGCGAGTGCTTAATTACTGAATGATGTAGGTTTATAGCTACGAACAAACGTCTATAGGTAAAAGTCTCTCATCTAATACGATGGAATCCATGAAGAAGACGATGGAGTGGAAGCATGTGACTGGCCCGTTTGAACTTTTGCGCGTTTTTGAGACATGGCATTTTGTTTGAATTATATTTTATTTTTTTCATTATAATTATGAATAACTTGTCCAGCACAGTTGGTAGAGAGACACGCTTGTGAAGGTAAGGACATGGGTTCGATCCCCAGGTCCCAATGATTGCTTTCTATTATTTTTTCTCATGTGATCAGGTGCTTCACTACCTCACACGCCTATCATGTTCCATCAACATCCATCCACTGGATACCCAGCTGGTCAGATCTCACGCTTCTCCCTTGAAGGCCCATGGTACACACGCAAGTCAATGCTACACCAGATCCAAAGGTTGACTGGGCTTGGAAGCTTAATGGGCTGGGAAATTCAGATTCCCACCCTCCAGAATTGCTAACAGCAGGCCCACTTGGTTATTTTTACTATTTTTTCTTTTATTTCTTTTCTTTTTTTATTAATATAAAAATTATTTTATTAAATTAACCAATCAAAAATCACAAAAAAGATTTATTTTCTTAATAAATATTTTTTAAAATTGATTAGTTTATTTAATTTAGGGTAACTTTAACTTATTTTTACAATTAAAATCAATTAGAAAATTAGGTTTAAATTCTTGATTTAATTATTTTCTTTTTTTTCAAACAAAAACACAAAAATAGGTTAACTTAATTATTTTTCTTAATTAAAGTTAATTAGTAATTAGGTTCTTTTTTTTAATTCAATTATTCCTTATTTTCTTAAATAACAAAAAATGACAAAAATGATTTTTCTTTAGTCAATTGCAATTAGGTGTAGTCAAGGGTTTAAACCCTAATTTCTCTCGCATTTAATTTACCGCACGTTTTTTATTTTATTTCTTATTATTATTGTAACTGTTTCAAGGTTGTAAAAGTTTTAATTAGGGTTTAAATTCCATACTTTTAATTCCCATCAAGGCAATTATGTAACTGTCAAAGCCGTGTAATAGCTAGGTTTATTTCCGCTTTTACTTTCATCAAATTATTAACTGTTAGATGTATTAATAGGATTATATGACAAGAATGCATGAAAAATTAAAATAGTTAGAAAACCCTAATATGCAAAGATTAAATAACAGAAACAAATCACTCGCAGATGTTCACTCCTAGGGTTTACCTCACTTCGGTTGCCTTCGGTAAACAATCATTAAGCATAGGAGATTTTAGTGGTTGCCCTCAAGTCTAAAGAGATCAAATTGTCCCATTCACATGTTGCCTCGGAAATGTTGCCTCGAAAATGTTGCCTCGAAAAGATCTTAAGACTATAGGGTTACTACTAAGATTTTCTAACTATTGCTTTAGTGATTGTATTTGTCCCTTTCGAATGTCCCTTACAACTCCAACGACGGTGCTACCTACTCCTTAATAGTGGGATAATGCTGTCTAAAGGAAATATAATGAACAATCTTTTTTTGAGTAGGTAGAATCTTAAGTACTTGCTCAATAAAAACTTTTCACACAAACTCCTTTCAAAACAGTTTTCAAAAAAACAACTTCGTCACATCCTTGAGGACTGACACAAGGGTTACCACGAAGTAAAACATTTTCAAGAAAGCACACACACAAGAAATTTTAAAAAGATGAGCAAGTACCTAAGAGCCCATGGAAATCCCTGGATAGAAAGGGTGCTAACACCTTCCCTTTCAATAATCTACCCCCCGTACTCAGAAATATCTCGAAAAAGGTTTTTTCTGTTCTTTTCCTTTTCCCGATTGGATAAAATAAAAGTCGGTGACGACTCTTGCTTACCGCGACATTTTGCGAACAAAAAACGCAAACCAGTATTAACAGTCGGTTCTGCCACCGTATCACACTCCTCAATAGCATTAACTCCAGAAACAGTTAGATGGAGATAGCCTCCGCTGTGGAAAAAATCATGATAGCTGCTCATAATAGACTTTGACTTCAAACTTCCGCCTTTGCCATTCTTGGAAGAGAATCCTAAACCAGCCCTGTTCTTGTTCACTAGAGGATCAATGACATATCCCTATACTTTACTTGGACCATTACGCACAACCTGCTGAGCATCCTTAAATGAAGTCATAGAGTTCTTATTCCCTCTTACATTATCAACAGACAGAGCCTGTAACTGCGTCCCTATAGCAGCTTCATCTGCTTCTACAATGCTGAAAGATGATAGATGAGATATCAGCAATGCTTGCTCTCCATTTATAATGACCACTTTGCCTTCACGTATGAATTTTAACTTTTGGTGTAAAGTGGAGGTGACGGCCCCTGCTTCATGTATCCATGGTCTTCCCAATAGACAACTATATGCGGGTACAATATCCATAACATGGAAAGTGATCTGGAACAGATGCGGGCCTATGTGAATAGGCAGATCAACCTCCCAAATAACCGACTTCCTTGTCCCATCGAAAGCTTTGACAATAATACCACTTGGGTGCACAGAAGCCCCTTGATATTTCAACTTCATCAGCGTACTTCTTGGTATCACATTCAAGGCAGATCCATTATCAATTAGCACATTTGATAATGAATAGCTTTTACAGTTCATGGATATGTGGAGAGCCAAATTGTGATTCCTCCCCTCGTCAGGAAATTTATCATCGCAAAAGCTTAAGTTATTACATGATGTAATATTACCTACCACACTGCTGAATTGATCTAATGGCATGTCATACTCCACGAATGCCTGGTCCAACACCCCCATTAAATATTCTCTATGGGCAGCAGAATTCATCAATAATGCTAAGATAGATATCTTTGAAGGAGTCTGCAATAACTGATCCACAATTCGGTAATCACTCATTTTGATTATATTCAAAATATCACCTATGTCCTTCTCCAGGGTAGTACCACTGGATTCCCCTGCATCCTTCTTATCATTAACACTTTCCACAGCCTTCTTACCAGCATTATCATTTCCTCGAAAAACTAGTGCAAATACACGACCGCTTCAGGTTACTCTACTAGTCTCAACAATATTTCAAACACTAGACAAAGGCTGGATGGGAACTTCCACACGATCCTCTATAATTGTAGCATTATACTTGTACGATACATCTTTGTCTGATTTGTAAGGAACGGGCCCTGGAAATAAAATCACCAAAAGGGAAACAACTAGCTTGCTACAGTATTCAATTTCAACAGGGGAAAAATCACTGAAACATGACACAATCACATTCACACCTTCTTCAGAAAACTTTTACATATAAGAATCATTGCCAGAGAACATACCCTCATATGAGGAAAAGAATTCATCTGCAAAAGCATATTCGTCATTTGATTCTTCCTTATCCAAACAACCTTAATCTCATTAACCTCGTGGTAATAATCTCTTTGGCTTGAAACCTTGATAGTTCCATTATCCAACAACAACTAAATACCTTTTCTCACAATTGAACATCCTCGGGAATCCCTGCAACAAACCCAACAAGACCCATAGTGGTTCTTTACCTGAGCAGCCATGTGGCAGAAAGTAGCATGCAATTGTACAAGATCATCATTCATATGTTCCATATCAAAGATCCTGAATTCACCAGGACATCCAAAAACCATGTTCACTTCCTCCTCATACTCTACCCTAGGCCTGATTATATGGATGAGGCCTTCATCTATCATCTCCTACAAATCAACCTTTATCTTATTGCAACCTTGTATATTAGTACTAGAGATACCACAACCAGTATGGTCATGAGTATAGTAACTAAACTCGCAAAGGTCTGCATACATCTTTACCAAGTCTCTTCCAACCAAGTAAATATCATAAATGCGGAAATTCCCTAGACAACCAGCAACCATGTTAACAGCATTCGCTCCTCCATGTTTTGGGAGAGGATTAGCTTTTACATTAGGATTGGCATCTTTGAATGACAAAAGGCCAGATCTAACCATTTTCTGTACCTCAAACTTCAAAGGATAATTTTATTCTCATTATTCCCTGGTGCACCCTGATGGAAAGTGCACGTCTGATCTACCTTGTAGTATCAAGGTAAAGGGGATGGTATAGCAGGAGGTGACGTAGTCTGGACCAACTTTTTCTGGATCAATGATGGGAGTATCTATGCATAACTCATAGGGATAGATTCAAAAGGCTCCCTCCTCTGATTCTATCCTTGATTTCCCTGAGGGGCTAGTCTTTAATAAGAAATTATAGTTTGATCCGTATTTACAATTGGAGTTATCGAGGAAACCTGTTGATGGCGCTGATGATTTAATCTAGAGGGATTAACCATTCCCTCTTGAATAACATCATTTGTTTCCCCCTCTTTCTTCTTAACAAATCCATATGATGGCTTCTTAACATTGTTGGAACTTTCACTTTTTGTTAGACGACCTTCTTTACAGCCTCTTCCAAACCGACGCCCATTCCCACCATTTCAGTAAAACCACTGGGTGCACTCGCCACCATTCTCTCATAATAGAATGCACCTAGTGTCGTCAGAAAAATCTTTGTTATCTCTTTTTCTTCCATTGGAGGAATCACTTGGGCGACTACCTCACGCCATTTCTATGCATATTCTTTAAATTATTCCATGTTCATCTGAACCATGGCCCTGATTTAATCACGGTTAGGCGCCATGTCCACATTGTATTTGTATTGTCTGATAAAATCTTCACCCAAATCATTAAAAGAATGAATACTGGCACTGTCCAGGCTCATGTACCATTTCAACACTGCACCGGTTAAACTGTCTTGAAATAAATGAATCAACAGGCATTTATCATCTATATGAGAAGACATTATCCTTACATACTTCACCAAATGAGCACGAGGGCAAGTGTTGCCCTTGTACTTTTCAAACTCTGGTACTTTGAACTTTGCAATTATTTTCATATTTGGAACCAAGCATATATCATTCACATTTTCCCAAATAGTTCTTTTCTTCTGAAGGCCTTCAACTCTTTCTACATCTTATCAAACTGATCTTGAAAATCTTCCACTCGATCATAGATACCAAATCTTTCACTTGGTAGAGGAATAAGGCGACACACTTCATGATTAGCAAATGGGGCCATATTCACTGAGGGAGGTGCAACATAGTGAACCTCGTTTCTAGCAGCATGGGTAACATGCACCACGGGAGGTGTGGGAGAAGCATCAGTCTGAGTAAGCGGAGCAATATGAGGATCTTGATTAGAATATTCTGGCATAAAGTTATGTCATTCCCCAAAGATATCCTGGAGGCATACGATTCTGAACAACAGCTGGAGTAGCAGAAACAGGAAAGGTCAGAGCTTCAGTAGTAACCATTGTTTGTTGAGGCTTAACAATTGGTGGTTGATTCTGAATAACCACCAAAGATTCCATCAGAGCAGTGAGACTGGCCCTACCGGCCTTCAGAGAAGAAACTTCCTCGTGCAGTTTACGATTCTCTTGTTCTAGGTTATCCATCTTCTTTCTGAAATTATCTTGAGTATTGTATCGGTGAGATAACCTGCTGAACAAAGTAAAAAAGCTCAGTAAGAGACTTAGATATGCAAAAAAAATTAAATAAGTGTGTTCAATATGATGCATGATGTGTGTAGTACCCCAATTTCCCCCCCCCCCCCCTAAGATCCCTTCATCAAATCATATTAATTCAATCACAACAAGATCACGTTAGGGTTCGGTTCTTCTCCCTATCTTTGACTTTTGCTTTAGGAGGAATCACCAAGCACCTTTAATTTTATTTTATGATCATATATGTTTTGTATTGATTATCCTTTAACTAATAAATACAATTATTGTTTGCCCCAGTTGTTTATGTTGTAGGTGAAAGCACAATACATTCCATCAAGGTTGATCTACGGATTCATGAGTTCAATTCCGTGCCTTCCTCAACAAAGCTTCATTAAGATTCAAGCCTCATCATTAAATATTTTTTGAAGTAATATCATGAAAAAGTATTTTATGATTCATCGTGCCTCAAGATTGTCAAAATTAGTTCAAAAGTACAAGGGTTGATTGAAGAAGTTTGACTCAAATGGACAACTCTTTGTTTCCATTGATCACAAGTGCATATCTCCCTCAATTCTCAAGATATGGAAGTGGTGTTGGTTGCTTCGAAGTTTCATTATCATCCTCAACAACTTCTATTAACATGACAAAGTTATTGGTGCAAGAAGGTTGATCAAAATTACAATGATTTCCCAAAGCATTTTTCTTGCTCTAGGAGTTAGGGTTTTAAACTTCAAAAGGGTATATATTGCTCATCTTTTGGTATTTTTTAGTGATTACAAATACATCCTTCTCTTCATAGGGTTACTAACAAATCACTTGAAAAGTTACAAGGAAATTTTGTGTGTAAGAAACTTGATGGTGAAGAAAGATTACAAGTCCTCCGGATGAACCCTCAAATTCCTTTGTGTGACTTTAAATGATCATAACTTGATCAATTTTTATCACCTTGAGCCCATCCTTTTTCCATAATGATCTTTAAAATTTGAACTTTAACCCTTATTTTTTGTGCAAAGTATGAAAATGGATGGAAGATGCCCTAAGGATGCAAAATATTATAGGTCATTTTATGAAATTTTGCCAACTTCAACAAGTCATAACTCTCTCAATTTTTATAGATTTTGAATTTTTCAAGTTTCAAAATGTCATTCAAGAGATATACTTCATGCCATCTTTTTTTGTCAAGAGAAAATTTAATGTGGAAGGCCATGTTTGGATGCAAGACATTATAAGTCATTTTTGAAGAAAAAAACATAGAAATTTTCTAAGTATGGAAAGTCAACTTCTCTTTCCCAACTTTGACTCATTGCAACTTTCAGCTCAAGCAACCATTTTATCCCATTATTTTCCCATTGCAATGCTTGTAACCTCATCTTTCTAAAGCTTTAAGAATCATGCCCTAAGACCCCCTGAGTTGAGAATGCCATTGATTTGAATTTGGTAAATTGAAATTGAAGTTTCATCACAAGTCAGATTTTGAAATATTTATTTTGGCTTTTAAATCACAAATTTTCCACGCCTTTTTGCTTCTAATCATGTTTAGAAACTTTCCAAAGGAGTTTAGCATCATGAAACAAATGATTTAGCTGAGTTTTGATGCTAAACAAGTCAAGTTTTATTCATGCTGCAGACCCACACGATTTCCCTCTAAACTTCATCACCTCACACGCTTAAGGATCCCATTCATTCCCCTATAAATAGAGGATCATACCTCATTCATTTCTTCAATATTTGAAAGCCAAATACACCCTGTCAAAATCTCACACGAACTTCCATTTTTTGAAATCAATTTATGAGATTTAAGCCTTTTCTTCCAAAATTATTTGCACATTCATCATCCTTCAGCATCATACAAACTCTCCAACAGCTAAACCAAGAAGATCGAGCCATAGTTCAAGTTATAGAAGTCCAGTTTCAGAGCTTTCTTCTTGAACTTCGAACAGGTAGAATTCTCCATCATTTGGATCCAAATAAAGAACTAACCTACCCTATTCTTTCTCCTGATTCTTATGCTTCTTACAATTTTTAAATCCATTGAGAATTGAGAGAGAAATCTCAACTGAAAGATGCTCGCTATTTTTTTGAGTTTTTCATCCATATCTCCTTGCACACTTTATATATATTTGGCGTGATGGTTGTGTTAGGATCGTCTTGAAGAGACGAATCCAATGATACTAGTCTGGGATTCTAATTTTTCCATTTGTAGAAACTCGTGAAATCTCCATTGTAGGGCGTCTGGAGATTGAAGATGATGACATGTCTCATCTCAACCAATGATAGCGTGCCAATTGTTTTATTTTTATTGGTTGCCTTTTTCCTGATCCAATGCATTTTCAAATAAGGTCCGTATCAAGTACAACGCGGCTGGTCCACTTGATCAGCTTACTAATGCTTTTTGACTATTATCTGATGGTCCACATCTTTTTTGTTTTATTTTTATTTTCTGATTTTATATTTTAATTGTTTTAAATTTCAAAAATTCATAACTCTTTTATTTTTTTATCCCAAAATTATGAAAAAAATATACAAAAATACTTTGAATTATTTCTGACTTTATGAGTATTTTTTCATATTTTTATTTTGATGTTTGGTATTTTTCATAATTTTCACCATATTTTCCGTATTTTAATTATTTTAAAAATACTTTCTGACATTTTTAAATTTTGAAAATATTCATAAATATCATTTTTCTTATTTCTGACTTTCTGGAAATTTAATGTAATTTTATCTTGATGTTTACTATTTTTGATCTATTTTACATTTATTTGGGTAATTTTATTTAGTTTAAAAATAGTTTCTGACTTTTAAAAATTATCAAAAATTTTCTTGTTTCTGACTTTTCTATGGCCTTACTTAATTTTTCTTGATTAATTTGAATATAGTTGCTATTTTTCTCTCTTATTTTTTTCCAATCATTTTTAAAAACCTTTTTTTCATTTTTATTTTAAATACAATTTTATTTTTATATATTCTGGATGATCTTTGATTGAAATTTTGATCATGAACTTTATTAACATCATTGGATCATTGGTGTTGTGTCTACTCCATAAAAATGGATGAATGATTTTAATAATTGTTTGATTAAATTTTTTGGTTCAAATGTCGTTTTTTCATTTCCCCTTCCCTTTTCATTTTACCCCATTCTTATTGTATTACATTTTATGGGATCATGATCTCTATATCATTTATCCAAACATGAAGTACATGGGTTGTTATTGACCGACCTCAAAATAGGTGTGACTTCTATATAAGTCCACTTACGATTGCTTAACATAACGCTAAATTTTGTCCCAATTTGAGATAATGATCATTCGTGTCCCAAACCTATGTTTGCAAGCCCAAGTATGTTAATTTGAACCCTATGATTCAATAACCTTGAGACCCATTGTTAGAAGGCTTTGGTTCTACCAATCCTCTAATGGAACTTCATCAATTTTGGTCAAAGTGGATCACTTAAACATCATTGATCATTAAGTGTTACTTTGAGATTCTTAAATGGATGATATACTTGAAAAAAAGAAAATGCAACTTGTTGTTGAGAGGTGTTGTACCCCAAAATTTTCCCTCCCTTATTTCTCAGAACATTTCAAGAATGATACTCAAGTTGCTCAGGGTAGTCCAAGGGTTGGCCAGACAAGCTCTCTACTAAGGCAGTCTACCTAAAATTAGGGTTTCATGTTGCATAAAGATACTTGAGTCTAAGGGATTACAAATTCTCACCAATGTCCCAATATGTTTTCAAGAACATCCATGTCAAGTTTCAAGCCCTACAGAGGAAGTTTGCTCAGTCAATTGCTCAAAGGCCCAAAAATCGACTGTGCTAGGGCAAAAGTCAACTGTGGCCCACATACAGTCAAACTTCAAGATTTTCGGTCAACATCCTCATTTTGAAGTATATTTCATCATTTGATCAAGGTTTGATCATGATTCATCAAGGAATGCTCATAATTCATCAAGAACCAAAAGTTGCTAAATTAGGGTTTTGTAGAAAAAGTCAACTAAACTTTGACCAAGCATAAATTTCTCATACTTTATGAGAAATGACCCATCCAAAGCCCATTTTGAAGAGGATGCAATTCCCTACAATTCATCATCATCTCCCAAGTTTAAAATATGCACTCACACGGAGTTATGAATTTGGCATTATGGGTCATTTTGAAAAGTCAACAAAAACACCTTTTTTTCAAAGCTTCATACATGAGAATGGAATATCAAATTGATATGAGACCAAAAGGGTTGATTGTAGGACATCTCAAGCTTTCTAAAAAGTCCAAGAACACCTCCAAAGAGTCAAAATTGAGGAAGTTATGCATTGGCGAAGTTGACCTTTTTTGCAAAATTGCCAAAAGTCAACTATGCCTAAAACTTAAAATTTTGCCAAATGGGCCCAATCTTTTTCACTTGTTTTGAGTTGGCAACATATTCCACGAGCTCTAGCCTTTTCCACTTGTCAATATCTTATTTTTAATATTTGTTTTGATTTTTATTTGAATTAAGTCAATTTTAATCAAAACAAATCATATAAAATCCAAAATATTGAAAACAAAAGATTTTGTGCTTGTTTCAGGTTTTAAATTACAGCTAGCATCAAATCAAAATCGTGCAAGGCATTGGGGTGGACAAAAAGATTGATTTTAGGCCAATTTTGGAATGATATTCAAGAGAATAAAATCATAATCAAATTCAACAATGGAAGAAGATTCAGTACATTCTATCAACCCTAATACATTCCTTGATACATATAGAAGCGAGGCAGACCTAAAACTGGTAGAAAAAGAGGCGTATGAACCAGAGTAAAACTTGAAAAAATACCAAGAAAGTGTAAATATGAATTCCTATTTCCAGGCATCAAGGCCTTATAGCTATCCCAATCAATTCTTGGGAGTGTAGGCAAGCCAAAGCAATCAAGAACAAAGCCTTTCCAGTACCCAAAAGCGCTGTAAGTCCATCACAATATCCATGAATTTTTGAATTCGGTTAGCACGATTTAGGCATTGTTAGCATGAATTAACCGTATATTGTTGATCCATAGAACATTTGCAAGCTTTCTGCATCATTTAATTTCATTTATATTCCCTGTACAAGATTTCACCATGGCTAGGTTTTCTTGCTTCGATTTGGGAACTCTTTGTGCAGGAAAAATTAGGCCATAAAAAGGCCACCAACGTGTTCAGCAAGACTAGACAAAACTATCCATGGCCTTCATTGTTATTTAACATGCTTGTGTTGAGTTTTGAGAATGTACAGGCCTGTAGTGACGGACAAACGTCTGTAGGTAAAAGTGTTTCACTTTTACCAACAGTTCAAGGAGGGAGACGAAGACGTGGCATCACCTCACTCGTCCGTTTGAATTTTTGCGAAAATATTTATTATTTTGTTTGTTTTATATATAATAATTGATGTTTATTGTGTATACAACAAAAGTAGCTGGCGCAGATGGTAGTGGGTTACGTGCAAAACTCTTCATGGACCTGGGTTCGAATCCTAGGCCCCCCACTTTCTTCATGTATTTTTCTTTCAGGTAATCACATGCGCGCATAAATCCAAGGCCTATCATACTCCCTCAAGATCTGGTCTGCCAAGTGGCCAGATGGCTAAATCCAAGGGCCGTCAAGGGGAGAGCACCATGGAGTCTAGTCAAGACAATGCGCTGGATCTAAAAAAGTCAAATGTGGACACCCTTGGGCTTGGGCCAGATTGTTTCTCACACCCTCCAATTACTTTTCAGGCCCATTCTTTCTTATCTTTTTTTTTTTCTATATTTTATTTTATTTCATTTAATTTAATTATTTTATTTACTAACCAAATAATTATTTTCTTTTTATCAAAAAAATCAAAAAAATATTACTTTTTATAAATTAGGTCTAGATTTTATTTTTATTAAAAAATTAATTAATTTAATTAGGTTTGTTAATTTAGATAACTTTAATTTCTTTTTTGTACATAATTAAAATTAATTAGAACAAATAGGTTTTTATTTCTAATTTAATTATATTTTCTTTTTCCTAAAAAATAATAAAAACACAAAAATAGGTCATGTAATTATTTTTATTATTTTTAATTTAATCACTAATTAATTTGTACATTTATTTTAAAACCTAAGTTCTTTTTCTTAAAAAATATTAAAAACAACAAAAACATTTTTCTTTTGATTAGGTTAGAAGGGTCAAAACCCTAAATTTCTTCCCGATCTCAATTTTTCTCGCGCGCTTTATTTTTATCATCTATCATATTGATGTAACTGCCTACAATTTGTAATAGTTTAATTAGGACGTTTATTTCCTTTTACCGCTTTTTTTCCAAAGGGTTTGTTTTTGGCTATGTAAATACCCGAAGCCTTGTAATAGCTTAGTTTAATTTCCGCACTTTAAATTCTGCAAAATATTTAACTGTTAGATGTATGATATTAGGATGCATGACAAGAATGTATGATAAACTTTAAAACAATTAAATAACCCTAAAATGTGCAAAGATAATAAATCTGAAATTGAATCACTCGCACGTGCGCACTCTTAGGGTACACTCCCACTTGGTTGCCTTCGGTAAACGGTCATTGAGTATAGGATGCTTTAGTGGTCGTCCTTTTATCCCAAAGATCAAAGTTTCCTCGGAAAGGTTGCCCCGAATATTGTTGCCTCGGATAAATGATCTAAGACATTAGGGTTACTACTAAGACGTCCTAACATTGCTTTAGTTATCGTGCGTCCCTTTCAAATTGACCCTCAAAACTCCAACGATGATGCTACCTACTCATTAATAGTGGGATAGCATTGTCTAAAGGAAACAAACATAGAACGATTCTTTTTTCGAGTAGGTAGATTAGTTCTTACGTACTTGCTCAATCCAAACAAAACTTTTTTCACACATACACTCCTTTACAAACAAAGTTTTCAAAAACACTTCATTACACTCTTGAAGACAGGAGCAAGAGTTAAATCGAAGTCGAAACAAAAACTTTTCAAAGCACACAAACACGAAGAAATTTTTTTTGAAAATGATTAGCAAGTACCTAAGAGCCCGTAGATAACTACTAATAGAAAGGGTGCTAATACCTTCCCTTTCTATAATCTACCCCCCGTACTCAGAAATATCTCCAAAAAGGAATTTTTCTGTGCTTTTTTCCTTTCCTTGTTGGATAAAATAAAAGTCGGTGGCGACTATTGCTTACTGCGACATTTTACGAACACAAACGCAAAATGAAAACCAGCAATTCCTTAAAAAAGGAAACCACGTCCCGGTTCTGGCCACCGTATCACAAGAGGCTTTGGTTCTACCAATCCTCTAATGAGTTTCAAATACAAGTTTCTAGATGGTCATCCAACTAACCACTAATTCCTAACAATTGACTTTATTTTATGCTTTTACTTTATGTACCATTTACTTTAGTATTTACATATCGTGTCATTTTCATCTTTTCTCACTCGAGCCTTTATCTTTTATGTAATTTTTATTTTTCTCACTTGAGCTTTCCATTTTCTTTTGAAGATACCTAATAATCAACTTGAACCCTAAAAACTTTAATGTTACTTGGACTATTTGGTTACTGTCCTTGGCATTTTGGAGTTATGGACTTCTTGGACTTAGGAGTAGAAACCTTGACTTATTTTGGAGACCTTGTGACCTTAATTGTTATTTTGTCTGGAGTTCTTGGGGATTGCCCCAAGACATTGGGTTGTTTTTTTTTGTGTGCAGGTTATTGTGGTTACATGCTTTGTCTGTAATTTGGAATTCATCTTTGTATAGTTGTTACTCCGCCCAATTTTTTTATGAAGACTTAATGCAAATTGAAGCTTGGTATTTTTAAGAGGTTTGTTAATTGTTTGCTTGGTTTCAAATCCAAACGGTGGAATTCTACATTGACTCATTATGTCAAGTGTTGGCTTCTTGTTGGTTAGATGGTCCTTTTCCCTAGCTTTTACCTTTATGCTTTAGGATAGCCCCTTCATCTCCTCCCATCTTCTTTAATTTCCAAAATCTTTTCTCCCCTTTTGAATACTCTTCTTGTTTTAAAATTTGAACCACTTTCATAATAAACTTGGACTTAGGTCCATTCATTTTTAAAACCATTTCTTAATCAAATCTAAATCAACTTAACAATTCTTAACATATTTTTGTGAGAAGACTAATAGTCAATCAATCTCATTCAAACTATTTTTCCATTTTGGCTTTTATCTTTAAAACATTTTTCTCAAAATATTAGACTCTTATCAACCCTTGTAGTGATGCAAACAACTATACTTCTACAATATGTAGTGAAGAGATATATTTTCCACTTGGGTATTGAGTGAGGTTTTGTTGATTTTAAAATCCAAGCCATATCCTCCACTTTGAGATGATGCAAAATCTCCTTTCTCAGGATTGTGGGTAGTAAGTATGTTTTCCATACGGATAATGACAGTGATGTCTTATCTCATAAAATTAACCAACACACATATGTTTTAAATTTTTTTAAAGAGGAACTACGTGTACCCTGATCCCCTATTGCATGAAAGGTGGTACGTAGGCACTAAAGGTTCGCAACCCCGACGGGTGTAAAAATCATAAAAATACTTCTTTTCTCATTCCCACAATCTATTTCTTATATACAACATTTTATAGCCAAAATATACAGATTTTTCAAAGAGGTTCCTGCAGAGTACCATAGATGTTTAGGGTTCTAATACCTTCCCTTTGCATAACCAACCCCTTACCTAGAATATCTCCCCCCTATTTTGGGTATTCGCTCTTTTCCCATTCCTTTGGAAACAATAAAGTGCGGTAGCGATTTTTATTTTGATCTGTATAAGTCTGGCCAATCCAATGGCTTAGTCTTAACATTTCTACCGCTACAGAAAAATGACGCCTTCACTGGGGAAAGATTGACCTCTTGCTGGTCCATCCCTATGTGCTATTATGTGTTATATCTTATATGTTGTATATATGTTTGTCAGTATCTTCATGGTTTTAAGGGTGCTTGGTGATATCTAATAAGTCCTATACCCGGACTTGGGAAAACTTAAGATAGGACGAGAGATATAGTCATGTTAACTTTGAGGGAGTAATCCCAAAAAAGGAGGCATGAGATCCCTCACTCAGTGGAGGCCCCTTTGACTGTAGGGTCGTTTACCGAGTAATTGGGAAGACATACTGCTTCCGACCTGGGAGCCTGCTGAAACAGAGGTGTAGTGCGGAAGCTATGACAAAGTAATCTAGAAGTAGTTGTCACGCGATACTATGCTCGGATGAGTTTTTCTTGAGAATATTACTAATTACTGAGTTAATCAGGAAGTTGGTAATATCCGAAGGAAGGATGTAGACTCTGTGAATCTCTAGAACCTTGTTCGGCAGGTGATAACTTTTAGACCATACCTTATGGGTAGTACCTTCGACTTCATGCTCATGACGTTGAACCTATGAACCATGTGTTTGTGATCTTGTGTGTGGTTGTTGCATCATGCATTCATGCACCCATGAACATCTCTTAAAAACATTTTATTTCAAGGGACTTAAATGTTGACTATTTGTGAATATCTCAGGTACTTTTTGACTATGGATTCAGGAAAGAGAAAGACCAGAAAGTACAGTTTCAAAGATTCTAAGATAGATGAGTTGATAAGACTGATTCTTGAGATTGAGTGCTCTGTAGATTTTTGGAGGAAGTATGGGTCCATCATTGCTCTCATGAAGCTTAGGATGAAGGAGGGTATTCTCTCGACTTTAGTCCAGTTCTATGATCCGATGTATCTATGCTTTACTTTTCTTGACTATCAGTTAATGCCTACACTAGAGGAGTATTCTTATCTGCCGAATTTACCTATTATCGATTGTGTTCCTTTTACTGGTTTGAAGGGGGAGCCAAAACCACATGAGATTGCTGCTTTGATCCATCTGGGGAAGTCTGAGGTTGAAGCCCACATGACTACTAAAGGAGGGATTAGAGGCTTACCAGCTTAGTTATTATTGGAGAAAGCTCGCTACTTTTCTATGATGAAGAGTACGGGTGCTTTTGAGGCCATCTTTGCTCTATTTGCTTACGAGTTGTTCTTATTTCCTAATGTAGAAAAATTGTTGATATCAATGCCATCAGGATCTTTATGATTGGAAACTCAGTTCCTACATTTTTGGGTGATGCTTATTACTCTATTCATCTTAGGGATTCTTATCATGGAGGGATGATCATCTGCTGCACGCCTCTGTTGTATCAGTGGTTTACTCCTCATATGCCTCAGTATGATGCTTTTTGGGATGTCAGGAAGGAACCTCGATGGGCTCCTAAGGTCATGGCACTTACTCATTCAGATATTGTTTGGTATCATCAGCCTTATCGTGATGTAATCGACAGTTGTGGTAGTTTCGTCAATGTATCTCTTATTGGTACAAAAGGAGGAATAAACTACAACCTTGTTCTTGCACGACGACAGCTTAGATATCCGATGAAGGATAAGCCAAATAGTATTCATTTGAGTAGTTTCTTCCTGAAAGAGGGAGAAGACCATAAGGAAGCTAGGGAGCAAATTGCGAAGGCCTGACATCACATTCACATGAAGAGTAGGAAGGACTTGGGACCTATGGGGGATGTTTCTTTGGAACCTTATCTACAGTGGGTACAAGCAAGAGCTATTCAGTTGAAGATTCCATATTCTCGAGAAGCACCTATGCTTGATATCTTTATGAAGACCACTCCTCCCCTATTGGATGATGTGGAAGAGCTCCAGCTTGCTTTAGTCAGGATGCAGCAGGAAAAAGAAGCTTGGAAGAATAAGTGCCAGAGTCTAGAGGCTTTTTACCGAGCAGACCTGAAAGAGAAAGACGACTTGATTGAGATTCTTTAGAGTAAGGTTGTTGAGACGATGCAGAGGAAAGGGGATTTATTTTCTCCTAAGCCTCAATCAGGCCCTAGTTGCTCACGTCCTGATTCAGATGATTGTAAGGAGGTCGCCACCTGATTCAGTTGAAGGCTCAAATCGCTAGACTTACAAGGAAGCGTCAGCATGTAGAGTGACCTCCATCAGTTATGCTTCTTATGGTTTTAGACTTTATTTTCATCTTGTACTTGGGATTATTGAAACTTGTAATCCATTTTGAAGTTATTATAATAAAAAATTTTAGTATTTTAATTGTGTTATTACTTTGATATCTGCAAATTATTTATAAATCTTTAAGTCCCTTGAAATAATAATAAAATAAATCATGTACATTGCACATCATGCATCATATTGTACATACTTCTTGCATTTTTTGTGCATATCCAGGTGTCTTACTGAGCTTCTTTACTTCGAACAACAAGTTTTCTCACTAGTACAATACCCGAGCTAATTTCAGAAAGAAGATGGATAACCTAAAACAACAGAATCGCGAATTGCGCGAGGAAGTTTCTGCTCTGAAGGCCGGTCTGTCCAATCTCACTGCTCTGATGGAATCTTTGGTGGCTTCTCAAAATCATCCACCAATTGTTCAGCCTCAACAGACAATGGTTACTACTGAAGCTCCGTCTGTTCTTGTTTCTGCTACTCCAGCTATTGTTCAAAATCATATGCCTCCGGGATATCCTTGGGGAATGCCAGAGAACTTCATGCTAGAGGATTTTAATCAGGATCCTCAGATTTCTCCGCTAACTCAGGCCGCTGCTACTACCGCATCTTTTGTGGTGCATGTTACCCCTGCTTCTAGAAACGAAGTCCACTATGCTACACCTCCCTCGATGAATTTGGTCTCGTTTGCTAATGATGAAGTGTATCGCCCTATTCCTCCACCAAGTGAAAGCTTGGGTTTCTATGATAGAATGAATGATTTTCAAGACTAGTTTGCCAAATGCAGAAAGAGTTGAAGGCCTTCATGGGAAAAGAGCTATTTGAGCAGAATGTGAATGATATGTGCTTGGTTCCAAATATGAAAATACCTGCAACGTTCAAAGTTCTGGAGTTCGAAAAGTACAAGGGTAACACTTGTCCTCGTGCTCACTTGGTGATGTATGTAAGGAGAATGTCTACCTATACAGATGATCAGCGCCTGTTGATTCATTTCTTTCAATATAATTTAATCAGTGCAACGTTGAAATGGTATATGAGCCTGGACAGTGCCAGTATTTATTCTTATAATGACTTAGGTGAAGCATTTATCAGACAGTACAAATACAACATGGACATGGCACCCGACCATGATCAACTCAGGTCCATGGTCTAGAAGGACAAGTGTAAGTGTTTGCTTGTTGGCATTAATTTTTGGTAAAACCAGATTTGCGAATGTCATGACTGATGTCATAACATTCTGGGATAAAGACAAATTCTGCAGAAGGAATGTTCTACAGGAACAACTCAGTATGAGTGAATATCACGATGATTAAGATATGATCATATGTACTGAATTCTACCAAAATCAGTGAGCAGGATACATGATGTCATAACCAATGTTAAGACATCCTGTACTGATCAAGTTGTTGTGCAGATTTATTGTTCCTGAGAATTTTCAGGAATCTGGTGTGCTATTCTGAGTTGAAGTATATTGACTAGATCAGATGCTCACGTGGATATTAGGTTAACCTTGCTTAACCCTAATATGTTATGATGAAAGCCCAAGACCAAGTCTTTAGGTTAACTTTGGTTAACCCTAGCTATTTTTATGGAAGCCCAAAATGAAGAATAGACTGCATATATATTTCTCACGAATCCTAATGGTGTAGAGCGCTTTTCAGAGAAGATCAATAAGGCATTTTGTAGTTGTGATAGTTTTAGTAATTACTGTGAGCCAAGCAATTATCACTTGATAAGTGACTTGGAGTAGGATTTGGTTGTAAGGGTTGTTTATCACTCAAAGCTTTGAAGCACGAGTGTTGTGTCTCTTGATTAAAGCTTTGAAGCAAAATCAAGCGTGTGTATTGAAGAATGTCTTCATAATCTTATTAATCAGTAGATTAGTATCACTGCTGTGATTGAGGGGGAGTGAGTAGGAACTCAGGTTTAAGTAAGGCTTAGATTGAAGTTACACTGGGTAGGTCTTAAGTGAAGGAGGTAAACTGGTTGGCTTATTCCTAAATTAATACCTCTTATAGTGAATTTCCTCCCTGGCCTGGTAGCCCCCAGATGTAGGTGTGGTTATACACTGAACTGAGTTAACAATTGATTGTGTTCTTTACTGTCTTTTAAATTACTGTTTGGTTTGTGCATAATTTGTCAGATACGGTGTCATAACATTCACTGTGACATTAAGTATCTGTTGCCAGAATTTCAACAAGGAATCATTTAAAGAATATGCACAGAGATGGCGTGAGGTAGCCGCCCATGTGATTCCTTCAATGGAAGAAAAATAAATGCCAAAGATTTTCTTGAAGACACTAGGTGAATTCTATTATGAGAGAATGATGGTGAGTGCACCCAGTGATTTTACTGAAATAGTGGGAATGGGTGTTCGTTTGGAAGAGGTTGTGAGAGAAGGTCGTCTCACAAAAAAGTGAAGGTTCCAGCAATGTGAAGAATCCATCATATGGATGTGTTAAGAAGAAAGAGGGAGAGACAAATGTTGTTATTCAAGAGAGAAGGGTTAATACCTCTAGAAGAAATCATCAGCGCAAGCAACAGGTTGCCTCGGTAACTCCGGTTGTAAATGCGACTCCGACTACAGTTGCTTATCAAAGACCAACCCCTCAGGGAAGTCAAGGGCAGAATCAGAGAAGAGAACCTTTTGAATCTATCCCTATGAGTTATGCAGAGCTACTCCCAGCATCGATCCAGAAAAAGTTAGTCCAGACTAGGCCACCTCCTACTATACCACCCCCTTTACCTTGGTAATACAAGGCAGATCAGACATGCACTTTTCATCAGGTAGCACCAGGACATAATGTAGAAAATTGTTATCCTCTAAAGTCTGGGGTACAGAAAATGGTTAGATCTAGCCTTTTGTCCTTCAAAGATGTCAGTTCTAATGTAAAAGATAACCATCTCACAAAGCATGGAGGAACGAATGTTGTTAACATGGTTGCGGGTTGTCTAGGAGATTTCCACATTTATGATATTAACTTGGTTAGAGGAGATTTAGCAAAGATGCGTGCAGACCTTTGCGAGTTTAGTTACTATACTCATGACCATGCTGGTTGTGGTATCTGTAGTACTAATATACAAGGTTGCGATAAGATAAAGGCTGCTTTGGAAGAGATGATGGATGAGGGCCTCATCCATATAATCAGGCCTAGGGCAGAGTATGAGGAAGAAGTAAACATGGTTTCTGGATGTCCTGGAGAGTTCATAATATTTTATGTGGAATATAGATGATCTTGTGCAGTTACACGCTACTTTCTGCCACATGGCTTGTTAGATAGAGCATCACTATGGATCTTGTCGGGTTTGCTGCAGGGATTCTCGAGGATGTTCAATTGTAAGGAAAGGTATTCAGTTGTTGTTGGATAATGGAACTATTAAGGTTTCAGGGCAAAGAGATGATTACCATGAGGTTAATGAGATTGAGATTTGCTTGGCTGATGAAGAGTCAGATGACAAGTATGCTTCCGTAGATGAAATCTTCTCCTTAGATGAGGGTATGTTCTCCGACGATGATTCTTTGATGTCCAAATTTTCTGAAGAAGGTGTGAACTTGATTGTGCCGTGTTTCAGTGATTCTTCCCCTGTTGAAATCGAATAATGTAGCAAGCCAGTTTTTGCACTTGTGGTGATTTTCATTCCAGGGCCCGTTCCTTACAAATCCGACAAGGTTGTACCGTACAAGTATAATGCTACAATTTTAGAGGATGGTGTGGAAGTTCCCATCTAACCTTTGTCTATTATTGGAAATATTACTAAGACTAGTAGAGTGACCCGTAGGGGTCGTGTGTTTGCACCAGTTATTTGGGGAAATGATAATGCTGGAAAGAAGGCTATGGAAAATGCTAAAGATAAGAAGGCTGCAGGGGAATCCAGTGGTGCTACCCTGGAGAAGGACATATATTATATTTTGAAAATAATAAAAATGAGTGACTGCCGAATTGTGGATCAGTTATTACAGACTCCTTCAAAAATATCTATTTTGACATTGTTGATGAATTCTACTGCCCATAGAGTATCCTTAATGAGGGTGTTGGACCAGGCCTTCGTGGAGTATGACATACCGATAGATCAATTTAGCAGTGTCATTACATCATGTAATAACCTAAGCTTTTTCGATGATGAACTTCCCGACGAGGGGAGAAATCACAATTTGGCTCTACATATATCCATGAACTGTAAAAGTGATTCATTATCAAATATTCTAATTGATAATGAATTCGCCTTGAATGTGATACCAAGAAGTACGCTGATGAAATTGAAATATCAAGGGGATCCTATGCTCCCAAGTGGTATTATTGTCAAATCTTTCGATGGATAAAGAAAGTCGGCTACTGGGGAGGTCGATCTGCCTATTCACATAGGTCCACACCTATTCCAGGTCACTTTTTAGGTCATGGATATTATATCCGCATATAGTTGTTTAATTTGAAGACCATGGATACATGAAGCAGGGGATATTACCTCCACTCTGCACTAAAAGCTGAAATTCGTGTGTGAAGGTAAGCTGGTTATTATAAACGGAGAGCAAGCATTTCTAATATCTCATCTATCATCTTTCAGTGTGTTAGAGGCAAATGAAGCTGCTGTGGGGACACATTTCCATGCTCTATTTGTTGATAATGTGAGATGGAATAAGAACCATATGACTTCATTCAAAGATGCTCAACAGGTTGTGCGCAATGGTCCAAGTAAAGTATGGGGATAGGTCGTTGATCCTCTGATAAACAAGAAAAGGGCTGGTTTGGGGTTCTCAACTTTTGTACCCAAAATTTTTCCCTCTCACTTATCAAGAATTTGCTCACAAGATCTCCTTAGCTCAAGATTGCATTAGGGTTTGATCAGCTCAAGACACCTCTTTAAGCACTGATGACCAAAATTAGGGTTTGAGATTGCACAAGGATATTTGGACTTCTAATGCCCCATATGACATTAATGGGTCATTATGGACCCCTAAGATTAATCATGACAAGTTTCAAGCCTGGAATCACACTTTTGTTGAGTCAATTGAGTAGTTGACCTAAAAATCAGTTGTATTGGGGAAACAGTCAACCATGGCCAATTTATAGACAAACTTCATAATTTTTTATCAACATCAAGATTTTAGACTCATATGTATCATTTGATCAAGTTTGGACCATAATTTCTCAAGAAATTTGATCAAATCTCCAAAAGGGCAAAATGGTCAAAATTAGGGTTTTGGCTGGGAAAGGGCAATTTCTGATTTTTGACCTAGCAAATGGTAAATTGTTTTAAGGCATTATCTCAAGAGTCCAATTGCATCATTTTTACCTAATGACATGGTTCAAATTATTGCAAGCCCATTGGATGGACAAATGAATTTTTCAATCAACTGATTAAAATTCAACTGTATACTGAAAAGTCAAACTTTGACTTTTTGGTCAAATTCAAAAGCCAAAGATCATAATTCATCAAAACATGTCAAAATATGAAAATTATTCATCAAGAAATCAAAAAGTCAATATTTCATTTTGAAAAGTCAAAATTTCTAAACTTAGAAATTTTTCTAAGTGTGGGAAATTTCATGTTTTTTCATAACTTTCAGCAAAATTTTCACCATGATGCAAGATGATTCAAGAGAAACTTCCAACATGAAAGTTGTAGATCTCCATGAAATCTACAACTTTTCTTTACACAACTCCTTCCAAAAGTGCTTGGATCTCAAGTTATAATTTTATGAACTTGTGGTCATGAAACAAAACACTTAATGAAAAAGTGCCATGAAGTTGATTTAGTTCAAAGGGGATTCTTCAAAAGCAATTCAAAGATGTGTGGTATAGCACATTGAAAGCTTACCAAAATGTCCAATAACTCCTTGAGATCATTCTTGAGTAGGGAGAATCGAAGAGATGAAGTTAGGGTTTTGTCACTTAATTTACAAGGCATTTTGTGATGAACCAAATTCAAAATTCAAACTATGTTGCATAAACACTACTCTGCAGGCCTCAATCTTGTTAAGCACTCCATAATTAATGGTTTACACAACTGTTAGAGGCCTCACTTCAAGAATTTAATGCATGGACATGCTTTATATCCATTTTGGAAGAAAGGTTACATTGCCATTTTGATAAAGTGACTTTTTGTACAAAACTTGTTCTTGAGCCTTGCACTTGTTCTCTTCTGATCAAACAAGCCCTATAACTCATGAGAAATGGTTTAGACACTTACAATCACCCATCCCATGCTTGTACCTCCTCTTGAAACTTGTTTCCCTCTTTTCTTCAAAATCAAGTAACCTAGCCAAAAGCTAGAAAACTTGTACTTCTGATTGTCCAAAGCTCTCAAACACACAAACCTTGGACCACAAACACCCGAATGCTCAAGCCCTGAAAAGACCTAGAACTCAGAAACACGTCTCATACTTCCATTTTCACACAAACTGACCAAAAACTAGAAACTCATAATCTACTCATGCGTTTCTTGGCCTTTTAGTTTCTAAAGCTTCTAAACATCATATAGAGTTGATCCCACACCATGTTACAGAACTGTAACACCATTAACACCATCCTCCATTTTCAAAAATAGAGCTATGCACATTTCTCTTGACCATTTCAGCCATCCATTTCTCAAGCTAACCATTACATTAGCTTCCTGGGACCTCAAGGAAGCTAACCTGATCATCACTATCACTTGAAACAAGCTCAAACTCAAAACAAGATTTCCAGTTTTGAGGTAAGTTTTCTAACTTTGGAACTATTCGTACAGGCATCATAAATGATTTATTTATGAACAAAACATGTAGATATCACTGCCCTAAAGCTAACCATGTCCATAGTTTCCATTAATTTTGCTCGAGCTTAGAGAATTTTAGGATTGAAATTTCTGAGATTTTTAGGGTTCAGATTAAGGCCATTAAAATTCATGCTTATCTTTGATCTATAGTTTTAATGCTTTACATTTCTGAAACCGTGAGGAAATTTGCTACAAGTTTCATGTTTACAATTTTCATTTTTGATGAGAAATGAGCAAGTTACAGTTGGTCTGGCTGGAGGTTGAAGATAAAATCATCAGGGCGCGTTTCGCCTCATATATTTATTGATTTGCCTATGTTAATGGATGTATAGCCACCCCTGCGGGCTGTTTGCACCCCTGGCCTAAGTTTATTTATTTCTTTTTTTATTTTTATTTATTTCATTTTTATTTTCTTAAATATTTTTCCTAATACTAAAAAAATCACAAAAAATACAAAAACAATAGATTTATATTTTGACATAGTTTATTTTATTTTTCTCACAAAAATATTTTATTTAACTATACTTTATTTATTTTTACTAATAGTCTTGTTCATTTAAATTAAAACTAGGTTATTATATATTTTCTTTCACACTAATTAAAATATATTATTTTTGATATAAAAAAGGCTAAAAATATTTTATAATACTATAAATATTTTCAAGACAAAAATACCAAAACACTTTTCTTATAAACTTAATTTCTTTTATTTTTAATTAATACATTTAGGGTTTTGTTTAAAAATATTTTCTTAACAAATTTAGGGTTTACTTTTTATTAATTATTTTTCTTTTAATTAATTAAATTAAGACAAAATCCCTTTTCTCTAAAAAATCGAATAAAATATCCATTTACTTCAAATTTTGCATTTTTGTACATTTATTCAATTTGTACATTGTATTCATTTAATTCGTTGTACATTGATACCAATTTAATATGGTTGTAATAGAATGATTAGGTTTACATTATTGCAATCCCCATTCAATTTGTACACCCCCTCCCACAAATGTTGTAATAGCATAGTAACTTTAAATTCCACAATTTATCGCTTTTATATACAAATGCTAGTAATTAGGATTTGTATGGAAAACCTTAGTTCAAGACAAAATCAAGCATGAAAACAATACACTTGCACACAAGCACCCCTAGGGTTATTCCACTTGGTTTCCTTTACAAAATGGCCATATTACGCATGTGAGGTATCTTAGCAAAAACAAGCAAAATACAAGATCCTAGTCCCTCGATGACACTATCTAAGTTGCCTTTCAAATGATCTTAGTACCTAAAAAAGAATGCTAAGATACCTTACAAACATTGCTAATCATGGTTATACGATGACCCACGCCCGTCCCGTTTACATCCAAAGATAGAGTTACTTACCAAATCAATGGTAAGATAACAATGTCAAAGGAAAAAGAAAATAAACAAGAAAGACTTTTGAGTAGGTAGAATGCTCCTAATTACTTGCTCAATTTCAAACAAACATCCTTGCTATTTTCAAAACAAACACCTACACTTTCAAACATCTTACAAACTTGAAAACATTTTCAAAAGATCAAACATCTTTGTATACATTCTTACAAACAAGGATCATTACAAAGATTACCTAAACAATGGCCTCTTTACAAAATACTTTCAAAAATCAAACCAAGCACAATTTCAAACAAAAAGCAAGTGATCTAGCAAGTAACTAAGAGCCCATGGAAAATCATGGAAGAAAAGGGTGCTAATACCTTCCATTTTCATAATCTACCCCCCGAACTCAAGAAATAATCCTAAAGGTCTTTCCCGTGCTTTTTTCACCTTTCCTTTTGGATAAAAGAAAATTCGATGGCGACTCTTTCTAACCGCAACATTTGTGATCAAATGCAAAACCTTCAAGTCAGTTCTCCCACCGTATCACAGAACTGGCGACTCTGCTGGGGAAAATTCTAAAAGATGGGTTACGTTAGGGTTAGATCACATTTACTTGCTTTCATTGTTTGACTTGTATGCTTTACATTATGGTTCTTTGTTTGGGTTTGAATCCTCTACCCGGATTTGGGATACCTTATAGGTAAGTAGCAATACGTTTTGGAAACTGTGCGGGGTATACCGACATGGTCTAAGCAATAGCTACGTTAGTGCAACATATTTATGGGTACCGGTAGCCCTTGAGTTAATCAAGGAGAATACAGGGCCGCTGAGTGATGTCATGAAGCACTAATGAACTTTTAGAACCTTTACTTGACCAACTTGGCCTTTAGGACTTAGTGAGATGACCGGCTTTGGTGCAGTCCGAAGTTGGTAGATACTCGATACTACACTCATTGAGGTTTGGTTTCTTGGGATATTTCGGTCGCCATTAAAGAGGATTGTGCTGAAACAATGACCAAGGAAACAAACCAGTGATATTGATCTCCTTAGAACCCAGTTACTATTACTAGGACAGGTTTGAGCCAACTAAACTTCAAGAGGGTACTTACCCATGAGACCCCATGCAAGTCTAAACCTAAGGACTTGTTTGTTTTGTTTGTATATACATTACTTGTACATAACATCATGAACATCATAACATCATACACATTCACTAACCATTTCAAGGATTTTTGGATTTATCTTTGTTCTGTTTTGTAGGATCTGGATTCTCTTCGCAGGAAAACTAATCAAGTCAATCTTGTAAGGATCCCTCCACAACTTAAGGAACTAGCTTCAAGGATTCTTGAAAATTCTCCATTCACCGAGAGACATGGTCGCCTACTCAACTTGGTCACCTCCAACGTAGATGAGGACATGATGAAGGTGCTCTTTCAGTTCTTTGATCCCTTACACCATTTCTTCACATTTCCCGACTATCAAGTTGTGCCTACTTTGGAAGAATTCTCCCGAATCTTGAGGATTCTCATTCTTAACCAACTACCTTTCAACGGTACAGAAAGAGACCCAAATCCAGAAGAGATTGCTCAAGCTCTACACTTGCACTCATCTGATGTCACAACTCATTGGAAAACAAGGAATGGTGTCAAAGGTTTCCTAGCAAAGTTCTTGTTTGAGAAAGCCCAGAACTGTTGGAATTCTTTAGACCTGCAAGCTTTTGAGGAAATTGTGGCTCTCCTCATCTATGGGATGATTTTGTTTCCAAATCCTGACCAACTCATAGATGTGAACACAGTCAAAATCTCCATATCCCGCAACCCGGTGCCTACTTTGCTAGGAGACATCCTACACTCTTTTCACACTCGCACTATGAGGAAAAGAGGTGTTCTTATGTGTTTTACTCTTCTCTTGGGAAGATGGTTTATTTCGCATCTTCCCCAATCTGTATTGAAGAACGAGCAAGGTTCAAGTTGGTCACAAAGGTTGATGACGCTTAAACATTCAGACATTCATTGGTGTTCCCGGTCCATAGATAATGTTACTATTGTCGATCGTTATGGAGAATTCCATAATGTCCCTTTACTTGGAATTAGAGGAGGTATCACCTACAACCCCTGCTTAGCCTTAAGACAATTTGGTTACACTCGACGGGATGGCCCACATGAGATGTCGATTCAAGATTTGGTATTTGACTACGAGAACGACGATCAAGGTTTTCGCCAGAGATTTATCCGAGCTTGGAGGATGTTGAACAAGGTAGATAGCAAGAAATTGGGGCATAAGAATTCCATCCCTCTTGAGCTTTACCTCAAATGGGTACGAACTCACGCTCAAAGTCTTATGATGCCTTATCCCTCAATTCTCCCAGTAACCATTGAGCCTATCATGGAAGGAGATGTTCCATACATTATCCTACATCCTGACATGCCCACCTCTCTTGAAGACATACAAAGAGATTGTATACAACTCAAGGGGGAGAGAGACACTTTCGAAGCCCAATTCTAAGCTAGCGAGAAGAAGGTTTTGGAACTCACTAAGCAACTTCATTAGGAGCAGACTCGGAATGCCTACATTGCACCAAAGAGGATGCGTACTATGTTTTTATCTTAGAGTTTTTGTATTTGTTTTGCCCAAAGAGGCATTGATGTACTCAAGCTTTAATTTATTAATATAACGTGTGTTTTCCTTTTTGTCTAAAACAAATTTGAATCTTTAAGATCCTTTAAATCATTGCATATGCATTTACCATTCATCATAACATAAGCAGGTTTCTTACAACAAGTCTCCTTATCTCTCTACTGTTTATTTCAGTAAGATGGATCTGGAGCAAACGGTGAAGGACCTCCAAGCTCAAAATGCTCAGTTTCAATAGATGTTCTTAATTCTAGCCAAAGGACAAGAAGAGTTGAAGACCTTGCTGGTTGAGGAGAAGAAAAAGAAGACGAAGAAAATAATAGGAGTTCTAAACATGGGAAGAAGATTCCAAGGGCAGACAAGAAGGGAGTTATACTTTGCAACAACATCCGGTGAGAAAGACAATCATGATGGGAAAGGCAAAGAAACAGTTATCTAGTCAGATTCAAAAGAGGAAGAGGAAGAAGAAGACTATTTTGAAGAACAATACCCTCCAGCCGACGACAAGTATAAGCATCTAGAAGAGCGGTTGAGTGCAATGGAAATCCAAAAAGTGCCTGATTGGACTTTGAGGAGTTGGAACTAGTATCGATAATTTTAATTCCTCCAAAATTCAAAGCACATATGTTCACCAAATATGATGGAGTCTCATGCCCCAAAATGCATCTCCAGTCCTATGTGACGAAAATCCAGCCCCATACCGTTGGCAAGGACTTATGGGTACACTTCTTCTAAGACAGTCTGTCTGAAACTCAACTTGATTGGTTTTATCAGTTCGAAAGAGTCAATGTTCATAACTGGGAAGATCTTGCTGCAACCTTTTACAAACAATACCAATACAACGCTGATCTTGCACCTACCCGTACTCAACTCCAGAGTATGGCCATGGTTTCAAGTGAAGGCTTCAAGGACTATGCGCAAAAATGGAGGGACTTGGCCGCAAGAGTTCAACCACCCCTATTTGAAAGAGAATTGGTAGACATGTTTTTGGGCACCTTGTCTGGTCCCTTCTTCAATCACTTAATTGGGAGTTCATCGGTAAGTTTTACCGAACTGATATTGACCGGAGAAAGGGTAGAAGCCAAGATAAAGAATGGGAAGATTCAGAAAGATACATCCTCTGCTGCTGTAAGGAAACCGTTCATCAGAAAGAAAGAAGTGGCTTCTGTATATCCTCAGAGAAATCAAGATAGGGCCGAGCACCGTCCAATGGTGGGGGCTGTTATGATTCCTAAACCTACGCCTGATCAGCAAAGAAACAATCAACCAAGAATGGAAAGACCAGTCAGACAATTCACCCGAATTAATATGAAAATATCTCAAGTATTGCCACATTTGTTAAGATCCAACCTAGTGACTTTAAAAGAAGCTCCAAAGAATCCTAACACAACCTCTCCTCACTATCATCCCAATGCCCGCTGTGCATACCATTATGAGAGTCCCGACCATGACACTAATAACTGTTGGGTTCTAAAAAACAAAGTACAAGACCTCCTTAAAGCCAAAGAGATTGAATTCGATGCGCCATAAAAGCCCAATGTCATTTATGCCCCTATGCCCAAGCACGACCATAATTTACACGCGATTGAAGAGGATATGTTTGTTACTTCAGTTGATGAACTTGTGACCTCACTCCTAACTATCAAAAAGAACTTATTGAATGCCAGTGTTTTCCCAGGCTGTGATGAAAATTGTCTTTCTTTTCGTCCTCCCCAACCAGTTGTCCTTTGTTGAAAGCAGACATTCAATGCCTAATAGATAACAAGGAAATTTTGTTCGAGAAGACTTCTATTCCAACTGTTTCTTATAATGATGTTTCCATCGTTACCATTTCCGCCAATTCTTCCAGGGTCTCGACCAAAAGACCCGTTAGAATTACATCAGTTCCTAAAGTAGCTCCTTCGATAATTACAATGTCTGGACCAATCCCATATTCGTCAGACAAAACCGTACCATGGAATTATGGAGGGGATGTCTACTACCACAATATCAAACAAGATTGACCAGTTGCTGAAGATTCAAGTTCTGAGAAAGTTGACTCTGATATCAGTAATATTGCAGGAACTAGTAAGATTACCCAAAGCGGAAGGATATTCTCTCTAGAAATTGCTCCCCAAAAGTTGTTGTTGGACTCGTAATCATTCCTGTTGTTGTTTCTCCTCCTAAGGTTATTTCCAGTCCTACCATCATCTCTACTAATACTCCAACTGACAAAGATGTTACGACCCCTGTTATCACTCCTACTGACATTCATGCTGCCGAGTTAACCGAGACTCGAGGTAAAGGTATTCTGATTGAGCATGTACGGACAAAGGAATAATCATTGGCTATCCCTGATACCTCCAGGAAAGTGATGGAGGAAATTCTAAAGACCATAAAAAGAAGCGACTACAATGTAGTCGAGCAACTGGGGCAAACTCCACCTAAAATTTCCATGATGGCTTTATTACTATGTTCCGAGGCGCATGCAAAAGCCTTGGTAAAATTCCTCAAAACTACCCATGTACCCCAAGAAACATCCGTCGATCAGTTCTAAGACTGCGTAGCCAGCTGGACTGCAGATAATGGTTTAGGTTTCTCAGATGCTGATTTAACGCCAAGGGAGAGGAAACATAATGAGGCATTGCACGTCTCAGTAGAATGAAGGGGCACAAATATGGCTCATGTCTTGGTTGACACCAGTTCGTCTCTGAATGTGTTGCCTAAAAAAGCTCTTGATAGGCTTGACCATGAGAGATTGACATTGAAACCGAGCAACATAGTAGTGAGGGCATTTAACGACTCAAAAAGGATGGTGCATGGGGAAGTGGATATCCCCATAAAGGTTGGAACCCAAACATTTGACTCAAGTTTTTATGTAATGGATATTTTCCCTTCATATTCCTGCTTGCTAGGCCGACCGTGGATCCATAATGCTGGCGCTGTTACTTCTATGCTACACCAAATACTGAAATATCCAATTCAAGGGAAGATCATCACTATTCATGGAAAAGAAGAGTATATGGCCAGCCATCTAAATTCCTTCTGATATGTGGAGATAGATGGTGAATTTATTGAAACTCCATTCCATCACTTTGAAAAAGTCTCACAAGATGTGGCAATAACCAAGGTTGTGTCTCAAGTTCCCAAGATCACAAGGCCTCCACTCAGGATGTCATTTTTAAAGGATGCCAAGGCAGTGATAGAAGAAGGTGGGTGCACTATTTTGGGACAACTCCCAGATATTCCATATAAGTCTGACAAGTTTGGTATGAGTTTTACTTTAGGTGCCCAGAAGGTTGTACGCCACGCTCCTGTCGGAGGACCGCCATTGAAGATCAGCAAACGCGAAGTCAATGCGGTGGAAAATGATGAAGACAACTACAACTTGGAGGATTGGATTTTCCCCAACTGTTAGTGGAGGGCTCAACAACTGGGAGGCTAGAGATTTTGTCCCGATCACTTTTATCCCACAGTAATTTGTCTTTACATTTTGTTGGATTTGTAATATTAAAACAATTCAGACTCTTAAAACCTTGTGTCTTACCCGAGGCACAATGGTCCATTTGTAAGGGTTATTATCTCATTTCCATATGACATCAATGAATCATGGACGGTTTTTGCATACAAACTTTGTGCTCATTGTTTTTCTTTTTTTCATTTTCATTTCTTCCAAAGATAGCTATACTCTTACACACACTCACACTCACAATGCAGGTCTACATCCATTGGGGATCCCATGGGTAACAGTTCTGCTATGACTTTTAGTGACTCTGAAAATCTAATCTACTAAGACGAAGACGAAGGTGAGGAAGATTGTGAAGTACCAGGGGAACTCGCCAGGTTACTACAACAAGAAGAGAGGACCATTCAGCCCCACGAGGAACCAGTGGACACAATCAACCTAGGTACCGAAGAAAATAAAAGAGAGGTTAAGGTGGGTGCCAATCTGGAACCCAGTGTCAAAGAGCGTCAGATTCAGTTGTTGCACGATTATGTTGAGATTTTTTCCTGGTCATATGAAGACATGCCAGGACTGGATGCAGATATCGTGGTACATCGTCTACCTACAAAAGAGGACCGTCCACCGGTAAAACAAAAGGTCCATCGAATGCGACCAGATATGTCGGAGAAGATTAAAGCTGAATTCATGAAGCAATTCAACGCTGGATTCTTGGACATCACCTCCTATCCGCATTGGGTTGCCAATGTTGTTCCCGTGCCCAAAAAGGATGGCAAGGTACAAATGTGTGTGTACTACAAAGATTTGAATAGGGAAAGCCCTAAGGATGATTTCCCACTTCTGCACATTGACATCCTAGTTGATAATACGGCACAACATAAAGTGTTTTCCTTCATGGACGGGTTCTCAGGTTATAACCAAATCAAAATGGCTCTTGAGGACATGGAGAAGACAACCTTTGTCACACAGTGGGGCATATTCTGCTACAAGGTTATGCCATTCAGACTGAAGAATACTGGGGTAACCTATCAGCGTGCCATGGTCGCTCTGTTTCACGACATGATACATCACGAAATAGAGGTCTATGTGGACGACATGATAGCTATATCTCAAACAGAAGAAGAGCATCTTGATCATTTACATAAAATGCTTGAGAGGCTAAAGAAATACAAGCTGAGATTGAACCCCAATAAGTGCATATTTGGGGTGTGGTCTGGTAAACTCCTAGGATTTGTCATCAGTAATAAAGGTATTGAAGTAGATCCTGCCAAGGTGAAAGCGATACAAGAGTTACCTGCTCCTCGTACTGAGAAGTAAGTCAGAGGATTCTTGGGACGTTTGAACTACACTGCCAGATTCATTTCTCACCAGACAGCTACTTGTGAACTAATTATCAAGTTAATGAAGAAAGATCAGGTAGTCAAATGGAATGATGAGTGCCAAACTTCTATTGACAAGATCAAAGAGTACCTACAAGAGCCTCTTGTTTTGATGCCACCAGTCGAGGGAAGACCATTGGTCATGTATCTGATTGTTTTGGAAAATTCAATGGGGTGTGTGTTGGGGTAGCATGACGAGTCTGGCCGAAAATAGCACGCTATTTATTACCTGAGCAAAAAGTTTACCGACTGTGAAACAAGATATTCACTGCTCGAGAAAACTTGTTGCACTCTGGCATGGGCTGCTTGCAGGCTAAGACAGTATATGATGACCCATACTACCTTGTTGATATCTAAAATGGATCCAATAAAATACATCTTCGAGAAACCTGCTCTCTCTGGGAGAATAGCGAGATGGCAGATGACCCTGACAGAATATGACATACAGTATACTACCCCAAAAGCAATAAAGGGCATTGTACTAGCTGATCACCTTGCTCACCAAGCTATGGAAGACTACCAGTCCATGAAGTTCGAATTCCCAGATGAAGACATCATGATGGTAAATAACTGTGAAGAACTCAGACCATATGACTGACCTGAACAAGGATCCCGATGGACCCTGGTTTTTGATGGGGCATCTAACGCACTCAATAATGGTATTGGTGTTGTACTCATATCTCCTGAAGGTTGTCATACTCCATTTACGGAAAGACTCTGCTTCAACTGTACAAACAACATGGCAGAATATGAAGCGTGCATCTTTGGTCTCAAAGCTGCCGTAGATTTGGGGATCAAATCCTTGAATGTATTCGGAGATTCAGCTTTCTCATTAGCCAAATCAAAGGGGAATGGGACACCAAACACCCTAACCTTATCCCTTACAAAGAACATGTTTTGACATTGCTCCCACATTTTGAGAAGATTACCTTCGAGCATTTCCTCGAGAAGAAAATCAGCTAGCAGACGCACTAGCCACAATGTCATCCATGTTTAAACTTAAATGGGATAACGAGGCTCCCCAGATGACCATTGAACAAATGGATGAACCAGCTCACTATCACGAGATTAATACTGAAGAAGTTGTGGACCAGCCTTGGTTTCACAAAGTCAAGAGGTATCTCGAGGCTCAAGAATATCTGGAAGGAGCTTTAGTCAATGATAAGAAGTTCTTAAGGAGATTCTCTTCTAAATTCTTCTTTAGTAATGACATTCTCTACAAATGCAACCATGACTCTGTGTTACTTCGATGCGTAGACAAGGTTGAAGCTGAAAGGATCATGGCTGAGTTACATGAAGGCACTTTTGGCACCCATTCCAATGGGCATACGATGGCAAATAAAATCCTACGGGCAGGTTATTACTGGTCTACCATGGAAGCAGATTGCTATCAACACTCTCGAACCTGCCATACGTGTTAGATCTATGCTGACAAGGTGCACGTACCTCTGATTCCTCTGAATGTCTTGACGGCTCCTTGGCCCTTTGCTATATGGGGCATCAATATGATTGGAGAAATCAAGCCAATAGCCTCTAATGGATACCGCTTCATCTTAGTGGCCATTGACTATTTTACAAAGTGGGTTAAGGCAGCCTCCTTCGCTTCCGTCACCAAGAATTTTGTCGCCCGATTCATCAAGCAGAATCTCATATGTCGGTACGGTATCCCAGAGAGGATCATCACAGACAATGGTACGAACCTGAACAATACTATAATCACCTCCCTGTGCGAACAATTCAAGATCCAGCATCAATATTCTTCCCATTACCGGAAAAAGATGAATGGTGTTGTCGAAGCCGCGAATAAGAATATTAAAAGATCATACAAAAAATGATAGTTACATACAAAGACTGGCATGAGATGCTACCATTCGCTCTTCACGGGTATCATACCACATCGCGCACATCAACCGGGGAAACACCCTACTCTCTGGTATACATAATGGAGGCTGTCTTGCCAATTATGGTCCAGATCCCCTCTCTAATAGTTATGAAGGATGCAGGTTTGAATGAAGAAGATTGGTTCCAAACTCGACTTGATCAACTAAACTTGATTGATGAGAAATAACTTACTGCTGTCTGTCATGGTCAAATGTATAAAAAATGAATGATCGAAGCTTTCAACAAAAAGGTCAGACGCTAAGTGTATCATGTCGGGGATTTGGTGATCAAACGTATCATACTGCCGCAAGGTGATCCCAGGGGCAAATGGACTCCTACGTATGAAGGACCTTTTGTAATCAAAAACATATTCTGTGGTGGAGCAATGATCTTGACCACCATGGATGGCAACGACCTGCCACACCCTGCAAATGCAGAAATAGTCAAAAGATACTACGCATAAGAGACCCGCTAGGTTGACACACCTAGGAAAAACAAGGGCATCTCGGAGAACTAAAAAGGTTCGAGCAAAAATTAGGGATAAAAGAAAAAAATTTGTACACCGGGCAAGCTGAAAACCGGAAATGGCGGCTTGGGCAAAAAAGGGTATCCCGATGGACCGAAAACCCGAAAGGGCGGTCTAGGCAAAAGTTAGGGAATTAAAGCGTATGGCTATGTCCCGTTGGATCACCTTACGGACAAACTTTGGCTTCAACTGACAAACTCAGAGGTTCTGATCAATTCAATCATCTTCGGATGAGGCAACAAATAGACAAGAACTGAGAGATACGAAGGCTATAGCAGAATGGGAATCCTATGGGATTATTGCACATAGCTATCTTTTCTTTGTATCAAAATTTTCATTTTTTACGACAACATTCTGTTACTAGAATGTTTGTCATTGTACAAAAATACTTACTCAAAGTCAATACAAAGATATCCCTTTGGAAGTGCAAGACTACCTGTTTTTTCTTTACTCTTGTGTTTTGTTTACAAAAATGTCCAATGATTTATTTTCGAACATATGAATTTCAACATAATTACTGTTTACAAATAAACAAAATAGAAAGACAATCACTGATGGCTTTAAGAAGTAGGTAAATCTCTATATGCTATTTCCATGAATCCCCCGTAGTGTGCAGTTTAATTCCCAGTGGAACAAAGCTTCCAATTATCAATCTCCAGTAGAAGTCATCCAATTTCTCAGGATTTCCCAACAGGATTTTACAAACAGTACACGACATTTCCCTTATAACAAAATTTATTTCTCTAAGTGGAAATTAATCAACACTTTGACTCCACAACATGAAGACTTACACTCCATATCCTCATCAACAGTCAGGGATTTATTTTCCCCAATCCAATAGCAGTGTAGCAGATTAGGTCGCATGTGCATACATCACATCCATATATCATAAACATTTATTACACGAATGAATTATACCATGCATTTCATACAATATGACATTGCATATTAGCTAACTTTTTACCCTTTTCAGGATAAGATTAATCAACAGCTACCATTAATAAAATTCAAAATTTCTCTCAGATACAGGTCAGATACGCTCCAGACACGGATGCAATTCTGATGCTCATTCAAAATTTCTCTCAGATACAGTTCAGATACGCTCCAGACACGGATGCCATTCTGATACTCATTCAGATTCCTTCTTAGATACAGTACAAATACGCTCTAGACACAGATACCATTTTAATACTCATTTAAAATCAGTCTACAGATACAGTTCAGATACGCTCCAAACACGGATGCCATTCTGATAATCATTCTTTCAACTTACAGATACTGTTCAGCAACCATTTCTGGATGGAATCTACAATCCCATCTCCAAAAAACTTTCTATCATCTTTCCAAATGGCATCTTTAAGCCCATTCTCTCTACCATCACATCACCGAGTGCAAATTTCTGAGTACTCTAGTGTCCAATCATCTTCCACCTTTGAGTCACGAATGGAAAAACTCGCCAATCTAACTCTTCAGGTTTAAGAAGATTGAACAGGGGAAACTGTTGTAACCCAAAATTTTCCCTCTCACTTATCAAGAATTTTCTCACAAGATCCCATTAGCTCAAGATTGTATTAGAGTTTGATCAGCTCAAGACACCTCCTTAAGCATTGATGACCAAAATTAGAGTTTGAGATTGCACAAGGATATTTGGACTTAAAATTCCCCATATGACATTAATGGATCATTATGGACCCCTAAGATTACTCATGACAAGTTTTAAGCCTTGAATCACAGTTTTGCTTAGTCAATTGAGTAGTTAACCTAAAAATCAATTAGATTGGGGAAAAAGTCAACCATGGCCAATTTATAGTCAAACTTCATAATTTTTGATCCACATCAAGATTTTAGACTCATATGTATCATTTGATCAAGTTTGGACCATAATAACTCAAGAAATTTGATCAAATCTCCAAAAGGGCAAAATGGTCAAAATTAGGGTTTTGGCTAGGAAAGGGCAATTTCTGATTTTTGACCTAGCAAATGGTCAATTGGTTTAAGGCATGATCTCAAGAGTCCAATTGCATCATTTTTACCTAATGACATGGTTTAAAATATTGCAATCCCATTGGATTGACAGATGAATTTTTCAGTCAACTGATCAAAAATCAACTATATACTGAAAAGTCAAACATTCACTTTTTGGTCAAATTCAAAAGCCAAAGATCATAATTCATAAAAACATGTCAAAATATTAAACTTCTTCATCAAGAAATCAAAAAGTCAAGATTTCATTTTGAAAAGTCAAAATTTCTAAACTTAGAAATTTTTCTAAGTGTGGGAAATTTCATGTTTTTTCATAACTTTGAGCAACATTTTCACCATGATGCAAGATGATTCAAGAGAAACTTCCAACATAAAAGTTGTATATCTCCATGAAATCTAAAATATTTCTTTACACAACTCCTTCCAAAAGTTGTTGGACCTCAAGTTATAATTTTATGAAGATGTGGTCATGAAACAAAACACTTAGTAAAATTTTGCCCTAATTTGGTCAGGATTTTTACCCAAATTCATGGCACTTTTTCATTTAGTTCCAAGGGGATTCTTCAAAAGCAATTCAAAGATGGGTGGTAGATAATATTTTAAGCTTTCCAAAATGTCCAAGAACTCCTTGAGATCATTCTTGAGTAGGGAGAATCGAAGAGATGAAGTTAGGGTTTTGTCACTTAATTTACAAGGCATTTTGTGATGAACCAAATTCAAAATTCAAACTATGCTGCATAAACACTACTCTGCAGGCCTCAAACTTGTTAGGCACTCCATAATTAATGGTTTACACAGCTGTTAGAGGCATCACTTCAAGGATTCAATGCATGGACATGCTTTATATCCATTTTTGGAAGAAAGGTTACATTGCCATTCTGATAAAGTGACTTTTTGTACAAAACTTGTTCTTGAGCCTTGCACTTGTTCTCTTCTGATCAAACAAGCCTTATAACTCATTAGAAATGGTTTAGACACTTACAATCACCCATCCCATGCTTGTACCTCCTCTTGAAACTTGTTTCCCTCTTTTCTTCAAAATCAAGTAACCTAGCCAAAAGCTAGAAAACTTGTACTTCTGGTTGTCCAAAGCTCTCAAACACTTTTGCTTATACATACACAAACCTTGGACCACAAACGCACAAATTCTCAAGCCTTGAAAAGGCCTTGAACTCAGAAACACGTCTCATACTTCCATTTTCACACAAAATGACCAAAAACTTGAAACTCATAATCTACTCGTGTGTTTCTTGGCCTTTTGATTTCTAAAGCTTCTAAACATCATATAGAGTTAATCCCACACCCTGTTATAGAACTGTAACACCATTAACACCATCCTCCATTTTCAAAAACAGAGCTCTACACATTGACTTCTCCAGACCATTTCAGCCATCCATTGCTCAAGCTAACCATAGCATTAGCTTCCTGGGACCTCAAGGAAGCTAACCTGATCATCACCATCACTTGAAACAAGCTCAAACTCAAAACATGATATCCAGTTTTGAGGTAAGTTTTCTAACTTTGGAACTCTTCATACATGCATCATCAATGATTTATTTGGGAACAAAAGATGTAGATATCATTTCCCTAAAGCTAACCATGTCCATAGTTTCCATTAATTTTGCTCGAGCTTAGAGAATTTTAGGATTGAAATTTCTGAGATTTTTAGGGTTAAGATTAGGGCCATTAAAGTTCATGCTTATCTTTGATCTATAGTTTTAATGCTTTACATTTCTGAAACCATAAGGAAATTTGCTACAAGTTTCATGTTTACAGTTTTCATTTTTGATGAGAAATGAGCAAGTTACAGTTGGTCTGGCTGGAGGTTGAAGATGAAGTCATCAGGGTGCATTTTTTCTCATATATTTATTGATTTGCCTATGTTAACGGATGTATAGCCACCCCTGTGGTAGAAGCGCGCACCTGTAACCTTTGGGACCTAGGTTTGAGCCCCAGTGGTACCCTTTCGGATTTTTCACATTTTCTTGTTTTCTGATTTTCCTTTTTACACACGTTGGGCCTCCTTAGGCCTGTTTATTGTTGTTTTTTTTTTCTTTCCAGCCCCCGGCAGACTGTTTGCGCCCCTGGCCCAAGTTTATTTATTTTCTTTTTTATTTTTATTTATTTCATTTTTATTTTCTTAAATATTTTTCCTAATACTAAACAAATCACAAAAAATACAAAAACAATAGATTTATATTTTGACATAGTTTATTTTATTTTTCTCACAAAAATATTTTATTTAACTATACTTTATTTATTTTTACTAACTAATCTTGTAAATTTAAATTAAAACTAGGTTATTATTTATTTTCTTTCACACTAATTAAAATATATTATTTTTGATATTAAAAAGGCTAAAAATATTTTATAATGCTATAAATATTTTCAAGACAAAAATACCAAAACACTTTTCTTATAAACTTAATTTCTTTTATTTTTAATTAATAGATTTAGGGTTTTGTTTAAAATTCTTTTCTTAACAAATTTAGGATTTACTTTTCATTAATTATTTTTCTTTTAATTAATTATATTAAGACAAAATCCCTTTTCTCTAAAAAATCCAAACAAATATCCATTTACTTCACATTTTGCATTTTTGTACATTTATTCATTTTGTACATTGTATTCATTTAATTCTTTGTACATTGATACCAATTCAATATGGTTGTAATAGACTAATTAGGTTTACATTCTTGCAATCCCCATTCAATTTGTACACCCCTCCCACAAATGTTGTAATAGCGTAGTAACTTTAAATTCCGCAATTTATCGCTTTTATATACAGATGTTAGGAATTAGGGTTTGTATGGAAAGACTAAAACCAATACTTAGAAAACTCTAATTCAAGATAAAATCAAGCATGAAAAAAATACACTTGCACACAAGCACCCCTATGGTTATTCCACTTGGTTGCCTTTACAAAATGGCCATATTACGCATGTGAGGTATCTTAGCAAAAACAAGCAAAATACAAGATCCTAGTCCCTCGATGACGCTATCTAAGTTGCCTTTCAAATGATCTTAGTCCCTAAAAATAATGCTAAGATACCTTGCAAACATTGCTAATCATGGTTATACGATGACCCACGCCCGTCCCGTTTACATCCAAAGATAGAGTTACTTACCAAATCAATGGTAAGATAACAATGTCAAAGGAAAAAGAAAATAAACAAGAAAGACTTTTGAGTAGGTAGAATGCTCCTAATTACTTGCTCAATTTCAAACAAACATCCTTGCTATTTTCAAAACAAACACCTACACTTTGAAACATCTTACAAACTTGAAAACATTTTCAAAAGATTAAACATCTTTGTATACATTCTTACAAACAAGGATCATTACAAAGATTGCCTTAACAATGGCCTCTTTACAAAATACTTTCAAAAACCACACCAAGCACTATTTCAAACAAAAATCAAGTGATCTAGCAAGTAACTAAGAGCCCATGGAAAACCATGGATAAAAAGGGTGCTAATACCTTCCCTTTTCATAATCTACCCCCCGAACTCAAGAAATAATCTCAAAAGGTCTTTCCTGTGATTTTTTCACCTTTCCTTTTGGATAAAAGAAAAGTCAGTGACGACTCTTGCTAACCGCAACATTTGCGATCAAACGCAAAACCCTCAAGTCAGTTGTCCCACCGTATCACATCAACCAAGAATGGAAAAGGCGAAAGTTTGAAGCCAAAGTATACTATGAGCAGTTATCATGATGTTTTTCATAGCAGAGGCTACCTCCATCCAACTGTTTCTGGAGTTAATGCTATTGAGGATGAAGAAGAAGATTAGGAAATGCCGAGTTATGTGACGCCTGGAGTCAGAATCCAGAACTGGATCACTTATGATGTTCCCTCTTGCATTCATGTCTCAAAGTAATTTGTTTTTTTCTTTGAAAAAACTTTGATTCTTCCCAAGATGAAAGTTAATATTGTATGGGCTTATCTGTTTGCATTGATCATTAAAATCATAAATAAAAGTTGTATTTGATTCTCAAAATTGTGTCTTTTATTTTTTTGCTTTTTCATGGAAAATGGTAATAATAAAAAATCCTTTTGAATAGAATAATAATTGAAAAAAAATATGCATAATCATTTGATACATGTGTTAGTTTCTAAAAGAAATCACAAATCACATGTGCAGATTAATTAATAAACATGTTGAATGCAATGACCCTACACCCTCTCCCAACTTTGAATATCCTATATTTGGGACGAAAGAAAAAGAATATGATGAGATTCTAGAAGAGGTTTCACGGTTGCTCGAGCACGAGGAAAATACCATTCAGCGGTATAACGAGTCATTAGAAACAATTAATTTGGGTTCAGAAGAAGAGCCAAAGGAGGTTAAGATTGGAGCATCACTGCATCCTGATGTGAAAAGCAGGTTGATTGAGCTATTTAAAGAGTATGCATACATCTTTGCTTGGTCTTACCAAGATATGTCGGGTCTGGATACATATATTGTGGAGCATCATTTGGCTTTGAAGCCAGAGTGCCCGCCCGTCAAGCAGAAGTTAAGAAGAAGTCACCCTTATATGGAAGTAAAAATCAAAGAAGAAGTCTTAAAACAGATAAATGCCGGTTTTATTATGACATTAGTGTATCCTCAATGGATAGCCAACATTGTGCATGTACCAAAGAAAGATGGAAAAGTCCGCATGTGCATAGATTACAGAGATCTAAATAAAGCTAGTATCGAAAGATGATTTCCCGTTGTCGCACATTGATATGCTAGTTGATAGCACAACAAAGTTCAAAGTATTCTCGTTCATGGATGGATTTTCCGGATATAATCAAATAATAATGGCTCCTGAGGACATGGAAAAAATAACGTTTATGACACCCTAGGGTACATTCTATTACAGAGTGATGCCCTTCGAGTTGAAGAACGCTGGTGCAACGTACCAGAGGGCTATGACTAATCTATTCCATGATCTGATTCATAAGGAAATTGAGTTATATGTTGATGACATGATTTCCAAATCACAGACCGAAGAAGGGCATGTGGAAGATTTATTGAAGTTATTCCAGCATTTGAGGAAGTATCATTTCTGCTTGAATCTAAATAAATGCACATTCGGCGTCTGATTAGGGAAGTTGTTGGGTTTCATTGTCAGCCAGAAAAGGATTGAAGTTCACCCAGATAAGGTCAAAGCGATCCAAGAAATTCCTTCGCCAAGGACTGAGAAGTAAGTTAGAGGCTTCCTTGGGCGTCTGAATTATATTTCCAATTTTATCTTCCATATGACTGCAACATGTGAACCGATCGTTAAGTTGCTAAAGAAAGATCAGGGTTGTGTGTGGACAGAGGATTGCCAAAAGGAATTTGAAAGTATCAAAGAATATCTGCTTGAACTTCCTATCTTGCTCCCTCCCGTTGAAGGAAGACCATTAATCATGTATCTAACAGTGATGTATAGTTCTATGGGCTGTATTTTGGGACAACAAGATGAAATAGTAAAGAAAGAATATGCCATATACTACCTCAGTAATAAATTTACTGATTGTGAGTCACAATATTCTATGTTGGAGAAGACATGTTGCGCTTTGGCCTGGGCGGAAAAGCGGTTGCAACAATATATGTTGAATAATACTACTTGGTTCATTTCCAAAATGGATCCAATTAAGTATATCTTTGAAAAGCCTGCTCTCACAGGGAGAATTGTTCGCTGGCAAATGTTATTGTCCGAATACGACATTGAGTACCAAACTGAAAAGGACATAAAGTGCAGTGTGGTGGAGAATTATTTTGCTCACCAACGGGTAAATGACTATCAATCTGTCAAGGTTGATTTCCCCGATGAGGATGTGATGTTCTCGAAAGCAGAAGATTGTGATGAGCCTTTACCTGGAGAAGGTCCAGATCCTGAATCTCGCTGGGACATGGAATTTGATGGAGCAGTGAATGCTTATGGAAGAGGAATTGGTGCAGTGATCATCACTCCACATGGATCACACATTCCTTTTACTGCAAGGTTGATATTTGATTGTACTAATAATATGGCGGAGTATGAGGCTTGCATTATGGATCTCGAGGAGGCCATTGATCTCTGAAACAAGGTTTTAGATGTGTATGGTGATTCGGCTTTGGTTGTTAATCAAATTAAAGGAGAATGGGATACTCGTCACCCTGGCTTGATCCCTTACAAAGATTATGCTAGAAGACCATTACCCTTCTTCAGCAAAGTTGAATTCCATCATATTCCAAGAGATGATAATCAGATGGAGGATGCTTTGGCAACTCTGGCTTCTATGTATCAGGTTAATACTTGGAATGATGTGCCTCGTATTACAGTACGATGTTTGGATAGATAGGCTCATGTGTTTACAACAGATGATGTGGTAGATGAAAAACCTTGGTATTCTGATATCAAGCATTTTCTCCGAACCCAGGAATACCCAATTGGTGCATCAAATAAGGATAGAAAGACATTGAGAAGGTTGACGGGAAGCTTTTTCCTTAATGATGATGTACTGTATAAAAGAAATCATGACATGGTCTTGCTCAGATGCATGGATAGACACGAAGCGAACATGTTGATGCATGAGGTTCATGAAGGTTCATTTGGTACCCATGCCAATGGACATTCAATGGCGAAAAAGATGCTTAGAGCAGGTTACTATTGGTTGACAATGGAATCTGACTATTACAAATTTTCCAAGAAATGCCATAAATGCCAAATTTATGCTGATAAAATTCATGTACCTCCAATACTTCTCAATGTTATTTCTTCCCTGTGGCCTTTCTCTATATGGGGTATTAACATGATCGAGATGATTGAACCAAAGGCGTCAAATGGACATCGTTTTATCTTAGTGGCAATTGATTATTTTACCAAATGGGTGGAGGCAGCTTCATATGCTAATGTCACTAAACAAGCGGTAGTGCGCTTGATCAAGAACAACCTCATATGTAGGTATGGTGTGCCAAGCAGGATTATCACCGACAATGGCTCAAATATAAATAACAAAATGGTGTCTGAACTTTGTGAGGAATTTAAGATTGTCCATCATAATTCATCTCCCTACGGGCCAAAGATGAATGGAGCTGTTGAGGCGGCTAATAAGAACATCAAGAAGATCATCCAGAAAATGGTTGTTACTTATAAAGATTGGCATGAAATGCTCCCTTTTTCCCTGCATGGGTATCTTACATCTGTATTCACTTCAATAGGGGAAACCCCGTTCTCCCTTGTATATGGCATGGAAGCAGTGATCCCCATTGAAGTTGAAATTCCATCTTTGCGTGTAATAAAGGAAGCCAGGTTGTCAGAGGCATAATGGAACCAGAACAGGTTTGACCAGTTGAATTTGATTGAAGATAAAATAATGAATTCCTTGTGTCATGGTTAGTTATACCAAAAAAGAATGAAGAAAGCTTTTGACAAAAAGGCCAAACCTCGTGAATTCAGAGAAGGCGACCTTGTGCTCATGAAGATCATGTCTTTTAACGCTGATTCTAGGGGCAAATGGACTCCTAATTTTGAATTTACATATGTTGTTAAGAAACCCTTCTCTGGCGGTGCACTGATTCTTGAAACAATGGATGGTGAGGAGTTCCCACGTCTTGTGAATGCTGATGCAGTCAAGAAATACTTCACCTAGAAAAATAAAAGAATAGCTCGCTAAGATGAAAACTTGAAAGGGTGGTGTTGTACCCCAAAACATGCCCTCTTATTTCTCAATAATTTCCTCACAAGATCTCACATGACTCAAGTTTGCAGCACTGATACATCAATTTAGGTTTAGAATGGCACAAGGGCAAAAACATCAAAATACACACTGAAAAGTCAAACTTTGACTTTTGGATCAAAAGTCAAGTTTTCAAGAATCACATTTCATCAAGACATGTTAGAATATGCAGTTGGTTCATCAAGAAAATCAAAAGTCAAAATTACTTTGGAAATGTCAAAGTTCTAAACACTTAGAAATTTTTCCAAGTGTTAAGAAAATATGATAAGTTCATAACTTCTGGCCATTTTCTCATCATGATGCGAATTGATTCAGGAAGAACTTCTGACACAAGAGTTTTAGATATCAATGAGATCTAAAACATTGCAGAACACAACTTCTCCTAGAGATGCTGGGATTTCAAGTTATAAATCCTTGAAGAAACGTCCATGAAACTAAAACACTTAGTAAATTCTGAACATTTCCAAGTCAGAATTTGAATAGAACTTCTGGGAAAGTTTTCATGTAGGTACAATTAGAGTTTACAAAAATGATTCGAAGAGGGATTACAAAGCATGTTACAAGCTTTTTGAAAATTCTGAGAACTCCTTCAGATCATGCTGGAGCAGGGAGACTCAAAGATCAGAAGTTGGAAATTTGTTCTAAGTTACGTTTATGCTGAACTTCTGATCCAGTTTCAAACTATGCTACATAATATCATGTTTCAGGCCTTCTTACTTGTTAAATCTCATCATCATTTAATGATTACACCAACTTTTAAGTCCTTACCCCAGTGTCTAAGCCTTTATCCAAAGGATCTTCCCACCTGTGGCATGAAAGTACCACAGTTGTCCTTGAAAAGCAAACTTTTGTACAGAGTTTATTTTGAGCCCATACTTTACTTTGTTTCTGAGTGTACTTCTCCAAAAATCATGCCTACAAACTCAGATTAGGTGTGTTTAATGCTTCTAAGCACCATACCTTGCCCTGAAACCATGCTCGTCTAAACTTGCTTCAAAAACAAGTCAACTATTTATAACACATGGTGGTTGTACTCCTGACTTCTCCAAGCCTCTAAATCCATTGCCTATAAATTAAACTTCATTTTAAAACTGGAGGAGGATGGAAAAGGATTGAAAGAAGCTCTGAAACCTTGTTGAAAATTCCCAAGAACCTAAAACTGCAACACAAACACAAAACCTGCTAGTTTCTGATTTTTGCATCCAAACTCTAATTTTCCTTGTGCGTTTCTTGGCCAAATCATCCACACAGTTTCTGGTATACTTGTAGAAGCTTCCCCAACTTCTGTTTTCAAACTGAAATACAGTCTTCACCAATCTCCATTTAAAAAGTCAGAACTTTGCACCTTGACTGCTCCAGAGCTTTCCAACCATCCATAACTCAAATTAGGATTGCTTTAGCTTTCTGAGACCTTGAAGAAGCTGGCCAGAACATCACAGCAGTCTGAACCAGGCTCTAACACATAAAACAATTTTCAGCTGCAAGGTAAGTTTCTTCTGATTTTCATCTCATTACTTAGGCATTGTTAGGCTGTGCATATTTATAGATTTCATTGATATGGCCTAAGTAGAGAGAATTTCAGATCAGAACTTCTTGAGGAAATTAGGATTTAGAATTAGGATCGGCAAAATTCATGCCTACTTTTGGTTTACAGTTTTGGTGCTTTGTATTTCTGAAACCATGATGGAATTTTCCATAACTTCTATATTTGCATTTTCCATTTTTGTTGAGTAATGACTAAGTTGTAGATACTCTGGCTGGAACGAAGAAGAAGATGAAGTTCATCTTTATAACTTACTTTTTAATATATGCTTATGTTTTTGCTTCTAATACATGATGTACAGCCACCCCAGTGGTAGAGAGCGCGCATAAGGAATTAGTGTTAAGGGTCCAGGTTTCTATTCCTAGAAGCACCTTTTACGTTTATTTTTTAACATTTTTACCTCATTATTTGTAAAACAATGATCCTGGACCAGAACTTGTAGATAAACCCCCTCCCAATTGTTTGTCAAAATAGTACTCCTGGACCAGAACTTCTAGACAGTCTCATCCAACAACATTGTCATCTCACTTACCCATTAACAAAACTTCAAGCCTTCCAGTAACACTATAATTTCTAGGATTCCAGCTGCATCAGAACTTCTAGGCTCTCTCAGTAACCAGAAATTCTAAGCTTCCAGTAACACTAGAACTTCTAGGTTTCGAGCCACATCAGAACTTCTAGGTTCTCTCAGCAATCAGAACTTCTAGGCTTTCCTTTGTTCCCAGCAACCCCATAACTTTAGTGCGTCTGGATCAAGAACTTCTGGATTTCCCTATTTTTGCTAACATTTTCTTTCTGATTTACAATGTACATGAGTCAGAACTTCTTCTCTCTCTCTTATTTCTATTCTTTCAGCAACACGCTGACTCTAACTCCTATTCTCTTATTATTTTTATCATCACTTTTATTTTATTAATCAAAAAAACCAAAAATACTTTATATTCATATACTTTGCTTTATTTCTTTTAAAACAAAAAAGACTAAAAACATTTCCTTAAGCAAATTTATTTCTTCTCTTAACAAAAACAAAACAAATCAATTTTACATTTCAATTCTTGTACATTATTTCAATATGGTTGTAATAGATAATTAGGACTTTAATTTCTTGCAACCCCCATTTGTAAATTTGTACACCCCATACCCAAGTGATTGTAATAGCGTAGGATATTTATATTTCCGCAATTTATCGCTTTCATACAAATGCTAGTAAAGTAGGATTTGTATGGGAAGATAAAATTAATAATTAGAAATGCCTAATTCAAGATAAATCAAGCATGAAATACAAACACCTGCACACTTGCATCTCTAGGGTTAACTCCACTTGTTGCCTTATGAAAAATGGTCATGTTATGCATGTGAGGCGTCTTAGCAAAAACAAAAAAAAAGTAAAAGATCATAGTCCCTCGATGACGCTTCGAATGTTTCCTTACAAATGATCTTAGTCCCTCAAGAAAAATGCTAAGATATCTCACAACATTGCTATCATGACTATACAATGACCCACGCCCGTCCCTTTACATCCAAAGATAAGGCTTCTTACCTATCAATGGTAAGATAGCAACATCTAAAGGAGGAGGAAAAGAACAAAGACTTTTGAGGAGGTAGAAATGTTCTTAGTTGCTTGCTCATCTTCAAAAATAAACATCTTTTCAAACGCACTAAACACTTTCAAAACATGAAATAATTTCAAAAGCCTAACACTTTGTATACATTCTTATAGAGACGAGAATAATTACAACGTTTACCTAAACAAAGGCACTTTTTCAAAATACTTTGAAAACCCATCCTAAAGCACACTTTCAAACAAAAGCAATGATCTACGAAGTAACTAAGAGCCCATAGATAATTATGGATGAAAAGGGTGCTAACACCTTCCCTTTTCATAATCTACCCCCCGAACTCAAGAAAATAATCTCAAAGGTCTTTCCTATTATTTTCACCCTTTCCTTTATTAGATAAAAGAAAAGTCGGTGGGGACTCTTGCTATCCGCAACAATTGCGATAAAACACAAAACACCCAAGTCAATTCTCCCACCATATCACAGAAATGGCGACTCTGTTGGGGAATAACTTAAAAGTCGGGTTACCTTAGGGCTAGATCACCTTTACTTGCTTTCATTGTTTGACTTGCTTACTTTACATTATGGTTCCTTGTGTGGGCTTGTTTTGATCCTCCACCCGGATCTGGGACACCTTTTAGGTAAGTAGCGATAAGTTGTAGAAATTATGCGGGGTATACCGACACGGTCTAAGAAATAGCTACGTTAGCATGACACATTTGTTGGCACCGGTAGCCCTTGAGTAGTCAAGGAGAATACAGGGCCGTTGAGCGGTGTCATGAAGCACTAACTGACCTTATAACCTTAATTGAACAACTTGGCCATTAGGAAGTAGTGAGATAACTGGCTTCAGTGGAAAGCTGAAAATTGGTTGATACTCGATGCTACACTCATTGAGATCGGACTCTCGGGATATTTCGGTCGACATTAAAGAGGCTTGTGCTAAAACAATGCCCGATGAAGAAAGATCAGTGATATTGAGATCCCCAAGAACCCGATTACTATTACTAGGACAGGTTGAGCCAACTAAACTTCAAGAGGGTACTTACCTATAAACTCCATGCAAGCCTAAACCTAGGACTTGTCTGTCTTATATGATTATTTGTACATAACAATTTGCTTACTTTGCATACTTGTACATAACATCATGACATCATACCATAGCATTTTCAATAGACATTTCAAGGATCTCAAGGGCCTATCATGCAGGGTCACATTGAATCATACATATATCAAGGGGAAAGAGGATTTATTTTCCTCTAACCAAACATCGTCAAAGGTCAAAGTACAACTTGAGTCAGGAGTTATGACCCACTTGACATGGTGAACTTAATTCCCGTGGAAGGACATCCATCAATACGAAGTTCTCCAATCAAAGTTGTAAGTAATTTTTAACATCTTCTTGTGTTTACCCCACGAGATCCTTGAAAATATTGCATCCACATATCACGCATATCATCATAATAGGTTTTCCCACGCGGGTTTCTCATCTGCCAACTATTTATTTCAGTAGAGATGGCTCTAGAGAAAACAGTGAGGGACCTTCAAACACAAAATGCTCAATTCCAACAAATGTTCCTGGCTCTGGCTAAGGGGCAGGAAGATCTGAAAACACTCTTCACCAAAGAGAGCAAGAACAATACTAAGAAAAGGGTTGTCATCCTCAACGTGGGAAAAAGGTCTCAGGGGCGTGCCCAACTAGCTCAAAAGGAAGATGCTTCTTCTTCTGAAGAAGAAGAAGACAGTCAAGAAGAGGAAGCTAGACGCATTAGAGCTAACATAGCTAATGATGACAAAGACTACTCTGAGGAGCAGTATCCACCGGCGGATGAAAAATACAAATAACTTGAAGACATGCTAAAAGCCGTGGAGATCCAAGTTTTACCCGACTAGGACTTAGGAGTCATGGGTTTGGTTTCTGGAGTGGTCATCCCACCAAAGTTCAAAATCCCTGCCTTTGCCATGTATGATGGGGTCTCTTGTCCTAAGATGAATCTGAAGTCTTATGTCTGCAAGATTCAACCATACACAACTGATCAGAAGATCTGGATCCATTTCTTCCAAGGGAGCTTAGCTAGGACGCAACTTGAATGGTTCTATCAATTGAAGAGTTCCCACATTCACACTTGGGAAGATCTAGTTGCTGCTTTCTACAAGCAGTACCAATACAACGCTAACCTTGCACCAACATGTGTGCAATTGCAGAATATGACCATGCGTTCCAACAAGGGATTCAAAGAATACGCCCAAAAGTGGAGAGACCTGGTTGGTAGGGTGCAGCCACCCTTAACTGACAGGGAGTTGATTGACATCTTTATGGGAACTTTGACAGGACCTTTCTTCAATCACCTAATCAGAAGCTCCTCAGCCGGGTTCACCGAGATAATACTGACTGGCGAAAGGGTCGAAGCTGGCATTAAAAGGAGAAAGATCCAAGGAACTACACCCTCTGATACTCAGAAAAAGCGATACAATGGGAAGAAAGAATCTTATGTTGTGTATGGTCAAAAGGGTCATAACAAGAGAAATCATGACCAACATGTGGGGGAAGTCTTGATCTCTAGTCCTGCGTCGCGGTGGCAACAACAAAGGGAAATCAGTGAAGGCAAGACGAGCCCAAAAGACGGTTTACCAACATTAACATGTCGTTGTCTCAAGCACTGTAACACTTGTTGAAGATGAATCTGATTACGTTGATAGGACCTCATCCAAACCCCAAAACTTCTTCTCTTAACTACAGTCCTGATGCAATATGTGCATATCATTCCAGCAGTCTTGGGCATGATACCAACAATTGTTGGGCGCTGAAATACAAGATTCAAAACATGATTGACGCCAAGGAGATCGAGTTTGATCCTCTAGAGACTCCCAATGTGATCACTGCTCCTATGCCAAATTATTGAGAGCGTCCTGTTCATTTTTAAATTTTCAATTGTAATCTCTTTTGTTGTTCAAACATTTATCTATTAATGTCAAACTGTGTTTCATTAATGCATTGCATATGCTTGTCTTGAATTAATCCATTCGTTTTCATTATATTTAAACTATGCTTTTTACTCCCTTTATGATATTCAACTCTTGTTTTAAAATGTGCAAGCCTTTAGAGGGAGGATGACAAAAACAATGCCATAATCTCATACAATATGCTTTTGGAAAGACCTTACAGACGATGTACAAGAGTTCTTTCAATTCTTAAACACTAGAGTTATAAGGAGGATAATCCCTAGTCAACTCCTTTGAGCCAAAGAAGTAGGAGTTTCCTTTTACACAAACTGAAACCTTTAATCCAAACCTGGGGCAGGTTTAGTTTCTCAGTTGATTCAAATGCATGTTCAGTCACAAGCTTTCACTTCCTAAACCACGAATGACATCAGGAATGTACTTTTGAATCAAAAGACAGCGATGGTTCCCTATCAAATAGGCAGTCATTATCTCTCAAAGAAAATCCCATTAAGTCAAAACCTATGAAGGAGACTTAAGACAAAGAGAAAAACTGGGGCATCCCGGTGGCTGTAATCTCAAAACAAGAACAGTCAGGCAAAAGTCAGGGATAATAAATCAATAAGAGGTCACTATAAATCCTCAACAAAATGAAAAATGTTAACAGAAATGACTGCCTTTTGACAAACTTAACTTGTCTGAACCATCACCAAAACATCATTCCATACTCAATTGGAGTTCAAACACACAATTAACTGAGTTTTAGGACTGAAGAACTTCACGAAGAACGGGCGGGTACAAATACACTTTGAGACTTATCCTTTGTTTCTTAAACTGTGAGCCAATCCACGTTAAACCCTTCAAAAGTCCTAATTGAAGCATGGGTTAGTTCGAAAGCATATTGTTACATAAGGTATCTTGACTCCTGTAAGGCTTTACTCCAAATCCTGAGTTGAATTTTCATACAAAAATTCTTTTATCTGCTAAAACACATTTTCAAAACTTCAAGATAAGCATAAACGTTGCATTATTTAAATATCGATGTTTGCATATAGCTATTTGTTTGACAACAGGGAAATTCACATGACAAATATCCAGTGAACAAAAACTCTCTTAATGAACAAAACCACTTCAAATAGGAAGACACTTCCAATAATAGATATCCTATAAGCAAGGGGGAATGACGTGTCACTGTCCAACACATCTGGGGCAGTCCAGTCAAGATTCCAAGAAATCTCTCAAGAAATGCTGAATAACTAGGGACAGGCTTGTATCAGAATCACTTGGGGCATCAAACGTGAATTCCAACAAAGGATTACATACGGTCAGGCAAACACTTCTTGGAAATACTACAAACACTTGCTACTAGGGGCAGTGACAAGTTTCCCATAAAGTCCTTTTCATAAAATGACCCCCAGTCAAGTCCCCACAAAGTTGGATCCATAAAACTCCCAACCAGAGTTTCAATCTCTAGAAAACCTTCTTCCCAAATGATTTGATCTCAAGAATCCTCAAGGAGTTCTGCCAAAAGAAAACACCTCTCCAGCAGATTAGCAACAGGGTTTACTTCCCCAACAAACTACAGATTCCCCCAGTTTGAGTTTGCCTCCCCGACTACTAAATCAAGGGACCACAACACTTCTTCCCCAGTAGACTTTTCTACAAATCCCAGTGAGCTGCTGCAGAACCTGGAAAACAACCAGATAACCGTCAATTTCTTTATCCCCAGCAAGTCGTTGTGAAGCCTGAAATACGACCAGATAACAACTAACTTTCAAGAGATAACTCCCCAGTAGAGAAATGAACGGCTAAGACTCCTGAACTCTTTTCCCCGAGTAGGAATCAACACGCTCCACAGAGTTTTCTTCTTAAGCAAAACCAACATTCCTCAACGGAGTTCTCCTTAAAACAGGAATCCCCAGCGGAAACATTCTAAAAAGAAAAGTATGGAAAGGTGTGAATACTCTTCATCCCCGATGGCCATCAGGGATTCAGCTTCTCAAAATTCCCCAGCACTTATCAAGGATTTATTTTCCAAGACAAAAATACATTCAAACAACATTTCACATTTCATGCATCATATTTACATACATGATAAATGCATACAACATAATCTCATTTATTTTGAGAACACCATTACGCCATGGATTTCATACATCATGACATGGCATACAGCTAACTCTTTACCTTTTCAGGAAAGATCAAACAACAGATGGCTATCATCAGCGATCTTCAAAAGGTTAGAGATTAATACCTATAACAAGCCATGACCACTATCTCAGTGACCAACCTTTTTAAATTCTAGATTAATACCTGAAACAAGGAGGGATAACTATCTGTGGACGACCAATTGTAGATTAATACTTATAACAAGCCAGGAAAGCTATCTACATGAGAAGATTGAAGATTAATACCTGTAACAAGCCAGGAAAACTATATTTCTTTCTAAGGTCAAAGATCAATACCTGAAACAAGCCAGGGCAACTATCTACACGACCAACTGAAGTAACCCTACTCAGGTTCTTTATCATTTATTTCCAGATGAAGTTTTACACGGAATCATCATGAAGTAACCCTACCCAAGTTCCTTCTCATACATTTCCATATGAAGTTTTACACGGACTCATCATCAAGCAACCCTACCCAGGTTCCTTCTCTACATTTCCAGATGCAGTTTCACAGAGACTCATCATCAAGCAACCCTACCCAGGTTCCTTCTCTACATTTCCAGATGCAGTTTCACACGGACTCATCATCAAGCAACCCTACCCAAGTTCCTTCTCTACATTTCCATATGTAGTTTCACACGGACTCATCATCAAGCAACCCTACCCAGGTTCCTTCTCTACATTTCTAGATGTAGTTTCACACGGACTCATCATTAAGCAACCCTACACAGGTTCCTTCTCTACATTTCCAGATGCAATTTCACACAGACTCATCATCAAGCAACCCTACCCAGGTTCCTTCTCTACATTTCCAGATGCAGTTTCACATGGACTCATCATCAAGCAACCCTACCCAGGTTCCTTCTCTACATTTCCAGGTGCAGTTTCACACGGACTCACCATCAAGCAACCCTACCCAGGTTCCTTCTCTACATTTCTAGATGCAGTTTCACACGGACTCATTATCAAGCAACCCTACCCAGGTTCCTTCTCAGATGTAGTTTTACACGAAATCATCCTAAAACAACCCTTCCCAGGTTCCTGCTCTTAAATTCTAGATGAAACTTCACATGGATTCATCTTGAAGTAGCCCTACCCAGGCTTCCCCCTCATATGTCTCCTAAAGCAGCCATACACAGGCCCATCATAAATTGAAGAATATCCAAGACCTCTGCTGGTTCAGTTTAAATTGATCAATGGTTTATCCTGATTCCTTTCCGGTAGACACTTTCTCTGGTTCAGATAAATCTCTCAAAAGATTTGTTCTGATTCTTTTCCAGTTGAAGTCAACTTTAGACTTAGTCTAATTTCTGTCAACAATCACTTTTGAGTGGCATCTATAAACCCATCTTCATCAACTCTCCATCATCTTTCCAAATGGAATCTTTAAGCCCATTCCTTACACCTCAACCACAATATCATCGAGTGTAAATTTCTGGGCACTTTAGTGTTCAATCATCTTCCACCTTCAACTCACGAATGGCAGACCCGCCAATCTAACTGTTCAGGTTTAAGAAGATTGAATAGGGGAAGCTGTTGTACCCCAAAATTTTCCCTCTCATTTCTCAAGAATTTCATCACAAGATCTCCCATGACTCAAGTTTGCAGCACTGATACATCAATTTAGGTTTGGATTGGCACAAGGGCAAAACGGTCAAAATACACACTGAAAAGTCAAACTTTGACTTTTTGATCAAAAATTAAGTTTTCAAGAATCACATTTCATAAAGACATGTTAGAATATGAAGTTGGTTCATCAAGAAAATCAAAAGTCAAAATTACTTTGGAAAAGTCAAAGTTCTAAACACTTAGAAATTTTTCTAAGTGTTAAGAAAATATGATAAGTTCAGAACTTTTGGCCAGATTCTCATCATGATGCGAATTGATTCAGGAAGAACTTCTAACACAACAATTGTAGATATTAATGAGATCTAAAACATTGCAGAACATAACTCCTCCTAGAGATGTTGGGATTTCAAGTTATAAATCCTTGAAGACACGTCCATGAAACTAAAACACTTAGTAAATTCTGAACATTTCCATGCCAGAATTTGATTAGAACTTTTGGGCCAGTTTTCACGTTGGTACAATCATATTTTGCAAAAATGATTCGAAGAGGGATTACAAAGCATGTTACAAGCTTTCTGAAAAGTCCTTCAGATCATGCTGGAGCGGGGAGATTCAAAGATCAGAAGTTGGACATTTGTTCTAAGTTACGTTTATGCTGAACTTCTGATCCAGTTTCAAGCTATGCTTCACAATCTCATGTTGCAGGCCTTCTCTCTTGTTAAATATCATTATCATTTAATGCTTACACCAACTTTTGAGTCCTTATCCCAATGTCTAAGCCTTTATTCAAAGGATCTTCCCACGTGTGGCATGAAAGTACCACTGATGTCCTTCAAAAGCAAACTTTTGTACAAAATTTATTTTGAGCCCATACTTTACTTTGTTTCTGAGTGTACTTCTCAACAACTCATGCCTAAAAACTTAGATTAGGTGTGTTTAAATCTGCTAACCACCCCACCTTGCCCTGAAACCATGCTCGTCTAAACTTGCTTCAAAAACAAGTCAACGATTCATAACACATGATGGTTGTACTCTTGACTTCTCCAAGCTTCTAAATACCTTGCCTATAAATTAAACTTCATTTGCAAACTAGAGGAGGATGGAAAAGGATTGAAAAAAGCACTAAAACCTTGCTGAAAATTCCCAAGAACCTGAAATTGCAACACAAACACAAAACCTGCTAGTTTCTGATTTTTGCATCCAAACTCTAATTTTACTTGTGTGTTTCTTGGCCGAATCATCCATACAGTTTCTGGTATACACGTAGAAGCTTCCTCAACTTCTGTTTTCAAACTGAAATACAGTCTTCACCAATCTCCATTTCAAAAGTCAGAACTTTTCACCTTGACTGCTCCAGAGCTTTCCAACCATCCATAACTCAAGTCAAAGGTTGCTTTAGTTTTCTGAGAACTTGAGAAAGCTGACCAAAACAGCATAGTAGTCTGAACTAGGCTCTAACTCACAGAACAATTTTCAGCTGCAAGGTAAGTTTCTTCTGATTTTCATCTCATTACTTAGGCAATGTTAGTCTTGCATTTTCAAAGATACAATGTAGATATCATGTCTCTGAATCTGTGCATATTTATAGATTTCATTGATATGGCCTAAGTAGAGAGAATTTCAGATCAGAACTTCTTGAGGAAATTAGTATTCAAAATTAGGATTAGCAAAATTCATGCTTGCTTTTGGTTTACAGTTTTGATGCTTTGTATTTCTGAAACCATGATGAAATTTGTTATAACTTATATGTTTGAATTTTCCATTTTTGTTGAGAAATGACTAAGTTGTAGATACTCTGGCTAGCACGAAGAAGAAGATGAAGTTCATCGGCATAACTTACTTTGTAATACATGTTTATGTTTTTGCTTCTAATACTGGATGTACAACCACCCCAGTGGTAGAGAGCGCGCGCATAAGGCATTAGTGTTAAGGGTCCAGGGTTCTAGTCGCAAAATCACCTTTTACGTTTATTTCTTAACATTTTTACCTCATTATTTGTCAAACAATGATCCTGGACCAGAACTTCTAGATAAACCCCCTCCCAGTTGTTTGTCAAAACAGTACTCCTGAACCAGAACTTCTAGACATTATCATCCAACAACATTGTCATCTCACTTAACCATTAACAAAACTTCTAGCCTTCTAGTAACACTAGAACTTCTATGTTTCCAGCTGCATCAGAACTTCTAGGCTCTCTCAACAACAAGAACTTCTAACCTTCCAGTAACACTAGAACTTCTAGGTTTCCAGCTGCATCAAAACTTCTAGGTTCTCTCAACAATCATAACTTCTAGGCTTTCCTTTGTTCCCAGCAACCCCAAAACTTTAGTGCGTCTGGATCCAGAACTTCTGGTTTTCCCCATTTCTGCTAACATTTTCTTTCTGATTTACAGTGTACATGTGTTAGAACTTCTTCTCTCTCTTATTTCTATTCTTTCAGTAACACGCTGACTCTAACTCCTATTCTCTTATTATTTTTATCATCACTTTTATTTTGATTAATCAAAAACACCAAAAATACTTTATATTCATATACATTGCTTTATTTCTTTTAAAACAAAAAAGACTAAAAACATTTCCTTAAGAAAATTTATTTCTTCTCTTAACAAAAACAAAACAAATCTGTTTTACATTTCAATTGTTGTACATTATTTCAATATGGTTTTAATAGATAATTAGGACTTTAATTTCTTGCAACACTCATTTGTAAATTTGTACACCCCATCCCCAAGTGATTGTAATAGCGTAGGATATTTATATTTCCGCAATTTATCGCTTTCATATAAATGCTAGTAAAGTAGGATTTGTATGGGAATATAAAATTAATACTTAGAATGCCCTAATTCAAGATAAATCAAGCATGAAATACAAACACTTTCACACTTGCATCTCTAGGGTTAACTCCACTTGTTGCCTTATGAAAAATGGTCATGTTATGCATGTGTGGCGTCTTAGCAAAAACAATAAAAAAAATACAAGATCATAGTCCCTCGATGACTCTTCGAATGTTTCCTTACAAATGATCTTAGTCCCTCAAGAAAAAATCTAAGATATCTCACAACATTGCTATCATGACTATACGATGACCAACGCCCGTCCCTTTAGATCTAAAGATAAGGCTTCTTACCTATCAATGGTAATATAGAAACATCTAAAGGATGAGGAAAAGAACAAAGACTTTTGAGTAGGTAGAAACATTCTTAGTTGCTTGCTCATCCTAAAAAATAAACATCTTTTCAAACACACTAAACACTTTCAAAACATGAAATATTTTTAAAAGTTCAACACTTTGTATACATTCTTATAGAGACGAGAATCATTACAAAGTTTGCCTAAACAAAGGCACTTTTTCAAAATACCTTCACAACCCATCCCAAAGGACACTTTTAAACAAAAGCAATAATCTAGCAAGCAACTAAGAGCCCATAGATAATTGTGGATGAAAAGGGTGATAACACCTTCCCATTTCATAATCTACCCCCTGAACTCAAGAAAATAATCTCAAAGGTCTTTCCTGTTCTTTTCACCCTTTCTTTTATTGGATAAAATAAAAGTCGGTGGCAACTCTTGCTATTCGCAACAATTGCGATAAAATGCAAAACACCCAAGTCAGTTCTCCCACCGTATCACAGGCGTCCTGGACAAAAAGGAGTGTCTCAGTAGGCCAAAAAACCGTAAGGGCAGCCTAGGTAAAAGTTAGGGATTTTTCTGGCAAGCAACTACACGGAAAAGACATGATCATTGGACCAACAATCTGCTTGGATCTTACTACTTTTCGACCGAAGTTTCGGCTCAGGAATTCAAAGTTGTTAGGTAGGATAGTGGTCATTGTATTTCAATGTATCTTTTCCAATATATATTGCCATTTTCCAAAAAATTTAATTATCTATGGAGTCTTCCCATTTGCAAGCTACCATTATATTAATAAATTTTGATCCTTTTATCCAATTCTTTGCAATTCTTATGTTTATTCATCTTATAAAGATTTCATTTATTATTGATAGTAAAGATCAAAGCAAACAAATAAAATAACAAAAAAAAAATATTTTTGAAAAGATTTTACAAATTACCTATTGCTCTGGATTTTGTGATACAAGGGGAACAAAATTAGTGACTTCAAGAACGGATAAACTCAAAGGTTTGCATGATATGAAAGCTCTACCCAAAATTCCCCAGGTGAATTTGAGGTGGTATACTTCTATGAAATTGTTGTCCCCATGAGGTTTCATACTTTTTCCCCACAGAAGCTGGTGCAATTTTCACTCTTAGTATTAAGGAATGTATCGATGTCTCCTTCAACGAGAATGTATTACCCTCCCCAATGAAGCCAGTATGTCATTCACAATTGATGTCTCAGGGATATGATATTGTTTTCCCTAGTAAAATCAGCCACGACAAAAGTATGAGCTTCAAACATTTTGTTTCCGCCGCTGAAGTCTGTGGTTTCCCGAGTGGAATTTGGAGGAAGATGTTATATCTCCATATTTGTGATAATTTACTGTTGTTGATCTTGTTCCTTCCCAGTGAATTTAAGCCTTGAAATAGGAATTTATTTCCTCAGTTGGTGCTTACTATCTTATGAAATTTCCATCCTGTTTGTGATTTAGCCGGGTTTCAATTGTACCCATTTCGGGTTTTGTATGTTTGTCCCCAATGTTATATGTCTGTTTTGTCAGCATATACATGATAACATTCATACTTTCATATCAGCATCATGCATAATCATTGCTCATTTGCATTTTTCACATATTTGGTATATTACCCTATTTTGTAGAGTTGTGTTATTCTCTCTCCAATAGAGTGTCAACCTTAAGCAGAAAGTGTATATTCCTTCAACTTTCCCACTGAGTTATCCCTCGTGGAAGAATTTTTGTTTTAGCCTTCTTTTCAGCTCGTTTTCTGGACAGAATGGGATTCCCTCTTGAGTTTATTTCTCAAGAGATGTATTCTGGTTGACTGCTTCATTTTGGTTTATTTCTGTTTGGAGTGGATACCCTTGACAACATTATTATTTGGATTTCGGAAAGCTTTGAGCTTTAGTTTGAGAACGTGTACTTATTTTGCACAAGAAGATTTTATCCCCTCAGCAGGAATTTATTGGCATTTATCCAAGAGTTCCATCTCTTTCCCCAGGAAGCCATATTTCCTCCTTCAGGAAGTCTTTAATGCATTTCCTCCTCATAGCAGCAAGTGGCAGATCTCTTTATTTGAGTAACATGTACTCCCCCTAGTGAATCTGATGGCTCCTAGAGAAGATTCATATTTTGTTACTCCAATGGATGGTAGCCTTGTAATTATGGAAGGTAGTTTGTTGTTGATATTTTATTACTCCAATGGATGGTAGCCTTGTCATTATGGAAGGTAGTTCATTGTTGAGATTTTGTTACTCCAATGGATGGTAGCCTTGTCATTATGGAAGGTAGTTTGTTGTTGAGATTTTGTTACTCCAATGGATGATAGTCTTGTCATTATGGAAGGTAGTTTGTTGTTGAGATTTTGTTACTCCAATGGATGGTAGCCTTGTCATTATGGAAGGTAGTTCGTTGTTGAGATTTTGTTACTCTAATGGATGATAGCCTTGTCATTATGGAAGGTAGTTCGTTGTTGCAATTCTATTACTCCAATGGATGGCAGCCTTATCATTATGGAAGGTAGTTCGTTGTTGATATTTTGTTACTCCAATGGATGGTAGCCTTGTCATTATGTAAGGTATTTCGTTGTTGATATTTTGTTAATCTAATGGATGGTAGCCTTGTCATTATGGAAGGTAGTTCATTGTTGAGATTTTGTTACTCCTATGGAAGGTAGTTTTTTGTTGAGATTTTGTTACTCAAATGGATGGTAGCCTTGTCATTATGGAAGGCAGTTCGTTGCTGAGATTTTGTTACTCTAATGAATGGTAGCCTTGTCATTATGGAAGAAAGTTCATTGTTGAGATGTTATTACTCTAATGAACGGTAGCCTTGTCATTATGGAAGGTAGTTTGTTGTTGATATTTTGATACTCCAATGAATGGTAGCCTTGTCATTATGAAAGGTAGTTCGTTGTTGAGATCTTTTTCCGATGAATGGTAGCCTTGTCATTATGGAAGGTAGTTCTTCGTTGAGATTCTATTATTCTGAAGAAGTTCATTTGTTTATAGTCGTGAGTACTGAATACATCTTGAAATTTACTTGTATTATCTTACCATTCCTTTTCTCGGTGGGTCGATGTGATCGGTGGATCTGGAACTGACTGTTTAACGCTGGTTCGCGAAATGTCGCGGAAGCAAGAGTCGCCACCGTCTTTTATTTTCTCCAAATGGAAAGGACAAAAGCACAGAAAAATTCCTTATAGAGATTGCTCTCGGTTCGGGAGGTAGATTATAGAAAGGGAAGGTGTTAGCACCCTTTCTATCCATGGTTATCCATGGGCTCTTAGATACTTGCTCACTTGTGTTTTCAAAAATGGTTTGTTTGCTTTTCAACTGTGGGTTTTAAAAAGTTTCTTTAAAAATTTCAGTTCGACTCTTGTATCGGTCCTCAAGAGTGTTTGAAAAATTGCTTTCGAAAGCTTTTTGAAAAGGTGTCGGTGTGAAAAGTATTTTTGAATTTGTTTTGAAATTAGAGCAAGTATCTGCGAGAACCTACCCTAAGGAATTCGTCTGTGTAAATGTCCTTTAAAGTAGTGCCATCCCACCATTGAGAGGTAGGTAGCACCACCGTTGGAGGTGTTCGGGTCAATTCGAGGTTCGGGACATGGTGATCACCAGAGCAATGGGAAGACACCTTAGAAGCTACCCTCATGCCAGGTTCCCGGATCATGAGGACTTACTAAGACATCCTCTACTCGACGATCACCTTTCGAGGCAAGGCAACAGTGAGGCGTACCCTAGGGGTGGTGTGTGATTTGTGTGTCGTTTTCATTTATTTTTGTCTTTTGTCAAAGTGATCTATGCGTTTGTTTTTATTTTGTCATTCATTCTTGCATGCGATTTAATTAACAGTTAAAAAGTTGCGAGAGATATAAAGTTCCTAAGCTATTACAAAGGCGCGGGTCCACATCGCCAAATTATATCCAGGACCCGATTTGACATAAAATAAAGAAATAAAGTAAAGTGCGAAAGATAAATATTTACACGGCTTTGGGAGAATTACATCAATATTTAAAAGAAGGAATAAATAAAATGCGCGAATTGAATTAAAATTGAAAACGAGGGCGTTGGACCCTTTTGAAGTTAAATTGAAATTAAAAATTAATTAATTATTTATTGAAATAAAAGAAGTGTTTTTTAGGTTTTTTTGTATTTATGAAATAAGAAAATTAAAATTAAAATTAAAAGAAACTCTAATTCTAAGTTATTTTTAATTATTTGAGAAAAATGTTAAAGTTTAACTTAATTTACTAAAGAATTTATGTACATGTTTATTTACAAAATAAATTAGTAATTAATAATAATAATAATGATGAGAAAATTATTTATTAAAAATAATGATGAAAAAGTTAAAAACCCTAATTTCTACATATTTAATTTATTAAGAAAAATATTAAAGTTTTGAAACCTAAATTAATCTAATTAATTGTTTAAAGTTTATTTACAAAAATAATAATAGTGAAATTAATATTAATAAAATAAACATTTTTTTGATTTTTCTGTATTTTATATTTATTATAAAAATTATTTTATGGAATTAAAAGAAAACAATTAAAAAACAATTAAAAGAATAAAAAGGAAAAACAAATAAAAATTAAAAATTGAGCAAACCATAGGGGGTGTCTGGCCCAAGGGGAGGGTTTTTTGAAGTATTGACTCCTGAGTACCGTGGTCTGCATTCTTTGGCCATTGGATTGAGTTTCATGCATAAGTTGTTCTACTTTGGCCATTTGGCTTTTGGCTTTTTGCTTTTGGCCATTTGTGTTCTGGCTTCAACGTTCCTTAATCTTCTCAGGATGTCTGTCTCGCCACGTATTGGTGTCATGTGTAAAATGTTCTGTTTTGGCCATTTGGCTTTTGACTTTTGGCCATTTGGCTTTTGGCCTCAACATTTCTTAATGAACATGCATGGGATCCTGCCTAAATTTGCAGTGTTGAATCTCACGAACACATTAAATAAAATCATAAAATGCAAATAAAGCCAATATATGAAGAAATTTAATGTTTAGGCACAATATGACATGTATGAATGATTATACCCTTTTGATAATGGAGATCAAATCAATCTTACCCTTACTGGAAAATTAGTGACCGGAATGCTTTTATGCCTTACTGGAAAATTAGGATCATGGAGATCAGGCCAGCCTTATCCTTACTGAAGAAGTAGTGAGGTGTTGGTTTGTAACTGTGATGGCTGATTTGTAGTGAGAGAGGGATTTGTAATAAGGATTTCAAGGTTTTAGGGTTCTTGAAAGAATTTGATATTCTAACAGTATTGTGACAAGGTTTTTTCTCTCTTTTCCTCCTCCATGGTTTGTGTGAAAAGAAGGTGATTATATAATGGAAATTAGGGTAAAGAAAATGGGCTTTGAATGTGCAATTGGGCCTCCAATGTTCACTTGAGTTCGTCACTTTCCAGGCTAAATCGCAGGGACTTAAGTGCAATTTTTGAAGTTGAAATGTGAAGACAAAATGTAGCCGATATCGATAACTAACTCCTGTCCGAAAATCGGCTCAATCGGATAAACGGTGAATTAGTTATGAATTTTTGAAGTTTCAGCTCAGACAAACTTATTTTGGGCTCCAGTGTCGACTCTGACACGTTCTTCAATAAAAAACTGGTATTGATCGGAGCATAATCCGGTCTCGACTTTTGAATCAAAGTTGTAGATCTATGAGTCAGTGACCTTGTGTAAAAATATGAGCCAAATCCGATAAAAATTGACCGAGTTATGAATTTTCGAAGTTTCGGCTCAGATGAAATAATATTCAGCATTCAGGATTTTCAGCGTGTCACACACTCTGAGCAAAAAATGAAGGCCTTTTGAACACTGTTCGAACTCGATACCTCCTGTGAAAATGTAGCCAACTCAATTTGTGAAATTTTAGCGCCGGAACCAGATCGATACGATGAAAATCGACCAAGTTATGATTTTCTGAACATGACACAAATAAACTTCTGTCACAAATTTTCTGTGCGAAAATACTTGATAAATCCACATTTTTGAAGACCTTCTGATCGAAATTGGCTTCCAGCCGTGAGAGATGAAAACGTAGATAATGTCAAGACAGAATTTTGGCCATCGGAACGGGTTCAAAACGAGCCACGATCTTCAAGTTATGAATTTTTTAGCGCGTAAAAACTGCACTTTCAGCACACTTTTTCACCATATTTCTTTAAGAAAACTCGCACATTCGGATACCTTCTTTAAAGAATTGACGCTTGAGCCGAACCTGAATTTGAGAATACGTTATCAGAGATATCTTGGCGAAAGAATACCTGAATATGACGCGCCGGGTTGGACTTGTGAATTTTTCTTGAAATATTTTGAGAAATATGGGAGGGCAAATTTTGAGGTACAACAGTTGCCCCTGTTCAATCTTCTTAGACCTGAGGATGCAGATTGGCTGACGTGCCTTTCATAATCCGAGGGTAGAAGATGATTGAACACTAGAGTGCCCAGAAATTTGCACTCACATAGTAGCAGTGTGATGGAAATGGGCTTATAGATGCCATTTGGAGATTGATGGGGGATGATGGGCTTATAGATGCCATCTGGATGTTGATCGCATAAGAGATTCCTTAGCGAGAACTTGCGTACCTGTAAAACAGAAAAATGAGTACCTGACATGTTGCAGGAGTTGGTTTTCAGATGCTTGGTATAGATATGTCCTGACTGGTTACAGGAGCTGAGTCTGGAGCTTCACAAGATGATGAATGAACCAGGGATGGTTACTACCTTAGCATGAATGGTAAGAGAACCTTGGGTGACTTTAACTTCAACAACGCTCGTTGAGAAAATCTTGGTGGGAATTACCATCTTCGAAGTATCGGGAAGAGAACCAAAGGAAATTATAATCTGAAAGGGAATTACATCTCACGCACCGTCGGGAAGAGAACCAAAGGAAATTATAACCTAAAAGGGAATTATCACCTCATGCACCATCGGAGAGGGAACCATAGGAAATTATAACCTAAAAGGGAATTATCACCTCACGCACCATCGGAGAGGGAACCATAGGAAATTATAACCTAAAAGGGAATTATCACCTCACGCACCATCGGAGAGGGAACCATAGGAAATTATAACCTAAAAGGGAATTATCACCTCACGCACCATCGGAGAGGGAACCATAGGAAATTATAACCTAAAAGGGAATTATCACCTCACGCACCATCGGAGAGGGAACCATAGGAAATTATAACCTAAAAGGGAATTATCACCTCACGCACCATCGGAGAGGGAACCATAGGGAAGGAATTATTACCTCACTCACCGTCGGAGAGGGAACCATCTGAAAAGGAATGATCACCTCACTCACCGTCGGAGAGGGAAACATCTGAAAAGGACTTACCACCTCACTCATCGTCGGAGAGGGAACCATAGGAGACTATCACCTCACTCACCGTCGGAGAGGGAAACATCTGAAAAGGACTTACCACCTCACTCACCGTCGGAGAGGGAACCATAGGGGACTATCACCTCACTCACCGTCGGAGAGGGAAACATCTGAAAAGGAATTACCACCTCACTCACCGTCGGAGAGGGAACCATAGGAGACTATCACCTCACTCACCGTCGGAGAGGGAAACATCTGAAAAGGAATTACCACCTCACTCACCGTCGGAGAGGGAACCATAGGAGACTATCACCTCAACAGCAATCATTGAGAGAATCTTGGATATCTTCTACTGAGTCTTTATCAGGAAAATCTGTTTGGGGTCGATTTAGCTGGACTAGAGAAGGCCTTGGACTGGATAAGAAATCTTTGGAGTCGATTAACTGAACCGGTCTAAGTCTTGAAATATGATGGAGAATTTAACTGAATCTTTCCTGAAAGGTAAAGGTCAGTCATATGCCATGCATGATATGGATCAAGCGATGATGTTCTCAATATAAATGAGATTTGTATGATATGATGCGTCTATGCATGCTATAATGATGTATGTGGTGTTTATGTATGCTTTCGTCTAGGAAAGTAAATCCTTGACGGGTGCCGGGAAGTCACTCCTGGGCTGATATTGAAGAATAAGCTTTCGCTTCCGCTGGGGATGATAATTGCAAGTATACCGGTAGGAGAAGATAACTCCGTCGGGGAATAAACTTGGCGACTGGATTACTCTGCGGGGAGAAAAGTACTCTAATGATCTTGCTGGGGAACAATACTCTGTGGGGAGATAGATACTTTGCTGAAATGTTGATGGTAACTTCGCTGGGGATACCACTGTTCTTTTAGAAGTGTTAATAGACTTCGCTGGGGATAAGAAGACTGCGTTGACGGTGATCTTTCCGTGGCTTTTGGCTGAGGATAACCCAGTTATATCCTGTTACGGAAATAACTCTTTAAATAAAGCCGGACGACGCGTTCGTGCCTTGCGAGGGATAAGCTTCCAGAATCTACTGGGGATAAGCTTACTGCTTGGGGAGATGGATTCCAACTTTCCTTGGGAAACTGGATTGGACTCTCCTGGGGAAGTTTTGAACTGCGGGGGAAGTGATTCCTTTGAATGTTTGATAAATTGCCAGGGAACAATCTTTAGGTCGAGATTGCCGGGGATGCTTGTTAAGGATATATGTACTGCTGGGGGAAATGTTGAGATCTGCTGGAGGATACTCAACTTCCTTAAGATTTGATAACTTTGTTTGAAGAAGAGTGTACTGCTTGCTGGCTCACTCTCTGGGGAATTAAGGTATATCGGTTATGTTTTTCGGCTGAACTTACCTTGGTACCTTGGAGGACAGAACAATTAGATTGCTTAGACAACTCTTTATTTCCCCTGTTTCTGATATGGGAGAGGAAGACCTGTGAAGGTGCTTGATGACTTCCGATTTGACCAATCTTCTTCTGGTAGGCAAGTGACGAGATGACAGGACATAGTCATACGCTCTGATCCCTAACTTTTGCCTGGACCGCCCTTTCGGGTTTTCAGTCCACCGGGATACCCATTTTTGCCCAAGCCGCCTTTTCAGGTTTTCGACTTGCCGGGTGTACAGATTCTTTTCATTTTCATCCCTTATTTTTGCCCGAACCCTTTTGGTTCGCCGGGAAACCCTTATTTTTGCCTAGGTACGTCAACCTAGCGGGTCTTTGATTGTGCGTAGTATTTTTTCGACTATGTCCACACCCTCAGAATGTAGGGAATTGCCCCTGTTAGAAGTGTTTTGCCACACCACCAGAAGATGTTTGATCAGGCAAGATTCGTTGTTGGAGTGCCCCAAAGTGACTCAGGCGGAGATTTGCCCCAGGCTGTTTGGCATCGTTGAGAGATTCTCTGGATCTTGACTTAACTGCCCCAGATGGTAGACCATGATCATGTCTTCCCCTTGATTGGAAGTGCTTTTGTTCACTAGGTATTCATCGTGCGAATTTCCCTGCTGTTCAAACAAAAATTCATATGCAAACAAAGTTATGTTAAAAATGCAAAGCCTATGTCTGTCTTGAAGATTTTGAAAATGCGTTCTTTTCCATAAAACAAGTGAATGTTTGTAAAACATGATGTCAACTCCGTATTTACCGTAGGCCTTAAGGAGTCAGGATACCTTTCGTAACAGTATGCTTTCGAACTAACCCGTGCTTCAGCTAGGACTTTTGAGGGTTATAACGTGGCCTGGTTCACGGTTTAAGAAACAAAGGATAAAGGCTCAAATTATTTGTACCCACCCGTTCTTCGTGATGTTCTTCAATCCTAAACTCAGTTGATCATACATTAGACCTTGTTTGAGTCTTTGCTCTGATGTTCCAGTGATGGTCGGATACTGAACGTTTATGTTGGATAGACAGTCATTCCTTTTTGTTATTGTTGAGGGTTTATAAGACCTCTTTCTTGTCTGATTTTTTTGTTATCTCTTTCTTTTTTTTGCCTGAACTGTTTCCTTTTTTGGAATTACAGTCAGCGGGATGCCCCAGTTTTGTAAGTCTCCTTCATGGGTTTTGACTTAATGGGTTTTTTATTTTTTGAGATAATGACTGCCTTTCTTTATTGATTATTCGGAACCATCACTGTCTTTCTTTGTTTTGTAAGGACCTCTTTGGTGCCATTCGTTATGCACTTGGATCAACTGAGAGACTACCCTGCCTCGGGTTATGATTAAGGGTTTTAAATTTCGAAAAGGAAAAACTCTACTTCTTTGGCTCAGAGGGGTTGACGAGGGATTATCATCCTTATAACTCCAGTGTTTAGGGATTGAAACAATGCCTGTACTTCATCAGCGGGGTCTGTTCGAAAGCATACTGTAATTGTCGTGGTATCGTTTTCGTCATCCTCCCTCAAGAGGCTTAGAATTATTAATCGAGAGTTGATATCAAAAAATGAAAGCAGTTTGAATATAGCGAATGCGAATATATTGATTCAAAACAGACATATGCGATGCATTAATGAAATAACAATGTTTAACATGAATAAATGTTTGAACAGTCGAAAGAAAGTTACAACTTGAAAATTCTAATAGACAAAAAGTCTTCTCATTTCAGGACTTGTTATTTCAAATGGTGAGCCTTGGCGGGATGGTAGAAAAATTCAGCCTGGCCATCTTGTGTGAATTCCAGTTCTCCTTCATCAATCAGGTCCTGAATCTTATTCTTCAAAGCCTAACAATCCTCTGTAGCATGCCCCGGGCTATCAGAATGATAAGCGCAGCGAGCGTTGGGGTTATACTTTGGTGACGTTGTATTTTGAAACTTCGGAGCCTCTTTTAGAGTTACCAGCTTGGTCTCCAGCAACTGTGGCAATATCTGGGATAAGGTCATGCTGAGCCGAGTGAACTGCCTCCTCTCGCTCTTTTGTTGGTTGTGATGTTGAATTTTTGACACTGGAGCCATTTGGGGAGCTCTCTCCTTGCTTCTTTGTCTCAAAGGTGGTCGAACGATGACTGGCTTTTTACCCTTAGACTTTTGCCCCAGCTGGTTACCCTGAAGCAGTTGGTTGACGAGAAACCAGAGCTCGTCTTGTCTTTGAGCTAACCCTTGAATAGCAGTCACCTGCCCCAACATCTGGGCTTTCAATGCATCCACCTCAGCTTGTAGGTGTTTCAGCCTTTCACCCTCAGCACTGTTTCTAACAAAGGTCTCCATGATAAGTGTCCTTAGCTCCTCCTTCCCCTTGGATAGATTCAGGAGGATTTCCCCGAACCGAGTCTCTTGAGCAAGACAGTCCTGGTTATCTGGTTGGAAGGCCATTGCTGAAATAAACAGCGAGAAAGGTAAGTGGCCTGCAACAAAGATACCTGTTATGTAATGATGTGTATGACATGCATGCAATGTTTTCAAGGACCTCGCAGGGTAAACAAGAAAATTTGTTAGCATTTGGATCCGGTAGCTTGATTGAAAGAACTTCTTATTTGTTGAGAGTCTTTCTTCCAAGGGTCAAAGGCTCACCATATCAAGTGGGTCATAGCCCCTGACTCAAGTCATCAACCTTATTTTGCTTTCCAAACAACCTTGGCTTAGGGAACTTTCTTCAAGTGTCAAAGCTCACCATATCAAGTGGGTCATAGCCCCTGACAACCTTGGCTAGAGGAAAATAAATCCCCTTTGCCCCTTGATGAATGTTTGATTCATCATGACCTGCATCACAAGCCCTTGAGATCCTTAAAATGGGTTAGGATGTATGCAATGGTATGATGTCATGATGCATGGGGTAATATGAATAAACCCTGTTATGAGCCCTTATTAAGGACTATAAACAGAAACCTGCAAGAAACTCAAGTAAAACCTGTCATGAGTCCCAGTTAAGGACTAAATAAAACCTGCAAAACACTCAGTGAACCCTGTTATGAGTCCCAGTTAAGGACTATAAACAAAACCTGCAAGTAGCTTAGTAAACCCTGTTATGAGTCCGGATTAAGGACTATAAACAAAACCTGCAAGAAACTTAAGTAAAACCTGTCATGAGTCCCAATTAAGGACTAAAACAACCTGCAAGTAGTTCATGTGTCAGATAAAGCATGCAAGTAGTCAAGTACGAAGGCACACAAGTCACACAAGAGAAACCCTTAGAGTTTAGGCCAGCAGGGGGTCTGGGTATTACCCTCTTGAAGTTGGTGGGTTCATCCTGTCCTATTAGAAGTAACCGGGTTCTAAGGGTCCCAATATCACGGGATTGCTTTCATTGTTCATCGTTTCGATTTGGCCACTGAACTGGCGACCGAAATATTCCAAGAAAGCAACCCTCAATTGAGTGTAGTATCGAGTATCAACCAACCTCGGACTGCACCAAAGTCAGTTATCTCACTACCCTAAAGAGGCCAAGATAGTTCAATTAAGGTTCCTAAGGTCTGTTGATGCTTCACGACACCACACGGAGGCCCCGTACTCTCCTTGACTGAACTCAAGGGTTACCGGTACACACCAAAGTGCCACATCAACGTAGCAGACTGTTTCAACCATGTCGGTATACCCCGCACAGTTCCCTCACAGCCTTGTTGCTACTTTCTAAGAAGGTATCCCCAGATCCGGGTTAGGATCTATAGAACTCCCAAGCAACCCACAATTTAAAGCACACAAGGAAAACAATTGAAAACACAGTTATAAACTAGCCCTAAGGTACACCTCACTTTAAGTTAGTTCCCCAGCAGAGTCGCCAGTTCTGTGATCGGTGGATCTGGAACTGACTGTTTAACGCTGGTTCGCGAAATGTCGCGGAAGCAAGAGTCGCCACCGTCTTTTATTTTCTCCAAATGGAAAGGACAAAAGCACAGAAAAATTCCTTATAGAGATTGCTCTCGGTTCGGGAGGTAGATTATAGAAAGGGAAGGTGTTAGCACCCTTTCTATCCATGGTTATCCATGGGCTCTTAGATACTTGCTCACTTGTGTTTTCAAAAATGGTTTGTTTGCTTTTCAACTGTGGGTTTTAAAAAGTTTCTTTGAAAATTTCAGTTCGACTCTTGTATCGGTCCTCAAGAGTGTTTGAAAAATTGCTTTCGAAAGCTTTTTGAAAAGGTGTCGGTGTGAAAAGTATTTTTGAATTTGTTTTGAAATTAGAGCAAGTATCTGCGAGAACCTACCCTAAGGAATTCGTCTGTGTAAATGTCCTTTAAAGTAGTGCCATCCCACCATTGAGAGGTAGGTAGCACCACCGTTGGAGGTGTTCGGGTCAATTCGAGGTTCGGGACATGGTGATCACCAGAGCAATGGGAAGACACCTTAGAAGCTACCCTCATGCCAGGTTCCCGGATCATGAGGACTTACTAAGACATCCTCTACTCGACGATCACCTTTCGAGGCAAGGCAACAGTGAGGCGTACCCTAGGGGTGGTGTGTGATTTGTGTGTCGTTTTCATTTATTTTTGTCTTTTGTCAAAGTGATCTATGCGTTTGTTTTTATTTTGTCATTCATTCTTGCATGCGATTTAATTAACAGTTAAAAAGTTGCGAGAGATATAAAGTTCCTAAGCTATTACAAAGGCGCGGGTCCACATCGCCAAATTATATCCAGGACCCGATTTGACATAAAATAAAGAAATAAAGTAAAGTGCGAAAGATAAATATTTACACGGCTTTGGGAGAATTACATCAATATTTAAAAGAAGGAATAAATAAAATGCGCGAATTGAATTAAAATTGAAAACGAGGGCGTTGGACCCTTTTGAAGTTAAATTGAAATTAAAAATTAATTAACTATTTATTGAAATAAAAAAAGTGTTTTTTAGGTTTTTTTGTATTTATGAAATAAGAAAATTAAAACTAAAATTAAAAGAAACTCTAATTCTAAGTTATTTTTAATTATTTGAGAAAAATGTTAAAGTTTAACTTAATTTACTAAAGAATTTATGTACATGTTTATTTACAAAATAAATTAGTAATTAATAATAATAATAATGATGAGAAAATTATTTATTAAAAAAATGATGAAAAAGTTAAAAACCCTAATTTCTACATATTTAATTTATTAAGAAAAATATTAAAGTTTTGAAACCTAAATTAATCTAATTAATTGTTTAAAGTTTATTTACAAAAATAATAATAGTGAAATTAATATTAATAAAATAAACATTTTTTTGATTTTTCTGTATTTTATATTTATTATAAAAATTATTTTATGGAATTAAAAGAAAACAATTAAAAAACAATTAAAAGAATAAAAAGGAAAAACAAATAAAAATTAAAAATTGAGCAAACCAAAGGGGGTGTCTGGCCCAAGGGGAGGTTTTTTTGAAGTATTGACTCCTGAGTACCGTGGTCTGCATTCTTTGGCCATTGGATTGAGTTTCATGCATAAGTTGTTCTACTTTGGCCATTTGGCTTTTGGCTTTTGGCTTTTGGCTTTTGGCCATTTGTGTTCTGGCTTCAACGTTCCTTAATCTTCTCAGGATGTCTGTCTCGCCACGTATTGGTGTCATGTGTAAAATGTTCTGTTTTGGCCATTTGGCTTTTGACTTTTGGCCATTTGGCTTTTGGCCTCAACATTCCTTAATGAACATGCATGGGATCCTGTCTAAATTTGCAGTGTTGAATCTCACGAACACATTAAATAAAATCATAAAATGCAAATAAAGCCAATATATGAAGAAATTTAATGTTTAGGCACAATATGACATGTATGAATGATTATACCCTTTTGATAATGGAGATCAAATCAATCTTACCCTTACTGGAAAATTAGTGACCGGAATGCTTTTATGCCTTACTGGAAAATTAGGATCATGGAGATCAGGCCAGCCTTATCCTTACTGAAGAAGTAGTGAGGTGTTGGTTTGTAACTGTGATGGCTGATTTGTAGTGAGAGAGGGATTTGTAATAAGGATTTCAAGGTTTTAGGGTTCTTGAAAGAATTTGATATTCTAACAGTATTGTGACAAGGTTTTTTCTCTCTTTTCCTCCTCCCTGGTTTGTGTGAAAAGAAGGTGATTATATAATGGAAATTAGGGTAAAGAAAATGGGCTTTGAATGTGCAATTGGGCCTCCAATGTTCACTTGAGTTCGTCACTTTCCAGGCTAAATCGCAGGGACTTAAGTGCAATTTTTGAAGTTGAAATGTGAAGACAAAATGTAGCCGATATCGATAACTAACTCCTGTCCGAAAATCGGCTCAATCGGATAAACGGTGAATTAGTTATGAATTTTTGAAGTTTCAGCTCAGACAAACTTATTTTGGGCTCCAGTGTCGACTCTGACACGTTCTTCAATAAAAAACTGGTATTGATCGGAGCATAATCCGGTCTCGACTTTTGAATCAAAGTTGTAGATCTATGAGTCAGTGACCTTGTGTAAAAATATGAGCCAAATCCGATAAAAATTGACCGAGTTATGAATTTTCGAAGTTTCGGCTCAGATGAAATAATATTCAGCATTCAGGATTTTCAGCGTGTCACACACTCTGAGCAAAAAATGAAGGCCTTTTGAACACTGTTCGAACTCGATACCTCCTGTGAAAATGTAGCCAACTCAATTTGTGAAATTTTAGCGCCGGAACCAGATCGATACGATGAAAATCGACCAAGTTATGATTTTCTGAACATGACACAAATAAACTTCTGTCACAAATTTTCTGTGCGAAAATACTTGATAAATCCACATTTTTGAAGACCTTCTGATCGAAATTGGCTTCCAGCCGTGAGAGATGAAAACGTAGATAATGTCAAGACGGAATTTTGGCCACCGGAACGGGTTCAAAACGAGCCACGATCTTCAAGTTATGAATTTTTTAGCGCGTAAAAACTGCACTTTCAGCACACTTTTTCACCATATTTCTTTAAGAAAACTCGCACATTCGGATACCTTCTTTAAAGAATTGACGCTTGAGCCGAACCTGAATTTGAGAATATGTTATCAGAGATATCTTGGCGAAAGAATACCTGAATATGACGCGCCGGGTTGGACTTGTGAATTTTTCTTGAAATATTTTGAGAAATATGGGAGGGCAAATTTTGGGGTACAACAGTCGACGATACCTTTTTTGCTATTCCCTCAGTGAGTTGGTAGTTCACAGTTATCTGCCGGTCACCATTTTCCTTCACTCTCTCTCCTCAATTTTTTTGAGTTGGAAATGATTTAGATCCTCTGTTGGGCATTTTCCCCAACAGAGTCTTGTCTTTTTTTTACCAGTGATTTATTTTCCTGGTCAAGTTTTCCTTTTGTTTCCTCTTTTACTTTTCACATCCCCAATGGTGTCTTGCGTCCCTTTAGATTTGTCCATCTGCATTTATAATCATAAGCATTGCATGGTATCTTAGGGCTAAAAATAGGTCTTGTTTTATATTTAATTATCTCCAATCGCGTTGACACGAATATTTTAACCTTCATATCTCCGGATAGAAGACACTTTAATACGGGAAGCTGTAGTACCAAAATTTTCCCCCTAAGATCCCTTCATCATATCATATCAATTCAATCACAACAAGATCACATTAGGGTTTGGTTCTTCTCCCAATCTTTGACTTTTGCTCTAGGAGGAATCACCAATCACCTGGAATTGTATTTTATGATTATCTATGTTTTGTATTGATTATCCTTTAACTAATAAATACAATGAGTGTTTGTCCCAATTGTTTATGTTGTAGGTGAAAGCACAATACATTCCATCAAGGTTGATCTAGGGATTCATGAGTTAATTTATGTGCTTTCCTCAACCAAGCTTCATTGAGATTCAAGCCTCATCATTAAATATGTTTTGAAGTAATATCATGACAAATTATTTTATGATTCATCACTCCTCAAGATTGTCAAAATTATTTCAAAAGTACAAGGGTTGATTGAAGAAGTTTGACTTAAATGGACAAGTCTTTGTTTCCATTGATCACAAGTGCATATCTCATTCATTTCTCAATATATGGAAGTGGTGTTGGTTGCTTTTGCTTTTCATTATCATCCTCAACAACTTCTATTTACATGACAAAGGTATTGGTGCAAGAAGGTTGATCAAAATTGCAATGATTTCCCAAAGTATTTTTCTTGCTCTAGGAGTTAGGGTTTTGAACTTCAAAGGGGTATATCTTGCTCATCTTTTGGTATTTTTGAGTGATTCCAAATAAATCCTTCTACTCAAAGGGTTATTAACAAATAACTTCAAAGGTTCCAAGGAAATTTTATGTGTAACAAAACTTGATGATGAAGAAAGATTACAAGTCTTCCAGATGAAGCCTCAAATTCCATTGTGTGACTTCAAATGATCATAACTTGATCAATTTTTATCACCTTGAGCCCATCCTTTTTCCATAATTATATTGAAGATGTTAAATTCAACCCTTATTTCATGTGCAAAGTATGAAAACGGATGGAAGATGCCCTAAGGATGCACAATATTATAGGTCATTTTATGAATTGTTGCCAACTTCAACAAGTCATAACTCTCTTAATTTTTGGATTTTTTGAATGGTTCAAGTTTCAAAATGTCATTCAAGAGATCTACTTCATGTCATATTTTTTGGTCAATATAAAATTCTAAGTGGAAGGCCATCTTTGGATGCAAGACATTATAAGTCATTTTTGACGAGAAAAACTTAGAAATTTTCTAAGTATGGACAATCAACTTCTTTTTCCCAACTTTGACTCATTGCAAATTTCAACTCAAGGAACCATTTTATCCCATTATTTTACCATTGCAAAGCTTGTAACCTCATCTTTCTAAAGCTTATAGAATTATGCCCTAACACCCCTTGAGTTGATAATTCCATTGATTTGAATTTGGTAACTTGAAACTGAAGTTTCATCACAAGTCAGATTTTGAAATCTTTGTTTTGGCTTCTACATCACAAAATTTCCACGCGTTTTTGCTTCTAATCATGTTTAGAAACTTTCCAAAGGCGTTTAGCATCATGAAACACACAATTTAGCTAAGTTTTGATGCTAAACAAGTCACATTTTGTTCATGCTGCAGACCCAAACGATTTCCCTCCAAACTTCATCATCTCACACGCTTAAGAATCCCATTCACTCCCCTATAAATAGAGGATCATCCCTCATTCATTTCTTCAAGCTTTGAGATACAAATACACACTGTCAAAACCTCACACGAACTTCAATTTTTTGAAATCAGTTTCTGAGATTCAAGCCTTTTCTTCCAAAATTCTTTGCACATTCATCATTCTTCAGCATCACACAAACTCTCCAACACCTAAACCAAGCAGAACGAGCCATAATTCAAGCTACAAAAGTCCAGTTTCAGAGCTTTCTTCTTGAACTTAGAACATGTAGAATTCTCCATCATTTGGATCCAAATAAAGCACTAACCTACTCTACTCCTTCTCCTGATTCTTGTGCTTCTTACAATTTTTAAATCCATTGAGAATTGAGAGAGAAATCTCAACTGAAAGGTGCTCGCTATTTTCTCAGTTTTTGATCCATATCTCCTTGCACGCTTTATATAAATTTGGCGCGATGGTGGTGTTAGGATCGTCTTGAAGAGACGAATCCAATGATATTAGTCTGGGATTCTAATTTTTCCATTCGTAGAAACTTGTGAATTCTCCATTGCAGGGCGTCTGGAGGTTGAAGACGATGACATGTCTCGTCTCAACCAATGATAGTGTGCCAATTGTTTTATTTTTATTGGTTGCCTTTTTCTTGATCCAATGCATTTTCAAATAAGGTCCATATCAAGCACAACGCGTCTGGTCCACTTGATCAACTTACTAACGCGTTTTGACTATGATCTGATGGTCCACATTTATTTGGTTTTATTTTTATTTTCTTATTTTATATTTCAATTGTTTTAAATTAAAAAAATTTGTAACTCTTTTATTTTTATCCAAAAATTATGCAAAAAGTATACAAAAATACTTTGAATTATTTCTGACTTTATGAGTATTTTTTCATATTTTTATTTAGATGTTTGGTATTTTTCATAATTTTCATCATACTTTCCTTATTTTAATTGTTTTCAAAATACTTTCTGACATTTTTAAATTATGAAAATATTCAAAAATATCATTTTTCTTATTATTGACTTTCTGGAAATTTTATGGAATTTTATCTTGATGTTTACTATTTTTGATCTATTTTCCATTTATTTGAGTAATTTTATTTAGTTTAAAAATAGTTTCTGACTTTTAATAATTATCAAAATTTTCATAAAAATAGTCGAGTTTGTTTCTGATTTTTCTATGGCCTAACTTAATTTTTCTTGATTAATTTGAATATAGTTGCTATTTTCCCTCTTATTTTCTTTTATTCAATCATTTTTAAAAACCTTTTTTCATTTTTATTTTAAATACAATTTTATTTTTATTTATTCTGGGTGATCTTGGATTCAAAATTTGATCATGAACTTTATTAACATCATTGGATCCATGGTGCTGAGTCTAACTCCATAAAAATGGATGAATGATTTTAATAATAGTTTGATTAAATTTTTTGGTTCAAATGTGGTTTATTCATTTCCCATTCCCTCTTCATCTTACCCCCTTCTTATTGTATTACATGTTATGGGATGACGATCTCTATATCATTTATCCAAACATGAAATACATAGATTGTTATTGACCGATCTCAAAATAGGTGCGACTTCTATATAAGTCCACTTACGACTGCCTAACATGGCACTAAATTTTGTTCCAATTTGAGATAATGATCATTCGTGGCCCGAACCTATGTTTGTAAGCCAAAGTGTGTTAATTTGAACCCTATGATCCAATAACCTTGAGATCCATTGTTAGAAGGATTTGGTTCTACCAATCCTCTAATGGAACTTCATCAATTTTGGTCAAAGTGGATCACTTAAACATCATTGATCATTAAGTGTTACTTTGAGATTCTTAAATGGATGATATACTTGACAAAAAGAAAATGCAACTTGTTATTTAGAGGCTTTAGTTCTACCAATCTTATAATGAGTTCAAAATGAAAGTTTCAAGATGGTCATCCAACTAACCACTAATTCCTAACAATTGACTTTGTTTTATGTTTTTTATTTTATGCTTTTACTCTATGTACTTTTTACTTTAGCATTTACATTTCATACCATTTTCATCTTTGCTCACTTGAGCCTTTATCTTTTATGTCATTTTTATTTTGCTCACTTGAGATTTTCATTTACTTTTGAAGATACCTAATAATCAACTTGAACCCTAAAAACTTTAATGTTACTTGGACTATTTGGTTACTATCCTTGACATTTTGGAGTTATGGACTTCTTAGACTTAGGAGTAGAAACCTTGACCTATTTTGGAGACCTTGTGACCTTAATTGTTATTTTGTCTGGAGTTCTTGGGATAAAGGCTTGGAGTTCTTAGACTTAGGACCAGACACATTGTGCTTGAAATGGACCTTATTTGAAAATCCATTGGATCAGAAAAAGGGCAACTAGTAAAAACAAAACAATTGGCGCGTTATCATTGTTTGAGATGAGACATGTCATCATCTTCAACCTCTAGACACCCTGCAATGGAGATTTTAGGAGTTTCTTCAAATGGAAAAGTTAGAATCCCAGACTAGTATCATTGGATTCGTCTCTTCAAGACGATCCTAAGACCACCATCGCGCCAAATTTATATAAAGCGTGCAAGGAGATATAGATAAAAAACTCAGAAATAGTGAGCAACTTTCAATTGAGATTACTCTCTCAATTATCAATGGATTTAAAAATTGTAAGAAGCACAAGAATCAGAAGAAGGAGTAGAGTAAGTTAGTGCTTCATTTGGATCCAAATGATGGAGAATTCTACATGTTCGAAGCTCAAGAATGAAGCTCTGAAAGTGGACCTATGCAGCTTGAATTATGGCTCGTTCTGCTTGGTTTAAGTGTTGGAGAGTTTGTATGATGATGAAGGATGATGATTGTGCAAATAATTTTGGAGGAAAAGGCTTAAATCTCAGAATCTAATTTCAAAATTTTGAAGTTCGTGTGAGGTTTTGGCAAGGTGTGTTTGGCTCTCACAGCTTGAGGAAATGAATGAGGGATGATCCTCTATTTATAAGGAAGTGAATGGGATGCTCAAGCGTGTGAAATGATGAAGTTTGGAGGGAATTCGTGTGAATCTGCGGCATGGGAAAAGTGTGACCTTGCGTTTTGATGCAATAATCACTTCTAGAAGTTGAATAAACATGTTTAGGAGAAAAAACATGCAACAATTTTGTGATTAGAAGCCAACACAAGAGTTTAAAATTTTTGACTTGGTGAAAAATTCAGTTTCAAATTGCCAAATTCAAACCCATGGCATTCTCAACTCAAGGGGTCCGAGGACATGATTCTTGAAGCTATAGAAAGAGGAGATTACAAGCTTTACAGTGTGGAAAGAATGGGAACAAATGGACGTTTGAGCTGAAAATTGTAACGAGTCAAAGTTGAGAAAAAGAGGTTGACTTTCTATACTTAGAAAATTTCTAAGTTTTTCTTCAAAAATAACTTGTAATGTCTTGCATCCAAACGAGGATTTCCACTTGAAATTTGCTCTTGGCCAAAAAAGATGGAATGAAGTAGATATCTTAAGTGACATTTTGAAACTTGAACAATTCAAAATCTCAAAAAATTTAGAGAGTTATGACTTGTTGAAGTTGGCAAAAATGCATGAGATGACCTATAATCTTTTGCATCCTTAGGAAATCTTCCATCCATTTTCACATTCTGCACATAAAAGAAAGGTAGAAGTTCACATCTTCAAGATCATTATGGAAAAATAATGGGATCAAGATCATAAAAATTGATCAAGTTATGATCATTTGAAGTTACATAAGGGAATTTTAGGGTTCATCTGAAGGACTTGTAATCTTTCTTCATCATCAAGTTTCTTCCGCACAAATTTTTTTTGAAACTTTTGAAGTGATTTGTTATTAACCCTTTGAAGAGAAGGATGTCTTTAGAATCACTCAAAAATACCGAAAGATGAGCAAGATATACCCCCTTTGAAGTTCAAAACCCTAGCCCCTAGAGCAAGAAAATGCCTTGAAAAACCTTTGCAATTTTAACCAACCTTCTTGCACAAATACCTTTGTCATGAGAATATAAATTTTTGAGGATGACAAGGAGAAACCATAACAACCAAAACCACTTCCAAATCTTGAAATTTGAAGGAGATATGCACTTGTGATCATTGAAATCAAAGACTTGACCAATTGAGTCAAACTTCTTCAATCAACCCATGTACTTTTGAACTAATTTTGACAACATGAGGCATAATGAATCATAAAAGACTTTGTCATGATATTACTTCAAAACTTCTTTAATGATGAGGCTTGCATATCAATGAAGCTTTATTGAGGATGGCACATAAATGAACTCAAGAATCCTTGGATCAATCTTGATGGAATCTATTGTGCTTTCACCTACAACATCAACAATTAGGGAAAACACTCATTGTATTTATTATTTAAAGGATAATCAACATAAATCATAGATGATCACATAGTACAAGTTAAGGTGCCTGGTGATTCCTCCTAGAGCAAAAGTTAAAGATAGAGAGAAGAACCAAACCCTAATGTGATCGATCTTGTTATGATTGAATTTATATGATATGATGAAGGGATCCTAGGGGAAAAAATTTGGGTACAACACACTTTTAGACCAAGACATTGGGTTGTTTGTTTGTTTTGTATGTAGGTTATTATGGTTACATGCTTTGTCTACAGTCTAGAATTCATCTGTGTACAACTGTTACTCCGCCTAATTTTTTTATGAAGACTTAATGCAAATTGAAGCTTGGTATTCTTAACAGGTTTATTAATTGTTTGCTTGGTTTTAAATCAAAAGGATGGAATTATACATTGACTCATTATGTCAAGTGTTGTCTTCTTCTTGGTTAGATGGTTCTTTTCCCTAGCTTTTACCATTATGCTTTAGGATAGCCCCTTCATCTCCTCCCATCTTCTTTAATTTTAAAAAATCTTCTCTCCCCTTTTGAACACTCTTCTTGTTTTAAAATTTGAACCACTTTCATAATGAACTTGGACTTAGGTCCATGCATTTTCAAAACCATTTTCTTAATCAAATTTCAATCAACTTAACAATGCCGTAACATTTTTTTGTGATAAGACTAATAGTCAATCAATCTCATTCAAACTATTTTGCCATTTTGGCTTTTATGTTTAAAATTGTTTTCTCAAAAGATTAGACTCTTGTCAACCCTTGTAGTGATGCATACAACTATACTTCTACAATATGTAGTGAAGAGAGATATTTTCTACTTTGGGGGTGAGTGAGGTTTTGTTGATTTTAAAATCTAATCCATATCATCCACTTTGAGATGATGCAAAATCTCCTTTCTCATTGTTGTGGGTAGTAAGTATGTTTTCCACACGGACAATGACAGCGATGTCTTATCTCATAAAATTAACCAACACACAGGTGTTTCAAATTTTTTTGAAGAAGAACTACGTGTACTTTAATCCCCTATTTCATGAAAGGTGGTACGTAGGCACTAAAGGTTCACAACCGCGGCGGGCGCAAAAATCATAAAAATACTTATTTTCTCATCCCCACAATCTATTTCTTACATACAACATTTTATAGCCAAAATATACAGATTTTTCAAAGAGGTTCCTGCGGAGTACCTTATATGTTTAGGGTGCTAATACCTTCCCTTTGCATAACCAACGCCCTTACCTAGAATCTCTCTCCCCTCTTTTGGGTTATTCACTCTTTTCCCATTCCTTTGGAAACAATAAAGAACGGTGGAAATTTTTATTTTGATCGGTATATGTCAAATCAATCCAATGGATTAGTCTTAACATTTCTACCGCTACAATGTGCAATGCACATGATTTATTTTATTATTATTTCAAGGGGCTTAAAGATTTATAAACAATTTTGCACATATCAAAGTAATAACACATTTGAAATACTGAAAATTTTTATTATAACAACTTCAAAATGGATTACAAGTTTGATGAATCCCAAGTGTAAGATGAAATTAAAGTCTAAAATCATAAGAAGCAAAGATGATGGAGATCACTCTATACGCTGGCACTTCCCCGTAAGTCTGGTAATCTGAGCCTTAAACCTCTGGTTTTCTTTCACATACCTAGTGGTAACCTCTTTCCAATTATCTGAATCAAGAAGTCAACAACTAGGGCCTGATTGAGGTTTAGAGGAAAATAAATCCCCTTGCCTCTCCATCGTCTCTACAGCTTGAATCTCAAGAATCTCAATCAAGTCGTCTTTCTCCTTCAGGTCTGCTCGGTAGGAACTCTCTAGAGTCTGACATTTATTGTTCCAAGCTTTATTTTCCTACTGCATCCTGACTAAAGCAAGTTGGAGCTCTTCCATATCATCCAATAGGGGAGGAGTAGTCTTCCCAAACATATCAGGCATAGGTGCTTCCCGAGAACTGGCATCTTCAATTGAATGGCTCTTGCTTGTATCCACTGCAGATAAGGCTCCAAAGAAATAGCCCCCTAGGTCCCAAGTCCTTCCTACTCTTCTTGTGAATGTGATGCCAAGCCTTCGCAATCTGCTCCCTATCTTCCTTATGATCTTCTTCCTCTTTCAGGAAGAAACTACTCAAATGAATACTATTTGGATTATCCCTCATTGGATATTCAAGCTGGCATCGTGCAAGAACAGGGTTGTAGTTAATTCCCCCCTTTGTACCGAGAAGAGGTACATTGGGGAAACTACCACAACTGTCAACGATCTCTACATCATGGTGAGCCTGATGATACAAAACAATATCTGAATGAGTAAGTGCCATGATCTTTGGAGCCCAACGAGGTTCCTTCCTGACATCCCTGAAAGCATCAGACTGAGGCAAATGAGAAGTAAACCATTGATATAACAAAGGCATGCAGCAGATGATCATCCATCCATGATAAGAATCTCGAAGATGAATAGAGTAATAAGCATCAACTAATAATGTAGGAACCAATTTTCTAATCATGAAGATCTTGATGGCATTGATATTAACAAATTTTTCTACATTAGGAAATAATAACAACCCATAAGCAAGTAGAGCAAAGACGGCCTCTAAAGCAACCATACTCTTCATCCTAGAAAAATAGAGAGCTTTCTCCAATAAGAACTGAGCTGGTAATCCTCTAATTTCGTATTTGGTAGTCATGTGGGCTTCAACCCCATACTTTCCCAAATGGATCAAAGCAGCAATCTCATGGGATTTTGGCTCCCCCTCCAAACCAATAAAAGGAACACGATCAATAATAAGCAAACCCAACATATAAGAATACTCCTCTAACGTAGGCATCAACTGATAATCAGGGAAAGTAAAGCATCGATACATCGGATCATAGAAATGGAACAAAGTCGAGAGAATACCCTCCTTCATCATGAGCTTCATGAGAGAAATGATGGACCCATACTTCCTCCGAAAATCTATAGGACACTCAATCTCGGGAGTCAGACTTATCAACTCATCTATCATGGGATCTTTGAAACTGTACTTTCCAGTCTTTCATTTTCCAGAATCCATAGTCAAAAGATACATGAGATATTTACAAAGAGTTAACTTTTAAGTCCCTTGAAATAAAATGTCTTTAAGAGATGCTCATGGGTGCATGAATGCCTGATGGAACAATCACACACAAGATCACAAACATAAGGTTCGTAGGTTCAACATCACAAGAATGAGGTCGAAGGTACTATCCATAAGGTATGGTCTAAAAGTTATCCCTGCCGAAAAAGGTTCTAGAGGTTCCCAGAGTCTACATCCTTCCTTCGGATATTACCAACATCTCGATTAACTCAGTAATTAGTAATATTCTCAAGAAAAACTCGTCCGAGTGTAGTATCGCGTGAAAACTACTTTCGGATTACTCCGTCATAGCTTCCGCACTACACCTAAAAGGCCAAGATGGGTTAGATATTTTACAGTCCTCAATTTCAGCAGGCTCCCAGGTCGAAAGCAATACGTCTTCCTGACTACTTGGTAAACAACATTACAGTCAAAGGAGCCTCCTTTGAGTGGGCGATCTCATGTCTCCTTTTTTGGGATTACTCCTTCAAAGTTAACATGACTATACCGCGCGTCCTATCTTAAGCTCTCCCAAGTCCGGGTATAGGACTTATGAGAAATCACCAAGCACCCTGAAAACCAAGAAAATCTAGACAAATTTATATACCATATATAGTATACAACAAACAGGTAGCACATATACAGATATAAACAAAGATAGGATCAACACAATTAGGGATGGACCAACAAGAGGTCAACCTTTCCCCAGTGAAGAGCCCATTTTTTTCTGTAGCGGTAGAAATATTGAGACTAAGCCATTGGATTGACTTGACTCACACAGATCAATATAAAAATTGCCACTGTGATTTATTGTTTTCAAAGGAATGGGAAAAGAGCAAATAACCCAAAAGAGGGGGGGACAGATTCTAGGTAAGGGGGATGGTTATTCAAAGGGACGGTATTAGCACCCTAAACATCAATGGTACTCCACAGGAACCTCTTTGTAAAATATGTATGTTTTGGCTATAAAATATTGTATGAAAATAGATTGTGATGGTGAGGAAAGAAGTATTTTTTTATTATTTTTGCATATGTCGCGGTTGTGAAACTTTAGTGCCTATGTACCACATTCTGTGGAATAGGGGATTAGGTACATGTAGTTCCTCTTTAAAAGTTTTAAAAACACAGGTGTGTTGGTTTATTTTAAGAGACAAAACATCATCGTCTTATCCGAGTGGAAAACATACTTACTACCCACGATTATGAGAAAGGAGAATTTGTGTCATCTCAAAGTGGAGGATATGGCTTGGATTTTAAAATCAAAAATGCCTCACTCAACACCCAAATGAAAAATATATCACTTCACTATATATTGTAGAGGTATAGTTGTTTGCATCACTACAAGGATTGCCAATAGTCTAATCTTTTGAGAAAATTTTTAAAGATAAAAAAAACAAAATGGAAAAATAATTTGAATGAGATTGATTGACTTTTAGTCTTTTCACGAAAATGTCCAAAGTATTATTAAATTGATTAAAGTTTGATCAAGAAAAGATTTTTGAAAATGCATGGACCTAAGTCCAAGTTTTATTATAAAAGTGGTTCAAGTTTTAAAAAAAGAAGAGTTTTCAAAAGGAGAGAGAAGATATTTGAAATTAAAGAAGATGGGAGAAGATGAAGGGACTATCCTAAAGCATAAGGTAAAAGCTAGGGAAAAGAACCATCTAACCAACAATAAGCCAACACTTGACACAATGAGTCAATGTAGAATTCCATCCTTTGGATTTAAAACTAAACAAATAATTACAATAAACCTCTAGAAGAAAATCAAGCTCCAGTTGCATTAATTCTTCACAAAAATTGGGCAGAGTAACAACTGTATACAGATGAATTCCATATCACAAACAAAGCATGTAATCACAATAACCTGCATACAAATCAAATAAACAACTCAATGTCTTGAGGTAAAACCCATGAATTCCAGAAAAAATAACATTTAAGGTCACAAGTTCTCCAACATAGGTCAAGGTCCCTAATCCTAAGTCCAAGAAGTCCATGTCTCCAAAGTGCCAAGGATAGTAACCAAATAGTCCAAGTAACACTAAAGTTTTTTTTAGGGTTCATGTGGATTATTAAGTATCTTCAAAAAGAAATGAATAACTCAAGTGAGCAAAATAAAAATGAAGCAAAAGTAAATGCTCAAGTGAGCAAAGATGAAAATAGCATGAAATGTAAATGCTAAAATAAATGTGCTTAAAGTAAAGGCATAAAGTAAAAGCATAAAATAATAGCGTAAAAAATAAAGTAAATTGTTAGGAATTAGTAGTTAGTTGGATGACCATCTTGAAACTTGTATTTGGAACTCATTAGAGGATTGGTAGAACCAAAGCCTCTTAACAACAAGTTTCATTTGCTTTTTGTCAAGTATATCATCAATTTAAGAACTCTCAAAACAACAATTAATGATCAATGATGTTTAAGTGATATTCTTTGACCAAAATTGATGAAGATTCATTAGAGGATTGGTAGAACAAAAGCCTCCTAACAATGGATCTCAAGGTTATTGGATCAAAGGGTTAAAATTAACATGTTTTGGCTTGCAAACATAGGTTTGGGCCACAAATGATCATTTTCTCAAGCCGAGACAAAATTTAGCGCTATGTTAAGCAATCGTAAGTGGATTTATATAGAAATTGCACCTATTTTAAGGCCAGTTAATAGCAATCTATGCACCTCATGTTTTGAGACATGATATTTAAATCGTGCTCCAATAACATTTGGTTCAATAAGAATGGGATAAGATGAAGAGGGAAAGGGGAATGAATAAACCACATTTGAACCAAAATTTAATCAAACTATTATTAAAATCATTCATCCATTTTTATGGAGTTAGACTCAACACCATGGATCCAATGATGTTAATAAAGTTCAAGATCAAAATTTTAATCCAAGATCAGCCAGAATATATATACAAAAAATAAAATTATATTTAAAATAAAAGAAAAAGGTTTTTAAAATGATTATAAAATGGAAATAAGAGAAAAATAGCAACTATATTCAAATTAATCAAGAAAAAAAAGTAAGACCATAGAAAAATAAGGGATGACTCAAATATTTATAAGAAAAATTTGGTAATTTTTTAAGGTCAAAACTATTTTTAAACTAATTTAAATTGCTCAAATAAAGGAAAAAAGATCAAAAAATAGTAAAAGTTAAGTTAAAATTCCTCAATTTGTCCCAATTTGAGATAATGATCATTCGTGGCCCAAACCTATGTTTGCAAGCCATAGTGTGTTAATTTGAACCCTATGATCCAATAACCTTGAGATCCATTGTTAGGAGGATTTGGTTCTACCAATCCTCTAATGGAACTTCATCAATTTTGGTCAAAGTGGATCACTTAAACATCATTGATCATTAAGTGTTACTTTGAGATTCTTAAATAGATGATATACTTGACAAAAAGTAAATGCAACTTGTCATTGAGAGGCTTTGGTTCTACCAATCCTCTAATAAGTTCAAAATTCAAGTTTCAATATGGTCATCCAACTAACCACTAATTCCTAACAATTGACTTTATTTTATGTTTTTTATTTTATGCTTTTACTTTATGTACTATTTACTTTAACATTTACATTTCTTACCATTTTCATCTTTTCTCACTTGAGCCTTTATCTTTTATGTCATTTTTATTTTGCTCACTTGAGCTTTTCATTTACTTTTGAAGATACCTAATAATCAACTTGAACCCTAAAAACTTTAATGTTACTTGGACTATTTGGTTACTATCCTTGACATTTTGGAGTTATGGACTTCTTGGACTTAGGAGTAGAAACCTTGACCTATTTTGGAGACCTTGTGACCTTAATTGTTATTTTGTCTGGAGTTCTTGGGATAAAGGCTTGGAGTTCTTGGACTTAGGACCAGACGCGTTGTGTTATATATGGACCTTATTTGAAAATCCATTGGATCAAAAAAAGGGAAACCAGTAAAAACAAAATAATTGGCGCGCTATCATTGGTTGAGATGAGACATGTCATCATCTTCAACCTCCAGACACCCTGCAATGGAGATTTTATGAGTTTCTTCAAATTGAAAAGTTAGAATCCCATACTAGTATCATTGGATTCGTCTCTTCAAGACGATCCTAACACCACCATCACGCCAAATTTATATAAAGTGTGCAAGGAGATATGGATAAAAAACTCAGAAATAGTGAGCACCTTTCAATTGAGATTTCTCTCTCAATTCTCAATGGATTTAAAAATTGTAAGAAGCACAAGAATCAGAAGAAGGAGTAGAGTAAGTCAGTGCTTTATTTGGATCCAAATGGTGGACAATTCTACTTGTTCGAAGCTCAAGAGTGAAGCTCTGAAAATGGTCCTATGCAGCTTGAATCATGGCTCGTTCTGCTTGGTTTAAGTGTTGGAGAGTTTGTATGATGATGAAGGATGATGATTGTGCAACGAATTTTGGAGGAAAAGGCTTAAATATCATAATCTAATTTCAAAGTTTTGAAGTTCGTGTGAGGTTTTGGCAGGTGTGTTTTTCTATCAAAGCTTGAGGAAATGAATGAAGGATGATCCTCTATTTATAAGGAAGTTAATGGGATGCTCAAGCGTGTGGAATGATGAAGTTTGGAGGGAATTCGTGTGAATCTGCAGCATGGGAAAAGTGTGACTCATTTTTTATAATCAAAACTCATCCAAACCTTGCATTTGGATGCTCTAATCACTTCTGGAAGTTGAATAAACATGTTTAGGAGAAAAAACGTGCAACAATTTTGTGATTAGAAGCCAAAACAAGAGTTTAAAATTTCTGACTTAGTGAAAAATTCAGTTTCAAATTGCCAAATTCAAACCCATGGCATTCTCAACTCAAGGGGTCTTAGGACATGATTCTTGAAGCTATAGAAAGAGGAGATAACAAGCTTTACAATGTGGAAAGAATGGGAACAAATGGACGTTTGAGCTGAAAATTGTAACGAGTCAAAGTTGAGAAAAAGAGGTTGACTTTCTATACTTAGAAAATTTCTAAGTTTATCTTCAAAAATGACTTGTAATGTCTTGCATCCAAACGAGGCTTTCCACTTGAAATTTTCTCTTGACCAAAAAAGATGGCATGAAGTATATATCTTGAGTGACCTTTTGAAACTTGAACCATTCAAAATCTCCAAAAATTGAGAGAGTTATGACTTGTTGAAATTGGAAAAAATTCATGAGATGATCTATAATCTTTTGCATCCTTAGGGCATCTTCCATCCATTTTCACATTCTGCACGTAAAAGAAAGGTTGAAGTTCACATCTTCAAGATCATTATGAAAAATCAATTAGATCAAGAGGATGAAAATTGATCAAGTTATGATCATTTGAAGTTACATAAGGGAATTTTAGGGTTCATCTGGAGGACTTGTAATCTTTCTTCATCATCAAGTTTCTTCCACACAAAATTTATTTGAAACTTTTGAAGTGATTTGTTAATAACCCTTTAAAGAGAATGCCTTGGGAAACCTTTGCAATTTTAACCAACCTTCTTGCACAAATACCTTTGTCATGACAATATAAGTTTTTTAGGATAACATGGAGAAACCATAGCAACCAAAACCACTTCCAAATCTTGAGAATTGAAGGAGATATGCACTTGTGATCATTGAAATCAAAGACTTGACCAATTTAGTCAAACTTCTTCAATCAACCCTTGTACTTTTGAACTAATTTTGACAATATTAGGCATGATGAATCATAAAAGACTTTGTCATGATATTACTTCAAAACTTCTTTAATGATGAGGCTTGCATATCAATGAAGCTTTGTTGAGGATGGCACAGAAATGAACTCATGAATCCCTAGATAAATCTTGATTGAATTTATTGTGCTTTCACCTACAACATCAACAATTAGGGAAAACACTCATTATATTTATTATTTAAAGGATAATCAAAATAAATCATAGATGATCACAAAGTACAAGTTAAGGGGTTTGGTGATTCCTCCTAGAGCAAAAGTTAAAGATAGAGAGAAGAACCAAACCCTAATGTGATCGATCTTGTTATGATTGAATTTATATGATATGATGAAGGGATCCTAGGGGAAAAATTGGGGTACAACACACTTTTAGACCAAACTAACCTCACCACCAGATTCACAAGGTCCAAATTAGTGGATCTGAGTGGTTTGATTTTGTTGTTTGAATCTTTTTATCAATAATCAATTTTGACATCTTTTTAATTAAATTTAATTAACATTTTTATTTATTAAAATTAATTAGAAACAAGTAGGTTTTAATTATTTAATTAACATCAAATTAATTTCCATAAAAATACAAAAAAAAAACATTTCTTTTCTAACATTTTCTCTTATTTATTTTTTGCTATTTAAAATTCCTAGAGAAATTGTATAGGTCGCGTAGTTTAAATGTAATAACTTAGATTTACATTCTCGCACTTTTTCCTAATCATGTAATTGTACCAAAGCCTTGTAATAGTTGTAAGCCTTTAATTTCTCGCGCTTTACTTTCCACACCTTTATTTTTTTTCAATTATAATTATATGCCTGTATATATAAATGTTAGTAAATAGGATTGTATGACAAGATTTAAAATCAATCAGTAGATAGCTCCTAACTAAAAGATAATATAACTGAACTGAACACACTATGCAAACGTACACCTCTAGGGTAACCTCCCTTGTTGCCTTCAGATAAAAACAATCATGTCCATCGAACGTAGGGATACCATTAGCAAAGACCCTCAGTTAAAATCATCATAAAGATCATAGTCCCTCGATGACCCTTCAATGTTGCCTTCGGTAAATGATCTTGTCCCTCAATGTTTCTTACGAATACATGATGATAGTCCCTTCGAATTTCTAAAGGTATCCTTATATGTTGCCTTTATGACTGTACAATGACCCATGCTTGTCCCTAAAAACATCCAACGATAAGACTTCCTACTAACTAATGGTAAGATAGCACTATCTAAAGGAAGAGGAAAATAACACGAAAGACTTTTGAGTAGGTAGATAGCTTTTAATCGCTTGCTCACAAAACATCCTTTTTCACACAAACACTTTTCTGAAATATTTTCAAAACAAATATTTTGTATGCATTCTCAACTGATACGAGAATCATTACAAAGTTGCCAAACTTAGGAATTTCCAAAATATTTTCAAACTTACACATTCACAAAGCATTTTCAAAAGTGAGCTAGATATTAAGAGCCCGTATATAAATATGGATGAAAAGGATGCCAACAGCTTCCCTTTTCATAACCTACCCCCCATACTCAGAAAAATTCTCAAATGTCTTTCCTGTTCTTTTCACTCTTTCCTTTATTGGATAAAAGAAAAGTCGGTGGAGACTCTTGCTATCCGTAACATTTGCGATAAAATGCAAAATCAAAAAGTCAGTTCTCCCGCCGTATTATAAAACTGGAGACTCTGATAGGGAGAACTAAAAGTGAGGTTATCTTAAGAGCTAGATCACCTTTATTGCTTTACTTGTTTTCCTTGTATGCTTTATATTTCGGGATATGCTTGGGTTTATTACTTGTATAGATCCTATACCCGGATCTGGGGGAATTTTAGGTAAGTAGTAATAGATCATGGAAACTATACAGCATATACCAATATGGTTGAAGTGATGGCTATGTTAGTGTGACACATTGGTTGGTGTCGGTGTCCCTTGAGTTAGTCAAGGAGAATTCTGAACGGCCGCGTGGGGTCATAAAGCACTAACTAACCGTAGAACCTTTGTTGATACAACTTATCCATTATAAAGTAGTGAGATAGTTGGCTTTGGTGGAGACTGAAGTTGGTTGATACTCAATGCTACACTCATTGAGATCAGACTCTCGGAATATTTCAGTTGCAAATCAGATGCTTGTGCTGAAACAGTGTCTGGGGGAAAGATCAATGATATTGAGGCTCCTAGAACTTGATTACTTTTCTTAGGACAGGTTGAGGCAACTAAAACTCAAGAGGCTACTTACCTAAAAACATCATACAAGCCTTTAAAACTAAGGATACTTATGTAATTTGTTTGCATTTATTCCTTGCAGGGCTTGTTTGTATTCATTATCTAACTACGGGAATTCCTTGCAGGGACTCATTTATATCCATTATCCAATAACTTGGACTTCTTGCGAGACTTACTTGTTTTTATCACCTTACACTTTTGCTTAGTGCATATCATATACATCATGACATCATGCCATGGCATTTTCATTAACCATTTCAAGGATCTCAAGGGCCTGTGATGCAGGTTTATCATGAACTAGACGTCTAGAAAGGGGCAAGAGGATTTATTTTCCTCTAGCCAAATTCAGTCAAGATCGAAGAACATTTTCTCAAGTCAGAAGCTAGGACCCACTTGACATGGTGAGCTTGATTCTCATAGAAGGACGTTCAAAGACGAAAAGTTCTTCAGTCAAAGTTGCAACAATTTCTAACATTTTCTTTGTTCTACACATCATACATCGTTACATCATAGGTTTTCCCATATAGGTTTTCTCATTTTCTTACTGTTTATTTCAATAAAGATGGCTCTAGAATAAACTGTTAAGGAACTCCAAGCACATAACACCCAATTCTATGAGACTCTACTGAGCTTAGCACAGGGATAGAAAGACATGATGGCGCTCATCTCCAAGAAAAAGAAGACTCGGAAGCCAGTTGATATCCTCAATATGGGGAGAAGATTCAAAGTTCCTGCTAAACCGGTTCCAACTGTTGATACCTTCTCTGATGAAGATGACAACCAAGAGGAAGATGATAAAAGTGTCAGGGCTGAAGGTGGAAGCAACCAAGGTTCTGGGGAGATTCCTGAAGATGAAGACTATTCCAATGAACAGTACCCTCCTGCAGATGAAAGATACAAACAGTTGGGGCATCATCTTAAGGCCATGGAAATCTAGAAAGTTCTTGGACTGGATCTGAAGAACTGGGTCTTATTCCGGGAGTAGTCATCCCTCACAAATTCAAGGTCCCCGCTTTTGCTAAATATGATGGTGTGTCTTATCTGAAGCTTCATCTGAGATTGTATGCTTGAAAGATCCAACCTCGTACCACTGGAAGGAAGTTATGAGTCCACTTCTTTCAAGAAAGTTTGCCTGGTACACAACTTGAATGGTTCTATCAGCTGGAAGGAACCAACATTCGTACTTGGGAAGACTTGGCTACTGCTTTTCACAAGAAGTATCAGTATAATGTTGACCTTGCACCGACTCGTGTGCAATTAAAAAATATGACTATGGGCTCGAACGAGGGGTTTAAAGAGTATGCCCAGAATGGAGGGATTTAGATGGAAGAGTTTAATCTACTCTGCCTGATAGGGAGCTGGTTAAAATGTTCATGGGCACTCTGACATGTCTGTTCTTTAACCATCTGATTGGAAGCTCCTCATCTGGATTTACTGAGTTGATTCTAACTGGGGAACATGTAGAAGGTGGTATCAAGAGTAGAAAGATTCCACTGGCCATATTTTCAAGTGTTGTGAAGAAGACATTAAGTGATAAGAATGAATCCAATACCGTTTATGGACAAAAGGGTCATGTTAGAAGTGACTGCAACCAATCCATGGGAGTTATGCTAATCTTCAATCTTGCACCAATGCAACATCAACATCAAGGAAATTAGCGTAGGCCGGATGTACCTTGGAGACAATTTACTAAGATCAACTTGCCATTGTCCTAGGAATTGCAACTCCTATTGAAGGCAGAGCTGATAATATTGAAGGGTCCTCCTTAGAATCCCAACACCTCCTCTCCCCAGTATAATCCTAATGTGAGATGCGCCTATCATTCCAATAGTCCCAGACATGAGACAAATAGTTGTTGTGCTTTGAAAATTAAAATTCAAGATTTTATTGATGCTAAGGATATTGAGTTCCACCCTCTTGAGACCCCCGATGGGATCACTGCTCCCATGCCAAATCATCGCCAAGATTTAGAGCATTTATTTCATTTGAATTTTCAAATTGTAATTTCTTTTGATTGTTCGAACACTTATTTGATGTCAAACTTTGTTGTTCCGTTAATGCATTGCATATGTTTGGCTTGAAATAATCAATTCATTTTGACTATATTTAAACTATGCTTTTACTTCCTTTTTGTGATATTTAACTCTCGATTAAAAGTTGTAAGCCTTTAGAGGAAGGATGATGAAAATAATACCCTAATCTCTACAGTATGCTTTGGAACAGACCATGCTAATGATGTACACACGTTCTTTAAAATCCTAAATAGTAAAGTTATAAGGAAGATAATCCCTAGTCAACCTTGTTAAGCCTAAGAAGTAGGAGTTTTCTTTTTCACACAAATTGAAACCTTTAATCATAACCTGGGGTATGGTAGTTTCTCAGTTAATTCAAATGCACATTGAGTCGCAAGCTCTACCTTCATACATGACGAATAGTGTCGAAGATGCTCTTCTAAATCAAAATACAATGATGGTTCCTCTTAATCACTAAAATAGACAGTCATCATCTCTTAAACTAAAAGCCCGCTAAGTCAAAACCTATGTAGGAGACTTAGGAAAAACTAGGGCATCCCGCTGACTGTGATCTCAAAATAGTTCAGGAAAAAAATAGGGATAATAAAGTCAAAAAAGAGGTCATTATGAATCCTCAACAAAAAAAGGATGACTGCTTTCTCAAATAAACTTGCAATATCTGAACCATCACCGAAATATCAGGGCAAAGATTCCATACTCAATTGGAATCTAAACGCACAATTACCTGAGTATAGGACTGAAGAACAACACGGAGAACATGTGAGTACAAATAAACTTTGATCATTTATCCTTTGTTTCTTAAACCGTGAGCCAGGCCACGCTATAACCTTAAAAGTCCTAGCTGAATGATGGGTTAGTTTGAAAGCATATTGTTACAAAAGGTATCCTGACTCCTGTAAGGCTTACTATAAATCCTGAGTTGAATTCATATTCTTACAAAATTCTTTTGTTTTCTAAAAGTGCATTTTCAAAACTTCAAGACAGACATAAGCTTTGAATTTTTAAATGCCATTGTTTGCATATGACTAATTGTTCGACAATAGAGAAATTCGCACGACGAATATTAAATGAACATAAATCCTCTCAATGAATAAAATCACCTCAGATGGAAAGACATTTTCAGTAACATGCCTTTCATAATCAAGGGGAATGACATGGTGTCTTACTGATAGGGGGGAAGTCGACTCAAGATTCAAGGAATCTCTCAAAAGTGCCAAATAGCCAGTGGCAGACCTCCATCTAAATTACTTGGGGCATTGAACATGAGTTCCAGCAAAGGGCCATGTGCGATTAAGAAAACATTCTCTGGCATGCTACAACACATGCACTAAAAATTCTCCGCACCCTGTGAACACGGACATGGTCGAAAAATACCACGCATGAAAGAGACCCTCTAGGTTGACCGTCCTAAGCAATAATAAGGGCATCTTGGTGAACCAAAAAGGTTCGGGAAAAAATTAGGGATATATAAAAAAAATTGTACACCCGATAAGTCGAAAACCTGAAAAGGAGGCTGGGGAAAAAAAGGGTATCCCAGTGGGCTGAAAATCTAAAAAGACAATCCAGGAAAAAGTCAGCGATTAAAGCGTATGACTATGTCCCATCATTTAATCACTTGTCTATCAGTGGAAGGCTTATCACTCTGATCTGCGTTTACCAAGAACCCTAGGAGTCGAGAGGATGTTCAAGTTATCCATAAATCCCCACAGGGTAGTTTCCACAAAATTAACTCTAGAGAGCTATCTGCACAAGCTCATCTTCAATAGAGATACATTCCCCACAAGTATAATAATCCTTCAAGACAGAAATTGGGGAATCTTCCAACTGTTAACATGATCATACTCACCAGCAGATCACCCTAGCAGATAAAGCAATATGATCTTTTCCCTGACAATATCGCCAACCTAAGGAGTCCCAATCTCCATGGGAGATTACGACATCAATATAGTTTATGGAAATTCTCTTCCCCAACTGAGCTTATTCCTCCAAAACTGTAAAACTCCCTGAAAATTTCTTTTCTTCAGCAGCGCCCATTTCCTCAGCAAGAGTTTTCCTCAACAAAGTGTTTCTCCAGTAGGTTTAGGGTTTATTTCCCAAACAAGGTTTATTTCCCCAACAGTTTACAATCTCGCTAGTTTGAGTCTATTTCTCTAACTACCATAAATTACCGACAAATGACAGTTAGGGTTGCTATCCCCGGAGAGTTGCCACTGAATCGGAAATCGGACCAGGTATCATTCAACCTTATTCACTCCAGAAGAGTCGGCATCCATATCAGAAACCCAGCTAGACAACGCATCGAAAGGTTATCCATCTCTTTTATCCCCAGTCATGGTATATAGGAATTAAATTCCCTAGTAGAGCAAGGAACGACCAATGTTCTTAAACTCTTCTACTCCCAAGCAGAAGTCAAACATTCCCAGTGGAGTATCCTACAAAACATTAAGCAGGAATCCCCCAGCAGAGTATCCTCCAAAACAGAAAACAAGAATCCTCAACAAAGACATTCTAAACAAGATTGAAGATTCATACTCTTCATCCCCAGCGACAGTCAGGGATTTATTTTCCCTGGCCAAAGATGTTACACGAAACTACCATCACCGTCAGCAACATCTTACATCTCATACATCATTTACGAAATATCATCGCATATGCATACAAAACGAATTTAACACACTTTCATTTATTTTGAGAACATCATTACGCAATGCATTACATACGTCATGACATTGCATAAAGACTAAATTTTTCTTTTCAGGTAAAGTCTACAAACAAGACGAGTATCATCAATAATTTTCAAATATGTCAAAGATTAATTCCAGAAATAAGTCGGGGCAACTACCAAAGACCAGGTGGTATGAATTCCCGAAACAGGTTGTGTTTACCTATGAAAGAGAATTGTAGATCAATTCCTGAAACAAGACGGGGTGATCATCTGCATGACCAAATGACTTACTTCAAAGATTTACATTGAAAAAAATCTCCTAAAAAACATTTCCTCGGAGACTGAATTCCGACAAGCATTTCCTTGGAGACTGAATTCCGACAAGTATTTCCTTGGAGACTGAATTTCGACAAGCATTTCCTCGGAGACTGAATTCCGACTAGCATTTCCTCGGAGACTTAATTCCGACAAGCATTTCCTCGGAGACTGAATTCTGACAAACATTTCCTCGGAGACTGAATTTCGAAAAGAATTTCCTCAGAGACTGAATTCCGACAAGCATTTCCTCAGAGACTGAATTCTGATAAGCATTTCCTCAGAGATTTAATTCCGACAAGCATTTCCTCAGAGACTGAATTCCAACAAGAATTTCCTCGGAGACTTAATACCGACAAGCATCTCTTTGGATTATGAATTCCGACAAGCATTTCCTCGGAGACTAAATTCCTAAAATAATTTCCTTAGAGACTGAATTCCGACAAGCATTTCCTCAGAGACTGAATTCCGACAAGCATTTCCTCGGAGACTGAATTCCAACAAGCATTTCCTCGAAGATTGAATTTCGACAAGCATTTCCTCGGAGGCTGAATTATGACAAACATTTCCTCGAATACTGAATTCCGACAATCTCCACGGAGACTAAATTCCGACAAGCATTTCTTCGGAAACTGAATTCTGACAAGCATTTCTTCGGAGACTGAATTTCGACAAGCATTTCCTCAGAGACTGAATTCCGACAAGCATTTCCTGGGAGACTAAATTCCGACAAGCATTTCCTCGGAGATTGAATTTTGATAAGCATTTCCTCAGAGACTGAATTCCGACAAGCTTTTCCTTGGAGAATGAATTTCGACAAGCATTTTCTCGGAGACTGAATTCTGACAAGAATTTCCTCAGAGACTGAATTCTCACAAGCATTTCCTTAGAGACTGAATTCTGACAAGCTTTTCCTCGGAGACTGAATTTCGATAAGCATTTTCTTGGAGACTGAATTCCGACAAGAATTTCCTCAGAGACTGAATTCCGACAAGCATTTCTTTGGATATTGAATTCCGACAAGCATTTCCTCAGAGACTGAATTCTGACAAGCATTTCCTCATAGACTGGATTTTGACAAGCATTTCCTTGTAGACTGAATTCCGACAAGCATTTCCTCCGAGACTAAATTCCGACAAGAATTTTCTCAGAGAATGAATTCTGACAAGCATTTCCTCGGAGACTAAATTCTAACAAGCATCTTCCTCAGAGATTGAATTATGAAAAGAACTTCCTCAGAGACTGAATTCTGAAAAGCACTTACCTCAAAAATTTATTCTGAAAAGAATTTTCCTTTGAGATTTAATTTGACAAGCATTTCCTTCAGAGACTGAATTCTGAAAAATAGTTCCTTTAAAGACTCATTCTAGTAGCTTTTCTAGTTGAAGTCGGGCATTGACATCTTATGGTTTTGATAAAATCGAGCGTGGATTATTCTGGTATTCTTTTAGACAAATGTCGGGCGTAGAATCGTTCCAAATACATCTTCTAAAAAAACGTCAGGCGTAGACTTAATGTGATTTTCTTATCAATAGTTATCTTGGATGGCATCTATAAACCCATCTCCGAAGACTCTCTATCACCTCTCCAAATGGAATGTTTAAGCCCGTTACCGACATAATCAACCAACAGTATTACTTTGTGCATAGGCGGGTGCAAATTTCTGGGCACTTAAGTGTTCAATCATCTTCTACCTTTAGTCACGAATGACAGACATGCCAATCTAACTCTTCAGGTTTAAGAAGATTGAATAGGGGAAGTTGTTGTACCCCAAAATTCTCCCTCCCATTTTTCTTCAATACTTTCTCATGATGTCCTCATTTGCTCAAGGACGCTCAAGAGTTGATCAGACAAATTCTCCTCCTAGGAAATGGGTCCATAACTAGGGTTTCATCTTGCACAAGGAAGAATGGGTTTCAAGGGTCTCAAGTAGTTTCCATGGTTCTCCATAGGTCTTCAGCAATGTTCATGTCAAGTTTAAAGCCTTGCATCATAAGTTTTCTCAGTCATTGGCTTAGATGATAGAAAATAAACTGTATTAGGTAAAAAGCCAACTATGGTCAACATATAGTGAAACTTCAAGATTTTTGGTCAACGTCAACATTTTGAAGTGATATTAATCATTTGATTAAGGGTTGATCATTATTCCTCAAGGAAAGTCCTCAAATTTTCAAAAGTCAAAAGTTGTCAAATAGGGTCTCCTTAGGAGAAGTCAACTGAACTTTGACCAAGCATAACTTTCACATGCTTTATCAACTTTTCCCCAACCAAAGCCTATTTTAAAGTAAATTCAATTCTCTACAACTTTGTATCTCTATGATCAAATCCAAAAAGTTCTTTATTTGAGAGATATGATCCCATATATTATAGGTCATTTCAAAAGTCAACAAAAAAACACTTTTTGTCAAGGCAACTTACATCAAGATAAAGTCTCCAAATACAAAAATGATCAAAATATAAATTGAAGAAGACATCTAGAGCTTTTCAAAAAGTCCTAGATCATCTTCAAAATATGAAAATTGATAGAGTTATGACCATCTTGGGAAATTTTGGTAAAATGCATGAAATGCAAAGTGAGCAAACTTGAAATTTTGAACTAGTGGGCCTAACTTTTAATGTTCAAACTAGTTCCCAATGTGTTAAAGGACCTCTAAATCCATTCACATGTTTTTATGATTTTTATTTCTTTTATTTGAATTTTTATTCATTTAAATGTAAATAAATCAAATAAAATGTAAAATCATTGGGCCAAGGCGCATGGGCTTTTGATTTCAATCACATGGATGCCCAAAAACACATGACAAACATGTCAAATCTGTGAAAACATGTTGGGAACAAGAATCTTCAAGTTTGGAATGTTTTTTAACAATTTTGGAAGGATTTCAATGTGTTTTTTGCCAATGAATTGTGACATGATGGTACAAGATTCTTGTGTTATTCTTGTTCCATTTCATTCCTATATAAATACATGCAATACTCAAGTGCAAAGGGCACGGAATTTTCCTCTCAAGAACACACTCCAAATTTCTCAAATTTTGTCAAAACTAGGGCAAACATAAAACCCTATTTTCAGCCACTCTCAAGCGGTTCCAAGCATTCCATCACACTCCTGAAGGTACCAGGAGCTCGTTCAAATCCTTACTCACGCTCAAACGATCCCAGGGTGTGGCAACTAAGTGGCTCCGAATTGGTAATATTCTTCAATCTCAAACTTTTCAACTATGCTATATAAATTAATTTTAAGCATATATATATATATATATATATATATATATATATATATATATATATATATATATATATATATATATATATATATATATATATATATATATATATATATATATATATATGTTTCTAATGATGTCTGGAACCACTTTTTACCATCATTTTTTTGAGAATTGATGCAGGAACAACAATCCACCATCATTAAGGAAACGTTTAGATGAAGCTTCAGATCCATGGTTGCGGTCACTTTTAGACCAAACTAATCTCACCACCAGATTCGCAAGGTCCAAATTAGTGCATCTGAGTGGTTTGATTTTGTTGTTTGAATCTTTTTATCAATAATAAATTTTGAGATCTTTTTAATTAAATTTAATTAACATTTTTCTTTATTAAAGTTAATTAGAAACAAGTAGGTTTTAATTATTTAATTAACATCAAACTATTTTCCATAAAAATACAAAAAAAAACATTTCTTTTCTAACATTTTCTCTTATTTATTTTTTGATATTTAAAATTCCTAGAGAAATTGTATAGGTCGCATAGTTTAAATGTAATAACTTAGATTTACATTCTCGCACTTTTTCCTAATTATGTAACTGTACCAAAGCCCTGTAATAGTTGTAGGCCTTTACTTTCTGCACCTTTTTTTTCTGCACTTATAATTATATGCATTTATATATAACTGTTAGTAAATAGGCTTGTATGGTAAGATTTAAGATCAATCCGTAGATAACTCCTATCTAATCAAGATAATATAACTGAATTGAACATACTATGCACACATGCACCTCTAGGATAACCTCCCTTGTTGCCTTCGGATACAAAACAGTCATGTCCCTCGAACGTAGAGATACCATTAGCAAAGACCCTTGGTTAAAAATCATCATAAAGATCATAGTCCTTCGATGACCCTTTGATGCTGCCTTTGGTAAATGATCTTGTCCCTCAAAACATCCAACAATAAGGCTTCCTACTAACTAATGTTAGGATAGCACTATATAAAGGAAGAGGAAAATAACGCGAAAGACTTTTGAGTAGGTAGATAGTTTTAATCGCTTTCTCACCAAAATATCATTTTTCACACAAACATTTTTCTGAAATATTTTCAAAACAAACACTTTGTATGCACTCTCAACTGATACGAGAATCATTACAAAGTTACCGAACTTAGGAATTTTCAAAATATTTTCAAACTTACACATTCACAAAGCATTTATCAAAAGTGAGCTAGCGATTAAGAGCCCGCAGATCACTACGGATGAAAAGGGTGCTAACACCTACCTTTTTCATAACCTACCCCCTTACTCAAAAAAATTCTCAAAGGTATTTCCTGTTCTTTTCACCCTTTCCTTTATTGAATAAAAGAAAAGTCGGTGGCAACTCTTGCTGTTGTACCCCAAAATTTGCCCTCTCATTTCTCAAGGCATTTCCTAACAAGGATTTTCAAAAGTTTAAATTTACACAAGTACAAGCGGGCTTTCAAGCATCAGATCAAAGAAGAGCATGCCTGCTTAGATTTCATATCCTTCAATTGGGTTTTAGGCCTCTTTCGATGCAAGATTGGCTTACATCCTTTGATTGAGCATTGGCCCCTGGCATGCTTACTTTGATTCACAATGCAATGGCTATCTCCATGCAGCCTTCAATTAAGCAATTGCCTCTTTCCTGCAAGCTTAGATCCACAAAGAAAGGGGCTCCCACCATGCTAGCGTACACAAGGAAAAAGCTTCCTTATGGCTAGCATTCATATTAGCACCCACACGGCATTGGCTATCTTCATGCTAGCTCTGACTGGGCAAAGTCTCCCTTTGAAACAACATGCTTTAGATTCACAAGGGCAACGCCTATCTTTGTACAAGCCTCGCTTGGATAAGTAGGGACCTCCTGCATGTAAGCTTCGATTACACCAATGACCTCTTACAAGCTGGCTTTTGGTGCACATGGTAAAAGCCTCCTTTAACCTCCTTCGATTCAAAAGGGAAGGGCCTCCTATTGGTTTCCTTCGATTCAGAAGTTGGTGGCTTCCTACTGGCCTCCTTCTATTAACAAGACAAGTGCCTTCTCTATGCTTGCCTTCAATTCACAAGGCAAGAACTTCCTTCATGCCAGCAGGAACAAGGAAATGACTTCTTGCAGATTTCCTTCGATTCAGAAGCCAATGGCTCTCTGAAAGATTTCCTTCAATTCACAAGGCAAAGACCTCCTGCATGTAAGCTTCGATTGCACCATTGGACTTACATGTTTTCTTGATTCATAATGCATTGGTTACTTGCATTCCTGTTTCGATTGAGCAAGGGTCACTGCAGTTTTATCTTGATGACTACCAGCATACAAGTTTGATTCCGGCTTTGATTGGGCATTTGATTTCTTTTGAGCAAGCTTGACTCCCGCTTCGACTAGGAAATATCTCACTTGGAAAGTTTGTTTCGACATGCATAGTTTCTGAACCATGATGGCCCATTCGAAGGTCATACAAGAAATATTTAGTGGCCCATTCGAAGGACGTATTTGGTGGCCCATCTAAAGAACATGAATTTGTTGCATTTGAAGGGACATGCAAAAGGTCCATTCGAAGAACACAATTAATGTTTGGTCTCTTGATGAGTCTAGTCGAAGGCTTGCTGACCAAAGTCCAACACGCTGTCAAGTGTAGAGGTAGAAATGTTTAACACTGAGCCATTGGTTTGACTAGACTTATACAGATCAAAATAAAAACCGCCACCATGCTTTATTGTTTCCAAAGAATGGGAAAAGAGCGAGTAACTCAAAAAGAGGGGGAAAGATTCAAGGTAAGGGGGTTGGTTATGCAAAGGGAAGGTATTAGCACCCTAAACATCTACGGTACTCCGCAAGAACCTCTTTGTAAAATCTGTATATTTTGGCTATAAAATATTGTATGTAAAATAGATGGTGGAGGTGAGAAAAGAAATATATTTTTTATGATTTTTTTCACCCGCCGCGATTGCTAACCTTTAGTGCCTACGTACCACCATTCGTGCAATAGGAGATCAGGGTACACGTAGTTCATCTTTAAAAATTTTAAAACACAAGTGTGTTGGTTAATTTTATGAGATAAGACATCATCGTCATTGTCCGTGTGGAAAACATACTTACTACCCACAATCATAAGAAAGGAGAATTTGCATCATCTCAAAGTGGAGGATATGGCTTGGATTTTAAAATCAACAATGCCTCACTCAACACCCAAGTGGAATACATCTCTCTTCACTACATATTGTAGAAGTATAGTTGTTTGCATCACTACAAGGATTTGAAAGAGTCTAATCTTGAGAAAGGTTTTAAAATAAAAAGCCAAAGTGGAAAAATAGTTTGAAATGAGATTGATTGACTTTTAGTCTTCTCACAAAAAAGAGGATGTCAAAGTATTATTAAGTTGATTGAATTTTATTTATGAAAATGTTTTGAAAACGCATGGACCTAAGTCCAAGTTTATTATGAAAGTGGTTCAAGTTTAAAAAACATGAAGAGTTTTCAAAAGGAGGGAGAAGAATTTTGAAATTAAAGAAGATGGGAGGAGAAGAAGAGACTATTTTAAAGCATGACGTAAAAGTTAGGGACAAGAACCATCTAACCAATAAGAAGCCAATACATGACATTATGAGTCAAGATATAATTCCCATTCTTTGGATTGAAACAAAGCACGCAAAGATACTAGACCTCTTGAGAGAACCAAACTTCAAGTGTATTAATTCTTCACAAAAATTGGGCAGAGTAACGGTTGTATCCGGGTGAATTCCAGATTACAAACAAAGTATGTAATCATAATAACATGCACACAAAATAAACAAACAACCCAATGTCTTAAGATAAACCTCAAGAACTCCAGAAAAAATATCAATTAAGGTCACAAAGTATCCAACATAGGTCAAGGTTTCTAATCCTAAGTCCAAGAAGTCCAATACTCCATAATGCCAATGATAGTAACCAAATAGTCCAAGTATCACTAAAGTTTTTTATGGTTTATGTTGATTATTAAGTATCTTAAAAAAGAAAAGAAAAGCTCAAGTGAGAAAAATAAAAATGATAAGAAAGTAAATGCTCAAGTGAGAATAGATGAAAAATAGCATCATATGTAAATGCTAAAGTAAATGGTGCATAAAATAACATAGCAGAAAATGATAAAACACAAAATAAAGTCAATTATTACTAATTAGTGGTTAGTTGGATGACCATCTTGAAACTTGCATTTGGAACTCATTAGAGGATTGGTAGAACCTAAGCCTCCACACAACAAGTTGCATTTGCTTTTTGTCAAGTATATCATCCATTTTGGAATCCTCAAAAGTAACATTTTATGATCAACAATGTTTAAGTGATCCGCGTTGACCAAAAGTGATGTAGATCCATTAGAGGATTGGTAGAACCAAAGCCTCCACACAATGAATCTCAAGGTTATTGGATCAAAGAGATCAAATTAACATACTTGGGCTTGCAAGCATAGGTTTGGGCCACAAATGATCATTTATTTGAATCAGGACAAAATTTAGCGCCATGTTAAGCAATCGTAAGTGGACTTATATATAAGTCACACCTATTTTGAGGCCGGTCAATAGAAATTTGTGCACCATTTGTTTTGAGACATGATATAGATATCATGCTCCAATAACACTTAGTGCAATAAGAAAGGGATAAGATGAAGAGGGGTGGGAAAGAATATACAAACCATATTTGAATTAAAATTTAATCAGACTATTATTAAAATTATTCATCCATTTTTATGGAGTTAGACTCAACACCATGGATCCAATGATGTTAACAAAGTTCATGATCAAAAAGTCGACCCAAGATCATCCAGAAAATAATCACAAAATAATATTACATTTAATATATGCATTAAAAAGGGTTTTAAAATGAGTAAAAATGAAAATAAAGGAAAAAATCAACTATATTCAAATTGATTCATAAAAGATAAATAAGGTCATAGAAAAATCAGAAATAGACTCAAATATTTTTATAAATTTTTTGGTAATTTTTTTAAAGTCAGAAACTATTTTTAAACTAATTAAAATTGCTAAAACAAATAGAAAATAGATCAAAAAATAGTAAACATCAATATAAAATTCCATAAAATTTTCAAAAAGTCAGAAATATGTATAATGATGTTTATGAAATTTTTTTAGAATTAAAAAATGTCAGAAGGTATTTTTAAAGTAATTAAAAGAAAGCAAATAATGCAAAAAATATATAAAATATCAAATGTCAAAATAAAAATGTGAAAAAATAGTCATAAGATAATTAATAATTCAAAGTATTTTTGTGAATTGTTTCATAATTTTTGGATAAAAAATGAAAGAGTCGTGAATTTTTGAAAATTAAATCAATTAAAATATAAAATCAGAAAATAAAATAAAACCAAAAAGATGTGGACCATCAGATCATAGTCAAAACGTGTTAGTAAGCTGGTCCAATGAGCCAGACGCGCTGTGCTTGATATGGACCTTAGTGTGATACGCATAGGATCAGAAAAAATGCAACCAATGAAATTAAAACGTTTGACACGCTATCATTGGCTGAGATGAGACATGTCATCGTCTTCAACATCCAAACGCTCTACAATGGAGATTTTGTGAGATCCTTTAAATGGAAAAATTAGGATCCCAGACTAGTATTATTGGATTCGTCTCTTCAAGACGATCCTAACAAGCTATGCAAAGAGATATGAATCAAAAACCCAGAAAATAGTGAGCACCTTCAATTTGAGTTTCTCTCTCAATTCTCAATGGATTTAAAAATTGTAATAAGCATAAGAATCAGGGCAATGAGAGCTTCGCAATGATATCAAAGTTTGGAAGAATTGATGGAGGAATCTACCTATTGAAGTTCAGTTGAAGAACTCTGTAAATGGACTTGGTCAGATTAATTCAGAAGGTTCCAAGGCTCAATTCTTCTTCTGTTAGCTTCAGGGAAGATCAAGGAAGGTGAATTGATAAAAAAAATGGATTGAAAAAGGCTTGAACAATGATTTCGAAGTTGCAGAAAAGTGAGTTATGGAGCGAGTTTGGCAGGGTGATTTTGGTTGTTCAAGCTTGAGAAAACGAATGGGATAGCTCATGTATTTATAGGAGAAGCAAATGGGATCAAAAGGAAGGGTGAATTATGCAATTTGGAGGGAATTCATGTGGGTTTGCATCATGAAGAAAGTGTGACTTATCTTTTGTTAAAACTCATCCAAAACGCGCGTTTTAATGCACTAATCCACTTGGGAAAGTTGGCTAATCATGTTTAGACCCAAAACGCGTGTTAATTTGAGGGTTAGAAGTTGTAAAATGAAATCCAAATTCTGACTTGTGATGAAACTTCAATTCCAAGTTACCACTTTTGAAACAATGGCATTCTCAGCTCAAGGGGTCTTAAGGCATGGTTCTTGATGCTTTAGAAAGATGAAATTACAAGCTTTGCAATGGGAAAAGAATGGAATTAAATGTATGTTTGATATAAAAGTTGCAATGAGTCCAAGTTGAGAAAAAAGAGGTTGACTTTCCATTCTTCGAAATATTTCAAGTTTTTCTTCAAAAGTGACCTATAATGTTTTGCATCCAAACATGGTCTTCCTCTTGGAATTTTCTATTCACGGAAAAAGATGGCACGAAATATACCTCTTGAATGACATTTTGAAACTTGAACCATTAAAAATCTCCAAAAATTGAGAGAGTTATGAATTGTTGAAGTTGGAAACAAATCATGAAATGACCTATAATCTTTTGTATCCTTGGGGCATCCTCCATCGATTTTCTCACTTTGCACATAAAAGAAGGAATAAAGTTCACATCCTCAAGATCATTATGGAAAAAGAGTAGGCTCAATGTGATAAAAATTGACCAAGTTATGATCATTTGAAGTCACACATGGGAAGTTGGGGGTTCATCTGGAGGACTTGTAATCTTTCTTCATCATCAAGTTTCTTCCACATGAAAAATCCTTGAAACTTTTGAAGTGATTTTTTAATAACTCTTTGAAGAGAAGGATGTTTTTGGAATCACTCAAAAATACCAAAAGATGAGCAAGATATACTTATTTGAAGTTCAAAACCCTAACTCCTAGATCAAGAAAATGCTTTGAAGAAATTTTGACAATTTTAAACATCCTTCTTGTACCAACACTTTTGCTTTGTAGATAGAAGCTGTTGAGGATGATAATGAGAACCCATAGCAACCAAAACCACTTCCATATCTTGAGAATTGAAAGAAATATGCACTTGTGACCAATGGGAACAAGGCCTTGTCTAACCATGACAACTTCTTCAATCAACCCCTTGAACTTTTGAATAAATCTTGATAACTTTGAAATATGGTGAACCCAAATAAACCTTGCCATGACATTTCTTCCAAAACAACTTCAATGGTGATGTTTGAATTTCTCAAGCTTTATTGACTAGGACATGGAAATAAACTCATGAACCTATGGATCAACTTGCTAAGCGACATTGCCTTTACCTACATTATTAAAAAGTAAGACAAACAAACATTGCATTTTATTAATTAAAAGGAAAGTCAAAACAAAACATGCATGATCACAAAAGAAAAACAAGTCAAGGTGCTTGGTGATTCCTCAAAGAGAAAAGCTAAAGATAGGGAGGAGAACCAAAAGCCCTAATGTGATCTTATTGTGATTAAATCAATATGGTATGATGAAGGGATATTAGGGGAAAAAATTGGGGTACAACACCAAGTCCAGGTCTGATGCACTGGCCACCACACTCCAAAACTGCTGCACAACAATCCTGCTACACTGCTGCCATACTTACACTATATTGGCATACAAAGATTGCACCTCAAAGACTACAAGAACAACATACCCAATTTGTTCAAATTTCTTTTGTTTTCCCTCCCAAACCTCAGCCAACTTCATCTATAAATAAGATGTTCCACAACACATCTTAGGGTCCTCTAGAAGCTTAAAAAATTCTTGTTGTGAGAAAATTATCAAATTCTCAAACATCTCAAACACTATCAAACATTCTCAAACACTGAAACTCTAAAAATAAGATCCCTTCATGCATTAGAGAACCCTTCAATTCACTCCCCTACTTCCAGATAACCAACCTTCAATTCATTCCTTAACTATAACATAATAGTCTTTTGATTCACTCCCTAGACTGATTATATAATAACCTTCGATTCACTCACCATTATCACACAGTATCGTTTGATTAGTGACTTCCCAAACAAAGCAGCAACTGAACTAACTTCAGGAAGGTTCCAGCTAAGCTCCATCCACCACCAAGGAAGTCACATACAGCTCCTTCGATTATCACTTAAAGAGGTAAGTTTCCTCTAAACATGGAACTTTTCAGTTAAATATCATTTGCACAAATCAATAAAATAAAAATGTAGATATCTCATCTAGGAAGTTGATTGTGTTTTAACTTTCGATTATCACTGCCTATATGTTGAAAATCTCAACTCTGACTAGTTAGACTTTGGATTTTGTTGCCCAATAAAATTGTGCTAACCCCTGGCTTATAGCTTTCAAAAGTTACCTTTGTTAGATTCATTATCAAACTTTAGACAGGTTTTATGTATCCTTCGATTGACTAAACACTGAAGCCTTTTGAATCTCCACTTGGGACCTTTGCACTCTTGCAATCGAAGGAAGGAGCTGGGTACTTCAAACATTCAGAAACAAGCTCATCTTGTATCCAATCGAAAGGAGCAAGAAGGCAGAAACGAAGGATGTTCACATTGACTTCCAGGCCCCAATTGAAAGAAGGACAAAGGGTGTAATCGAAGGGTGCTCACACTGAATCTCAGCCCCAATCGAAAGAAGCAAAAGAAGGGTTGAAGGAGCCTACTGCCTGGATTGAAGGACTCACTTTTTCTCTCTTTTTATGTTATAGATGATTTTATTTATATTTTCTTGCTATTCAATATGGTTGTAATAGTGTAGGATATTTATTTTATGCATTTTATTGGTTTATAAAAATGTTAGTAATTAGGATGTATGGAAAGATAAAACCAACAAGTAGATAATCCTAATCAAAGACTAAATGCATGCAATCAAACACACTTTGCACACATGCACCTCTAGGGTAATATCACTTGTTGCCTTGGAAAATAGTCATATCCTTTGAATATGGACGTTTTAGAAAAGATCCTTGATAAAAGATCGTAGTCCCTCGATGTTGCCTTTGGTAAACGATCTAGTCCCTTAGGAATATTTCTAAAACGTTTCATAAGTTGCCTTCTATTGTACCCCAAAATTTTCCCTCTCATTTTACTCAACACATGCCTATTGAGGTCCTCAACTTGCCCAAGGATGCCCAAGAATTGATCCGACAAATTCTCCTCCTAAGGCAATGAACCCCCAACTAGGGTTTCCATTTGAATCAGGATGTGTCAACTCCAAAGACTTCAATTTCTTTCCATGGTCCTATTATGCCTCCAAGAATGTCCATGACAAATTTCATGCCTTGCAGAACAAGTTTGCACAGTCAATTGCCTAAATGCCTGAAAATCAACTATATTAGGTCAAAAGTCAACTGTGGCCTATATACAGTCAAACTTCAATATTTTTTGTCAACAATAACATTTTGAAGTGACAATCATCATTTGATCAAGGGTTGACCATGATTCCTCAATAAATGCTCCTAATTCATCAAAAGTCAAATTTGCAAAATTAGGGTTTCTATAGGAAAAGTCAACTGAACTTTGACTGTGCATAACTTTCTGATACTTTGTCCATTTGACCACAACCAAAGCCCATCTTGAAGAGAATCCAATTCCCTACAATCGATATTTTATCTTAAAGTTCAATAAGTTCATCATATGAAAGATGCAAGCTCATACATTACATGTCATTTTCAAAAAGTCAACAAAAAACACTTTTTGTCTAGACCTTTTACATCAAAGGAAGGATTAAAGTAGACATATTGAGATTTCCAAAAAGTCAAAGATCATCTCCTTGGGATAAAAATTGAGCACGTTATGGTTTGCCCAAGTTGGGAAATGTTTGGAAAATTCAAAAATCCTACATCGGGCAAAGTTGAGTTTTCAAGGCATTAACTCATTTCTTTGAGTTTTAAACTTCTACATGGAATATTATAGGACCCATAAGCTCTTCCCCTTGTTGTCTTACTTTTTATCCATTTATTTTCCATTTATTTCGATTTATTTTCAATAAAACATGAAATAAGTGGTTTAAATAACAAAGGTTGGTGTATAGCACAAATAGGCTTGGAATTATCTTGCACAAGGGCCCAAGCAATGCAGAAAATGATGTGCAGGTTCATCCCCTTCATGAAATGGCGCAAAAGTTATTTTGGGCAAGTTTTCAAATTTTTCATTATGGTTCTTTAAAACATCAATTTGGCAAGCTTTTGAATATTATATCAATACTTCATCACAAGGCATTATGCCATGGATTTTGAATTCAAGACCATTCATTCCTTCCCTCCTATATATATTGGACCATTTGCAAGCATTAAAAAAAAAGAAAAAAAGGACACTTACCACGCTACAGAAGCCCTCTCTCAAACTCTCCATTTTCATAAATTCGTCAAAAGTTTGGAACCGCACTTACAAGTTGTTTCGTGGAAAACTAACACTATAGTCATTCTCCCAGCATTCCCAGGAATTGATCCAGGCCATCCCTAGGCCCTTGCATGACCAAGAATACTACATATCCGAACCTGTGTATTTTGGTAAAAAATTTAATTCGAATTTCATTTATATGTACATTTTAATGTCTTGGTTTGTATGAATGTTGCACAGGACCTAAAACTGTGAGGTTTGGGCGTGAGAATCACAAGGTTTGAGCCTGAAATCCAATCGTGCCATAGCTACGACACGATCTGCATTTCGTGATCATAGCGCACGATACAGACCCATTTATTTTGTTTTTTTGTTCTATTCTTTATGTTTTATTTCTTCTTTTGATTTTATTTTTATTAATTAACCTTAAAACCAAAAAATCACAAAAATAATAATTAACTTTTTTTAAATAGATCATTAATTAATTAATTAATTAATTAATTAATTAATTAATTAGTTAATATTTTCCTAATGTAATGATTAAGTAGAACTAAGTTTTATATTTCATAATTCTTATTTTCTTTAATATTCAAAAATCAAAAAAAATTAATTAGGTTTATTTTATATTATTAATTAGACTTTAATTTAATATTTTCGTAAATTAAAAATCAAACAAAAAAACATGCCTTTTCTTTTCTTAAAACTAATTCAAAAAATATCAAAAAGTTTCCTTTACGCATTTTCCTATTTCACGCGCATTTTCTTCTTTCGCACTTTTATATTCCTGTACATATCAATGTAGCCAAATTATAAGGCATTTTTATTGTTTTCCTTTATATTTCTCCCGGTTTTGGACTTGTAATTAAATCCCTCTCCCCAAAGCCATGCAATAGCGTAGGAATTTATGTGTCCGCACTTTATATTTTTGTACATATATTAACTGTTAGATGTATGGCTAATAGGATTTCATGAACAAGATAAAACCAATCTCTAGAAAACTAAACACAAAGACTAATATATCAGAAATCAAATACACTCACACATATGCACCCCTAGGGTATCACCACTTCGGTTGCCTTCGGTAAACGATCATGAAGCATAGGTAGTTTTAGTGGTCACCCTCCAGTCCAAAAAAGATCAAAATGACCCATTCGAATGTTGCCTCGGAAAGATCTTTAGGATTTAGGGTAATTACTAAAGTTTCTTGACCATTGCTTTTGTGACCGTAAAAACATCCCTTTAGATTATCTGTTAAACTCCAACGATGGGGCTACCTACTCCTTAATACTAGGATAGCGCTATCTAAAGGAAATGAGAAAAAAAGAACAACCTTTTTTTTCGAGTAGGTAGATAGTTCCTAGGTACTTGCTCAAAAATCTCAAAATCTTTTCCCACAAACACTTTCAAAACAATTTTCAAAAACAACTTCGTCACACTCTTAAGGATAGAAACAAAAGTTATCACGAAGTAAAACAAATTTTTTTTCAAAACACACGCACAAAGAAATTTCAAAATGAGAAAAGTACCTAAGAGCCCGTGGAAAACTACGGATGGAAATGGTGCTAACACCTTCCCTTTCCATAATCTACCCCCTTACTCAGAAAATCTATAAAAATGCCTTTTTCTTTTCTTTTCACCCTTTCCTTTGTTGGATAAAAGAAAAGTTGGTGGCGACTCTTGTTTATCGCGACATTTGCGAACAAAAAACGCAAACCAGTATTAACAGTCGGTTCTGCCACCGTATTACAGAACTGGAGACTCTGCTGGGGATCATGATTTATAAATTGGGGTTTACCTTAGGATCTAGGTCATTTTAATTGCTTCGTTGGCTTGTCTTGTTTGATTTACTTTTAAGGGTATCTATTTGGGTAAGTAGAAATAAACTGTGAGGGAGTCGTGCGGGGTATACCGACGCGGTTGAAACAGTAGCTACGTTGATGCGATACTTTGGTGCGTACCGGTAGCCCTTGAGTAATCAAGGAGAATACGGGGCTGCTGCGTGGTATCATAAAGCGTCAACTGACCTTAGCACCTTAATTGACCAACTTGGCTTTTTAGGACATAGTGAGATAGCTGTCTTTGGTGTAAACCCAATGTCGGTTGATACTCGATGCTACACTCATGGAGGTTTGAATCTTGAGTTTTGTTTGGTGGCAAGTCAATTGTCTATCGGAACAAAATTTGGGGGGAAAGATCGGTGATATTGAGATCCCTTAGAACTCGGTTACTATATTTAGGACAATGTTGAACCAACCCAACTTCAAGAGGGTATTACCTTAAAACCCATGCAAGCCTTAAACCTAAGGTCTTTGTGTGATTTGATTGTGTTTGCTATATCTGCTATATATGAGCATAATCATGACATCATAAGATAAGATATCATACTAACCATTTCAAGGATTCTTAGGGTTTATTTTTGTCTTGTTTTGTAGGACATGGCCCTCGCCCGCAGATTCACTATCCAAGTCAATCTAGTAAAGGTACCTCCTCAGCTTAAGGAGTTAGTACCAAGGGTTCCTGAAAGCTCTCCCTTCACTGAAAGACATGGTCTACTTCTCATCTTGGTCACCTCAAACCCTGATGAAGAAATGTTAAAAGTGCTCTTTTAATTCCTTGACCCTCTACATCAATGCTTCACTTTTCCAGATTACCAGTTAGTGCCTACTATGGAGGAGTTTTCTCTGTTACTGGGGGTGCCTATCCTTAACAAGGTACCTTTCAATGGTATGGAAAGAGACCCTAAACCTGAAGATATTGCTAAATCTTTGTCCTTACAATGGTCTGACGTAGTAGCAAATTGGAAAACCCAGAGAGGTGTCAAGGGTTTTTTGGCTAAGTTCTTGTTTGAGAAAGCTCATAGACGTGAATGCGGTTAAAGTTTTCCTGTCACACAATATGGTACCTAATCTTCTTGGAGGTATCCTACATTCTCTGTATACTCGCACTACAAAGAAAAGAGGGACCCTCCTGTGTTGCACTCCTCTTTTGGCTAGGTGGTTTATTTCGAACCTACCCTGATCCGTCTTGAAGAATGAACAGGGTTTGAGATGGTCTCATAGGCTAATGAATATAAAACATTCAGGTATTCATTGGTGTCCTCTATCCTCGGAGAATGTTACCATCATTGATCGATGCAGAGAATTCCATAATGTCCCTCTTTTAGGCATTAGGGGAGGAATAACTTACAATCCTTGTTTGGCACTGTGACAATTTGGATATGTGAGAAGGGATGTTCCTCATGATACACTTATCCAAGAAATCCCCTTCAGCTATGAGAATGATGCTCAAGGTTACCGTAAAAGGTTCATGCGAGCTTGGGGCATGGTACATAAAGTTGATAGCAAGACACTGGGGCACAAGAATTACATCCCTCTTGAGCCTTATCTTAAATGGGTACAAGCCCATGCTCAAAGTCTTATGATGCCTTACCCTGCCATCCTACCTATGATTATGGAATCGGTTACTGAAGGAGACACTCCTTATCTTGTTCTTCATCCTGACATGCCAACTGATCATGAGGAGTTACAAAAATCATGGGTTCAACTTAAGGAGGAGTGGGATACGTTTGAATCTCAATTCTACGCCACAGAGAAGAAAGTCCTGGAACTCACTAGGATACTTCATGAAGAGAGGAATATAAACGCCTACATTGGACCAAAGAGGATGTGCTTATGGGAATCCTAATTTTATTTTTGCTTTAAGTTGTATTTTGTTTGATTATAAGCCTAAAGGGAACTCTTCGTAACAATTCGAACTTATTAATACAATTAGCGTGTGTTTCTTTTGTTTAAGCAAATTTGAGTCTTTAAGAATCCTTGAAATCATTGCATACACATATCATCCATGACATTTCAAAACAAGTTTCAAAGTAGGACTCTCATCTTCTTCGCTGTTTATTTCAGCAATAATGGCTTCTGAACAAAGTATCAAGGATCTCTAGGCACAAAATGCCCAATTTCAGCAAATGTTCGTAGCTTTGGCTAAAGGGTAGGAAGATCTGAAGGCTCTTTTTCTGAAAGATACAAAGAAGAAGGCGAAGAATACCACTGGTGTCCTGAATCTAGGCAGAAGGTTCAAAGGACCGGTTAAGCGAGTGTCAAAGCTGGAAACTTCCTCCAATGGGGGGGGGAGAGAATTAAGAAGGTGAAACAAGAGAGGAAGACCTCAGTCCAAGGGTTTCTGAGAATGAATCTTATTACAATGATGAACAGTATCCTCCCACTGAGGATAGATACAAACAGTTAGAGGATCGTCTAAATGCAATGGAGATCCAAAGAGTACCAGGGCTGGATTTTGAAGAGCTGGGTTTGGTATCTGGAGTTGTCATCCCACAGAAGGTAAAGGTTCCGGTATTTGCAAAGTATGATGGGGTTTCTTGTCCCAAGATTCATCTCCGTTCTTATGTGAGGAAGATTCAGCCTCACACTAATGATAGGAACTTATGGGTCCATTTCTTTCAAGATAGTATGTCCGGGACTCAACTTTAGTGGTTCTATCAGCTGGAGGGAATCAATGTCCGCAATTGGGAAGATCTGGCTGCTGATTTTTATAAGCAGTATCAATATAACACTGACCTTGCTCCTACCCGTACTCAACTCCAGAGAATGTCTATGGGTGCAAGCGAAGGTTTTAAGGACTACGCTCAGAAGTGGAGAGATTTGGCAGGGAGAGTCCAACCCCATTTGTCTGATAGGGAGTTGGTGGACATGTTTCTTGGTACACTATCTGGTCCGTTCTTTAATCACTTAATTGGTATCTCCTCAGCTGGTTTTACTGAGCTGATATTGACTGGAGAAAGGGTAGAAGTTGGGATCCGAAGTGGCAAGATCCAAAAAGACACCTCTTCAGGTACAGTGAAAAATCCATTCATGGGTAAGAAGGAGTTAAATGCTATTTACAATCCAAGAAGTCAGAATAGAACTGAGAACCATCCAACGGTAGGGGTTGTGATGATACCTAGGCATGTGGCTACTCAACAACGAAACAATCAGCCAAGGGTAGAAAGACCTCAAAGGCAGTTCACTCGGATCAATATGATGTTGTTTGAGGTTTTACCCCATCTGTTAAAATCTAATTTGGCAACCTTAAGGGAGGCTCCCAAGAATCCCAACACCACATCTCCTCATTACAATCCAAACTCTCGGTGTGCTTACCATTCTGAGAGTCCAGGCCTTAATACGAACGACTGTTGGGCTCTGAAGAATATGATACAGGATCTGATCGAAGCAAAGGAGATTGAGTTTGATGCTCTTGAGATGCCTAATGTCATAACTGCTCCCATGCCCAAGCATAACCGTGGTGTTAATGCCGTTGATAATGATCTATTTATTACTTCTATTGATGAAGTTTCTACTCCTCTCATGGCCGTCAAGAAGAATTTGTTGCTAGCCGGTTTATTTTCGGGTTGTGGTGAAGGTTGCCACATGTGTTTATCTTTGACTTCTGGTTATTATTTGCTGAAGGCAGGTGTTCAACGCCTGATGAATAACAAAGAGATTTTGTTCGAAAAGACTCCAGTTCCAACTGTTCTACATGAAGATGTTTCTATCATAACCATTTCCGCCAATCCTTCCAAGTTCTCCTCCAAAATACCTGTTAGGATTACATTTGCTCCAAGAATTGCTTCATTAATAATCACTTTTCCTGGACCTGTACCATACTCCTCGGACAAAGTTGTTCCTTGGAATTATAGTGCTGACGTTTACTATCATGGCGTCAAGCAATATTGGTTAACCATTAAAGACAAAAAAACTAAAGAGGCTGATCTCGATATTAGTAACATTGTTGGGATCAGCAAAATTACTCAAAGTGGAAGGGTTTTCTCTCCCGAGATCTCCCTGAAGACTGTTGCTAAGCCTGTTGTTATTCCATCTGTTGTTCCATTAGTACTCCGGCTACTACTCCCATCTTTACCCCTTCCGATGAGTCATCTGGGACTCGGGGAAAATAAGTTGTAGGTGAGCCTGTCCGGACGGAGGTACCTAGAGAAGTTATTTTGGAATCCTCTAAACAAGAAATGGAGGAGATTTTAAAGATAATCAAGATAAGCAACTACAATTTGGTCGAACAGCTGGGGAAGACCCCTTCGAAGATATCAATGCTGGCTCTGCTATTGTGTTTTGAGGCCCATGCAAAGGCTTTGGATACATTTCTCAAGACTGCGCATGTGGCGTAAGAAACCTCCGCTGACCAATTCGAGGACTGTGTGGCCAGTCTGACTGCTGATAATGGGTTGGGTTTTTCTGATGCTGATTTGAAACCCAAGGGGAGAAAGCATAATGATGCTCTGCATGTCTCGATCTAATGCATGGGCACTACTATGGCCCATGTGCTAGTGGAAACTGGATCGTCACTGAATGTTCTGCCCAAGAAGGCTCTTGATAGGCTAGATTGTGAAGGTTTGACCTTAAAGCCCAGTAACATTGAGGTGAGGGCTTTCGACAGTTCAAAAAGAATGGTGCACAGGGAGGTGGACATCCCTGTCAAAGTGGGTTCCCATACCTTTGAATCCACCTTCTACATGATGGATATCAGGCCATCTTATTCTTGTTTGTTGGGTCATCCTTGGATCCATGAAGTTGGAGCCGTTACTTTTATGCTGAACCAAATGTTGAAGTATCCAGTGAAGGGAAAGATTGTCACCGTGCATGGTGAAGAGGAGTATATGGTAAGCCATCTGAACTTTTTCAGGTATGTGGAAATGGACGGTGAGTTCATAGAGACCCATTGTCAAAATTTTGAAGAGGTTCCCTAGACTATGGCATCAACCTAGACTATTACCATTGTGCCAAATATCACTAGACCTCCTTTGAAGATGGCTTCTCTCAAGGACGCCAGAGCAGTAGTTGAAGAAGGTGGGTGTACCATTTGGGGACAACTCCCTGATTTTCCTTACAAAACTGACAAATTTGGTTTGGATTTACTTCAGGAGCTCAAAGGGTTGTTCAACGTGCTTGGGCTGAAGGACCTCTCCTACGCATTAGCAATCATGGGGTCAATGATATAGAGGACAATGATGAGGATTCTGATATTGACTGCTGGATCTACCCTACTACCAACGGTGGACCTAGTAACTGGACGACCAAAGATTTTGTGCTTATTACTTTTGTTCAACAGTAATTTTCTTGCTTGTTTTTCGGATTTTTAATAAACAATATAACTCTATAGCTTTGTGTCTTACCCGAGGCACAATGGTTTATTTGTGAGGGTTATTATATGTCATTATCATATGTCATCAATGAAACATTAGACGTGTTTGCATACAAATTTTGCGCTCTCTATTTTTCCTTTCTGCCTTTTACTTTGTCTATATTGCTATGCTCTTACGCACACTCACCTATCAACTACAGATCCATATCCACTCTAGATCCCATCGATAACGGTTCTGCTATTTCCAGTTATGACTTTGAAAGTTTGATCAACCAAGCCGAGGGCGAAGGTGAGGAAGATCGTGAGGTACTCGAAGAACTTGCTAGACTATTACAACAGGAAGAAAGGTCCATACAGTCTCATGAAGAGCCAGTTGAGACAGTAAACTTGGGTACAAAGGAATACAGGAAAGAAGACAAGATAGGTGAAAATTTGGAGCTTAATGTCAAACAGTGGTTGATACAGATGTTACATGATTATGTCGAGATCTTCGCCTAGTCATATGAAGACATACCAGGTTTAGACACTGATATTGTGGTACATCATCTGCAAACCAAAGAAGATTGTCCTCCGATTAAATAGAAGGTTCATCGTATGTGCCCTGAGATGTCAGAAAAGATCAAGGCCGAAGTAATGAAACAGTTCAATGCTAGATTATTAGTTGTCACCTCCTATCCACAATGGGTTGCCAATGTCGTTCTGGTACCTAAGAAGGACGGTAAGGTACAGATGTGTGTGGACTATAGAGATCTGAACAGGGAAAGCCCCAAAGATGACTTTCCGCTCTCCCACATTGACGTTCTGGTTAACAACACCGCACAACACAAGATCTTTGCATTCATGGATGGTTTCTCTGGTTACAATCAGATCAAGATGGCACCCGAAGATATGGAGAAGACAAACTTTGTCACGCAATGGGGAACTTTTTGCCACAAAGTGATGCCATTTGGATTAAATAATGCTGGGGCAACCTATCAACGAGCCATGGTCGCCTTATTTCATGACATGATTCACCATGAGATAGAGGTATACGTGGATGACATGATAGCCAGGTCTCATACCGAGGAAGAGCACCTTGATCATTTACAAAAGTTGTTTCATAGGTTGAAGACATACAAGCTGAGGTTGAATCTGAAAAAGTGGACCTTCGGGGTAAGGTCTGGTAAACTGCTAGGTTTCATTGTCAGTGACAAGGGCATCCAGGTAGACCCTGCAAAACTAAAGGCTATACAAGATATGTCGGCTCCTCGCACTGAGAAGGAGGTCAGATGCTTTTTGGGACGGCTAAACTACATTGCCAGGTTCATTTCCCATTTAACTGCTACTTGTGAGCCAATCTATAAGCTCCTGGAGAAAGATCAAGTGGTGAAATGGAATGGCGAATTCAAGACTGCCTTCGAAAGAATCAAGGAATACCTTCAAGAACCACCAATTATGATGCCTCCGATTGAAGGAAGACCTTTGATAATGTACTTAGCAGTGTTAGAGAATTCAATGGGGTGTGTGTTGCAGCAACATGACGAATCTAGTCGAAAAGAGCACGCAATATACTAAATTAGCAAGAAGTTTACCGACTGTGAGACAAGATACTCACTGCTCAAGAAAACTTGTTGCGCTTTGGCATGGGTTGCTCGCTGACTGAGAAAATATATGTTGACCCACACTACTTTGCTGATATCTAAGATGGATCCGATCAAGTACATCTTTTAGAAGCCCGCTCCATCCGGAAGAATAGCAAGATGGAAAATTATCCTAACTGAATACGACATTCAATACACAACCCAGAAAGCAATCAAGGGAAGTGTATTAGCTTATCATTTGGCTCATCAGTCCATGGATGACTACCAGTCCATGAATTTTGAGTTCCCGGACAAGAATATTATGCTAGTGACGGACTATGAAGGATCTGTACCGGATGAAAGACCTGAAGAAGGACCCCAATGGACTATGGTTTTGGATGGAGGCTCGAACGCACTCGGTAATGGAATTGGTGTTGTAATCATATCCCTCGAGGGGTGTCATACTCCTTTCACTACCAGACTATGCTTCAACTGTACCAACAACATGGCAGAGTATGAAGCATGCATCATGGGTCTTAAAGCTTCTATTGACCTGAGGATCAATCTCTTGAGTGTTTTTAGAGATTCAGCATTGGTGATAAGTCAGATCAAAGGAGAGTGGGATCCGAAGCACCCGAATCTCATCCCGTACAAAGACCACGTGATGGCATTGCTTCCACACTTTGAGGAAGTCACCTTTGAACATTTTACACGAGAAGAGAATCAGTTAGCGAATGCACTAGCTACCATGTCCTCTATGATCAAGGTCAGGTGGTACAATGAGGCTCCTCGGATCACTATTGAGATATTGGATGAACCAGTATACTGTTATGAGATCGACACCGAAGGAGTGGAAGACAAAACTTAGTTCTATGAAGTGAAGAGATATCTCGAGACTCAAAAGTATCCCGAGGGGGCATCTGTCAATGATAAGAAGTTTCTGAGAAGGTTCGCCGCAAAGTTCTTCCTCAGTAATGGAATCCTCTACAAGCTCAATCATGACCCTACTCTACTTCGGTGCATAGACAAGAGCGAAGTAGAGAATATTATGATAGATCTACACAAAGGTACCTTTGGAACCCATTCGAGTGGACATACCATGGCTAAAAAGATCCTACAGGAAGGATACTATTGGTCCACCATGGAGGCAGATTGCTATCAGCATTCCCGAACTTGTCACAAATTCCAGATCTATGCTGATAAGGTGCATGTACCTCCAGTTCCTTTGGATTTTTTGACGGCTCCTTGTCCCTTTGCAATGTGGGGCATTGACATGATCAGAGAGATCAGACCTACCGCTTCCAATGGGCATCGCTTCATCCTGGTGGCCATTAATTATTTCATGAAGTGGGCTGAAGCTGCCTCTTTTGCTACTATTACCAAGAACATTGTGGTTCTCTTTATCAAGCATAACCTGATCTGTAGGTACGGTGTGCCTGAGAGAATCATCACTGAAAATGGTAAGAATCTCAAAAACACGATGATCACCAAACTCTGTAAATAGTTCAAGATCCAGCATCATAATTCTTCCCCTTACCGACCGAAGATGAATGGTGTTGTTGAAGCTGGAAATAAGAATATTAAGAAAATCATAAAGAAAATGCCGGTGACATATAAAGACTTGCATGAGATGTTACCATTTTCTCTTCATGGTTACCGCACCTCAGCGCGTGCGTCAACAGGGGAAACACCTTATTCTCTGGTTTATGGTATGGAGGTTGTCCTACCTATTGAAGTGCAGATCCACTCTTTGAGAATCATTAAGGATGCAGGTTTAAACAAAGGTGATTGGATCCAGACTCGACTTGATCAACTGAATCTGATTCATGAGAAAAGGCTTACTGCTATCTGTAATGGTCAAATGTACCAAAAACGGAGGATCAAGGCTTTCAACAAAAAGGTCAGACGTCAGGTATATCAAGTGGGTGATCTAGTAGTCAAGCGCATGATCCTGTCGCAAGGTGATCCCAGGGGAAAATGGACCCCCACATACGAAGGGCCATTTGTAATCAAGAACATATTTTCTGGTGGAGCCAAGATTCTAACCACCATGCATGGTGACGAACTTCCCCACCCTATGAATGTGGACATAGTGAAAAGATACTACGCATAAATAAAGACCCGCTAAGTCGACTGGCCTAGGAAAAAATAGGTGCATCCCGGCGAACCAAAAGGGTTTGGGAAAAAATTAGGGATAAAAACAAAAAATCTGTAAACCCGGCGAGTCAAAAACCTGAAAAGGCAGCTTGGGATAAAAAGGGTATCTCGGTGGACTGAAAACCCGAAGGGGAGGTCCAGGCAATAATTAGGGATTTATGGCGTATAACTAAGTCCCGTTGGATCACCTTGTGATCAGACTTCAGTATCAGACTATCAAACTCAAGCGGTACCGATCAATCCAGTCAACTTCGGAAAAGCAGCAAAGTAGTGAGACGCTCGAAGGAATAAGAGCAATAGCAGAATTGAAACTCAATGGGATCGTTATACACAACCGTTTTCTCTTTGTATATAACTTTGTATAAATTCTTTTTGTGATGGCATTTTCTTACTAGAATGTTTGTCTCCTTGTACAAAAACTCCTTTTATAGGCAAACTTCAAAAAATCAATACAAATCAGTTTTTAAAAGTTCAAAACTACTTGTTTTCTATTTTTCTATTTTGTTTTGCAAAAATGTGCAATGATTATTTGTGGCATATGCATATTGAATATGATTATTGTTTGCAAATATTTACATAAAGAATAAAAAGACAATTGTTAATGGCTTAAGGAACGATGAAATGTCTGAAAGCCAGTCCTAGTCTCTACAGTTTTTTTCCCCAAGCAGGAATTACCTTCTCCAGCAGAATTCCTCAGAGATTTGAAATCCATGTTTTCCAGCTGAGTATTTTTTTTCACCAGCAGTTTATGAAGCCTCATCCCCACAGAGTAAAAGGATCGAAGTTTGACCTCTCATTCCCCACGGAGCTTTATAATCTTCGGCTGCTTTCAAATCTTCATCCCCATTATGGTTTATTTCTATGGAAGCAGAAGATCATCCTCAATAGAGTTCCTTTTCCCTAGACACTGAATATTCCCCAGTAAAGTCTCCAACATAATTCTTTTCTCACTATGGAATATTCCAACAGAATAATTCATCTCCCTCAGTGAAGCACTCCCCAAATAGAGCATCTTCTCCCCAGTGGAATATTCGCAAGCAGAATTACTTGTCTCCCCATAAATTCATTCTTAAACAGAAGACAAAAAAATCCCAGCCGAGTATTCTCAAACAGAAAGAGGAAATCCTCGACAAATCATCTCTACTTATCATCCCCAGCGGAAGTAGAAGAACCACTTTTTCAACAACAATCAGGAATTCAATTTCTAGTACTCTCCAGCAGTAGATAGGGATTTATTTTCCCAGACTTAGATATGTCACAATAGCATTTCATGTTCATACATAATGACGTGCATATACATATTGCATACAGTATAATCTCATTTATTTTGAGAACATCATCACACAATGCATTGCATGCATCGCATATAATTAATCATGTACCTTTTTATGAAAGATGGTTATGATCAACAATTCCAATAATTCAAGGTTAAATCCATTAAGCTATACATGTCATATCTGCAGACAACTAATGGAAAATCAGTTCCCGAAACCAAACGGGTCAACTAATCTACGTGATCAAATGAGGCAGCCCTACTACCCAGGCTTTATTTCGAAGTAACCCTACTACCTAGGATCCTTCTCACAGTCCTACCACCCTAGGATTTATTCTGAAGCAGCCCTACTACCCAGGCTTATTTCGAAGTAACCCTACTACCCAGGTTCCTTCTCATAGCCATACCACCCAGGCTTTATTCCGAAGCAGCCCTACTACCTAGGCTTTATTTCGAAGTAACCCTACTACCCAGGTTCCTTCTCACAGCCCTAATACACATGATTTATTTCAAAGTAACCCTACTACCCAGGTTCTTTCTCACAGCCCTACCACCCAGGATTTATTCCGAAGTAGCCCTACTACCCAGGATTTATTTCGAATTAACCCTATTACCCAGATTCCTTCTCACAGCCCTACCACCCATGCTTTATTTCGAAGCAGCTCTACTACCCAGGCTTTATTTTGAAGTAACCCTACTACCCAGGTTCCTTCTCATAGCCTTACCACCCAGGATTTATTCCGAAGCAGCCCTACTACACATGCTTTATTTCGAAGTAACCCTACTACCCAGGTTCCTTCTCATAGCCCTACTATCCAGGCTCCTTTTCATGAATTACCTGACGCAGTTTTACATGGACGTTTCCTGAGAAAGCCCTATACAGGTTCCTTCTCTTTTATCTCCGGACAACAGTTTACAACACTGTAAAACCTGGACCGGACCAGTTATGGTCGATTTCATATTCCCTAGTAAGTTGCCGTAAAACCCGAACTCGACCATATAACAGCTAAGTTTTGTCTCATCAATCAAGAGTTAATTCCTCAGTAGAATAATGGACAATGGAAGCTCCTAGACTCTATTTCCCAGGACATAAATCAACATTCCCCGCCGAAGACCTCCTCAACGGCAAGTACAGGAATTCTTGCAAAGGAATCTCTTATGCAACCGATATCTTTTCTGGATGGCATCTTAAAGCTCATCTCCGATGATTCTCCATCGCCTTCTAAATGGCATCTGTAAGCCCATTCCCGATATTATCAATCAACATTCACTTCATGCGAGTGCAAATTTCTGGGCACTCTAGTGTTCAATCATCTTCCCCCTTCAGATTACGAAAGGCAAACAAGCCAATATACATCCTCAGGTTTAAGAAGATTGAAAAGGGGAAGCTGTTGTACCCCAAAACTTGCCCTCTCATTTTACTCAACACATGCCTATTGAGGTCCTCAACTTGCCCAAGGATGCCCAAGAATTGATCAGACAAATTATCCTCTTAAGGCAATGAACCCCCAACTAGGGTTTCCATTTGAATCAGGATGTGTCAACTATAAAGACCTAAATTGATTTCCATGGTTCTATTATGCCTCCAAGAATGTCCATGACAAATTTCATGCCTTGCAGAGCAAGTTTGCACAGTTAATTGCCCAAATACCTAAAAATCAACTGTATTAGGTCAAAAGTCAACTGTGGCCTATATACAGTCAAACTTCAAGATTTTTTGTCAAAAAAATCTTTATGAAGTGATAATCATCATTTGATTAAGGGTTAACCATGATTCCTCAAGAAATGCTCTTAATTCATCAAAAGTCAAATTCGCAAAATTAGGGATTCTATAGGAAAAGTCAACTGAACTTTGACTCAGCATAACTTTCTCATACTTTGTCCATTTGGCCCAAACCAAAGCCCATATTGAAGAGAATCCAATTCCATACAATCCATCTTTCATCTTCAAGTTCAATAAGTGCACCATTTGAAAGATGCAAGCTCATACATTACATGTCATATTCAGAAAGTCAACAAAAGATACTTTTTGTCCAGACCTTTTACATCAAGATAACATCTTCAAATGCAAAAATGACCAAAAGAGGTATTAAATTAGACATCTTGAGCTTTCCAAAAAGTCAAATATCATCTTCTTGGGATAAACATTGAGCAAGTTATGGTTTTCCCAAGTTGGGAAATATTTGGAAAATTCAAAAATCCTACATCGAGCAAAGTTGAGTTTTCAAGGAATTAACTTATTTCTTTGAGTTTTAAACTTCTACATGGAATATTATAGGACCCATAAGCTCTTCCCCTTGTGGTATTAATTTTTATCCATTTATTTTCCATTTATTTGGATTTATTTTCAATAAGACATGAAATAAGTGGTTTAAATAACAAAGGCAGGTGTATAGCACAAATGGGCTTGGAATTATCTTGCACAAGGGCCCAAGCCACGCATAAAATGATGTCTAGGTTCATCCCTTCAAGAAATGCCACAAAAGTCATATTGGGCAAGTTTTCAAATTTTGCATTATGGTTCTTTAAAACATCAATTTGGCAAGTTTTTGAATATTATATCAATACATCATTACAAGGAATTATGGCATGGATTTTGCATTCAAGACCATTGCTTCCTTCCCTCCTATATATATTGGACCATTTACAAGCATTAAAAAAAAGAAAATAAGGACACTTACCACGCTTCAGAAGCCCTCTCTCAAACTCTCCATTTTCATAAATTCGTCAAAAATTCGCAACTGCACTTATAATCTGTTTCGTGGCAAACTAACACTATAGTCATTCTCTCAGCATTCCCAGGAAATGATCCTGGCCATCCCTAGGCCCTTGCACGACCAAGAACACTACATATTCGAACTTGTGTATTTGGTAAAAAATTTAATTAGAATTTCATTTATCTGTACATTTTAATGCCTTGGTTTGTTTGAATGTTGCACAGGACCTAAAACTGTGTGGTTTAGGCGTGAGAATAACAAGGTTTGAGCCTGAAATCCAATTGTGCCATAACTAGGACACAATCTGCATTTTGTGTTCATAGCGCAGCATACAGGCCCATTTATTTTGTTTTCTTGTTCTATTCTTTATGTTTTATTTCTTCTTTTGGTTTTATTTTTATTAATTAACCTTAAAACCAAAAAATCACAAAAATAATAATTAACTTTTTTTAAATAGATCATTAATTAATTAATTAATTAATTAATTAATTAGTTAATATTTTCCTAAAGTAATGATTAAGTAGAACTAGGTTTTATATTTCATAATTCTTATTTTCTTTAATATTCAAAAATCAAAAAATTTTAATTAGGTTTATTTTATATTATTAATAAGACTTTAATTTAATATTTTCTTAAATTAAAAAACAAACAAAAAAACATGCCTTTTTTTTTCTTAAAACTAATTCAAAAAACATCAAAAAGTTTCCTTTACGCATTTTTCTATTTCACGCGCATTTTCTTCTTTCGCACTTTTATTCTTGTACATATCAATTTAGCCAAACTATAATGCATTTTTATAGTTTTCCTTTATATTTCTCCCGGTTTTGGACTTGTAATTGTATCCCTCTCCCCCAAGCCATGTAATAGCGTAGGAATTTACGTTTCCGAACTTTATATTTTTGTACATATATTAACTGTTAGATGTATGGCTAATAGGATTGCATGAACAAGATAAAACCAATCGCTAGAAAACTAAACACAAAGACTAATATATCTAAAATCAAATACACTCGCACATACGCACCCCTAGGGTATCACCACTTCAGTTTCCTTTGGTAAATGTTCATGAAGAATAGGGAGTTTTAGTGATCACCCTCCTGTCCAAAAAAGATCAAAATGACCCATTCGAATGTTGCCTTGGAAAGATCTTTAGGACTTTAGGATAATTACTAAAGTTTTCTAACCATTGCTTTTGTGACCCTAAAATCATCCCTTTCGATTTCCCCTTAAACTCTAACGATGGGGATACCTACTCCTTAATAGTAGGATAGCGCTGTCTAAAGGAAATGAGAAAAAATGAACAACTTTTTTTTGAGTAGGTAGATAGTTCTTAGGTACTTGCTCAAAAATCTCAAAATCTTTTCACACAAACACATTCAAAACAGTTTTAAAAAACAACTTCGTCACACTCTTGAGGACAAAAACAAGAGTTATCACGAAGTAAAACAATTTTTTTTCAAAACACACACACAAAGCAATTTCAAAATTACCAAAGTACCTAAGAGTCTGTGGAAAACCACAGATGGAAAGGGTTCTAACACCTTCCCTTTCCATAATCTACCCCCCTTACTCAGAAAATCTCGAAAAATGTCTTTTTCTGTTCTTTTCACCCTTTCCTTTGTCGAAAAATGACTCTTTCTTACCACGACATTTGCGAACAAAAAACGCAAACCAGTATTAATAGTCGGTTCTGCCACCGTATTACACCTTCTATGGCTATATGATGACCCACGCCTCTCCCTTCACATCCAACGATCAGGCTTCTTATCAATCAATGGTAAGATAGCAACATCTAAAGGAGGAGAAAAAGAACATTAGACCTTTTGAGTAGGTAGGATGCTCGTAGTTGCTTGCTTGCTCACATCTAAAAAACTATTATCACACCAACACCTTGAATTGAAAAAATTTCAAAAGTCAAAACTCTTTGTACGTATTCTTATAGAGATGAGAATAATTACAAAGGCACTTTTCAAAATCACTTTGAAAAACATCTTCCACAATAAACACCTCTTTGAACTATTTTCAAAACCAACACTTTGTACACATTCTTATAGAGAAGAGAATCATTACAAAGACGTTTTCAAAATATTTTCAAACCCACACCACAAGCACATTTTCAAGCAAAGCAAATGATCTAGAAAGCAACTAAGAGCCCGTATATAACTACGAATGAAAAGGGTGCTAATACATTCCCTTTTCATAACCTACCCCCCAGACTCAAGAAAATATCTCTAAAGGTCTTTCCTGTTCTTTTCACCCTTTCCTTATTAGATAAAAGAAAAGTCGGTGGCGACTCTTGCTATCCTTAACAATTGCGTTCAAACGCAAAACAACCAAGTCAGTTCTCCCACCGTGTTACAGAACTGGCGGCTCTTCTGGGGAGTTACTTAAAAGTGGGGTTACCTTAGGGCTAGATCACTTTTACTTGTGTCGTACCCCAAATTTGTCCTACTGCGATGATTTTATTTTTTGAGATTAAAATAGAAGAAATATTTAATTAAGGATGCTACAGCAGTATTTAATGGCCCATCTTTATCCAACTAGGGGGTGAACCTTAAATTCAGGAGAGTGGGGCTTTCTAAAATCAGAAAGACTTGTGTATCCATGGACCCATTCGCGTAGCATGTTGACCAATGGCCCATGCGATTCGAAAATGGAAAGTTATTTTAGAAAAAAACTGTTAAGTTATTAATTATTAAATAATTTATTGGTAAAAGAGAGGTAGAAATTAAACGGAATTATGATGGTCACTGGGCCAGAGAAAGAAGTCGTTTTGGGCCCAATTAAAAAAAAGGACTTTGCTGTTTTAATTAAAACATATTTAAAAGATTGATTTTGGCTATGAACAAAAAATATAATATTACTATAAACAAAAGAATTGATGATACTGGGGCTGGAGAGTACAGACCAGCGCACGCCCAGTTTAATAAGATAACAACGCAGGCCCAATTGGAAAAAACTGGAACTGTACAATTCTAAAACCAAAACTACGCATATGATTGCTTCTTTACATCTACTGTAGAGATATAAAAAAACATATCAAGTCTTAATTAAAGAACCCAGAAAATCAGCGATTAACGAATTCAACCTTTATCCAAAACCAAATCTCTAGAACATTCAAATAAGTGAAATCGGGAAATCACGGTACCGACCACAAAATTAAATCAACAAATCTCAGAATTGCAAATCTTACAAAATCAATTTTCTATAATCAAAATATATCTCTATTACAAAGAAAATCAGATTACAGCGAAATTCCATATCAAATCCAATAAACTAAATAACATCTGGGAAAATCGTTTACAGTATAAAATCAGATTTACATAATCAAATCTCTTCTTACAGCAAAATATTGAATCAATTACAATCAACATTAACAAATTACAAAACCCTAAAATCAAAACCTAATTTAAAAACCTATAAATACAAGGAGAAAAAGAGACAGAGGGGAGGATTTTTGTGGACAGAAAAAGAAAAGGAGGATACCGTAAAGTGTTGAACAACAGAAAAGCGAGAGAAGCTCGAATATGACAAGGAAGTCAAAGGCATCGCAAGCCAGTACCATTGAAGAATGGAAGAAGGTTGGGGTTTCATTGTTGGAAACCACAACCGTTACTGACGACCGCCTTCAACCACTCATCGTCGCCTTCAATACCGGACATACGGGAGAGGGTAACTAGATCTCTTTATTTTGGTTGCTTGCTTGATGTTGGGCTAAGGGTTTATAGGGGGGGTAGGTTCATTTTCCATAGCCGCCGCGGAGATGGGAGAGTTAGGGTTCGTAATGTTTGAAGACAAGAGGGTTAACGAGAGAGGCGAGGGTGGGTTACTGTAAAACGAGAAAAAGAGATAAAATGAATAACAAAATGAGTAAAAACAAAGTTGTATTCCAACCGATCCAGTGTGTGCGCGTTTATGATAATTAGTGTGCACCCCTCAGATGTACCCGTTAGATCTTCATTAGACGGCCAATGGCCAAGTCTGCATGATAGCTAGAGTACATTTCCATCCACGCAATCCATTAGCCTCTCTCCAAACGTGTTTGGGCCTAAGCTCGTTAATTTTCACATTGAAGAAGTGAAAAAAACAAGAAAGTGGGTTGAATTGAAAACTTGAAATCAAATGCGCAATGACACGGTATTTTTATCCTGGTTCGTTTGATCTCAAACTACTCCAGTCCACCCGTCAAGGTGATTTCGCTTCTCTCCAACGAGGACTTAATTCACTAATCACAAATAGATTACAATCACTACTTTGACAACTGTCAATGTCTTCTTGAGTACAACCATAATTCGGTTAATCTCAAGGAACATTGTCTTAAACAAAGATACAAGAATGTGTGTACAAATGTTTTTCGTTACAAAAACAATTATCACAACTGTGATATTTTACATACATTTAGAGCGTGGAATAGATGAGTAAGCTTGCAACATTTTTGAATTCTCATACAGTAGTGTTGGCAAATCCTGAACGATTTGATCACTAAGCTTGTTTATATAGGCAATGGATTCATGTTCATCATTAAGCGTGATAAATGATATTAACTCAGTTTCTATATGGAGAAGATCCTGTCTGAATGAAGTCGTTGTAATTGATGTTGTCTTGAATGAGTAGTAACCCTTCAGAATCTTGCATCCTTTCCTGCTGTTGATGCTTCAGAACATTGATGACTTAGATTATTATGCTTCTGTTCAGAATCATGGTTTACTTTACTTAAGCGCAGGTTCTGGTCATCAATCTTCAGCGCAAATTATGATTACTTCAGCGTGTAGCTTCTATAGCTTAACTTTTGATGTTGCTTTGGTCAGAAATTATGTATACGCAATAACATAATTTTTAGGGTGCATATTTGTTCTTTGTATTTGTTATGATCAAAACTCTAACTAAGGGTTATAGAATCAAACTATGTTCTAACAATCTCCTCCTTTTTGATGATGACAAAAACTAGAATTTTCAATGAAAAGTAAAGAACAAAAGGTTTAAGAGAAACTCCCCTTGAGTTGATTACTTCCATAAAGTTCCTTCTCATCAGAGCTTTTGCTGCATCTCATATCAGAATTTTTTCCTATTCAAACTTTCCAGAAAGTAGAGGTTAAATAATTCAGAATGATTGAGACTTTTGTCCTGGTATACCATTATTGAAAATATCTTACTTTCTCCCCCTTTTTGTCAGGTATCAAAAAGGCAATATAATCAGAGCCAAAAGAGATGAATTATATTTAAAAAATAATGCAATGACAAGTTTCAGAAACAAAGAGGTAAAATTAAAAGTTACAGATAAACAATTTTAAAAGAAAATCTAAGAAGGAGGGGGAAGACCTGTGAACAACCATTCCAACAAGCTCTTGATCTGAGTATTTGACTCTTCTTGCTTGCCTAGAATGCCTTTGATTTCCTTTGTAGTGTCTTCTTGTTTACCTCGAATACTTTTGATCTCTTTGTTCGTATCTTCTTACTTATCCAGTCTTGCATGGATTAAAGCATTCTCTTTCTTCAACTCTTCCAGAGTTTGCATGACTAAGGAGGAAGCTGGTGTCTCTTCAGGGGTTGGATGTTGCTCAGAACATTCTGCAGCCTCTTCTGTGTGAACCATTTCTTCTGCTACAATCATATCTTCTGGAGCAGTAGTCAGAGAGAGACTTTCTGATTCTGGTTCAGCTACTTCTGAAGGATGATGCTCTTTCCATGGAGCATTATCCAGCGAGAGGATATATTTCTTGAACAGTTGGCTCAGAACTTGGTCTTGGAAAGCCTTCAGCTGATCACTGAAGTTTTGCTGAGCCTTTTTCATAACCCAATTCCTTCAGCTTCAGAGTTTCTAAGTTGAGCCAATTTCTGAATCTTTCCCACATACAATCAGAAGCAGCAGGATTAGAAATCTATTGACTTGCATGCTTCAAAGAGTTAATCCATTCTTGCATTCATGTTTCAAAAATCAACAAACTTGTACCAACATCTGACGTGGTTGCAGTTGGTTTAGGTTTGGGAATGGTAGTTTTGTGTGAGGTGGAAGCTAGTCTTTCCAGCACTAGTGGATCAATGACAAGTCTGAAGTTGTCAGCTGGACGGTTAGTGGGTGATGGAGTGGGAGAGTCAAGAATAATAATTAGTCTGGTAGGGGTGTTTGGTGGTGTGGATTCAAGGGATGAAGGGATTTCTGGAATATTATGAATAGTGAGAGGCATGCGAACCGCAAGACGTTCTGTTATTCCAGGGATTGGGATTGTAGTATCAGAATCTAAAGGAGAGTCTTTAGATTGGTTTGTGGTAGCATGTTGGGTTTCTAGTTCAGGAATATCAGAAGATGGATTTTCAGAAGGTTGAGTTTCTGGTTGTAGTGAGTTGGGGTTCTGATCTTCTGGTTGAGGAGATTATGGTTGATGATTTTCTGGTTGTGGAATATCTGGTTGAGCAATTTCTAGTTGTGGAGAGTGTGGTTGAGGAATTTCTGGTTGAGGAATTTCTAGTTATGGAGAGGAAAAATCTTGATCAAATAATTCAATGTCAGACAGAACTTTGGCAAGTTCTGGTTGATAATGTTCTAGGTTTAGATTTTGAGTTGGGGAGTGAGGTTCATTCAAAAAATTACCTAGAGTTACAGATGGATCAAACTCTATGTCAAAATCTTCAAAGGTTTGGGGTGATGGATTTTCTGGTTGAGAAGGCATGGCTTCAGATGTGGAAACAGTTATTGATTCTATAACAGAAACAGAAGATGGATTACCTTTCTCTTTGGCAGCTTTAGGTGTCCTCTGAGAGGGTCCTTCTCCTGCTTCTTTCCTCTTCTCTGATTTCTTTAACGCAACTTCTGGAGCATCCTTGTGCAGATCCTGGATGTTGATTTCTGGAGCAGTCCCATAAGCCTTGCAAGCATCAAGGTATCTGACAATGATTTCTGGTTTGGAGTCTATCTCAGAAAATAAAGTAAAATACTTCATAGGTATCCTCCTTGAAGTAATGGTCTCATGAGAAGTAACAGTTGGTTCCTTCTTGATATTCTCAATGATCTTCATTTTATTCAGATTCTTGGCGTTCAGAGGCTTCCTAGCAGTTGCTTCCATTGTGCTAATTTCCTGAGCCTCCGTCAGATGTTCTATTAGCTTGTTCTCTGTTAGAATATCTGATATCAACCTTCCTAAGGGAATCCAATCCCTCTTAGTCCTTTCGTCTTCTCTGGTTTCCTTCACACCTGTTCTGAGATGGTTGAAGAGCAAGTGTGGAAGATTTACCTTTGTCTTCTTAGCAATGAAATAGATCAGAAATTGCTGATCAATATTGATGTAATCAGGAGAGCTTTGTAGGCTTCCTGCGGTGGATAAATCCCAGAATGATTATGGCCCAGATTCTGTGATGATCCTTCAAATCTCTGATTTTACTGGAGGGCTGTCCAGAAGTGAAAATTTCCTTTGCAATTGATCTTAGGTCAAAGAATATCTCAGCCATGTCAATGCATCTGACCCCACCACCATTGTATCCAAGAAGCTTCCTAATAAGATCTTCTGTTATCATAATCTTCTTCCCCATGACATATGAAGTAACCTGGAGATTGGATGAGAAAGCATGTATCTAGAATTCTTTGACGAGAATGGGAAACATTGGACCCAACAGACGGTCAAAATACTTGTTCCATCCATGTGCCGTAACGTCTTCATAGAGGTTGAAACCATTTTCTTGCAAGCTCTCAAAATCAATAATCAGTTCAGAGAGAACTTCCAGGTTGTCAATAGGAGTGAGAAGCGTTCTAAAGGGTTCTTCATATTGTTCCGTTGATGAAGATTCAAGAGCACTGAGATTTATGATACTTGATGATGCCATTGTTCACACGGGTTTTAGAGGAAGATGAAGAGGGTTTTTGAAAGCAAGAACTTGAAACAAGAGAAAATATTTAGGAGAGTAAAAGTTAATGAATGAAAAAAGTAATTTTGAGTTTAAATAGGTTTCTTGAAAATGTAAACAGTAAGTAAGAGAAAAAATTAGTAATGATTATATCCATTAATGACACCTAGAATTAGGGGATTTAGAAAGATACTGAATGGTTACCATTGACAAGTGTCTCAATGCATCCAATCAGCGCCTTGCACCCTTCAGAATTTGAATGCGTGTTCAGCCTCAGAAGGTAGCTGGTGAGAGGATGACAAATGTTTGATGATGTGAATTGCACGCCTCTATCCTTGAAATGAAACATTCAGATATTCATGGATAGATTCTGATGCAATCTGTACTTCTAAACTCTGAAGACAGGTTGATCAGTTGTTCACATAAAATAATAAAGTTTTGAGGGTTAAGATATGTAAATAAAACATTTTATTCTGGGCATAATTTCATGCTGAGATGTTTCAGAATGAAATTGAATATATCTTCAGAAAGAAGTTTTGTAAATACACCAGCCCATTGATGGTCTGTGTCAATAAATTTTATGGTAAGAATTCCTTTCTTAATACAGTCCCTAATAAAATGATGTTTTATTTCTATATGCTTAGCCCTAGAATTCAAAATAGGATTCTTACTGAGACATATAGCTGAAGTGTTATCACAGAAGAGGAATGTTACTCTCAAATATGTTGAAGTCTTCAAGTTGACTTTTCATCCAGAGCATTTGCGTACTACATCTAACAGCTACTATGTATTCAGCTTCTGCTGTTGATAGTGTTATTGCGGACTATCTCTTGCTGGTCCTTGAGATCATATTTTCTCCTAGAAACTGGCAGCTTCCAGAAGTGCTTTTATGTTTTACTCTGTCTCCAGCAAAATCAGCGTCACAGTATCCTACTAAGCTGTAATCATTTGATTTTCTATAAAACAAACCCAGTTAGTAGTACCTTTCAGATACTTGAAAATTCGCTTAACTGTTGTTAAGTGAGATTCTCTAGGATCTGATTGGAATCTAGCACATAAGCAAACACTAAATAAAATGTCAGGCCTTGAAGCCGTCAGATAAATGAGATAACCAATCATACCTCTGTAGACTTTCTGTTCTACCTTTTTACTTACCTCTTCCTTTTCCAGAATGCACGTGGGGTGCATTGGAGTCTTTGAGGGCTTACATTCTGAGAGATCAAATTTCTTCAAAAGTTCTCTGACATATTTACTCTGATGAATGTAAGTTCCTTCTGGAATTTGGTTTATCTTAATGCCCAGAAAGAATTTGAGTTCCCCCATTAAGCTCATCTCAAACTTTGCTTGTATGCATTTAGCAAACTCTCTTCCCAGAGAGGGTTTAGTAGATCCAAAGATGATGTCATCAACATAAATCTGACATACTAAAATGTCATTCTTAAATGTCTTACAGAACAAGGTTGTGTCCACTTTCCCTCTGGTGAATTCCTTTTCTAACAGGAAGTTACTTAGTCTTTCATACCAAGCTCTGGGAGCTTGTTTCAGACCATAGAGTGACTTCTTTAGTTTGAAAACATATTCTGGGTGTTTGGAATTCTCAAACCCAGGGGGTTGGTGCACATATACCTCTTCATCTATATAGCCATTTAGGAATGAACTTTTGACATCCACCTGATACAGAGTGATGCCATTTTTACAGCAAATGATATTTAAAGTCTGATAGATTCTAACCTGGTGACTAGAGCAAAGGTTTATGTATAGTCTATCCCCTCTTACTGACTATAACCTTGTGCTACCAGTCGTGATTTGTTTTTGATGACTTCTCCTTGCTCCTTTAGTTTGTTTCTGAACACCCACTTTGTTCTAATGACGTTGAATCCTTTTGGTTTGGGAACCAGATCCCATACGTCATTTCTGGTGAACTGATTCAATTCCTCCTGCATTTCCAGAATCCAGTCATTGTCCATAAGGGCTTCATTAATTGTTGTTGTTTCAATCAGAGAGACCAGTCCCAGGAGGGATTCTTTAGAGTTTTTGAATGTTGATCTTGTCCTGATTGGATCATCCTTCTTTCCCAGTATTGTATCTTCTGGGTGAGCTATGCTACTTCTGGATAGCCTTTTATGATGTTGATCAACTGGAGGAGCTGGAATGCTTGCAATATTTCTTTCTGAGGTTGTGGGAGCGTCTCTGTTGATAACTTCTGACGAGTTGTCTTCAGCACCTATGAATTCAACTTCTATATCTACAAAGAATTCATTCTGCTTTGACTTTTGAGGGTCAAGCTTATCATCAAATCTAACACTGATTGACTCTTCAACAATCTGTGTTTCTGTATTGTATACTCTATACCCTCTTGAGCGTTCAGAGTATCCCAACATGATACACTGTTGTGCTTTAGAGTCAAACCTGTTCAGATAATTTTTTGTATTCAAAATAAAGCAAGTGCATCCAAAAGGATGGAAATAAGAAATGTTGGGCTTTCTGTTCTTCCATAATTCATATGGAGTCTTTTCCAGAATAGGTCTTATAGAGATTCTATTCTGAATGTAACACGCTGTGTTGATTTCCTCTGCCCATAAGATCTTAGCAATGTTAGTCTCATTGATCATGGTTCTGGCCATTTCTTGCAATTTTCTATTCTTTCGTTCTACAAATCCATTTTGTTGGGGAGTTCTAGGATAAGAGAAGTCATGCAAGATCCTTTTTCATTAAAAAATGATTCAAAATTTTTATTTTCAAATTCCCCACCATGATCACTTCTGACTTTGACAATTCTAAGATCTCTTTTCATTCTGAACTTGGTTACAGAAGGTAACGAACACGGAGTTGACTCATTCTTGTGTCTTAATAACTTTACCCATGTCCATCTGTTATAGTCATCTACGATCACTAACCCATACTTCTTGCCACTGACAGACACAATTTTTACTGGTCCAAATAAGTCTATGTGCAGAAATTCTAATGGTTTAGAGGTGGAAACAACATTTTTGGATTTAAAAGCAGGTTTTTCAAATTTTCCTTTCTGACATGCTTCACACAGAGCATCTGAGCAGAACTTCAAATTGGGAAGTCCTCTGACCAGATTGAGTTTGTTAATCTAAGATATTCTTCTCATACTAACATGCCCCAATCTTCTGTGCCAGACCCATTGCTCGTTGTTAACAGAAAGAAGGCATTTTACATTCTGACTCTTTAGTTCATAAAGTTTTATTTTATAAATGTTGTTTTTCCTCTTTCCATTAAACAGGATAGTCACATCTTTCTGACTAACAACTTTGCATGAATTTTGATTAAAGATTATATCATAACCGTTATAACTTAATTGACTTATGGATAACAGGTTATGCATTAATCCATCAACTAACAACAAATTATTTATAGAGGGAATATTTCCATTACCTACTGTTCCAGAGCCAATGATGTTTCCTCTTTGGTTTCCTCCAAAGCCCACGTAGCCTCCAGGCTTTGGAACATATGCCTTCTTCCCGTCATGTGTCGAGAGCAGCCAGAGTCCAGGTACCATGACTGGTATTTTAGCCTTGCTGCTAAAGATATCTGCTACATATATAATTTAGTCCTTAGGTACCCATATCTTCTTGGGCCCTGGTTTGTTAGTTTTACCAAAATTCTGGTTAAATTTTGGTTTGACAGAATAATCACTACTAGTGTATTTTATGTCATGTGTGTGCCCATATATAAAGTGTGATTTGAGTGGTGTGCGTTTTATGACTAAGTCCATGGCCTGTTTAGGTGTAGATACCTTACCTTGATATCCTATCCCTTTTCTGCCATTTCTGCTAACTCCATAGATCATTGAAGCCATCTTGCTTCTATCTATGTTTTTAGCCATAAAACTTCTGAAAGTTCTGATCATACTCTTTGATGATCACTTCAGCATTACTGGGAGTCTCTGAGATTATTTCCTTCTGAGAGTTTTGCAAATCATTTTCTAATTTTGAAACTTTTTCTTTTAACTCAGAATTTTATAATCTGATACTCTCAGTCTTTTCAGAGTCAGAGGCAAGATCCCTTTTCAGGTTCTTGAATTTGACTCTGATTTGCTGATACTTTTCCAGAATTACATTTAGACTTTCTTCAAGTTCATCCTTAGTAAAATTAATGGTGAAGTCAGGGATTAACTCTTCAATGTCTGATTCTGAGTCTGAACCAGAAGCTTCACTGTCTTCTAACACGTTTTCCATGAGAGCTATGTTTGCTCTTTTATCATCTGACTCTGAGTCAGCTTCAGAGGAGTCCGAATTGTCCTATGTTGCCATGAGGATTTTCTTCTTTTCCTTGAAGAACTTATTTTTAGGCTTCTCCTTCTGAAGCCTTGGACAGTCACTTTTGTAGTGCCCTTTCTCATTGCACTCATAGCAGATGATGTCCTTGTTATTTGGCTTTCTGTATCCTGAAGAACCTTCAGATCTTCTGTGTCCAGAGGAAGACTCAGACTTTATGTATCTGGGGAAGGATTCATTTTTATTCTCTGATCTTCTGGGATTTCAGAATTTCCTTTGTCTCTGCTTCCATAGTTGATTCACCCTTCTGGAAAGGAGAGACAATTCATCTTCTTCTGATGAGGATCCATCAGAAGTTTCTTCGACAGCCTGCAAAACCTTAGAATCAGATTTTTTGTTAGATTTTAAAGCTAGTGGCTTACCTTGCTTTTGAGGCTCATCTTCTTCTAGCTCTATCTCGTGACTTATGAGGGAGCTGACAAGTTCCTCCAGAGTTATTTTGTTGAGATCTTTGGCTAGCTTAAGTGTTGTGACCATTGGCCTCCATTTCTTGGGTAGGCTTCTGATGATCTTCTTTACGTGATCCGCAGTAGAATATCCTTTGTCGAGAACCTTCAGCCCAGCAACAAGGATTTGGAACCTTGAGAACATAGCTTCTACGAATTCATTATCTTCCATCTTGAATGCCTCATACTTCTGAATGAGCGCAAGGGACTTGGTTTCTTTAACTTGAATGTTTGCCTTCATGCATCATTCTCAGAGAGTCAAACATGTTCTTGGATGTCTCTCTGTTTGAGATTTTCGCATATTCTGAGTATGAGATAGCACTGAGGAGTATTGTTCTGGCTTTGTGGTGGTTTCTGAAATCACGCTTTTACTGGTCAGACATCATTTTTCGGTCTATCTTCTGACCACTTCCATCCACTGGGTGTGTGTATCCATCAGTTACCATGTCCCACATATCAGCATCATAGGCCAGAAAGAAACTATCAATTCTATCTTTCCAGTAGTCAAAGTTTTCTCCATCAAAGACTGGAGGTTTGCCACTGATTCTGTCCTTGTCTTCATGGTAGTCATTGCTAATGTTTTGGCTTGGTCCCACCATAGTGTTTTTCTGAAGCTTGGATCTTGTACTGACACGATTAAGTGTTTAAACTCAGAACCAGGCGCTCTGATTCCAATTGAAGAAGTGAAAAACACAAGAAGGGGGGGTTGAATTGAAAACTTGAAATCAAATGCGCAATGACACAGTATTTTTATCCTGGTTCGTTTGATCTCAAAATACTCCAGTCCACCCGTCAAGGTGATTTCGTCTCTCTCCAACGAGGACTTAATTCACTAATCACAAATAGATTACAATCACTACTTTGACAACTGTCAATGTCTTCTTGAGTACAAACATAATCCGATTAATCTTAAGGAACACTGTCTTAAACAAAGATACAAGAATGTGTGTACATGTGTTTTTCGTTACAAAAACAGTTATTAGAATTGTGATATTTTACACAAATTTAGAGCGTGGAATAGATGAGAAAGCTTGCAGTGTTTTTGAATTCTCGTACAGTAGTGTTGGAAAATCGTGAACGATTTGATCACTGAGCTTATTTATATAGGAAATGGATTCCTGTTCATCATTAAGCGTGATAAATGACATTAACTCAGTTTCCATGTGGAGAAGATCATGTCTGAATGAAGCCGTTGTAATTGACGTTGTCTTGAATGAGTAATAACGCTTCAGAATCTTACATCCTTGCCTGCTGCTGATGCTTCAAAACATTGATGACTTAGATCATATTGCTTCTATTCAGAATCAGAGTTTACTTTACTTAAGCGCAGGTTCTGGTCATCAATCTTCAACGCAAATTCTGATTACTTCAGCGTGTAGCTTCTATAGCTTAACTTTTGATGCTGCTTTGGTCAAAACTTCTGTATACACAATAACATAATTTTTAGGGTTCATATTTGTTCTTTGTATTTGTTATCATCAAAACTCTAACTAAGGGTTATAGAATCAAACTATGTTCTAACACATACACACAATCCCTAGTTTACTGAAACAACAAAGGATTCACACCCCCTTGCCTGGACTCATGTCTGGGCCTAATTCAAATTATTTACATCACCCCTTGTTTTACTTGTTAGTTAGAAATTGCACCCCCTTTTATTTAATTTATTTAATTTATTTATTTTCTTTTATAATTCAATTATTATTTCTAATTTTTTTTTATAAATATACATATATATTATTTATTTACAATAATTATTATTATTATTATCAAATATTTATTTATTATTATTATTATTATTATATCATAGTTATTATATTTGCTATTATTATTATTTACTATTCTTATATTTTATTTGCTATGTAAATATTGCTTATTGCTTATAAATAATCACATTATTATTTATATACTAAAAAATAAATTATTTTTATATCAAAATTGCATATGTCATTTTATATATTATTTGCATCAAATATTTTTAATCATGCATTAATCAAGATATTTTTAAAGTTAATACGATTAAAAAACACAACAAATCATCAAACTATTTTTCGCAACAAACTAAACTAATCAACTATTTTTGAAAAAGGGTTTCAAACTGGTTTTGACTTACTGCGTATTCAGTCAAAATCTCCGCAATCACTATTCTCGGCCAAGTGCGAGGTGATTCAAAATATGTTTGTAAACCCCTAAAAAACACCAACCCCATACGAACTACGAACTGGGACTCTGATTCCTCTTAAGAGGATACGTAGGCATACGATCAAAAATCGTGGCGAGTCTTTCTCATTAAATCTTAAAATCCTGTTTACCCAAAACCTAAACCTAGAACCGGGTATCCTTGTGAACAAGGTAGACAAAAGGTGCCTAACACATTCCTTTTGTCTAATTGAGTCTGAAACCTGGAGTCTCTGCGGATTAGGGTTTTCTGTTAGATTCCCTTGCCTTAGGATAAAAACTAATAGTGGCGACTCTTGATTTAAAATCTAGTTGCGACATCTAGCGACTCTGCTGGGGACTCTCCTTAACCCTAGGTTTAGGTTTTTTGGGTTTTTATTTTTATTTTCTTATTGCATTTATCTTCTTTATCATATTTATTTATTTATTGTCAATTTCTCTTATCATCATATATTCACTGTGTGGCGGGTTTTTCTATCTCAAAAATATTTCCAATATAACCCTTAGAAAGAAGGTTTGTTTATTAGCTTAGGTATCCTCAAGCCACGATTTGTGAAGAAAAAATGTAGTCCTTATCATGGTGAAGTTGTACATATGCATACTTTTCATTTATATTAACTATGCTGTGAGAATTAGAAGTTTGAAAATGCTGAAAAAGTTAGGTCACGAATTAGGGCCATTAAAATTCTCCTTGATCTTTTAGAGTTAGGTTACAAATTTTATATGGTTGGAATTGTGAGATTAAATGCTACATGTTTTATGTTATGAGATTTTGTTTTTATACAAGCATGTGAAAGATACAGTTTGAAGGGAAAACACGTGCGTAAGGAAGAAGCTGGAGGACAGGGATGAAGTTCTGGGTCTTTGGCGCCTTGGGCTTGTTGCTTTCGTTATCCACACCCCCTGAATTACTTTTGCACCCCCTGGCTAATTTTGTATATTTTTCATATTTTTTTACATTTTCATATTTATTGCTTTTGATTATTTTTTCTGAACATTAAAAAATCCTAAAAAATAATTAAATAATTTTTTGCAATTTGTTTTTATTTTTATTGTTTTCTTTACATGAAAAATAGTTTATTTTAATAAATATGACTTATTTTCTTATATAATTTATAAATACATTTAAAAAATACTTAACATTTTTTATTATACCATTTATAATCATAAATAATTATTTTTATACATATTTAATTTTTAACATTTAAACATAATATTATTTATTATTTCTTGTACAAAGATGGACAAAATAATATTAGGAAAACTTTATTTTCTTTTAATAAAAAAATTAGGGTTTCATCCCTTTCCAAAAATAATAATATTTTTTCTCTTATTTCTAGGGTTTAAATAAATTATTTTCTCATACATTAAACAAATACAAAACATTTTTTGCATAAATACATTTGCATTGCATTTTAAATACTTGTTTATTTATTTAATGCGCATAATATCCGATTGGGTTGTAATAATATATTTAGGTTTATATTTGTGCAATATCCCCATCTAAAACTTGTATCCCCCCTCCCATAATAATTGTTGTAATAGCTTAGTTTACATTTATGCAATTTTTTGCTTTCATATACCATGTTTAGTAAAACTAGGGTTTTGCATGACAAGAACAAAAAACAAAACAAATAGAAAAAACCTAATGCAAGACAATAGCATGAAAATGACACACATTGCACACAAGCACCCTTAGGGTTTCTCCCACTTGGTTGCCTAAATAAAAATGGCCATGTTACGCACGCGAAGTATCTTGGCAAAACAAAACAAACATAAGATCATAGTCCCTCGATGACGCTATCAAAAGGTTGCCTAAACAAAGATGATCTTGGTCCCGAAAAAATGCTAAGATACTTGGCAACATTGTTATCATTTTCATACTATGACCCACGCCCGTCCCATTTACATCCAAAGATAGGGTTGTTTAGCAAATCAATGGTAAATCAACAATGTCAAAGAAATAAAAGTGCACAAGAAAGACATTTGAGTAGGTAGATTAGCTTCTAGTTACTTGTTACATTTCAAAATAATCCTTGATATTTTTAAAAACAAACACACACACATTTCAAAACATCTTACAAAACATTGAAACATTTTTCAAAAGATAAACATCTTTGTATACATTCTTACGAACGTGAATCATTACAAAGATTTCCTAAACGAGTGGCCTCTTTTTTTAAAATACTTTCAAAACCACACCAAGCACCATTTCAAACAAAACAAAGCAAAGCAAGTGATCTAAACAAGTAACTAAGAGCCCATGAAAAACCATGGATGAAAAGGGTGCTAGCACCTTCCCTTTTCATAATCTACCCCCCGAACTCAAAAACAATCTCAAAGGTCTTTACTGTGCTTTTTTTACCTTTCCTTGTGGATAAAAGAAAAGTCGGTGGCGACTCTTGCTAACCGCAACATTTGCAAACACAAACGCAAAACCTCAAGTCAGTTCTCCCACCGCATCACACTTATCTTTTTGCTATCTTCAGTGAATGTTGATAGTTCTTCGTCAGTGAACGGCGATGATATGATATTTTCTCTTTCTACCTTCAGTGAACGTTGGTAGTACATCGGCAGTGAACATCGGTGTTTGTTATTTTTTGCTATCTTTAGTGAGCGTTGATAGTTCATCGTCAGTGAATGGCGGTGGTATGATATATTCAGTGAACGATGGTAGTACATTGGCAGTGAACTTCGATGCTTGTTATCCTCCTCTCTGATTCTGTTGTGGTTTACCAGTGATTTAATTTCCTGGTGGGATCGCTCCTTTGTTTCTGCATTTTATGTTGCATCCCCAATGCTACTTTGCGTCTATTTTTTTCCATTCATATGCATTCATATGCGTTCATATGCATAAATTTTTGCATGGCATCTTAGGACCAAAAACAGGGTTTGTTTTATATTTAAGTGTCTTCGATCACATTAACACGAAGATTTTTAACCTTCGTATCTCCAGATAGAAGAAACTTAAACAAGGGCAGCTGTTGTACCCTAATTTTTGCCCCTAAGATTCTCCTATCATATCATGTCAACTTGATCATAACAAAATCATATTAGGGTTGGTTCTTCCTCTTTTTCTATCTCCTATCTTTAAGTTTGCTCTTGAGGAATCTCCAAGCACCTTAGTTGTTTATTTTTTATATGCGTTGATAATTAACCTCTAACCAAAATACAAAAAAAATATTTGTCTTTGCCTTTTCATATTTGTGTTTTGTAGGTACCTAGTCAAAGCATCCGACAAATAAGGTTTTCCGGTATTATTTCCCTAAAATCTCTATTTGCAAAGAAAAATAATAATAATTAAAATTTTCATTTTTGTTTTCCTGTACAATTGATTGCTCCCATAGTGCAATCGATTGCACAAAGTGTATTGTGCTCAATCTTTGAAAGAAGTGTATTTTTAGCCTTCAAAAATCAAAAAAATTTAGTATGTGTTGACACATACGTGTTATGTGTCGACCCATGCAAGGCAATCAATTATGTAATGTGCTGACAAAAGCAGCTTGCATTGACCCATAGAGGCTTGTGTTGACTCATCCTATTTTGTATAACTAGCATGTGTCGACACATACATGTTATCTGTCGACTCAAGCAAATTAATTGATTATGTATTGTGATGAAATAGCAGCTTGTATCGACCCATAGAAGCTTGCGTCGACTCATGCAAATTGATTGATTCTGTATTTTGTTGAAATAGCAGCTTGTATCGACCCATAGAAGCTTGCATCGACTCATTCAAATTTAGTGATTCTGTATTGAGTTGAAAAGGCAGCTTGTATCGATCCATAGAAGCTTGCATCGACTCATGTTGTGTTATACAACTAGAATGTGTCGATGCATACAACTCTTGTGTCGACTCATAGCAGCAAAACACACGTGATTTTTGAAAAAAAGCCAGCAATTTCAAAACGGTCATCTTTTTGGCTCCAATTTTTCTGCATAATTTGAAAATTTTATCATTAATTCAATTTTTGGCTCCAAGAATCAATTACCAAATTACCACTAATCCTAATACTAAATTCTATAAATAGAGACCTCATTTCATTCAAATCACAAGCTTTTGATAGCCAAACACATTTTGATAAAAAAATCTCTCAATTCTCTCCATCTACCACATTCACTCAAAGCTCCATTTTCAAAAAAAAGGATAGTAAGCTTTGCATTGAAGCTTACTAATATTTGAGCTAAACCTTCATCCAAACATTTTTTCTTCATCAATTCTCTACATCCAAGCTTTGGTAATTGATTCTTGTGGTTGAATTAAAGCAAATTCTGGAAGTTGTTTGATAATTCTCTAATTCTACCTTTGGTAAGTTGGATCATCATCTTTCACAATGTGATCTCTTGTGGATTTCTGGTTTTGATTCATTGAGCACTGTTTTATGATTCCATTAGTGCTATTTCTCATAATTTGATGGAATTTTCATGCTCAACTGGATCCATGATCATAAGGTGTTTGATGAAAAGTTGGCACAAGAATTTGATCCTTGAAATGTTGTTTTCTACTGATTTTAACAGGTTGCAATCAATTGTTGTAACATTGCAATCGATTATCACAGAAAATTGATTTGAAAAAAAATGCACTGATGCAATTGGTTGTTGTCTAAGGACAATCGATTATAACAGTTCCGAAAATACTTTTTCTGCCTTATTTTGGTGCTGTTTTAACTCAAATATTTTTTCTGCTTACTCTCTTTGATGGATAATTTGGATTATAATTTTAAATGTCCAATTTCTCTTTAAACACAATGAACTTTGTGATGTAGATGAAGTTGGATAAATGTTCATCAATTCAAATCTACCTAAGAGTGAATTATTTAATTCATTTTTGGTGCTTTGGATTAATGATATGTTTAGTGCTTTAATCCATCTAGAGGAGTGGTTGAATTTAAAGATGAAAGAATTTTGAGGTGGTAATCCAAATTAGCTTATCATTCCCCTCTCTTTTCATCTTATCCATTTCTTTTTCAATTGTGCTACATGTTAAGGGATGGTGATCTTTATATCATTTATCCAAACATGAAGTACATAGATTGCTATTGACCGGCCTCAAAATAGGTGCGACTTCTACATAAGTCCACTTACGATTGCTTAACATAGCGCTAAATTTTGTCCTGATTCGGATAAATGATCATTTGTGGCCCAAACCTATGTTTTCAAGCCCAATTATGTTAATTTGATCTCTTTGATCCAATAACCTTGAGATTCATTGTGTGGAGGCTTTGGTTCTACCAATCCTCTAATGAATCTTCATCAATTTTGGTCAACACGGATCACTTAAACATCGTTGATCATTAAATGTTACTTTTGAGTATTCCAAAATGGATGATATACTTGACAAAAAGCAAATGAAACTTATTGTGTGGAAGTTTTGGTTCTACTAATCCTCTAATGAGTTCCAAATGCAAGTTTCAAGATGGTCATCCAACTAACCACTAATTTCTAACAATTGACTTTATTATATGCTCTTTACCTTATGCTTTTATGATTTATGTACTATTTACTTTAGAATTTACATTTCATGCTATTTTCATCTTTGCTCACTTGAGCATTTACTTTTATGTCATTTTTATTTTGCTCACTTGAGCTTTTCTTTGTTCTTTTCCTAAGATACTTAATAATCAACTTAAACCCTAAAAAACTCTTAATGGTACTTGGACTATTTGGTTACTATCCTTGGCATTATGGAGCATGGGACTATTTCTTGGACTTGGGATTAGAAACCTTGGCCTATCTTAGAGACCTTGTGATCTTATCTGATTTTTTTTGTCTGGAGCAATTGGGGTTTACCTTAAGACATTGGGTTGCTTGTTTTTTTTTATGCAGGTTTTTTGTGATTGCATCCTTTGTTTGTAATCTGGGATTCACCCGTATACAGCCGTTACTCTGCCCAATTTTTGTGAAGACTTAATACACTTGAAGTTTGGTTCTCTCAAGAGGTCTAGTATCTTTGCTTGCTTGGTTCTAATCTAAAGAATGGGAATTCTATCTTGGCTCATAATGTCATGTTTTGGCTTCTTGTTGGTTAGATGGTCCTTATCCTTAGCTTTTACCTTATGCTTTAGGATAGCCTCTTCTTCTCCTCCCATCTTCATTAATTTCAAAAATCTTCTCCCTCTTTTTGAAAACTCTTCTTATTTCTAAACTTGAAACACTTTCATAATAAACTTGGACTTATGTCCATGCATTTTCAAAATATTTTCATAAATAAACTTCAACCAATTTAATAATACTTTGACACTTTATTTATGAGAAGACTAAAAGTCGACCAATCTCATTTTAAACCATTTTGCCACTTTGGCTTTTATCCTTTAAAGTTTTCTTAAAAGGTTAGACTCTTGTCAATCCTTTTAGTGATGCAAACAACTATAATTCTACAATATGTAGTGAAGTGAGATATTTTCCACTTAGATGTTGAGTGAGGCATTGTTGATTTTAAAATCCAAGTCATATCCTCCACTTTGAGATGATGCAAATTCTCCTTTCTCATGATCGTGGGTAGTAAGTATGTTTTCCACATGGACAATAACGATGATGTCTTATCTCATAAAATTAACCAACAAACTTATGTTTCAAATTTTAAAAGAGGAACTACGTGTACTGTGATCCCCTATTGCACGAAAGGTGGTACGTAGGCACTAAAGGTTCGCAACCGCGGCGAGTGCAAAAATCATAAAAAATACTTCTTTTCTCACCTTCACTATCCATTTTATATACAACACATTTTTATAGCCAAAATATACAGATTTTTACAAAGAGGTACCTGCCGAGTACCGTAGATGTTTAGGGTGCTAATACCTTCCCTTTGCATAACCAACCCCCTTACCTTGAATATTTCCCCCTTTTTTGGGTTATTCGCTCTTTTCCAATTCCTTTGGAAACAATAAAGCGTGGTGGTTATGCAAGGTAAGGAGGTTGGTTATACAAAGGGAAGGTATTAGCACCCTAAACATCTACGGTGCTCCGTAGGAACCTCTTTGAAAAAAATATGTATATTTTGGCTATAAAATGTTGTATGTAAAATAGATGGTGGAGGTGATAAAAGAGATATATATTTTTATGATTTTTGCACCCGCCGCGGTTGCGAACCTTTAGTGCCTACATACCAACTTTCGTGCAATAGGGGATCAGGGTCACGTAGTTCCTCTTTTTTAAAAATTTTAAAACACAAGCGTGTTGGTTAATTTTATGAGATAAGATATCATCGTCATTGTCCGTGTGGAAAACATACTTATTCCCCACAATTATGAGGAAGGAGAATTTGCATCATCTCAAAGTGCAGGATATGGCTTGGATTTTAAAATCAACAATGCCTCACTCAATACCCAAGTGGAAAATATCTCTCTTCACTAAATATTGTAGAAGTATAGTTGTTTACATCACTACAATGATTGACAAGAGTCCAATATTTTGAGAAAAGTTTTAAAGATAAGAACCAAAATGGAAAAATTGTTTGATGTTTAGTTATGAATATGTTTTGAAAATGCATGGAAATGAGTCCAAGTTTATTATGAAAGTGGTTCAAGTTTAAAAACAAGAAGAGTTTTCAAAACGAGAGAGAAGATTTTTGAAATTAAAGAAGATGGGAGGAGAAGAAGAGATTATCCTAAAGCATAAGATAAAAGCTAAGGATAAGAAACATCGAACTACCAAGAAGCCAACTCTTGACATTATGATTCAAGATAGAATATCAATTCTTTGGATTGAAACCAAGCAAGAAAATATACTAGACCTCTTGAGAGAACTAAACTTCAAGTGTATTAAGTCTTCTCAAAAATTGGGCAGAGTAACGGTTGTATACGGGTGAATTCTAGATTACAAACAAAGTATGTAATCATAATAACTTGCACCAAAAACAAAAAAACAACCCAATGTCTTGAGTTAAACCTCGAGAACTCCAGAAAAAATATCAATCAAGGTCACAAGGTCTCCAACCTAGGCCAAGGTTTCTATTCCTAAGTCCAAGAAGTCCAATACTCCATAATGCCAAGGATAGTAACCAAATATTCCAAGAATCATTAATGTTTTTTATGGTTTATGTTGATTATTAGGTGTCTTCAAAAAGAAAAGAAAAGCTCAAGTGAGCAAAATAAAAATGTCAAGGAAGTAAAAGCTCAAGTGAGCAAAGATGAAAATAGCATGAAATGTAAATGCTAAAGTAAATGGTGCATAACATACAAAGCATAAAAATAAAAGCATAAAATAAAGTCAATTATCAATAATTAGTGGTTAGTTGGTTGACCATCTTGAAACTTCCATTTGGAACTCATTAGAGGATTGGTAGAACAAAAGTCTCCACACAAATAGTTGCATTTTTCTTTTTGTCAAGTATATCATCCATTTGGAATCCTCAAAAGTACCATTTAATGATCAACGATGTTTAAGTGATCTGCGTTGACCAAAAGTGATGTAGATTCATTAGAGGATTGGTAGAACCAAAGCCTCCACACAATGAATCTCAAGGTTAATGGATCAAAGAGATCAAATGAACATACTTGGGTTTGCAAACATAGGTTTGGGCCACGATTGATCATTTATTCGAATCGGGACAAAATTTAGCGCTATGTTAAGCAATCGTAAGTGGACTTATATAAAAGTCGCGCTTATTTTGAGGCCGGTCAATAACAATCTATACACCATTTATTTTGAGACATGATATAGAGATCATGCTCCAATAACACTTAGTGCAATAAGAAAAAGATGGGATGAAGAAGGGTGGGAAAGAATATAAACCACATTTGAATTAAATTTTACTTAAACTATTATTAAAATCATTCATCCATTTTTATGGACTTAGACTGAACACCATGGATCCAATAATGTTAATAAAGTTCTTGATCAAAATATCAACCAAAGATCAGCCAGAAAATAATCACAAAATAATATTGCATTTAATATACACATTAAAAAGGGTTTTAAAATGTTTTAAAATAAAAATAAGAGAGAAAAATATCAACTATGTTCTAATTAATCAAGAAATATTAAGTAAGACCATAGAAAAATAAAAAATGAACTCAAATATTTTTATAAAAGTTTTGGTAATTATTTATAGTCAGAAACTATTTTTAAAATTAAAAGAAATGAGTAAAGTAAACCAAAAATGATTAAAAAAATAACAAAGTCATAAATAAAAAATAAATGAGGTCACCAATATTTGTCACAATATCATTGGATCATTCCAAAAAAAATTCAGAATTTAAAAATGCATAAAAGTATTTTTAAACATTTAAAACAATTCAAATAAAGTGAAAATTTATAAAAAAATATCAAAACACAAAATAAAATTGTGAAAAAATAAAAATTAGAAAGAGAAAAATCAAAATATTTTTCATAAATTTTTCATATTTTTTGGACTTAAAATGAATTTTCTATGACTTTTGAAGTTTAAAACAATTAAAATGAAAATCAGAAAATAAAATATCAAACCAAAAAAATATGGACCATCTGATCATTGTCAAAACGTGTTAGTAAACAGATCAAGTGGATCTGGCGCGCTGGGCATGTTATAGACTTTAGTGAATAAAACACTGGATCATTAATTAAATTCGAAATTAAAAAAGAACAAATAACACGCCATCATTGGTTGGAAGATGACACGTTGGTCATCGTCAACCTCCAACCAACGTGAATTACAGGTCTTTCAAACTGTAAAATCAGAATCTCGGACTTATGCCATTCGCTTCGTCTCTTCAAGATAGACAACCACACCTTCACGACAATTTTATATAAATTGTAGCTCAAGCAATTTGGAAAGAAAGTTTTGAAAAGGAATTTGAAATTTCATGGTCAAAACGTGTTTCCAGTTAAAAGCAAGTGTTGCGACTAGAACCAGGGCAATGAGAGCTTCACAATGATATCAAAGTTTAGAAGAATTGATGGAGAAATCTACCTATCAAAGTTGAGTTGCGGAGCTCTGAAACTGGATTTTTATGGATCAATATAGGTCACGATTCTTGAAGGTAATTGTATGGTTAGCTCCAGGGAAGATCAAGGAAGGTGAATTGATAGAAAAAATGGATTGAAAAAGGCTTGAACACTGATTTCGAAGTAGCAGAAAAGTGAGTTATGGAATGAGTTTGGCAGTGTGATTTTGGTTTTTAAAACATGAGGAAATGAATGAGGGATGACCCTCTATTTATAGGGAATCAAATAGAATGTTCAAGCGTGTGAAATGATGAAGTTTGGAGGAAAATTGTGTGAAGTTGCAAAGAAGAAAGGTGTGACTTCTATTTTGATCAAAACTCGTCCAAAACGCGTGTTTTGCTATGCTAATCACTTCTGGAAGTTCACTAAACATGTTTAGAAGCAAAAATGCGCAGAAAAATGTGTTTAGAAGCTAAATCAAGGTTTTTAAATTCAGAATTTTGAAGAACCTTTAATTTCAAGTTACCAAGTTCAACTCAATGGCATTCTCATCTCAAGGGGTCTTAGGGCATGATTCTTGAAGCTTTAGAAAGATGAGGTTACAAGCTTTGCAATGGGAAAATAATGGAATCAAATGGATGTTTGAGCTGAAAGTGGCAATGATTCAAAGTTTGGATAAAGAAGTTGACTTTCCATACTTAGAAATATTTCATGTTTTTCTTCAAAAGTGACTTCTAATGTTTTGCATCTAAACATGGCCTTCCTATTGGAATTTTCTCTTGACCAAAAACTATGGCATGAAATAGACCTCTTGAATGACATTTTGAAACTTGAACCATTCAAAATCTCCAAAAATTGAGAGAGTTATGACTTGTTGAAGTTGGCAAAAATTCATGGAATGACCTATAATATTTTGTATCCTTAGGGCATCTTCCATCCATTTTCTCACTTTGCACATAAAAGAAGGAATAAAGTTCAAATCCTCAAGATCATTTTGGAAAACAAGTGGGCTCAAGGTGATGAAAATTGACCAAGTTATGATCATTTGAAGTCACACATGGGAAATTGGGGGTTCATCTGGAGGACTTGTAATCTTTCTTCGGAATCAAGTTTTTTTCAAATGAAAACTTCTTGAAACTTTTGAAGTGATTTGTTAGTAACCCTTTGAAGAGAAGGATTATTTTGGAATCACTCAAAAATACCAAAAGATAAGCATGATATACTTCTTTGAAGTTCAAAACCCTAGTTCCTATATCAAGAAAATGCTTTGAGGAACTTTGACAATCTTAACCAACCTTCTTGTACCAACACTTTTTCTATGTAGATAGGAGTTGTTGAGGATGATAATGAGAACTCATGGCAACCAAAACCACTTCCATATTTTGAGAATTGAGAGAAATATGCACTTGTGACCAATGGGAACAAGACCTTGTCCAACCATGACCACTTCTTCAATCAACCCCTTGTACTTTTGAATCAATCTTGATAACTTTGAAATGTGGTGACCCAAAATAAACCCTTCCAGCCCATTTCTTCCAAAACAACTTAAATGGTGAGGTTTGAATTTCTTAAGCTTTATTGACTAGGGCATGGAAATAAACTCATGAACCAATGGATCAACTTGCCAAGCCACATTGACTTCACATACATTATTAACAAGTAAGACAATCCAACATTGCATTTTATTAATTAAAAGGAAAGTAAAAACAAAACATGCATGATCACAAAAGAAAAACAAAATAAAGTGCTTGGTGATTCTTCCAAGAGCAAAACTAAAGATAGGGAGGAGAACCAAAAGCTCTAATGTGACTTTGTTGTGATTGAATTAATATGGTATGATGAAGGGATCTTAGGGGGAAAAATTGGGGTACAACAATACTCAATGTCATATTCAGATAATAACATCTGCCGACGAGTTATTCTTCCAGACAAGGCAGGCTTCTTGAAGATGTACTTGATCAGATCCATTTTGGAGATCAACCAAGTAGTGTGGTTAATCATATATTGGCGCAGAAGACGAGCAGCCCAAGCTAAAACGCAACAGGTTTTATCAAGCATTGAGTATTGAGACTCATTATCTGTTAATTTCTTAATTAGATAATATATAACATGTTCCTTTCTTCCCGTCTCATCTTGTTGACCAAGCACATATCCCATGGAATCTTCCAATATGGTCAGATACATCATCAAAGGTCTTTCTTCCACTAAAGGAATCAAGATGGGAGGCTCTAGTAAATATTCTTTGATGCTACGAAAAGCTATCTAACAATCTTCATTCCCACATGTAGCAGTCATATGAGATATAAATCTAGAAATATAGTTCCACCTTCCAAGGAATCCTCTTACTTGCTTTTCCGTTTTGGGTGTGGGCATCTCTCGAATAGCTTTGACTTTATCAGGATCTACCTCAATACCTCGTTAGCTGACAATGAAACCCAAAAGTCTTCCTGGACGAACACCAAAAGTGCATTTGTTAGGATTCAGAAGGAGTTTATACTTTCTCAAACGTTGGAATAATTTCAATAGATGCTCCACATGATCTTCTTCAATATGCGATTTGGAAATCATATCATCTACATAAAATTCTATCTCTTTATGCATCATATCATGGAACAAAGCGGTCATGGCTCTCTGGTACATTGCACCAGCATTCTTTAAAGAAAATGACATTACTCGATAACAAAATATTCCCCAAGGTGTAATGAAGGTTGTCTTCTCCATATCTTCAGGTGCCATCTTGATTTGATTGTAACCAGAGAAACCATCCATAAAATAAAAAACTTTGAACTTTGTTGTGTTGCCGACCAATACATCAATGTGTGGTAATGGGAAATCATCCTTTGGAATGGCTCTATTCATATATTTGTAGTCCACACACATTCGAACCTTGCCATATTTCTTAGCAATAGGCATTATATTGGCTAACCATTGAGGATAAACTGATGTAACAAGGAAGCATGCGTTAATTTGTTTCTAGACCTCTTATTTGATCTTGACAGCCATATTGAGACGAGTCATTCTTAACTTCTGCTTAATCGGTGGAAATTCAGGTCTTAACGGCAATCAATGCTCCATAATATTGTTATCCAATCCTGGAATGTCTTGGTAGGACCAAGAAAATACATCCATGTACACTCTGAGAAGCTCCAAAATTATTTCTTTGACCTCTGGGATAAGCAACACTCCAATCTTGACTTCCTTTTTTTCTTCTTCATTACCCAAAATGATTATCTCCATGAACGCTTTAAACGGTTGAATGATATTTATATTGTGCTCTAGTAAACGGGAAATTTCATCAGGGATCTCTTCAATATCCTCTTCCTCGGCTCCGAACACAGGGAATTAAAAGTTGTGAGGGTGCATAGGGTCATTGTTTTCAATGGTTAGGTCATGGATTAATCTGCACATATGATTTATGCTTTATTTTAGAACTCGATTAATGTGAAGGTTGTACAGATATATAAAAAAGATTATTATATTTCTTTATTATTATTGTTTTTTCTATTTTTTGTTACCATTTTCCAGAAAAAGCGAAAAGTAAAAATAGTATGGGGGAAAAAACAACCTTTTTATTTATGATTGGTAATACTTGAAACAAAAGCCCCAACATCTTCTCTTTTGCTATGGGCATAGCAAAACGGATTTATTTTTAACATAGCCCGATACAAATACTTTCTCTCCTTGGGCAGAGCGAAAGGTTTTTCAAAATAGAACAAAGCATTACTCAAAAATGTGCATCACAGAAGGAATATCAACAACAGTCCAGTTCTGGAAAACCATTCCATGGGCTACAAAGTCAGGTAAATCCTCTTCAGAATCATCTTTCATTATAGCATCAACTTCGGGAAGAGTCGGATGGATAAAACATACGCTTTAGAAAACTTCTTGTATTGGACAGGTAACTATATATTTATTGGCTCTTGCAGGCACGGGATAAAAACCAAGACCTTCTCTAAACTTGTTCTTAGGCAATGTCAACACCTGGCCCCATCCTTCAGCCGAACCACTCTCAACCACTCGTCGCGCATCTTCAAGAGAAGAAATAGATGCCCCTTGCTTATTTACTTCATTATTAGCGATTGATAGAGCTTGGATATGGGTTCCAATAGCCTCATCAACATCAATATAGGAAAAAGATGACAAGTGGCTTACAACCATAGCTTGTTCTCCACCAATTGTTACCAGCTTTCCATTTCTCATAAACTTCAATCTTTGATGGAGCATGGAAGTGACTTCCCCAGCATCATGGATCCATGGGCGACCCAATAGGAAAATGTAGGCAACATGAATATCCATTACTTGGAAAGTAATTTTAAAGGTATGAGGACAAATTGTCATGGGGAAATCCACTTCACCGATGACAGTTTTCCTAGAACCGTCAAACGCTTTGACAATTACCCCACTAGGTCTCATAGGAGCACCTTGATGTGATAGTCGAGATAATGTAGTTTTGGGTAGTACATTTAATGATGAACTTGTATCTACCAGCACACTTGACAAAGCATCATTTCCACAATTTATTGAGATATGCAAGGCTGCATTATGGTTCCTTCCCTCTTCTTGAAGTTCTTCATCGTTGAAACCAAGATTATTACATTAGGTAATGTTTCCCATAATTTCTTCAAATTGGTCTACCGTCACATCATGATCTACGAACGCCTAGTCCAATATCTTCATTAAAGCCTCCCTATTGGAACCAGAATCTCTTATTAAAGCGGGCACAAAAATCTTGGAAGGAGTCTGCAATAGTTGGTCCACGATCTTGTATTCACTTCTCTTAATGAGTTTCGAAATCTCATCATCATCAGGATGTGGGTTAGGCCCACTAGATCGGCCTTCCTCGACCCTTGGTTTAACATTCATCATCAGAACTTCCACTGGTATAGGTTTTCTAACTTGAACTTCAGGCTTTTTCGATGGTATAGCTGCAAAGATACGACCACTCCTTGTGACTCTACTCACATCAACAATATTGATAAAAGATGGAATCGGTGGTATGGGGACTTCTACTCCATTCTCAATCATTGTGGCAATATATTTGTATGGTATGGCTTTGTCTGAGGGATAAGGCACGAGATCAGGCGGGCAGATAATCAAAGGAGGAGCAGATGAAGTCTAACTATCATAAGCAATCTCCATTGGTTCAGGCATGTTGAACTGTGTCACTATAACATTTACCTCATCATCTGGATCTCTTTTATATGTTATGGTAATGACCCCTTTATCTAACATCTTCTGAATATCTTCTTTCACAACAAGGCAATCAACTTCTCTTGAGAAAAATTCGCAAATGTCATAATTATGTTGATGTTTAAAGAAGGCAAGTCTACTTAAACTTTGATGCATTCTAATCAGTGAGTCCCTTATATGCTCAACTTGGTAGACTCAAAACTATCCAGGACATCCATGCACCATATTTACCGACGCTGCCCCATGTTGAGGCAATGGATTAGCTTGAACATTTGGTTTAATATCTTTGAAAGAGAAAAAGAACCACTCTTGATTAACCTCTGAACACTGCCTTCAAAGCAAATAAATTTTCAATTTTATGTCCTGGCGAACCTTGGTAATATGCACAAAACTGATCAACCTTGTACCAAGGGGAAGTATTTTTTGGTCCAATAAGAGGAGGTTTCGTTGTTATGAGGTTCTTCTAGATCAAAGCGGGGAACAACTCAGTGTAAGTTATTAGGATTGCATCAAACTGTGGTTTTCTCGGTGAACGGTGCTGATTGTTGAATTGAGGAGCCTGTTGTCGAGGTTGTTGCTAAAATTGTCGTTGTTGAATTGGAGAGGATTGATAGGTTGGAGCTACCATTGTTGGGTGGATAGCAGGAGTGACTGCTGCAACGTGTGAATATCCTCTTCTCGACCTTCCAGGAAAAACTGTACTAACAACTTGTTCCCTCCTCTTGGGAAAGACACTCCCAAATTTCTTGACACCACTAGATGTACCACCTTCCTTGGCTAGATGCCCTTCATGGATTCCCTCTTCAAGTCACATGCCCATGTTCACCATTTCAGTGAAGTCGCTAGGCGCACTTGCGATCATTCTCTCATAGTAGAAAGGACCTAATGTTTTCATAAAAATCTTCGTCATTTATTTTTCTTCTAGGGGAGGATAGATTTGAGCGGAAATATCATGCCATCTTTGGGCATACTCTTTAAAATATTCTCTATCCTTCTGGGACATAGCTCGGAGTTGATCTCGGTACGGGGCCATGTCAACATTATACTTGTATTGACGAACAAAAGCCTAACTGAGGTCATTTAAGTTTCAGATTCGGGTGCTATCCAAACTCATGTACCATTTCAGGGTAGCACTAGTTAAGTTGTATTGGAAGTAGTGAATTAATAGCTTATGATCATCAGAGTAGGTGGACATCTTCCTCGCATAAATGGTCATGTGACTTTGTGGACATGAGTCACCTTTGTATTTTTCAAAGTCCGACACTTTGAACTTAGTTGGGATTTTCACATTTGGGACCAAACAAAAGTCGTGAGCATTTTTCCCGAACAAGTCTTTCCCTCTAAGTGCTCTAATTTCCCTCTGCATTCCTTGGAATTGGTATTGGAACTCATCCATCCTATTGAAGATGCCTAAACTTTCAGCAGGTTCAGCATGATAAATGGGTTTATTTGTATATGGAATAGTGTGAACCACGGGAGCAACAATAGTCATTACAGGCTGATGGAAAGATACCATAGATGGGATCACGGGTTGCACAATAGTCATCTCAGGTTGAGGAAAAGATACAATAGGTTGATTCATGGGTTGCACAGGAGGCTGGTACCCTTCTGGCGTGAAATTGTAAGGGATACCCCAATGGAAAACCTTTCAGAATTTGATGTTGCAGAGGGTTGAATTGAGCCAAAGAGGCTAGAGAAGTGACGATCTTGGAACCTACAGTAGTTTGAGCTTGAGCTTCAGTGGTCGAAGTCAATGGATAATTCTGAGCATCCATCAAGATTTCTACCAAAGCAGTCAATTTCTCCATTCCAGTACGAAGAGCAGTAACCTCCTCGCGAAGCTCATGATTTTCTTGTTCTAGATCTTCCATTCTCTTTTGACGATTGGCTCAAGTATTATACTCGTGAAACAACTTGACGATCTATCAGAGTGGAAAAAGAAGAAAGAATAAGATTCTAGAAAACATGTAAGATTGAATGTTGAATGATGCATGATATGTGATGCAAATGATTATTTATTTTTGATAGTTTTTTCAAGGAAATTTAAAACTTTGATAACTTGTAAACATCAATGGTAAAGAAATTTGGAACAACAAAACTTATTACATTAATAAAAGGCAGTAAATTACAACTTTGGAACATAAAATCCCTTTTAAAGATTTTTACAAAATGTCATAAGTAATAAAAGCTAGGGACTATGATCATTCAGAATTATCATCCGACGAAGGACCAAATGCTACTTGTAATTTGAGCTTCCTAATCTTCTTTTCATAAAAGTCTTCCATATCTGTCTTCTCGGGTATCAGCTGATCAACAACTTTCTTCCATGGATTAGAAACAGGAGCAACTTCTATCAAATCTTCCTTCTTTCTCTTCTTTTCCTTAGCATATTTCTTGAGAAACGTATCTTTATGACGAAGCTTCTCATCACGATCAATAAACCAACCATCTTGAATAAATAGCATATCCTCCTTCTCCTTCAGCTGTCTAGTCAGGACCCTGTTTTCGTATTCTGATATACTATATTTTTCCTTCTAAGCATCTCTTTCAGACTCCATTCTAGCCATATTTTCCTGATACTCTTTCATGTTCTCAAAAAGAATGGCAGTAGATGATGGTGTAGCAACAAGGAATAAGGGTTTCTAGGGATAATAAGGAATCTTGAGAGCACAAGCCCTAGCACGATCCCATTGAAGGTAAGGCTCCAAATAAAAAACACCTCTCTACCCTAATATGTCTCTTCCCTTTCTATGGAAATGGCGCCAAGCCCTTTCAATCTCCTCCTTAGCTGCTTTGTGATCCTTTCCTTCTTGGAGAAAGAAACCACTCAGATGAATGTTGTTTGGCTTGTCTTTCATTGGGTATCCAAACTGGCGGCGCACAAGAACAGGATTGTAGTTAATTCCTCCCTTCGTACCAAGAAGAGGCACATTGGGAAAAACACCATAACTATCAATGATATTCACATCATAATAAGCTTGGTCATACCAATCAATGTGGAAATGAGTAAGAGCCATAATTTTTGGCTTCTTGAGATCCCAAAAAACATCATACCAATGTAAGTTGGAAACATACCACTAGTATAAAAATGGTGTACAACAGATAATTATCCCACCTTGCTAGGAATTCCAAAGATGGATGAAATAAAAGGTATCTCCTAGCAGCGTATGGACAAGATTTCCAATCAAAAAGATCCTAATGGAATTGACATACACGAACTTATCGATGTTAGGGAACAAGAACAACCCATATATAAGCAAAGAAAAGACACCTTCAAAGGCGACAATATCCTTTATCTCGGTAAAGTAACGAGCTTTCTTCAACAAAAATTGTGCAGGTAAGCCTAGGATTCCTCCCTTGATAGCCATGTTATCTTCTATCTCAGAATTCCTCAAGTGGGTAATTTCTGCTATCTCATGAGACTCGGGTTACCCTTCTAAACCGGAGAAAGGAACACTGTCGGTGATTGGTAAACTAAATATATAAGAATACTCTTCCAAAGTGGGCATCAATTGATAATCAGGAAAAGTGAAGCATCGATACAATGGATCATAGAACTTGACCAACATAGTATGGATACCCTCCTTCATCTTGCTCTTCATAAGAGGAATAATAGATCCATAATTCTTTCGTAAATCCGTAAGGTTCTCAATCTTGGGAATCAAACTCTTCAACTCTTCAATCTCGAGATCCTTGAAACTGTAACTCCGAGTGTTCCTTTTACTAAAATCCATGGTAAGAGTACCTGAGATGCCTGCAAAAATCATTCTTAAGTTCCTTGAAAAACATATTTAAATAATGCTTATGGATGCATGAATGAATGATAATGCAACAATTAGACATAAGCTCACAAACATGGGGGTTCAAAGGTTCAATGCTACGAGCATGGAGTCAAAGGTAAATACCACCCCAAGGTATGTACTAAAGGTTTAATCACACCTATAAAACAAGGTTCTAAAAGTTCCCAGAGTCTACGATCCTCCTTCGGATATTACCAATGTCCCGATTACTCCGTAATTAGCAATATTCTCCAGAGAAACTCTTCTGAGTGCAGCATCGCGTGACAACTACTTCTGGATTACCCCTTTATAGTCTCTGCACTACACCTAAGAGGCCAAGATGGGTTAAGGGTTCTACGGTTCTCAGCTTCTCTGGCTCCCAGGTCGAAAGCAGTATCATCTCCTCGATTACTCGGTAAATGAATACTACAGTCAAATGGGCTTCCACTGAGTGGGGGATTTCATGTCTCCTTCTTCGAGATTAGTCCCTCAAAGTTAAAATGACTATACCACCCGTACTATTATTAAGTGTAATTTAGTCTGGGTATAGGACTTGTCCTTCATAAGTATCATCAACACCTAAATAACCATAATATATAACATATATTCAAACAAACAAATAATAATAAAAACAAATATGACAAATTAGGCTTAACCCACTTAGGGATGGACCAGCAAAAGTTCATTCAATCCCCAGTAGAGTCGCCAATTCTGTAGTGGTAAAAAATATAGCGGTGTAAATCGGAGATCGAGCTATTAATTAACTAGACTCGCAAAAGAAAGAGTTGCAATTACGCTTTATTATTTCCTTGGGAAAAGGGAAAAGAGCGAAATAAAACCCTTAAATATACAATGTAAAGTAGTACTTAAAAGTAATGAAAATACAATGCATTTTTGAAAGAGATCGAAGGTTCAGGGGTTGGTTATACAAAGGGAAGGTACTAGCACCCAATACATATGTGGTACTACCCATGAACCTTTTGAAATATCTATTTTTTTGGTTAAAAATGTTTGTTTGGTTAAAATGGGTATGAATTAGATTTTGAAGATACAACGACCTAGCGTCGATGTTTTGACTTAAAAGGGTGTGTGTTTTAAAATTGAGTCTTTTTGGAAAATTTGTTTTAAGATTAACAAAATATAACAAAAATTAAGGGTTTCACACAATCGTAACATATATATTTGATGACATGAAGTCAACAAAGTTAAAACATTTCCCTTGGATTAGACGCAAACAAGCGAAAATAAGATGGATATCACAATATAAGTGTAGGGTAGAAATGTCTTAAGACTAAGCCATTGGATTGACTAGACTTATACATATCAAAATAAAAATCGCCACCGCGCTTTATTGTTTCCAAAGGAATGGGAAAAGAGCGAATAACCCAAAAGTGGGGGAAAGATTCTAGGTAAGGGGGTTGGTTATGCAAAGGGAAGGTATTAGCACCCTAAACATCTACGGTACTCTACAGGAACCTCTTTGAAAAATCTATATATTTTGGCTATAAAATGTTGTATGTAAAATAGATGGTGGAGGCGAGAAAAGAAGTAGTTTTTATGATTTTTTCACCCGCCGCGGTTGTGAACCTTTAGTGCCTACGTACCACCTTTCGTTCAATAGGGTATCAGGGTACACGTAGTTCCTCTTTAAAAATTTTAAAACACAAATGTGTTGGTTAATTTTATGAGATAAGACATCATCATCATTTTGATCTTGTAGTGTTAAATCTCATGAACACATTAAACAAATTAGTATAACATGAAATACAAATAAAACAAATATATTAAATTTTGTAATGTTAAAACCGACATGGCATGTATGAATGCTTCTAAACCTTTTTGATCATGGAGATCGAACCAACCTTACCCTACTGAGTTCCTGCAACTGAATGAGATGACTTGTTTGTAGTGACAAGGGTTTGTAACAAAGATTTCAAGATTTCTATGGTTCTTGAAAGAATTTGATATTTTGAAAAGGTTGTGGCAAGGATTTTTTCCATGTTTCTGTTTGTATGAAAATAATGAGATTAAATAATTGAAATTAGGGAAAAGATATAGGCTTTGGATGTGCAATTGGGCCTCCAATAACCACAAGCAATAGTGTAAATTTTTATTCACTTGAGTTTGACAAGTCCCAGGAAAATTTGCAGGGACCTCAGTGCAATTTTTAAAGTTCAAATGTGAAAACATAATGTAGTCGACATCGAAAACAAACTCCTGTCCGAAAATGGGCTCAATCAAATAAACGGTGAATTAGTTATGAATTTTTGAAGTTTCGCCTCAGACAACTTAATTTTCAGCTTCAAAATTTTTAGTGAGTTGCACGTAATTCGGGTCAAAAAAGGAAGCCTTCAGGGTACCGTTTGCTTTAGAAAATAATATCCAAATTTTAACTAACTCAATTTTTGAGAAAATGCCTTCGAAACCAGCTTGATATGATAAATATTGACCGAGTTATGATTTTTTAAATACGGAGTAGATAAACATATTTCATAATTTTCCTGTGCGTAAACACTTGATAAATCTATATTTTCTTAGACTTTCTGAATGAAATTGGCTTCCGGCCATGAGATATGAAAATGTAGATGATGCCAATATGGAATTTTGGCCACCGGAACGGATTCAAAACAAACTACGGGCTTTAAGTTATGAATTTTTTAGTGCGTAAAAACTGCACTTTCACCACACTTTTTTGCCATATTTCTTCAAGAAAACTTACACATTCGGAGACCTTCTTTAAAGAATTGGCTCTCGAGCTGAACCTGAATTTGAGAATATGTCACCAGGGATATCTTGGCAAAAGAACACCTGAATATGACGTGTCGGTTTGGACTTGTGAATTTTTGAACCCTGAATCATTGCGAAACGGTGAACCGATCGTCAGCACATAAAATATTCTGAGAATATCCATTGACGAAATAAACGTCACCTGTAACCTGACGAGGCTTTCTAGAGATACCTTGATCCTATAACCATAGAACCAATGATATGCATGTATATAATGATGAAATATAAGCCAAAAAGGTCGAAATGGAGAGGGTAAATTTTGGGGTACAACAGCTGCCCCTGTTCAATTTTCTTAAATCTGAAGAGTTAGATTGGCATGTCCACCATTCGTGACTTAAAGGTAGAAGATGATTGAACACTTAAGTGCCCAGAAATTTTCACTCGCATGTGCAGGAGATAACGTTGTTGGTTGATAGTACCGGGAATGGGCTTAAAGATACCATCCAAAATAACTATTGATAGGAGTATCAGAATGAACCTGCATCAGGTTTTATCTGAATGAAATGCTGGAATGAGTATGTGTCAAGCCGCGTCCGGAAATGTATTATAAGGCAACCGTGTAAGGTTGCTTCAGGATGAGCCTGTGTTAGACTACACTTAGAAATGTCTTAGTAGGAACTTGTGTAATATTGCTTCAGGATGAGCCCGTGTTAAACTGCATCTAGAAATATATTTAGAAGGAGCCTGGGTAGGGCTGCTTCAGGATGACCCGTGTGAAGATGCATCGGCATGAGCCCGTGTGAAGCTTCGTCTAGAAATATATTAGAAGGAACCCATGTAAGATTGCTTCAGGATGAGGTCGTGTTAAACTGCATCTGGAAATATATTTAGTAGGAGCCTGGGTAGGGCTGCTTCAGGATGAGCCCATGTGAAGTTGCATCAAGATGAGCCTGTGTGAAGCTGCATCTGGAAGTATATTAGAAGGAACCCGTGTAAGATTCCTTCAGGATGAGCCAATGTGAAGCTGCATCTAGAAATATATTAGAAGGAACCCATGTAAGATTGCTTCAGAATGAGCCCGTATGAAGTTGTATCTGGAAATATATTAGAAGGAACCCATGTAAGATTGCTTCGTCTGGTCATGTAGATAATCACCCCGTCATGTTTCGGGAATTCATGTTGTCTGGTCATATAGATAGTTTCCCCGTCCTGTTTCGGGAATTAATTTGTGACCTATTTGAAAGTTGCTGATGATATTTGTCTGTTTGCAAACTTTAACTGAAAAGACAAAATTAGCTTTATGCAATGTCATGATGTATGTAATGCATTACATGATGATGCTCTTAAAATAAATGAGAATGTTATATGGGTTTATATGCATGTGTTATGATATTTTGTAAATGGTGTTATGGATGCAATATATCGTTAGAGCATATTGGTAGCTTCTTGCAGCAATGTCTAGCTGGGGAAAATAAATCCCAGACTGTTGCTGGAGATGAAGAAAGTGATTCTTCAATTTCTACTGGGAATAATTTTGATGGGGATTCCGACTTTCTGTTTGAGGATACTCCACTGGGGATCTTCGACTTCTGCTTGAGGATATAAACATTCAAGGTGAGTCGTCGTTTGTCATTCTTTTTGTTGAAGGAATTAATTGTTGTATACCCTGACTGCAGATGAAGAGTTGGATAATTCTTCCGATGTGATATCTGAACAGGTTTCAGATATGGGTAGTAGTTTTTTGGGGATGATAACTTTGAATGAACCCTGCTGGAGATAGAGAATTTCGTTGGGGAATTTGCTGTATTGGAGAAATGAACTTTGTTGGGGAATTTGATTTTTTAGACTGTGTTGAGGAAATAAACTCTGATTAGAAATTCATAGGCCATGCTAAGGAAGTTTCCGCTGTTTGCTGGGGAAATAATCAGACTTCCTTATTTGTCAGGAGACCTCTTGGGGAAGATGCTCCTGTTAAGCTATCCATCAGAGGTATGGATATGAATTGCTGGAGGTTGCCCTAGTTTATGTCTGACTTATATGTTAGACTTGCTAGGGAATATATCTATGATGAGGGTGAGCTTGTGAAGATAGCTTTGTAGAGATAGTTCCATGGATATTGCTCTGTGGGGATTTGGGGATAATTTTAATATTATCTCCACTCCTAGAGTCTTTAGTAAATGTTGATCAGAATGATAACTCTTCTACTGACATACAAATGATGACATAACGGGACATAGTCGTACACTTTAATCCCTAACTTTTTCCTGGACTATCTTTTCAGATTTTTAGTCCACCGGGATACCCTTTTTTTCCCAAGCCGCCTTTTTAGGTTTTTGACTTGTCGGGCGTACAGTTTTATTTATATATCCCTAATTTTTCCTGAAGTCTTTTAGTTCGTCAGGATGCCCTTATTTTTTCCTAGGCCTGTCAACATAGCGGGTATTTTTTGATGCGTAGTATTTTCTGACTATGTTCATGTTCACAGGATGCGGAGAATTGTCATTGTCCATAGTAGTAAGTGTTGTAGCACTTCCATAAAATGTTTGCTTGATCGTACGTGACCCTTTGCTGGAATTCATGTTCAATGCCCCAAGTATTTCATTCAGATGGAGATCTGCCTCTGGCTATTCGACACTTTTGAGAGATTCCTTGAATCTTGACTTGACTTCCCCAGATCAGTTAAACACCATGTTATGCCCCTTGATTATGGAAGGTTGTTATTGGAAGTGTCTTTCCATTTGAAGTGATTCTGTTCATTGAGAGGATTTTCATTCACTGATTATTCTTCGTGGGAATTTATCTACTGTCAAACAATTAGTTATATGCAAATTGTGGTATTAAAAATGCAAAGCTTATGTCTGTCTTGAAGTTTTAAAAATGAATTTTTAGTAAACAACATAATTCTGTAAGAATATGAAGTCAACTCAGGATTTATAGTAAGCCTTACAAGAGTCAGGATACCTTTTGTAACAGTATGCTTTCGAACTAACCTATGCTTCAGTTACTACTTTTAAGGGTTGTAACGTGGCATGGTTACGGTTTAAGAAACAAAGGATAGAGGCTCAAACTTTATTTGTACCCAACCCGTTCTCTGTGATATTCTTCAACCATATACTCAGTCAATTGTACGTTTAGGTTCCAATTATGTCTGGAATGATATTTTGGCGATGGTTCGGATACTGGAAGTTTATTTGAGAAGGCAGCCATTTTTTGTAACATTTTTTTGTTATCGAGGATTTGTAGTGACCTATTTTTGATTTTATTATCCCTACCTTTTTCCTGAACTGTTTCTTCTGTAATTATAGTCTGCGGGATGCCCTAGTTTTTTCCTAAGTCTCCTTCATAGGTTTTGACTTAGCGGGCTTTTCTTTTGAGAGATAATGACTGCCTATTTTACGGGGAACCATCACCGTCTTTTGATTTGGATGGAAGTCTTTGATACTATTCGATGTGTACGAAGTGAAAGCCTATGACTGAATGCACATTTGAATTAACTGAGAAACTAACTTGCCCTAGGTAATGATTAAAGGTTTCAATTTGTGTGAAAAAGAAAACTCCTACTTCTTAGGCTCAAAGGGGTTAACTAGGTATTATCTTCCTTATAACTCCACTATTTAGGATTTGAAACAACACATGTACATCGTCAGCAAGGTTTGTTTAAAAGTATATTGTAGAGATTATGGTATCATTTTTGTCATCCTCCCTCTAAAGGCTTATAGCTTTTAATTGAGAGTTGAATATCAGAAAACGAAGTAAGAAAGCAGTTTAAAAATAATGAAAACGAATTAATTCAAGATCGACATATGCAATGCATTAATGGGAAAACCAAAGTTTTACATGATAGTAATTGTTTGAACAAACAAATAAATTACAAGTAAAAATTCGAATGAAGAAGCTTCTGTCGTTGGCAGTAGGGGAAATCCAGTTATTCAGGTCGTTGCTGCTATTGACATCTTCCACAACACTAACCCGATCCAAATTATGATTCGAAATGGGAGCGGTGATCAAGTTGGGAGTCTCAGGAGGATCAAATTCAATCTCCTTGGAGTCAATCATATTTTGAATCTTGTATTTCAGCGCCCAACAATCGTTAGTATCATACCCAGGATTGCCGAAATGATAGACACACCTTGCATCGGGATTGTAGTTAGGAGAAGAGGTTTTGGGGTTTGGATGAGGTTATATCAACGTAATCAGATTCATCCTTAACATGTATTGTAATGCTTGAGACATCGACATGTTGATTTTGGTAAAATGTCTCTTGGGCTTTTCTTGCCTTCACTGATTACCCTGTTGTTGTTGTCGCACTTGTGTAGGATTAGAAATCATGACTTCCCCCACAGCTTGATAACGATCTCTTTTACCACAACCCGTTTGGCTGTACACAGTATTAGCCTATTTCTTCTTGTTGAAAGGCTTCTTCACAGCATTTGAAGATGCAGCCACCTGAATTTTCCTACTTCTGATTCCATTTTCAACTCGTTCTCTAGTTAATATGAGCTCAGTGAATTCGGATGAAGATCTTTCGATCATATGATTAGAAAAAGGCCCTGTCAGGTTTCCCATGAACATATCAACCAGCCCCCTATCAGACAAAGGAGGTTGCACTCTTCCATCCAATTCTCTCCACTTCTGGGCATACTCTTTAAAGCCTTTGTTCGAGCCCATAGTCATACTCTGTAATTGCACGCAAGTTAGAGCAAGGTCAGAATTGTATTGGTATTGTTTTTAGAAGGCAGCAGCCAAGTCCTCTCAAGTACAAATGTTGGTTCCTTTCAGCTGATAGAACCATTCGAGTTGAGTACCAGACAAACTTTCCTGAAAGAAGTGAACCCTTAACTTTCTGTCAGTAGTATGGGGTTGGATCTTTCGAACATTAGATCTCAGATGAAGCTTGGAACAAGAGACACCATCATATTCAGCAAATACGGGGACCTTGACCTTGTGAGGGATGACTACCCCTGGAATAAGACCCAGCTCTTCAAAATCCAATCCAGAAACTTTTTAGATTTCCATGGCCTTGAGGCGATCTTCCAAATGTTTATACCTGTCATCCGCGGGACGATCCTGCTCATCAAAATACTTTTCATCATCAGAGGTTTTCCCAGAACCTGGGTTGCTTCCACCTTTAGCCCTAACACTTCCCCATCTTCCTCTTGGTTGTCTTCTTCATCGGAGGAGATATCAGCATCTTGAACCGGTTTGGGAAGCTTTTTGAACCTTCTCCCTATGTTGAGGATAGCAACTGGCTTTCTGGTCTTCTTTTTCTTGGAGATAAGTGCCATCATCTCTTTTTGCCCTTGCGCTAAGCTCAGGAGAGTTTCCTGAAATTGGGCGTTCTGAGCTTGGAGTTCCTTAACAGACTGTTTAAGAGTCATCTTTTACTGAAATAAGCAGCAAGAAGATGAGAAAACATGTGTGGGAAAACCTGTTATGTAATGATGCATGATAGGTAAATGTAATTCTTTCAAGGATCTTGCGGGGTAAACACAAAAACAGTGTTAGAAGTAGAGTCTGGCTGTCGCTTTGACTGAAGAACTTCGCCTTGTTGAACATGCTTCTATGATAATCAAGCTCACCATATCGAGTGGGTCCTAGCCTTTGGCTCAAGATAATGTGCTTCAGTCTTTGACAACACTGGTAAGAGGATAATAAATCCCCTTGTCCTTTGCTAAACGTCTGGTTCATGATAACCTGCATCACAGGCCCTTGAGATCCTTGAAATGGTCAGTGAAAATGATATGGTATGATGTCATGATGTTATGATGTCATGTTCGAACAGATAATCAAACACAAGCAAAGAAGATAAGGCCTTAGGTTCAGGCTTGCATGGAGTTTGTAGGTAAGTACCTTCTTTATGTTCAGTTGGTTCAACCTGTCATAAGAATAGTAATCGGGTTCTAGGAGTCTCAATATCACTGATCTTTCTCCCAGGCATTGTTTCAGCACAGCATCTGATTTGCGACTGAAATATCCCGAGAGTCTGATCTTAATGAGTGTAGTATCGAGTATCAACCAACTTAAGTTTGCACCAAAGCCAATCATGTCACTACATTATAATGGCTAAGTTGGGTCAATTAAGGTTCTAAGGTCAATTAGTGCTTATGACACCACGCGGCAGCCTAGTATGCTCCCCAACTGACTCGAGGGATACCATTACAAACCAATGTGTCGCACTAACATAGCCATCAATTCAACCATATCGATATACGATGTATAGTTTCAATGATCTATTGCTACTTACCTAAAATGTCCCCAGATCTGGGTATAGGATCTTTGTAAGAAATAAACCCAAGCAAAGCCCGAATTATAAAGCAATCAAATCAAGTAAGTAAAGCATTTAAAAAGTGATCTAACTCTAAAGGTAACCCCACTTTTAGTTCTCCCCAGCAGAGTCGCCAGTTCTATCAAACGGTGGGAGAACCAACTTTTCTTTTATACAATAAAGGAAAGGGTGAAAAGAACAGGAAAGACCTTCGAGAATTTTTCTGAGTTCGGTGGGGGTAGGTTATGAAAAAGGGACTATTCATTCGTAGTTATCTACGGGCTCTTAATCGTTAGCTCACTTTGTTTGAAAATGCTTTGTGTTTTTGAAAGTATTTTGAAAATGCATAAGTTCGGCAAACATTGTAATGATTCTCGTATCAACTGAGAATGCATACAAAGTGTTTGTTTTGAAAATATTTCAGAAAAAAGTGTTTTGTGTAAAAATATATTTTGTGTGAGCAAGCGATTAACAGTATTCTACCCTTACTCAAAGATCTTTCGTGTTATTTTCCTCCTCCTTAGATAAGGCTATCCTACCATTAGTTAGTAGAAAGCCTTATCATTGGATGTGTGAGATACAGGCGCGAGTCATCATGCAGTCATAAAGGAAACTTGTACAGCGCTTTAGCAATTTTATCGTAAGGGACAAAGATCGTTTACTGAAGGCAGCATCGAAGGGTTATCGAGAGACTACAATATTTTTAATCGAGGGTCTTTTATAAAGTATCATCACGTTCGAGGGACATGACTGTATTTATCCGAAGGTAACAAGTGAGGTTACCTTAAAGGTGCGTGTGTGAATAGTGTATTAAACTCAGTTATTTAATCTTGCATTTAGGGTTATCTAACGGTTGATTTTAGATCTTGCCATACAATCCTAGTAAACTAGACAATTATAAGAAAAACAGTAAAAAGCAGAAAATAAATGTCCTACGCTATTACAATGCTTCGGGAAAGGGGGTACAAAACCATAAAATTGGGGGAAAAATAGCAAGCGAATAAAATTCTAATTTAACCTATTACATTCCTTTAGCAATTACATCAATTAGAAAATATAATAAAATATGTGACAGTAATAACATACGCGAAATTATAAAAGGAAAAGAAAAGAGAAAATTTGTTTTAATTGTTTGATAAAAAAAGTTTGATGATTAACCTAAAACCTAGTTAATTTTAATTAACAAAAATAGTTGATTAATTAAATTAAGAAAAAGAGGTTAATGATAAAAAAACCTAAAATATTAATTAATTTTAATTAACAAAATAATTGATTAATTAAATTAATTAAAAAAGTCTAATGATGAAAAACCTAAAAATTAATTAATTTAAATTAACAAAAAAATAATTATTTTAGGTTTGTAAAAAGGTTTTTGGTTTTATGGTTAGGTGAATTTAGTAAAAAACCACAAGTTGAAAGTAAAACCAAACAAATGTCAGAGGTGGGTGTTGAACCCACGCCCTTAGCCTTCCACAGTGCAATAGGAAAAAAGAATAAGTTAGAAGTAAAATCACACAAAATTTCAGGGGTGGGCGTTGAACCCACACCCTTAGCCTTCCACGCTACAATATGGAAAAAGAACAAGTTAGAAGCAAAATCACACGAAATGTCTGGGGTGGGTGTGAAACCCACACCCTTAGCCTTCCACACTACAATAGGGAAAAGAACAAGTTAGAAGCAAAATCATACAAAATATGATGTTAGGATAATAAACCTGCATGGGAGCATTATGATGGTCTAAACATGTAGTATTAAATCTCATGAACACATTAAATAAATTAGTATACCATGAAATACAAAGAAAACAAATATATGAAATTTTGTAATGTTAAAACCGATATGGCATATATGAATGCCTCTACACTCTTTTAATTATGGAGATCGAACCAACCTTACACTACTGAGTTTCTGGAAGTGAATGAGATGGCTTGTTTGTAGTGACAAGGGTTTGTAACAAGGATTTCAAGATTTCTAGGGTTCTTGAAAGAATTTGATATTTTAACAAGATTGTGGCAAGGTTTTTTTTCGTATTTTTGTTTGTATGAAAAGAATGAGATTATATAATAGAAATTAGGGTAAAGATATGGGCTTTGGATGTGCAACTGGGCCTCCAGCAACCACAAGCAATAGTGCAGACTTCTATTCACTTGAGTTTGACACATTCCAGTCAAATTCACAGGGACCTCGGTGCAATTTTTAAAGCTGAAATGTAAAAACATATTGTAGCCGACATCGAGTACAAACTCCTATCCAAAAATAGGCTTAATTGGATAAACATTGAATTAGTTATGAATTTTTGAAGTTTCGCCTCAGACAACTTAACTTCTAGCTTCAAAATTTTAAGTGAGTTACACGCGATTCGGGTCAAAAACGAAAGCCTTCGGGGTACCGTTTGCTTTTGAAAATAAAAACCAAAGTTTAAATAACTCATTTTGTGAGTCAATTCCTTTGGAACCAGCTTTATACGATAAAAATTGACCGAGTTATGATTTTTTTAATACGGAGCAGATAAACATATTTCACAATTTTCCTGTGCGTAAACACTTGTTAAATCCATATTTTCGGAGACTTTCTGAATGAAATTGGCTTCCGGCTGTGAGAGATGAAAATGTAGATGACGTCAAAATGGAATTTTGGCTACCGGAACGGGTTCAAAACGAGCCACAGGCTTCAAGTTATGAATTTTTTAGTGCCTAAAAACTACACTTTCAGCACACTTTTTTGCCACATTTCTTCGAGAAAACTCGCACATTCGGAGACTTTCTTTAAAGAATTGGCTCTAGAGACAAACCTGAATTTTAAAATACGCCACCATGGATATATTGGCGAAAGAACACCTGAATATGATGCACTGGGTTGGACTTGTGAAACTTTGAACCCCGAATCATTGCGAAACGGTGAACCGATCTTCAGCACGGAAAATACTCTGAGAACATCCATTGACGAAATAAACGTCACCTGTAACCTGACGAGGCTTGATAGAGTTACCTTGATCACATAACCATATAACCAACCACATGCATGTATGTAATGTGAAATATAATCCAAAAAGGTCGAAATGAAGAGGGTAAATTTTGGGGTACAACAAACCCACATTCAAACAAATATTCTTTCAAGATATCTATCGAGGATTTTACTCGTCTGGCTTCCCCAAAGTCAGTCATCACTTTAATTGTATTCACAGTTGGTCCACCATGTTGAGGAATGGGGTTTGTCTTGACGTTTGGCTTGTCAAAAGTGATATCTTGGGAATCTAACAATTCTTGAACCTTATATCTAAAGGCCCATCATTTTTCTATGGTATTCCCTAAAGAGTTGGCATGATATTCGCACCTGGAATTTGCATCATACTTTGGCGGGAGTTCCCCAATTAGAGGAGCTAGAGGCTTCAGCTCTACAAAAGATGCTTTGAGTAAGTGTTACAACAATTGACTGTGAGGCATGGGGAGAAGATCAAATCTTCTCGGAGGTCTTTCAAACCTATTTTCTTGTTGTTGTTCTCGTGGAATCACCAATGGTTGTTGTTCCCTTTATGTGACAGTATTAATTTCTCCTTCCTTCTTTTTTGAGAAGTTAGAGACATGTCTCTTTGATTTATAAGGGGTACTAGATGATGCCCCTTTTATCTTTCCACTCTTTATACCTGCTTCAATTATTTCACCAATAGTTACCAAATCAGAAAATACGGAAGAGACGCTTCCTACCATCTTATCATAATACAACCCTTATAAAGTACCCATGAACATATCGACCAATTCTTTCTCTGTGAGTGGTAGTTGTACACGGGGGCTTCCATTTCTCTCCATCTTTGAGCATATTCTTTGAAGAACGCATCCTTCTTCTAAGGTGAGTTTTAGAGATGATGCGGTTAGGCTCCATGTCAAAATTGTACTTGAATTGTCTTAGGAAAGTTTGGCATGATCTTCCCATGTTTGGATATAAATTCACTCCAATTGCATGTACCAATCCAGAGATTCCCCACTCAAACTGTCTTGGAAATAATGGATCATCAGCTTTAGATCTTGAGCATAGGCATGCACTTTTCGGAAATACATTTGTAGATGGTTTCTTGGGAATGTGAGTCCCTTATATTTTCCAAAGTCATGTACTTTGAACTTTGGAGGGATCACCACATCAGGAACTAGGCCCATTTCAAGAGCATCAACGTCGAAAGCATCGTATCCCTCCACAACCTTCGACCTTTCTTAGAGAGCTTTATATTGATTGAGTGCCAATGTATTTTAAGTGACATGGGTATGAGTTGTCCTTTGAGGTACTTGAATGACGTATTCTAATTCATGGTCTCTATACTGCAAGTCTATGTAATTATCCATGTGTGTAGATTGTTGACTGGAATCTGCAAGGTATGAGATTCCCCTACCTTCGATGGAGGTGGGACAAATCCTCCAGTATCAGCTTTCTTGACATCTTGTTGTGCTATAGTTGACTTCAGAGGTCCTGATTTTTTTTCTCTTCTTGGTTGGTGACGGCTTGATGCACCAATAGTTTGGGCTATTTCTTTAAAGGCTACCTTAGTAATTTGTTCTTGCCTTTCGATGATGTTCTTCAAGGCTAGAAGAACTTGGCTCATGTCTCCTCTCATTGAGTTGATATTACTCTTCATTTGCTCCAAATCTTCCTTGAAAGCAGCTTGATTTTCTTCGATATGTTCCATCACTTTCTTTTGACGGGCTCTTATTTGATATGGTGATCGGAGAGGTGATTATTTTTTACCAATGGTTTAACTGGAGATGATTTTGAAAAATAATGATTTTTTTGTTATGAAATGTGAAATGCGATGCTTAAGCATGAATGTGTATGAATATGCTAAACGTTTTTTACCTTTGTCTTTTTCACGTTGGATTCCTTTATATATTTTTTCTAAGTTTTGCTTTTTTATTGGTGAGCATCTTAAAAGTAAACACGCAAACAAGATATAGAAACAAAAACTTTTATTATTAAAAAACAATTGTCCTTAAAACGGGAATACAATTGAGATATTGAAAAAAATTCGAACCAAAACATCAAAATTTAATTCCTAGAAGGAATGACAAAGGGAAACAAAATCTTCTAAGTGCGCCTGTGGATATCTGCTCTGAAACCATCAACCATTTTCCTACAAATATTAAGGAAGTCTTCGACATCTTTCAGAAGTGGGACCATCACATTCTCCATATCTCTCAAACTTATAGGAATGTCACCAATGAGGTTGTTGGCTAAGAAGGTGAGTCTTGCATGCTTGTTTTTGTAGAACTGATATTCTTGGTAGAGGTCCTAAATTATCTTATGATTATCTTTTCCTGATTTGGCGATCTTTGCATACAACTCTTCCCAATATGATTTTTCAGCCCTCATCTCCGTATAGAGTCTCCTTTGTATAAGGAAATTATTTTGGAGGTCTTCTAACTCATGACAAACCTGCTCATATTCATCAGTCTTTTGGGCGAGAAGTCTTTCCTCCCTCATTCTCTTGAGACGTTCTCCTACGTCTGATTCTTGGCTATCTTGGAGTCCCGTAGTAAGATATTGAATTTGATCTTCTTGATCTATAGAAACTTGTGCCAAACATTGAATTTGAGCCCTCAAGTTTTCTTCCATCTACTTTTTATCTTGTATCGCCTTTTCATACCACTTACTTAGCTTCCTGATTTCCCTAGCAACATCCTTCAAACGTTTATCGTGGGAATCCAAGTTGAAGGTAGCACTCAACAATGCTTCAGTTAAACGCTTTCGCTTAAGACTCTCATTTTCAAATGCTTCACGGTCTTTCTGAATCTGTTGGTCTTTTGACTCAAGCTTGTGTTGCATCTGCCTTTTCTCTTTAGCAAGTTTATGAAGGTTAAGCTCCAATTCTTCTTTCTCCTTTTGAGCTTGAATCAAAGCTTTCTTCAATTTGTCTACTTCATCTAAGGACATAGGTGGAGGATACGATACATTTGGCTTGTACTCAGGATCAATGTCAAATGGTAGCTTAACAACTTGCACCCTATCCAAAACCCATCGAATGTTAGGGTCTTTTGCCACAACATTATTTCATTTAGCCTTTATTTTGTTTACCTTATCCCAAGCTCGAATGATTTTGATTAGCAATTCTCGGTCATTTTTTCCCATGTCGTGAATGATCAATTGCTGAAGTTGTTCATTGAAGGGTTTATCCTCCAAAGGGTACCTAAGTTGTCGCAAATAGGGTTTTAATGGATGCAACCACGTGACCCAATAAATGGAACATTCATAAAATCTCTGCAATTGTGAATGATATCTCCAATGTTTAGCTTCCTCACACAATACATAATCGGCAGTAAGAGACCTTAATTTTTGAGGCCATTCATGTCGTGTCAAAGTTTTAATAATGTAGTCCTCCTTATAGAGTGTGAAGAGCATAGTAAATATCAACAAGTAAAGCAGGAGTTGGGTCCGCATTCAAAGCTTTCGCGCCCCAAAACACACTAATAGTTGCAAGGTCAATATAGTCCAAAGTTTGCGGAAACAAGATTACGCCAAAAACAAGTAGTCCCAAACAATCAACACAATATTCTCATTCTTTTTATTGGCAAAAGAAAGGGATTTAGCCTTCAAATATTGTCTTTTAATCCCTTGTACATCACCTTCTTTTTTGCAATTAAGTGAAAATTCAGGGTAAGAGATCCCTAAACCCTTTGCTAAATCCTTAACATCAATCGTCTGTCCAATTCCCACATAAGCTTTTTCCTTAGAAAAATTCAAGAACCTATCAAATTCTTCCAAAGTAGGCGCTAGTTGAAAATTTTGAAAGCGGAAATACCTTAACGGAGGGTCATAAAGCTGAACCAAGGCAGAAATAACATCCAATTGTACATCCACTTTTGTCAGTTCAAGGGTATCCCCATAACAGCGAACAAACATCTTCAAAGCTTTTTTAGACAATTTCCCTTTGATGATCTTGATCTTCGTCATATTTGGCTTGGCGGCACTGACACGGAAAAGTTATTTCCCTCTGGCATCCATTTTTAAGATACTCACCAAAACCCTTTGATTAATATTATTTTTAATCCTATGAATAAGACAACAAAAAATGCAAAATAATGAACATTTGAAATGTAAGATGTATGAATGCATGATAACACAACATGGTGATGGGATTTATGAAAGGTATCCTTAGTTGATAGGTTCCTAGTTTTGGCGTACGGATATTCTACCCTCCTCATAAGGAGGCTTTCTTAAGGGTATCATGTATAACACTAGAGTGAAATACACAAGGGCATCCCTTAGGTGGAGCCTTTTTATAGACCAAAACTTTCGTCTCTAAGGTCGTAAAAGGTATCACCATGAGATTTTGATTTAAGGGTTATACAAAAAGTAAGAGGTTTCATTCCAAAGTCCTACCCCCTAAGAGGACACCTCTTGAGATATATTTCTTTTTTGGAATTCCACCGACTCTAGGCGAAGTCGTCACAAAAACTCATAGGGATGATATACCCCCTTGGCCAATAGACGAACCTTATTTCTATGGTTTTTTAAAATACTTTTTTTTTGAAATAAAATCCTGCCAACAAATGATAAAAAGATAATAATAATAATAATATAAACAAAATTAAATAAATAAATCAAATATATAAATAAATCAAATATATAAAAATACCAAACATAAGAAAAACCCTAAAAAAACCCTAAAACCAAAAGGAAAGGCTTCTAAACGCTAGGGTTGAGTCCCTAACAGAGCTACCAGCTGTAATAACCAGCTGAAAATTATAGAGTCGCCGCCATTAATGTTTATCCTAAGGAAGGGAATATAACGGATAACCCTAATTTTGATCAAAGATTCTAAGTCGTTGACTCGCTTTAGACGAATGGAAGGTGTTAGACACCCCCCATCTACCTTGTTCACAAGGATACTAGGGTTTAGATTTAGGAATAGGGTTTTAATAGTGTTTTAGGTTAGAGTTAAGTTAGGAATTAGTTTAATATTATTTGTGGTTACAAATAAAAATTTGCTTGATTGAATCAACTTTTAAAGATTTGATTTAGAACATTAGTTATATTAGAATTCGATTGGGATTTGCTACTGATTCAGATCTGTTTGTAAATATATATTTTTAGGACTTTTGTATGAATTTGGACGAGTTCGTATATATGTTCATGAATCAATATTAATAAGATCTATATTATTTGCAAATCCTGATTCATTTTCCAGATTTGTTTTGCTCTATGATTTGGTTTGATTTGTGTTTTTCTGGACTTGGTCTCTTAATTGCTTAGCATAGAAGAACAACGCCACCACGGGTGCTAATGGTTAACCCTAGGTGACTTTTGGTAAAACTTTAAAAATGAAATAAATAATATAATTAAACCATTTAAATTTAACAGATAATAGTAATAACAATAATAATAAGAGTAACAAAAATTAGAGGTTGACTACGGCCAACCTCCAATCTAATGGGCGTCCAAAAATTTCTTACTGGGCCAGCAAATTTAACTTAGAAAAGTAGGCCTTTTTTTATAACAATACACCCCATCCCTAATTGAATCTTTAATACAAAATTTAGAATATATAACTAATACCCTTTAGATTAATGTTATAATTTCTAAACAAAAACATAACAACACCAAAATAGCCATATAGTCAACTATAATAAATTGGCCATTAACCCGTAAGGAAAATTTGGGATATGACATCATAGACAAGTACAAACTCCCTCTTTCATGGATAACCAATGCTCCTTCTGAACATAACCACTTCAGCATCAGATGAACACATAAATATTCTCACATGCTCATAATGAAGGGCCACAACTTGACATATCTGATGAACATATTCACACCCTAGTGAAAACACATTAGATCCTTTAGCTCCTTGAGAGCACATCCAAGCCCTTTGACTTCTCCAAAAATTCTCAGTTTTCTTAAAAGCTTTACTGAGATTAAGACAGACCTAATCTCTTCTTGGAGTTACTTGTAGCAGAAGACAAACCACCTTTAAAAATCCAAATTAGATTAGACCTTAGTATCTGATACCCTTCTTCTGCCCTATCACTCACTAGTAATTGTTGATACTTTTGAAATCTTCAACATAGTAGTCATGCTTCAACCAAGCATACTACTGTAGACAAGACCAGAATCTGCATATTCTGATCCACATAATCAAAACTGCCACTACTGACAATAATGCTTGAGCATCCAACTTCATATGCCCAAACCACATCATCTTCCAAACATAACCCAAGATGATGTTATAACATCATTTAGGACATGATCTTCATAACACAGAACCCAATCGACATGGTTCTTAAAACACCATTCAAAGGACTCATTATGCAGAGAAGTACTTCAAGAAGCTCCAAACAAACACAACCAGTGCAGCTCATTTAGGTTATCACACACACCAAAACACCATAGAGAGAAATAAACTCTCACACATTCTTTGAAACATAATGTTCAGACTGCAGACTTGCATAACTCCTCAGATATATACTTAGCTCCCTTCAAAGTATCTACCATCAGTCTTATGCACAACCTTATTAGAATATAGACAAATACTCAGCTCTCGTCAAAGTATTTATCATAAGTAAGATAAGATTACCTTCTCACACAAGGTAGGACATTCAGTCTGATATTATTCTTCTACAAACCTCTGGAACCAACTGATTCTTCTTCATGACTATCTGTCATGACATTCATTCACACCATAAATCATTCCATATTAGGTGAGTGGATTGACCTTACACTCCAGCATAAGTAAAAAAAATCTTCCTTGGCTGAAGAAGCAAATCCTTGAAATGATGTTTCAACATCAATTCTGAAATCAATCTCAATCACGTGAGGTTACCAATTAATATGGTTCTGGAGACAACATCCATAGTAATCCAAACACATCTCTTGCAAGGGATACAAGAGGATCAACCACCAGTAGCTAATCAACCTTCAAACTCAGACCAAAATATATTCAAAGCATGCATACCTCAAGGAACTTCTTATAATATTCAGACCTTCCTGACTTTGAGATGCTGGACGCCAACCTTCTGCACCTATAGATGAGATTCCATCTAACAGCTATATGGAACTAACTTTTAAAAAAACATGGCATTAATTAATCATTAAAATCCACAAATAGACTACGGATTAAGCTTGCTTCAAATATTCCAAAACACAAGGATGCCCTTTAATCCTTACAAAAACAAATGTTCCATCATGTGAGGCCACCACATAATTGAACACATGCTTGAGGAGAAACTTCCCAAGCAAAAATAACCATGACTCTTTAATTCCAAAACAAACTCCTCCACCTTACTCTAGACAAAAATCTGAAACGTTCATCCTAGGTGATTCAGATGACACTTTAACAGTGCAAACACCAATCAACCACTTAGCTCCAATGCAGACAATCCCTTGGATGTTTCTTCCATTATAGAACAAGAGTTACATGCTCTCATAGATTTGATAGTGATATCAAATTTGAGTAAACAACCTTTATCCTGTATATGAAGAACACCAAACCAGACAAGTTAAGAAAAATAAATTCTCAACACATAAATGTCAAGACATTACGTCTGGAATATCTTCAAGTTCTTCCAGCTTCAGATTAAGGACTCCCCCTTTTTAACTGCTGAGAACTCCTAAGGGAATTATACATTCTCCCCTTCAATAGATGCATATCATATGGTTGGTACACACCAATTATTCCCTTTAAGCATAATTTGTTTTATGGCCGTAAACAAGATTCCATAAATATGGATCTCTTGATCAGAAGGATCATATAAATATTAAAGAGAATGTACTTGACATTTGACCTTTATGTATAAGGAACTTGGCTGAGATAACACAACATTACTGGATACTAGAGCTCAGCCTCTACACTTCTACTAACTTGGATTAGAAATAAACTGAACCAAGAAGTAACTAATTTGGTTGATCAATGTTTTACCCCAAAATTTTCCCTCTCATTTTTCAACATTTTTCATCACAAGGCTCTTTGAACTCAAGACCAAGCTAGGGTTTACTCTGCTCAAGACATCTCCTTGCATTGTTGACCTAAACTAGGGTTTAAGTTTGCACAGATATTTTTGGACTTTCAATTCCAAAAGTGACTTTCATACTTCATGTTGGACTTACAAGATTACCTCTACCAATTTTCAAGCCTTGAATCAAATTTTTGCCTAGTCAATTAGACAGTTGACCTAGAAATCAACTGTATTGGGGGAAAAGTCAACTATGCCCAATTTACAGTCAAACCTCATAAATTTTGACCCACATCAACTTTATAAACTCACATGAACCATTTGATCAAGTTTGGACCACAACTCCACAAGAAATTTGATCAGATCACCAAAAGGGCAAAATGGTCATTTTTAGGGTTTTGACTACACAAGGGAAATTTTTGATTTTTGACCTAGCCAATGGCAAATTGGGTTCAAGCATGGATTCAAGGACTCAATGGCATAATCTTGACCTATTCACAAGGTTCAAGAGATCTCAATTGCATTGGATTGACAGATGAATTTTTCAGTCAACTGATCAAATTTTGACTGTACACTGAAAAGTCAAACTTTGACTTTTTGGTCAAAATCAAGTGCCAAGGGTCATTTTTCATCATGATGTGTCAAAACATGAAACTTGTTCATCAAGAAACTTAATTTTGCAAATTAGGGTTTTAAATTGAAAATTTTCACAACTTAGAATTTTTCTAAGTTATGAAATTTCCTTATTTTTTCCCAAATTTGCCCAACATTTTCACCATGATGCAATTGGATTCAAACAAAACTTCCAACAAGAAAGTTGTAGTCCTCCACAAAGTATACAACTTTGATTCACAAAGTTTTCCCAAAAGAAGCTTGGATCTCAAGTTATGATTTTTTGAACAAGGGTCCATGAAACTTTTAACTTAGTGAAATTTTGCCTTAGTTTAGGCAGGATTTTGACCTATCTTCATGGCCATTTTTCACATAGTTACACTTGTAATATCAAGTTGCATTTCAAATATGGAATGTAGAGAATGTTGTAAGATTTCCAAAATGTCCAAGAAATCTCCAAACTCATTTGTGGTTAGGGAGTATCAAAGGCTTGAAGTTGGCAAAAACTCACTTTTCATCCATGGCATGTTCATAGTGATACAAGTTACCAATTCTAATCAGCTTGCTTTGCACTAGATTACAGGCCTCAAAACCATTTCATACTCAATAATTAAATGCAAATCCATTGGTCTAAGATTTTGTTTTGGTCATTAGGGCATTGCACACAAGATTAATCCTTAAGTAGAAAAAGCAACATTACCATTTTTGCCAAAATATGCTTTATGTCAAAACCACATCTCTTGAGCCTGAAACAATATCTTGTGCAGCAAAGCATATCCGCCAACTTAAGGGGCCAAGATCATAAGAGGAAGGCTGATATATAGCCTGTACAGGCTTGTATTACATCATTGTTCATTTTGGCTTAAAAGACAAGAAACATGTCCAATACACTAGAACTTGAGAATCTATGAAAACCAACTGGTGCAAGCTTTTGAGACAAGTTTCTCACATCCCCTTGAGCCAGAAACACGACCCTTTGAGCCCTCAAACTTCCCATAGCACAAAATCATATTCATTTGGCAAAACATGGCACTCCCTGATGTTTGGTTTCCATAGCACAATTTGCTCGTGCGTTTTGCCCCAAACCTGTTCAAACACTTTCCATACAACCTATCCAAGCTATCCCAACCCTTAAACACTGACTGTAACTCCATTTACAGGGTTTGCCATTTTTGATTTCGGCTTGTGCAGGTTGAGTTCTATAGGCTTGTTCAAGCACATTCAGAGCAAGCTAGACATTGGAGAAGGTCAGGGGAAGTTCAAGCAAGCTCTCAAACATCTCAGGCCTTGTTGAAAAGCTCCACATTGCCATACACGAAGTCATCTGAAACAGGTTTTTGTCAACTTCCTATCTCTCTATTTAGGAACATTTAGGCTTAGGTTTATGAATGAAAAATGTAGTATGCATAGCCATGAAGCTGTACATATGCTCTGTTTTTATTATAGTTAAGCATGCTAAGAGAATTTGGTCCATGAACATCCTGAAAAAAATAGGTTAAGATTTAGGGCCAGAGAAATTCTCTCTGGTCTTTGAGAGTTAGGACAAGTTTCTTATATGGTTGAATTCGTCTTGAAAAATGCTACAACTTTGATGTTATGTGTTTCTGCATTAGAGCACGTATGCAGGATCTGGAATTTTGTACAGGGCGCATGTTTTTGTTTGAACAAGAGGTTGAAGATGAAGTCAGTGGGCTGGGCTTGGTTCTGGCCTTGCTTTTGGCACCCCCCCCTTTTGCTGAATGCACCCCCTGGCCCAATTTCTTTATACTTTGATATTTTTTTTATTTTTTTTCATTTTCTGATTTTTTATTTTTTACTTTCTAAATATAAAAATACCCAAAAAATATTTTTATAAATTTTTACATTTATTTTGTATTTTATTTTTATTTTTTCTAACATGAAAACAATTTAATTAGTATATATTTAATTTATGGAAAACTTAAAAATAATATATAAATTATACTTTTATTTTATTCACACTAAAAAATATTGTTCTAAATATATTTTTATTTTTTGTATATATTTTATTTTATTTTTATTACATAATTAATACAATTAATATATACATACATACTTTTATTTTATTTAATGAATACTTGAGAATAAAAACATAAAAATATTATACTTTTATTTTTATTATTATTTATACTTAAAAATACTTTTTCTAAGTATATTTTATTTTTGTATATACATTATTTTATTTTATTGCATATAAATAGTATATTTAATATATTTGTATTCTTAAAAGAAAATTAGGGTTTACCCTTAATAAAAAATAATAATATTTCTTTTATTTATTTCTTTATTTTTACATTAAACATTTTTACATACATAAAAAATAAACATAAACATTTTGCATATTATTTTGTATATTTATTTAATTTGTTTATTTAAATATTATTCATTTATTATTTATGCCATTGATTCAATTTGGATGTAATAGTAAAATTAGGGTTTTAATTTCTTGTCAAAATATTCCCCATTCAAAAGTTGTATCCCCATCCCCATAATCATGTTGTAATAGTGGTACATTTGTTTTACGCATTTACGCTTTCAATTATGCCATTATTAGAGATTAGGGTTTGTATGCAAAAATCCAAAATCAACAAGTAGTTTGACCTAATACAAAGACAAAAATGCATGAAAATAAATACACAATGCACACTTGCTCCCCTAGGGTTACATCCAATTGTTTCCTTAAAAATGGGTCATGTTATACATGTTGAGTACTTTGGCAAAACAAAAACAAAACAAAAGATCATAGTCCCTCGATGACACTATCTTGGTTGCCTATACAAAAATGATCTAGTCCCTCAAAAATTTGCTAAAAATACTTAACACAATGGCTATCATGGTCTATAGGATGACCCGCACCTGTCCCGTTTAACATCCTAATACAAGGTTGTTTACCAAATGCAATGGTAAAACAACACTGTCAAAAGGGTTAAAAATGTATAGGAAATATCTTTGAGTAAAATAGGGTAGACAACTCTTAGTTACTTGATCAAAAACTTGCAAAACATCCTTGCTATTTTCAAATACACTTCACAACACAATTTCAAAACATTTCCCAAATCAAACTTTCAAACATTGAAAAATCTTTTCAAAAGACAATACACCTTTGTATATATTCAAACAAGAATCATTACAAAGGTTGCCACAACGATGGCCTCTTTTCAAAACATTTTTCAAAACCACACACAAAGCACCATTTCAAACAATTGAAAACCAAAAGCAAGTGATCTAAACAAGTAACTAAGAGCCCAAGGATAACCATGGATGAAAAGGGTGCTTGCACCTTCCCTTTTTATAATCTACTCCCCGAACCCAAGAAAACATCTCAAAGGTCTTTCTTATGCTTTTTGACCTTTCCTTAGGATAAAATAAAAAGTCGGTGGCGACTCTTGCTAAACCAAAACATTTGCAAACACAAACGCAAAACCTCAAGTCAGTTCTCCCACTGTATCACAGAACTGACGACTCTGCTGGGGAATTTTTGAAAAGTGGGGTAATCTTAGGGTTTATATCACCTTTACATGCTTATTTTGTTTGCTTTGATTGCTTTACATTTGCTTCTATTGTTTGGGTTTGAAATCCTCTACCCGGATTTGGGAAACATTCATAGGTAAATAGCAATACATTGTGGAAACAGTGCGAGGTATACCGACATGGTTGAAGCAATAGCTATATTAGTGCGACATATTTGTGGGTACTGGTAGCCTTTGAGTCAATCAAAGAGAATATGGGGCCGTTGAGTGATGTCGTGAAGCACTAATGAACTCTTAGAACCTTACTTGACCATCTTGGCCTTTTTAGGGGTAGTGAGATGACCGATTTTGGTGCAGTCCGAAGTTGGTAGATACTCGATACTACACTCATTGAGGGTTGTTTTCTTGGAATATTTCGGTCTCCAGTTAAGTGGCTAAACTGAAACAATGAACACAGAAAATAATCCAGTGATATTGAGCTCCTTAGAACCCGGTTACTATTTATAGGACAGGTTGAGCCAACTAGCTTCAAGAGGGTACTTACCTATGAAACCTCATGCAAGCCTGAAACTAGGATCTTGTGTGATTTTCTTGAACATATACTTGTACATACATCATGAACATCATAAAGCATCATATGCATCCACTAACCATTTCAAGGGTTTGGATCTTCATCTTTGTTCTTGTTTTGTAGGTCATGGAATCTTTTCACAGGAAAACAATTCAAGTCAACCTTGTGAGAATCCCTCCTCAACTCAAGGAGCTTACTTCCAAGATTCCAGAGAATTCTCCCTTCATTGAAAGACATGGTAGACTTCTCAACTTGGTCAACTCCAACATTGAAAAAGACATGGTGAAAGTCCTCTTCCAGTTCTTTGACCCCCTACACCATTGCTTTACATTTCCTGATTACCAACTAGTACCTACTTTGGAGGAATTTTCTCAACTCCTGAGGATTCCTATTCTCCATCAACTACCCTACAACGGTTCGGAAATAGAACCAAAGCCTGAAGATGTTACTCAAGCTTTACACTTGCAACCATCTGATATCAAAGGTCATTGGGAAACCAGAAGTGGTGTCAAGGGTTTCTTGGAAAAGTTTCTATTTGAGAAGGCACGAGACTGCTGGAATTCTCTAGATCTACAAGCCTTTGAGGAGATTGTAGCACTTCTCATCTATGGGTTGGTCTTGTTCCCAAACCCTGATCAATAATAGATGTGAATGCTGTCAAGATTTTCATATCGCGGAATCTTATGCCTACATTGCTTGGGGAAATCTTACACTTATTTCACATACGAACAATGAGGAAAAGAGGTGTTCTCATGTGTTGTACTTCTCTTCTAGCAAGGTGGTTTATTTCTCACCTTCCCCAGTCAGTCTTGAAGAATGAGAAAGGCTTAAGGTGGTCACAAAGGTTGATGACTCTCACACATTCTAATGTTCATTGGTGTTCTCGGTCTAGAGAAAATGTCATCATCATTGATCGTTGTGGGGAATTCCCTAATGTCCCACTACTTGGAATTAGGGGAGGCATTACCTACAACCCCTGTTTAGCTCTGAGACAATTTGGGTATGCTCGAAGGGATGGCCCTCATGATATGCTGATTCCGGACTTGGTTTTTGACTTTGACAACGACACTCAAGGACTTCGACAAAAGTTTATCTGAGCTTGGAGGATGCCCAACAAAGTGGATAGTAAGACACTGGGACACAAGAATTACATCCCCCTTGAGCCCTATCTCAAGTGGGTACGAACCTGCGCCCAGAGTCTTATGATGCCTTACCCCCACATTCTCCCCGTGATCAAAGAGCCTGTTATGGAAGGACAGGTTCCATACACCCTCCTACATCCTGACATGCCAACATCATTGGAAGAATTGCAAAAGAGTTGGATACATCTCAAGGAAGAACATAACACTTTTGAAGACAGCTTCTATGCCAGTGAGAAGAAGGTTTTGGAACTTACCCGCCGACTTCACGAAGAGGAGAACCTTAACACCTACATCGCACCAAAAAGGATGCGCAGCGTCTTTTTACATTAAGAATTTTGTAATATTTTGCCCATGGGGCATTTATGTACTAACAAATTTCTTCTTATTAATATGACGTGTGTTCTTTTTGTTTGCAACAACTTTGAATTTCTGAATCCTTGAATGCATTACATGAATACATATAATTCATCATATGCATGAACAGGTCTTCACACCAGGTTTCCTTATCTTTCTGCTGTTTATTTCAGCAAGATGGATATAGAGCAGATGGTCAAAGATCTACAAGCACAAAATTCTCAGTTCCAACAACTCCTCATGACCTTGGAGAAGGGTCATGACGACCTTAAAGCACTGTTAGAGAAAGAGAAGGAAAAAGACAAAGAGAAAAAGAATAAAAGGGCTGGTGTGGCCACTTTGGGGAGAAGGTTTGAGAACCAGGCTAGAAGGGTCCTCGAGTTCCCCTCAACGTTTGACGAAGGGGTTGGTAAAGGTAAGGGAGTTGCAATGCCCTCCAAGTATGAAGCTGAAGAGGAAGAACAAGAAGAGGAGGAAGATTACTCTGAGCAGCAGTATCCTCCTGCGGACGATAAGTATAAAAATCTGGAAGAGCGGTTGGCAGCTATGGAGGTACAAAGAGTGCCTGGGTTGGATTTCGAAGAACTAGGGTTGGTTGCTGGGATTGTCATTCCCCCTAAGTTAAAGGTGCCTACATTTGCTAAATAAGCTGTTTTGTCTTACCCGAAGATGCATCTGCGGTCCTACGTCAGAAAGATCCAACCTCACTCTTCTGATAAGGATCTATGGGTCCACTTTTTTCAAGATAGTCTTTAGGGTACACAATTGGACTGGTTCTACCAACTTGAGAGATTTGACGTACATAATTGGGAGGATCTGGCTGCTGCTTTCTACCGACAATACCAATATAATGCAGATTTAGCGCCTACTCGTACTCAACTACAGAGTATGGGTATGGTTTCTAATGAGGGCTTTAAGGAGTATGCCCAGAAGTGGAGGGACCTGGCTGGAAGGGTGCAACCACCATTGCCTGATAGAGAGCTGGTTGATATGTTTTTGGGGACGTTGTCTAGCCCATTCTTTAATCACCTGATAGGGAGTTCATCGGCAGGGTTCACTGAATTAATACTGACTGGAGAACGAGTTGAGGCTGGCATCAAGAATGGTAAGATTCAAAAAGATACATCTGCTTCTTCCGTTGTCAAAAAACCTTTTTTAGCTAAGAAGGAGGTGTCAGCTATTTACACTCAAAAAGGTCAAGGAAGAGAAGAGCGCCAGTCAACGGTAGGGGCTGTAATGATCCAATAGACTGCAGCTGATCAACCAAGGAATGATCAGCCAAGAACCAACCAACAAAGAGGGGGAAAGCCTGCTAGGAAGTTCACCAAAATAAACATGACGCCTGCCCAGGTTCTCCCTCATCTATTGAAGCTGAACCTTACAACCTTGAGAGATCCGCCACAAAATCCGAATACAACTTCTCCTTTTTATCATGCCAATGCTAAATGTGCTTACCATTCCGACAGCATAGGGCACGACACCAACAATTGTTGGGCCCTTAAAAACAAGATCCAAGATTTAATAGATGCCAAGGAGGTAGAGTTTGATGCCCCAGAAAAACCTAATGTGATATTCGCTCCTATGCCAAAACATGGTCATAATGTCCATGCTATTGTAGAAGATCTTCATGTTACCGCTGTTAATGACTTAATGACTCCATTACCAATGATCAAGATGAATCTGTTGAAAGCCGAGATTTTCTCGAGCTGTGAAAAAGATTATTACTTTTGTTCAACATTGCAATTCGGTTGTCCGCTGTTGAAATCAGGCATCCAATGCCTGATGGATACTCAAGAGATCCTCTTTTAGAAAACTCTCGTTGCTACTATTACTCATGTTACTCATGTTACTCATGTTACTCATGTTACTCCTGTTACTCCAATCAATGATATTGCTATAATCACCATTTCCAACAATCTTTCCAAGGCCTGCAAAAGACCTGTTAAGATTACACCTAATCTAAAGTTTCTACCGCTGAAGATTACCATGCCGGGGCCTATCCCATATAAGTCCAACAAGATGATACCGTGGAATTATGGAGGAGAGATCTTCTACCACGGTGTCAAACAGATCGAATCAGCCGAAGAGAATTCCGATGAAGAAACTCCTAATGTAAGAAATATTGCGGGGACGAGTAAGATAACTCGTAGCGGAAGAATCTTCTCTCCGGATATTGCTCCTCCAAGGGAAGTCTTCGAACCCTCAAGTGCTCATGTGCCTATCAAGATATCTGTGTAAAGTCCAGTGATCGAAGAAATTGTTACTCCCGAAGTTGTACCCTCTGTTGTTACTGCTGATAAAGGTAAGGGGATCCAAGAAGCGCCCGTCAGGACGAGGGCTCAGACTTTGGTTATCCCCGAGACCACCCAAAAGGAAATGGAGGAAATTTTAAAGATGATTAAGAAGAGCGACTATGATATCATAGAACAATTGGGGAAAACCCCTTCAAAAATATCCATGCTGGCCCTATTGCTCTGTTATGAGGCTCATGCCAAAGCCTTGATCAAATTCCTGAAGACGGCGCACGTGCCTCAAGAAACTTTTGTGGAACAGTTTCAAGAGTGTGTGGCTAGCCTTACATCCGATAATGATCTTGGCTTTTCTGACACCGATCTAACCCCTAAGGGAAGAAAGTATAATGATGCGCTGCATGTTTCGATAGAGTGCAGGGGGACCACACTTGCCCATGTTCTGGTTGATACTGGGTCATCTTTAAATGTCCTACCAAAGAAAGTATTGGACAGACTAGACTGTGAAGGTTTGACCTTAAAGCCCAGTAATATCATTGTTAGAGCCTTCGACGGTTCTAAACGGATGGTTCACTGAGAGGTGGACATCCCAATTAAGGTGGGAATAGAAATTTTCAACTCTACTTTTTATGTGATGGACATCCGTCCTTCATATTCATGTTTGTTGGGAAGGCCATGGATCCACAACGCTGGGGCAGTCACTTCTTCTCTACACCAAATGCTAAAATATCCAGTCCAGGGTAAAATCATAACAGTTCATGGTGAGGAGGAGTATATGATAAGCCACCTTAACTCTTTCCGCTACGTGGAGTTAGATGGTGAATTCATAGAAACACCTTTACAACACTTTGAAGAGGTTTCTCTTGAAGTTGCAACGGCCAAGACAATGACTGATGTTCCCATCATTACCAAACCTGTGTCTCGGATGTCATCCCTTAAAGATGCGGAGGCTGTGGTCAAGGAAGGAGGAAGTACATTGTGGGGTCAGTTACCAGATTTTCCTTTCAAGACAGATAAGTTTGGATTGGGTTTTACCACTGCTAGTCAAAAGGTTGTGCATCACTCCTGGGCTGGAGGACCACCATTAAAGATCACTCATCATGGAGTTCATGCTTTGGAAGATGTTGAAGATGAGAGCAATTTTGAAGATTGGATTTTCCCGACCATCGAAGGAGGACTGAACAACTGGGAGGCGAAGGACTTCATTCACATTACTTTCATCAATCAGTAATTTATCTTTTGAACATTTATGTTGGTCTGTAATAAATTTTAAATAATTTGTACACTCTTTTGCCTTGTGCCTTTCCCGGGGCACATAGGTCCATTTGTAAGGGTTTTGATTCCTCATTTTCATATGCCGTTTTTAATGAATCATGGATGTTTTCATCTATAAATTCTTGTGTTCATTTTCTTTCCTTTTACATTTTATTTTGTTTAAGGATGGCTATCCCTTACACACACCCACACTCACAAAATGCAGGTACCCATCCACTCCGAATTTCATGGGTGACTATTCTGCTTTGGCATTTAGTGACTCTGAAGATCTGGTCAATCATGTTGAATACGAAGGTGATGAAGACTGTGAAGTGCCTGGAGAGTTGGCAAGACTTCTACAACAGGAAGAAAGGGATATTCTGCCCCATGAAGAACTATTAGAGACTATCAACTTGGGTACTGCCGAAGACACAAGAGAGGTTAAAGTGGGTTCCAACCTGAAGCCAAATGTCAAAGAACGTCTAGTTCAGATGTTGAATGAATATGTTGAAATCTTTGCCTGGTCCTATGAAGACATGCCGGGACTCGACACAGATATTGTGGTTCACCATCTCCCTACAAGAGAAGACTGTCCACCAATCAAACAGAAAGTCCGCCGAATGAGGCCCGACATGTCCGAAAAGATCAAAGCTGAAGTGATGAAGTAGTTCAATGCTGGCTTTCTGGCTGTTACTTCCTATCCACAATGGGCTGCTAACATTGTGCCAGTGCCTAAGAAGGATGGAAAAGTCAGAATGTGTGCGGATTATAGATATTTAAATAGGGCTAGCCCTAAAGATGACTTTCCACTGCCACACATTGACATTTTGGTCGACAATACAGCTCAACACAAGGTATTCTCTTTCATGGACGGATTTTCAGGGTACAACCAGATCAAAATGGCCCCCGGAGACATGGAGAAGACTACTTTTGTTACGCAGTGGGGTACCTTCTGCTATAAAGTGATGTCGTTCATACTGAAGAATGACGGGGCAACCTATCAGCGAGCCATGGTAGCTTTGTTTCATGACATGATACATCATGAGATTGAAGTCTACGTAGACGACATGATATCATGTTCACAAACATAAGAAGAACACCTTGACCATCTGCAAAAGTTGTTTTTCAGATTGAAGGAATATAAGCTCAGACTGAACCCTAGCAAGTGCACTTTCGGAGTTAGGTCCGGTAAAATCTTGGTATTCATCGTCAGCAACAAAGGCATTGAGGTTGATCCTGCTAAAGTCAAAGCTATACGAGAAATGCCTACCCCCCGCACTGAAAAGGAGGTAAGAGGTTTCTTGGGACGCCTAAACTACATTGCAAGGTTCATCTCTCATCTAAATTCTACCTGTGAACCAATATTCAAGCTGTTAAAGAAATATCATGTGGTTGAATGGAATGACGACTGTCAAGTTGCTTTCGATAAGATCAAGGAGTATTTGCTGGAACCTCCTATCTTGATGCCACCCGTAGAAGGAAGGTCGTTAATCATGTATCTGACTGTTTTGGATAACTCAATGGGGTGCGTACTGGGCCAACATGACGAGTCTGGTCGAAAAGAGCATGACATTTATTACCTTAGCAAAAAGTTTACCAACTGTGAGACTCGCTACTCGCTGCTCGAGAAAACTTGTTGCGCTTTGGTATGGGCTGCTCGCCGGCTAAGACAGTATATGTTGACACATACCACTCTGCTGATTTCTAAAATGGATCTGATCAAGTACATCTTCGAAAAGCCTGCTTTATCTGGAAGAATCGCTAGATGGAAAATGATCCTGACTGAGTATGACTTCCAGTACACAACTGGAAAAGCTATAAAGGGGAGTGTACTAGCTAACCATCTAGCTCATCAAGCTGTCGAAGATTACCAATCCATGAAGTTCGACTTCCCCGACAAAGACATTATGACATTGGACAACATTGAAGGTAATGGACCGTATGACGGACCTGAACAAGGATCCCGATGGACCCTGTAATTTGATGGTGCTTCAAATGCACTTGGCAACGGTGTCGGCGCAGTACTTATCTCTCCAGAAGGTTGCCATACACCTTTCATCGCTAGACTCTGCTTCAGCTGCACTAACAACATGGCCGAGTATGAAGCTTGTATCTTTGGTCTCAAGGCTGCGATTGACTTAGGAATCAAATCTTTGGTTGTGTTTGGAGACTCCGCTTTGGTTATAAGTCAAGTCAAAGGAGAATGGGACACTAAACATCCTAACCTCATCCCATACAAAGAACATGTCCTGACATTGCTGCCTCATTTCGAGCAGATTACCTTCGAGCACTCCCCGACAAGTTGAAAACCTGAAAGGGAGACTTGGGCAAAAATGGGCATCTCGGTGAATCGAAAACCCGAAAGGGCGGCTCAGGCAAAAATTAGGGATAAACAAAAAAAATTTGTACACCCGGCAAGTTGAAAACCCGAAAGGGCGACTTGGGCAAAAAAGGGTTTCCCGGTGGATCGAAAACCTGAAAGGGCGATCCAGGCAAAAGTTAGGGAATTAAAGCGTATGACTATATCTCGTCGAATCAATTTGAGGACAATCTCTTCATGGACAAGCTCCAGGCTTCTGATCAATCTAATCATCTGCGGACGAAGCGACGAATGGACAAGATATTCAGAGTTGTGAAGGCTATAGTAGAATGAGAACCCCATGGAATTGTTACACATAGCCATCTTTCTTTGTATAAATGTTTCTCAATTTTTATGACAACATTCTCTTACTAGGATGTCTGTTTCCTTTGTACAAAATACTTATACAAAGTTAATACAAAGATACTTCGAAGTTCATAAAATTGTTTGCCTTTTCTTTCTCTGTACACTTGTGTTTTATTTGAAAACGTCCAATGATTTATTAAAATGAGCATATGCATTTGAATATAATCACTGCTTACAAATAAAACGAAATAAGAAAGGATAATTACTTATAAGATGAAGGTATAGGAAGATGTCTTTAGGCTATTCCAAATGCCCCCTCTTCCAAATAAGGAGTAGGTTCCAAACATATGTGATCATACATTTGTTTAGCACTCAGAGCATCTGTTTTTCAACATGAATCTGCATACCTACTAACATTATGTCCTGGCATCTAGTAGGACACCAGTTCCCTTCTTCTGGAACATACAACTGAGCTTTGTTCTGAAACAATTACTGCTTCCAGAGAATCAAAATATCCCTTGATCACCTTTTAGGTCTTTAAAATAAGTCCAAGCTCCAACTACATCAACAACATCAAGACTCAGAGTCAGATTCCTAATTGGGTCAAGACTTAGGAAGACTTTTTTAGAAACAAATATATATGGCTCTACCCTTTCTTCAATAGTCTGTCAAATAAATGATAGGTTTCTTGAAAAATACATCAACCACACACTAAAGTGCTTTTATAACTTGTTGAGGAGACCAAACCCTAATGCCCTTCCAAGAAAACACCACCAGAGACACAAGGAATAACCACGGTTACATCAGATACCATACAAAAATGGGGGTGCAATGTTGAATTGTTAGGCCCAAATTCCTTGGCCCATCTGCCTTGCGCTGGATTCAGTGCACCATCTTTCTGATGGTGTACCATGGCCCTTCTTTGATGGAGCGCTGGATTTGGATTAGAGATGCATCAAACGGCTGGATTTTGGGTTGCATGGTAGACGTCTTGTAGCGTAATGCATGGAACCTACGTGTAAATGTTAAGAAAATAGATAAAATGCTGGGATAGTTAGTTGTAAATATAATAACATAAATATAATATAAAGGAAATAAAGTGGTCTTTCCCAAACGCGCGCGTGATTCAAATCACCCAATGGGATTCTGCCACCTAATTGTCTTCTTCCCCATAACTGTTATTTTTTGCCATACTTTTACCTACAGTCGTTTCTGTCACTAAAAGCTATAGTGACGAATTTTATTCGTAGCCATAAACCTGTAAAATTCAAAAACGCAGCACAAGCAGAATAAATTCAAACCAAAGACGTGGATCAATTACAAATCATCTTCTAAGCATGATAGTACCTCTGATTTTGTCCAATTTTGCCTCTATATGGAATTCCCAATTTGGGACCTCAAAATCCTAACAATGGCATAATGCCATTCCTGCACTTAAACTTCAATCAAATCAATCAAAAATATTGCAAATATGATAGCAAGCATGGATATATGATCAAAACATGTTTATGATGGATAAATCATTGAAAACGAATCTTGAAAAAAGATTCAAACCGTGGCACTGTGAGGCGTGATTTCTGAAGGTTTTAAGGCTTGAGGATGATTGGAATGGCTTCAGAAAATGTCTAGGAATTGATTGTTGGCCTTGGAATTGCTTGAATCAGTCTGTGGATGAATATGTGATCAGCACTTTTTTTTGACAAAAAAAATTGAAGTTGAGCTCCTTGTTTTCACAACCTAAAAACCTTCCTTATGCTTTGGAAATGTTGTGTATATATCATATAATGATTTAAGTCAACAAAAACTGATCATATCTTTGCAAATTATAGAGATTTGATTTCATTCTTTCCCTTGTATGATTTGTTTCCAAAATAGACCAAATTAAGATCTTTTCCAATCAATTAGCTCTTGCATGAATTTTTAGATTTGCTAGCTGTTCATGGACTTATAATATGCTCATAAAATCAAATCTTTGATTTTATTTTATTATTCTACTATTTAAATTGATTTATTTATATTTAAATGGATAAAAAAAATAATAATAATAAAATAATATGTGGATAAGCTCAGGGGTCGTGGGTCATCTTAGGAACAAGTTTCAAACAAGAAAACATGGACCCACTTGGAAAGAAAGTCATTTTGATCAATGTTGACTTCATGCACATTACCAAAAATTGGTCAATTTTGACAATACATATCTCCCTCAATTTTAACCCTAAGAGGTTTTCTTGGACTTTTTAGAAAGCTTAGGATGTCCTTTAAACAACCCTTTTGGTTTTATCTCACTTGGATCTTCCATGTTCATGTAAGAAGCTTTGACCCAAAAGGTGTTTTTGTTGACTTTTCAAAAGGACCTATAATGTAGAAATTCATATCTTTCCATGAGTGCATTTTTTGAACTTGAGGGCTGAAGATGAGTTGTAGGAAATTTTATTATCTTCAAAATGAGCCTTGGATGAGAAATGTTTGATAAAGTATGAGAAAGTTATGATTGGTCAAAGTTTGGTTGACTTTTCCGGTGAAACCCTAATTTAGCAACTTTTGGGTTTTGATGAATTTGGGGGCATTCCTTGAGGAATCATGATCAACCCTTGATCAAATGATGGATATCTCTTCAAAATGTTGATGTTGACCAAAAATATTGAAGTTTGACTGTATGTGGGCCACAGTTGACTTTTGACCTAGTATAGTTAATTTTTAGGCATCTGGGCAATTGATTGAGCAAACTTCTTGTGCAAGGAATGAAACTTGACATGGATGATCTTGAGAACATATTGGGACCATGGAAATCATTTGAGGCCTTTGGAGTTCATACATCCTGATGAAAATGGAAACCCTAGTTTGAGGTTCATTGCCTTAGGAGAGAGAGTTTGTCTGGTCAACTCTTGGGCATCCTTGAGCAAGTTGAGGACCTCAATGGGCATGTGTTGAGTAAAATGAGAGGGAAAATTTTTGGGTACAACAGCTGCCCCTGTTCAATCTTCTTAAACCTGAGGATGTATATTGGTTGTCTGCCTTTCGTAATCTGAAGGTGGGAGATGATTGAACACTAGAGTGCTCAAAAATTTGCACTCATCTGAGATGGTGCTGGACTATGTAGGTAGTATCGAGAATGGGCTTACAGATTCCATTTGGAGGAGATGACGGAAGGTCACCGAATATGGGCTTAAAGATGCCATCCGGAAGATATGATGGAGAATCGTCAGAGATGGTCTTAAAGATGCCATCTAGAGGATGTTGATTTCCCGAGATATTCCTTTGGTGAGAATTCCTGTTCCTGTCATTAAGGAGGAATCTGCTGAGGAATGTTGGTCTCTGTCTTGGGAGAAATAGAATTTTAGGAGCTTCAGTTGTTCGTTACTCTACTGGGGAATCATCTCTTAGTCGAGGAGGTGAAAGTGAACCACTATCTGGTCGAGCTCCAGGCTTTACAGTGATTTGCTGAGGATAATAAGATTGACTGCTATCTGGTCGTGCTCCAGGTTTCACAGTGACTTACTGGGGATATGAGATTACACTTACTATATGCTCGTGTTCCAGGCTTCGGAAGAAATTAAGTGGTTATCCGGTCGTATCCGGGTTTCAACTTGAATTTTAAGGCATACTAACATCCGGTCATTTCCAAGTGTCATAGTAATTGGCCGAGTAAACTGCTATCTAGTCGAATTCCAAGCTTCGCAATACCTTTTGTTGTTATCTGGTCGTGCTCCAGGTTTCACAGTATCTTTTGCCGTTATCTGGTCGTGCTCCAGGCTTCACAGCGTCTTATACCATTATCTGGTCGTGCTCCAGGCTTCAGTAATTTGGGGAATTTAAGATATTATCCGGTCGATTTCTGGGCTTCATGGCTTGAATTTCAGATATACCACTATCTGGTCGATTCCAGGCTTCATAGTATTTTGTACTGTTATTCGGTCGTGTCCCAGGCTTCAGTAATTAAGATATTATCTGGTCAATTTCCATGCTTCATAACTTGTATTTGAGATATACCACTATCTGGTCGATTCCAGGCTTCGTAGTATTTTGTACTATTATCTGCTCGTGTCCTGGGCTTTACAGTATGATGTATTGTTGGTTGACTATTATCAGGTCAGTTTCCGTGCTTCATAGCTTTTCTAACTAGAATAGAAATCTTATTATCGATTTGACTGAACCAGGGAAAGGTCTCGAGTTGTCTTCAACTGGGAGAGAACTCTTAGTATCGATTTGACTAAACCCGGGAGAGGTCCCGGGTTAACTTTGACTGGCATAGAAATCAGTGGAATCTTAGCGGCGATTTGGCTGACCCAGATGAAAGTCTTAGAATATCTTCAACTAGAATAGAAACCTTAGTGTCGGTTTGACTGAACTAGAGAGAACTTGTGAGAACTTGATTGCATCTTTCCCTGAAAGGTAAAGACTTAGTCATATGTAATGTCATGATGTATGAAATGTATTGAGTAATGATGTTCTAAAAATAAATGAGATTGTGTTGTATAATATGTATGTACATGCCATGATGTATGGATATGCAATGCTATTGTGATATTCTCTAGCTGGGGAAAATAAATTCTGGAATGCTGCTGGAGAGTATAAGGAGTTGAGTTGTTCATTTTCGCTGGGGATAGTGATCGAAAATGATTAGCTAGAGATTTACATCCATTTTGCTTGAGAATATTCTGCCGGGAGAGACTCTGTCTGAGGATAATCCTGCGGGGGAATGACTCCATGGGGAAGAGAGATACTCTATTAGAAGATCTACTAATTTGGAGAAATAAACTCAGCTGGGGATGAACTTTTGTTGCTGGAGAGAAGAGCTCTGTTGGAGATTAAGCTTCCGCTGTCAGAGAAATAAACTTTGCTCGGGTGATGGCTTTATTAATTACTCATGGTTATAAAACTCGGCTGGGGTGATAGCTTTCTGAAAGAGCCTGCTGGGGAAGGAATTCCTACTTGGGGATACGGAGGTGGGACCTTGGTTGTCTCGGCTCTGTGGGGAGTATAGGTATCACTGGCTTGTATGTGATAGTGACTTTGCTTCCAACTGTCTCTGCCCCTTGTACCATGATGGACGGGGTACATACGGAGATTTTGTGAATGGATCTATGTCGTGATTGTACTTGAACATGTATTTAATGAGTGTCAGGATGACATCCGTCTCTGGATCGTATCTGAATTGTACTTGAAACATGTGTTGAATGAGTGTCAGAATGGCATCTGTATCTGGAGCGTATCTGAACTATATCTGAAAGATGAATCTGAATGAGTATCGGAATGGCATCCGTATCTAAAGCGTATCTGAATTGTATCTGAAAGCTGCATCTGAATGAGTATCAGAATGACATCCGTATTTGGAGCGTACCTGAATTGTATATGAAAGCTGAATCTGAATGAGTATCAGAATGGCGTCCATATCTAGAGCGTATCTCAACTGTATCTGAAAGCTGAATCTGAATGAGTATCAGAATGGCATCCGTGTCTAGAGCGTATATGAACTGTATCTAAAAGCTGAATCTGAATGAATATCAGAATGGCGTCTGTGTCTAGAGCGTATCTGAACTGTATCTGAAAGCTGAATATGAATGAGTATCAGAATGGCATCCGTATCTAGAGCGTATCTGAACTGTATCTGAAAGCTGGATCTGAATGAGTATCAAAATGGCATCCGTATCTGGAGCATATCTGAATTGTATCTGAAAGATGAATCTGAATCAGTATCAGAATGGCATTCGTATCTGGAGCGTATCTGAACTGTATCTGAAAGCTGAATTTGAATGAGTATCAAAATGGCGTCCGTGTCTGGAGTGTATCTGAACTATATCTGAAATCCGAATCTGAATGACTATCAGAATGGCATCCGTATCTGGAGCGTATCTGAACTGTATCTGAAAGCTGAATCTGAATGAGTATTAGAATGGCATCCATATCTGGAGCGTATTTGAACTATATCTAAAAGTTGAATCTGAATGAGTATCAGAATGGCATCTGTATCTGGAGTGTATATGAACTGTATCTAAAAGCTTAATCTGAATAAGTATCAGAATGGCATTTGTATCTAGAGCGTATCTAAACTATTTCTCGATTCTGGTGCTCTTGATGAATGTTTATCAAGGTATAATTCTTCCACTGATAGACAAGTGACGAGACATAGTCATATGTTTTAAATCCATAACTTTTTCCTGGATCTCCCTTTCGGGTTTTCAGTCCATCGGGATACCTTTTTGCCCAAGCCTCCTTTTCAGGTTTTCGACTTGTCGGGTGTACATATTTTTTTTGTATATCCCTAACTTTTGCCCGAACCCTTTTGGTTCGCCGGGATTCCCTTATTTTTGCCTAGGTGTGTCAACCTAGCGGGTCTTTTTTTCATGCGTAGCATTTTCTGACTATGTCCATGCTTTCAGGATGTAGAGAGTTGTCACTGTCCATAGTGTTGTGTTGTAGTACTGTCAAAAATGTTTTCTTAATGGCACATGATTCATTGCTGGAATGCGTGCATAATGTCCCAAGCGATTCAGATGGAGATCTGCCCCCTAGTTATTTGGCATTTCTAGAGAGACTGCCCCAAGTGTGTTTAGATATCATATCATGCCCCTTGCTTATGGAAGACCTGTTATTGGAAGTGTCTTTCCCGCTGAGGTGATTCTGTCTGTTGAGAGGATATATGTTCATTGAATATCCATTGTGCGGATTTCTCTACTGTCAAACAATTAGTCATATGCAAACAATGTCATTTAAAGAATGCAAAACTCATGTATCTCTTGAAAAAATTTTGAAAATGTGTTTTGTGTAGTAAAACGAAATTTGCAAGAATGTGATATCAACTCAAGATTCGTAACAAAGCCTACAGGAGTCAGGATACCCTTGTAACAGTATGCTCTCAAACTAACCTATGCTTCAGCTAGGACTTTTAAGGGTTATAACGTGGCCTGGTTCACGGTTCAAGAAACAAAGGATAAAGGCTCAAATTTTATTTGTACCCAACCCGCTCTTTATGATGTTCTTCAGTCCTATGCTCAGTTAATTGTGCGTTTAGATCCTGATTGAGTTTGGAATCTTTGCTCTGATACTTGGTGATGATTTGTTTTGAAAAGGCAGTCATTTTTGTAATCTTCTTTTTGTCGAGGATTTGTAGTAACCTCTTTTTTTTGTTTTCGTTATCCCTTCTTTTGCCTGAACAGTTTCTTTTGTGATTACAGTTAGCGGGATGCCCCAAGTTTTCTCTTAAGTCTCCTTCATAGGTTTTGACTTAATGGGCTTTTATTTCGAGAGATAATGACTGCCTGTCTTGACGATTATACGGAACCATCAATGTCTTTTGTTTTGGAAGGACGTCTTCGATGTCATTCATTGTGTACGAAGTGACAGATTGTGACTGAATGCGCCTCTGAATTAACTGAGAAAACTACCCTACCCCAGGTTATGATTAAGGCTTTTAATTTGTGTGAAAAGAAAAATCCTACTTCTTTGGCTCGAAGGGGTTGACTAGGGATTATCTTCCTTATAACTCCATTGTTTAGGATTTGAAACAACACATGTACATCGTCAGCGGGGTCTATTCAAAAACATACTATAGAGATTGTGGTATCATTTTCGTCATCCTCCCTCTAAGGCTTAGAGTTTTTAGTCGAGAGTTGAATATCACAAAAGGAAATAAGAACGCGTTTTTGAAATAGTGAACACAAATGAATTGATTTAAGACAAACATGTGCAATTCATTGATGAAATAACGAGGTTTGATATGAATAAATGTTCAAAAAAATCAAAAGAAAATTACATATTGAAAATTCTAATGAACAAAAAGTCTTCTTGTGAGAACTTATCACTTCAGATGATATGCCTTGGAGGGATGGCAGAAGAACTCAACCTGACCGTCATGTGTGAATTCTAGCGATCCTTCATCAATCAGGTCTTGAATTTTATTTCTCAACGCCCAACAGCTGTTGGTATCATGTCCATGACTGTTGCAGTGGTACGCACATCTTGCATTTAGATTGTACCTTGGGGAGGCTATGTTGGGATTATGAGGAGGGTCCCTTAATATAACTAATTTGGCCTTCAATAGGCGTTGCAATGCTTGAGCCAATGACATGTTGATTTTGGTGAAGCGTCTTTCAGACGTATTCTTCTTATGTCGATTGCCCCGTTGTCGTCGGCGAGGTTGTGGTTAGGCTTGTGATGTAGTAGCAATCTGGAAAGGTTTGTTCCTGATCAAACCAACCTCTTCTCTCACTGGGGACTGATTAATGCCTTGATCCACAATTTTAACTGTTTCTTTCATAGATCTGCATCTATCTTGGTGAAGCTTGTTGAGGAAAGCTCTTAGCCCTTCTTGTCCTCGAGCTAAGTTTTGGATAAGAGCCATCTGCCTCAGCATCTGGATTCTCATTGCTTCTACCTCAGCTTGTAGTTGTTCCAATTGTTCATCCTTGTTATTGTCAGGACGTTCCTTGGTCAGATTCCCGATGAAGAGTGTTTTCAAGTCTTCTTGCCCCTTGGATAGATTCAGGAGACATTCCTTGAACTGGGCATCTTGAGCTTGGAGATCTATGTTGTCTTGTTGGAGAGCCATTGCTGAAATAAACAGAGAGAACATGAGAGACCTTCTTTGAAACCTGCTTATGCAATGATATGTATTATATATGTATGCAATGTTTTCAAAGGTTCTTAAAGGCTCAAATTTGCTTAAACAAAAAGGAACAAACGCGAATTGTATTAGTAAACTTGAATTTTTACAAAGAATGTATTTTGAGAGTACAATTAAGCAAAATAAAACAAAAAGAAGACTAGGTTTTCCATGAGAGCATCCTCTTTGGCGCGATGTAGGCGTTGATATTCCTCTCTTCATGAAGTAGCCTAGTAAGTTCCAAGACCTTCTTCTCGCTGGCGTAGAATTGGGCTTCAAACGTATCCCACTCCTCTTTAAGATGAACCCAGGACTTTTGTAACTCTTCGTGATCAGTTGCCATGTATAGATGAAGAACAAGATGAGGAGTGTCTCCCTCGGAAACTGGTTTCATAATCATAGGTCGGATAGCGGGATAAGGCATCATAAGAGTTTGAGCATGGGCTCGTACCCATCTGAGATAAGGCTCGAGAGGTATGGAATTCTTATGTCCAAGCATCTTGTTGTCAACCCTATGTACCATACTCAAAGCTTGTATGAACCTTTTGCGATAACCCTGAACATCATTCTCATAGTTTAAGGCGATTCCTTGAATAAGTGTATCATGAGGACCATCCCTTCTCATATAACCAAACTGTCGTAATGCTAAGCAAGGGTTATAAGTGATTCCTCCCCTAATGCCTAAGAGGGGGACATTATGGAATTCACCACAACGATCGATGATAGTAACATCTTCCGAGAACCTTGAACACCAATCGATGTCTGAATGCGTAAGGGACATCAGTCGATGAGACCATCTTTTACCCAGTTCATTCTTCAAAGTAGATCTGGGTAGATGCGAAATAAACCACCTAGCCAATAGAGGAGTGCAACACTGGAGGGTCCCCCTTCTTTTTAGAGTGCGAGCATGCAGAGAGTGTAGAATATCCCCAAGTAATGTAGGTACTGGATTATGAGACAGAAAAACCTTAATAGTGTTCACATCTACGAGTTGATCCGCATTAGGGAAAAGTACCGTCCCGTAAACGAGAAGTGCCAGCACCTCTTCGAAAGCTTGTAAATTTAAGGTATCCCAAAAATGGTAAGCCTTCTCAAATAGAAACTTAACCGGAATTCCTTAGACACTCCCTCTAGTCTCCCAATTTGTCACTATGTCAGACCGTTGTAAGGGTAGAGCTTTAGCAATTTCTTCAGGTTTGGGATGTCTTTCTGTACCGCTGAAAGGTAGTTGGTCAAGAATGGGTATCCCTAATAATTGAGAAAATTCCTCCATAGTAGGCACTAACTGGTAATTCGGGAATGTGAAACTGTGGTGCACAGGATCGAAGAACTGAAACAACACTTTTAATAATTCTTCATCAGTTTTTGCAGTGACCAAGTTGAGCAACTGACCATTCTTTTTAGTGAAATGAGAACTTTCAAGAACCCTTAATTCCAGGTCTTTTAGTTGGGGAGATACTTTCACTAGGTTAATCTGAATAGTGTTCCGGCGGGCGGATTCCATATCCTACAAAACAGGGCAAAGATGAGCCCTAGAAACCCTTGAAACAGTTAGTATGATATGCTATGGTATGATGTTTATGATGTCATGATAAATCACAGGTATAGCAAACACAGATAAATCACACCAAGTCCTTAGGTTTAAGGCTTTCTTGAGTTTTAAGGTCATACCCTCTTGAAGCTGGATTGGTTCAACATGTCCTATAAATATGTAACCGGGTTCTAAAGGGATCTCAATATCACTGATCTTTCCCCCAGCTTCGTTCAATAATTGATTGACTCGCAACCAAATAAAACTCAAGAGTCAAATCTCAATGAGTGTAGCATCGAGTATTTGTCGACCTTGGGCATACACCAAAGTCGGCCATCTCGCTACGTCCTACTGGCCAAGTTGTGCAATTAAAGGTTCTAAGGTCAGTTGATGCTTTATGACACCACGCGGCGGCCCCGTACATCTCCCCGATTGACTCAAAGGTTACGGGTACCAACCAAAGTGCCACATCAACGTAGCTACTGCTTCAACCGTGTCGGTATACCCCAGCACAGCTCCCTCACATTTTATTGCTACTTACCTAAAAGGTGTTTCCCGATCCGGGTGTAGGATCAAATAAGCCAAACAGTTCCCATAAATATAAAGCAAGCAAGACAATCAAGAGAAAGCAATTAAATATGACCTAGATCCTAAGGTTTACCCCACTTTATATTTTCATCCCCAACAAAGTCGTCAGTTCTGTGATACGGTGGTAGAACCGACTGTTAATACTGGTTTGCGTTTTTTGTTCGCAAAATATCGCGGTAAGCAAGAGTCGCTGCCGACTTTTATTTTATCCAACAAAGGAAAAGGAAAAAGAACAGAAAAAACCGTTTTCGAGAGTTTCTGAGTGCGGGGGGTAGATTATAGAAAGGGAAGGTGTTAACACCCTTTCCATCTGTGGTTTTCCACGGGCTCTTAGGTACTTGATCATTTTGAAAACTGCTTGTGTGTGCTTTGTTTTGAAAAGTTTTATTTTACTTCGTGTTAACCCTTGTTTCTATCCTCGAGAGTGTTACGAAGTTGTTTTTGAAAAATTTGTTTGAAAAGTGTTTGTGTGAAAAAAAATTTGTTTGTTTGAGCAAGTACCTAGGAACTAATCTACCTACTTGAAAAAAAGTCTGTGCGTTTTCCTTTTAGACAATGCTATTCCATTATTGAGAAATAGGTAGCATTGTTGTTGGAGTTTTTTAGGGACATTCGAAGGGACATGTACGATCACAAAAGCAATGTTAGGAAATGTTAGTAATCATCTTAAAGCCTTAAAGATCTTTTTTCTGAGGCAACATCTGAATGGGTAATTTTAGATCTTTCGGGGCTAGAGGATAACCACTAACAAACCCTATACTTCATGACCATTTACCAAAGGCAACTGGAGTGGAGTAAACCCTAGGAGTGAGCATGTGCGAGTGTAATTTTAGGTTAATTATCTTTGCACAATTAGGGTTTTCTACTGTATTAATTTTCAGTTTGTCTTTCCATACAATCCTATTAACATACATCTAAGCAGTTTATAGTTTGCAGAAATTAAAAGCGAGAAAGTTAAAGTCCTAGCTATTACAGGGCTTTTGCAGATACATAATTATTTTGGACTGAAAATAAAGATGCGGAATTGAAACCCTAATTACTATTACAAACTCGGAGCAGTTACAACAATAATAAAAAGGAAATTAAAAAAATGCACGCGGCGAATTAAATGCGAGAATAATTTAAGAATCCTAAAAAATCTAATTGAAAAAATATTTAGGTTATTTTTGAGAAAAAATCGAGTCATGTACAAATTAAACCCTAATTTCTAATTGATTCAAATTATGAAAAAAGGAATTAAATTGCCCTAATTTTAATTAAACTAATTAATTAAAGAAATAAAATATTTTATAAAAAAATGATTTTTAATGTTTTTTTTGTGATTTTTTATTTAATAAAAAAAATGATTTTTTGGGTTATTTGTAAACAGAAAATAATTAACCAAATAATTAAAATAAAGGAAATAAAATAAAAAAAGGAAAAGAAATTGGAAAACTTGGGCCTGTATGGAAGCTGAATGGGGGTGTAATGTTGAATTGTTAGGCCCAAATTCATTGGCCCATCTGCCTTGCGCTGGATTCAGTGCATCCTCTTTCTGATGGTGTATCATTGCCCTTTTTTGATGGAACGCTGGATTTGGATTAGAGATGCATCAAACGGCTGGATTTTGGGTTGCATGGTAGACGTCTTGTAACGTAATGCATGGAACCTGCGCGTAAATGTTAAGAAAATAGAGAGAATGTTGTGATGGTTAGTTGTAAATATAATAACATAAATATAATATAAAGGAAATAAAGTGGTCTTTCCCAAACGTGCGCGTGATTCATATCACCCAATGGGATTCTGCCACCTAATTGTCTTCTTTCCCATAACTGTTGTTTTTGGCCACACTTTTACCTACAGTCATTTCCGTCACTAAAAGCTATAGTGATAGATTTTGTTTGTAACCATAAACCTGTAAAATTCAAAAACGCAGCACAAGCAGAATAAATTCAAACCAAAGACATGGGTCAATTGCAAATCATCTTCTAAGCATGATAGTACCCCTGATTTTGTCCAATTTTGCCTCTATATGGAATTCCCAATTTGGGACCTCAAAACCCTAACAATGGCATCGTACCATTCCTGCACTTAAACTTCAATCAAACCAATCAAAAATATTGCAAATATGATAGCAAGCATGGATATATGATCAAAACATGTTTATGATGGATAAATTATTGAAAACGAATCTTGAAAAAAGATTCAAACCGTGGTACTGTGAGGCATGATTTCTGAAGGTTTTAAGGCTTGAGGATGAATGGAATGGCTTCAGAAAATGTCCAGGAACGGATTGTTGGCCTTGGAATTGCTTGAATCAGTCTGTGGAGGATTATGTGATCAACATTTTTTTTTACAAAAAATTGAAGTTGACCTCCTTGTTTTCACGACCAAAAAACCTTCCTTATGCTTTGGAAATGTTGTGTATATATATCATTGAATGATTTAGGTCAACAAAAACTGATCATATCTTTGCAAATTAGGGAGATTTGATTTCATTCTTTGCTTTGTATGATTTATTTCCAAAATAGACAAAATTAAGATCTTTTCCAATCAATTAGCTCTTGCACGAATTTTTTGATTTGTTAGATGTTCATGGACTCATAATATACTCATAAAATCAAATCTTTGATTTTATTTGATTATTCTACTATTTAAATTGATTTATTTTTATTTAAATGGATAAAAATCAAAATAAATAATAAAAATAATAAAATAATAGGTGGATAAACTCAAGGGTCGTGGGCCATCTTAGGAACAAGTTTCAAACAAGAAAACATGGGCCCACTTGGAAAAAAGTCATTTTGATCAATGTTGATTTCATGCACATTTCCAAAAATTAGTCAATTTTGACAATACATATATCCCTCAATTTTAACCCTAAGAGGGTGTTCTTGGACTTTTTAGAAAGCTTAGGATGTTCTTTAAACAACCCTTTTGGGTTTATCTCACTTGGATCTTCCATGTTCATGTAAGAAGCTCTGACCTAAAAGGTGTCTTTGTTGACTTTTCAAAAGGACCTATAATGTAGAAATTTATATTTTTCCTTGAGTGCATTTTTTGAACTTGAGAGCTAAAGGTGAGTTGTAGGAAATTGGATTCTCTTCAAAATGAGCCTTGTATGAGAAATTTCTGATAAAGTATTAGAAAGTTATGCTTGGTCAAAGTTTGGTTGACTTTTCCGGTGAATCCCTAATTTAGCAACTTTTGGGTTTTAATGAATTTGGGGGAATTACTTGAGGAATCTTAATCAAGCCTTTATCAAATGATGTTTATATTTTCAAAATGTTTATGTTGACCAAAAATATTGAAGTTTGATTGTATGTGGGCCACAGTTGACTTTTGACCTAGTATAGTTGATTTTCAGGCATCTGGGCAATTGACTGTGCAAACTTCTTGTGCAAGGCATGAAACTTGACATGGATGATCTTGAGAACATATTGGGACCATGGAAAGTATTTGAGGCATTTGGAGTTCATACATCCTGTTGAAAATGGAAACCCTAGTTTGAGGTTCATTGCCTTAGGAGAGAGTTTGTTTGGTCAACTCTTGGGCATCCTTGGGCAAGTTGAGGACCTCAATGGGCATGTGTTGAGTAAAATGAGAGAGAAAATTTTGGGGTATAACAAAACTTATTCAAATTCAAACATATTTTCAGTAGATACCTCCTTCCTTTCCCATGACCAGGAAGTATCATCCTGGGATCTCACCCAAAAATAAAATAGGTTACCATAAAGTATCATCCCTACAATAAACATACCCGTTTACAATATACTCACTTAATCACTATTCGTGCTATACTTATATATAAGACTTACTTAGATATGAGGCCCTCCTCAATCCCTCATCAATCACAAACAATGATTGGACAAAACAAGAAGACACACTTCTATGACATAACAACCAGAAAGCACACTTCCATGACAATACCTAGCCAAGAATTTTGACTATGAACCAACTTGGAGTTGCTTAAAAGATTTCTACAAGAACAATACTCACTCTTGTTTCACATCTTCGAGGAGAAAAATAATAAACTCATTACCTAAAGGCTTCTGAGTGATAACAAAACCTTGTAATCCAAGGAACACAATCCAAATCACATGTCGAGTGGATCACACATACCAACTCTCTTAGAGAGTGGCTTACAGACTCAGCCTAATGATTACATATTTCTAATTCTCGGTTGATACCTTTACCTAGGTTAAAATGCTTTTATTTATAACCTATCTCCCAACTGGATTTGGGCTTCTAACCACAAAATATTAGTAATTACAATTCTGCAGAAGATTCTACAACAAAATAGTTCTTCAATTAAATCTTCCCTATAAAGTCTCCTTATTTAGAAAGTCAATATTCTTCAATATTCTTCTTGATTCTTCCAGACCTTTAAATCATTGCCACATATGACTGCATAGTATTCCTATAATTCTATAACTATTAGGGATCATAACATAATCCAATTGTTATGCTTAGCTCAGGCACAATGTCGTATGACCCTGCATAGGACATCTTATCCGATATGTTGCTCCAAATGTTGAAACATTTAAACTTAACGTGTTCTTTATATAATAGGACTTCTTGCTCCACTTGTTCTTCATATCAAGTAAACACATCCTATTTAACATATTACTATTATATTTGTTTTACCAAAATTAATACCAATCCTAAAATTAGAGAATTAACAATCTCCCCCTTTAGAAAATTTTGGCTAAAACAAATAAACATATTACATCTAAGATTACAGAAATAAACACAAATTACAAATCTTTGGCATTAGTCTTCAGTAACTACTAAACATAATAACATAGAAACATGGATTCATTATTCATAAGCACAATGATGTTAGGATATCATATCTGACATCATCTTCATAGCAACTCCATTGCAGCAAGAACTTCAACACCGAAGAACAGAAACCTCTGGATAAAGGTGTAGAAAGTCTTGAAGTAATTTGGTGTACATGAGGAAGAAGATAGGTAACACTCCCCCTCAACCCAAGAACTTATTATTGTCATAGAAGAATAATTATTCCTTCCAAATGGTCGCATAAGAGAATCATGAAGCAGCCACCAGTCAATTTGTGGCATCCAACCACCACCCTGGGTAACTTAGAACATAGGTCACAAATGTGTTCATAACTCAGATCACAAGTCACATATGACTGCATAATACTCCCTTAATAGTCTACAACTGTTAGATCATAATAGAATCCAAGTATTCTGCTTAACTCATGTGCGATGTTGTATGACCCTGCATAGGACATCTTATCTGACATGTTGCTCCAGATGTTAAAACATTTCAACTCAACATGGTCTCCATAAAATATGACTTCTTACTCCACATGTTCTTCATAGCAAGTAATCACATCCTATTTAACATATTAATGCTATATTTTTTTTACTAAAATTAATGCCAATCCTAAAAATAGAGAATTAACACTTTGGTATATTGAAGGTATTTGGATGATGCTATGTGTAAAATGAATTATCCAACTCTATGGAAAAATTGGATATTATGGTGTATTACTACATTAACAACTTCTATACTTGTGAACGGGGCCCAACTAATGAGTTTAAGATGGAAAAAGGTATTTTTAAAGGTGACCCGGTTTCCCCATTTCTCTTTCTAATAGAAGTTGAAGGGTTACATGTTTTGATGAATTTTATAGTGGAAAAAGGAATGTATACATGGTATTGGGGTATGGGTGCAAAATGTTGGTATTTTTTCTCATTTACAATTTATTGATGATACACTATTGGTGGGGGTTAAAACTTGGGAATATGTCTGAGCTTTGAAGGCGGTGTTGTTTCTTTTTGAAGCTATTTCAGGTTTAAAAGTTCACTTTCATAAAATGTATATTATCTCTGGTCAACATCTCTAAAACTTGCTTTCATGAGGCAATAATGGTTATGAGTTGTATTAAGATGTGGTTGGGCCTAATTCAACCCTACAAAACCAGCTTGTAGGGTGAGGATCGCCCCCACTTATAAACACATGTTCAGGCCATATATTGTCCGATGTGGGACTCTTAACACACCCCCTCACGCCCAGGACTAGACAACTGGAGCATGGAAATAAATGGTGGATGGCCCACTGGATCTTAAACGAGGCTCTGATACCATATTAAGATGTGGTTGGGCCTAATTCAACCCTACAAAACCGGCTTGGTGGATGACCCATCTTATAAACACATGTTCAGGCCATATATTGTCCGATGTGGGACTCTTAACAAGTTGTAAGAATAGTTGCCTACCTTTTTTGTATTTGGGGCTACCTATTGGTGGAGATTCTAGGAAGCTTAATTTTTGGTATCCTCTGGTTAATTGTATCAAAACAAGATTGTCATGGTGGAAGAGTCGTTTTCTCTCTATGTGGTTTGTGTGATTCTTATTAAGTTTGTCTTGTCTTCCATTTCGGTGTATTTTCTTTCATTCTTCAAGGCGCCCTTAAGTATCATATCTTCTCTTGATATATATTTAATGCATTTTTTTGGGGAGGGAGTGAGGATGTGAGAAAAATTTCTTGGATTAAATGGAATACAATTTTTTTGAAACAAATAAAATGGAGGTTTAGGGGTTAGGAGGCTGAAGAAGTTTAACTTAGCCTTACTTGGTAACTGGTGTTAGAGTATTCTAAATGAGACGAGAAGTCTTTGGTATAGGGTTTTGTGTGCTCGTTATTGAGAGGAAGGAGGTGATCATGTTTTGGGTACTGGAAGTTCTGTTTGGTGGAGGAATTTGAATAACATAAGGGAGAGTGTCAAGTTAGATGATAAAGGGTGGTTACCTGATAACATTGATAGGAGAATATGTGATGGGTATACTACTCTATTTAGGATATATCCTTGGATTGATGATATATATTTGTAGGTAAAATTTAGTAGGTAGTTTGATTTAGTTGAGAATAAAAGGGCGGTAGTAGCAGAAACAAACAAGTTGGGGTGTGGGGAGAACGGTGAGGCGTGGAATTAGTGTATGAGGTTGTGTGCTTAGGAGGAGGAGTTATTGGAAGAGTGTATTGAGTGGTTAATCTCAGTTGTATTACAGGTGGATGTAGAAGATCGTTGGGTTTGGATTTTACATCCTTCTTCTTACTACACGGTCAGTAGTGTGTAGAACAATTTGTTTGAAGTTGACGTCAACAACAATCAGGCTAATTTTCAAATTTTGTGGTTGAAGATTATGCCGCTTAAGGTATCTATTTTTCCTAACGGTTTTTACTGAATTGTAGTTTGACTAAGAACAATCTAACTAGGAGGCAGATTCTTACCACAAACGATCAAGGATGTGTAGCGAATTGTAGCGTGGATGAAGATTGAGATCATTTTTTGTAACATGTGACTTTTTTGGTAGGTTGGGGCCTGATATTTTTAATTGGTTAGGGTTCTCTACGACATCTCAAGGAACAATTTTGGATCATCTCTTGTAGTTTGATGGGCTTGGTAGTTTTTTGAAAAATGTTTGGTTGGCATTTAACACTATTTGATTCACCATGGTTTAGATTATTTAAAAAGAGAAAAATAGGAGTATTTTCCATAATAAAGCGAAACAATTACAAGTGTTATCTGAAAGGGTAAAACCTCGGTCTATTGGTGGTTAAAGTCGAAATATGTTACTTTCAATTATGATTATTGTTGTACCCCAAAATTTTCCCTCTCATTTATCAAGTATTTTCTCACAAGATCTCCTTTGGTTCAAGACTGCACAAGGGTTGATCAACTCAAGACACCTCCTTAAACACTGATGACTGAAAATTAGGGTTTGAGATTGCACAAGGACAAATGAACTTTTAATGTTTCATATGAATTTCATGGATCATTTTGGACTATCAAGATTTCTCATGTCAAATTTCAAGTCTTGGATCACATTTTTGCTCAGGCAATTGATCAGTTGACCTAAAAATCAGTTGTATTTGGGAAAATGTCAATTGTGGTCAATTTACAGTCAAACTTCATAATTTTTTATCCATGTCAACATTATGAACTCATATATGTCATTTGACCAAGTTTGTACCATAATTCCTCAAGAAATTTGATCAGATCATCAAAAGGGCAAAATGGTCAAAATTAGGGTTTTGACTGAGAAAGGGCAATTTCTGATTTTTGACCTAGCAAATGGTTAATTGGTTTGAGACATGATCTCAAGGTTTAAATTTCATAATTTTGAACTAATGGTATGACTCAAAATTTCCCTCAAGATCAATTGATTGATAGTTGATTTTCAGTCAACTGATCAAAAATCAACTGTACACTGAAAAGTCAAACTTTGACTTTTTGGTCAAAATCAAGTGTTAAAGATCACAGCTCATCAAAACATATCAAAATATGAAACTTGTTCATCAAGAAATCAAAAATTCAAGATTTCATTTTGAAAAGTCAAAATTTCCAAACTTAGAAATTTTTCTAAGTGTTGAAAACTTCATATTTTTTCACAACTTTGAGCCAATTTTTCACCATGATGCAAGATGATTCAAAGGAAACTTTCAACATGAAAGTTGTAGATCTCAATGAGATCTAAATCATTGCTGATCATAACTCCTCCTAGAAATGTATGGATTTCAAGTTATTAATCCATGAAATCATGTTCATGAAACTAAAACACAGTGAAATTTTGAGCATTTTGGTCAGGATTTTGACCTAACTTCTTGGCCAAGTTTCACATAGTTTCAATTGGATTTTGCAAAAATTATTCAAAGAGATGTTGTATAGCACATTATAAGCTTTCCAAAATGTCCAAGAACTCCTTGAGATCATTTTTGAGCAAGGAGAATCGAAGGCAAGAAGTTAGGGTTTCAAGTTGTTTTACAAGGCAGAATTTGTGATGCACAGTGGACCAAATCACATAGCCATGCTGCATAATCTCACTTTGCAGGTTATAACTTGTGTTTCACTCCTTAAATAATTATTTACACAAAATTTTGAGCCATTTTCCAAGCATTTGAACCATTATCCAAGTTGCATTTCCATTTTTAGAAGAAAGACACCATTGTTATTCTTGAAAAGTGACTTTAATCACAAAGTCAACTTGTATGGAGTTTTGCACTAGTTCTTTCTGCACAAGCATACTCGATAAACTTAGAACAAATATTTTTAAAGTTTCTATCCACCCTACAAGACATTTACCTTGCATTGAAACCATGTTTGTAAAGATAACTTCAAAAACAAGTCAAAAACTCATAACATGTGATTCTTTGTTTCTGATCATTTCAAACCTCAAAATCTTTCCTCTATAAATAGAGATAGTATTTACAAGCTAAGGGACGTATAAATAAGCCCTCAAACTCCATAGAACTCAGAATCACACACAAAAAATCCATTGTTGCACAATCTGACCAAAAACTTGAAACTTACATTTACCTCGTGTATTTCCAAGCCTTTTGGTTCCTAAAGCTTCTAAACATCAACTACAAACCATCCAAAGTCCTTTTGCCCAACTGTAACACCTCCATCATCAAGTTCCATTTTCAAAAACAAGGGTCTGCAATTTTACTTCTCCAGAACTCCTCAGTCACTTTCAGCTCAAGCCAAGCATCACATTAGCTTCCTGGGAACTTGAGGAAGCTAACCCAATCACTAGAACTCATTGAAAGCAGCTCAAACTCCATACACGATTTCCAGTTTTGAGGTAAGTTTTCTCAACTTAGAACTTTTCATACAAGCATCATTAATGTTTACTTTATGAAGGTAAAATGTAGACCTCATTGCTACGAAGCTGTACATATCCATAGTTTATATTTATATGGCTTAAGCTTAGAGAATTTTAAAGTTGAAGTTTCTGAAATTTTTAGGGTTCTAATTAGGGCCAGAGAAATTCTCATTCGTCTTTGATTTTTAGCTTTAGTTATTTACATGGTTAGATTCGTGAGGAAAAATGCAACAACTTTCATGTTGTCATCTTCCATTTTTGTTGAGAAATGAGAAAGTTGCAGGTGGTCTGGCTAAGCACGAGGTTGAAGATAAAGTTGTCTTCAGGAAGGAGTATCTAATATATATTTATGCTTTTATTATGTGAACGGATGAAACAGGCTACCCCAGTGGTACAAGAAGCGCGCGTATTAGAAGGTCCTGGGTTCGAGCCCCAGTGAGACCTTTTACAATTTTCACATTTTTTTTCATTTTTTTTAATCATGCAGCACTTGGGCCTCCACCCCTGGGGCTTAGCATTTTTGCTGAACATCACCCCCCCCCCCCCCCTTGTTTGCTTATATACACGCAGCCCAAACCCTTTTTTTAAATTATTTTCTATTTTCAAAAAAATACTAATGGGTCAGGCTTAGTCAAAAACTGTTTTTTTACTTAAAAACACCACAAATTAATATTTTCACCCCCTGACTTACCCTTTTATTTTTTTATTTTTTTATTTATCTTTTTATTTTTATTATTATTAATATTATCGTAATATTTATTTTTAATAAAAATCTCAAAAATATTTCATTTATTATTTAGGTAATAATATATTTATATTTTATTTCTCTCAAGACAAAAAAATATTTTCTTTAACAAATTAATTTATCTTTTAATTATTTAAGCAATAATAGACTTAGGTAAATTAGTTTTTTAATTAAGATTAATTTAGAAGCCCTAGTTCCTTTTATTTAATTAATACTATTTTAATATTCAAAACATTTTTTTCATAAAAACCTAAAAAAAACTTTTCTTTTCTAATTAACTTAATTAATTTTTCTTATTTCTTTAGGTTAAATATTTTCTTCTAGTTTATTTAAGTCAAAACAAACAAAACCTTTCTTAACAAAAATCCAACAAATTCATACTCTTTCTCATTTATTCATGCTTGTACATTATTATTTCAATTCTTGTACATTGTTCAATATGGTTGTAATAGTTAATTAGATTTAAATTCTTGCAATCCCCATTTGTAAAAATGTATACCCCATCCCCCAAATAATGTAATAGCGTAGAATATTTACTTTCCGCAATTTATCGCTTTATATAAATGCTTATAATTAGGATTTGTATGGAAAGATAAAATCAATGCTTAGAAACCCTAATACAAGACAAATCAAAGCATGAAAAAGATACACTTGCACACTTTGCACCTCTAGGGTAAACACCACTTGTTGCCTTGAGAAATAAATGGTCATAATACACATGTGAGGTATCTTAGCAAAAGAAATCAAAAAATACAAGACCATGGTCCCTCGATGATGCTATCAAAGTTTCCTTTCAAGATGATCTTAGTCCCTCAAAGAGAATTTCGAAGATATTTCACAATATTGCTATCATGGCTATACGATGACCCACGCCCGTCCCTTTACATCCAAAGATAGGGCTTCTTACCAAATCGATAGCAATATCAAAGGAAAGGAAGAAAGGAACTAAGACTTTTGAGTAGGTAGATTGTTCCTAGTTGCCTGCTAAATTTCATATCAAACACACTTGCTTGTTTTCAAAACAAACACCAACACTTTCAAAAAGACTTTCAAAAATACTTTCAAAAACACTTTCAAAACATCTTTCAAACTTGAAACATTTTCAAAAGCTCAACACTTTGTATACGTTCTTACGAACGAGAACTATTACAAAGTTTGCCTAAACGATGGTGCCTTTTCAAAATACTTTCAAAAACCACACAAAGCACATTTTCAAACAAAAGCAAGTGATCTAGCAAGCAACTAAGATCTCATAGATAACTATGGATGGAAAGGGTGCTAATACCTTCCCTTTTCATAATCTACCCCCGCGAACTCAAGAAATAATCTCGAAGGTCATTTATGTTCTTTTCAGCCTTTCCTTTTGGATAAAAGAAAAGTTGGTGGCGACTCTTGCTAATCGCAACATATGAAATAAAATGCAAAACGACCAAGTCAGTTCTTCCACCGTATCACAATTATCAATTATGGAGATTGCATCCTTTCTCTTGTTTACCAACTGCTATGTAGACCGTTTTTGCTGATTATTTCATAATTTTATGTTGTGATTTTGAATTCTTTTTTGTCAATTTCGATACATCTTATGCTGGATTGACTTGTTTTAGTAGTTAATATATATTTCATTTTGGCTTTTTAAAAAAAAAATCAAAGTTACAATTCATTTATTAGGATTAAAATAAAAGTAACTTTGAAGTAAATAAATTTGAGATTTTATTTTAGATATACTTTTTAATAAAAAAACATAAATATGGTTGAAAATGATTTAAATTAAAAAAACTAAGCATGTTAAAAAATATTGACACTATAAATTATATATTTCTCTCTCTCTCATATTAAAAAAATTATTTTTCAAAAGCAAAAACATAATTTTTTTCCTTTTGACCGTGAATTTTTTTTAATAAAATAATTCTTTACATTTATGATACAATGTATTTATGTACCTTGTTGATGCCATTTTAATTGATTTTGAGTATTTATTTAAATTATAATACTTTATAAACTTATTTATCAATACATATGTTACAATATATATTTATTTATAGATTATGTGTATCTATTTAAGTAATAGATATTTAATATTAAAAAACAATTTATTATATTTTAAATATATAATTAAGTTCTCTTGAATCTTCAAGATGTATCAATTATTTGAAAATAAAAGTATTATTTGATTCTAAAAATATATAATTAAATTGATATGTATATCATTTATTTTATAAAATTATACATATACCTTGAATCAAATTAACATATTCATTTTGTGCCCACATCCAAAGTTTATATTTATATTTATTATATCCTCAATATTCTGGATTTTTTGGTCCCCACATCCTAAAGTTCACCTTTACATTTATTATACCTCCTAATATTTTGAATTTTTTTAGGCAACAAGTCCCCTATAAATAACAAAAAGAAAATCATATTTTTCATTACCAATACATCAAATAATTTATGTACTATACAACCATGATGGTTTCATCCTCCAAAATTGTGTTCTTTGTGCCAATGTTACTAACTATTCTTGTTGCTTTGCAGGTCACTAATGGTGAATATAAGTATGAAGCCTTTTTTCCGAAAGTTGAAGTTGTGATTAGGAACAACATGAGTGGTACTCCAGCAGGTCTTCATTGTAAAGATAAAGACCATGATGATGGGTTTCATAGAATAGATTATGGTGAAATCCATAGCTTCTCTGTCATGTATGTACCTTATGTGGGACATGCCTTATGGTTTTGTCAATTTACATGGGACACAGAATCTCACCACTTTGACATTTTTGTTCAAAACAGAGATGTGAAAGTTTGTCCAGCACACTGCAATTGGTCGATAAATCAATCTGGACCATGTAGAATTAGCGAAACAACTCTCGAATGCTTTCCATGGAATGAATGGAATAATGCTCTTAATGTGTAACTTGTCTATTTTTCTCATTCAAACTTATGTAGAATGAAAAATAAAAATAATATTGAAAAAAATTATTTTAAGTTGTTATATATAAAGAGATTCTAGTGAGAATTGTTTGCTATTTATTGTGATAAACGTGAACAAATAATAACAATTATAATAACAGTCGGGTATCAGAATAACATGAAATAATTATAACACAGTTAAAATATAAGAGAATAGTATAGAAATGAGAAGAAACACAATTGAATTATTATAAGATGATGATGCATAAACAACAATATGAGTTCTCTATATATAAGAGACTCATATACTAAAATAAGTTGATACATATTTAGTAAATTATGCTTAATCTTCTCTTTATCATAGAAATTAGTGATTTCTAATGCATTGACATTTTCTACAAAACAAATGACTTTATGTTCTCACAATCTCCCACTTAAAGTCATTTTGTTTTGTTTCCAAAATTTATATCCCTTGTTAATTCCATGTTGCTACGTTTTAGATAGGCCATAAGAAGAATTGCACCAATAAAACTTGTTAGCGTTGATCGGCTTTATCATAACATCTGCTAGGTTGTCTTTTGTGTGAATCTTCTGCAAGTCCACACTCCCTTCCTCTACTACTTCACGAACGAAATGGTATTGAACTCCTATGTGCTTTGTCTTGGAATGAAAAACTGGATTTCTTGCAATGTGCAAGGCACTTTGATTGTCACAATACACAATATTTTTTTGTTGTTTGCATTCGAGCTCTTCCAATAACCTTTGAATCCATATAGCTTTCTTGCATGCTTGGGTAGCTGCCATATGCTCAGCTTCTGTAGTAGATAGAGCTACAACAGTCTGCAATTTGGATAACCAGCTTACCGCTCCTCCTGCAATTGTAAACACATAGCCTGTAGTAGATTTTATTTTGTCAAGATCACCTGCATAATATGAATCAACATATCCTCTGACACCAAACTCCAATCCTCCAAAACATAATGCAACATCTGAGGTTCCTTTAATGTATCTCAGGATCCTCTTCCCAACATTCCAATGCTCTTTACCAGGATCTGCCATAAACCGACTGACCGCTCCCACTGCTTGTGCAATGTCTGGCCTTGTACATATCATGGCATACATAAGGCTTCCCACCGTTGATGCATAGGGTACTCGAGACATTTCCATCCTCTCCGCTTCATTGCTAGGATTCATACTTGAGGATAATTTATAATTGATAGAAAGTGGGGTAGATATTGGCTTACAGTCTTGCATGTTGAAGCGCCGCAAAACTTTTCGTAGATAATTTCTTTGAGAAATCCAAATGTTTCTATCTTTTCTATCTCGGTGAATTTGCATCCCTAAAGTCTTGTTTGCTGGCCCCAAGTCCTTCATATCAAACTCCCTAGCCAATTGTGCCTTCAATTCTTGGATTTGATCTTTGTTGGGGCCTACCACCAACATGTCATCCACATACAACAACAAAATGATGAAAGCATTTTCCTTTAACCTCTTGTAATATGTACAATGATCTGAGCTCAACCTATTGTATCCAAGGCTAATAATGAAAGAATCAAATCTCTTGTACCAACACCTCGGCGCCTACTTTAAACCGTACAGAGATTTGGTCAACCTGCAAACTAAGTCTTCTTTTCCTTTTTCTTCAAAACCTTATGGTTTTAGCATATATATTTCTTCTTCAAGTTCTCCATGAAGAAAAGTAGTCTTTACATCCAATTGTTCAAGATGTAAATCATAAGCAGCACACATAGCTAACACTACTCTGATAGTGGTAAGTCTAACCACCGGAGAAAATATTTCATTGAAATCAATTCCTTCCTTTTGAGCATATCCTTTAACCACAAGTCTTACGCGATATCTTTCCACTTGATCATCACCATCATGCTTAATCTTATAGACGCATTTGTTGCTGATGGCTTTCCGACCCTCTGGAAGTAAAACAAGATCCCAAGTCTTTTATCTATGTAAGGCTTCCATTTTCCAAGCATTTGAACCATTATCCAAGTTGCATTTCCATTTTTGGAAGAAAGGCACCATTGTTATTCTTGAAAAGTGGCTTTAATCATAAAGTCCACTCTCCTTGAGCATTAAACTTATTCTTTCTGCACACACAAACCCTATAAACCAAAAGCAAGTATGTCTAAAGTACTAACCACTCTATGCAGCCTTGTACCTTGCCTTGGAACAAGATGTTTCAACTTTGCTTCAAAAACAAGAAAGATGCTACAACTTGAGATTTTAAAATTCTGACTTGTTGTAGAACATAAAACCTCTTGCCTATAAATACATACACTATTTACAATATAAGGCACGTATGTATAAGCCCTTAAACTCACTTAAACCCTCACAAAATCAGATTACACACAAAACTCCATTTTTGTGCAAGAACTGACCTTACACTCTCATCTCTCAAATTACTCATGCGTTTCCTCTCCAAATCATTCTAAAAGTTCCTAAACATCATCCATAACTCATCCCAATACCTGTTACAGTTCCGTAACTCCATTTCCACCATTGTCCAAACTCAAAAATAGAGCACTCCAAATGGACTTCTCTATACCATTTCAGCCACTCTCCAACCAAGCTAATCATTGCATTAGCTTCCTGGGACCTCAAGGAAGCTAACCTGATCCTTACAGCACCTTGAAAGTTGCTCCAACTCAAAACACGATACCGTCTTGCAAGGTGAGTTTTCTGATTTTTGAACTCCTCATATAGGCATTATTAAGCTTTCATTTTCAAAGATAAAATGTAGATACCATTGCCATGAAGTTGTACATATCTATAGTTTGCATTTATGTGGCCTGAGCTTAGAGAATTTTGGAGTTGAAGTTTCTGAATATTTTAGGTTTTAAATTAGGGCCAGAAAAATTCTCACTCATCTTGGATTTATAGCTTTAGTTATTTATATGATTGGATTCGTGGGAAGAAATGCCACAACTTTCATGTTTGTACTTTCCATTTTTGTTGAGAAATGAAGAAGTTACATGTACTCTGGCTGGATGAAGGTTGAAGACGAAGTACAGGCCTTGGAAGCATTATATGTTATGTATTTATCATTTCATATAAGTAAACAGATGTATAACCACCCCAGTGGTAAGGCAGCATGCTGGTAACCAAGAGGGTGTGGGTTCAACATCCAGCGTGCTACCTTTTTTCCTTATTTCTCACATTTTCTCTCTTTTTTGTCACACAGCAGCGCCTGGGCCTCTCCTTTGGGTTTTTGTTCTTTTTTGCTGCTTCTAACCCACTGCCTTACTTTTGCACATCTGGCCCAACTTTATTTTACTTATTTCCTTTCTTATTTTATTTTATTTTCAGTTTTATTTTATTATTTTTATTACTATTATTATTATTTTTTATTAATGAAAAAAATATATAAAAAAATTTATTTATTATTTACACTTATTTATTTTATTTTCTTTATAAAGACAAAAAGAACAAAAATATTTTTCTTTTAATAAATAAATTTATTTTTCTTAATTAATTAATATTTAGACTTAGGTTTAATTATTATTTTATTTTCCTGATTAAAATTAACTTAGAATTTAGGTTTCTCTTAATTAGTTAATTTTCTCATTTTATTTTTATTAATTTAAAACCGTTTCCTTAAAAACCCTAAAAATCTTTTTTAAGTTAATTTCTTTTCTTAATTAGTTTAAGTTAATTTTATTTAATTTTCCTTAATCATTTTCTTTAATTAGGTCAAGACTAAACCCTTTCATAAAAAAAACAAACAAAATCATTTCTTTTTCCATTTACATTCTTGCATTTTTTATTTTCAATTTTGTACAATATTCAATATGGTTGTAATAGTTAATTAGATTTAATTTTATTGCAAAATCCTCATTTGTAAATTTGTACACCCCCTCCCCTATTGATGTAATAGCTTAGTATTTTTATTTTTCGCAATTTAATGTTTTATATATAAATTCTAGTAAATTAGGGTTTGTCTGAAAAGATAAAATCAATGCTTAGAAAACCCTAATTCAAAGACAAAATAATGCATGAAAATCAATACACTTGCACACTTACACCCTTAGGGTAAATCCACTTTGTTGCCTTATGAAAATGGTCATAATACGCATGTAAGATGTCTTAGCAAAAATAAACAAAAATACAAGATCATAGTCCCTCGATGACGCTACAAATGTTGCCTTACGAATGATCTTAGTCCCTCCAAGAAAATGCTAAGATATCTCACAATATTGTTATTCATGACTATACGAAGACCCATGCCCGTCCCTTTACATCCAAAGATAGGGCTTCTTACTAAATCAATGATAAGATACCAATATCAAAGGAAAGAAAGAAATGAACTAAGACTTTTGAGTAGGTAGAATGTTCCTAGTTGCTTGCTCATTTTCAAACCAAAACATCCTTGTTATTTTCAAAACAAACACCAACACTTTCAAAACATCTTTCAAACTTGAAACATTTTCAAAAGACCAACACTTTGTATACATTCTTACGAACGAGAATTATTACAAAGTTTGCCTAAACGATGGCGCATTTTCAAAATACTTTCAAAAACCAGACCACAAGCACACATTCAAACAAAAGCAAGTCATCTAGCAAGCAACTAAGAGCCCGTAGATAACTACAGATGAAAAGGGTGCTAATACCTTCCCTTTTCATAATCTACCCCCTGAACTCAAGAAAAAAATCTCAAAGGTCTTTCATGTTCTTTTCAGCCTTTCCTTTTGGATAAAAGAAAAGTCGGTGGCGACTCTTGCTAACCGCAACAATTGCGATCAAACGCAAAACAACCAAGTCAGTTCTCCCACCGTGTTACACCCACAATCTCCTGGAGTAATCATCAATGAATGATACAAAATATTTTGCTCCTCCTATGGACATTTGCGATGACTCCCACACATCAGAATGAATCAGGTCAAGTATGTGGTTTCTCTTAGTAGTTGATCTATCAAACTTCAACCTATTGTGTCTGCTTACTACACAATGCTCACATAAAGGTAGACTTACTGATTTGAGTTCGGGTAAAAGATCACGTTCCACAAGAACTTTCAAGCCTCATTATGACATATGGCCCAGACTGCGATGCCACATTGTTGTTGAGTTTTCTTGACTAGTTGATGCAATTAACACATCACCTTCTTGCAACGTCTCTCCCATAAGAATGTACAGATTTGCATATAACTTTTCTGCCTTCATCACTACTAGAGTACCTCTCACCACTTTCAAGATCCCACCTTCAATATGGGTCTTACACCTGAGGTCATCTAATTATCCAATAGATAATAAATTCTTATTCAACCCTTTCACATGTCGCACCTCTTGAATTGTGCGAACTGTACCATCATACATTTTTATTTTCACAGTACCAACACCAGCAATTTCTAAGGCGTAATCGTTTCCCATGAACATTGATCCTTCTGAGATAGGTTGATAAGTGTAAAACCAATCTTGTCGAGGAGTCATATGCCATGTTGCTCCTGAATCAATTATCCAAACATCGGTGAGTTGTTTACTACCTTTGGAATTAGTTGTTGCTCCATTATATAGAATCTCTCCATCATCAGAGGTATTGGCAATACATCCTTGAGATGAACTTGCCTCAGAAGTCTTCTCACCATTCTTCTTAAACCAACAATCTCTTTTCAAGTGCCCTTTCTTGCCACAATTGTAGCATCTCACATTCATCTTACTTTGAGATTTTGATATAGCATGATTTTGGCTCCCACTGGGGCCACGTTCCAATGATCTGCATCTTGTCATTGTCAAAGCTTCTACTTGTTTTGAGTTTTCTTGACGGTCTTCCTTATCTATACGTCTGGACTCTTCCTCAAGAATAGCTCCGACAACATCATCAAAGTATAGACGGTCTGTAATATTATTATTTGTTAAGTTGACGAAAAGTGGATCATATGAATTTGGTAAGCTCTGAAGTAGAAGTTCTGCACGTTCATTTTCTTCTATGGTGAAATTTGTCGATGTAATTTGAGCAAACATCGTATTAGGAGTGTTGATGTGATTTGTCACAGATGTAAATTCACTCATTCGAAGAGTGTAGAGTTTTCTATTTAAGAAAATTCTATTGTGAAGTGACTTGACCTCATACAATTTGATGAGAACATCCCAAATCTCCTTTGCAGTTTTCTTTTCGGCAACGCTAGACAAAACTGAATCTTCCAATGCTAAGTGCAAGTTGGCAACAACATCGTTATCCATCTCATTCCACTTCTCATAAAGATATTCCCTCAGTTCTATTTTCAATTGCTGCTAAGTAATTATCCTTCCTCGGGATTGCCTTTATCTTCAATTTCCACAGGGAGAAATTACTCCCATTGAACTTCTCAATCTCAAAATTTTCCGTCATGGTAATTTCAATTAAACTGGCTTGCACAATTTCACCGTGAATAATATTTGCAGCGAAATATGGACCAACACCAAATGCTATGATACCACTATTGGGTATCAGAATAACATGAAATAATTATAACACAGCTAAAATATAAGAGAATAGTATAGAAATGAGAAGAAACACAATTGAATGATTATAGGATGATGCATAAACAATGATATGAGTTCTCTATATATAAGAGACTCGTGTACTAAAATAAGTTGAGATATTTAGTAAATTATGCTTAATCTTCTCTTTATCATAGAAATCAGTGATTTTTAATGCATTGACATTTTCTACAAAATAAATGACTTTATATTCTCACAATAACATTGTTATTTCTTTTGACAAACTCATACGAACTATGATCTTCTCTATTGTTAAATTGTAATTCATAGTGTCAAAGAAGATTTGATTTATTTTAGATTTAAATAGATTTGATTTAAGTCCAGAATAGATTTGATTTGATTTGATTTAGTAACAAAAAGATATTTTGGGCTTTGGGCTTAGGGTGTAAGCTCAATTATTAATATAGGGAGTAACCCCTATTTTAAATATAAGTCAAGTAAGTCAATTCATTGTAATCACAGAATTTGCAGTTGCAAGTGATTAAGAAAGTTTTCCACAGTTTGTGGGCAGAGAGAAACTTTGCAGAAATATTTGTCTTGTCTTCTTTTCTTTGTTTGTCTCATAATTAAATTGTCATTGTGGTAGAAATTCATCATAGAATTTGGTGGATTTCCAACATCTGGTATCAAGAGCTTTTGTTTCGATTCAAGGGAAGTATCAATCAAGAACGATTAAAGAATTCACGATGACAAGTTATGGGAATGCAAACTATCCAGCAACGCTACCAATTCTGAAAGTTGACAACTATGAGAATTGGTGCAAACAGATGAAATTATTTAAGTGTCAAGGTCTTTGGGACCTTGTAAAAGATGGAGTCGAAGCGCTTGGCGAAAACACTTCAGAAGAAGAAAAGAAGAAATACACAGAATCTGAGAAGCTGAGTTATAAAGCATTATTTATAATTCATCAATGTGTCATCCCAGACAATTTCGAAAAGGTTAGTGATTCAGAATCTGCAAAAGAAGCTTGGGAGATCCTTGAGAAGTCTTTTGGAGGCGCTGAGAAGGTGAAAGAAGTGAGGTTACAAACTCACAAAAGGACCTATGAACTGCTTCAGATGGAAGACAGTGAAAACATATCTGATTTATTCACTAGAGTTACAAAACTAGTAAATCAAATCAAGATATGTGGAGAAGCGTTAACAACAAGAGCTGTTGTGTCGAAGATCTTGAGATCTTTAGCTCCTAAGTTCGACCACATAGTGGTGGCGATAGAAGAGGGGAAAGACTTGTCGAAATTGACAAAGGAAGAGCTTCAAGAGACGCTTGAATCTCATGAACAAAGAATGAACGAAAGAGTTACAGGAAAATCGAAGAGTGATGTGGCCTTGCAGGCAAATTCAGCAAAAGAGACCAAAGGCAAAGGAAAGTGTTTCGGCAGAGGTAGAGGTGGCTACAAAAAATCGAATGGTAGAGGAAACCAAATCGAAAGAGACGTGTCGAATCAAAGAAGACCATACCAAGGAAACCAAAGAGCTGGTGTTACAAATAGAGGAAGAGGTGGTGGTCGAAAACCTGATAAGAGTCACATTCAATGTTACAATTGTCAGAAATATGGACACTATTCGAGTGATTGTCCAGAAAAACGAAAGAATCAAGAAAGTGATGCAAAGCTTGCAAAACATGAAGAAGAAGAGATGATTCTGATGGTCACAGCAAGAGATGAAGATAGATTCAAGGACCAATGGTACTTGGATTCAGGATGTTCATCACATATGTCTGGAAGGAAAGACTGGTTTATCAATATAAATCCCTCAAAGAAAAATATGGTAAAATTTACAAATGACAATACCCTGGCAGCTGAAGGTATTGGTGATGTTATGATTATGAGGAAAGATGGCAAAAGGTCAGTTATCTCCAATGTGTTGTACATACCAGGCATGAAGAGCAATTTGCTCAGTATAGGGCAGTTGGTCGAAAAGAATTATAAAGTGTCAATCGAAGATAAGTTGATGAGAGTCGTTGATGCAAATGGGAGAGTAATATTGAAGGCTCCTATGTCTCAGAATCGAACCTTCAAGATTGAACTAAATGTGATGGAGCACAAATGCCTTTCGACTGCAGCTAGCAGAGATGAATGGATATGGCATTATAGACTAGGTCATCTCAACTTCAAAGACATTAGAGATTTGAAGAGAAGAAATATGGTTTCAGGATTGCCAGAAATTGACATTCCAAACGAGGTATGTGAGGAATGTGTGCAGGCGAAGCAACACAAGAATAGCTTCAGCAAGGATGCGGGAAGCAGATCGAAGGCTAGTCTTGAAGTCATATACTCTGATGTATGTGGACCAATCCAGGTGGATTCGATGGGAGGTGACAAATACTTTGTTACATTCATAGATGATTTCAGTCGAAAGCTATGGACTTACCTGATCAAGAAGAAAAGTGAAGTGATCAAAGTATTTACCAGGTTTAAGTATGGTCGAAAGACAAAGTGGTCGAAAGCTCAAAGTTTTGAGAATTGATGGTGGTGGAGAATATGTGTCGAAAGACTTCGATAGATTATGTGAAAAGGAAGGGATTGTGCATGAGGTGTTGCCACCCTATACTCCACAACAAAATGGAATTGCATAAAGGAAAAATCGAACCATCATGAATATGGTGAGAAGTATGTTGAAAGGCAAGAGTTTACCTAAAGAGTTTTGGGGTGAAGCTGTTTCGACTGCAACATACATTTTGAACAGATGTCCTACAAAGAAGCTAGAAGGAATTACTCCAGAAGAATGTTGGTCTGGTGTGAAGCCTAGCTTGAGTCATCTAAAGGTATTTGGATCTATTGCACATAGACATGTGCCAGATCAGTTGAGAAGAAAACTTGATGACAAGTCAAGTCAAATGATCCTAGTTGGATATCATTCGACAGGAGACTACAAGTTATTCGATCCAGAGAACAAGAAGATTGTGATCAGCAGGGACATGATCATAGATGAGTTTAAAGAATGGGATTGGACTGCAAATGTCAAGAAAGATTCAGTGGGAATCCTATTCGAAGAGCCAGAAACTCAAGTCGAAAGAGAAGTTCGACAAGAGGAACCAGCAGATATACCAAGTACAAGCAGACCTCAAAGAACAAGACGCATGCCTGCAAGATTGCAAGATTGTGTAATTACATCAGATGATGTAATAGATAATGAAGGTGAGCTGGTACATTATGCTTTCTATGCAGATGTCGAACCTGTTAATGCAGCTGAAGCATTAAAAGATTCGAAGTGGGTGAAAGAAATGAATGAAGAAGTAAAGTCTATCGAAGACAACAACACTTGGTCACTTATCGAATTGCCTCAAGGCAAGAAGGCAATTGATGTCAAGTGGGTATACAAAGTGAAAACGAATTCGAAAGGTGAATTAACTCGACACAAATCAAGACTTGTGGCGAAAGGATTTCTACAGAAAGAAGGAATAGACTTCGACGAAGTTTTTGCACCTGTTGCTAGGATCGAAACAATCAGGTTGGTTGTTGGTCTAGCAGAAATAAACAGTTGGCACATATGTCAGATGGACGTGAAGTGTGCATTCCTAAATGGACCCTTAGATGAAGAAGTCTATGTTAAACAACCAGTTGGGTTTGTGAAACATGACGAAGAAAGAAAGGTGTACAAGCTACATAAAGCCCTGTATGGATTGAAACAAGCTCCAAGGGCTTGTAATAAGAAAATTGATAGTTTTCTAAGGGAGAAGGAATTTATGAAGTGCACAACTGAACATGGAGTATATGTAAGAAGAAGCAAGAGTAAATTGCTTATACTATGTCTCTATGTAGATGATTTGTTGATAACAGGTAGCTGTAAAAGTGAGATCGAAGACTTCAAAGTTGATCTCAGTAAGGAATTCGAAATGTCTGATTTGGGTGAGATTTCATATTTCCTTGGTATCGAATTCTACAAGAGCAGTAGAGGTTTGATGATGCATCAAAGAAGATATGCAGGAGAAATTCTCAAGAGGTTTGAGATGGAAGAATGCAACTCAACTTCGACACCTGCAGAACCAAGACTGCAACTGTCGAAAGATGCAGATGAAGATGATGTTGATCCAACCCAATACAGAAGACTTATTGAATCATTAAGATATCTTTGTCATACAAGGTCTGACTTAGCATACAGTGTAGGTATGGTGAGTACATTTATGCATAAGCCAAAGGTATCACATCTAGCAGCAGTGAAGAGGATACTAAGGTATCTCAAAGGAACTTTCGATTATGGCATTTTGTTTCCTGCAGTTGATAAAGGAAAAGAATGCAAGTTAGTGGGATACAGTGATTCGAGTTGGTGTAGTGATGCTGAAGATCGAAAGTCAACAGCAGGATATGTGTTTATGCTAGGTGGTGCACCAATTGCTTGGAATTCAAGAAAGGAACCAGTAGTGGCATTATCATCATGCGAAGCAGAATACATAGTTGCTTCTCTTTGTGCATGTCAAACAACTTGGATGGTGAACTTGGTCGAAGAGATAACAGGGAAAAATCATGGAGCAATTACCATGAAGATAGACAGCATGTCAGCTATTAATCTGGCAAAGAACCCAATAGCACATGGTCGAAGTAAGCACGTCGAAATGAGATTCCATTATCTTCGAGAGCAGGTAGCAGATGGGAAGATGAATTTGGAACACTGCAGAACTGAGAATCAGATTGTAGACATCATGACAAAGGGAGTGCAAGTCGAAATATTCAGAAAGCTAAGATCCATGATGAACATAGACAGTTTAGACACAATGAATTAGGTGGTGTGTTAAATTGTAATTCATAGTGTCAAAGAAGATTTGATTTATTTTAGATTTAAATAGATTTGATTTAAGTCTAGAATAGATTTGATTTGATTTGATTTAGTAACAAAAAGATATTTTGGGCTTTGGGCTTAGGGTGTAAGCTCAGTTATAAATAGAGGGAGTAACCCCTATTTTAAATATAAGTCAAGTAAGTCAATTCATTGTAATCACAGAATTTGCAGTTGCAGGTGATTAAGAAAGTTTTCCACAGTTTGTGGGCAGAGAGAAACTCTGCAAAAATATTTGTCTTGTCTTCTTTTCTTTGTTTGTCTCATAATTAAATTGTCATTGTGGAAGAAATTCATCATAGAATTTGGTGGATTTCCAACATCTATCAAGTTTAACGTTAATCACCACTAAACTAACTAACGATTGATATACGATTATCTATTTCATCTAAATAAATTAACCATTCATTCATTAAAAAAAATCAATGTTTTAAAACCCAGACCGGTGATCGACTCGGTAAAGTTACTGGGTCACTGGGTTACTGGTCGGACCAGTGGGTCACTGGTCAGACCGCATGGCTTTTGACCCGGTTTCTATAAAAAATATATTCATTACCTTGTAACTATAATAATATAAAAAATTATAAATTCAAATAATTTAGAATAAACAAAAGTATTAGTAACAATCAAAATAAGTGATAGAAACTTAATGTAGCAAATTATAAATTCAAAGAAGTGATAGAAACTTAACATTTCATAAGTTATAGTATTATAATAAGTCACAAAAATTCATACTCAACGATCCATAATTTTTTATGTCCATGAAGTCAAATTGTCATAATCTTGATATTCATATCCATCTTCAACTTCATTGTCTTCTCCACCAACTTCATCTTCTCTGGTGTTTCTTTTTTCTTGATTCACAGTATCAACAATAGTATCTTGTGCATTACCCATATCTCCATCTTCATCCTCATCTAAATATATTTGATCTATAACAATATTTTAAAAAATAATTAACAAAAAAAATTTAGAGATGGTAAATATGAGACATTAAATTGATTCACAACCACAAACTATATTATGCTCATATTAGAACATACCAATATCACTTGAAATTGGTTGGATGGCCATATTTGCAAGGTCATTCCGCAATGCTTCCAACTCTTCATTGGTTAAGAGAGGTGGTGAATCCTCTAATACCCAACTAGAATGGTCGGAAATTGTTTCAATATTGATAGGATCATAACTCCCATTTCTTATTTTCCTAAGCACACATGAATTAAATCTAAGTATATGTATTTAAATATAAAAATATAATGATCAGAGAAAAATAACCATAATAATACCTATTTTGAAGTCTCAAGTTGTAACGAACAAATACTAAATCATTAAGTTTTTGGTTCTCCAATCTATTTCTTTTTTTGGAATGAATATGCTCAAATATACTCCAATTGCGTTCACAACCCGAAGCACTACAAGTTTGACTTAAAATACTAATAGCTGACCTTTGCAAAGTTGGTGTACAAGTGCCATAAGTTTCCCACCATTGATTTGTTTATACCATGTGATTAAATAAATTTATAAACATATTGAAATATAAAATAAAATATATATCAAGAGTTAGAAATTATGAAATTACCTACCCTCACAACACATTGTTCATCCACGGTTGATTTCCTTCCAAAATCTAATTCACCATCTTTGAATATTCTCATCTCATCTATTAACTTCAATCGAAGTTCAGAATTTCCATTAGCATGCTTTTCAATGACATCTAAAAGTCCTGATGTTGTGGATGCATGTTTTTCAAATTCTACATCATTATATCTACATGCTGGATTCAACCAATAACCGGCAGCATGAAGATTTTTGCGGAGCTGTGAATCCCAACGTTTATCTAAGATTTTCAAGTAAGGATCCATTTTCTTCTTATTTCTTTGAAACCTCCTCACCATCTCCTCTCTAGCTTTGACTATAGATTTCTATAGAATGTCCATAGCAGGTTTATCTTCACTATCAACAATGCGCAACACACGCATAAGTGGTTCAGTGAGTTTAACTACATCAGCACATTTACTCCAAAATCCAGAATATAAAACTTGATCCACAAATTGTTTGCCTTTGCTTCTTTGGCATATGCTGAGCTTGTCCATTCTTTAGATGTTACCATGGCTCTTAGTGAGTTTTTGTGAGACAAAATACTTTGCAAAACAATGAAATTAGTGGCAAACCGAGTTGGAGCAAGACGAAAGATTTCTCTTCCACCTGTTTTCTTTCTCATTAAATACAATGCATAACAATGGTTATAAATATATTTGGTAACATTAGAAGCATGTGATACTGTCTCACTTACTTTCTCTAATTTTCCCATGTCTTGCAACATCAAGTTAATGCAATGTGCCGCACAAGGAGACCAAAATAAAGTAGGAAACTCATTTTCTAATAACCTTCCAGCAGCAACATAATTTGCAGCATTATCTATCGCTATGTGAACTACATTTTCAGGCCCAACAAATAAAACCACCTCTCTAAAAAGCTTATACAACATATCTGCAGTTTTTGAAGCATGAGAAGCATCAACGAATTTTAAAAAAATAGTACCTTTGGGACAATAAACTAGAAAGTTTATAAGAGTTCTTATTTTTCAATCAGTCCATCCATCGGCCATTAGAGTACAATCAGTTTTCTTCCAAATCTCACGATACTCCTCTATCAATTTGTTCACATCTTCAACCCATTTATTTAACAAATAGCCACGAAGACTATGCATAGTTGGAACTTTATACCCCTGACTCATGTTGCAAAGCGCATCAGCCATAGATTGAAAATACGCAGAATTAGCTGCATTAAATGGCACAGAAGAATCAATGAACCATCTTGCAATAGCTAGATCACACTTCTCCACCAATTCCTTACTTTGTAACACACTTTTTAAAGAAGGTTGAGCTCCAGGAGTTGTTCTAGGCATAAAATAATTACCAATACGACTAGTATTCTATCTCTTTTGAGACACAATCACCGAATTTGATCTTGATTGTTCTACATCCATTTCTACTACACCACCCTCTTGAGTAGTAAGATCAACATCAAATTTTGTGCTTGAGTCTTTCTTCTCTTATTTGCACCTTCATCAAGATTTTGTTTCATTTGATATTGAACATCTGGAGGCACCTTTTTACATGTTTCAACTTGACCTTTTATTTCAGCCAAATGGAATTTGAACCTATTAATCCCCCCTCCTCTAATAATTTTATCACAGTAAATACACAAATTAACAAGTTTTCCTTTCTCTTCAATTTGTTTACAATGACCCCAAGCTATATCAGTTTTTCCCCTACTGCTCTGGAGTTGGGTTGGATTTTGAGATGTAACTTCTTCCGAAGTTATTACTTCAGCGGGTGATGCCATATCTAATATCAATCAAAATTTAAAAATACAAAAATATTAACAAAACACAATTCTAAACAAAAATTATTGAATTTATAAAAATATTATAAGAAACATTAAATATGTAGCATATTTAAATCCAAAATATATGAATATGTTGTTGTATATTACATATAGGCTACCAAGCATCGTTACTGGGCATCACCATATATAATTAAAAAATAGAAACTTTGCTTTCCAACCTTTGCTATATATTTTAGATTAATAAAATCCTGAAACTTTTCTTTGTTATATAATTTAAATTAATAAAAAACAGAAAACTTTGTCTTACTATATAATTTATATTACATAGTTTTAAACCCAATTTCTATCTCCATGATATATACAACGACTATTACAGTAATATATATCTATCCCAATTTCTATCTCCAATATACAACAACTTTATTACCAGTCTATAATAAGTTAATTCATAAAAGTATAAAACTGCTTCATCCATACAAATTCTATCTCAATTTGTTAAACTAAAAGACCCAATTTTATAGAAAATGATCAAATTTAATCATTTATTTTCTATATAAATTAATCAACAAAATGAAACAATAATATTCATATTGAAAAACATCAATGCAAATTAGACCAAGTAAAAAAGAAATAACATGTTTTTGATGTTTTGATGAACTTTTTGACGGCAAACAAGGAATATCAAATAACAGCAGCAAGTGGGAGTTTTTATTGGTAGAGAAAATTGAGAATATGACTTCAATTAGAAAAAGAAAAGACAGAATAAAAAAGAAAACTTTTCGAATGCCTAGATTTGGGAAACGAGGAGACAAAGCGTTTATGTTAATTTTTTTTCAAAAGCCCTAAAAAATAAAATAAATAGTCAAATCCGCCGGTTCAGTAAAAATCACCGGTTCACTGGTTTAACCGGTGATCCGGCCGATTCACATCGGTTTCATCCGGTCTAAATGTAATTCCAGTCTTATCCCTTAATCGGACCGCCTGGCCCGCCGGTTCACAGTCAGACCGATCCGACCGACCGGATCGGACTGGGTTTTAAAACACTGGAAAAAAACAGTTAGTAACCTAAAAAAAACAATCTTAATTTTAAAAAAAAAATGAATTACAAGGGTGCTATTTTATTTCAAGGTAACTTTGAAAACTTTTAATAATAGGATAGATTATATGATTCCGTTTTTTAATGCTTTTGATAATTGAATATATTATATAATTATGTGTATACTAATAATGTAAGAAAAAAATTAACGTGATTTATTGATTTTCATTAATTAAAATCTGACGGTTGTAATTATTTGTTCTTATTTTTCATAATAATAAAGTGTTATTACTGAAGTGACTCCCGATATAACTTCTTTTTTAAAAGGAAAAGGATCAAATTAGATTGAAATTACAATTGGGCATGAGGCTCATTAGTACAATTCGGGTGACCCAGTTCAAAGTTTAACCTAGAAGTGTCAAAAAAACCTAGCTAAGTTATGAGCGGTGTTGTTGTTCTCTCTTCTAGTATGTCTGAAACAAATGTCTTCGAATTGGCTTTTCAACTTCTTCATCGCTTTTATAATCATTCCTACTTTGTTCTGATTGGTTTTTTGGTCGTCATTCATCATGTTCATAAGTGTTTGGCTATCCGATTCAAATTCCATTCGCTTCATATTGAGCTTGATTGTAGCTTCGATAACTACTTTTAAGGCTTTTTCTTCCGCTACAAGTACGTCGTCGTTCCCATGCATCTTTCTAGAGCTTTACATGATTGATAATTCATCGGGGTTGCAGATAATTACTCCAAACCCCGGGATACTTCTTCTTTTAGACACAGCTATTTTCATATATGCATTTAAATTTTTACCTTTGCATGTTTATGCTTTTTGGAGTAATGATGTTTCTTTTTCAACTGTTGTAATTTTCCTGCTGGAATCCGAGGAGAATTTGGATCCGAGGATAGTTAAGGATTGCTTTTAGAATCCTGCAATCTATGTTATTATTTTTTTGTAAGAAGTGATAAATAATAGTTACTTAAAATGTAACTAACCTTAAGTCTTTGTGGAGCCGTGTAAGGTTGTTTTGCTCAGAGGCGAGTTGCATTGAGATACACATGATATGTTGATAGAATGACGAGTTAGTAGCGCATGGTTGTGCTCGGAATGTTCTTGCAGAGAGGAAACACTTTAGCAGATTGAAGTGTCTATATGTTTGAATGAAAATGGTGGAACGTGAGTTCGGATCTTGACGTTTACGCTTCTATCTCTACCTATCAGTATTTCATGCCAAACCAACTTGATGTGGCTATGCCTCAATCATGTTCACATGAATAAGGATAAGTTCGGTTAGTCATGGTGGTGTTTTGAATTATATTTCTAGACGAAGGGCATGAACTCGACTAGATGTGGCAATGCTTAGAATTGTGCTCTATGTTACATAGGATCTTACCCGTCTAAAGTTAGAGGATCCATGTTGCTCCCCCAAGGTTGTGGCTCATATTGAGATGGAAGTGTCCAGGCATCACCATGCTCGCCCTCAAATTGGTCAGATCTAGGGGAGGGGTGCACTAGCTACGCATGAAAGCGTGTATTTATTTGACAGTGGGTGTATGAATGATGTATTCATACATGTCAAAAATCTCTTATAGCATCTCTAGTGGAATTGGTTGGTGTAGTTGGACATCTTCCTTGAATTCTGAGGGTGCACGAGGTGTTTACTATGCCAAAGAAGGGATTAGACAACGTTTTTTTTGGGTTTAGACAACGCTTAAAAGCGCTGCCTATTCCAGCGCTGCTATAAATAAAGCCAGCGCTTTGGTTAAATCAGAAAGCGCTGTCTAAAGCACTCCTTTAGGCAGCACTTTTACTTTAGACAACGCTTTTGGTTATCTTTTAGGCATCACTTTAGACAACGCTTTGTTTGTAAAAGCGTTGTCTAAAGCCCCCCAAAGCGCCATCTAAAGACTCCATTTAGGTCGCGCTTTCATTTTAGACAGCGTTTTTGGTTATCTTTTAGGCAACACTTTAGACAGCACTTTAAAAGCGCTGTCTAAAGCCCCCCTTTAGGCAGCGCTTTCACTTTAGACAACGTTATTCCTTTAAAGCGATGTATATTCCCTACTTTAAGCCGCACTTTTTATTTGAAGTGTTGTATAATGTCCATGGAATTTTATATATAAAACTTAAAAAAAGCGTTGTCTGATATATACAATAAATATGCACCATATTTTCACCATATTTGCACCAGATTTTCACCATATTTTACACTAGAATATGTATTTAGAATTTGCACTAAATTTTCATAAATTAGAGCTTCAATCCAATAATATGCACCATATTTGCCTATTTATATATACATCTTTAATCCAATAATTTATATATACAAAAAATTGATGATACAACTGGAAAATTCATATATCTTGTTAGCTACAAAAATCTAATATTCAAGCTAAAAAACGACAACAATGAACTTGTTAGCTCTATCTTTTATATCTGCACATATAACTTGAAACAAAACAACAACAACAACATTATATAAAATGTAGAAGAAAAAAAAAGAAGGCATTGTTCTTATATGATATTCAAGCTGCAAGCATTGCCAAATCTGCTATTCAAGCTGCAAGCATTTTTCAAAATGTCAACAAATGAACATGAGTATTGAATATTGCCAAGTGCCTATGAAAATCAGTATATGATTCCAACCTTCTTAGGCAGAGATATCAATCGATATTTGGCTGCACCAACACAATTTATGATTCCGACCTTCTATAACAAACAACAATAACATTACAACACAATTTACTATACTAATGACGATATATTATCTCATCAAAACTCAAACTTATATATACTCAAAATTCTCATCAATGAAAGAAAGACAATATACCTTAGAAAATTCTCAGCTCAATAATAAATTGACACCAATCCTCCTTAAGTTCATCCAATTGATCTTTTGAGTAATGAGCACGCTTGAATTTATCAAAGTACTACATAATAATATAACATAGTATGATTTAGTTAAAACTATTTAATTATATGAGAAATATGTGCTAAATATTAAAATAATTCCTAAGTTAGAAATCCATACCTTGGATGGAATCTCTATTCGATCCAAAAGAAGAATTTTTTCATAAACGTTAACATGAAATATCCACAATCTATCCCATTACGCTGAAGAGCACACTACACACGGATATATATATATATATATATATATATATATATATATATATATATATATATATATATATATATATATATATATATATATATATATATATATATATATATATATATATCAGAATATACCCTTTAAATAGTTTTATCAAGTATCATCACTAATATAATAAAAATTGTGAAAATATACCTCTACTCTAATCCATGTAATGTTGTTGACTTTGCTCTTTGGAACTTGAATATCTCGTTGTGGTCGAAAAACTTGTATAACGCTAATAAAATATAAACGAATATTTAGAACATGTCATATAAATAAATAAATATACACACAAATATTTAGAAAAAACTCACTTACGTATCAACCAATGTCTTCATATCTGGATATGTTGTTTGATCATTATGTAAAGAATCCAGATAATAAACAATTTCTCTTATCAGATTAATCGTGACCAACAACCAATGTCCACTGTAAGATTAAATAAAGGTTAAAATCATTATGTGGGTGATCCTCGTTACTAGCCATCTAACCTATAATAAAGAAAAACATGAACCCAATATCAAATTCCATAATTAATTGAATATAAATAAAATGACAAATATTTAATTTTATTGAATGAAAGAACATAAAAATTTATTGAAAATGACATAATATATAACATTTTACTATATTACCTATTTCACTAACATCTCTTTCTTTTCTTGGTTGGAATATGAATTACTTGTTTCTTAACAATACAGACGAATGGATTGATCCAAATTCCCTCGTTATGATCATTTTTTATATATGATTCATCCGCTATAATATTCTCATCTTGAGCATTTCTAATATACGATTCATTTCGTCTAATACATGACTCATTCTCAACATCAATATAACCTTGGTGTTATGTATGGGAAATTCAACCAACTGAACTACATGAGAAAAGTGAGAGTTACACCATGAACTGGTTTATTAACACATGATAAAAGTGAGAGTTGAGCATTAACATAAGAGTAATATTATTTTTTTCATTAATTAATCAAACTCCTCATGAGATACATGAAATACAGAGAAATTAGAACATTCTCGTCTGAAGCATAGAAACATACAAACATACAATAACCAAAATACAGAGACAACATGTTGAATCAACTATTTCTCCATATCTATTCCATAAAATTTGAGAACGTATTTGCATAAAAATTCATAGATAGCAAATTGAATTAAATTTATCACTGAATCAAATCATGTATGAATGAAGAAGCAAAAATCAAAAGGAAATAACCATGTAGTTGGTTATATGAGGAATTGAATTGAAACTTAAGTTCTATGTCAAAAGTAAAACAAGAGTTGGAACAAATCATTGGCAAAGGAAAACCAGTAGATGAATCAGATATTTCTAACCTGTTATGCGAGCAACAACGGTAGTAACGTCTAAACGGCGAAATCAATGACGAAGGAATGGACGAAGAAATCAACAGCGGTAACAAGGACGGAGGATGGAGGTGCGTGAGGACGAACGACAAAAGACGGAGGATAGATGTGCTTCTGGTTTTAGGGTTTTTAGTGAAAGAAACAGCGCTTATATGAACAAAATAGAAGAGAAATAGCGAAATATGTTTTTTAATTTTAATTATAAATGACTTTAGTCAGCGCTTCTGTGAAGCACTGTCTAATGTGGGTCTTTAGCAGCGCTTTCTCTTTCTTTAACAGCGCTTTGATAAAGAGCTTTCTAATATGGGCTTTTAGCAGCGCTTCATACGTAGGCCTTTAGCAGCGTTTTTAAGAAGCGTTGTCTAATGTGGGCCTTTTAGCAGCGCTTTGAAGAAGCACTGTCTAAAGTGGCCCTTTTAGGAGCGCTTTGGTAAAGCACTTTCTAATATAGGGCTTTTAGCAGTGATTTTACATAATTTCGTTTATACTTTCCATGTTTTATTTTTTATTTAACTTATAGCAGCGCTTTTGGAGGAAAAAAACATTGTCTAAGGTACGCTGCCTAAAACCCTTTTTGGCATAGTGGTTATGGGGAATTGATTGATGTAGTTAGGTGCTTAAAGTATATCTAACAACACCCCTGACTTCTAAGAGTGCAAGAGGAATTATGGAGATTTCATTGTCGTAGTTAGACGCTCGAGTTGTATTCGACAACACCCTTGACATCAGAGGGAGCACGAGGTATTGTGGGGAATTTATTGTTGTAGTTGAGTGCTCAAAGCATATCAGACAACATCCATGACTTCGTGAATGCAAAGTGTCAGAAGTTTTAATTGTTATAGTTGGTGCTCGGAGCGTACCTGACAGTGCCCTGGGGTTCCAAGGACGAGCATTAACTGTATTGGTTGTTCCCTAGTTTGCTACCACGTGCATTTGCATTTCGATGCCCTAAAAAGGGGACGAGGCAGAAATCAGAACATCAAGAGTATGATTATATATATATATATATATATATATATATATATATATATATATATATATATATATATATATATATATATATATATATATATATATATATATATATATATATATATATATATATATATATATATATATATATATATATATATTCATTTCATTATTATATAATTAATTTTCAAATACATTAATTAAATCTTGTGGTCGGGCGCAAGTATATATTGGTCGCCTCCTTCGGATGCAGTATCCAGGGGGCTTGATGCTCAGTCGACTTTGGATGGTAGGGCCCATTGCTTGGGTTGTGTGTGAACTCTGTTATGCTTTTTCGATTGTTCCTTATGAGGTAGAAGTGGTCGGATTTGCTTGGGGTCAGTCTTCTTTTGAATTTTCTAGATGCTTTGCATGTGTGGAAGATCTGGGGATGATGCATTCTTTGATGCTCAGCACTTCTCAAACAGATCTTGGATCTCGTTCGAAAGATGTGTCGAATAATATTCGGGTGTCGGTACTGAAGGTTCTTACATTCGTCATCATCTAAGGAGCCTGATACTGGACATCCTCAGTGGCTTCCTTGTTCATTATCCAATCGTTGAAAGCCCTTGGTAAATTAATGGGATCCTACGAAACCCATCAAACGTACCTCAATACCTACTCAACACCACACATTAACTACGAGCTCGTGTCGCCCGGTCACTATTAACTATGAACTTGTGCTACATGCTTGACACTGGCTTCGTGTGAGTCGGTTTTAGTGTCCCGTGGGTCCCCAAAGCTAGATAGGGAGTCACAATGCTCACTGATCTTGAAGTTGTTGAGAGAGTTATGGGCCTTTTCGAGAGGATACAAGTTGGTTGAGCGTCTGAATCCGGGGGGGGGGGGGGTTATGGGAGCCTTCGCAGGAGTTAGGGACCAATATTCTAGGATGGCCTAAGCTTGAACTCTATGTGACTGACCTAATTTCCCTAAATTTGATATCAAATTCAAAGATCTCTTTCAGCGTCTTCTCAAAGTTGTGGAATATGGAGGTGGGTGATAGAACGATGTTGTATCGAAGTTTGGCTGGTTGAACATCGTTGATCTAATCTCTCCACCGTGAGATCTCGTTTTCTTCGTCGAATATCATTGTAAAGTTCAAATCTAAGAGTCGAACATCAAATCATCGAAATCATAGGAATCAGAAGTCGGTTCCTATAACGGTGCCACTGTTCCGTTGTGGAATCAAAAATGGCAATGATTGCAGAAAATACGATGGAACAAAGCTTCTAATGCACTTCGCGGATGCGACAATATATATTGAAGGTTGTGATCACGATCCTTTTGAACCAGAGGTTTCGATGCTGATATTTCATGTTGCTATCTTCGATATGGTAGATTTAAAAGGAGGGTATTTGTATTGTTAGCACTCCAACGTCTAAGTCAACTAATGATTCAAGATAGGTGATAGTGAAAGTTAAGATTAGAGATTTTATATTTTAGAATCCTTTACAAAAGTATTTATATTTTTGGGCTGACTAGACTTGATAATGAGTCTTGTGTTATTATGCATCTTGCCGGCGTGAAACATTGGGTCCAGTCAGAACACTATCTAATTTAATTATCATATCAATAAAATAACCAAATAAATTTATAAAATAAAATCACTTCAAATAATTATTGTACCATTTTTATAAAATTAAAATTAAATAGAAGCATAAAAGAATAAAATAAGCTAGATATTAATTTTTCATAATTAGTTAAGCACAAAGTTATTTGTTCTACAAATCAATAAATTAACGAGAGAACATTCTCTTAAATTTTAATATAAGAAAGTTCATTGACTATTCAGATGAAATTATAGGATAACTGACGATCACCTAAGACTACCTTCAACGGTGGTTGTTCAGATTGATTTGTCAGTTTGGTATTAAAATTGTCAACAAAAAAGTTGTTTCAACTGTTGAACGGTACAAATATAAACAACGGTTCTTCATATTTTTTTTATTATTAAAATAATCAATTGTGAGACCCAATAACAATTTTAAATCAAATGAAATTTAGTAAGAATAAAATATTAATATACAAAATAAAATTGTGAAACCCAATATAAATTCTTTAAAATTACACTATTGAAGTGAAAAATGGAGTGAGTTGTTTCAAGATAATGTGGCTTAATGGATTCCACAAAGAACTCAAATATGAGTAGTACCATTGAAGATGCTCTAACAAGAATAAATAACTTTATAAATAATAAGAATAATTTATTTAAATACTTAATAAAAACAAAATATTTTAATACAAGAAATATTAAAATATTTGGGTCTTACATTACTAGCGTTTTAAAAATAATTTCGTCTTTGAAACTAGCAGTTATAGAACAATCACACTAGCAAACATTGGTACTAACTTTATTCATTACTCAAACACAAATCACAAGTAGGCTTCTCACTACATTGCTTCCAAATTATGTTAGACAAAAACTCTTGACGACTTACACGCTAAAAACTTCTAGCTTGACTTTCTATCTACCAAACTACAATCACACTATACTACACTTTCTTGGGGTTTAGTATTAAACCTCGCTGTTTTAACTTCGAAAATAACTTCCAGAACGCGTCTAGGGTAGTGGTCGCTCACTCGTTTTTTGGGGTGTCCTATAACTCTTTCTACTACAACACTTGGTAAGATTTGTTTTGCTCTAGTCAAGATGATGTTGCCTACTATTAATAAGATATTTGGGTGGATCAATTCCCAAAGTTGTTAATATTTAATCAATAGTCATATTGATGATACAGACGATCTTAATCTAACGGTTATAATATTTGTTACAATATATTGAAATATTAAATTAGATTTGTTAAAATATTATATTAGATTATATTTAATATTTAAATATAATTTAAGTTGTATTAGTCCAAATCCAATTAGGGTTGTATATAAATAGTCATAGTGTGTATCATTATTTCTACAATTCAATAATACAAATCCTTATTTCTTTTATTATTCTTTCTTTCTCTCTTCACTAAAAGTGCCTCACGCACAAACAAATTGATATCCAGAGCTTCCGATTATTGTTCTTGATCAAGTTTTCAAGAATTTCACGTCAGAGATCGTGTTTCTAGGGAAAGTGAATCAACTACTGCGAAGATGACTAGTGATAAGGGCATTTCTGAATTCTCTTCCAATGCTTGACGGCAAAAATTAGATCTGATGGAAAAAACAGATGCAATCCTTGTTTGGCTTCCATGAAACCCTATAAGTGGTTACCGACGGCATTCCTGCGTTGGCTGCAAATGCAACCGACGAACAGAAAAAAGCCCACAACGAAGTCAAGAAGAAAGATTGCAAGGTTGCTTATTGCATTCAAACGGACGTCGATGCTGCTAATTTCGACAGAATCTCTCATGCTGAAACGGCGAAGGAGTGTTTACAGTGATTTCTGGTAAACAACCGCTAGTCCTTCAAACTATCGAATAATCTTACTGACTGTTATTCAATTTCTCTGGTAACTCGCAGGATCGACTAGATTGATCCTAGGACGTGTTGGTCATTAGGGTAACTCTCATGATCGAACTGGTATTCATGGTTGGTATTTAGAATATTGTGTAGGTGCTTAACTTACTTCGAAAAATCTAAAGGTGTGATCAAGTAAATGTGCGCGAAACTAAATTGCATGAATAAAGTTAAATTGTAAAGACATGTAAAAACTGCATAAAAGACAAGTAAATGACTTCGAAGCATAAAAACAGTTAATGTAAAAGATTCTCTGGAATGTAAAAGATTCGAAATATGAAGAAAGCGTTTAAATGCAAGAGAACTGTAAAATGACTTTGAGTAAAAAAGGTGTTCGAATGATAAAAACTTGAAGATAAAGGCATGAAATGTATAACAGTTTCTGAAATGTAAAGTATTTGAAATGAAAAGAAAGCATTTAAATGCAAGGCATCAGTAAAAGACTTCGAATGAAAACATTTTAAATGCAAAAACTTGTAAATGGTATTGACATAAAGATAAAGGAAAGTACTGGAAATGATAAAGAGTTTTCATTAAATCATAAACATGTGGTGTTATCATACGTACATTGCTCGTGCATTCGTTTCCCTAGCCATGTGGTAATTTGAATGTTTACTGAGTTTTTTGTACAATAGATATGACACCCGAAATCCTAATGCTAAGACTTCTATTTATACTACTTCGACCATAACGATCTTGCTATAAGATTCTGCCACGTTCAGAACATGCAGAGCAATGTCTCTCTCTTGCTTCCACGCGTCTTCGAATGCTCCAGCACATATATTTTAAATTTCGAACATCCCGCTTGCATTTGAATTTCAAATGTTTTGGCACTTCTTCGCTTCGAACGCATTTCTTAGACACAGCCTTGTTATCATTTCGAGGCTTCTTTGAATATACTCTCATAACTGCCACTCGAAGCTCCAAGCTTTGATATGCCCATTCGAAGCACTGCTTCTACCATTTCGAAACATGACGTTTTGCTTCATTTCAATCGAAACGTCCAACTTACTTTGCTTCTAATAATATCATCAAAATCTTCAGCCAACAAAATGCCCCTTTAAAATATGTATTTCAATTCCTTTGAGAAATACTTATTTTAAACATATACACAAGATTTTGATGCGACCTTCGAATCATCGTAACATTTATTACATATGACTCCAGTCACGTCAATCACAATGTTTTTCAGATTCCTTAACCGCCTTGAACCATTTCACAGCATGGTGCAGTTACAAAACAATGATTACCTTTAATCACGCCTATTACCAATGTTAACTTTACGCCACCTCTTCATCAAACCAACCCACGACTACCACGTATCACAATCTTACTCAGTGGATGCTTAAACTTCCACATTATAAAAAAACCCATCAACTTAGTCTTTTCTTTTCTTCCCACATTCTGAATCTTTTCTTCCTCTTTTCTCATCGAAACCCTAAACTTCCAACATTCTTCCAACAATGTCTTCTTCAACTTCATCTCAACTAAAAAAGGTTTCCAAAAAGAAAGGAAAGACCACAGGAACCATAATGGAAAGCAAGGTTGGCACCTACCAAGGTCAATCTGTTCTTGTTCCCCAGATGATCTCAAAAGAGAAAGAAATGCTTTATGCATCCCAGGTACTAATTCCTACTAATGCTGCTGGCAAGAGGTTAGCTTTAATGGGCCCTCTTACAGTTTTTGAAATTTTAAAAGACACCAGAAAATTTTTCCCAGTTTGCTATAATTTCAAACCTCTGTTTAATAAAATGGATAGCCCCAAGACTATAGAGTCTTCTGATTCAACCACCGTAGAAAACCCAATCGTTCCTCCTAAGGACCCTTTCGTACTAGATTATGTAAAGAGTAACTTCAAACCGTTTCGATCTTGCCCCACCTCCGACACTGCTTATCATAACTGGTTTAATAAGGTAGAAGCTAAGAAATCCCAGCAATGGGAAGAATTAGGTATCTACAACTTGATTAAACTGTCGAAACAGGTTTTACTTATAGCCACCCATTTTTATTCGCGTCCCTATATTTCTGGGACAGTACGTACAATACTTTCCATCTCCCTGGTGGAATGATTACCCCTACCTTTTTTGACATAACGGCCATTACTGGGCTATCACCAATAGGGGAAACATATATCCCTGACAATGAAGAGCATTCGAGTATTATCGACTTCGAAGTCAAGCTAGCAAGCTTTTCAAAGTTTATCAGCCACTATCATACTGAAGGAGACAGTGTGTCGGATGTAGAACACATTGCTTTCCTTACCTTATGGTTGTCAAGGTATGTCTTTTGCAGCAGATCCCTACAGGTAGCCAGTAGGTTTATTCCTCTAGCTAGAGATTTGCATGAGAATCGGAGGGTGTGCTTAAGCAAACTGCTATTAGTTGATCTTTATGAAAGTCTAAGGTCAGCTGTTTCGAGTCTAAAATCTCACACCTCCAAGAATATCCTGCTAGCTGGCCCTTTCTGGCTACTTCAGTTATGGCTAAATGCCATGTTCGAACCTTCATTATCAACGGCCAACACTATTGCTGAACAAGACCCTAAAATAGCGGATAGAATCATCGAAGGCACTAGGCTGCGAAGACTAACCCCAAACGATGATAAGGATGACTTCAAAGTCCTATTCTCAAAATATATCATGATATTCTCCAAGAGGCATAAGTTCGAAGAGACCATGGCGCCTTTTGCTTCAAGGGCTCATGGACCTTTATGGTTCACCATGGCTCTCTCAGAAGCTGTCAAAAGCAAAGAAATTCAAGATGTATGGAGAGCCTTTTTGCTACCCAGACTAATCTCTTCAAGAATAACTCCTGCTAAGAATCAGATTTTCCTTTTCGCTTATCAGCCCAACTTCGTTTCGAGACAATTTGGCTTGTGCCAACTAATTCCTGAACCCCTATTTCAAAAGGAAAATGCCATTACCTCTGGGCGAACCTTCAAGGCCAGAGAAGCCAAACTACAGCAGGAACAATACCAAGGCTTCGCCCATTTTGAACTCATAACCTTCGAACCTACACACCTTACAGCAAAGGGGTTTCTGGAATGGTGGACAAAGTTCTATCAGACTTATATGTTCGATACTCTTACTATTCAGCAGAAACTAACTGATGCATTCGATGTGCAGGTACCATCCAAGAAAGGTATGTTTACTCATGCCAAAGAGATTAAGGCTTTTCAAAATTATTTCGAAACTACTTATGATCCCACACACTTGGAATCCACAGTGCATCAAGCGGCTGAGACCTTGAAGGAAAAATTCAAAGAAAAAGTTTCTAAGTTAAAACTTCCTTCAGGGTTGTCACCTGAGGATAGGTATAGGTTGGCATTCAAAATGCATCCACCTAAATTTCCTAGATTACCTACCTCAGAGTTGGCTCTGGCTTGGTTTCCTCCATACCCTTGGTGGTTCACTTGCAAAGAAATGTTCAAATATCTTCAAAAGAAACCAAAGCCATCTGAGACTGTGACATGGGCTCGACACTGGCTCCACGATTTCCTAGGACATCTTCGCTATGACCTTTCTTCCATGTCGATTAAATCTGATCAAGGCACAGGTGCGAATGCTTGGGAAAATCCCAAACGTTTCTCATTTTCTATATCGTTAACTTTTGCCTTAATTGTTTCGATTTTCAGCCATCAGGATAAAGACTGCCGCTTCAAAGTCAAAAGAAGGGAGCGCCTCTCAAGCCTCTATCGAAACCATTGACAATGTGACTCCATCCGAACCAACAACACTTATTGCAACAACAACAACAACACTAGTAATAGCCAATGCTCCAACTCCACAGGTAATCACTTAGCCTTGATGTTTCGAATTCACTAATGTTTCATGATTTGCATCTAACTCTTTGTTTTAAATCTTTTCAGACCAACAAACTTCCGCCTACCACTCCAAAGAAGCGAAAATCAAACACCACTGGGGAAGACCCCAAGGCTGGAGGAAATTTACCAGCTGCTTCGAAGAAGAAGCAGAAGAAGGATATTTCAAAAAGTGTTGTACCAACTAGTGTCTCTGGACTCGATTCCAGGGATGCTGCTCCCTCACCTAAATCCAAAATTCCATCTTCGACCTCCAACGTAATGTTGGAACGGATAGCTAGCAACCTCTCTTCTGAGAGTCCACAGGTAATTTTGAACTTTAAATCTTTGACAGAATAATTATTCATTACCTTGGTGCATGCTTTTAATATTCTTTTGCTTCTTGCAGGATATTTTAAATCCAGCTCTTACCACTTCGACCTCACCATCAAAAGCTGCTGCTCCGATCAACTCTTCTCCTCAAGGAGATTCCAGCAACCTTGTACGTAACAAAGGTTCCTCCAATATGGAGGTTCTGGCTGGGGCTTCTGAGCAGCAAGATGATCAGAGTACTTATCCTCCTCTAAAAGAAACAAATGAAGCAACACTTCATGAATCTGCAGAGTCTTTACAAAGAACTTCTCTTCAAAAGTCCCCTCTTGAAACCCTTCAAGAGGACCCAAAGGACACTCACGCTGAAGGAGAGAAAGCTGATTCTGGTCAAAGAAACGAAGAATCTGCAGAATAAGGGTCTGAGGAAGGAGATGCCAACGATGGTTCGACTGCTGGGACAGAGTCCAATGCAAACAGCAGCGAAAACGAAGACATTGAAGTGGTGGATTTGGATGACGATGAAGAAGATAATGAGCACGAAACGAATGAAGAGGATGGTGACACAACCAATAAACCCATGGAAGTCGAAATGGACGTGACTCCCCTGCGTGTGGAACTCCCTTAACCGTCTTTGTCCCGAATGACTGAAGAGGAGCTTGCTCTCCTGAGACGAAATGATCCTATTGGGTACATGAAGGCGAAGCTGGCTCAAAGGGATATTCCACCTGCTAGGGCTGGCACAAGTTCGACTAGCCATCTGCTGCCCACAGATGAAAGAATTGTACTTCTTAACAGGATCAGGAGAACAATTCTTGATGTGGATATATTCGAAGTGCTCAAACAGGATAGCACTGCTTGCTATACTATGAAGGAGTTGCTTACAAAGGTCAACCTTGCTACCTGCTCCTTGCCAGTTAGCACTATCTTGTTCGATCTTCAATCTTTACTGGACAACGTGACTGGGTACCTTCTCCAAGATGAATTTGCTGCCAGAAAGGTTCAAGAAAAACGCACTGCAATGGATGCTGCTTATGAACAAGCTTCGAAACTCTCTCAAGAAGCTGAGGATCAAGCCATGCATCTAAAGCAAGCAAAAACTGATTATGAGGCTCGAGCTGAGTCCATCCTTCTCTGGGAAAGGCAAATTCAGGAACTTCAACAGAAGGTTAAAGAGGCTAGAGAACAACAATTAGCCTACGAAACCAATATTTCTGGTAACCAATTCGAAGAGCTTCTCAACCAGGGGCTTGCAGAAATGGAAACTGCAGAACAACTCAAGGGAGAAGTGGCCACCTTAGAGGGGGCAAGACGTTTTGCTCAGCAAATGCTTGATTCTTTTCGAAGTACCTTCAATAGATTGAAGAATAATTCCTATTTCTAAATCTCAGTGTTCATTTGATTAAATTTGGTTTTTTATATGTAATATTTGAACAACGCCATTTTGGCATCCCATATTGCCATTTTGGCATTTTTATGATATTTTGATTACGTTGTTACTATTCGAATCTCCTGCAGGCGTGGCTTATATTTCTTTAAATATTTCCCATTAACCTTTAGGATACGTTTATCATCCATCAGCTTTTCGATTTCATATGCATTGTTTGAGAATACCTTTAGTATTCGAAAAGGCCCTTCCCAATGAGGTGACCATTTACCTAACGTTTTATTTTTCTTGTCCATGGGCAATATGACTTTCCAAACTAAGTCATTAATAATGAATGCCTTCCTTTTCACCCTTTTGTTATATGTCCTGGCCACTCTTTCTTTTTGTCTCATCAAGATTTCCAATGCATGTAATCTAACTCCGTCCAACTCAACTAATTCATTCATCATCATCTCCCAATATAATGCAGTTGGAATTTCGTTTTGTCTTTGAATCCGAACTGATTGTAGATGAATTTCTACTGGCAGAACTGCATCATGACCAAATGTGAGTTGGAAAGGTGTGGTGTTAGTAGCTTCTTTAGGAGATGTTCTACAGGCCCATAGTATTTGGTCCAAAGTTTTGTGCCAGTTCCTTGGCTTTTTGCCAATATGTTTCTTGATTAATCCTATTATCACTTTATTAGCTGCTTCGACTTGACCATTTGCTTGAGCATAATATGGCGTTGATGTTAGTAATCTAAACCCCATTTCTTGGGCAAATTCTTGCATCTTTCTACCAGTAAACACAGAGCCTTGGTCTGTGGTTATTCTCTCTGGCAATCCGAACCTATAGATAATGTGTTTCTGTATAAACTCAATAATAGCCTCTTGATCAGCAACTATTAATGGTATAGCTTCGATCCACTTGGTAAAATAATCTATTCCTACCAAGATATATTTCTGTCCTTTAGACGAAGCGGGATTTATTTCTCCAATTAAATCCAATGCCCATCCTCTAAATGGTCATGGTTTAATGATTGAATGTAACTCACTTGCAGGGGCATGTTGAATCCCTGCATGTTTCTGACATGCCTCACATCCTTTAGCAAAGTCTATACAATCTTTGAGCATGCTGGGGCAATACATGCCATATCGAAATAACAGCCATTTCATTTTATGACCTGCTTGATGTGCCCCACATGCCCCATTGTGGACTTCTGACAGTGCTAAGTATGCCTCACTTTCTCCTAGGCACTTCAATAATACGCCCTCTTGGGTCTTTTTAAACAATTCGTTCCCCATGAGGACATATGACAATGCTCTATATTTTATCTTTCTATCAACATTCAGAGTTGGGTTTGTCAAATAACTCACCAGTGGACTTCGCCAATCTGCATCTGATAAAGTGTTTATGGCTAATATTTCGAATCCCTGTTTCTCAGCATATCCCAATTTCATACTTTCTAGATCTGATGGTGTGAATATAGTAGCCATAACTCTACCCCTTAATTCAACTAAATCCTCAAAGTTCCTGGCAGAAACTTTATAACCCGAAGCCAATTGTGCTAAGTCATTTGCTTCTTGGTTTTCTATTCTTGGTATATGTTGAATATCCATGTATTCAAATTTCCTAAGTAGCCTGTTGACTATGACGAAGTATATCATCAGGTTTTCCTTTATGCATTTATACTCCTTTGTTATTTGCTTGACCACTAATTCTGAGTCTCCTTTAATTTCGACTCTAGTTGCCCCCAATTCCAACAAAGCTTCAAGTCCAACAATGAGCGCTTCGTACTCATCTTCCTTGTTCGAGCAACGAGGACCATCTAATTTATACTTGAATTTTGTTGGAATTCCTTCAGGAGAAATTAGAAGGACTCCAACACCACTTCCATTCCTGTGGGTCGAACCATCAAAGTATAATTTCCATGGTTGCATTTCGACGTAACTCATGACAGTCTGCTCAACCAATGAATGGTCCACAATGAAATCAGAAATCACTTGGCCTTTCACAGCTTTTAAAGGCATGAAAGTCAAAGAATATTCTGTTAAGGCTAAAGCCCATTTACCAACTCTGCTATGCATTATTGGTTTTGAAAGCATGTGTTTAATGACATCGAAATGAGATGAAACATAAACATCAACAGGCTTTATATAATACTTGAGTTTCATACAAGAGAAATACAAACAGAGACATAGCTTTTCTAAATTGCTATATCTGGTCTCTGCATCATTCAATACTCTACTTAAATAGTATATGGCTCTTTCGATACCATTGCTATCTTCTTGTGCTAACATACTACCTATACTAACTTCAGAGGCAGATATGTACAATCTCATGGGCTTCCCCCATGAAGGCGGAGACAAAATTGGAGGCTGAGAGAGGTATCTTTTTATCTTGTCAAATGCCTCCTGGTGGACTTCGTTCCATTCGAAGGCTTGACCTTGCTTTAAACGAAGCAACAGAGAGAAAGCTTGGGTTCTTCCACTCAGATTCGAAATGAACCTTATGAGGAAGTTAATCTTCCCTAGAAAAGATTGCAGCTCCCTTTTTGACGTAGGTGCTTTCGTCTCCATTATGGCTTTGGTTTTGTTCTGGTTGATCTCAATCCCTTTCTTGTGAACCACAAAACCAAGGAAATCTCCAGCCTGCACAAAAAATGCACATTTAAGGGGATTCATCTTTAAGCCATGTTTTCTCATTCGTTCGAATGATTGGCTCAAATGATGCAAATGTGTTTCTGCAGATATAGATTTGATGACTATATCATCAATATACACCTGCATAAAGGTTTCAATGAAATCATGGAAAATCGAATTCATTGCCCTTTGATAAGTTTCCCCAGCGTTCTTTAAACCAAAAGGCATCACCACCCATTCGTAAGTGCCTAAGGCTCCTGGGCAACGAAATGATGTCTTGGCAACATCTTCTTCAGCAATGAAAATCTGATTATACCCAGAGTATCCATCTAACATACTCAAGTATTCGAACCCTGCAGCAGAGTCTACTAGCATTTCTGCCACATGCATGGAGTACTCATCCTTAGGGGTTGCAGTGTTTAAATCTCTAAAATCTATGCAGATTCTCAAAGAACCATTTTTCTTAATAACAGGTACTATATTTGCTAACCATTCGACATACCTTGTGGTTCTGATGAATCTGCAACGCAGCAACCTTTCGATCTCAGCTTTAATCTTTGTGAGAACCGCTGGTGCGAATCTTCTAGGAGTTTGTTTGATGGGCTTCTTGCCATCTTTGATTGGAAGTCTGTGTTCGACTAACTCCCTCTTTAAACCAGGCATCTCGTCATAATCCCATGCGAAGCAATCTTTGTTTTTCTTGAGAACTTCGATCACTTCCTGCTTGAGGCCTGGACTAAGTTTTGCACTTATGTAGGTTATTCGTTTCGTGTTTTCATCCCCTAAGTTCACTTCTTCGAGTGGATCCTGTGCCAACATTTTGGCACCTGAGTCTATGGGGTCCCTTTCGAAGCCTAAGGGTTCTTTATCATAGATGGCGTCCAGTCTTTGATCTATCTCAATTTCTTTAAAGGGTGAGCCTTTCGAGCCATCCCCACTTATTTCGTTCATCTTCACAGCCAATTTATTTATTTCAGCCTCTAAGGCCGCCTTTGATTCGTTCTCAGCCATATAGGCCGAAATCCTTTCGAAAAAGGAGGACTCAGTCATGAGTAAGGTTGTCGAAGTCCCAGCCTGGTGGCCGTCTTTGTATAGTACTTTCGACTCCTTCGTCATCACTGACTATTCTTCTATCCCAGTATAGGCCATCATGACGAAGGGTCATATAGTAGTGGGCGTTTCTGGTTTCGTTGATTTCATCATTTGGGACACAAGGAGCAATCTTTGCCAGATGCTTGTCATAATTCCTCTTGTCAACTAAATTGACTGTTGACATGAAGTAACTCTGGTCTGCTTCAATGTTTTCCACGATCCCATCTTCTCTCCATAGAACTAATCGCTGGTGCATTGACGAAGGAACTGCCCCTACGCCATGGATCCACTCCCTTCCCAAAAACAAGTTGTAGTTGGCCTTGGCTTCGATCACCATGAACATGGTGGGCCTACAGCTTGAGCCTATTGTCAAGTCTAATTGAACCACCCCAGTGTTTTGCCCACTTTCCCTTCATAATTGGATAGAACCATATTGTGGGGCTTGATGTCCCCTTCGCGTATTTCTAATCTTTTCAGCATGAAGTTGGGTATCAAATTGACTGCAGCACCCCCATCCACTAGAACCTTATTCACGCCATGGGCACCAACTTTTGCCCGAATAAATAGTGGCTTAAGATGGTTCTTCATAGCTGGTTATGGACGTTCGAAGAACGCATTTTGCTCCTCGACAGCCCCATTGTCCATCACATAGTAGCACACAGGCCTATGCTTCATCAAGTCTATGGTATCTTCTTCCTCATATTCATCAATTTCAGTTTCCTGTCCAAAGGAGGTATTTTGACATTTGATGGCACAATGAGTTGGCCATCTTTGACAAGTAAATCAAAAATCTTGTCACACTTAGTGATATCGAAGGTATAAACCTTCTTTGGGAATTTGTCACTTTTCTCATTTTCAACAATTTCTTTCCCTTTTGTGGGAACTAATAGTTTGCAGGAGTAAGGTGGTGCCTGTTTTAATTCAGCGAGGTCGATTTCGACCTCTTCGAATTCGAATTCAGGATAATCTTCTGCTTCCTCAGTTCCAACATAGGATATCCTTTCCTTCTTGTTATTTTTAAAGACTCTGGCCTTTTCGGCCTTTAGCCTTTCGACCTGTCGAACCCTATCGGCTAACTGAGCCATATCCCTCAAATATTGAGTGTCTAGTTTCTTTCGAATGGAGTAATCCAAGCCACCAGCGGCCATTTCGACTAACTCATGTTCAGGCACTACTGTGTAACATCTGGATTTCAAAAGCCTGAATCTATTCAGGTAATCATCTATGGGTTCAGTGAACTTTCTCTTGACACTGGCTAATTCCTTCAAACTTATTTTTGACTGTCCCATGTAAAACTGTTCATGGAATAATCTCTCCAAAAGAGCCCAAGTATCAATGGACCCAGGAGGCAAAGTGGTGAACCATGTGAAGGCGTTTTTAGTCAGGGAACTTGGGAAATATTTGATCCTGAGGTCTTCGTTATTGGCTATATCTCCCGCTTCGGTTAGATATCTGGCTATATGTTTGACTGTTGACTCATTGGTATCCCCGACAAACTTTGTAAACTTAGGGACTTTATATCCCCTTGGTAAATCAGTATGCATTATGTAGTCTAATATAGGAGAAGCATAATTTGGCCTTCTAATTCCTGTGTTGAGGCCATTCTGGGCCATGACTCTCTCTATCATGGTGGTTAAATTATTTTCTGCCAAGATGTTATCGTTTCGAATTCTATGAACGACTGCATCAGCATCTTGATTTCGACCCACCATGACAACCCCCCTAGGTTGTTCTTCTCGAAACTCTGGGACTTCCAGCCTTTCGACCCTTGCCCCTGGTTCCATAATTTCTCTTTGTGGGCCTTGGATCATTGGAGCTTCTAGCCTTTGTGCCCTTACCCCCAAGTTAACTTCTTCTCTGGGTGGTCTATAGGTTGGGTCGTTAGCAACTTGTTCCATAATAGGTACGTTCGCTCGAACTCCTGCCTGATTCTGCCTACGCCTCTCTGGGGGAGCAAAGAAATCTGCTATTCGACTCATGTTATCTGCATTTTCTCTGTTTGTCACAGTCACATTTTGTATTATTGGGGCAAATATTTCCTGCATAGTTTGTGCTAACACCCCTATCATATTATGGTTACTGTCATCCATCAAATTGCCTAAAAGCCAACTGGTTTTCTGTGGTTAAAATAGGCATTGCGCTATAAACCACTGACCCTTGGTTATTCGTCATAAACTGATTTGCCCCAGACCCAGACCCCAATTGTGGTGATGAATTCGACGTGGAATTGTGTAAGCCTACCATAAAAGATGTTGGCATTCCATAAGAGGAGTTTATGGTTCTATTACCATCGAAACCGGGTGGTCTAGTTAGTGGGGTGGCGAAATGGGTTTATGTCCCTGATGGTGGGACGAATCCCCCAGGATAACCAATGGTTCCAGTACTTCCTAGGATCGAACTATTAGTTGATATGCCACTTATTCCATTAGTGGCTATATTACTGGTAGAGGATGCAACAGACTGTGCATTCGAAGGGATCACATTAGATGTTCCCATCGAAGCGGACATATTAGTGCCTGTTGTATGTGGGGCATTTTGTTCCCCTTGTTGATTGTCAGAATTAGACATCTTGTTCATACGTTTTCTTCTGGATAAGGGTTGGTTGCTATTGGTTATTTTACCACTTCTTAGGTTCATAAAACAACAAACTTATCACTCAGAGGGTATTTTTATAATGGTTACGTCTCAACAATCTTTATTTTTGTCCTAAATTCCGTAATGGCCAATTATTGGTCCCACCAGGTGTGCCAATTTGTTTACAGTGATTTCTGGTAAACAACCGCTAGTCCTCCAAACTATCGAATAATCTTACTGACTGTTATTCAATTTCTCTGGTAACTCGCAGGATCGACTAGATTAATCCTAGGACGTGTTGGTCATTAGGGTAACTCTCATGATCGAACTGGTATTCATGGTTGGTATTTAGAATGTTGTGTAGGTGCTTAACTTACTTCGAAAAATCTAAAGGTGTGATCAAGTAAATGTGCGCGAAACTAAATTGCATGAATAAAGTTAAATTGTAAAGACATGTAAAAACTGCATAAAAGACAAGTAAATGACTTCGAAGCATAAAAACAGTTAATGTAAAAGATTCTCTGGAATGTAAAAGATTCGAAATATGAAGAAAGCGTTTAAATGCAAGAGAACTGTAAAATGACTTTGAGTAAAAAAGGTGTTCGAATGATAAAAACTTGAAGATAAAGGCATGAAATGTATAACAGTTTCTGAAATGTAAAGTATTTGAAATGAAAAGAAAGCATTTAAATGCAAGGCATCAGTAAAAGACTTCGAATGAAAACATTTTAAATGCAAAAACTTGTAAATGGTATTGACATAAAGATAAAGGAAAGTACTGGAAATGATAAAGAGTTTTCATTAAATCATAAACATGTGGTGTTATCATACGTACATTGCTCGTGCATTCGTTTCCCTAGCCATGTGGTAATTTGAATGTTTACTGAGTTTTTTGTACAATAGATATGACACCCGAAATCCTAATGCTAAGACTTCTATTTATACTACTTTGACCATAACGGTCTTGCTATAAGATTCTTCCATGTTCAGAACATGCAGAGCAATGCCTCTCTCTTGCTTCCACGCGTCTTCGAATGCTCCAGCGCATATATTTCAAATTTTGAACATCCCGCTTGCATTTGAATTTCAAATGTTTTGGCACTTCTTCGCTTCGAACGCATTTCTTAGACACAGCCTTGTTATCATTTCGAGGCTTCTTTGAATATACTCTCATAACTGTCACTCGAAGCTCCAAGCTTTGATATGCCCATTCGAAGCACTGCTTCTACCATTTCGAAACATGACGTTTTGCTTCATTTCAATCGAAACGTCCAACTTACTTTGCTTCTAATAATATCATCAAAATCTTCAGCCAACAAGGAGGTATGGGATATTCTGGTGAAGTATTATGAAGGAGGTGAGAAAGTCAGGGTTGTCCAATTACAAACCTTGCGTCGACAATATAAGTTGTTGTCGATGGAAGAAGATGAAAAAGTTGTAGAATATATGTTGAAGGTTCAGAAACTCGTCCATCTCATCAAGGGTTGTGGTGAAACCATTACTGATAAGTTGATAGTTGAGAAGGTAATGAGAACGTTGACCTCTCACTTTGATCACGTTATAGTAGCTATTCAAGAATTCAACAATCTTGAAACCACTAAAGTGGAAGATTTGGTTGATTCGATGGAGGCGCATGAGATGAAGATTGTCGAAAGGAAAGGAGTCCAGGACTCGATACAGACACTACAAGCTCAGTCATGAAAAATGATGGTGGTTCCAACAAATCCAAAGGCAAGTTCGACAAGACTCATGGCAAGAAATCTTGGTCGAATCCCCATAAGAACAAGGTCGAAGATAGATCTTCTGAATCCTCGAAAAGGAGAGGAGGAAACTATTGAAAGGACAAAGAAGATAAGAAAGGCATGCAGTGCTATAATTGTGAAAAGTGGGGACACTTGGCCAAGAATTATTCATACAAAAAATACAAGGGATAGACAGGCAAGGACGAAGGAGCGAACTTTTCACGCTAAGATTCAGATGATTCTGATGGTATTATGGTGGTTATGGCTGCAGTTGCAGATAACCATGTCGAATCCAAGATCTGATTTCTCGACTCAGGCTGCTCGAACCACGTGACTGATCAAGAGGAGTGGTTGGCAGATTTTGACGAGTCGAAGAAGAGCAAGGTAAAACTTGTTGTTGTACCCCAAAATTTGCCCTCCCATATTTCTCAACACATGGCAAGTGAGGTCCCCAAATTGCTCAAGGAAGTTCAAGAATTGACCAGACAAACTCTCTCACAAGGCAGTATACCTCAAATTAGGGTTTCTATCTTCACCAAGATGTGTGAACCACAAAGGACTCAAATTCTCACCATTGCCCTAATATGTTCTCAAGATCATCCATGTCAAGTTTCAAGCCTTGCAGAAGAAGTTTGCTCAGTCAATTGCTCAAATGCCTGAAAATCAACCATACTAGGTCAAAAGTCAATTGTGACCCACATACAGTCAAACTTCAAGATTTTTGGTCAACATCCTCATTTTGAAGTATTATCCATCATTTTATCAAGGGTTGATCATGATTCCTCAAGGATTTCTCACAATTCATCAAAACCCAAAAGTTGCTAAATTAGGATTTTACAGGAAAAGTCTACTCAACTTTGACCAAGCATAACGCTCTCATACTTTATCAAATATGACCCATCTAAAGCTCATTTTGAATAGGATACAATTCGCTACAATTCATCTTCAGCTCCCAAGTCCAGAATATGCACTCACAAAAAGATATGAATTTTGACATTATAGGTCCTTTTGAAAAGTCAACAAAAACACATTTTGGGTCAAAGCTTCATACATGAACATGGAAGACTCAATTGAGATGAGACAAAAAGGGTTGTTTATAGGACATCCTAATCTTTCTAAAAAATCCAAGAACGCCTCTCTAGGGTCAAAACTAAGAGAGTTATGCATTGTCCAAGTTAACCATTTTTGCAAAATTGCCAAAAGTCAAATGTGCTCAAATTTGCATTTTTTGCTAAATGGTCCCAACTTTTTATGCTTGCACCTAAATTATAATATGGTCCACGACTTAAATGTTCACTCACCCATTATGTGCTTCATTTTTCAATTTATTTTGATTTTTCATTAATTAAAAAGTTAATTAAATCAAATAAATGATGAAAATTAACAAAGATATGGTTTGATTTGTTTTTTTTGACAGATTGGAAATCAAGATATGCTGAGTTAACAAGATCAAATCGAATCAAGGTCAATTGGTACAAAAAAGAGCATGATTGGAATGGTTATGGAAAGATATCATATGGCTTAAAAATCAAATATTCCATTCATGAATTCTCAAGATTGGATCCAAAATTGTTAACCTAATTGGATTCAATACATATACTGAAGTTTGTGGAACCCTAAACAGAGGAATTTTCGTGCACAACCTGCCTCCAAAAACTAGAACAAAACTTCAAAATTTCCAAAGAAAGTGTGAGACGAATCTTCTTCCACAGGCCAATTCGAGGTGTGCTGAAGTTTCCAATCACTTGCTAGACATCTCAGGAAGCTAACAACATCATTTGCAAGCTTCAAAACGCCCAGAATCGCACCCTACAGACATCACAGTTTTCCCTAAAAACTCAAACTCGATTTCACTGATTTACTCATCATAAGCATGTCTTAATTATATATTCTCGTTCATCATCTTGTTTGCAAGCTATTGGTACCATTTAATTGCATTTACAGCGCAGGAATCGCAATATGCCATAGCTATGGTTTGCGAGCTCGTTTTGGGGTTTCTTAACCTAGGCAAAATTAAGCTTGATAATGGGTACCATGATGATCAGGGCTTCAAATTGATTCATGGTCACCAATGGAATTTATATTGCCTGTACATGATTTTTGAATGTCACAGGTTTGTAGCTACAGGAAAAAACGGTTATTATAGCTTATAGTGACGAATTCTGCTGTAGGTAAAAGTCCATAAACCTAAGGCGACATTTGCAATGAAGAAGGTGATGCGTGGCAGCCAACTATTGGAGCTTTTAAATCTCACGCGTTTTTCTGACCCAACCATCTTGTTTTATATATTACATTTTGTTTGAATTATGTTAACAAATAACTATTATAGCGCAGCTGGCAACATGGCATTGGCAAAAGGCATAAGGACCTGGGTTCGATCCCAAGTCCAGACCACTTTCTTTATTTTCTTTTCCTCCAACAGATCCAGTGCATCTCTCATCCTGATGTCCACCGTGCTCCATCAGTATCCAGCCACTTGATCCAGCATAGTACCAGATCCAACGCACAGGCAGTGAGGGTCTATGGTACACGCTTAAGTCAATGTTACAAGAGATCAAGCGTTGACTGGGCTTGGAGGGTTATTGGGCTTGGGAAATTTAGATTTACACCCCCCTCTTCAGCAACACAATCAGGCCAAATTCTCAATCTTTCTCTTTTTTTTATTATTATTATTTTGATTTCTTTATTCTTTTTCAATTTATTCATTTATCTTATTTTTAAAATCAGTTTTTTTTATAAAATCATAAAATCAAGAATTCACAAAATTAGAATTAGGTTTTTATTAAATTTAATTTTTAATTAATTAGCTTAATGTAATTTAGGGAAATTTAATTCTTCTTTTCACAATTAAAAACAATTAGAAAATTAGGTTTAAATTCTTGATTTAATTATTTTCTTTTTACAAATAAAAACACAAAAAAATAGGTTAACTTAATTATTTTTCTTAATTAAAGTTAATTAGTAATTAGGTTCTTTTTTTAATTCAATTATTCCTTATTTTCTTAAAATAACAAAAACGACAAAAAAATGATTTTTCTTTAATCAATTGCAATTAGGTTTAGTCAAGGGTCAAAACCCTAATTTCTCACGTATTTAATTTGCTGCGCGCTTGTTATTACTTTTGCCATTATTTTGTAGTTGTTTCAAGGATGTAATAGTTTAAATTAGGATTTTAAAATTTCCGCAACTTTATTTACTGTCAAGGCAATTATGTAACTGTCAAAGCCATGTAATAAGCGTAGGTTATTTTTTCCGCTTTTACTTTCCGCAAAACTCTTAACTGTTAGATGTATGTTTAGGATTGTATGGCAAGAATGCATGACAAAATTAAAATGGTTAGAAAACCCTAATGTGCAAAGATAATAAACTGAAAATAAATCATGTAAGTCTCAAAGTGCCTAAGAGGGGGGGGGGTGAATTAGGTCTTATAAAAATTTACTCGGTTTTATGAGAATGCTTGGTAGTAATTTTTGGTTAAGTATTTGAAGGTTTTGATTATATCCTTATCTTTTCTCGATTATGGTGATGAAAGCGATAAATGCGGAAAAGTAAAGAACACGGTGATATATCCTGGTTCCCCTCACAATCCGAGAGTACTCTAGTCCCCTTTCCAACACGAAAGAGATTTCACTATAGTTAGAATGATTGTACAGCCTATGCTTACTATCTAACCTATAGGGTGATCAAAGGTTCTTAACATCTTTAAGACTAAACAAACACTAATGTGAATGAAGAACAATCCTCTTCAAATCACAACACTTACTTCCAACAATCCTGGATAGTAAGGGAAAATCTTTAAGTAATATAATGATTAATTTTGAAGTATATGGAGAGCTTTATCAATCTTCAATTGATCTTCTTCTTCAAGATAAAAACAATTCTCAACAATGTATATAAATGTTCACAATGTGTGAATGAAACTTGAAATGATAATGAAAGTGTATATGGCAAGTTTCACAAAATTATGAACACATGAAAGTATAATTTCAAATGTGAGTAAATGAGAAAATTGTTAATGAAGAAGGATATTTGTTAATTTGAAAATTGAAGTATTGAACATTGAACATATATGAAAATGTTATTGTGTTCTTGTTTTAAAAACTGAAAAAAAATCTGCATTTTATAAAGTTGTAAGAACCTCTTCATTCATGCCAATTCATATGAAAAGTTGCAATGCATTCATGAAAATATACCACTTGAAAAATGTTCAAAAAACAAAGTAAAAGCTGCATTGGTTCGCTAGGAACCGGTTCCGACACTGACAGAACCCGGTTCTTAGTGAACATTATAAGTTGGAATTCAAATTTATCACGCAGGAACCGGTTCCCCTATTGGTACAACCCGGTTCCTGGTACAAAAACCAGGGACATGTTTTTTGAGAAAAGCTGGAACCCGGTTCCCTGTTAGGGAGGAACCGGTTCCTAAAGGTTTATTTTCAAAAATACATTTTGAAAGATATTTCAAACAAAGTTTTTCTTGATGTTAAATTTATGGAATATGTATATGTTGATGAATGCATATTGTGAACATCTATATTCAAGGTTTTAAGAATTATTTATACCATATTGACATTTGATGATTTCTTTAATAATTCTTCAATAATCTTCAAGACTTTAATTTGATGTTGATAAGCTTTTTGCACATCCTTTGAAACTTGATGTCCATGTTGTCTTCATCAAAACACATGCTTTAAATATGACTTGAGAAGCTTGCAATTACATTCTCCCCCTTTTTGATGATGACAACCAAGTCTTGAAAACGATTTCTTGAAATGTTCATGTTGTTTTGTGTAGCGAACATGTTGAGCAAATGCAAGGCTCCCCCTAAATTGTATGCTCCCCCTAATTCCATGATTCTTTGAATTTTGGAGAGAGTTTGACATTTATTTGGGCCTGCAATTTCTTTGAAACAAAACAACATACATGCATACTCTTCTCCCCCTTTGTTAACATAAAAAAGGATGGGGAAAAAAGAGTGAAATAGATACATTTTAAAAATTAAGACAGGTATCTTAAGAGAAACATTATATATCACCTTCATCCAAAATACCAAGTTCTCTTCGGATTTTGAAGAAAGGTTCTCGAGCAAGCGGTTTAGTGAAGATATCCGCGAGTTGGTTATGACTATCCACAAAAGTGACTTCGACATCTCCTTTAAGTATATGATCACGGAGAAAATGATGTCGAATATCTATACGTTTGGTTCTTGAATGCATCACCAGATTCTTTGTAATATTGATAGCACTTGTATTGTCGCATCGAAGAGGAATGCATCCGAGATCAAGTCCGTAATCACGGAGTTGTTGCTTGAGCCAAAGAATTTGTGCACAACAACTACCTGCTGCTATGTATTCTGCTTCGGTCGTGCTAAGTGCAACACATGCTTGCTTTTTACAAGCCCATGATACTAATGCATTTCCAATAATGTGACAAGTACCACTTGTGCTTTTACGATCAGTTTTACAACCTGCATAATCCGCGTCAGAATAACCAATTAAAGTGCAAGTACTACCTTTTGGATACCATAGGCCGACATTGATTGTTCCTTTAAGATACTTCATGATCCTTTTAACTGCCATGAGGTGTGATTCCTTTGGATTTTCTTGAAAGCGAGCGCAAAGACAAACACTAAACATGATGTCAGGACGGCTTGTCGTCAAGTACAATAGAGAACCAATCATACCTCTGTACTTTGTAATATCAATTGGAGTACCGGATTCATCTTGATCAACATATGTACCAGAGCCCATTGGAGTATTCATTGCTTTACAATTGTCCATATCAAACTTTTTCAATAATTATTTGCAATACTTAGATTGATTGATGAAGATTCCATCTTCTAGTTGCTTGATTTGTAGTCCAAGAAAGTAGTTTATCTTTCCCATCATAGACATCTCGAATTCTCCTTGCATCATCAATGAGAATTCCTCACACATTTCTTTGTTAGTCGATCCAAAAATGATATCATCAACATAGACTTGAACCAATAAAGTGTTACTTTGGATTCTCTTAATGAACAAGGTTTTATCAACCTTACCCTTTTCGAAACCTTTTTCACACAAAAAATTGCTAAGTCTATCATACCATGCTCTTGGTGCTTGCTTTAAGCCATAAAGAGCCTTTCTCAACTTAAAGACATGTGAAGGATGTTTGAAGTCTTTAAATCCCGGGGGTTGTTTGACATAGACTTCTTCATTGATGTATCCATTCAAGAATGCACTTTTGACGTCCATTTGAAAAAGCTGAAAATTTAATGAACAAGCATAAGCAAGTAAAAGACGTATAGCTTCTAACCTTGCAACCGGAGCAAATGTTTCTTCAAAGTCGATTCCTTCCTCTTGATTGTAACCTTGGGCAACCAACCTTGCTTTGTTTCGAACAATTAGACCATTCTCATCAATTTTGTTCTTAAACACCCATCGGGTACCTATGATGTGTTTACCACTTGGTCTAGGAACAAGTTCCCAAACTTGATTTCTCTCGAATTAATTTAATTCTTCTTGCATAGCAATAATCCATTGATCATCTCCTAAGGCTTCATCAACTTTGGTAGGTTCAATTTGAGAAGCAAACGCCATCTTTAAGCAAGCATCTTTTAGATTCAATCTTGTTGATACTCCTTGGCTAATGTCACCAATAATTTTGTCAATAGGATGGTCTCTATGAGTTCTCCGTTCTTTTGGTAGATCATTGGTGTTTGAATCTTGTTGTACAATGTTTTCTTGATTTTCCGGTGATTTCTTAATTTGATTAATTGAAAGATCTTCCGGGGGTAAATCTATAGGATCATCATCATCACAAACAACTACTTCCTCCTTAGAGGGGTTAGTTTCATCAAAAGATACATGCATAGATTCTTCAATAGTTAAAGTTCTTTTATTATAAATTCTATATGCTTTACTAGAAAGCGAATAACCAAGTGTTGTACCCCAAAATTTGCCCTCCCATTTCCTCAACATTTTCTCATCACAAGACCCTTGAAGATCAAGATCCAGTTAGGGTTTCCTCTGCTCAAGACTTCTCCTTGCACTGTGGACTCAAATTAGGGTTTGTGTTTGCCCAAAGATGTTTTGACCTAAAATGCCCAAGATGACTTTCATGCTTCATGTTGGACTCCCAAGTTTACCCATGCCAAGTTTCAAGTCTTGATTCCAAGTTTTGCCCAGTCAATTGGACAGTTGACCTAGAAATCAACTGTATTGGGGAAAAAGTCAACTGTGGCCAATTGACAGTCAAATCTCATGAAATTTGACCCACATAAAAATTATGAACTCATATGAACCATTTGATCAAGTTTGGATCACAATTCCACAAGAAATTTGATCAGATCACCAAAAGGGCAAAATGGTCATTTTTAGGGTTTTGACTGCACAAAGGCAATTTTTGACTGTTTGACCTAGCCAATGGCAAACCAAGTTCACATATGGACTCAAGGACTCAATGAAATGGTCTTGACACATTCATCAAGCTCAAAAGATCCCAAGTACACAAGATTGACAGTTGAATTTCCCAGTCAATTGATCAATTTTGACTGTATACTGAAAAGTCAAACTTTGACCTTTTGGTCAAAATCAAGAGTCAAGATTCATTTTTCATCAAAACATGCCAAATCATGAAACTTGTTCACCAAGAAATCACAAAATGAAAATTAGGGTTTGAAAATGGAATTTTTCATAACTTAGAATTTTTCTAAGTTATAAAAAACCCTAATTTTTTCCCAACTTTGCCCCATCTTTTCACCAAGATCCATTTGGATTCAAACAAAAGTCAAAACATGAAAGTTGTAGCTTGTTGCATAATCTACAACTTTTATTCAGAAAGTTTTCTCATTTGAAGCTTGTATCTCAAGTTACATTTTTTTGAATAAGGGCACTAAACCATTTTTAACTTAGTGAAATTTTAACCTACTTTGACAAGGTTTTCTACCCCACTTCAAGGCCACTTTTCATACCCTTCCACTTGGAATTTTGATTTTCATTTCAAAGATGGATTGTAGTACCCATTCCAAGCTTTCCAAAATGTCCAAGAACTCATCAAACAACCTCATAACTTGAGAGATTCGAATTTCACAAGTTGGCAAAAATCCACTTTGGAATGGTTCATGAACATGTTCATAACTTGGACCATTTTCAAATCAGCATAGTTTGTGCTACATTGCAGGCTCTAAAACCCTTTGACACTCATAAATTTAATGCAAAACCATTGAACCAAGTTGTTATTCTAAGCCTTTGGTCATTACACAAGGAATTAAGCCTAAACTAGAAAAAGCACTATTTCCATTCTTGAAAAGAAGAACTTTATGTCAAGTTTGCAATCCAAGTGGTACAATCAAGATCTTCTTGGCACAAGTTTGTGAGCAAATTGCACTGATCAAGGCAAGGGATAGCAGCATAGTGGGAGGGCCTGTACAGGCTAGAAACATCAAGTGGCATTTTGTTGCTTAACATAGAAGAAAAGTCCATAACTTGTGACAACTTGAATCTCAGCACAGAAACACAAGAGAGAAGTTATCAAACACATTCCTTATAACATATCCAAGCTAACACACGAGCCCTGGCCATAAAAAACACTCCCATTGCCCTAATCACCTTGAAACTGCACAAACAGGGGAACCCCTGCAGATTGAGTGCTATCTCTCAATCCCTTCGAGCATTCTTGTCCAAACTTGTTCCTCTACCTTCCTTACAACATATGCAAGCTAACCATGGCCTAAAACCTGACCTGTAATCACCCTAACAGTTTCCACCATTTTCATTTTTTCCTTTTGCAGTTGAAGTTCCATAGCTTGATTCAGAAGCTCTCAAGACAAAGTAAGCATTGAAACAGCATCCCTGGACCTCAAGGAAGCTTTTCCAATCATCACATTGCACTGAAAGTTCCTCATTCTCCAGATTGAAGTTCAACTGCACAGGTAAAACTTTGAACTCGTATCTCTCTTATTATGCATCTTTAGTCTTAAGTTTGTGAAGAAACAAGGTTCTACTCATAGCCCTGAACATGTACATATCTTTACATTTCATTTCTTTTGCCTGAGTAGAGAGAATTTTGGTTCTGAACATTGATGAAAAAATAGGTTAGGATTTGGGGGAGGAGAAATTCTCCCTCATCTTAGAGAGATAGGTCAAGTTCTTTATATGGTTGAAACCGTCTCTTAATGCTCTACACTTTTCATGTTATGAGTTTTGCTTGAAAGTCCAGGAATCCAGAGATAAAAAACGCGTGTTTTACTTGAAGGATGTTGTTCAGAGGTTGAAGAAGACAAGTCTTCTGGGCTGGGCCTGGAATTTTTTCCTATTCACACCATTTATTTTGATTCACACCCCCTGAGCCCATTTGCTTCATTTTTGACTCTTTTTGACTTTTTCCTTTTTGGTTGACTTTGTTTATTTTTTCTCATGATATAAAAATTTTAAAAATATTTTTTCCATCTTTTTTTGAATTTATGGCATATTTATTTGATTTATTTCTTTATTTATACATAAAATATATATATATACTATTATTAGAATAAATAGAAAAATAGTGCAAATACATTTTTTATTTTTATTTACCTTCTGAAAATATTTCACATAAAAAATACTCTTTTTATTTATTTTATTAAAATATTAAATAAATATTTGTTTTGTGTATAATACATATTTAATATATATATATATATATATATATATATATATATATATATATATATATATATATATATATATATATATATATATATATATATATATATATATATATATATATATATATATATATATATATATATATATATATATATATATATATATATATGTTTATCAATATATTTAAATTAAAAATATAAAAATACTTGAATTTTTATTTTTATTAATATTTGATACAAAATACTTTTTTCCATAATATACTTCATTTTATTTTATTTTTATTAAATAATAAATAAATAGTTGTATTAAATTAGATAATAACGCATTTTCTTTTAAAATTAGGGTTTTTGCCCTAAATTCAAAATGCTCCAAAAAATAATATATTTTTATTTTCTTTTCTCTTTTACATAAATAATATTTTTTTCATACATATACAAAACATTTCTTTTTGCATCTTGCATTCTTATTTAATTTTTGTACATTGATTAAATTGCAAATATTCAAAATGATGTAATAATTTAGATTTAAATTCTTGTCAATATCCCCATTTGAACATTTGTACCCCCCTTCCCATATTTGGTTTTGTAATAGCTTAGTAATTTTAATTTCGCACTTTATTGCTTTCTAATGATAATATGTTAGAATTAGGGTTTGTATGCGAAAAAAAAACGATAAAAAATAGTTTGACCTAATACAAGATAAATGAGCATGAAAATAAATAACACATCTCACACTTGCACCCCTAGGGTATTCCACTTATTGCCTTCAAATAAATGGGCCATATTGTATGTTGAACTTCTTTGGGCAAAGCAAACAATTTGAATGATCATAGTCCCTCGACAAAACTTTTCAAAACAAACAAAAACAAATGATCAAGTCCCTTAAAGAAAATTGCCCAAAGACATTCAACGCCGTTGCAATTATGGTCTAAACGATGACCCGCGCCTGTCCCTCTCACATCCTAACACAAGATTGTCCATCAAATACAATGGTGGAACAAACTTGTTAAAAGGGTTAAAACATAGCAATAGTCTTTTGAGAAATTTAGGAGTAGATAACCTCTTAGTTACTTGAATCAAACTTGCAAAACAAAACACTTGCCTAATTTCAAAACCACACAACACTACACTTTCAAAACAACTTTCAAAAACAAATGAAAACCTTTTCAAAAGACATACATCTTTGTATACATCCCCACATGGATCATTACAAAGGTTGCCACCACATTGGCATCTTTTCAAAACATTTTCAAAACCCACACACATTCAAGCACCATTTAAAACAAATTGAAAACAAAAGGCAAGTGATCTAAGCAAGTAACTAAGAGCCCATGGATAACCATGGATAGAAAGGGTGCTAATACCTTCCCTTTCTATAATCTACTCCCCGAACCCAAGAAAACATCTCAAAAGGTTTTTGCTGTGCTTTTTAACCTTTCCTTAGGATAAAATAAAAAGTCGGTGGCGACTCTTGCTAACCGCAACATTTGCGAATACAAACGCAAAACCATAGTCAGTTCTCCCACCGTATCACAGAACTGGCGACTCTGCTGGGGACATTTTTAAAAGTGGAGTAACCTTAGGGCTTAGATCACCTTTATTTTCAATTGATTGTCTTGTTTGCTTTTACATTTGTGGGCTTTGTGTTGGAGTTTTATAGATCCTAACCCGAATCTGGGATACCTTCTTAGAAAGTAGCAACAAGGTTGTGAGGGAACTGTGTGGGGTATACCGACATGGTTGAAGCAGTCTGCTACGTTGATGTGGCACTTTGGTGTGTACCGGTAACCCTTGAGTTCAGTCAAGGAGAGTACGGGGCCGCCGCGTGGTGTCGTGAAGCATCAACTGACCTTAGGAACCTTAATTGAACCATCTTGGCCTTTTAGGGGTAGTGAGATAACTGACTTTGGTGCAGTCCGAGGTTGGTTGATACTCGATACTACACTCAATGGAGGGTTGCTTTCCTGGGATATTTCGGTCGCCAGTTCAGTGGCTAAATCGAAACGATGAACAATGAAAGTAATCCAGTGATATTGGGACCTTTAGAACCCGGTTACTTCTAATAGGACAGGTTAAGCCCACCAAACTTCAAGAGGGTAATACCCAGACCTCATGCAGGCCTAAACTCTAAGGGTTTGTCTTGTGTGACTTGTGTGCCTTACCATGTTTGCCTTTGTGAATATTTGTGGTGTATTTAATCATAACATCATGGCATCATACAACATCATGAGCATTGACTAACCATTTCAAGGGTTTCGAATCTTCATCTTTGTTCTTGTTTTATAGGACATGGAAACTGCTCGCAGAAAGACAATTCAGATTAGCCTTGTAAAGATCCCTCCTCAGCTTAAGGAACTTATGTCCAGGATTCCCGAGGGTTCTTCATTCAGTGAGAGACATGGAAGACTCATCAGCTTGGTTAACACCAACATTGAGGAGGATTTGATAAAAGTCCTGTTCCAGTTCTTTGACCCTCTGCATCACTGTTTCACTTTTCCGGATTATCAATTGGTGCCTACATTGGAAGAGTTCTCCCGACTCCTGAAGGTCCCTATCCTTGATCAACTACCCTACAACGGTACGGAAGAGGAGCCCAAGCTTGAAGAGATTGCTAAAGCCTTGCACCTACAGTCATCTGACCTCAAGGGACATTGGGAAGTCAGAAGTGGTATCAAGGGTTTCTTAGCCAAGTTTCTGTTTGAGAAGGCCCAAGAATGTTGGAACTCCCTTGACCTACGAGCTTTTGAAGAAGTTATGGCCCTCCCTGTCTATGGTTTGGTGTTATTCCCTAACCCAGATCAGCTTATTGATATCAGTGCTGTCCAGATCTTCATGACCAGGAATCCTATACCTACGTTGCTGGGGGACATCCTTCACTCATGTTACACTCGAACCATGAGAAGAAGGGGTGTCCTTATGTGTTGCACTCCTCTCCTGGGAAGGTGGTTTATTTCGCATCTTCCGCAATCAGTTTTGAAGAACGAGCGGGGTTTGAGATGGTCACAACGGTTAATGACTCTCACGCATGCAGATATACATTGGTGCCCTAGGTCTAGGGAAGACATCACTATCATTGATCGTTGTGGGGAGTACCCTAATGTTCCTTTATTTGGAATCAAAGGAGGTGTTACTTACAACCCATGCCTGGCTTGGAGACAGTTTGGTTATGCTCGGAGGGATGGCCCTCATGACATGTTAATTCCTAACATAGTTTTTGACTTCGACAACGATACTCAAGGACTTCGTCAGAGATTTATCAGAGCTTGGAGGATGCCAAGTAGGATAGACAGCAAGACACTGGGGCACAGGAGCTCCATCCCGTTGGAACCTTATCTCAAGTGGGTACGAGCCCGCTCCCAGAAGTTAGTGATGCCTTATCCTCATATGCTTCCTGTGATCAAAGAACCGGTCTTGGAAGGAGAGGCGTCTTACACCATTCAACATCCCGACATGCCCACCTCCTGGGAAGAAATGCAGAAGAGCTGGGTCCAGCTTAAGGAAGAACGGAATTCTCTTGAGACCAGTCTACATGCTAGTGAAAAGAAGGTCCTGGAACTCACCCGCCTACTGCACGAGGAAAGGAATCTCAACACCTACATCGCGCCAAAGAGGATGCGCAATGTTTTTTTACCTTGAGGAGTCATTTTGTAATATTTAGCCCATGGGGCATTTATGTACTAACGAATTTCTCCTTATTAATATGATGTGCGTTCCTTTTTGTCTACAACAAATTTTGAATATTCTAAATCCTTGAATGCATTGCATACATACGCATTCCATTGCACCATATGCATAGCAGGTACCCTTTTTCACAGGTTGCTTAATTTTCTTCGTTGTTTGTATGCACAGTCATCATGAATCCAGACTCCTCCAGTGAGCAAGTAATCAAGGCCCTTCAGGCCCAAAGTGCACAGTTTCAAGAGATGGTCCTAAGCCTAGCCCAAGGTCAGCAAGAGTTGAAGACTCTACTCCTGAAGAAGAAGAAGAAAAAGAGGACTGCATTGTTCAACACCGGACGCAGATTTGGGAACACACTCCATAATGAAGCTGATCCAACCACTTCTTCTGCTGAGAAAAACAGTCCCCAAGGGGGAGGAGCTCCTAGTCCCGCAGTCTCCGACAACGAGACGGACTATAATGACGAACAATACCCACCTGCTGCTGACAGATACAAGCAATTGGAGGACCGCTTAAGCGCCATGGAAATTCAGAATGTGTCGGGACTGGATTTCGGAGATTTGGGGTTATCTTCTGGAGTAGTAATTCCACACAAGTTTAAGGCGCCTGCCTTCGCCAAGTATGATGGGGTCTCCTGCCCAAAGCTGCATCTGAGGTCGTACGTAAGGAAAATCCAACCTTACACGGCAGATAAGAACCTCTGGATTCACTTCTTCCAAGATAGCCTCTCGGGGTCACAGCTTGAATGGTTTTACCAATTGGATGGAGCTAGAATCCGACACTGGGAAGATTTGGCAACCGCATTCTACAGATAATACCAATACAATTCTGATCTCGCTCCTACACGTACCCAACTTCAGGGTATGTCTCTAGGAACGGGTGAAGGGTTCAAAGAGTACGCTCAAAAATGGAGAGATTTGGCTGGCAGGGTGCAGCCTCCGTTAACTGATCGAGAGCTGGTTGATATGTTTCTAGGGACGTTGTCGGGTCCGTTTTTCAATCATTTGGTTGGTAACTCCTCCGCTGGGTTTACAGATTTAATATTGACAGGAGAAAGAATTGAAGTTGGCATCAGGTCAGGCAAGATACAAAAGGCTGCCTCCACCAGTGCTGAGAAGAGGCCGTTTAAGAAAGAAGCAAGTGCCGTCTATGGTCCTAGAAGACAAGTCAAGCCCGAAAGTCGCCAAGCCGTCAATGCTTTGGTCATCTCCAAACCTGTTGCTGCTCCTCAGCAGTACAATCAACAAAGAAGCGAAAGGCCCAAGAGGCAGTATACTCGACTGAGTATGACCTTATCTCAAATTTTACCCCAACTGTTATCCACCAACCTGGTGACCCTCAAAGAAGCTCCTAAGGTCGTCAACACTGCGTCTCCTAAGTATAACCCAAATTCCCGGTGTGCTTATCATTCTGATAGTCCCGGGCACACTACTGATGATTGCTGGGCCTTGAGAAACAAAGTGCAAGATCTGATCGACGCAAAGGAAATTCAGTTTGAAGCGCCGGAGAGACCAAATGTTGTAACTACTCCTATGCCCCAGCATAGAGTAAATGTCGTTGAGGAAGAAATGTACGCTGTTTCGGTAGATGAAGTTGTTACCCCTCTGAAGACTGTTAAGAAGAACCTACTGCGGGCCGGTTTATTTCCGGGTTGCGGTGAAGGTTGCCTGTTCTGTGCTGTTTCCCTATCTAATTGTCCCTTGCTGAGGTTAGGCATCCAAGGCCTAATGGATAGCAAGGAAATTCTATTCAAAAAGTCTGCTGTTCAGTTGGTTCCGATAAAAGAAGTTTTTGTGGTTACCATCTTCAAAAATCCAATCAAGGCTCCCCCGAAGAAGCCTGTTCAAATCATGACTGTTGCACCTGTGATTATTACTGTCCCGGGGCCTCTCCCCTACATATCGGATAAAGCTGTCCCCTGGCATTATGGGGCAGACGTGTATGTAAATGGAATCAAACAAGAATTCGACACTGGCGCCAGTATCTGCGATATCACTGGTCCAGCCAAGGTCACCCGCAGTGGCAGACTCTTCTCGCCTGACATTGCACCTCCCGCTATTCGAAAACCCCTCCTTATAAAACCTATAAGTTTACCTATTCCTGTTGCTGATCAAGTTGTGTCCCCTGCTGCCGAGTCATCAAATGCTCGGGGCAAAGGGATTGAAGAAGAGCCTGCCCGGATGGAGGCACCAATACCCATAAATGCTGAGGCCTCTCGACAAGAAATGGAGGAGATTCTGAAAATAATAAAGAAAAGTGATTTCAATGTTGTCGAGCAGCTGGGGCATACGCCTTCCAAGATCTCCCTGCTCTCCTTATTGCTATGCTCCGAGGCCCATGCTAAGGCCTTGATCTCATTTCTCAAGACGGCCCATGTGCCGCAGGAGACATCCGCAGTCCAGTTCACTGATTGCATAGCAAATCTGACAGCAGACAATGGCCTGGGTTTCTCAGATGCTGACCTGACTGCGAAGGGAAGAGACCACAATGATGCCCTGCATGTCTCTATCGAATGCAGGGGCACTACTCTGGCGCATGTATTGGTGGATACTGGTTCTTCTTTGAATGTTCTACCGAAAAAGGCTTTAGACCGTCTGGATTATGAAGGCCTGGAATTGAAGCCCAGCAATATCATCGTCAGGGCCTTCGACGGTTCCAAAAGGATGGTTCATGGAGAGGTTAACATCCCTATTCGTGTGGGCTCTCAAGTGTTTGACTCTACTTTTTATGTGATGGATATACGTCCATCGTACTCTTGTCTACTGGGTCGACCTTGGATCCATAAAGCTGGGGCAGTGACCTCCACCTTGCACCAGAAGCTGAAGTACCCTGTCAGAGGGAAGATCGTCACTGTGCAAGGAGAAGAGGAGTATATGGTGAGCCATTTGAATTCCTTCAGATACATTGAGATGGACGGGGAGTTTATTGAAACCCCCTTTCAGCATTTCGAGGAGGTACATCCAATTTCAGCAGCTGCAGAGACAACAGTCGAAGAGAATGTTTCCTTGAAGATGGCTTCCCTAAGGGATGCTCGGGCTGTGGTTCAGAAAGGCAATTGTGCAAACTGGGGTCAGCTTCCTGACTTCACTCAGAAGAATGACAAGTTTGGGCTAGGCTTTACTGCAGAGGCTCAGAAAGCTGTGCGCAAAGAGAAGATCAGAAAGGCTCCGGTGTTTATCTCCAGCTCAAGGGTGAATGCTATCGAGGAGGATGTGGAGGAAGCAGAGTTTGACAGTTGGATCTACCCGACTACCAGCAACGGACCAAGCAACTGGACGACAAAGGATTTTACCCCTATCACATTTGTCACGCAGTAATTAATTTCTTTTGATTTCCAATTCGTAACAAACAATATGTTAAAACTTTGTTGGCTCGGTGTCCTACCCGGGGCATCGTAGCTCCATTTGTGAGGGCTTTTTGTATGACATTTTCATATATCATCAATCAAAACATTGGACGTTTGTTGCATTTCAAATCTTGTGCTCTTTTTCCTTTCTGTGTTATATATATTGCAAAACAGCTATATTTACACACACTCACTTATACAGGTTTCAATCCACTCTGGATCTCACTGGTAACAGCTCTGCTACCGCCAGTTATGACTTCGAAAATCCGATCAACTTGGCCGAAGACGAAGGTGAAGATGATTGCGAAGTGCCTGGTGAACTTGCGAGACTGCTACTCCAGGAAGAGAGAGCTATTCAACCACACGAAGAGCCTGTGGAGACAATTAACTTGGGTACTGAGGCAGATAGGAAAGAGGTCAAGATTGGTGCCAATCTAGAGCTCAGCGTGAAGCAACGATTGATCCAAATGCTACAAGATTACATGGAGATTTTTGCTTGGTCCTATGAAGATATGCCTGGTTTGGATGCCGACATTGTAGTTCACCACCTGCCAACCAAGGAAGATTGCCCTCCGGTAAAGCAAAAAGTCCGACGGATGCGTCCAGAGATGTCTGAAAAGATCAAGGCCGAGGTTATGAAGCAGTTTGATGCCGGGTTCCTCGCAGTGACTTCTTACCCTCAGTGGGTTGCCAATGTGGTGCCAATGCCGAAAAAAGACGGTAAAGTCAGAATGTGTGTTGACTACAGGGATCTGAACAGGGCCAGCCCCAAGGATGACTTCCCCCTACCTCACATTGATGTCCTTGTTGACAATACAGCTCGACACAAGGTGTTCTCCTTCATGGATGGTTTTTCAGGGTATAATCAGATCAAGATGGCTCCAGAAGATATGGAGAAGACTACCTTTGTGACTCAGTGGGGCACCTTCTGTTATAAGGTCATGCCATTCGGATTGAAAAATGCTGGGGCAACCTATCAACGTGCCATGGTTGCTTTATTTCATGATATGATCCATCATGAGATTGAGGTATACGTTGATGACATGATTGCGAGGTCTCAAACTGAGGAGGAGCACCTTGACCATCTGAGGAAGTTATTTGACCGACTCAAGTTGTACAAGCTGAGATTGAATCCCAACAAGTGCACCTTTGGGGTGAGATCCGGAAAATTGCTAGGTTTCATTGTAAGTGATAAAGGTATTCAGGTGGACCCTGCCAAGGTAAAAGCCATACAAGAGATGCCGACTCCAAAAACAGAGAAAGAAGTCAGAGGTTTCCTGGGACGACTAAATTACATTGCCGGTTCATCTCACATCTAACTGCTACTTATGAGCCAATCTTCAAATTGCTGAAGAAAGATCAAGTAGTACGCTGGAACGATGAATGTCAGGCTGCCTTTGAAAGAATAAAGGAATACCTTCAAGAGCCACTCATTCTTATGCCACCGGTGGAAGGGAGACCTCTGATACTATACTTGACAGTACTTGACAATTCAATGGGGTGTGTGTTGGGGCAGCATGACGAGTCTAGCCGAAAAGAGCACGCTATTTATTACTTGAGCAAAAAGTTTACCGACTGTGAGTCTCGTTACTCACTGCTTGAGAAAACTTGCTGCGCTCTTGTATGGGCTGCTCGCCGGCTGAGACAGTATATGCTGACTCACACTACTTTATTGATTTCAAAGATGGATCCCATCAAGTACATATTTGAAAAGCCCGCTCTGTCTGGAAGAATAGCGAGATGGAAAATGATCTTAACAGAATATGATATCCAGTATACAACTCAGAAAGCAATTAAGGGAAGTGTACTGGCAGATCATTTGGCACACCAACCTGTGGATGATTACCAATCATTGAACTTTGATTTTTCGGACGAAGACATCATGTTGGTAACTGACTGTGAAGTACCTGGACCGGATGAAGGACCTGAGGAAGGATCCCGATGGTCTATGCATTTTGATGGAGCCTCTAATGCTTTGGGTAATGGCGTCGGCGCTGTAATCATATCTCCCAAAGGAACTCATACTCCCCTCACCGCCCGATTATGTTTCAGCTGCACCAACAATATGGCAGAATATGAGGCATGTATCATGGGCTTACAAGCTACAATCGATTTGAGGATCAAGTTTCTAAGTGTTTTCGGAGATTCCTCTCTCGTGATCAATCAGATCAAAGGCGAGTGGGATACGAAACACCCGAATCTTATTCCTTACAAAGAGTATGTGTTGACCTTGCTTCCCCACTTTGAAGAGATAACTTTCGAACACTTCCTTAGAGAGGAGAATCAGCTAGCGGACGCCCTAGCTACGATGTCTTCAATGTTCAAAGTTAAATGGGACAATGAGGCTCCCCGAATCATTATCTGGAAGTTGGAGGAACCGGCATACTGCTGCGAACTTGAGGCTGAGAAGGTGACTGAAAAACCCTGGTATTACGAGGTGAAGAGGTATTTAGAAGCTCAGGAATACCCTGAAGGTGCGTCTGTCAATGATAAGAAGTTCATGAGGAGGTTTGCTGCAAAATTCTTCCTCAGCAACGGCATTCTCTACAAACGGAATCATGATTCAACTCTGCTACGTTGTGTGGATAAGGCTGAAGCAGAGAAAATTATGATGGAATTGCATGAAGGCACATTTGGAACACATTCCAGTGGACATACCATGACTAAGAAAATCCTTCGAGCAGGATATTTCTGGTCCACAATGGAAGCCGATTGTTACCAACATTCCCGAACTTGTCATAAATGCCAGATCTATGCTGACAAGGTGCATATCCCTCCGGTTCCTTTGAATGTTCTGACTGTGCCTTGGCCTTTCGCAATGTGGGGCATCGATATGATCGGTGAGATCCGACCGACGGCATCCAATGGTCATCGCTTCATCTTGGTGGCGATCGATTACTTCACGAAATGGGTTGAGGCAGCTTCATATGCCACAGTAACCAAGAGCGTCGTGGCACGTTTCATCCGGCATAATCTGATCTGTCGGTACGGCGTCCCGGAAAGAATCATTACGGACAATGGTACCAATCTCAATAACAAAATGGTCACTGAACTCTGTGAACAATTCAAGATACAGCACCACAATTCTTCTCCCTACCGGCCGAAGATGAATGGGGCTGTAGAGGCAGCTAATAAAAATATCAAGAAAATTGTGCAGAAGATGACAGTGACCTATAAAGATTGGCATGAGATGTTACCGTTCGCTCTTCATGGGTACCGCACCTCAGCAAGGACGTCAACCGGGGCAACTCCCTTCTCCTTGGTTTATGGCATGGAGGCAGTCTTGCCAATTGAAATCCAGATACCCTCTCTCCGGATAATGAAGGATGCAGACTTGGATGAAGATGATTGGATCCAGACTCGGCTTGATCAATTAAATCTGATTGACGAAAAGAGGCTCACTGCTATCTGTCATGGTCAAACGTATCAAAAACAGATGATCAGGGCATTTAACAAGAAAGTCAGACCGCAAGAGTATCGAGTTGGAGACCTGGTAATCAAACGCATCATCCTTCCTCAAAGTGATCCCCGGGGCAAATGGACCCCTACATACGAAGGGCCATTTGTAGTTAAACGTGTGTTCTCAGGAGGAGCCATGATCCTAACCACCATGGATGGTGACGACCTTCCTCACCCCGCCAATGCAGACATAGTGAAAAAATACTACGCATAAATAAAAGACCCGCTAGGTTGACATACCTAGGCAAAAATAAGGGCTTCCCGGCGAACCAAAAGGGTTCGGGCAAAAATAAGGGATGAAATGAATAAAAATTTGGGCCTGCAATTTCTTTGAAACAAAACAACATACATGCATACTCTTCTCCCCCTTTGTTAACATCAAAAAGGATGGGGAAAAAAGAGTGAAATAGATACATTTTAAAAATTAAGACAGGTATCTTAAGAGAAACATTATATATCACCTTCATCCAAAATACCAAGTTCTCTTCGGATTTTGAAGAAAGGTTCTCGAGCAAGCGGTTTAGTGAAGATATCCGCGAGTTGGTTATGACTATCCACAAAAGTGACTTCGACATCTCCTTTAAGTATATGATCACGGAGAAAATGATGTCGAATATCTATATGTTTGGTTCTTGAATGCATCACCGGATTCTTTGTAATATTGATAGCACTTGTATTGTCGCATCAAAGAGGAATGCATCCGAGATCAAGTCCGTAATCACGGAGTTGTTGCTTGAGCCAAAGAATTTGTGCACAACAACTACCTGCTGCTATGTATTCTGCTTCGGTCGTGCTAAGTGCAACACATGCTTGCTTTTTACAAGCCCATGATACTAATGCATTTCCAATAATGTGACAAGTACCACTTGTGCTTTTACGATCAGTTTTACAACCTGCATAATCCGCGTCAGAATAACCAATTAAAGTGCAAGTACTACCTTTTGGATACCATAGGCCGACATTGATTGTTCCTTTAAGATACTTCATGATCCTTTTAACTGCCATGAGGTGTGATTCCTTTGGATTTTCTTGAAAGCGAGCGCAAAGACAAACACTAAACATGATGTCAGGACGGCTTGTCGTCAAGTACAATAGAGAACCAATCATACCTCTGTACTTTGTAATATCAATTGGAGTACCGGATTCATCTTGATCAACATATGTACCAGAGCCCATTGGAGTATTCATTGCTTTACAATTGTCCATATCAAACTTTTTCAATAATTATTTGCAATACTTAGATTGATTGATGAAGATTCCATCTTCTAGTTGCTTGATTTGTAGTCCAAGAAAGTAGTTTATCTTTCCCATCATAGACATCTCGAATTCTCCTTGCATCATCAATGAGAATTCCTCACACATTTCTTTGTTAGTCGATCCAAAAATGATATCATCAACATAGACTTGAACCAATAAAGTGTTACTTTGGATTCTCTTAATGAACAAGGTTTTATCAACCTTACCCTTTTCGAAACCTTTTTCACACAAAAAATTGCTAAGTCTATCATACCATGCTCTTGGTGCTTGCTTTAAGCCATAAAGAGCCTTTCTCAACTTAAAGACATGTGAAGGATGTTTGAAGTCTTCAAATCCCGGGGGTTGTTTGACATAGACTTCTTCATTGATGTATCCATTCAAGAATGCACTTTTGACGTCCATTTGAAAAAGCTGAAAATTTAATGAACAAGCATAAGCAAGTAAAAGACGTATAGCTTCTAACCTTGCAACCGGAGCAAATGTTTCTTCAAAGTCGATTCCTTCCTCTTGATTGTAACCTTGGGCAACCAACCTTGCTTTGTTTCGAACAATTAGACCATTCTCATCAATTTTGTTCTTAAACACCCATCGGGTACCTATGATGTGTTTACCACTTGGTCTAGGAACAAGTTCCCAAACTTGATTTCTCTCGAATTAATTTAATTCTTCTTGCATAGCAATAATCCATTGATCATCTCCTAAGGCTTCATCAACTTTGGTAGGTTCAATTTGAGAAGCAAACGCCATGTTTAAGCAAGCATCTTTTAGATTCAATCTTGTTGATACTCCTTGGCTAATGTCACCAATAATTTTGTCAATAGGATGGTCTCTATGAGTTCTCCGTTCTTTTGGTAGATCATTGGTGTTTGAATCTTGTTGTACAATGTTTTCTTGATTTTCCGGTGATTTCTTAATTTGATTAATTGAAAGATCTTCCGGGGGTAAATCTATAGGATCATCATCATCACAAACAACTACTTCCTCCTTAGAGGGGTTAGTTTCATCAAAAGATACATGCATAGATTCTTCAATAGTTAAAGTTCTTTTATTATAAATTCTATATGCTTTACTAGAAATCGAATAACCAAGTGTTGTACCCCAAAATTTGCCCTCCCATTTCCTCAACATTTTCTCATCACAAGACCCTTGAAGATCAAGATCCAGTTAGGGTTTCCTCTGCTCAAGACTTCTCCTTGCATTGTGGACTCAAATTAGGGTTTGTGTTTGCCCAAGGATGTTTTGACCTAAAATGCCCAAGATGACTTTCATGCTTCATGTTGGACTCCCAAGTTTACCCATGCCAAGTTTCAAGTCTTGATTCCAAGTTTTGCCCAGTCAATTGGACAGTTGACCTAGAAATCAACTGTATTGGGGAAAAAGTCAACTGTGGCCAATTGACAGTCAAATCTCATGAAATTTGACCCACATCAACATTATGAACTCATATGAACCATTTGATCAAGTTTGGATCACAATTCCACAAGAAATTTGATCAGATCACCAAAAGGGCAAAATGGTCATTTTTAGGGTTTTGACTGCACAAAGGCAATTTTTGACTGTTTGACCTAGCCAATGGAAAACCAAGTTCACATATGGACTCAAGGACTCAATGAAATGGTCTTGACACATTCATCAAGCTCAAAAGATCCCAAGTACACAAGATTGACAGTTGAATTTCCCAGTCAATTGATCAATTTTGACTGTATACTGAAAAGTCAAACTTTGACCTTTTGGTCAAAATCAAGAGTCAAGATTCATTTTTCATCAAAACATGCCAAATCATGAAACTTGTTCACCAAGAAATCACAAAATGCAAATTAGGGTTTGAAAATGGAATTTTTCATAACTTAGAATTTTTCTAAGTTATAAAAAACCCTAATTTTTTCCCAACTTTGCCCTATCTTTTCACCAAGATCCATTTGGATTCAAACAAAAGGGCACTAAACCATTTTTAACTTAGTGAAATTTTAACCTACTTTGACAAGGTTTTCTACCCCACTTCAAGGCCACTTTTCATACCCTTCCACTTGGAATTTTGATTTTCATTTCAAAGATGGATTGTAGTACCCATTCCAAGCTTTCCAAAATGTCCAAGAACTCATCAAACAACCTCATAACTTGAGAGATTCGAATTTCACAAGTTGGCAAAAATCCACTTTGGAATGGTTCATGAACATGTTCATAACTTGGACCATTTTCAAATCAGCATAGTTTGTGCTACATTGCAGGCTCTAAAACCCTTTGACACTCATAAATTTAATGCAAAACCATTGAACCAAGTTGTTATTCTAAGCCTTTGGTCATTACACAAGGAATTAAGCCTAAACTAGAAAAAGCACTATTTCCATTCTTGAAAAGAAGAACTTTATGTCAAGTTTGCAATCCAAGTGGTACAATCAAGATCTTCTTGGCACAAGTTTGTGAGCAAATTGCACTGATCAAGGCAAGGGATAGCAGCATAGTGGGAGGGCCTGTACAGGCTAGAAACATCAAGTGGCATTTTGTTGCTTAACATAGAAGAAAAGTCCATAACTTGTGACAACTTGAATCTCAGCACAGAAACACAAGAGAGAAGTTATCAAACACATTCCTTATAACATATCCAAGCTAACACACGAGCCCTGGCCATAAAAAACACTCCCATTGCCCTAATCACCTTGAAACTGCACAAACAGGGGAACCCCTGCAGATTGAGTGCTATCTCTCAATCCCTTCGAGCATTCTTGTCCAAACTTGTTCCTCTACCTTCCTTACAACATATGCAAGCTAACCATGGCCTAAAACCTGACCTGTAATCACCCTAACAGTTTCCACCATTTTCATTTTTTCATTTTGCAGTTGAAGTTCCATAGCTTGATTCAGAAGCTCTCAAGACAAAGTAAGCATTGAAACAGCATCCCTGGACCTCAAGGAAGCTTTTCCAATCATCACATTGCACTGAAAGTTCCTCATTCTCCAGATTGAAGTTCAACTGCACAGGTAAAACTTTGAACTCGTATCTCTCTTATTATGCATCTTTAGTCTTAAGTTTGTGAAGAAACAAGGTTCTACTCATAGCCCTGAACATGTACATATCTTTACATTTCATTTCTTTTGCCTGAGTAGAGAGAATTTTGGTTCTGAACATTGATGAAAAAATAGGTTAGGATTTGGGGGAGGAGAAATTCTCCCTCATCTTAGAGAGATAGGTCAAGTTCTTTATATGGTTGAAACCGTCTCTTAAACACTTTTCATGTTATGAGTTTTGCTTGAAAGTCCAGGAATCCAGAGATAAAAAACGCGTGTTTTACTTGAAGGATGTTGTTCAGAGGTTGAAGAAGACAAGTCTTCTGGGCTGGGCCTGGAATTTTTTCCTATTCACACCATTTATTTTGATTCACACCCCCTGAGCCCATTTGCTTCATTTTTGACTCTTTTTGACTTTTTCCTTTTTGGTTGACTTTGTTTATTTTTTCTCATGATATAAAAATTTTAAAAATATTTTTTCCATCTTTTTTTGAATTTATGGCATATTTATTTGATTTATTTCTTTATTTATACATAAAATATATATATATACTATTATTAGAATAAATAGAAAAATAGTGCAAATACATTTTTTATTTTTATTTACCTTCTGAAAATATTTCACATAAAAAATACTCTTTTTATTTATTTTATTAAAATATTAAATAAATATTTGTTTTGTGTATAATACATATTTAATATATATATATATATATATATATATATATATATATATATATATATATATATATATATATATATATATATATATATATATATATATATATATATATATATATATATATATATATATATATATATATATATATATATATATATATATATATATATATATATATATATATATATATATATATATATATATATATATATATATATATATATATATATATATATATATATATATATATATATATATATATATATATATATATATATATATATATATATATATATATGTTTATCAATATATTTAAATTAAAAATATAAAAATACTTGAATTTTTATTTTTATTAATATTTGATACAAAATACTTTTTTCCATAATATACTTCATTTTATTTTATTTTTATTAAATAATAAATAAATAGTTGTATTAAATTAGATAATAACGCATTTTCTTTTAAAATTAGGGTTTTTGCCCTAAATTCAAAATGCTCCAAAAAATAATATATTTTTATTTTCTTTTCTCTTTTACATAAATAATATTTTTTTCATACATATACAAAACATTTCTTTTTGCATCTTGCATTCTTATTTAATTTTTGTACATTGATTAAATTGCAAATATTCAAAATGATGTAATAATTTAGATTTAAATTCTTGTCAATATCCCCATTTGAACATTTGTACCCCCCTTCCCATATTTGGTTTTGTAATAGCTTAGTAATTTTAATTTCGCACTTTATTGCTTTCTAATGATAATATGTTAGAATTAGGGTTTGTATGCGAAAAAAAAACGATAAAAAATAGTTTGACCTAATACAAGATAAATGAGCATGAAAATAAATAACACATCTCACACTTGCACCCCTAGGGTATTCCACTTATTGCCTTCAAATAAATGGGCCATATTGTATGTTGAACTTCTTTGGGCAAAGCAAACAATTTGAATGATCATAGTCCCTCGACAAAACTTTTCAAAACAAACAAAAACAAATGATCAAGTCCCTTAAAGAAAATTGCCCAAAGACATTCAACGCCGTTGCAATTATGGTCTAAACGATGACCCGCGCCTGTCCCTCTCACATCCTAACACAAGATTGTCCATCAAATACAATGGTGGAACAAACTTGTTAAAAGGGTTAAAACATAGCAATAGTCTTTTGAGAAATTTAGGAGTAGATAACCTCTTAGTTACTTGAATCAAACTTGCAAAACAAAACACTTGCCTAATTTCAAAACCACACAACACTACACTTTCAAAACAACTTTCAAAAACAAATGAAAACCTTTTCAAAAGACATACATCTTTGTATACATCCCCACATGGATCATTACAAAGGTTGCCACCACATTGGCATCTTTTCAAAACATTTTCAAAACCCACACACATTCAAGCACCATTTAAAACAAATTGAAAACAAAAGGCAAGTGATCTAAGCAAGTAACTAAGAGCCCATGGATAACCATGGATAGAAAGGGTGCTAATACCTTCCCTTTCTATAATCTACTCCCCGAACCCAAGAAAACATCTCAAAAGGTTTTTGCTGTGCTTTTTAACCTTTCCTTAGGATAAAATAAAAAGTCGGTGGCGACTCTTGCTAACCGCAACATTTGCGAATACAAACGCAAAACCATAGTCAGTTCTCCCACCGTATCACACCAAGAAATATACCTTCGTAGGATTTCTCGTCAAACTTACCGAGATTATCCTTGTCATTGTTAAGAACAAAGCACTTGCATCCAAAAATGTGAAAGTGAGCAATACTTGGCTTTCTTCCTTTGAAGAGTTCATATGGAGTCTTATTTATTATAGGTCTAATGATAACTCGATTTCCAACATAACATGCCGTACTAACCGCATCCGCCCAAAAATATTTAGGAAGATTTGCATCACTAAGCATTGTTCTTGCAAGTTCCACTAGAAACCTGTTCTTTCTTTCAACTACTCCATTTTGTTGTGGAGTTCTTGGTGCAGAAAAATTATGAGAGATACCATGTTCTTCACAAAATTCTTCAAATTGAGCATTTTGGAATTCTCCACCGTGATCACTTCTTATGGATACAATCTTTAGTGATTTTTCATTTTGGATTTGCTTAGCATACTTCTTAAAGGCTTTGAAAGCATCACTTTTCTGCACAAGAAATAAAGTCCAAGAATATCTAGAAAAATCATCAATAATGACTAGAGCGTATACATTACCTCCGAAGCTTTTTGTTCTTGATGGACCAAAAAGATCCATGTGTAACAATTGTAGTGGTCTTGAAGTAGACACCACATTCTTAGATTTGAAAGTTGTTTTGGTCTGTTTGCCCTTTTGGCATGCGTTACATAATTTGTCCTTGATGAACTTCATCTTTGGTAGACCAATAACTAAGTCATGCCTAACCAATTTGTTCAAGTGCTCTATGTGAATGTGAGCGATCCTCTTGTGCCATAACCAAGAGTCATTGTTGTTTACCATAAGACATTGTACCTTCAGAGACAAATCATCTAAAGTAATCATAAAAATATTGTTAGTTCTTATACCTTTGAGTTTTACCTCATTGGTTGCCTCATCCATAATGAGACATTCATCTTTGTTGAATTTGATCTTGAACCCTCTATCGCAAAGTTGACTTATGCTAAGAAGATTGTGCTTTAATCCTTCAACATAGAGAACATCCTCAATTTGAATGGATGGAAGTGTGCCAACTATTCCAACGCCAAGAATCTTTCCTTTGGTGTTGTCTCCATAGGTGACATACCCTTTGGCTTTATGTACTAGATATGAAAATTGGTGTATATCTCTTGTCATATGCTTTGAACATCCACTATCAAGATACCACACATTTGATGTGGATTTCAAGCATACCTACACAAGCAAATTATTCTTTGTTAGGTACCCAAGTTGCCTTGGGTCCTTCATAGTTAGTTCCCTTTTTCACCCACACATAATGCCCACTTGCTATACTAAAGTTTCTAACATAGCAAGCATTAGGTGTATGGCCTTTAATACCACAATAAAAACAAGTAGGTTCAAAGTTACTTCTATATCTAGAAGGATAAGAGTTCTTCTTAGGAAATGTTTTCTTTTTCGATACATTTGCATTTTTCTTTTGATGATTATGAACAACTTGCTTCTTTTCAACTTTCTTGGGATTGGAACTATTACTAGCCTTTACAAAAACAGTGGGATTGTTACTTGGTTTCTTAGAATTCACATAACCAATACCCCTTTTATCATTAGGATAACGTTGTTGGCTTAGTAATCCTTCCAATCCTATTTGTCCTTTTTCATATCGTTCAATGACTCTTTTCAATTGAACAATTTGAAAGACATTTGATTCACACTTGGAGCATGCAAAGTTTTCTTTTTCTTTAATAAAATTCTGTTTTTGAAGTTCAAAATCTTTAGTCATGGTGTCAATTTTTTCTAAACAACTTAGAAGTTCTTTTTCTTGATTTGACACCTTTTTGTATAAACTTTTGCATTCTCTCAAGAGTTCATCAATAGCATCTTGAACATCATCATTAAAAAGATTAAATTCATTACTAACCTCTTCTTCATTGTCGGAGTGATGTGAAGCCATTAATGCTAGATTTGCACATTCCTCGCTTTCCGAATCGGATGAAGAACTTATCTCATTATCTTCCCATGCAACATAAGCCTTTTTGTTCTTGAACTCCTTTTGTCCTTTGAATCCATTTTTCTTGGAGAGTTTTGGATAATCCGGCTTTATTAGACCTTGCTTTCCACATTCATAACATGTGACATCTTGTGTTGATGTGGAGGCTTCTTTATCTTTATGATTATAAAATTTCTTCCTCTTGACAAAGTTAGCATTATGAAGATTATTTTTATGACCAAAATATTTTCCTAACCTTTTTACAAAAAGCAAGAAGTTTTCATCTTCCTCCAATACATCTTTATCTTGACTTTCCTTTGAATCAACTTTCAAGGCAATGCCTTTGGATTTCTTCTCTAAATTTTCATGTTTTTCAAGTCTACCGAGTTCCGTTTCATATTCCTGAAGTTTGCCAAATAATGTAGCGGAAGTCATTGCGGAGAGACTCTTCTTTTCCGAGATTGTCGTTACCTTTGGTTGCCATTCCCTAGTCAATGATCTAAGGATTTTCAAGTTGAGTTCATCATTTGTCAAGGTTTTACCAAGAGCATTTAAGTGATTTGTCAAATGCACAAATCTCTTTTGTAAGTCAAGAATGGATTCTCCGGGCTGCATTCGAAATAGTTCATATTCTTGACTCAAGGTATTTAGCCTTGATCTTTTTACTTCAGCCGTTCCTTCATGAGTTTGAACCAGGGTATCCCATATTTCTTTTGCTGTCTTGCAGTTTGAGACACGGAAGAATTCGTCCATACTGAGTGCACCTTGAAGAAGGTTTATTGCCTTTTTGTCATATAGAACTTTCTTTTTATCATCGTCGTCCCATGCAGTTTTGGGCTTTACAGAACCAATGCCATTGATAACAGATATCGGGATAAATGGACCATTTTCAACAGCATCCCATACTTCCTCTCCTTGTGCTTCTAAATGCGCCTTCATGCGTATTTTCCAGAAGTCAAAATATTCACCACAGAATAGAGGAGGCTTGTTGTTACTACCACCATCTCTGAAGACTGGTTGATGATTTGCGGAAGCCATTCTGGATCTTTAGGAACAAGTTACCTATAACTTGCTCTGATGCCAATTGTAAGTCTCAGAGTGCCTAAGAGGGGGGGGGGTGAATTAGGTCTTATAAAAATTTACTCGGTTTTATGAGAATGCTTGGTAGTAATTTTTGGTTAAGTATTTGAAGGTTTTGATTATATCCTTATCTTTTCTCGATTATGGTGATGAAAGCGATAAATGCGGAAAAGTAAAGAACACGGTGATATATCCTGGTTCCCCTCACAATCCGAGAGTACTCCAGTCCCCTTTCCAACACGAAAGAGATTTCATTATAGTTAGAATGATTGTACAGCCTATGCTTACTATCTAACCTATAGGGTGATCAAAGGTTCTTAACACCTTTAAGACCAAACAAACACTAATGTGAATGAAGAACAATCCTCTTCAAATCACAACACTTACTTCCAACAATCCTGGATAGTAAGGGAAAATATTTAAGTAATACAATGATTAATTTTGAAGTATATGGAGAGCTTTATCAATCTTCAATTGATCTTCTTCTTCAAGATAAAAACAATTCTCAACAATGTATATAAATGTTCACAATGTATGAATGAAACTTGAAATGATAATGAAAGTGTATATGGCAAGTTTCACAAAATTATGAACACATGAAAGTATAATTTCAAATGTGAGTAAATGAGAAAATTGTTAATGAAGAAGGATATTTGTTAATTTGAAAATTGAAGTATTGAACATTGAACATATATGAAAATGTTATTGTGTTCTTGTTTTAAAAACTGAAAAAAATCTGCATTTTATAAAGTTGTAAGAACCTCTTCATTCATGCCAATTCATATGAAAAGTTGCAATGCATTCATGAAAAGATACCACTTGAAAAATGTTCAAAAAACAAAGTAAAAGCTGCATTGGTTCGCTAGGAACCGGTTCCGACACTGACAGAACCCGGTTCTTAGTGAACGTTATAAGTTGGAATTCAAATTTATCACGCAGGAACCGGTTCCCCTATTGGTACAACCCGGTTCCTGGTACAAAAACCAGGGACATGTTTTTTGAGAAAAGCTGGAACCCGGTTCCCTGTTAGGGAGGAACCGGTTCCTAAAGGTTTATTTTCAAAAATACATTTTGAAAGATATTTCAAACAAAGTTTTTCTTGATGTTAAATTTATGGAATATGTATATGTTGATGAATGCATATTGTGAACATCTATATTCAAGGTTTTAAGAATTATTTATACCATATTGACATTTGATGATTTCTTTAATAATTCTTCAATAATCTTCAAGACTTTAATTTGATGTTGATAAGCTTTTTGCACATCCTTTGAAACTTGATGTCCATGTTGTCTTCATCAAAACACATGCTTTAAATATGACTTGAGAAGCTTGCAATTACAAATCACTCGCACATATTCACTCTTAGGGTATACTCTCACTTCGGTTGCCTTCGGTAAACGATCATTAAGCATAGGGTGTCTTATTGGTTGCCCTCCCGTCTAAAGAGATCAAATTGTCCCATTCAAATATTGCCTCGGAAATGTTTCCTCGAAAAGATCTTAAGACTCTAGGGTTACTACTAAGGTGTCCTAATATTGCTTTAGTGACCGTACGTCCCTTTCGAATTGACCCTTATAAATTCCAACGACGGTGCTACCTATTTCTCAATAGTAGGATAGCGCTGTCTAAAGGAAACAAGAATAGAAACGATCTTTTTTCGAGTAGGTAGTATCTTAAGTACCTGCTCAACAAAACTTTTCACACAAACACCTTTCAAAACAATTTTCAAAACAAACTTCGTCACACCTTTGAGGACTGATACAAGGGTTATCACGAAGTAAAACATTTTCAAAGCAAGCACACAAACACCAGCAATTTCAAAATGAGCAAGTACCTAAGAGCCCATGGAAAACAATGGATAGAAAGGGTGCTAACACCTTTCCTTTCTATAATCTACCCCCCGTACTCAAAATCTCAAAAAAGGATTTTTTTTTTCTGTACGTTTTTCCTTTTCGATTGGATGAAATAAAAGTCGGTGGCGAATCTTGCTTACTGCGACATTTTGCGAATAAAATGCAAAATGAAAACCAGTATTAAACAGTTGGTTCTGCCACCGTATCACAGAACTGGAGACTCTGCTGGGGAATATAAGTGGGGTATACCTTAGGATCTAGGTCATTAAAATTGCTTCTCTTGATTGCTTTGTTTGCTTTATTTTTGAGGGTTTTGTTTGGGGTTACTATAGATCCTATACCCGGATCTGGGGGAACTCATTAGGTAAGTAGCAGTAGACTGTGAGGGAACTGTACAGCGTAGACCGATACGGTTAAAGCAGTAGCTACGTTGGTGTGGCACTTTGGTTGGTACCGGTATCCCTTGTGGTGAAACGAGGAGAATACGGGGCCGCTGCATGGTGTCGTGAAGCACTAACGAACCTTAGAACTTTAGTTGAACAACTTGGCCATTATAAAGTAGTGAGATAGTCGGCCTCAGTGTAGAGCTGAGAACTGGTTGATACTCGATACTACACTCATTGAGATCATACTTACAGAATATTTCGGCCGCAAGAAAAGATTGCGTGAGCTGAAACCATGACCGATAAAGGATGTGTTAGAACAAGATTAGTTCTGATCATATCTCAGAGTTTTGATGATAACAATAAATTATATTTTAGATAATTTATACTCTGATGAACGTATTTGACTGTTTCAGATAATGTTCTGACATAAGCATTTTGGTGTGTTGAGCTAAAAATTAATGAAGAAGTTCTTTGTTGAAAGAACTATTTGTCTTAAGCACAACTGTTGTTGCTGACTCTGGTAAGACAATTATTTTAATGCATCTTCTAACACTTAGCAGGATTCCTTGTTCAGAAGATTACTTGAAAGCAAGTGTTGTTCAGAAGTTTATTTGAAAGCAAGCGCTGATCAAGTTCTTAGCAAGTAAAGCATTGTTTAGAAGATAAGCAAGCATGTTCTGAATTCAAGACATTGAAGCAAGTTTTGAAAGAATGTAAAATCTAACTTGTCTTGTCAATCTTCAGGAAACATGTTCTTACAAGTGTCGTTTGCTCATTTAATGCAAAGACGGTTGCATGCACTCAAGTGTCTACGCTAGTTCATTGGAAAATGGAATAGTGCAAAGAAACACGCAAGCATTTAATGCTCTCCACTTTTTGAAGGCAACAATGGTCATTTTGTTCTTACTATATATAGAAGGACATTTATTGCAAGCCCGCCAACCAATAAATTTCAAAAAGAAGCAAGAAACTACATGAAAAATTATGGGCTCACAAACTCTTTGTTCATACACTTTGTGCAATCTATTCTATGTGAAAAATCACAGTTGTGATATAGCTTGATTAGAAGCAAACTTTATCTCACTATCTGTAAAGATTAAACTCTTGTAATTGTTCCTTGAGAAACCAAGTTTGGTCAGATTTCTCAAGTAGACTAGGACTAGATTTAAGTCTTAGTGGTGTTAGTCACTTGTAAGATTACTTGTGCGTTGTTAGTCACAACAGTTGTTGTGTGTTTGTAATCAGTTGATTATAGTGGATTAAGTCCTTGTTGAGAAAGGCGAAATCACCTTTGCGGGTGGACTGGAGTAGTTTGAGTACAAACGAACCAGGATAAAAATAACCTTGTCTTTCCATTATTGTTGTGCCTTTAGGATAAAGAAAAGGAGAAACTTATTCAACCCCCCCCCCCCCCCCCTTTTAAGTGTTTTCTCCACCTTCAATTGGTATCAGAGCTTGACTCTGAGTTCAACACTTAACCGTGTTAGGAAAAGATCCAGAAGAAAACACAATGGCAAATGAACAAAACAACAATAACTACACCAGACCTCCAGTGTTTGATGGAGAAGATTTTGATTATTGGAAAGATAGACTAGAAAGTTTCTTTCTAGGTCATGATAGTGATTTATGGGATATAGTCTTGGATGGTTACAAAAATCCTACTGACTCAAAAGGAAATATGATTGATAGGAAAAGTATGGATAGACAGCAAAAAGCTGATTTCAAAAATCATCATAGAGCTAGAAATATTTTTCTAAATGCTATCTCTAAAGTGGACTATGAAAAGATTACAAATAGAGATACTGCACATGATATGTTTGAGTCTCTTAAAATGACTCATGAAGGAAACGCTCAAGTGAAGGAGTCTAAAGCTCTGGCTCTCGTCCAGAAGTATGAAGCCTTCAAAATGAAGGAAAGTGAATCTATAGAAGATATGTTCTCAAGGTTCCAAACTCTGATTACTGGCTTGAGAGTTCTGAACAAGGGATATTCTAAGGCAGAACACGTTAAGAAGATCATTAAAATCTTACCCAGAAGATGGGCACCTATGGTCACTGCTTTCAAAGTTTCAAAAGATCTGAACAACGTATCTCTTGAAGAACTCATCAGTGCTCTCAGAAGTCATGAGATAGAACTTGATGAGCACGAGCCTCAAGAGAAAGGTAAGTCCATTGCCCTTAAATCAATTATAAAATATGAAACTAAATCTTTTCAGGGTAAAGAAGAAAACTCTGAAGAATCTACTTCAGAAGAAGATGAATTATCATTGCTCTCCAGAAGGATCAATCAGCTGTGGAAGCACAAGCAGAAGAATTTTAGAAACTCCAGAAGAACAGGAAATGACTCTGAACAATCCTCTAGACACAGAATATCAAGTAACAGAATCATTACCTGCTATGAATGCAATAAACAAGGTCACTACAAAAGTGAGTGTCCAAGGCTTCAGAAGGAGAAACATAAAGGGAAGTTAGTTAAGGAAAAGAAGAAAAGTCTTATGGCAACATGGGATGATTCTGAATATTCTGAAGACGAAACAGAATCAGAAGATGAACAAGCCAATATAGCTTAAACCGACAACTTATCAGATGTCTCAGAATCCTCTGAATCAGAACCAAAATCAGAATCAGACACTGAAGAGGTATTCCCTGACTTCACTGTTAATTTCACTAAAGCTGAACTAGGAGAAAGTCTGAGTGAAATTCTGGAAAGATATCAGCAGCTTCAAGTCAAATTCAAGAATCTGAAAAAGGATCTTGCGTCTGACTCTGAAGTAACTAAGAATCTGAGATCAGAAAACTCTGAGTTAAAATAAAATATTTTAAAACTAGAAAATGATCTACAAAACTCTCAGAAGGAAATAATCTCAGAAGATCCTAGTAATGCTGATAAGATCATAAAGAAATATGATCAAAGCTTTCAGAAATTTCTAGCTAAAAACATAGATAGAAGCAAAATGGCTTCAATGATCTATGGAGTTAGCAAGAAAGACAGAATAGGTATAGGATACAAAGGCAAAGTAACTCAGCTTAAGAAAGTTAAGGATCTGGTTATCAAACGTACTCCTCTCTATTCTCACTTCACCACTGGGCACACACATCATATTAAATATACATCTCACTCTGGAAACTCTTATGCTAAACCAAAGTTCAAACAGAACTTTAAATACTCTAACCCAAGAGGACCCAAAAAGATATGGGTACCAAAAGACAAAATCATCTATGTTGCAGATATTTTCAACAGCAAGGTTGATACTCCAGTACTAACATCTGGACTCTGGATGCTATCTACTCATGGAGGAAAGAAAGCATATGTTCCAAGGCCTGGAATCTAAAAGATTCTAAGCTTTCAGAGGTAATCAGAAACAGAAGATTACTGGCTCTGAAACTATTGGAAACAGGAATGGAAATATAACCTCAGAAGCTCTGAACAAAGCTTGTCTAAAAGGAAAGTTTTCATAACTTTCTTTTAAATCATAAATTGTTGTTTTTCCCTCTAGACCACTAGAAACATATTATATTTCAAACCTTTTGTACTTATTTTACTTTGAACAAGTTTGATTCTAAAGCAGAAAGATGGTTTCTGCTTGGATATTCTAAACGCTCAAAAGGCCATAGAATATACAACACAGAAACTCTGATTGTTGAAGAATCAATCAAAGTCAGGGTTGATGATAAGCTTGGCCAACAGCCAAAGCAAATTGATATTTCTGTAGGTACAGAAGATCATCCCTCAAACTCTGAAACTTCATAAGCAAAGGAAGACTCAGAAGATCATCCTCTTGACAATGCTCTGGATAATCTCAGAATCTCTGAACAACCCACTCAGAAAAGATGAGTTCTCAGATGATTTGAATTAATAGTCAGTCAGAAAATTTTAATTTTTATGATACTCAGAAGTTCATTAGATCAAACAGTTGTCCCATGCAACCTTCAGGAGATGAACACTTGGTGTGTTTCTGAAAGGTCACGCGTGCAGAAGCTACTGACGTCGTTCTAGGTAACTGTTATGATTAGCTCTAATCTCACGTTTCCCCTAATTTTGCAAAATCATTAAATGCATGTAATGATGAGATTCGTTTTAATTTCTTTTAAAAAAAATTTACAGTTTTATTTCTAAACCTATTTCTGAAACTTTTTCATATAAATACTTTTGAAAAAACCCTTTTTCACTTCTTACCGTCTCTTTCAAAACTCAAACGTTTTTGTGATTTTTGTATGAAACCTTTTTTTCATCTCTCAACTCTAAGAGCTCCAATGGCTTCCTCCTCTACCGATTCTGAGAATATCCACTTTGAGCAATACATTGTTCCTGAGAGAACAACTCTCATTCCAGTGGACAGTTTGGAAGTGTTAAGTGAGTTAATGGTGGATTTTGAGAATCTAAGAGATAATGGTTTTGATCTAATTCATGTTGTTGAATTTCAAGGTTGGGGAAACTTTTTTGACTGTCTTGTTGGTCCAGTTTTTCCACACCTTGTGAAGGAATTCTGGATACATGCAATTGCAACCCCTAAAGTGATCCTCTCTTTCGTAATGGGTATGGAAATCTCCATTACTGAAAATCAAATCAGAAAGTTGCTAGGTTTTGAAAGACATGGAGTAACAGGTATTTCAAGTGGAAGAATGGAAATGTCAAAGGTCTATTCAGAAATTTTTACAAATGGGCAAGGATCGTCTAAAGTCAGGGACTTGAAAAATAAGTACAAGATATAGGCAAGAATAATCCATGGATGCATTCACCATAGGAAGGAAACTAGCTCTCCAGACTACATTAATGTTGATCAACAATACTTGTTGTTCTGCCTTGGAACAAATGTAAAAATTGATTTGCCTTATCTGTTGTTTGAACATCTCTGGAATCATGTCAAAGAGACTAGGGAAGCTGAAAGGATGAAAAACCCCAAATCCAAAAGGAATTGGATTCCCATGGGTAGATTAATTTCATACATTCTGACTGAGAATGGTCTGGTTGCTCACCTGGATGAAGCTAATCTTCTGGGGGAGCTAGAGCCTACTTGTGGAAAGGCTATGACTAGAAAGAATTTAGTGAAGAGGAAAATTATTGACAAGCTGCTGGTGGAACCAACTCCGTATGTTTCAGCAACTGTTAAGAGAAGAAGGATACCAATTGCTGATTTCCCTCTGTTCAACTCAGGAGATCATCCACGCATCATCATGTATTACATTGAAATTTGTAAAGAGACTAGAACACCAATTGATCCTTCTTGGCTCCAAGGAAGACATCAAGCTGCTCCAGACGTTGTTCTTCAGCAACCTTTGAAGAGGAAAGCATTTGAAGGACCTTCTGCCATGCCTCAGAAGAAGAAGAAAAAATCAGGTACACCAGCTAAAACTATATCTGTTTATGATTCTGAGAATATATCTACATCTGCTGAACCCCAAACCCTAGGAGACATAGATGTTGATATAGACCTGACCATACCCTCTGATCCTATTGCTGAAAATCCTCAAAGAAATCATGTTTTATCAGACTTGAGTGACTTTGACTCTGATGAACACTCTGAAACCCAAACAGAACCATCCCAATCAGAACCATTTCACTCAGAACCCTCTCAAACATCTGCTGAACACTTTTCTAGACCTCCTCCCAGACCACTATCACCCAGACCACTATCACCCAGACCTACTAGATGGTATGATGTTGGCTCTTGGAGAATACCAGGAATCAATGAACCTATGGCCACTCTAAAGCCTACATTCAACCTACCTTCTGAAAACATTTTTGCCTTAAACAGAACACAAACACAAAATCCTACCCCAACTACTGACAACACCATAATCATTTCACCTGACATCACACCACCAACATCTGCACAACTTCCAACTCCTGACTCACCAGTGATTTCACCTCCTCACATTCCAGAACACCAAACTCATGAACCACCTGAAACATTTGAACCTTCTAAAACTCATGAATCATCTGAACCTCATGATCAATCAGCAACACCTAACCGTTTTGACCAACCTGACCATTCAGCCACTCCTGAACCAACAGAAAATCCTGAACAAGCTAACTTTTTAAGAACTGTAGTTGACTTTGAATCTCTACAATTTTTGAAAAACAAAACTTTCAAGAAGGCTATCCCAAAACCTGTTCAGCCAGATGTAAATATATTTTTTCAGAATTTTTTAACAAAAGTTCAAGTATGGTTGAACCTGCTGAAGGAAGACCGCTCCAGAAGTGTGAACCCAGCTGCAACAGATCTTCTGTGGGAATCTTTCAGAAGAACTTTTGATGCTGAGTCACTGAAGCTGCAAGATTTATGTCACTCTCAGGTGATTGAGAACTTCTCCAAGCATCTGCATGTCTTTCAATCAGAAGTTGTTGATATTTGGGACAAGAAGTCTTCTCTGATGATTGTTGATGCTCCAACTGATGAAATGGACATTTTAGAAGATGAATCTAAAGAATCCTTTGAAGATTCAAATCCTCTGGAAATTGTTCTATTGAATCAACCTTCTGCAAAAGCTGCACCTGAACCAGTTCCAACTCTTGTGATGGATATGGGCACTCTGCTTTCAACCTTTGTTCGTTCTGACTCAACGGTTGCTGGTCCAAAGGCTGTTTCTGCTGAAGCTTCTTCATCCTCTGCTCCTTCTTCACTTATCATGGATGCTCTGAATGAGCTCAAGAGGGAAAATGAAGTCATTCATGAGCGCTTGGATAAGCAAGACCAGACAAACCAAGAAATCAGAAACTGGATGATGAAACAAGAGGAATCTGCATCTGAGATCAAGAATCTTATCATGGCCCTTGTTACTAAGAAATTCTAGTGTCTTTTTGTTTCTTGTCTTTTGTTTGTTGTTTTGTACTTCTGGATATCTTTTGCTATTTTATGAAAACTTTTAAGCTCTTCAACTATTTTTTTATATATACTTTTTGATTATGCCAAAAAGGGGGAGAAAATGAGTATTTTGATCTAATCTCTGATTAACAGTTATGGGACTAAGTCTCAGACATTCTAACAAAATACAAGATTTCTTTCAATGTGAAAAAGAATTTTTGCAGGTATCACTTAAACTCTGGAAGAGTAATTCAGCCGAACATTATCTTCAAAAGAAGTTCTGAAGAAATCCAAGAAGATATTTTCAAAGCTCTGATAAATAATCTTAGGAAGTTTTATATATATATATAGAGAAATATTTATTTCAGAGGGAGATTCTTATCTCTTATTATATTTTATTTCTATATCTGAATTTTTTTTTGTCATCATAAAAAAGGGGGAGATTGTTAGAACAAGATTAGTTATGATCATATCTCAGAGTTTTGATGATAACAATAAATTATATTTTAGATAATTTATACTCTGATGAACGTATTTGACTGTTTCAGATAATGTTCTGACAGAAGCATTTTGGTGTGCTGAGCTAAAAATTAATGAAGAAGTTCTTTGTTGAAAGAACTATTTGTCTTAAGCGCAACTGTTGTTGCTGACTCTGGTAAGACAATTATTTTAATGCATCTTCTAACACTTAGCAGGATTCCTTGTTCAGAAGATTACTTGAAAGCAAGTGTTGTTCAGAAGTTTATTTGAAAGCAAGCGCTGATCAAGTTCTTAGCAAGCAAAGCATTGTTTAGAAGATAAGCAAGCATGTTCTGAATTCAAGATGTTGAAGCAAGTTCTGAAAGAATGTAAAAGCTAACTTGTCTTGTCAAGCTTCAGAAAACATGTTCTTACAAGTGTCGTTTGCTCATTTAATGCAAAGACGGCTGCATGCAATCAAGTGTCTACGCTAGTTCATTGGAAAATGGAATAGTGCAAAGAAACACGCAAGCATTTAATGCTCTCCACTTTTTGAAGGCAGCAACGGTCATTTTGTTCTTACTATATATAGAAGGACATTTATTGCAAGCCCACTAACCAATAAATTTCAAAAAGAAGCAAGAAACTACGTGAAAAATTTTGGGCTCACAAACTCTTTGTTCATACACTTTGTGCAATTTATTCTAAGTGAAAAATCACAGTTGTGATATAGCTTGATTAGAAGCAAACTTTATCTCACTATCTGTAAAGATTAAACTCTTGTAATTGATCCTTGAGAGACCAAGTTTGGTCAGATTTCTCAAGTAGACTAGGACTAGATTTAAGTCTTAGTGGTGTTAGTCACTTGTAAGATTACTTGTGCATTGTTAGTCACAACAGTTGTTGTGTGTTTGTAATCAATTGATTATAGTGGATTAAGTCCTTGTTGAGAAAGGCGAAATCACCTTGGCGGGTGGACAGGAGTAGTTTGATTTCAAACGAACCAGGATAAAAATAACCTTGTCTTTCCATTATTGTTGTGCCTTTAAGATAAAGAAAAAGAGAAACTTATTCACCCCCCCCTTTCTAAGTGTTTTCTCCACCTTCAGGATGGTCAGTGATATTGAGATCCTCTAGAACCCAGTTACTTTTCTAGGACAGGTTTTAAACCAACTTAAATTCAAGAGGGTATTACATTTGACCTCATGCAAGCCTTAAACCTAAGGGCTTTGTGTGATTTGACTGTGTTTGCAATACCTGTTGTGATCGGTGGATCTGGAACTGACTGTTTAAAGCTGGTTCGCGAAATGTCGCGGAAGCAAGAGTCGCCACCGTCTTTTATTTTCTCCAAATGGAAAGGACAAAAGCACAGAAAAATTCCTTAAAGAGATTGCTCTCGGTTCGGGAGGTAGGTTATAGAAAGGGAAAGTGTTAGCACCCTTTCTATCCATGGTTATCCATGGGCTCTTAGATACTTGCTCATTTGTGTTTTCAAAATGGTTTGTTTGCTTTTCAACTGTGGGTTTTAAAAAGTTTCTTTGAAAATTCCAGTTCGACTCTTGTATCGGTCCTTAAGAGTGTTTGAAAAATTGCTTTCGAAAGCTTTTTGAAAATGTGTTGGTGTGAAAAGTATTTTTGATTTGTTTTGAAATTAGAGCAAGTATCTAGAGTTGGCTACCTACCCTAAGGAATTCGTCTGTGTAAATGTCCTTTAAAGTAGTGCCATCCCACCATTGAGAGGTAGGTAGCACCACCGTTGGAGGTGTTCGGGTCAATTCGAGGTTCGGGACATGGTGATCACCAGAGCAATAGGAAGACACCTTAGAAGCTACCCTCATGCCAGGTTCCCGGATCATGAGGACTTACTAAGACATCCTCTACTCGACGATCACCTTTCGAGGCAAGGCAACAGTGAGGCGTACCCTAGGGGTGGTGTGTGATTTGTGTGTCGTTTTCATTTATTTTTGTCTTTTGTCAAAGTGATCTATGCGTTTGTTTTTATTTTATCATTCATTCTTGCATGTCATTATTAATAGTTAAAAATTGCGAGAAATATAAAGTTCCTAAACTATTACAAAGGCGCGGGTCCACATCGCCAAATAAATCCAGGACCCGATTTGACAGAAAGTAAATAATTAAGATAAAGTGCGAAAGATTAAAATGTCCGAGTTTACAAGGCTTCGGGAGAGGTACATAAAAAATTAAAAGAAACGAGATAAATGTGCGAATTGAATTAAGATTGGAAACGAGGGCGTTGGACCCTTTTTAATGAAATTAAATTAAATTATTAAATTAATTAAATTAAAATGAAAAAAGAAATTATTTTGAGATTTTTTGGATTTATGGTTTTTTATGTGAATTAAATGAAATTAACTAATTAACCCTAATTCTACAACTTTTATTTATTAAGAAAAACATGTTAAAATTTAAACCTAAAATTAAATTAATTAATTAATGGCAATTTGATTTATAAAAATAAATAATTAATTATTAGTGAAATTTATTTACAAAAAATATTAATTAAATAAATATATTTTGATTTTTATGACTTTTCTGTTTTTTACTATTTTTTATATTTTATGAAAATAAGTTAAATTAAAGGAATTAATTAAAAAAAAGAAATAATTGAAATAAATAAAATAAGGAAAAGAAAGAAAATACAATACCTTGGGGGGGTTTCTGTCCCCTTTTTGGAGGTGAATTGGAGTGGTTTGGCCATTTGTGTTCTGGCCTCATCATGCATAAGTTGTTCTACTTTGGCCATTTGGCTTTTGGCTTTTGGCTTTTGGCTTTTGGCCATTTGTGTTCTGGCTTCAACGTTCCCTTAATGTATGGCTTAATGTCTGCCTCGCCATGTATTGGTGTCATGCATAAAATGTTCTACTTTGGCCATTTGGCTTTTGGCCATTTGGCTTTTGGCCTCAACGCTCCTTAATGAACCTGCATGGGATCCTGTCTAAATCTGCAGTGTTGAATCTCACGAACACATTAAATAAAATCATAAAATGCAAATAAAGCCAATATATGAAGAAATTTAATGTTTAGGCACAATATGGCATGTATGAATGATTATACCCTTTTGATCATGGAGATCAAATCAATCTTACCCTTACTGGAAAATTAGTGACCTGGATGCTTTTATGCCTTACTGGAAAATTAGGATCATGGAGATCAAGCCAGCCTTATCCTTACTGGAGAAGTAGTGAGGTGTTGGTTTGTAACTGAGATGGCTTTGTTTGTAGTGAGAGAGGGATTTGTAATAAGGATTTCAAGGTTTTAGGGTTCTTGAAAGAGTTTGATATTCCAACAGTGTTGTGGCAAGGTTTTTTCTCTCTTTTTCTCTTCTTTTTTCTTTTTTTTTTCCTCTCTTTTCTCCTCTTTTTTCTTTTTTTTTTTTGGTTTGTGTGAAAAGAAGGTGATTATATAATAGAAATTAGGGTAAAGCAAATGGGCTTTGAATGTGCAATTGGGCCTCCAATATTCACTTGAATTCGTCACTTTCCAGGCTAAACCGCAGGGACTTAAGTACATTTTTTGAAGTTGAAGTGTGAAAACAAAATGTAGCCGACATCGAGAACTAACTCCTTTCCGAAAATCGATTCAATCGGATAAACGGTGAATTAGTTATGAATTTTTGAAGTTTCAGCTCAGACAAACTTATTTTGGGCTTCAGTGTCGACTCTGACACGTTCTTCAATAAAAAATTGGTATTGATCGGTGCATAATTTGGTCTCGACTTTTGAAGCAAAGTTGTAGATCTATGAGTCAGTGACCTTGTGTAAAAATATGAGTCCAATCCGATAAAAATTGACCGAGTTATGAATTTTCGAAGTTTCGGCCCAGATGAAATAATATTCAGCATTCAGGATTTTCAGCGTGTCACGCACTCTGAGCAAAAAACGAAGGCCTTTTGAATACCGTTTGAACTCAATACCTTCTGTGAAAATGTAGCCAACTCAATTTGTGAAATTTTGGCGCCAGAACCAGCTCGATACAATGAAAATCGACCAAGTTATGATTTTTTGAACATGACGGAAATAAACTTCTGTCACAAATTTTCTGCATGAAAATACTTGATAAATCCACATTTTTGAAGACCTTATGATCAAAATTGGCTTCCAGCCGTGAGAGATGAAAACGTAGATAATGTCAAGACGGAATTTTGGCCACCGGAACGGGTTCAAAACGAGCCACGATCTTCAAGTTATGAATTTTTTAGCGCGTAAAAGCTGCACTTTCAGCACACTTTTTCACTATATTTCTTCAAGAAAACTCACACATTCGGATACCTTCTTTAAAGAATTGACTCTTGAGCCGAACCTGAATTTGAGAATATGTTATCAGAGATATCTTGGCGAAATAACACCTGAATATAACGCGCCGGGTTGGACTTGTGAATTTTCTTGAAATGTTTTGAGAAATATGGGAGGGCAAATTTTGGGGTACAACAGTTGCCCCTGTTCAATCTTCTTAGACCTGAGGATGCAGATTGGCTGACGTGCCTTTCGTAGTCCGAGGGTGGAAGATGATTGAACACTAGAGTGCCCAGAAATTTGCGCTCACATAGTAACAGTGTGGTGGAATGGGCTTATAGATGCCATTTAGAGGTTGATGGATAGGATGATGGGCTTATAGATGCCATCTGGATGTTGATCGCGTGAGATTCCTTAGCGAGAACCTGCATACCTGCAAAACAGAAAATGATTACCTGACACGTTGCAGGAGTTGGTTTTCAGATGCTTGGTATAGATATGTCCTGACTGGTTACAGGAGCTGAGTCTGGATCTTCAAACGGTGATGAATGAACCAGGGATGGTTACTACCTTAACATGAACGGTGAGAGAACCTTGGGTGACTTTAACTTCAACAACGCTCGTTGAGAAAATCTTAGTGTGAATTACCATCTTCGCGGTATCGGGAAGAGAACCATAGGCAATTATAACATGAAAGGGAATTACATCTCACGCACCGTCGGGGAGAGAACCATAGGAAATTATAATCTGAAAAGGAATTATCACCTCACACACCGTCGGAGAGGGAACCATAGGAAATTATAATCTGAAAGGAATTATCACCTCACTCACCGTCGGAGAGGGAACCATAGGAAATTATAATCTTAAAAGGAATTACCACCTCACTCACCATCGGAGAGGGAACCATAGGAAATTATAACCTAAAAAGGAATTACCACCTCACTCACCGTCGGAGAGGGAACCATAGGAAATTATAACCTAAAAGGAATTATCACCTCACTCACCGTCGGAGAGGGAACCATAGGAAATTATAACCTAAAAGGAATTACCACCTCACACACCATCGGAGAGGGAACCATAGGAAATTATAACCTAAAAAGGAATTACCACCTCACGCACCATCGGAGAGGGAACCATAGGAAATTATAACCTAAAAAGGAATTACCACCTCACGCACCATCGGAGAGGGAACCATAGGAAATTATAATCTTAAAGGAATTATCACCTCACTCACCATCGGAGAGGGAACCATAGGAAATTATAACCTAAAAAGGAATTACCACCTCACGCACCGTCGGAGAGGGAACCATAGGAAATTATAACCTAAAAAGGAATTACCACCTCACTCACCGTCGGAGAGGGAACCATAGGAAATTATAATCTGAAAGGAATTATCACCTCACTCACCGTCGGAGAGGGAACCATAGAAAATTATAATCTTAAAAGGAATTACCACCTCACTCACCGTCGGAGAGGGACCCATAGGAAATTATAACCTAAAAAGGAATTACCACCTCACGCACCATCAGAGAGGGAACCATAGGAAATTATAACCTAAAAAGGAATTACCACCTCACGCACCATCGGAGAGGGAACCATAGGAAATTATAACCTAAAAAGGAATTACCACCTCACGCACCATCGGAGAGGGAACCATAGGAAATTATAACCTAAAAAGGAATTACCACCTCACGCACCATCGGAGAGGGAACCATGGGAAAAGGAATTATCACCTCACTCACCGTCGGAGAGGGAACCATCTGAAAAGGAATTACCACCTCACTCACCATCGGAGAGGGAACCATAGGAAAAGGAATTATCACCTCACTCACCGTCGGAGAGGGAACCATCTGAAAAGGAATTATCACCTCACTCACCGTCGGAGAGGGAACCATCTGAAAAGGAATTACCACCTCACTCACCGTCGGAGAGGGAACCATAGGAAAAGGAATTATCACCTCACTCACCGTCGGAGAGGGAACCATCTGAAAAGGAATTATCACCTCACTCACCGTCGGAGAGGGAACCATAGGAGATTATCACCTCACTCACCGTCAGAGAGGGAACCATCTGAAAAGGAATTATCGCCTCACTCACCGTCGGAGAGGGAACCATCTGAAAAGGAATTATCACCTTACTCACCGTCGGAGAGGGAACCATCTGAAAAGGAATTATCACCTCACTCACCGTCGGAGAGGGAACCATCTTGAAAAGGAATTACCACCTCACTCACCGTCGGAGAGGGAACCATAGGAGATTGTCACCTCACTCACCGTCGGAGAGGGAACCATCTGAAAAGGAATTACCACCTCACTCACCGTCGGAGAGGGAACCATAGGAGATTATCACCTCACTCACCGTCGGAGAGGGAACCATAGGAGATTATCACCTCACTCACCGTCGGAGAGGGAACCATCTGAAAAGGAATTATCGCCTCACTCACCGTCGGAGAGGGAACCATAGGAGATTGTCACCTCACTCACCGTCGGAGAGGGAACCATCTGAAAAGGAATTACCACCTCACTCACCGTCGGAGAGGGAACCATAGGAGATTATCACCTCACTCACCGTCGGAGAGGGAAACATCTGAAAAGGACTTACCACCTCACTCACCGTCGGAGAGGGAACCATAGGAGACTATCACCTCACTCACCGTCGGAGAGGGAAACATGGGAAATTATAATCTTAAAGAAAACCCTAAAATGGAAATCTCATGCACCGTCGGAGAGAGAACCAATAGGAAATTATAATCTGGGATAACTTCTACTGAGTCTTTATCAGAAAAATCTGTTGGGAGTCGATTTAGCTGGACTAGAGAAGGCCTGGGACTGGATAAGAAATCTTCGAAGTCGATTAACTGAACCGGTCTAGGTCTTGAAATATGATTGAGAATTTCAACTGCATCTTTCCTGAAAGGTAAAGGTCAGTCATATGCAATGCATGATATGGATCAAGCAATGATGTTCTCAACATAAATGAGATTTGTAAAGTGTGATGCGTCTATGCATGCTATAATGATATATGTGATGTTTTATGAATGTATGTTTTCGTCTAGGAAAGTAAATCCTTGACGGGTGCCGGGAAGTCATATCCTGGGCTGATGTTGAAGAATAGATTTTGCTTCCGCTGGGGACGATAACTGCAAGAATACCGGTAGGAGAAGATGACTCCGTTGCGGAATAAACTTGGCAAATGGGAGATTCTGCGGGGAGAAAAGATACTCTAGCGACCATGCTGGGAAGCAATACTCTGTGGGAAGAGGGATGCCTTGCTGAGTGTTGATAATAATTTGCTGGGGATACCCTTGTTGTTGGAAGTGTTGATGGACTTCGTTGGGGTAAGAAGACTTCGTCGAGGACGCTCTTTCCGTGGCTTTTGGCTGAGGATAACCCAGTTATATCCTGTTTAAGGAAATAACTCTTTGAATAAAGCCGGGAGACGCGTTCGTGCTCTGCGAAGGATAAGCTTCCAAAATTTACTGGGGATAAGCTTATTGCTTGGGGAGATGGATTCCAACTTTCTTGGGGAAACTGGATTGGACTCTCCTGGGGAAGTATTGAACTGTATTGGTTATGTTCTTCAACGGAACCTACCTTGATACCCTGGAGGACAGAAAAATCAGATTGCTTAGACCACCCATTATTGCCCCTGTTTCTATGGGGGAGGCACCTGTGGGATGCTGATAATTGTTGAGGATCAAACCTTCTTCAGGTAGGCAGGTGACAAGATGACAGGACATAGTCGTACGCTTTGATCCCTAACTTTTGCCTGGACTGCCCTTCCGGGTTTTCAGTCCACCGGGATACCCATTTTTGCCCAAGCCGCCTTTTCAGGTTTTCGACTTGCCGGGTGTACAGATTTTTCATTTCAACCCTTCATTTTGCCCGAACCCTTTTGGTTCGCCGGGAAGCCCTTATTTTTGCCTAGGTATGTCAACCTAGCGGGTCTTTGATTATGCGCAGTATTTTTTCGACTATGTCCGTGCTTTCAGAAGGTAGGGAGTTGCCCCTGTTAGAAGTGTGTTGTCATGCCACTCGAAGATGTTTGATCAGGCAAGATTCGTTGTTGGAATGCCCCAAGTGGCTCGGGCGGAGATTTGCCCCTGGCTATTTGGTCTTCGAGAGATTCGCCGGAGGTTCATACGAGCTTGGGGCATGGTAAACAGATCTGACCCCAAAGATTTGGGACCAAAGACTTCCATTCCTATGGAGCCTTACCTCTAATGGGTACGAGCTCGTTCCCAGAAGCTTATGATGCCTTATGTGGCCGTATTACCAGTGATTGTGGAGCCCACTATTGAAGAAGGCATTCCTTACACGGTTCTCTATCCTCACATGCCCACTGATCTTGGGGAGTTACAGAGGTCTTGGATTTAGCTTAAGAATGAGTGGGGTACTTACAGGGAACAGATCCATGATCAAGAGAGGAAGGTTTTAAAGCTCACCAGGCAGCTCCAGGAAGAAAGAGTGCTCAATGATTATATCAGCACAAAGAGAAAGCGTCCATGGGACTTTGGATTTTTCTTTTCTAGTTTTAGATTTGTTTTATTTACTTATTTGTAATGCCTTAAAGGCATTTTGAACCTTCAAATTTAAGCTAATAAAGTTTTTTTTTATTTTGGTTTGCAAATTTAAATTTCCCGAAGTCTTTGAAATCATTGCATGCGCATCCCATTATCATACACATCATTATAGGTACCACTACAGGTTTCTCATCTTCTTCGATGTTTATTTCAGCAGAAATGTCTTCCGATCAAGCCATCAAGGATCTTCAGGCACAGAATGCCCAGTTCCAACAAATGTTCATCGGTCTGGAAAAAGGGAAAGAGGATTTGAAAGCCCTCATTCTGAAAGAGAAGAAGAAGAAGAAGAAGAAGAAGGTTGTCGGTATTCTGAATATGGGCAGAAGGTTTGGAGAGCGGTTGAAGTGACAAACTGATCTGACCTCTTCATCCAAGGAAGGGGAGAACCAAGAAGGGGAAAAGTACCAAAGTCTTGCAGTCTCTGACAATGATACTGATTATAACGATGAGCAATATCCTCCTGCTGAGGATAAATACAAATAGTTAGAGGATCGTCTGAGTGACATGGGAGTTCAGAGGATACCTGGGTTGGATTTTGAAGAATTGGGTTTGGTGTCGGGAGTGGTCATCTCGCAAAAGTTCAAAGCTCCAGTTTTTGCCAAGTATGATGGCGTGTCCTGCCCAAAACTCCATCTCTGCTTGTATGTCAGGAAGATTCAACCCCACGCCGCTGATAGAAATCTGTGGGTGCACTTCTTTCAAGATAGTCTTTCAGGGACTCACTTGAATGGTTCTACCAGTTGGAGGGAGCCAGTGTCTGAAACTGGGAAGATCTTGCTGCTGCTTTCTACAAGCAGTATCAGTACAATGTCGACCTTTCTCTCACTCGTACTCAACTCCAGAGTATGTCCATGGGTGCAGGTGAAGGTTTTAAAGATTATGCTAAAAAATGGAGAGACTTGGCTGGGAGAGTTCAACCCCTTTTGTCGGATAGGGAGTTGGTTGATATGTTTCTAGGTACGCTATCGGGTCCATTTTTCAATCACTTAATCGGTAGCTCGTCATCTAGTTTCACCTAGCTGATTTTAACTGGAGAAAGAGTAGAAGCTGGTATTCAGAGTGGTAAAATACAGAAGGATGCCTCCTCGAGTTCAGCAAAGAAGCCATTCGCTGGTAAGAAGGAAGCCAGTGCAGTCTATAGCCCGATGGGCCAAAGCAAATCTGAACACCGTCAAATGGTAAATGTTGTAGTGATACCGAGACCCGCAGTTGCTCCACAATGAAACAATCAACAAAGGGTGGAAAGACCACAACGGCAGTTTACCCCGCATCAACATGAATTTGGCTGAAGTTCTACCTCATTTATTAAAATCCAACTTGGCAACCTTGAAATAGGCTCCCAAGAATCCAAACACTACCGCTCCCAGATACAATCCCAACGCGTGGTGCCCCTACCATTCTGAGAGTCTTGGACACGATACAAATGATTGTTGGGCTCTGAGAAATAAAGTACAAGACTTGCTTGAAGCCAAGGAGATAGAGTTTTATGCTCCAGAAAAGCCTAATGTTATAACTGCTCCCATGCCCAAACATGGTCATGGAGTTAATGTTGTTGACATTGATTTGTTTGTGACCTCTGTTGAAGAAATTTCTACTTCTCTTATGACTGTTAAGAAGAATTTGTTGTTGGTCGATTTATTTCCGGGTTGTGGTGAAGGTTGCCACATGTGTTCAATTCTACCTTCTGGTTGTCGTTTGTTGAAGTCAGGTGTTCAGCGCCTGATGGATAATAAAGATATTTTGTTCGAGAACACTGTGATCCCTGTTGTTCCCATTGAAGACATCGCTATTATAACCATTTCCGCCAATCCTTCCAAGGTTTCCTCGAGAAGACCTGTTAGGATTACACCTGTTCAAAGAATTGCTCCGCTGATAATCACTGTTCCTGGTCCCATCCCGTACACCTCAGATAAGGCTGTCCCATGGCATTATGGTGCTGATGTGTACTATCATGGCATTAAGCAAGATCTGAAGAATGAAGAAGCTAATACTGATGTCAGTAATATTGTCGGGACTAGTAAGGTTACTCGAAGTGGAAGGGTTTTCTCTCCTGAGATTGCTCCGAAGATCATCAAGCCTACTGTTATTCCAACTGCTGCTCCAACCAGCACTCGTGACATTTCTCCTGTTCCTACTCCAGTTATTACCCCTGCTGCTGAGCCATCTGGGACTCGGGGCAAGGAAATTATAGGTGAGCCTTCCCGGACGGAGGCACATAAGAAAATCATTGTGGAAGCCTTTAAACAAGAAATAGAGGAAATACTAAAAATCATTAAGAAGAGCGACTACCATGTGGTCGAGCAGTTGGGGCATACCCCATCAAAGATATCCATGTTGTCTCTGTTGTTGTGTTCTGAAGCCCATGCGAAGGCTTTGATTGCATTTCTCAAGACTGTGCATGTGCCGCAGGAAACTTCAGCAGATCAATTCAAAGATTGTATGGCCATCCTGACTGCTGACAATGGGCTGAGTTTTTCAGATACGGATCTGACACCGAAAGGAAGAAAGCATAATGATGCTCTGCATGTCTCGATTGAGTGCATGGGCACCACTATGGCTCATGTGCTGGTAGATATCGGGTATTCACTGAATGTTCTTCCGAAGAAAGCGTTGGACCGTTTTGATTGTGAGGGTTTGACTCTAAAGCCTAGTAACATTGTGGTAAGGGCTTTTGGCGGATCGAAGAGAATGGTTCACGGGGAGGTGGACATCCCTGTCAAAGTGGGTTCTCAGACTTTTGGGTCCACCTTCTACATAATGGATATCAGGCCGTCAGATTCTTGCTTTTTGGGTCGTCCTTGGATCCATGAGGCTGGGGAAGTTACTTCCACACTCCATCAAATGCTGAAGTATCCGGTGAAGGGAAAGATTGTCACAGTGCGAGGTGAAGAAGAATATATGGTGAGTCACCTCAATTCCTTCTGCTATGTAGATATGGACGGGGAATTCATAGAAACTCCTTGTCAGAATTTCGAAGAGGTCCCTCAGATCTTGGCATCAACTGAAGTTACTACCAACAAACCTCAGTTGAAGATGGCTTCTCTCAAGGACGCCAGGGCTGTTGTTGAAGAAGGTGGGTGCACCAATTGGGGTAAGCTCCCTGATTTCACTCATAAAACTGACAAATTTGGTTTGGGCTTTACTACAGGGGATCAAAGGGCTTTTAGGCGCGCTCGGGCTGGAAGACCTCCTCTATACATCAGCAATCGGGGAATTAATGCAATTGAAGACAGTGAAGAGGATTCAGACATTGACAGCTGGATCTACCCAACAACCAACGGTGGACTGGATAACTGGACGGCTAGGGACTTCATACCTGTTTCTTTTATTCCGCAATAATTGACTCATTTGTTTTAAGATTTGTAATAAACAATTTGAAACTTTACGGCCTGGTGCCTTGCCTGAGGCACCTTGGCTTTGCTTGTGAGGGCTATTATTTGTCATTTCATATATCATTAATAAAGCATTGGACGTTTCTTGCATACAAATTTTGCGCTCCTTGTTTTTCTTTTCTGTCTCTCACTTTATCAAAAACAACTATTCTCTTACACACACTCACGTATCATACTGCAGATTCATATCCACTCTGGATCCTATTGATAACAGCTCTGCTACTGTAAGTTATGACTTCAAAAATCTGATCAACCAAGCCGAGGACGAAGGTGAGGATGATTGTGAGGTGCCTGCAGAACTTGCTAGACTATTACAGCAGGAAGAAAGGGCCATACAACCTCATGAAGAGCCAGTTGAGTCAGTGAATTTGGGTACAGAGGAAGACAGGAAATAGGTTAAAATAGGTGTGAATCTGGATCCTAGTGTCAAACAACAGTTAATATAGATGCTACATGACTATGTTGAGATCTTCGCCTGGTCCTATGAAGACATGCCTGGTTTGGACACTGATATTATGGTACATCGCCTGCCAACTAAAGAAGACTGCCCTCCGGTAAAGCAGAAGGTCCTTCGTATGCGCCATGAAATGTCAGAGAAAATCAAGGCAGAGGTCATGAAACACTTCGACGCAGGATTCTTAGCTGTCACTTCTTATCGACAGTGGGTTGCCGATGTCGTTCCGGTACCTAAGAAGGACGATAAGGTACGGATGTGTGTGGACTACAGAGATCTGAGCAGGGCAAGCCCCAAGAATGACTTCCCACTTCCTCACATTGATGTTCTAGTCGACAACACCGCGCAACACAAGATCTTATCCTTCATGGATGGTTTTTCTGGCTACAACCAGATCAAGATGGCTCCTGAGGATATGGAGAAGACAACCTTCGTTACACAGTGGGGCACCTTTTGTTACAAGGTAATTCCTTTTGGGTTGAAGAATGTTGGGGCAACTTATCAGCACGCCATGTTCGCTTTGTTCCATGATATGATTCACCACGAGATCGAGGTTTATGTTGATGACATGATAGCCAGGTCCCAGACTGAGGAAGTGCACCTTGATCATCTCCAGAAACTGTTTACCAGGTTGAAGACGTACAAGCTGAGGTTGAATCTTAACAAGTGTACCTTCGGGGTAAGGTCTGATAAGCTTCTGGGTTTTGTTGTCAGTGACAAAGGTATTTAGGTAGACCCTGCAAAGGTAAAAGCCATACAAGAGATGTCGGCTCCCTGCACAGAAAAAGAAGTTAGAGGTTTCTTGGGACACCTGAATTACATCGCCAGGTTCATTTCACATCTTACTTCTACTTGTGAGCCAATCTTCAAGCTGCTGAAGAAAGATCAAGTGGTAAAGTGGAATGATGAATGCCAGACCGCTTTCGAAAGAATCAAGGAATACCTTCAAGAACAACCAATTTTGATGCCTCCAGTTGAAGGAAGACCTTTGATATTATACTTGACAGCGCTAGACAGTTCAATGGGGTGTGTGCTGGGGCAGCATGACGAGTTTGGTCGAAAAGAGCACAACATTTATTACCTTAGCAAAAAGTTTACCGACTGTGAGACCCGATAATCATTGCTCGAGAAAACTTGTTGCGCTTTGGCATAGGCTACTCGCCGACTGAGACAATATATGCTGACTCACACTACCTTGTTTATATCAAAGATGGATCCGATCATATTTTCGAGAAGCCCGCCTTATCCGGAAGAATAGCAAGATGGCAGATGATCTTAACCGAGTACGACATCCAATACACAACCCAAAAAGCAATCAAGGGGAGTGTATTGGCGGATCATTTGGCGCATCAGGACGTGGATGACTACCAGTCCATGAATTTCGAGTTCTTGGATGAGAATATCATGTTGGTAACCGACTGCGAAGAACCTGGACCGGATGAAGGACCCGAGGAGGGATCCCGATGGTCTGTATTTTGATGGAGCCTCGAACGCATTGGGTAATGGCATTGGCGCTGTAATTATATCTCCCGAGGGCTGTCATACTTTGTTCACCGCCCGATTATGTTTCAACTGCACCAACAACATGGCGGAGTATGAAGCATGTATTATGGGTCTTCGAGCTGCTATTGAGCTGAGGATTAAGTTCTTAAGTGTATTCGGGGATTCTGCTCTGGTGATAAGTCAGATCAAAGGCGAGTGGGATACGAAGCACCCAAATCTCATTCCTTACCGAGAATATGTACTGATATTGCTCCCACACTTTGAGGAGATAACCTTTGAACATTTCCCACGAGAAGAGAACCAGTTGGCAGACGCGCTAGCTACCATGTCTTCTATGTTCAAAGTTAGGTGGGACAATGAAGCTCCCCGGATTACCATTGAGAGGTTGGATGAACCCGCACACTGCTGTGAGATCGACACCAAAGAGGTAGCAGATAAACCTTGGTTTCATGAGGTAAAGAGGTATCTTGAGGCTCAGGAATATCCCGAAGGGGCATCTGTCAATGATAAGAAGTTTCTGAGAAGGCTCGCTGCGAAGTTCTTCATCAGTAATGGAATCCTCTATAAGCGTAACCATGATTCAACCTTATTGCGGTGTGTAGACAAGAGCAAGGCAGAAAGGATCATGGCAGAGTTACATGAAGGTACCTTCGGAACTCATTCTAGTGGACATACCATGGCGAGGAAAATCCTACGGGCGGGATATTACTGGTCCACTATGGAAGCCGATTGTTATCAGCACTCTCGAACCTATCATAAGTGCCAATTCTATGCCGATAAGGTGCATGTACCTCCGATTCCCCTGAATGTTTTGATGGCTCCCTGGCCTTTTGCAATGTGGGGCATCGACATGATCAGCGAGATCAGACCTACTGCGTCTAACGGGCATCGCTTCATTCTGGTAGCAATTGATTACTTTACAAAGTAAGTTGAGGCAGCTTTCTTTGCTACAGTAACCAAGAACGTCGTGGCGCAGTTTATCTAACACAATCTGATCTGTCGATATGGTGTACCAGAGAGGATTATTACCGACAATGGTACAAATCTTAACAACACAATGATCACCGAGCTCTGCAAACAGTTCAAGATTCAGCATCATAAATCTTCTCCCTACCGGCCGAAAATGAATGGGGCTGTTGAAGCAGCTAACAAGAACATCAAAAAAATTATGCAGAAGATAACGGTGACATACAAAGACTGGCACGAGATGTTACCATTCGCTCTTCATGGGTATCGTACCTCAGCGCGGACATCGACATGGGCAACACCCTACTCTTTGGTGTATGGCATGGAGGTAGTCCTACCCATCGAAGTCCAGATACCCTCTCTCAGGATTATGAAGGATACGAGTTTGAACAAAGATGACTGGATCCAAACCCAACTTGATCAGCTGAATCTAATCGATGAAAAGAGACTTACTACTATCTGTCATGGTCAGACGTATCAAAAGCGAATGATCAAGGCTTTTAACAAGAGAGTCAGACGTCAATAATATCAAGTCGGGGATCTAGTGATCAAACGCATCATACTACCGCAAGGTGATCCCAGGGGAAAATGGACCCCCACATACGAAGGGCCATTTATGGTTAAGAACATTTTCTCGGGAGGAGCTATGATTCTAACCACCATGGATGGTGACGATCTTCCTCACCCCGTCAATGCAGGCATAGTGAAAAGATACTACGCATAATCAAAGACTCGCTAGGTTAACTGGCCTAAGCAAAAATAAGGGCTTCCCGGTGAACCAAAAGGGTTCGGGAAAAAGTAAGGGATGAAAATGAAAAACTGTACACCCGACAAGTCGAAAACCTGAAAAGGCGACTTGGGCAAAAAAGGGTATCCCGGTGGACTAAAAACCCGAAAGGGCGGTCCAGGAAAAAATTAGGGATCGAATCGTAACACTATGTCTCATTGGATCATTTTGCAACCAGACTTCAGTATCAACTATCAAGCTCGGACAGCGCCAATCAATCTGATAAACCTTCGGCCAAGTAGCAAGGTGATGAGACGCTGGAAGACATAAAGGCAATAGTAGAGTTGGAACTCGATGGGATTGTTTCACATAACTGTTTTCTTTTTTTTTTACAAATTGTAATTTCTTTCGACGACGTTCTCTTACTAGGACGTCAGCCTCTTTGTACAAAAATGCCTATTACGGGCCAATTGCAAAAATGAATACAATTCATTTTCACAAGAAATTTCAATTTGTTTTTCTTTTTCTGTTTTGTTTCACAAGAACATCCAATGATTCATTTTTGATATATGCATTTGAAAATAATGGTTGCTCATAAATATTTACACAAGAAACAAAAGACGATTACTCGTAATGCCAAAAATAGGGAAAACAAGAAGTGCCCAAACCTTACAGTTACTCTGCCCATCAGGTACCGGGATAGAGCCAGCTTGAGAACATGAGTGGTGGTACATACACTCCCCACAGAGTAAAAAGTATCCAAAGACAGTGATGTTAGCTTTCTCGAACAGGACATAACTCTCCCCAGCTGAGGTTCACAATTGCGAGTGAGTCAGTAAATTTTTCCCCAAGCAGAGTTTATTTCTCTCACAAGCAAAAATTCAATCTCCCACATAATTCATTATCACCAGCAACGAAAATTTATCCCCAACTAGTCATCTTTGTTCACCATCCCCAACAGAAGTAGAGGAACCATGGTTTTTTTTACAGCAGTCAAGAATACCATTTCTCATACTCTTCAAACAGCAGTCAGGGATTTATTTTCCCGGACTCAGATTATTACGTCAGCATTTCATGTTCATACATCATGACACGTGCATACATTACATATAACATAATCTCAATTATTTTGAGAACCTCATCACAATGCATCGCACATAACTAACCCTATATTTCTTTCAGGAAAGACAGTTATTATCAACAATTTCCAGTAGGTCTATGACCAACACTCGAAGCTAAATAGAGTAATCATCGGTGCGACAAATGCAACCTTACGCAGGTTCCTCACAGAAGCCCTACTATCCAGGCTTTCATCTCGAAGTAACCCTACTATCCAGGTTCCTTCTCAAAGCCCTACTATCCAGGCTTTCATGTCGAAGTAACCCTACGACCCAGGTTCCTTCTCATAGCCCTACTATCCAGGCTTTCATGTCGAAGTAACCCTATGACCCAGGTTCCTTCCCAAGCCCTACTATCTAGGCTTTCATGTCAAAGTAACCCTACGACCCAGGTTCCTTCTCACAGCCCTACTATCCAGGCTTTCATCTCGAAGTAACCCTACTATCCAGGGTCCTTCTCACAGCCCTACTATCCAGGCTTTCATGTCGAAGTAACCCTACGACGCGGGTTCCTTCCCAAGCCCTACTATCCAGGCTTTCATCTCGAAGTAACCCTACTATCCAGGTTCCTTCTTACAGCCCTACTATCCAGGCTTTCATATCGAAGTAACCCTACTATCCAGGTTCTTTCTCATAGCCCTACTATCCAGGCTTTCATCTCGAAGTAACCCTACTATCCAGGGTCCTTCTCACAACCCTACTATCCAGGCTTTCATGTAGAAGTAACCTTATGACCCAGGTTCCTTCTCACAGCCCTACTATCCAAGCTTTCATGTCGAAGTAACCCTACGACCCAGGTTCCTTCCCAAGCCCTACTATCCAGGCTTTCATCTTGAAGTAACTCTACTATCCAGGTTTCTTCTCATAACCCTACTATCTAGGCTTTCATCTCGAAGTAACCCTACTATCTAGGTTCCTTCTCACAACCCTACTATCCAGGCTTTCATGTCGAAGTAACCCTACGACCCAGGTTCCTTCTCACAGCCCTACTATCCAGGCTTTCATGTCGAAGTAACCCTACGACCTAGGTTCCTTCTCACAGCCCTATTATCCAGGCTTTCATGTTGAAGTAACCCTACTACCCAGGTTCCTTCTCAAAGCCCTACTATCCAGGCTTTCATGTCGAAGTAACCCTACGACCCAGGTTCCTTCTCACAGCCCTACTATCCAGACTTTCATGTCGAAGTAACCCCACGATCTAGGTTCCTTCTCACAGCCCTACTATCCAGGCTTTCATATCGAAGTAACCCTACTATCCAGGTTCCTTCTCACAACCCTATTATCCAGGCTTTCATGTTGAAGTAACCCTACTATCCAGGTTCCTTCTCACAGCCCTACTATCCAGGCTTTAATCTCGAAGTAACCCTACTATCCATGTTCCTTCTCATAACCTTACTATCCGAGTTCTTCCTCTCTTATCCCCAGACAGCAGTCCACAACACTGTAAGACCAGGACCCGATCAAACACGATTGGTTTTGCATCTCTCTAGTAAGTCGCGGTTCAACACATACCCCGACCAGACACACAGTTCACTTCCTCTTCCCCAAACCGGAGTTATTCCCAAGTAGAGTAACAGACAACTGAAGCTCCTAAAACTCTATTTCTCCTAAGATAGAGACCAGCATTCCCCAGCGAAGTCCTCCTTAATAACAAGTATACGGGTTCTCGCAAAGGAATTTATTATGCGATCGACACCTCTTCGGATAGCATCTTTAAGCCCATCCCCGACAATCTTCAATCCTCAACTTCCAAATGGCGTCTGTAAGCCCATTCCTGATAGCTCCCATCAGTACCACTTCATGCGAGTGCAAATTTCCGGGCACTCTAGTGTTCAATCATCTTCCACCTTCAGATCACGAAAGCAGACGATCCAATCTACATCTTCAGGTTTAAGAAGATTGAACATGGGCAGCTGTTGTACCCCAAAAGTTTCCCTCCCATATTTCTCAACACATGGCAAGTGAGGTCCCCAAATTGCTCAAGGAAGTTCAAGAATTGACCAGACAAACTCTCTCTTGAGGCAGTATACCTCAAATTAGGGTTTCCATCTTCATCAAGATGTGTGAACCACAAAGGACTCAAATTCTCACCATTGTCCTAATATGTTCTCAAGATCATCCATGTCAAGTTTCAAGCCTTGCAGAAGAAGTTTTCCCAGTCAATTCCTCAAATGCCTGAAAATCAACTATATTAGGTCAAAAGTGAACTGTGGCCCACATACAGTCAAACTTCAAGATTTTTGGTCAACATACTCATTTTTAAGTATTATCCATCATTTGATTAACGTTTGATCATGATTCCTCAAGGATTGCTCACAATTCATCAAAACCCAAAAGTTGCTAAATTAGGATTTTATAGGAAAAGTCAACTCAACTTTGACCAAGCATAACGTTCTCATACTTTATCAGAAATGACCTATACAAAGCTAATTTTTAAGAGGATGCAATTCCCTACAATTCATCTTCAGCTCCCAAGTCCATAATATGCACTCACAAAAAGATATGAATTTTGACATTATAGGTCCTTTTGAAAAGTCAACAAAAACACCTTTTGGGTCAAAGCTTCATACATGAACATGGAAGACTCAATTGAGATAATACTAAAAGGGTTGTTTAGAGGACATCCTAATCTTTCTAAAACGTCCAAGAACACCTCTCTAGGATCAAAATTGAGAGAGTTATGCATTGGCCAAGTTGACCATTTTTGCAAAATTGCCAAAAGTCAAATATGCTCAAATTTGCATTTTTTGCTAAATGGGCCCAACTTTTTATGCTTGCACCTCAATTATAATATGGTCTACGACTCAAATGTTCACTCACCCATTATGTGCTTCATTTTTCAATTTATTTTGATTTTTCATTAATTAAAAAGTGAATTAAATCAAATAAATGATGAAAATTAACAAAGATATGGTTTGGTTTGTGTTTTTGACAGATTGGCAATCAAGATATGCTAAGTTAACAAGATCAAATCGAATCAACGTCAATTGGTACAAAAAAGAGCATGATTGGCATGGTTATGGAAAGATATCATATGGCTTAAAAATCAAATATTTCATTCATGAATTCTCAAGATTGGATCCAAAATTGTTAACCTAATTGGATTCAATACATATACTGAAGTTTGTGGAACCCTAAATAGAGGAATTTTCGTGCACAACCTGCCTCCAAAAACCAGAACAAAACTTCAAAATTTCCAAAGAAAGTGTGAGACGAATCTTCTTCCACAGGCCAATTCGAGGTGTGCTGAAGTTTCCAATCACTTGCTAGACATCTCAGGAAGCTAACAACATCCTTTGCAAGCTTCAAAATGCCCAGAATCGCACCCTACAGGCATCACGGTTTCCCCTAAAAACTCAAACTCGATTTCACTGATTTACTCATCATAAGCATGTCTTAATTATATATTCTTGTTCATCATCTTATTTGCAAGCTATTGGTACCATTTAATTGCATTTACAGCGCAGGAATCGCAATATGCCATAGCTAGGGTTGCGAGCTCGTTTTGGGGTTTCTTAACCTAGGCAAAATTAAGCTTGATAATGGGTACCATGATGATCAGGGCTTCAAACCCAATTGATTCATGGTCACCAATGGAATTTATATTGCTTGTACATGATTTTTGAATGTTACAGGTTTGTAGCTACAGGAAAAAATCGTCACCATAGCTTATAGTGACGAATTTTGCTATAGGTAAAAGTCCATAAACCTAAGGCGACGTTTGCAACGAAGAAGGTGATGTGTGGCAGCCAACTATTGGAGCTTTTAAATGTCGCACGTTCTTCTGACCCAACCATCTTGTTTTGTATATTACGTTTTGTTTGCATTATGTTAACAAATAACCATTGTAGCGCAGCTGGCAACATGGCATTGGCAAAAGGCATAAGGACCTAGGTTCGATCCCAGGTCCAGACCAATTTCTTTATTTTCTTTTCCTCCAACAGATCCAGCGCATCTCTCATCCTGATGTCCACCGTGCTCCACCAGTATCCAGCCACTTGATCCAGCATAGTACCAGATCCAACGCACAGGCAGTGAGGGTCTATGGTACACGCTTAAGTCAATGTTACAAGAGATCAGGCGTTGACTGGGCTTGAAGGGTTATTGGGCTTGGGAAATTCAGATTTACACCCCCCTCTTCAGCAACACAATCAGGCCCAATTCTCAATCTTTCTCTTTTTTTTTTTATTATTTTGATTTCTTTATTCTTTTTCAATTTATTCATTTATCTTATTTTTAAAATCAGTTTTTTTTATAAAATCATAAAATCAAGAATTCACAAAATTAGAATTAGGTTTTTATTAAATTTAATTTTTAAGTAATTAACTTAATGTAATTTAGGGAAATTTAATTCTTCTTTTCACAATTAAAAACAATTAGAAAATTAGGTTTAAATTCTTGATTTAATTATTTTCTTTTTACAAATAAAAACACAAAAAAATAGGTTAACTTAATTATTTTTCTTAATTAAAGTTAATTATTAATTAGGTTCTTTTTTTAATTCAATTATTCCTTATTTTATTAAAATAACAAAAACGACAAAAAAATGATTTTTCTTTAATCAATTGCAATTAGGTTTAGTCAAGGGTCAAAACCCTAATTTCTCACGTATTTAATTTGTCGCGCGCTTGTTATTACTTTTGCCATTATTTTGTAACTGTTTCAAGGATGTAATAGTTTAAATTAGGATTTTAAAATTTCCGCAACTTTTTTTACTGTCAAGGAAATTATGTAACTGTCAAAGCCATGTAATAAGCGTAGGTTATTTTTTCCGCTTTTACTTTCCGCAAAACTCTTAACTGTTAGATGTATGTTTAGGATTGTATGGCAAGAATGCATGACAAAATTAAAATGGTTAGAAAACCCTAATGTGCAAAGATAACAAACTGAAAATAAATCACTCGCACATATTCACTCTTAGGGTGTACTCTCACTTCGGTTGCCTTCGGTAAACGATCATTAAGCATAGGGTGTCTTAGTGGTTGCCCTCCCGTCTAAAGAGATCAAATTGTCCCGTTCAAATGTTGGCTCATAAATGTTGCCTCAAAAAGATCTTAAGACTCTAGGTTTACTACTAAGGTGTCCTAATATTGCTTTAGTGACCGTACGTCCCTTTCGAATTGACCCTTACAAATTCCAACGACGGTGCTACCTATTTCTCAATAGTAGGATAGCGTTGTCTAAAGGAAACAAGAATATAAAATATCTTTTTTCGAGTAGGTAGAATCTTAAGTACTTGCTCAACAAAACTTTTTACACAAACACCTTTCAAAACAATTTTCAAAACAAACTTCGTCACACCTTTGAGGACTGATACAAGGGTTATCACGAAGTAAAACATTTTCAAAGCATGCACACAAACACAAGCAATTTCAAAATGAGCAAGTACCTAAGAGCCCATGGAAAACCATGGATAGAAAGGGTGCTAACACCTTCCCTTTCTATAATCTACCCCCCGTACTCAAAATCTCGAAAAAGGATTTTTTTTTTCTGTACTTTTTTCCTTTCCGATTGGATGAAATAAAATTCGGTGGCGACTCTTGCTTACCGCGACATTTTGCGAATAAAAAACGTAAAACGCAAACCAGTATTAAACAGTCGGTTCTGCCACCGTATCACACTTGCTGATAATAGTTCGTTGCAAACAGAAGGTACTTGCAACATAGTCTTTCAAATGAGTAATGGAGGGAAAGCTATGATCAAATATGTGCTCTATGCACCTGGAAAGAAATGCAACTTGCTAAGTGTTGGACAACTAGTCGAAAAAGGTTTCTCAATTGTCATGAAAGATGGAGTTTTGAAATTGTTCGACACCAAGAACAATTTGGTCTTAAAATCTCCATTGTCGAAGAATAGGACATTTAAGACTATGATCAGTTCGACAGAAGTTTAATGTTTAAAAACTGTTGTCGACCACAAGGATAGTTGGTGTTGGTATTTAAGGTTTGGAAATTTGAATTTTCGATCACTTAATCAACTGATCACTCAAGATATGGTTACTGGTATTCCAAGCCTTGAGATGCCTAAAAAACTTTGTGAAGGTTGTTTAGTGGGAAAGCAATCCAGAAATTATTTCGTTTCGACTATGTCAATGAGATCATCTTGCATTCTCGAAGTGGTGCATTCAGATGTATGTGGTCCATTCGAAGAATATACAATTGGTGGAAACATATATTTTGTTTCGTTTGTTGATGAGTTTAGTCGAAAGTTGTGGATCTATGTGATCAAATGAAAGGACGGAGTATTCAAAATCTTTAAGAGATTCAAGATACTTATCAAAAACCAGAGTGAGAAGAAGATCAAAGTTCTGCAAACAGATGGAGGTGGTGAATACACATCCAAGATGTTTGAAGATTTCTGTGCAGAACATGGTGTTGATCATGAGGTAACTGCTCCTTATACACCTCAACATAATGGAATTGCTAAAAGAAGAAACAAAACCATATTAGATATGGTAAGATGCATGTTGAAGCAAAAGAATTTTCCAAAGTCTTTATAGGGAGAAGTTGTTTCGACTGCAGTTTATATTTTAAATAGGTGTCCTACTAAGATATTGAAGAACAAGGTTCCTGAAGAAGTGTGGAGTGGCAAACGAACATCAGTAAATCATTTGAAGGTATTTGGCTCTATGTGTTACAAGCATGTTCCTGATGTAAGGAGAAGGAAGCTTGATGACAAGAGTGAACCTATGATTCTGGTAGAATATCATAAAACGGGTGCATACAAACTATTCAATCCAGTTAATAAGAAGATTGCGTTGAGTCGAGATATTGTGATTAATGAAAATTCTTCCTGGGATTGTAATTCTAGCAATTCAATTAACAAGTCATTAATAAATTTTGATTTCGACGAAGAAACTGATGAAGTAGAGTTCGAAGGAACTGTTGAGAATCCAGTTAAAGTCGAAGAAGAAGCAGTTGCTGACAATCCCGACACAGTCGAAGTCGAAGAGGTTGTGGCTGAAACAAGCCAAAGACCTCAAAGAAATAGAGTTCTTCCAACAAGACTTCATGATTATGAAGTGATGGGTGATGATGAAATCACACCAGATGAAGAATTAGTTCATTTTGCTTTACTTGCAGGTGTTGAACCAATCAACTATAGCGAAGCTTTGAAGATTAACAAGTGGAAGTTAGCTATGGTTGAATAGTTACAGACAATTGAAAGAAATAACACATGGGAATTAGTCGAATTTCCAACATATATAAAAGCTATCGAAGTAAAGTGGGTGTTCAAGTTGAAACACAATGCATATGGGTCAATAGCAAGACATAAAGCAAGATTAGTAGCTTGAGGTTTTCTTCAAAGATAAGGACTCGACTACTCTGAAGTATTTGCTCCGGTAGCAAGATTAGAGACTGTTCGACTAGTGGTAGCATTGGCATGCAACCAAGGCTGGTCGACATTCCATCTAGATGTGAAATCAGCATTTCTGAATGGTCCTTTAGATGAAGAAGTTTATGTCACATAACCTCCTGGGTTTGTGATTCAGAAGGAAGCGAGTAAAGTATATATATTACACAAAGCGCTCTATGGCCTCAAGCAGGCACCTAGGGCATGGAACAAGAATATCGACTCATACTTAGTCGAATTGGGATTTTTCAAATGCAAATCAGAGTATGGTGTCTATGTTCAGGTTGTAGCACAAGATATAACAATCATTTGCTTGTATGTTGATGACTTTCTAATAAATGGAAATAGTTTGGAGAACTTGTCGAAGTTCAAAGAGCTCATGACGAAGGAATTTGAAATGTCAGATCTAGGAAAATTGTCTAATTTTCTAGGCATGGAATTTTAAATATCGAAGCAAGGTATGGTGCTACATCAAAGAAAGTATGTCAAAGAGATACTCAAGAGATTCAGAATGGATGATTTGAATCCTGCATCCTCATCTGTCGAACCAAATGTGAAGTTGGAGAAAAATGGAGAGGAATACAAAGTCGATGCAACTTTGTTCAAGCAAATTCTAGAATCTCTAAGGTATGTGTGCAACAGTCGACCTGATATAGGTTTCACAATCAGATTAGTAAGCAGATATATGGGTGAACCAAGAGTGTCATATATGAAGGCTGCAAGAAGAATCTTGAGATAATTGAATGGTTCAATAAATTGCGGAATACTATTTCGACGAGATTCTGAAGGCAGAGAAACAATAGTTAATTGTTTTTCATATGTTGATTGGTGTGGAGATAAGGAAGATCGAAGAAGCATAATTGGATATTTCTTTCAAGTATTTGGTGCCCCAATCTCATAGTGTTTGAAGAAGAACCTATGGTGGCATTGTCATCGTGTGAAGCTGAATATATAGCAGGATCCTATGCTGCATGTCAAGCAATTTGGATCAGATCTGTACTTGAAGAAATGACTGTCGAAGTGAAGAAACCTCTAGCATTGTAAATCGACAACAAGTCAGTTATAAATCTGGCGAAGAATCCACTTCTGCATGGAAGAAGTAAACATATTGAAGCAAGGTTTCACTTCTTGAGGGAAAAAGTAAATCAAGATGAACTTTATGTTAGGCATTGCTCAAGTGAAGCACAGTTGGCCGACATTTTCACCAAAGGATTGAAGATCGACAAATTCCTGAATTTGAGAAAGAAATTAGAAATAATTCAGATTGACTATTTTTAAGGATGTTCGACAACTTGAATTATGGGGGTGTATTGAAATATTAAATTAGATTTGTTAAAATATTAGATTAGATTTGATTAAATTTAATATTTAAATATAATCTAAGTTATGTTTGCCCAAACCCAATTAAGATTGTATATAAATAGCAATCATGTGTATCATTATTTATACAATTCAATAATATAAATCCTTATTTCTTTTATTATTCTTTCTTTCTCTCCTCATTAAAAATATCTCACGCACTAACACGATATACACTCAGAAACTACTTACTTTTTAGTTAGCATTCAAAACATACTTACTTTTTAGTTAGCATTTAAAACATTTAGTTCACACTTTCTCCTAAAACAATACGGTTTATCATAACTAATGTAAATATTTTCACTTACCCATATCTAGAGCACACATCATCTCTTGAGGATGAATGTGAAGTTATATATACTAGTTGAATTAAAAAAGATTTTACAATCTAGTCTTAACTCTAAGTATTCCAAAATATCATTTGAATGCAAATAATCAATCACCCATATCTAGAGCACACATCATCTCTTGAGGATGAATGTGAAGTTATATATATACTAGTTGAATTAGAAAAGATTTTACAATCTAGTCTTAACTCTAAGTATTCCAAAATATCATTTGAATGCAAATAATCAATCACACATATCTAGAGCACACATCATCTCTTGAGGATGAATGTGAAGTTATATATATACTAGTTGAATTAAAAAAGATTTTACAATTTAGTCTTAACTCTAAGTATTCCAAAATATCATTTGAATGCAAATAATCAATCACACATATCTAGAGCACACATCATCTCTTGAGGATGAATGTGAAGTTATATATATACTAGTTGAATTAAAAAAGATTTTACAATCTAGTCTTAACTCTAAGTATTCCAAAATATCATTTGAATGCAAATAATCAATCAACAACTAAAATATTAAATAATCAATCAACAACTAAAATACATACGACATGTAATCGACCATTCACACCTCATTTCATATTTGTTTAACTCTTTCTTTAAACATGTTTAATGAAATATGTTTACAATAATATAGTACATCACATGATGCTATTTTCACTTTCTTCCTATGATAACAGAAATAAACTAAGAATGAATAAAATATGCAATTATTATACAAAATAAGTTATACAACATACATATATAATCTTTTTTCAAGGACTCAACCAAATAAAAACACTAAACTAAAAATATTCAATAAAAATATTATTAATTCAATGAAACGACTTTTTTTTATAAATTTTATATATGATTTATTTTTTTACAGCAGAAATACTAACAATTAAATAGTAGGTGAAATAACACATGTTTATATACAAAACTTTAATTTATTTACTATTACATAAATTACATTTAAAATTAACTTATATAATTTATTTTTTTATATTAGATTCCAACCACTTAAATTTCAGAATAGTCATGCAATTTAACAAAAACAACAAAGTAATTTAATAAGAAGGTTAAGCAACTAAGACAATAAATTAATTACAATCAGTTCTCATAATTACAATAATAAAATCATACAAATACAATTAAGTAAGGGTCATGCTAACCAACGAGTGTCCAGTGTTTAGGTACTAGTTAAGAATTCAAAATAAATAAATAAATTATATGTTTATACTTTCAATGCAATTAATAGATCTATTTTTAGAAAAAAATTATTTTTTCAATCTCTTAAAGAATAACCAATTTATCTTTTTGATCTCTTAACTAGACACTCATTAGTATTTCTCATTAAGTAATTAAAATATGTTTTAAAACACAATGAATTTCAAAGGTTGAAACAATAATGCAATTAGGTATCATTATTAATAACTATTATCATTTTGAATAATTTTTCTTTAATTAATACATTTTAAATAATGAAGTAAGTAATTAATATACATAGACATAATATTAAAATATTTATGAAAATAATTCATTTTCTTTAAGTTACTCTCTCCATTTTTTTTTATAAAGGCGAGAGCCGTAGTCTAGACAAAGAAACTACACAAAAGCCAACATGAGTAATAAGCTTTACATGTGGGACATGTGGGAGAATTCTATGCTTAACTAACTTATCATTTCCTTAATTCGAGAAAGCAAATTTCTTTCTCATGTTGCTATTAACATCTTTACTTAAATAATGATTTCCTTAAAAACCTTTTGAGAATCTGTTTCAATAATGATTTGTGTAAATTCATCCTTTTGTGGAAATTAATTCATTTTCTTTAATTTACTCCCTCCATTCTTAGTAAATTTTAATTTTTTAAATTTATTGAATTAATATTGTATTTGGACTACTTATAAGTTATGTGCATCAATTATTTAATGAATCTTAAATATTAAATTTTCCTTATAAATAAGAATAGATGGAGTATATATTTGTTAGAAACAATCACTTTAATAATTGTTGATATCATTTTTATAAAATTAAAATTAAATAGAAGCATCTAAGAATAAAATAAGCTAGATATTTTTTTTTCATAATTAGTTAAATAGAAAAATAAAATATTTTAATTAAAAAAATTAAAATATTTGGGTCTTACATGTTCCTTCCTCAATTTTGTTTTTAAAAGACATTAGATATTTAATATATCTTGAAATGTTTTAAATTATTCATTCAGTTTATTGGCTAAAATTTTTCCTTTAAAATTAATTTAAAATATTGAAATTTTATTTTATTTTTTTGACAAAAAAATATTGAAATTTATTATGATACAGTGTATTTATGTATTTTTGTTGGTGTCAATTTGATATTCTATATTTTAATAGATTATGAGTATTTATTTAAATTGTAATATTTTATAAATTTATTTGTCAATAAATATGTTATAATATCGGTTTATTTAACCGATGATGTGTATCTATTTGAGTAATAAATATTTTATATTTAGGAAAATTCTTATATAGAAACAAATATAAGACATATTTGTACACATAATCAATCACAATTTGTTTAATCAATAGTTAATTGATTTTAGTGGTGATTAACATTAAATTTGATAGGAAAAATTACCGTTCGATCCTCCACAACTATGATCGAGAAGGAATTGGATCTATTTGATGTTAGATTTGACCTCTAAACTGAACTATATTGATAATGAAGAGAAAAAAAACAATCATAATTTATTTATTGATTAAAAAGTAAAATTAAAATATTCTTTCTCCACCATCACAATCATGTTATGATACCAATTAAAAAACAAATTAAATTTTAAATAAATTTAAAGTTTTCTCAATTTTTATTGATTGTTTTTAAGAACGTAGATATATGATTATTTTATGCAAGAATTTCTCTTATATTTAAAAATAATTTATTTTATTTTATAATTTATTATATTATCGGATCAGACTTAGACCGTCACAACTGGCTCGAACTGAATTTGAGTGAGATGGGGGTACCTGCAAGACACTCCGATGATAAAATGAGAGACGGAATGGGCAGGCAAAAAGTATGTAGGTGTGTGATCAATGAATACCTGACCTTCTTGAAGTAGAGGGTATTTATAGCCCCCAGCGCTGGGCCAAGGTCCCTTCATTGGGCCGACCAGAACTGGCCCAATAAAGAGACTGTCAGGTTCTACGTGTGTAGTGGGGACCCGCACGTGGTCCCCTTCCTGGATGGTGCTCTGCGAAGAATGAGGAAGAACGAATATGCGGTCTTTCTGGGGCTTTAAGGATCCCATAGCGTTCGGAGGGGACAAAATCTGCCCTACGGAAAGGATGCTCGAGCAAGACTCGAGCTGGAGTGCCCTTGGTCGGGAACGTTGCTCGTTGTGGGTAACGGCGGGCATTGCCGCTATGGTCTGTGGTCGGGCACGCTCGGGATGGTCTGATTATGAGCACTCCTCGAAGAACTGCCTGGATCTGGGCCTTTATTTGTACTTTGTGCCAAGGCGGGCCAGTCCAGAACAGGAGCCCCCCAAGTCGTTGTTCCTGGCACATGAGTTATGACTTGATCTTAGTTTTCTCTTTTTGCAGGGACCGCATGCTCGACTCGGGGCTTTGCCTTTCGAGGCGTGCTTGAGGGACGCTCGTGGGGATATGTGGGCCGCGTCTGTCGGACACGTGGCGTAGTCCTTGGGAATTGTAACTCCGCCTTAGTAAATAGGGTCATCATTGCCTAGGTGGGTAGGTGTCGAGGACGGGGGAAGTTCGTGTCTCCCCGGTGTGACGTTTCACATTCCACGTCATCTCTATAAATAGGACCCTTGGGCCCATAATCTGTTTCTCCTCTTCACGCTCCTCCTTCTTTCTCCGTTTCCACAGCCGTTGGTTCCCGTAGCACCGTTGAGATCGCCATATCGTTCGTCGTTGGTTACTCCCACCACCGTTGTTTGTACTCCTTTTCTTCCAAGTAAGTATCCCTTCTTCCTGCTTCCCAGTGTTGTAGATAGCTTTGATGGCATTTTTTGACACTAGAAACCTGTATTTGGAAGTAATGCCCGATAGATTTAAGCGCGTTAGACGCCTGATTCATGATTGTGCTCGAGACACTCATAGTTTTAGGCATATAATTCATGATATTGCCCGTGATACGCATGCGTTTGGTCGGCATATTCATGAACTGGCCGGGATATTCATCCTTTTAGGAAGTATGTAGGATAGTCTCCTCGCGGTATTCTAATATCGGGTAGGCGAAGTCAGGAACTTGGTCGCGTGATTCACGATTCCCCTGGGGTGCTCATGTTACGCTCATGCCATCCACGATTGATGCGTGGTCAGAGCTGGGGTGTCGATGTTTGGCTTTAGTTTCGATCTGAGCGTTGCGTACTTCTCCCCGCCTTTGTGGCGAGCACGTGGATTTGCTGTTGAATTCACCGATTTCCTGTACTTTGCAGGTAAATGGCCGATAATCTGGAGTCCTCGAGACATAATGACGTCGAGGAAACAAGTACAAAATAGAATGTTACCTTGGTCGACATCGTCGATGACCCCACGCTAGACTGGGTGCGTGCTGAGCCCTGGGGAATTGCCTCGGCGTATTGCCATCGTAGCCGGCGAGCTTATACCGTCGTTGAGCATGGCGGCACTCGGGAAGGATTTCAAATGAATTTTAAAATAATGAGGTCGATGATTGATGCCCGTATCTGCTCGGAGTTCACTGAATATGCGTTCCCTATGTACGAGATTGTATTCAGGGATCTCGGTCTTAGGCTGCCTTTTAGTGACTTCCAAGTCGGGGTGTTCAGTCATCTGAACCTGGCCCCCTCGCAGCTCCACCCAAACGCAATCGCCTTCCTCCGGGCGTTCGAGCTAACCTTCCATTTCCTGAGAATTGGGGCGACGATTCCCCTTTTCTTCAGGGTTTTTCATCTGCAGCGTCAGTCTCGAGGAGGCAAACATAGCTGGGTATCCCTTAAACAGTCGAAGAGACTGTTTAGGATGTATATGGACTCGGTGAGGGATTTCAAAGATAAATGGTACGTGTTGCATCCGGCCACCCAAACGGCCCTGGATTCTCTATTTGAGCCAGAAACTGTGGTGGTCGACGGGGATGGGGAGCCCCTTGTGGATGCTGAGGGTAGTCCCGCAGTCGGGCGGATCTCCAGGTTCCCCATCCATTGGTGCCCGGGTCATTATGAGCACGGAACCGGGCACTATCATACCCCTGCAGGGAGCATGAGTGTCGAGGATGAGGAGGCCTATGCTGTCCTTTGTAAGTTTGTTGATAGCTTTTTCCCCGCCCGGTGGGTCACGAGGGAAGGGGATGACATTCTTGATGAGGATGGCTACCCGATGTTCGAGGCGCGCCCTATCAATACCAAGGAACTCGTTGAATGCCAATCCTACGGGAAGGTCGTAGATCTCCTAGGTTTCTTGCTTCTGCTCTTATTGTTATTCCATTTTCATTGCCTTTAATCGCTTGTAGCTAACCCGGGTTCGCTCTTCTTTGCAGGTCACATGGCGGAACATCGAGAGAGGCTGTTGAAGTTGACTCAGGACAAAAATATAAGCAAGAGGCTGGTGAGAGCACCGCAGGCCACGCGGATGGGCCCGCCCGCTAGTTCGGGCGGAGACGCGTCCAGTGGATCCTCGGGCTCTCCCGATGTCGAGCAACAGACCGAGTTGGTTGGCAGGAAGAGGGGTCGGGCAGAGAGTAGAGCAGAAACTGGTGATGAGCCCGTAGTTGCCCGGGCCTTTGGCTTACCGCCCTGCTTTGCAGAAAAGGATTTCTTCTAGGGGTTTCCTCTGACAGTGTCTGATAACGAGGCCGACATTATTAAACGGCTCGACAAAGAAGGCCGGAGGAAACACCTCGCCGCCAACATGGTCGGTGTTGTGAAGATGGCCGAGATGGCCGTGGTCCTTGCAGGGGAAGGATCAGATTCCTCGGACCGTGTTAGGGAGTTAGAATCGGAGAAGGCTGCTTTCGCTGCCAAATATCGCAAGTTGAAGGCGGCCCTCGAGCGGCCCGAGGAGATGTTTCATGAGTAGGCCGACCTACTGTCAGGGGAGAAGGAGAAGACTGCGAAGGCTTTCGAGGAAAGGGATTGCCTCCAACTTGACAAGGAACGATTGGAGAGCGACAATCAACGGTTGTCCAAGGAAATCGAGGAGCTAAAAGCTGCTATGCTTCCTGCTGATGACGAGCCGGAGGAGATAGCCTCTTTGCGCACCCGTTCGGATTTGGTTGCTCGTATCCACCTCCTTGAGTCAGATTGTGTCGGTGCCCTAGCCGACGGGTTCGAGGCTGCAGTTAGTCAGGTGCCCGTCTTAAATCCGAGCATGAATACCGAGGGAGTCGGGTTTCTGTCCCAGATTATTGATGGTCAGGTTGTGCCTCCTCCTGAGTCTCCTGATGTGGATGTCGGTAGTCCTGGGTATGTTTAGCATCAAGTTGTCGTTTGTGCCTGTGTGCCCGTGTATTGGTTTTTATTTGTTTTTGGGGCATGTGTGCCCGTGTTCATTTTTTGGGGCCTGCGCGCTCGTGCTATTTCTTGGTTTATTTTGGCCATTGTGCCATGGTTTGTAACCTTGAACATCGCCGGCCTTCTTGGTCGGTTCACCATTAACCTATTTTGTGCATATATTTTTTTTTCCGATGGATGTTTATTTTGCAATAATCTGCTCGTATCTAGGATAATGTTCAACTGTCATTTTCGTAACGGATACTTTGATAAAGTTTTGTTATCAAGCAGAGATATCCTTTCGACCCCTTTAATGGCTCGACACACTTCGAAATGCGTCGATCGTGCGGAGTGGAGACCGCATGTCGGACGTATGACCCAGATCAGGGTCCTACGCTCGTGGCGTGAACTTCCCATTGCGAGCTGGGTGTTCTGTCGTGTGGGTACTTCAACAGTGGAGCTCGATCGAGGTGTCCCTGTCGGGCCTTGTCGTTCGGCTTGTTGGGTGAACGATGGTATGCCATTCGGTGGTAGGTCGGGTCCGTACCTCGACCCGCCTACGTGGTCGAGACTTTTCCCTTTGTTGACTAAGGGTGGATGTTCGACGGCGAAAGTCCATAGTGGTTGAGGGCTTTAGCTATAGTACTATTTTAGCTTAGCAGCGTTCCAGGCTCGTGGTAACGGTTCTCCGTTTAACTGCTCGAGGTAATATGCCCCGGTGCCTGTAGCGCCTTGAACGCGATATGGTCCTTCCCAGTTTGCGGCCAATTTCCCTTCGCGAGAGTCTTTCTGGTTTCTTTGCAATACTAGGCTGCCGATCTGGAACTCACGTCTAATGACCTTGTCGTCGTGACGCAGGGCTACTCGTTGTTTTAGAGCGGCCTCGCGCAGGGCTGCCCCTAATCGAATTTCCTCGACCAGGTCGAGTTCGTCCCTAAGGGCTTCGTCGTTCATTTCCTCGTCGAGAGGCATCTCTGTCCGCCTGGAGGTTTCCCTGATCTCTACGGGGATAACGGCCTCGGTGTCGTATGTCAGTCGAAAAGGGGTCTCGCCCGTTGTTGAATGGGGTGTGGTGCGGTAAGCCCATAAGACGCTATGTAGTTCCTCGACCCACCCCCTTTTTGCCTCGCCCAATCTGCGCTTAAGTCCCCGTAGGATGACCCTGTTGGCGGCCTCGGCTTGCCCGTTGGTTTGGGGATGCTCGACTGATGTGAAATGTTGTTTCTTCCCGAGCTTGGTGACGAAGCTTTGAAAGCCTTGATCGGTGAATTGGGTACCGTTGTCTGTGATCAGCGCCTTCGGGATTCTGAATCGGGCGAGGATGTTTTGTTTGTAGAAGCAGAGGATGTTGTGGGAGGTGATTTTTGCAAGGGCCTCGGCCTTTATCCATTTCGTAAAGTAATCCACGGCCACAATAAGGAACTTGTTTTGGTATGTCCCCTGTACGAATGGTCCGAGGATATCCATCCCCCACCAGGAAAATGGCCACGGGGATGAGAGTATGTTCATCTCATGCGGGAGAGCGAGATGCATGTCGGCGTGCTTCTGGCACTTATCGCATTTCTTGATGTGGTCTTTGGCGTCCTATTGCATCGTCGGTCAGTAGTACCCTGCTCGTAGAGCTTTCCTTGCTAAGGACTTATCGGCCATGTGTTGGGCGTTAATACCCTCGTGAATTTCCTGTAATACCTCGGGGACTGTGGATTCGTCGATGCACTTCAAGATGGGAATGGAGAATCCCATGCGGTACAATTTATGCTCGAGCACCACGTAGGAGCACGCTCGTCGTTTGGTCGCAGTCGCCTCTGTCCGGTCCGAAGGGAGCTCGCCCTTCGTTAGGAAGTTGAACACCGGGGTCATCCAGCACGAAGCGTCTCTGATGGCGTGCACCTCGAAAGGGGTCGAGGTTTTTTTGATGCTTAGGCGCGATAGGGATTCTTGTATGATGGATTTGTTCCCGCCCTTCTTTCTTATGCTTGCGAACTTCAAAAGTATGCCGACCCTTGTGTTTTGCTCGCGCGGGACGTGCGATATTTCTGCTCGGTCGAACTTCTTCATGTATTCTCTGACTAAGTTCAGGTATTCAATGAGGCTGTTGTTTTTAGCCTGGTAACTCCCTTGGACTTGGGAAGCGACAAGTTGAGAGTCCGTGAAAATTTGTAATTCACGTGCCCCTAGGTCCTCGGCTAGCCTCAGTCCCGCGAGCAGGGCCTCGTACTCTGCTTGGTTGTTCGAAGTTGGGAAGGAGAGGCTGAGCGAGTTCTCGATCACCACACCCTCCTTGTTTTCTATGAGGATCCTCGCGCCGCTTCTGGATGAGCTGGATGCTCCGTCGACGAAGATGGTCCACTTGTGCTCTTTCCCTGCGGGGGGGGGGGGGGGGGGGGGGGGGGTGAGCGGTCATTTCTGCGACGAAGTCGAACTCAGAGAGTTCCAAGGACCACTTCAACATTTGACCCGCTATTTCAGGTCGACCTAAGAGTTGTTTCACTGGCTGGTCGGTTCGTACTATGATCGTGTGGGCCAGGAAATAGTGTATGGGTCTCCTCGCCGCGTTGAAGAGGGCTAAAGCTAGTTTCTCTATCTGTTGGTATCTTCCCTCGGGCTCTTGCAGTGCTTTGCTCGTGAAATAAACGGGCTTTTGTTCGTCGGTGGTCTCGCGGATGAGGGTCGTGCTGATGGCTTCGTTCGAGATGGCCAGGTACAAGAACAAAGGTTCTCCGTCGACTAGTCATGATAGTATGGGCGGTTGGGATAGACTTTGTTTGAGATGGAGCAGTGCCTGCTCACATTCCTCGGTCCATTCGAAGGCTGCCTCCTTGCGAAGGAGCTTGAAGAAGGGGAGGGCGTGCTGAGCGGATCTCGCGACTGTTGCACCCCAAAATTTTCCCTCTCATGTTTTACAAAGTCTTCCCCCTGCATGGCTGATCACAAACCCTTGCCTAAGGAAAAAGAAAATTTTTGAGTGGTGCTTTGAGTATCTTTCTATTGGAATTCTGAAAGACCCTTCGATTGGCATTCTGAAGGAGCATTTCGATTGGCATTCTGAAGGAGCACTTCGATTGGCATTATGAAAGACCCTTCGATTGGTATTCTGAATGAGCCTTTCGATTGGCATTATGGACAAGCACTTTGATTGACATTCTGAAAGACCCTTCGATTGGTATTCTGAATGAGCCTTTCGATTGGCATTATGAACAAGCACTTCGATTTGCATTCTGAAAGACCTTTTGATTGGGATTCTGAATGATCCTTTCAATTGGCACCCTGGGCCAGGCCTTCGATTGGCATGCCAAGGGATCCTTCGATTTAGCATTGTGTCAAGGCAGCTTTGACAGGCATGTTATCCATGTCCTTCGATTAGCATGAAACAGCACCTTTCGATTGACCTGTTAACAAATCCTTTCGATTGGAATTTTAATTAGCACCCTTCGATTGATCTTTGGACAAGGGCCATTCGAAGGAGGTCATCAAGAGGGCACTCAAATCAAAAGTGTCCAGGTTCATTCAAGAGACATGAATATTTCAAAAAAGGAAAACTTTTAATGTGTCTGTTTCTTGTCTCATGGCATTTAATGGCCTGTTTAATGGCTGTCTCTTGCCATTACTGCACTCTCACACCCCTATAAATACAAAGGCCAGCATACATATCCAAGACACAAAAACTCTGCAGGAGAACACACACAAATTTTTTGCAGGAAAACAAAACACACGAAAATATACAGAAAAAATAGAGAAAAGAAACAGGGAGAACTTGGAGGTACGCTGCCAAAAATCACCAGCACTTCCAAGAAGCCATACCCAATCCTTGCACCATCCATTCCACGCCCACAAATACCAAATCAAAAGTGCCTACATCCAGGAAGTGCCCATATCGAAAGTGCCTACATCCAGGAAGCATCCAAATTAAAAGTCCAATCTGCTGGTAAGAAAGGGTAAACTATCCAACCTCATATTTGCATAATACATTCATACTGTTTGTTACCTTCGATTTTCTATCCTAGATAGGATCAAGAGGCCTGGGTTTGGCCCCAGGTCATGTTCTTCGTTTTCTAATATTTGCTGCAGATTTAGCCTGAAGAGACCCAACAAGTGCAGGATCGAAGGGCCCGGGGTTCAATACCCAGGCCCTGCATTTTATTTTGCTAACATACTTTTGTAGGTATAACATCCCAGATCGAAGGAGACACCTTCTCTGGATCGAACCCATTAGCATGCTGGATCGAAGGAGGCATCTCATTCTTGGATCGAAAGCCATGACCTCCATGATCAAAAGACAATCCTCTTCCCTGGATCTAAGGCTACTCACGCCTTACTGTCTGGCCCAATCGAAAGGACCATGACCCTCTCTGGATCGAAGCTTCCATTCCCTCCCTGGGTCGAAACTCCTTTTTTTCCCTGGATCGAAGGACCCCCCCTTGTATTTTATTTTTGTTTTCATTGACATTTTCTTTAATCTTTTTAATTAACATTAAAATAAGAAAATCACAAAAACATTAGGCTAGTTTTTTCTATTAAATTAACTTTGTTAATTAACTTTTTAATTATCTTAACATTTTCTCAAAAAACTAAAATTAAATAGATTTAGAGCATTTTCCCAAAATAAAACAAAACAACAAAAAGATCATATGCTTAGGATTTTTAAGATTCACGCGCGTTTATTTTATTGTAACTGCTTATTATTCCCCCAATTTTTGGACATGTAAATAATCCCCCTCCCCGAAGCCTTGTAATAGCGTAGGATTTATAATTCCCGCACTTTAAATTCCTATACATATATTAACTGCTTAGATGTATGCTAACTAGGATTGCATGACAAGATTAACTTTTAACTTAAAATCAATAGTAGCTCACCATGACATGCAAAGATAATATAACTGAAAATTGACACATTTGCACATGCCACTCCTAGGGTACACTTCACTTGGTTGCCTCGAACGTGGTCATTGAGTATAGGAAGTCTTAGAGGTAGCCCTCCTGTCTAAAGATCAAAGTTTCCTCGAAACGGTTGCCTCGATAAAAATGATCTAAGACATTAGGGTTACCGCTAAAGCATCCTAACATTGCTTTAGTGACCACACGTCCCTTAAACCGAATTGACCCGAAAACTCCAACGACGGTGCTACCTACTCCTCAATAGTGGGATAGCACTGTCTAAATGACATTTGCACAGTTTAATTCCTTTTTTAGTAGGTAGAGGTTCTTAAGTACTTGCTCATTTTAAAAACAAAACAAAACTTTTCACACTTACACTTTTCGAACAAAGTTTTCAAAACACTTCATTACACTCTTGAGGACAGAAGCAAGAGTTAAATCGAAGTTTCAAACAAAAACTCTTTTCAAAACCCACAAACACAAAGAAAAGCAAACTTTTGAAAACATAGTGAGCAAGTACCTAAGATCCCATGGATAACCACAGATAGAAAGGGTGCTAATACCTTCCCTTTCTATAATCTACCTCCCGAACCCGAGAAACACCTCGAAAAGGAATTTTTCTGTGCTTTTGTCCTTTCCTTGTTGGATAAAATAAAAGAAGGTGGCGACTCTTGCTTACCGCGACACTTTGCAAAAACAAACGCAAACGCGAACCATCATTCCAAAAACAGTCAGTTCTCATTCCCACCGATCACAGAACTGGTGACTCTGCTGGGGAAAACTTATAAGTGAGGTGTACCTTAGGACTAGATCACTTGTGTTTTCAAATGTATTTCTTTGTATGCTTTTAATTGTGGGCTTGTATCGGAGTTCTATAAATCCTCCACCCGGATTTGGGAAACATTCATAGATAGCAATACGTTGTGGAAACTGTGCGGGATATACCGACACGGTTGAAGCAATAGCTATATTAGTGCGACATATTTGTGAGTACCGGTAACCCTTGAGTTAAGTCAAGGAGAGTACGGGGCCGCTGAGTGATGTCACTAAGCACTAATGACCTAGAACCTTACTTGACCATCTTGGCCTTTTTTAGGGGTAGTGAGATGACCGACTTTGGTGCAGTCCGAAGTTGGTAGATACTCGATACTACACTCATTGAGGATTGTTTTCTTGGAATATTTTGGTCGCTAGTTCAGTGGCTAAACCAAAACGATGAACATAGAAAACAATCCAATGATATTGAGCTCCTTAGGACCCGGTTACTATTTATAGGACAGGTTTTGAGCCAACTACACTCAAGAGGGTACTTACCTATGAAACTCCATGCCAGCCTAAACTTAAGGCTATTTGTGTGACTTGTGTGCTTTCAAACTTGAACTACTTGCACATACTTGTTATCTGACAACTTGAGTTCCTTGCAGGTTTTGTTTACAGTCCTTATCCAATAATTTGGACTTATTGCAGGGCTTACTTACATCACCTCACACCTGTGCTTAAACGCATAGCATTCACATCATAGCATCATGCCTTAGCATTTCTTTAACCATTTCAAGGATCTCAAGGGTCTGTGATGCAGGTTATGGTAAATCAGATGTCCAGCAAGGGGCAAAAGGGGATTTATTTTCCTCTAGCCAATGCCATCTAGAAATCAAAGCATGATAACTTGAGTCAGGGGCTATGACCCACTCGATATGGTGAGCTTGACTCTTGAAGAAGGACTCTCAGCAACATGAAGTTCCTTCAATCAAGCTACCAGATTCAGATTCTAACAATTTCTTGTTTACCCCGCGAGATCCTTGAAAACATTGCATGCATATATCATACATATCATTGCATAACATGTCTCCCTTTTACAGGACTCTTATCTTCTTTGCTGTTTATTTCAGCAATCATCATGTCTACTGAACCTTCCACTGAACAAGCTATCAAGGCCCTCCAGGCCCAGAATTCCCAATTTCAAGAGTTGGTCATGAACCTAGCTAAAGGTCAGCAGGACCTGAAGACTTTGATCCTGAAGGAGAAAAGGAAGAAGAAAAAGAGGACCATCCTGTTCAACACTGGACGCAGGTTCGGAAATAGGCTGCAGAAAGAAGTTGATCTGACCACCCCCATCTGAAGGGAAAGATAGTCCACAAGAAAGGAGGGCCCCTAGCCCTGAAGTCTCCGACAACGAGATAGACTATGATGAAGAACAGTATCCTCCTGCTGAGGATAACTACAAACAACTGGAAGACCGCTTGAACGCCATGGAAATACATAAGGTGCCCGGTCTGGACTTCGGAGATCTAGGTCTATCCTCTGGGGTGATGATTCCCCATAAATTCAAGGCACCTGCCTTTGCCAAGTACGATGGAGCTTCCTGTCCCAAGCTGCACCTCCGGTCATATGTGAGGAAGATCCAACCTTACACTGTTGATAAGAACTTGTGGATCCATTTCTTTCAAGACAGTCTCTCAGGGGCTCAACTTGAATGGTTCTGTCAACTGGAAGGAGCTAACATTCGCAACTGGGAGGACCTTGCTGCTGCTTTTTACAAGCAATACCAGTATAATGCCGACCTTGCTCCCACGCATACTTAGCTTCAGGGTATGTCTATGGGTACAGGCGAAGGCTTTAAGGACTACGCTCAGAAGTGGAGAGATCTTGCTGGAAGAGTCCAACCCCCTCTGTCTGATAGGGAGTTGGTGGATATGTTTCTTGGGACTTTGTCTGGTCCCTATTTCAAACACTTGATCGGAAGCTCTTCAGCCGGGTTCACCGAGCTAATACTGACCGGCGAGAGGGTCGAAGCTGGCATCAAAAATGGGAAGATTCAAGAAGCTACACCTTCTGATGCTCAGAAAAATCCCTACAATGGGAAGAAAGAGTCCAACACTGTGTACGGTCAAAAGGGTCGTCATGACCAATACGTAGGAGAAATCTTGATCTCTAATCCTACACCTGCTCAACAAAGACAGGGGCATCAGCGTAAGGAGGTCGCGCCTAAAAGAAAATTCACTAAGATCAACATGTCACTGGGTCAAGCGCTACAACGCCTGTTGGAGGCAGAGCTGATTACATTAAAGGCTCCTCTCTGGAACCCAAATACTTCCGCTCCTACCTATCATCCCAATGAAAGGTGTGCATACCACTCTAATAGTCCGGGACATGACACAAACAACTGTTGGTCTCTGAAGAACAAGATCCAAGACATGATTGATGCCAAGGAGATCAAGTTTGACCCTCCAGAGACTCCAAACATAATCACTGCTCCTTTGGCAAATCATTGAGAGCGTCTTTGTTTCATTTGAATTTTCAAGTTGTAATTCCTTTTGTTATTCAAACAATTATCTATTAATGTCAAACTTTGTTTCATTAATGCATTGCATATGTTTGTCTTGATTTGATCCACTCACTTTCATTACATTTAAATTGTGCTTTTTACTTTATGACATTTAACTCTTGCTAAAAGTTACAAGCCTTTAGAGGGAGGATGACGAAACAATGCCATAATCTCATACAGTATGCTTTTGGATAGACCTTGCTGACGATGTACAGTCATTTCTTTCAAATCCTAAACACTGGAGTTATAAGGAAGATAATCCCTAGTCAACCCCTTCGAGCCAAAGAAGTAGAAGTTTTCTATTTTAACACAAATTGAAACCTTTAATCAAAACCTGGGGCAGGGTAGTCTCTCAGTTAATTCAAATGCGCATTGAAGTCGCAAAACTCTCAGTTCATAATACAACGAACGACATCAAAAGCATTCCTCTGGAATAAAAAAAAACAGTGGTGGTTCCTTATCTCATAGGCAGTCAATCTCTCAAAAGAAAAAATCCCACTGAGCCAAAACCTATAAAGGAGGCTTAAGAAAGTTGGGGCATCCTGCTGAATGTAATCTCGAAAACAGGAACAGTCAGGCAAAAGTTAGGGATAACAAATCAAAAGAACGAGGTCGCTACAAATCCTCAACAACATGAAAAATGTTACAAAAATGACTGCCTTCCAAAATCCAACTTGTGTGAACCATCACCAAAAGCGTCGTTCCAGACTCATTTGGAGTTCAAATGCACAATTAGCTGAGTTTAGGATTGAAGAACATCACGAAGAGCGGGTGGGTACAAATATACTTTGAGCCTTTATCCTTTGTTTCTTAAACCGTGAACCAAGCCACGTTACAACCCTTCAAAAGTCCTAACTGAAGCATGGGTTAGTTCAAAAGCATACTGTTACAAAAGGTATCCTGACTCCTGTAAGGCTTTGCCCTAAATCTTGTGTTGAATTTGTCTTATAAAGAGTTTTCTGCTAAAAAACGCATTTTTCAAAAACTTCGAGACAAGCATAAACTTTGCATTATTTGAATATCACTGTTTGCATTTAGCTATTTGTTTGACAGCGGAGAAATTCACACAACGAATATCCGATGAACGAAAGCCCCCTCAGTGAACAAAATCACTTCAAAAAGGATGACACTTCCATTGACAAATCTCCTTCCAATCAAGGGGACATGACACGTCACTATCTAGCACGCCTGGGGCAGTCAAGTCAAGATTCAAGCAATCTCTCAAGATGCCAAATAGCCAGGGGCAGATCTCCATCTGAATCACTTGGGGCATTGGACATGAATTCCGGCAACGAATCTTGCATGATCAAACATCTTCTGGTAGTATGGCAACACAACACTACCGACAGTGACAACTCCCTACACTCTGAGAGTGTGGACATAGTTAAAAAAGTACTACGCAAAATCAAAGACCCGCTAGGTTGACTGGCCTAGGCAAAAATAAGGGCTTCCCGGCGAACCAAAAGGGTTCGGGCAAAAATAAGGGATGAAAATGAAAAATTTGTACATCCGGCAAGTCGAAAACCTGAAAAGGCGACTTGGGCAAAAAAGGGTATCCCGATGGACTGAAAACCCGAAAGGGCGGTCCAGGCAAAAATTAGGGATCAAAGCGTACGACTATGTCCCGTCATCTCGTCACTTACCTACCAGAAGAAGATTTCTCATTTCAATCAAAAGAGACCAAGAACCTCATAGGTTGGGATAATACTCGATCCATAAAGCCTCCGCAGGAACCTTGTCCCGCATAAACAGGGGCAATAAGAATTGTCCGAACTGTGCAGTTGCTCTGTCCACCAGGTACCAAGGTAGGTTCAGCTGAAGAATATGACCAAGATACCTTCACTCCCTGCAGAGTAAGACAGTAATGGTAGCTCTCCCCACTGAGACTTGCAACCATGGATGAATCAGCCATACTCTCCCCCAAGTAGAGTTAATCTACCATCAGCCCTAAAAAGGTTTGGTATCTCCAGAAGGTCTTAATATTCCCCAACAGAGTATAAAGACATTCTCCAGCAAGTGTAAGAGCATCCCCAACAGTCTTAATATTCCTCAACAGAGTATAAGAATGTTCCCCGGCAGAATACAAATTACCACAATGGAGCCATTTCCCCAGTGTAGTCTAAAAAGGCTTCCCCGCCCGAGTTGAATCATCTTACCCAGTAGATTCTGGAAGCTTGTCCCCTGCAGAATACAAATGTATCTCCCCAGCCAAATTCAGAAGGTTATCCTCACAAGAGTCTAACTGGGTTATCCTCAGCAAGTTGCAACTGAAAGATTATCCCCAGTGAAGTTCTTTCTTTCCCCAAGAAGGACTTCTATCCTTAACAGATTCAATATCACCAGCAATGGTAATCAATCCCCAGCGGAGTTCATCATCGAAATCCCCAACAGAGCTTATCAACGGAATCCCCAGCGGAGTTTATCATTAAAATCCTCAGCAGAACATCTCTTCCCCACAGAGTAATTCCCCTTGGAGTAATCTCTTAACCATGTTTAGTCCCCAACGGAGTTCTCTTCTCCTGCAGGTTTATTCTCACAATCATCTTCGTTCATTATCCCCAGCGGAAACGAAGAACTCAACTCTACTCGCCAGCAGCTCCGGGATTTATGTTCCCCAGCTAAAAACATCACATCTTCATACATCATGACATGCATACACATCATACAACACAAATCTCATTTATTTTGAGAACATCATGACATCATGCATTTCATACATCATGACATTGCATGCAGCTAACGTTTTACCTTTTTCAGGGAAAAGGTCAATCAAAATATGGCTACCATCAACCTTTTTTAAGTCCCAGTTGAATACCTGTAGCAAGCCAGGAAAATATCTGTGGACGACTAATTGTAGATTGATACCTATAACAATCCAGGAAAACCATCTACACAAAGAGATTGAAGATTAACACCTGTAATAAGCCAGGAAGACCTTTCTTTCTCAGGTCAGAGATTAATACCTGAAACCAGCCAGGACAGATATATCCTCGACCAACCTTTTCAGGTCCCAATTTAATACCTGTAGCAAGCCAGGAAAATATCTGTGGACGACTGATTGTAAATTGATACCTGTAACAAACCAGGAAAATTATCTACATGAAGAGATTGAAGATGAACACCTGTAACAAGCCAGGAAGACTTTCTTTCTCAGGTCAGAGATTAATACCTGAAACCATCCAGGACAGATATCTCCTCGACCAACCTTTTCAGGTCCCAGTTTAATACCTGTAGCAAGCCAGGAAAATATCTGTGGACGGCTGATTGTAGATTAATACCTGTAATAAGCCAGGAAAATTATCTACATGAAGATATTGAAGATTAATACTTGGAACCAGACAGGACAAGTACTATAACCTCAACGGTATACTCTCAGTGGACACGAGACAGTTCCTAGATCTTGATGAAGACGTTTCCCTACGTCATAGTATGGACGAGTACTATAACCTCAACGGTATACTCCATTGAGCACGAGTCAGTTCCTAGATCTTGATGTTTTCCTCCGTCATAGTGTGGACAAGTTCTATAACCTCAGCGGTATACTCCCGGTGGGCACGAGACAGTTCCTAGATCTTGATGAAGATGTTTCCCTACGTCATAGTGTGGACGAGTACTATAACCTCAACGGTATACTCCATTGAGCACGAGTCAGTTCCTAGATCTTGACGTTTTCCTCCGTCATAGTGTGGACAAGTTCTATAACCTCAGCGGTATACTCCCGGTGGGCACGAGACAGTTCCTAGATCTTGATGAAGATGTTTCCCTACGTCATAGTGTGGACGAGTACTATAACCTCAACGGTATACTCCTTTGAGCACGAGTCAGTTCCTAGATCTTGATGTTTTCCTCCGTCATAGTGTGGACAAGTTCTATAACCTCAGCGGTATACTCCCGGTGGGCACGAGACAGTTCCTAGATCTTGATGAAGATGTTTCCCTATGTCATAGTGTGGACGAGTACTATAACCTCAACGGTATACTCCTTTGAGCACGAGTCAGTTCCTAGATCTTGATGTTTTCCTCTGTCATAGTGTGGACAAGTTCTATAACCTCAACGGTATACTCCCACTGGGCACGAGACAGTTCCTAGATCTTGATGAAGATGTTTCCCTACGTCATAGTGTGGACGAGTAATATAACCTCAACGGTATACTCCTTTGAGCACGAGTCAGTTCCTAGATCTAGATGTTTCCCTACGTCATAGTATGGACAAGTACTATAACCTCAACGGTATACTCCATTAAGCACGAGTCAGTTCCTAGATCTTGATGTTTTCCTCCGTCATAGTGTGGACGAGTACTATAACCTCAACGGTATACTCCTTTGAGCACGAGTCAGTTCCTAGATCTTGATGTTTTCCTCCGGCATAGTGTGGACAAGTTCTATAACCTCAACGGTATACTCCCGGTGGGCACAAGATAGTTCCTAGATCTTGATGAAGATGTTTCCCCCCAATTGAATTATGGACAGATTCCTAAAAATCAGCTGAAGCATTCTCTCAGTTGAAGTACAGGCAGGTTCCTAAATCTCAACGAAGTTAGACTTCCCCAGTGGAATCTTCTACAACAACAGGTATGCAAGTTCTCGCTAAGGAATCTCTTATGCGATCGACACTCCTGCAGATGGCATCTATAAGCCCATTCTCCTACCAACAATCTCCAAATGGAATCTGTAAGCCCATTCCTGACATCACAATGCTGATACTACACCATGCGAGTGCAAATTTCTGGGCACTCTAATGTTCAATCATCTTCTACCTTCGGATCACGAAAGGCACGCAAGCCAATTTACATCCTCAGGTTTAAGAAGATCGAACAGGGGCAACTGTTGCACCCAAAAATTTGCCCTCTCATGTTTTCCAAAGTCTTCCCCCTGCATGGCTGATCACAAACCCTTGCCTAAGGAATAAGAAAATTTTTGAGTGGTGCTTTGAGTATCTTTCGATTGGCATTCTGAAAGACCCTTCGATTGGCATTCTGAAGGAGCATTTCGATTGGCATTCTGAAGGAGCACTTCGATTGGAATTCTGAAAGACCCTTCGATTGGTATTCTGAATGAGATTATGGACAAGCACTTCGATTGGCATTCTGAAAGACCCTTCGATTGGTATTCTGAATGAGCCTTTCGATTGGCATTATGAACAAGCACTTCGATTTGCATTCTGAACGACCTTCCGATTGGGATTCTGAATGAGCCTTTCGATTGGCACCCTGGGCCAGGCCTTCGATTGGCATGCCAAGGGATCCTTCGATTTAGCATTGTGTCAAGGCAGCTTCGACAGGCATGTTAGCCATGTCCTTCGATTAGCATGAAACAACACCTTTCGATTAACATGTTAACAAAGCCTTTAGATTGGAATTTTAATTAGCACCCTTCGATTGATCTTTGGACAAGGGCCATTCGAAGGAGGTCATCAAGAGGGCACTCAAATCAAAGTGTCCAGGTTCATTCAAGAGACATGAATATTTCAAAAAAGGAAAACTTTTCATGTGTCTGTTTCTTGTCTCATGGCATTTAATGGCCTGTTTAATGGTTGTCTCTTGCCATTACTGCACCCTCACACCCCTATAAATACAGAGGCCAACATACATATCCAAGACACAAAAACTCTGCAGGAGAACACACAAAAAAACTCTGCAGGAAAACAGAACACACGAAAATATACAGAAAAAATAGAGAAAAGAAACAGGGAGATCTTAGAGGTACGCTGCCAAAAATCATCAGCAATTCCAGGAAGCCATACCCAATCCTTGCACCAGCCATTCCACGCCCATTATTGTAACTGCTTATTATTCCCCCAATTTTTGGACATGTAAATAATCCCCCTCCCCGAAGCCTTGTAATAGCGTAGGATTTACAATTCCCGCACTTTAAATTCCTGTACATATATTAATTGCTTAGATGTATGCTAACTAGGATTGCATGACAAGATTAACTTTTAACTTAAAATCAACAGTAGCTCACCATGACATGCAAAGATAATATAACTGAAAATTGACACATTTGCACATGTCACTCCTAGGGTACACCTCACTTGGTTGCCTCGAACGTGGTCATTGAGTATAGGAAGTCTTAGAGGTCGCCCTCCTGTCTAAAGATCAAAGTTGCCTCGAAACAGTTGCCTCGATAAAAATGATCTAAGACATTAGGGTTACCGCTAAAGCATCCTAACATTGCTTTAGCGACCACACGTCCCTTAAACCGAATTGACCCGAAAACTCCAACGACGGTGCTACCTACTCCTCAATAGTGGGATAGCACTGTCTAAAGGACATTTGAACAGTTTAATTCCTTTTTGAGTAGGTAGAGGTTCTTAAGTACTTGCTCATTTTAAAAACAAAACAAAACTTTTCACACTTACACTTTTCGAACAAAGTTTTCAAAACACTTCATTACACTCTTGAGGACAGAAGCAAGAGTTAAATCGAAGTTTCAAACAAAAACTATTTTCAAAACCCACAAACACAAAGAAAAGCAAACTTTTGAAAACATAGTGAGCAAGTACCTAAGAGCCCGTGGATAACCACGGATAGAAAGGATGCTAATACCTTCCCTTTCTACAATCTACCTCCCGAACCCGAGAAACATCTCGAAAAGGAATTTTTCTGTGCTTTTGTCCTTTCCTTGTTGGATAAAATAAAAGACGATGGCGACTCTTGCTTACCGCGACACTTTGCAAAAACAAACGCAAACGCGAACCAGCATTCCAAAAACAGTCCATTCTCATTCCCACCGATCACAGCGACGAAGCGGGATAACGAGGTGAGCATGCCGTTCATGACTTGTATGGATTTCTTCGACGTGGGTGTCGGGAGGTCGGAGAAGGCTCGACACTTGTCGGGGTTAGCTTCGATTCCTCGTTGTGTCAAGTAAAAACCGAGGAATTTTCCTGCCTTGACCCTGAATGTGCACTTCTCGGGGTTGAATCTCATCTTACATCGTCTTGCTTGAGCAAATACTTCTTTGAGGTGAGCGGCATGGTCAGTATCTGCTCGGGATTTGACAATCATGTCGTCCATATACACCTCGAGCATGTCTCTGATTTGGTTGTGGAACACTTTGTTCATCATAAGTTGGTATGTTGCCCCTGCATTTTTTAGACCAAAGGGCATCACGTTGTAGTAATAGTTTCCCGAGCTGGTCATGAAAGCAGTGCAATGCTTGTCGCTTACAACCATTGGGATCTGGTTATAGCCTGAATAGGCATCCATAAATGACAGTATTTTATAATTGGCCGAGTTGTCGACCAGCATATCTGTGTTGGGTAAAGGAAATGCATCTTTCGGGCATGTCCGATTGAGATCAGTATAATCAACATACATTCGCCACTTTCCATTATTCTTTTTGACTAGTACAACATTTGACAGCCAGGTTGAATACCGGGCTTCAGAAATAAAATTTTCCTCTAAGAAGTCTTTTACAGCTTTTTCAGTAGCCTCCGTTTTCTCCAGAGACTGCCTACGTCTACGCTGTACTACTGCCCTAGCGGCTGGATCTATGGCGAGGCGGTGACAGGCGACCTCGGGTTCGATCCGGGCATCTCTGGCGCTCCATGCGAATAAGTCAGCATTCTCGCGCAAGCAAGTTTTGATCTGATTCCTCGCCAAGTCGGGAAGGTCGGTACCGATCTTCACTCCTTTGCTCGTGTCATCGCCAAGAGGGACGAGTTCGAAGTCTCCGTCCGGAATTGGTCGGAGGGGGACTTGCTCGCCGCTGGGAGGCTCGTCCTGATCGAAGCGGGTGTCCAGGGCTATGGAGTCGACCTTTGGGGGAGCTCTCTGTTCTTCTGCCTTGACGGGCTCTGTCTTCTGAGGCTCTGGTCGTGTCGTTGCAGCTCTCTTGGAGGGTCTTGCACCAGTGTCGACCGTGTCGTGTCCCTTGGATGCCGCGTTGAAACACCTTCGGGCAGCAGCCAAGTCCCCTTGGATGGTGGCGACTCGTGCCCTCTTGGTGTAAAACTTCATCTTCAAGTGGACGGTGGAGGGTACCGCAGTCAGTTCTGCCAAAGTCGGCCTTCCCAGAATGTAGTTGTAGAGGGACAGGCAGTCGATGACGAGAAAGTGCACCTTGACCTGCCTCGTTGTCGTGTCCTCGCCAAAGATAACCATGAGCTCGATGTATCCCCAAGGTTTGGAAGTCGAGTCGTTAAAGCCCTGCAGGTCTGACCCCACATAAGGCGAGAGGTGCGAGTCATCGAGCTGCAGGGTTTAGAACAGTTGGTTGTACATCACGTCGATGGAACTTCCCTCGTCGACGAGGACGCGATGTACGTCAAAGTTAGCCATTCTCACTCTTATTAGCAGGGGAATGACCGTGTTGGGGGCCCCACCGGGGAGTTCTTCGAGGTAAAAGGTGATAGGCTCCAATCTACCCTTCACCCTTTCAAAGGTCACCGTCTGAGGAGGTGCAGAGTCGACCAATTTATCCAGCTTCCTCTTGGCCAAATTTATGGTTAGGTCGTTGAATCCTCCACCATTGATGACCATGGCGGAGGGAAAGTGCTCCCACCTGCTGTGTGTTGACAACGGCTCTTGCAAGTGCTCGGGGACGTAAAAGTCCTTGGGTCTGGTGATGGAGAAGGCGGTCTGGATGGGGACCGACTCGTCAGATGGTCGGGCATCCTCCTATGGTTCTCTTGTCTCACGGGCGTCGCAACAAGGAGCGTTGTTTTGCCGGTACTGGGCGAGTCTCCCCCCTTTTATGAGGGTCTCGATGGCGTCCTTGAGGTGGACGCAGTCCTCCGTCAGATGACCATGACTCCTATGGTACTGACAGTATTTGCTCCTGTCCACCCCGGGCTTGGCAGGAGCTGGTCGGGGGCGCTTGACGCTGCCATCTTTGAAATCTGTACTGGCACACTCTGCCAAGGTGCGCTCGCGGGAAGCCGTGAGCGGAGTGTACTCTGTGAAATGCCCCGAGGGTCCCCTCTATTCTCGGACTTCTCGGGGTTTGTCGTATTTTCTTTTCTCCCCGGCCCGTCGAGGAGGAACGACTTCTTGGCGTGGGTTGCTGTTGGATCCGCGACTTCTGGGGTCACGGGCTCTGTTGGCCGCTTCCCTTTCCTCGTAGTCCATGTAGGCCCTGGCCTTCTCGAGCAGAGCATCGAACGTTCGGGGTGGTTCGATGCCCACTGCTTTTCTGAACTCTGTGTCGGGGAGGAGTCCCCTCTCCAGTAAGTATCTTTTCATGTGGTCCGCGCAGGGGACCTGGATGGTGTCACAGTTGAAGCGGTTGATGAATTCTCTCAAGGTTACGATAGCCTTGAGCGCCGCTTCGGTCTTTGGATGTCGCTGTGACACGGTGAACGAGCTTATGAATTGGTTTTTCAAGTTTCGCCACGAGGTGATTGACCCCGGGGCAAGACCCTTGTACCAATCCATTGCTGCTTTCTTGAGGGTTGTGGGGAACAACCGGCATTTGATGGGTCCCCCAATGTTATGGTAGTGCAGCATAGCTTCGAACCCGTCTATATGATCGACCGGGTCGGCGACTCCGTCGTATTCCTTCAGGTGAGGGGGCTTCTCCACGCCCAGGGGAATCGGTGCCTCCATGATGGCTTGTAATAGGGGACCTCAGGGGTCGTCCTCATCACTTCGCTCTGGGGAAAGGGACGGGGACCTAAGGTATTGTCGGGCACGACGGTCATGATTGTGTTGGGCGTCTCTCGAGCGGTGTGCTCGTTGATCCGTCCTTCTGTGCCTGTCTCCAGGATGTCTTCGTTCTTGCTGTAAGGGGCCGTGGTTGTGCCATCCGGCTTCAATGATTGGTTCCCTCTCCAAGGGGGTCGTCTCCTCGGTTGTCGGGGTGACGGGCTTCGGGAGGCGTCTCTGTCTTGTCTCCGCGGGGGAGATGGGAGACGTACCTATGTTCTTCGAGGAGGTGGGGACTGAGGCCTCCTGTATCTCCTCGGGGGTCTTCTGTCGTCCTCTAGCACCCTCAATCTTTCCCCCTGGGCAAAGATGAGGTAGTTTGTCTGGTTGATTGCCGCGAACAGTGCTCTGGTCGTGGCGTCTGCCCCGGCGGGAACAGGGACCTCCTGGAATTGGGTGGCTAGATAGTTTGGGGGAGTCGTATTGTCTTCTTCGAGCGGAGGGGGGAATGAAGAAGATGAGACTGTGGCTCTGTCCCGGCGGCCTGAGGGCCCGGGGATGACGCCCCCGAGGAGTATATTATGGTTGGGGTTGCCGGTGCTGTCGGGGACTCCGTTCTTGTCCGCGAGGTTGTTGTTGGCATCGACGACGCGGACGTTCTGGTCGTCCCGAGTTTGGTCAGCCATGACGATGGAAGATGGTTTTTAGCTTTGGTCTTTGAAAGTTTGTAAGACGGGGAAGCTTAGTTTCCCACATACGGCGCCACTGATCTTACCGGATCAGACTTGGACCATCACAGCTGGCTCGAACTGGATTTGAGTGAGATATGAGGGGGGAGGGTACCTGCAAGACACTCCGATGATAAAATGAGAGACGAAATGAGCAGGCAAAAAGTATGTAGGTGTGTGATCAATGAATACCTGAGCCTCTTGAAGTAGAGGGTATTTATAGCCCCCAGCGCTGGGCCAAGGTCCCTTCATTGGGCCGATCAAAACTGGCCCAATAAAGGGACTGCCAGATTCTCCGTGTGTAGTTGGGACCCGCACGTGGTCCCCTTCCTGGATGGTGCTCTACGAAGAATGAGGAAGAACGAAGACGCGGTCTTTCCGGGGCTTTAAGAATCCCATAACGTTCAGAGGGGACAGAATCTGCCCTACGGGGAGGATGCTCGAGCAAGACTCGAGCTGGAGTGCCCTTGATCGGGGACGCTGCTCGTTGCGAGTAACGTCGGGCATTGCCGCTATGGTCTGTGGTCGGGCACGCTCGGGATGGTCTGATTATGAGCACTCCTCGAAGAGCTGCTTGGATCTGGGCCTTTATTTGTACTTTGGGTCAAGGCGGACCCAGTCCAGAATATATATATATATATATATATATATATATATATATATATATATATATATATATATATATATATATATATATATATATATATATATAATTTTTTAAATAGAAATAATAATGAAAAATAATTTAATAAATATAAAATTATTTTACACTAAAATTACATATACCTTGAATCTATATTTAATATAACACATTCATTTTGTCCCCACATCCTAAAGTTCACCTTTACATTTATTATACCTCCTAATATTTTGAATTTTTTTAGGCAAAAAGTCCCCTATAAATAACAAAAAGAAAATCATATTTTTCATTACCAATACATCAAATAATTTATGTACTATACAACCATGATGGTTTCATCCTCCAAAATTGTGTTCTTTGTGCCAATGTTACTAACTATTCTTGTTGCTTTGCAGGTCACTAATGGTGAATATAAGTATGAAGCCTTTTTTCCGAAAGTTGAAGTTGTGATTAGGAACAACATGAGTGGTACTCCAGCAGGTCTTCATTGTAAAGATAAAGACCATGATGATGGGTTTCATAGAATAGATTATGGTGAAGCCCACACCTTCTCTGCCATGTACGTACCTCTTTTGGGACGTGCCTTATGGTTTTGTCGATTTAAATGGGGTGAATTTGAATTTCAAAGACAATATCGATACTTTGACATTTTTGTTCAAAAGAGAGATCTGCACATTTGTCCAGCACATTGCTATTGGTCGATAAATGAATATGGACCATGTAGAATTTGCGAAACAACTTTCGAATGCTATCCTTGGAATGATGAGAATAATGCTCTTAATGTGTAACTTGTCTATTTTTCTCATTCAAACTTATGTAGAATGAAAGATAAAAATATATGAAAATAAATAAATTTTAAGTTTTGGTATATGCTTGCTTTTATTTCTCAGATAAAATGAAACCGTTTTAATAATTTGTTTAAAAAAATTAAATTAAAATATAAGTAGATTTCGTTCAAAATTTATTTAGAATAATTTTTGTTTTTTTGAATTAAACACTCCACTTAATTTATTGTGTTACAATTAAATTTTGTTCAAAATTTAATTAGATACATATTTTGTACTATTTTATTGTGTGTGATTATTATGTTTAAAATTTGAAATTTGAAATTTGAAATAAAAGAATGAATTAGTGAAATTATGATATTTTGAAATTTAAATTTTGTGGGTGTTGTGATTTTTTAAAGACTAAATCATCTGGTTCTACTATTGTACCAATGTTTTGACCAATAAATTAGTAACATAATACCCTCACCGATTTAATAATTACTATATAGTTTTGTTACATAAATTGGTTTATTCAATCAAATTATTCGATTCAATCATATTTAGTCATATGGTTTGATTAGTGTACCAATAGTTCGACCAAGTAGCATAATATCCTCACCGATTTTATAATTACTATATAATTTTGTTATAGAGATTGATTTATTCAACTAAATTATTTGATTTAATCCTATTTAGTCATATGCATGGTTTCGACCAGTGTACCAATGATTCGACCAATGAGCTAGTAACATAATATCCACACCGATTTAATAATTACTATATAGTTTCGTTACAAAGATCGGTTTATTCAACCAAATTATTCGATTTAATCTTATTTAGTCATATGAATCGACTAGTGTAACAGTGGTTCGGCCAATGAATTAGTAACATAATATTCTCACAGACTTAATAATTAATATATAGTTTTGTTACAGAGATCGATTTATTCAATCAAATTATTCGATTTAATTATATTTAGTCATGATTTCACTAGTATATCAATGGTTCGACCAATAAATTAATAATATAATACTCTCATCGATTTAATAACTGATCCGAATTTTAAAATATTATTAGATATATAGCAAATAATTATATCATATAATATATATTACATTGACCAAAAAATATATATTACATTTAAATTATAAAATTACCTTGTACGAAAATTATATATATTTAAATTATTCTTAAATATTTTTGAAAAATAAAGATTATATTAAAAAAAATATTGCTATTATAGTTTATTGACATATTTTTTGGGATAACTTATAGAGTGAAATGTCTTGATTAATAGTGAGACATCTTGTATTTGATATTCTCTACTCTTATTATTGTGTATTGTTTAAAAAAATGTGTTCATTTTCAGCATTTATTAGGATATTTTGTTCAAATTTATTTTATTTAAAAATATTTATAGCTTTTTAGATTCGTTTGGAAAAGATTTCTTAATGTAAATCAGTATGGAAATGTTTTAACTAAAACAAATCATGTATGAAGAAGATTTTATTGGATTTGGTTTTATTAAAAATATTTGATTTGCTAAATTTTTGAATAGTTGATTTTTTTTATAAATTAAATCCTATTATGTTGTTATATTGGATCTTATTTTCTATATCCTAATTTGAAGATCGTATTTTAAACAAAAGAATTTGTGTGTCGCATTCTAGTTAGTTTTTTATATTTAACTGAGATAGACTATTTGGTCTGTAATTGTATATTTGTTAAAAATAATCGATTCGTAGAAACATTTTGAAAATTATTTGAGTAATAGTGAGGGGTTTGAGTTGAAATTTATAGGAGAGTTCAGATGAGATTTTAATATAATTATTAACTACTTATAATTAATGAATTTCTTTTTCTATAGGCTACATCCCTCCAAATATAGGTTACAAGGCGGTTTTGATAATTTTTAAAAAAATTAAAATATATATAAATTTTATTTAAAATTTATTTAGATTTGTATTTTGTATTATTTTGTTATGTGTGATTGACAATGTTTTGAATTTGAAATGAAAGAATAAATTTGTGAAATTATGATGTTGAAATGCAAAATTTTATAGGTGCTGTGATTTTTTTAGAGACTAAATCATTTCGTTCAACGAATCTAATAACTATATAATTTTGCTATAGAAACGATTTTATTCAACCGAATTATCCGATTTAATTTAATTTAATAATGTGATTCGACTAATGAATAGCTCAATTTATGATTGGCTCAATTTATGAAATATTATTTCATATACAGTTAATAATGATATCATATAATATATATTACATTCTTGACCAAACGAATATATTATATTTTAATTATAAAATTACCTTGTAAGAAAAATATATATGTTTAAATTATTTTTAAATATTTTTAGATAAATGAATATAATATTAAAAATAAAATATTGTTGCTATAGTTGATGGACATATTTTTGTAGCTAACTTATTTAGTGATATATCGTGTTCGTTTGGAAAAGATTTCTCAATGTAAATCAGTATGGAAAAGTTTTAACTAAAACAAATCATTCATGAAGAAAATTTTATTGGACTTGGTTTTATTAAAAAGATTTGATTTGTTAATATTTTGGAATGATTGATTTTTTATTAAATCCTATTATACTATTTGATTTGATCATGTTTTTTATATAAAGAGATGGTTTTTCTGATTTGAAGATAGTCTTTTAAAGAAAAAATATGTGTCACATTTGAGTTTTGTTAAATTTGTGTTTCGTGTAATTCTTGAATAATACTTTATTTTATTTAGTCTTTTATATTTAACAAAGATAGATTATTTGGTTTGTATTTGTATATTTGTCATGTCAAAAATATTGGTTCTTACCAACACTTTAAAAATTATTTTAGTGAAAATGAGAGAATCTCATATTCAATGGAGGATTTGAGTTGAAATTCAAAGGTCGTAATAGAAAAAAGGACATGGAACTAAGATAGTTCAAACGAGATTGTCGTATAACTATTTACTACTTATAATTAGTGAATTTTCTTTCCTATGGACTACATCCTTCTAGATATTGGTGACAACGGTGTTTTGATAATTTTTTAAAAATATTAAATTAAAATATATGTAGATTTTGTTCAAAACTTATTTAGAATAATTTTCACTCTTTAGAATTAAATTTATTAGACACTACAATTATTTGTTATGTCGCAATTAATTTTGTTCAAAATTTATTTAGATTTGTATTTTGTACTATTTTATTGTGTGTGATCACTATGTTTGAAATTTGATATGAAAGAATGAACTTGTAAAATTATGATGTTTTGAAATTCAATATTTTGCAGGTGCCGTGATTGTTTTAGAGACCAAATCATTTGGTTCGATCAATCTAATAAATATATAATGTTGTTACATATATCGGTTTATTCAATCGAGTTATCCGATTCAATCTAATTTAATAATGTGATTTGACTAGTGATCCAATAGTTCGTTCGACCATGGAACTAGTGGCCTAATACTTTCACAAGTTCGATGATTTGTCTGATTTTTAAAATATTATTTAATTGAGTTAATAATGATATCATATAATATATATTACATTCTTGACCCAAAAAATATATTACATTTAAATTATAAAATTACATTGTAAGAAAATTATATATGTTTAAATTATTTTTAAATATTTTTAGATAAATAAATATTATATTAAAAAACATTGTTTATATAGTTGATTGACATATTTTTGTAGGTAACTTATTTAGGGAGATGTTTTGATTAATAGTGATACACCGTGTATTTGATTTTTTCGATTCTTTCTAGTTTGTATTATTTAGAAAAATTTGTTAGCTTCTGGTATATATTAGGATATTTTGTTTAGGTTTATTTTATTTAAATTTTATTTAAATATATTTTAGCTTTTGCAAGGATTTTGTTTAGAAAAGATTTCTTAATGTGAATCACTATGGAAAAGTTTTAACTAAAACAAATCATTCATTAAGAAGATTATATTGGATTTGATTTTATTAAAAAAGTTGATTTGTTGAATTTTAGAATGGTTGATTTTTTGTTAAATCATATTATGTTGTTTGATTTGATCGTATTTTCTCTATAAAGAGATGGTTCTCCTTATTTGAATATCATCTTTTAAAGAAAGAATATGTGTGTCGCATTCGAGTTTTGTTGAATTTGTGTTTTGTGTAATTCTTGTGTAATACTTATTCTAGTTAGTTTTTCATACTTAATAGAGATAGAGTATTTATAATATAAGACAAGAATATGTTACGAAAAAATCATCTTTTCCCTTACCTCTAAGGTTATGTTTGGATTGATAGAATATAACAGAGCGGAACGAAATGCAACATGATGAGTTGAATGGAGAGGAGCGGAATGAAACAGAACGGAATAGAATATAGATCTCACTCTATTGTTTAATTATTTAAAAAAAAAACTTCATTCCATCATATACACCCCAAATTGATGGACAAAATGAGAAATTGGATGGAATGGAATGAAATAAATTCCATCATGTTCTATTACATCCACTATTTGCAAATCCAAACAATAAAATCTCATTAATTATCATTCCAAACATACCTTAAATCTGCCACATTCGCATCAGGGCCGACCTTGGATCCGTGCAAACACGCCCTCAGGGCCTCTAAAAAATAGGGGCTTTAAAATTAATTTCTTATAAATTATAAATCTGAAACAAGTATATGAATATTAGTTGTTCAACTTAATATGTAATGAAAGCTAGTTATGTAATGAAAGCTAGTTAGTGCAGTGGTAACAATGCTTGTTTTTGACTCATTGGTCAATGGTTTGATCCTTGATGCCTACCCTTTTATTATTTTAATGTATTATATTACAAAAAATGTCAAAATATGATATTATTTCTCTGCTTCTTTAAAAATGTTGTATTTCGATTTTGTGTTGAGTTTCATAATGTTTGTTTACTCAGTTTTTGTTCATATAGTACATTAAAATGTCTGTTTCTGTGTGTCTTTTTATGTTCTTCATGTGATGTTTAGGTACCATTTGGAGGATGTTATAGATTGGTGGACATACCAATGAGTAATTGTATTAATAACATAATTAATAAAATTTAGGTCCTTACACAATTCAATTCTCAGTCTCTCAACCACCACATTGCTCGAAAGTATAACTTGGGAGGTGGCGTTAACTGTGGTGGTTGTTTTATTGATATACACCTTTAAGTATATTTTCGGTTTCTATTTGATATTTACATCAGTTATCTTCACTCAACATTTTAAACCAGTATTACATTTCCATTTGTAGGAAAACATATTGCTTATATCATTTCTAGCATTTGTAAGTAGGAAAAATGGCTATAAGAGTTGTTGATTTATGGGCTGTCAAAGTGGTACTTTGTTTGCAAACTATGATGTTTCGTGATTTATGCATTTGATATGCAGATTTGTTTGGAGATTTACTTTGAGCTAAGTACCACTCCTTGTGGTCACATGTATCAAATTCAAACACAATAATACTTTTAGAACTATTCATTTTATGATTTGGTCAATTGAAGTCATGCTATGAAATTCCTTAGGGATACCATTTCTCTTCATGATATATTATATTTTTGACATTGAATCTATAATGTTGCAACTTTTGTAGAAAATGTTGAAATCTGCTGCTGACAAGTGTGACAAAATGTACCCCAAATGTAGGTAATTGATAAGGTATATAAAAATTAACAATAAAATATCTTGTGAGCAATGTTTTAAATTGCACAATCTTTCTATTATGCACAAATATGGTTGATGCAGTTAAAATTGCGGTGGCTGGAACTTTTATATTACAGCTGCAATTGTGCTTGTAGTTCAACTTGAAGTTATGATTATGAGGTTTATGTTCAAATAAATTGTTGCTCGCTCATCAGTTGTTAATTAATCATGATGATAATAACATGTTGCATCAATGTTCGATGAAATCGTGAATTACATTGTCTATTGTTCACAGACTTGCACTACACAACATAGATTCGAGCTTGTAATTCCATTGACATTTGATATCATAATAGTCCATAAAATGGTTAGGTTTCATTATGTTTCTAAAGTTAGTGCACAGTAAAGATGATATGACCTTTTCATTTTAAAATAATGAGAACAAATTTTGGTTATTGTAGGACGAAGCTAGATTAGTTGGTTAGCTTCATAACAAAAATAGGCAAATATACTTGGTTTTTATTGTAAAAATGATGGGAGGTTGCACGTGGCTAAATATATGCCCAATGAAACACTCACAAAACACCTTTTCCACTGTAATATCTTTTTTCATTGGTTATCGAGTTTGACATAGATTTTAGGGTTCATGTTTCTTTGATGCATTATCTTAATTGCATGGTTGATGTTGTATTTATGTCTATATCAGGGGACACACAACCGATGAAATGGGAAATGTGACTTGGAGTTATTATGCATCTTGCAGAAGCTCTAGAATACTGCACAAGCAACTGTATAGATTATGTTGAATTTGGTTGTGAGTTGCAAGCCTTAATTTCCAGTCTAATAATTTTGATCTTTTTTTGGTTGAATGGTATTTTTAGTTTTAAGGGTTCAATTTGATTATCAATTTGAGACTTACTTAGTGAAGGAAAATTGGCTTAAGATGTAAATTATCTAGAAGAAAGAGTGACTTTCATTATAACCTTTTATGTTATAAGCATGAGGCCATATAATAACTAAGTGTTTATGTTATAAGCATAAGGCCATAGAATAACTAAGACTTCTTTCCTCTTCGACGAATGCTTTTAATGTAGAGGTTCATGTCAACAGATTTTCTATGGAATATTATGAAAGGGGAGAGGTCAATGTTGGTTTTCATTTTATAGAAACGGTACAATGAAAATTGCAGCTGGATTCGTGAAATTTCAACCAGAATAGGCCAAAGTGTAAAGTTTTCTACAATTTTTATGGACAATTTGTTTTTATTGATGTTACAGGTTCCACAGTTCCTCACTGATCTTTCCCTCTTGAACATGAATGGGAAAGAAGTAATGAGGAAAATAATTAGTAAAAATGATCTTTTAAGATATGAGGGTATTACCATATATCAAACGAGTTGGAGTATTTTAACTCTAAAAGTTCTCAAAGAAAATGAAGGACCTTTAAATTTAGCTATGACACCTCTTAAGATCAGTAAAGATAAGAAACTTTATGGTACTTTTCTACCTGTTGGAGATATTAACCCTCCTTATGTTAAGGAAATGTAAGTGTTTAAATTTTCACTGTGACACAATAATACTTTTGATATTTTGAAGTTCTTAGATAGTTCATTCTGGCATTTTCATACTGATATTTTGCATTTGACATTATTTTTACAAAATTCTATTAAACTTTAGATTTATGTTTGCTCGTGATCACATGCAATCAATTGTGCTTTAAGATAAAGAATGGAAATTTGAGGAAGTTATACAGCCTAATTCAAAGCTCCCAATCAACATTGATGGCTTAGAAGTTGTCATTGTTGATTCAATAGGGAGTAGTGGCTTGGACTTGAAGGTATGAGTTTAAGCTAAGTATGGTTAGTTTCCTTTATAACCAATATTAGTTCTATTACCATAATTGTTGACTCACTACTTAATGCTTCTACATAGTGACCCCAGTGTGCCAGTTGTATACACTAAAACATTAGTGCTCTAATGCTCACTACTTGCATCAGCTATTGGTTTTGTCTATAAGAGTGTTATACCCCAAATTTGCCCTATCAATTCAATAGTTGCATTAGTAATGTGTTTCTAAGTTAAGAGTCATTGGTATTTAAAATTGTTTTGAATATCATTTCATGGGGGTCTTAAATTCATAAGAAGGTGTGTGTTATTTCAAAATGGACCATCAAAATCTGATGGCCCATTAAAAAATTTGGGATCATTTAAAAAATCCATTTCAAGTTATAAAGAGGAAGATCGCCGCCGTCAGGGGTTGCGATTAGGGTTTAGGTTATGTGTTTTTGTTGTTTAACAAGGGTGTGATTATAGAGACATAATTGCACACCCATCATAAGTGTGTGCACTCTCCCACACGCAAGTTAAACGAACCTCCCAAACATGCATAAATCTTAGGCCTGGGTCATCTCTAATCACACCCCTATTTTTTTCAATTTTACTACTACGTTAGAAAACACCCCCCCCCAGCGATGGTGGGCCAAGTCCAACATCTGGACTTGGACTCTTATATCACATGGTATATTTAAAAACATCTAATAAATCAAAAATTAACTTTTTCTTACTAACATAATTCAAACTTATATATTTTCAAAAAGGATTATGGAAATTTCTTTAATTAACTGTGAGCTTCGTCTAATAAATCCGCGATTTACAAACCCATACTTAGTACAAGGAGAATACGAGATATTTCCATAATCCATAAAAAATACCAACCAACTGTGAACTACAAATTTGGACTCTGATTCCTCATAAGAGGATACGTAGGCATACGACTAAAATCGTGGCGATTTACCCTAATAAAAATTAAAATCCTATTTCCTAAAGTCGTAATTCTAAACCCTAGTATCCAAATCCCCTGGGTGAAGAGTCAACTATAAGATTATCAACTAAAAGAGAATAACATTCATATCTTCTGTGATAATGCTTTTGCTATTTATTTGTCAATAAATCCCATTACATTCTAGGGCTTAACACATTGAGATTAAAATCATGTTTTAGTGCCCCTTCTGAATGTAGCAACGATCATCCTTATTCAAATGTGTCATGTTATACTTTTTTTTTTGGTTTTCAAGTTGTCGCTTGAGTCCTTTTTCGTTTCATTCTTGAAAATTAATTTGTTTAAGTATTTTATACTTCATCTCCTGTACCTTATTTAAACATCATATCCACTATTCATTTATCATATCATAAGCTTCCCTTTGTCTTTTCAAACCTTCACTTAAAAAGATCTTTTCTCTCCTTCAATTTTTCAACCTTAAACCAAGATATCTTCCAGAACATTCATGGGAAATGAAAACTTCTTGTTCACACTCTATGAGATGGTTGTTGACTTTGATGAACTTAAATAGCTAGGGTTTAATCTACAAGGTACTGCAACTTATAAACAATGGGTAAACTACTTTGACATGCTTTATGGACCCATTTACCCCAATCTTGTCAAAGATTTCTGTGTAAATGCTTCCATCAAGCAAACTGGACATGATTCTTCTGAAATCAAGTATGAAGTCTTTGGATTTCATATCATCATTACTCCAAAACTTATTGCTAATTCAATAAAGTGTGAATATAACAATGTTTATGTTGAACGATATAGAAGAAACATCCCCTTCCTCGAAGAGATCTACAAATGCATTTATGCCAGCCCTGAGAGACCTTCAAATGTTTTTACTCACATTTTGTTGGCAAAAATATAGCATCAGCTGTTGGTGACAAATCTCATGCCAAGAGAGATGGAAAAGGACTTAGTCACTCATGATGACATGCATCTCCTATACTTTCTACTTTCAAGGATTAAAGTTAATCTCCCTCTGACCATTTTCAACTTTTTGGAGAGAAAGATCATGGACTCTCACGAGAAAATGTCTTTCTTTATTCCATATGGAAGAGTTATTTCAAAACTCTTCTTTCAGGAAGGGATAGTTAGGAAAGTTCAAAATATGGGCTTAACTGATTCTCTTGTAACCACTTGGGCTTGAAGTTGGAAGTCGCTGATAGCCCTGAAGGTCAGAGGTAGAAGTCCAGAAAGATTTAATTTGGAGTTAGACCATATGCTAGTTATCCCTCTTCTTTTCCCAATCACCACCTTCTTTTTTTGTCTCTGATAATTTTTCCTCTGAACTGACTTTTCTTTTGTTATGCTTATCTTTTTCAGTACTTCTATGTAAGTTTTTTTAAAGTTAATGAAAAATTTCTTATCTTTTTCAATCAATATTATTTATTTGATTACCTATTTTTTGATTGATGACAAAGGAAAAGAAAAAGATATGATTTTGATTCATTTTTTTATCCATTGATAAATCCCAAACAATTGGACTAAATCCACTGATTAATTCATGAGATTATTGGGCTTCATTGAATTTTCTTGTAATAATCCAATCTAATTTCGATAATGCTTAATATTAATTTTAGGGATCAATATTATATGTTTGAAATTATAAGCTTGTTTGAAATTAAGAAGATTAATTAAGAAATTAGACTAAATGACATGGTTAGGAAAATAAGTATTTTGAAAATATATGGTAATTGAAGGACACAATTATCATTTTCTTTTAAGTTATTATTACTAGTAAGTTAGTAATCCTTAGAATGTGGTTAGGATAGAACTAGTGGCAAACTAGTAAATTCCACTTAGTTGAAGGGCAAATTAGTCCATTTTCCATGAAGAGCCTTCTTCTTAGTCCTCTACTTTACTTCTCTCATTATTTTGGATGAACAAATCAGAATTTAGAAGTAAGAAACTTGAGAGAGTGAAAGAGGGAGCATGGGAAAGGAAAAGAAGAAGAGGGAAAAAGGAGAAGTAAGACATGCATGTGGAATTTTTGAAGTCTTGGAAGTGAATCAAGCTTTGAAGTGCTACTCATATTCATCTACTCTCAAATTACATGTTGTTGAATTAAAAAGGTGAGTTCCATTAGTTAGATGGGATTTCAAGAATCTATTTTGGGATTGCATTATAGGAAAAAATTTGGGATTTTATGAGATTTTTCTTGAAAGCATCATTTTGTGAAATTGATTGATGATTCTTGTTTATTTGCGTGTATATGATTCCCTTGGCATGTTTAAATTGTTGTTTCTACCTTGTTGATTCATACATGATCAATTGCACATGTTTGATGTTAAATTTGGAGTGAAAAATCGTATTTTTTTGGATTGTTTGCTGTAAAAAACGCTAAAAATAAATTTTGGCTTATACCCATGGACTCTAGGAATTTGTAACAAATTGGCCGTGGGTAAAACTCAGTTATGGTTGATTCCCAGAACCCCTCATGACTTGCGCTATGTTCAACAAAAAAGGCCATAATTTGAGGTTTTTTACTCCGATCAACGCACGATCGGATGCGTTAAAAACCTAGATCGGATGCGTGATTGTTTGTGATGTGCTATAATCATGGAAACATGATGGTGTTAGAAGGAAAGTAATATTCAAGTTATGGAATATGTATGAATTTATGTCTTCTTTATTTAAACATGCTTATTTGATTGCAGACCATTCTCCTTGATATGAGATTGTTTTAACATGAAAATAATGATCAATCTAGTATATGCTTGAATGAAAATCCAAGGAATATGCATCATACAAACCTAATTGGTTTAGGAGTGAGTGTGAGCTATGATGAAATATCTTGCACTCAATTAATTCCCTAATCGGTCATAAGAACGTGTGAGTGTCTTATGATGAGAAATAGGTGTGCTTGTGGAAACACTTGGATACTCACTAGTAACAGGATGCGAGATGTGAAATTATCAAAGTAAAGAGAATATGTGTCCCCGGTTAGTGTACTGTAATGTTTCAGGTATTAATATAATGTGAAAAGCGACGTGAAACTCTAGGACCATAACTTGTTTAACTAAATCATTGTGAAAGCGTCAAATTGAATGGCTTAGGGACTAAGAAACCTTTCCCGCATAAGAAATCATAAAATAATAAGTCAGTGACTTGATTAATGGATAAATGATTGCATAAAGGATATTAAACAGTGAGTGAGAATCCCTAGGCTCATATGCTATCAGAAAATAGGAATTAATGTGAGAATTGAAATAATAATCTCTGTTATTACCTGGTACACCCTAATTCCGAGTTAACAGAATTAAGGGAGTGAAAGTTAGAAGTTTTCCTAATTAAGTATTACATAGTTCGAAATGTAGGAGAGTAAGACCCAAAAGTAAGAGGGTATTAGAACTCTGGATACCGTCTTGCTAGTCATGATCCTAAGAGAAGGGGTGGGTAGTTCCGGAAACCACCTTAATGGACATGACATTATAAAAAAAGGGGGAAGTAACTATCATAAAACCTTACCTTGAGGGCAGCGGGTTGTCGATTGTCAACAACGTTTGAAACACTAGTTGGGCTAGAGGTTCGTCAAAGGTTCGACGTGATAGATCTGTAGCTCTTATTGTTGTACGTGACTTGTACATTTAAGCTATTAGCTTATGCGTTATTATGAAGCTTATTATGCTTTGTTCCTTAAGTCCTACATAACAATATATGTGAGTGTTGTTGTGATGAAATTAAAGATAGTCTACCCTGTAGATCCAAGTGGACCTACAAGATAAGGGAACTCATTGATATTTAGTAATCTCACCCCAATCATATTGTTATTTTTTCAGGTGTGCTGTAGAAGTAGGAGGATTTACTATAGGACTTGAAGAGTGGGAGCCTTAATGTCAGATGGATATCCCTTCACTGTGTTTCCTATTTATCTTGTTCTAGGACATCCAATGTAATATTTTGTTTATATTATGTACATTTTTATAGTACTCTTGGATGTCAATTACTTTATATTGTTTTGGTATCAAAATGTAATGCTTACATAATATGATTCTAGGTAATATTATGTGGGGTGTTACATTTTTGCTAATTTAAATTTCTCCTAAGTCTTGAACTCAGGGGGAGCTTACATGTGAGTTTCGCTATACTCTTATGACTTTTTAGAGGGATTTCAACTTCGACATCCTCTGGTTCAAAAGCTCTCACCTCTCATTTTCCAAGGATTTCCTTGCTGATTATCAGACTCTTTTCTCTAAGCACATCTCAACCATTGTGAACATGAGGGATAATCTTTTACTGAGAGCGCTCATGTTACAGAATATCGAGCAAGAAATGGGAAACAAAGTTATAAAAGAGAAGGAGGTGAAGTTCTAGGAGCAGGAAAATGCTTATAATAAGAGCTAGAGGTTGTTGCAGTCCCTATAGAAAGATAAGGAAAAGTGGGATGAGAAAATGGTAGATGTAAAAGGCAAGGCGTAAGAAATATCTACTGATAAGGCATCTTTGCAAGAGCCCGTGGGTGCTACTCTCCTTTGTCATAAGGAGTTGTAAAAAGAGGTGCCATAGCTTATCAACGAGGCGATATCTACTTCTAGTGTTTACTTCGAGTGTGCTAAGCAGCATGTCCTCTTCTTCTACCCTGATCTGGATTTGCGCCCCCTGAACTTTCGGAAAAAAATTGTGGTGGCAAGTTGGTGGACGAGGATGATGTAGTTCCTCCTTAGCTTGGGAACCTCGTCTTTTTGGACCCTGTTCAGGGCTAGGGTGCATTGAAGGATGGCGACGATTCTAAGAATTCTCAGCCAGGCAGTGAGTCTAAGAGTTGGCGTTATATTTCTATTCTCTTTTTTGGGATTTTGTTGTACTTCTTCGCCCCTTCATGGGATTTTGCAAATGTAATGAAAATGGCTCCCCTTGAGGGTGCCTTTTATGTTAACCTCTTTTATAGTCTTCTGTGACTATCCTTGTTGTTTTTAGCTTTTTACCGTGTCTATTACTATGTCCCCTTTTCAATAATTTGATTTCTTGTGAGGGGATTTGTTGTACCCCAAAATTTTCTCTCTCTTTTCAAGACTTTTCTAGCAAGGATTTTCAAAAGTTCAAGTTTGTACAAGTACAATTAGATTTTTAATGCCCCATGGATCACATTGGGCTTTCAAGCACCAAATCGAAGAAAAGCAAGCTTGCTTCGATTTCCCAAGCTTCGAATGGACTTTGGCCTCTTTTTAGTTTGCTTCAATTTCCCAAGCTTCGACTGGACTTTGGCGTCCTTCAAGTTTTCTTTGATTTCCCAAGCTTCGACTGGAGTTTAGCCTCCTTCAAGTATTATTCGATTTCCCAAGCGTCCATTGGACTTTGGCTTCCTTCAAGCTTGCTTCGATTTCCCAGGCTTCGACTGGACTTTGGCCTCCTCAAGCTTGCTTCGATTTCATAAAGCTCCGACTGGACATTGGCTATCTTCATGTTTGCTTCGATTCACAAGACAAGGGTTTCTCTCATGCTTCGATTCACAAGGCAAGGGCTTCCCTCATGCTAGCAGCCACAAGGCAAGGACTTCTCTCATGCTAGAAGCCACAAGGCAATGACTTCCCTCATGCTAGCATCCACAAGGCAAGGGTTTCCCAAATGCTAGTATCCACAGGACTTTGGCTTCCTTCATGCTTGCTTCGATTCCACCTTTAAACCCTTCAACACACATAGTTTCTACACTATGACACACAACTGGTGGATTCGAAGAACATACAAAAGACCCATTCGAAGAACATGAATTTGGTGGCCCATTCGAAGAACATGAATTTGGTGGATTTGAAGAACCTACATTTGTTGGTCCATTCGAAGGACATACTATTGTTCCATTCGGAGGACTTACAATTGGTATTTTGTCTCCTGATAAGTCTGGTCAAAGGATGCTGAACAAAGTCCTATATGCTGCTAAGCCTGCTGTACTGCAATGAAGCAGTCCTGCACCATGCTGCCACGACACTTCAAAACTGCTGCAGAGAAGTCTTGCTATGCTGCTTCTAATTTGCACCAAACTAGTATATGAGAGCTGCACCTTGAAAGCTATGAAAACAACATACCCAAACAGTTCAAATTTCATTTGTCCCCCCCCCCCCCCCCCCCCAAATCTCAGCCAAACTCTTCAATAAATAAGATATTTCACAACACATCTAGGGGGGCTTTTAGTAGCTGGAGAGAGTTTTGTTGGCAAGACAAAGAAAGGAGAGAACACTTAAATACTCTTGAACCCAGAACCAAAGAAACACAACACTTCTTTTCTTTCGAATCTAGAAACAAAGAAATACAACACCTCTGTTTGTTCTCTCTTTCGAATTCCAGTTTCCCTATCCTTCAAACTCAGGTTCCTTCCTTCCTTCGAATTCAAGGATATACAGGGCAGCAACTCAAAGTCCAAAAACACTAACTCCAGATTCAAGTTAAGTTTTCCTAACTTTAAACCTTTCGTTTCAATCATGTAAGTAACCTTTTGTTTACTTTTCGTTTCTACCCTTTCGTTTATTTTCTTTTCTTGTCCAAATACATGTTACGAACTAACTTGTACAGACCATAAAAACAAAATTAGCATGGTTTCTCCTCATACTGCTTCATAGTCCCAAACGAAAGAAAAAAGGTTGTGTGAATCGAAGCCTTAGGCTTCGCCCCCATATTGCTTCATAGCCCCAAACAGAAAAAAAAAGGTTGTGTGAATTGAACGATGCAGGCTTTGAACACTCTGCTTCACAGTCTCAAACGAAAGGAAAAAGTTTGTCTGAATCGAAGGACATGTGCTTCGAATACTGTATGAATCGAAAGACTTACTCTTTCTCTCTTTTGCGCTATTTTTTTTTATCTTTATGTTTTCTATATATTTTCTTTCATTACTATTCAATATGATTGTAATAATTAGGACTTTTATTGCTTTCCAAACTCCATTTGTAAATGTGTATACCCCATCCCCAAAATATGTAATAGAGTAGGACATTTATTTTTCTGTAATTTACCGTTTTTATATAAAATGCTAGTAATTAGGTTGTGTATGGCAAGAGTTAAAATCAACTCTTAGAAAATCCTAATTTCAAAGACAAAAATGCATGCCGTCAAACACACTATTCACACACGTGCACCTCTAGGGTAATCTCATTTGTTGCCTCGAAAAATAGTCATGTCCCCCGAATATGGGCGTTTTAGCAAAGACACTGGATAAAAAGATCGTAGTCCCTCGATGTTGCCTTCGGTAAACAATCTAGTCCCTTACGAAAATTGCTAAAATGTCTCATAAGTTGCTGTCTATGACTATACGATAATCCATACCCGTCCTTTCACATCCAAGGATGGGGCTTTTTACCAAATCAATGGTAAGGTAGCAACATCTAAAGGAGGAGGAAAAGAACATAGACCTTTTGAGTAGATAGGACGCTCGTAGTTGCTTGCTCCCAAACTAAACCATTTTCACACTTACACTTTCAAAATATCTTCAAAAATAAACATCTCTTTGAACTATTTTCAAAACCAACACTTTGTATGCATTATTTTAGAGACGAGAATCATTACAAAGTTTGCCGAAACAAAGGCATTTTGCAAAATATTTTCAAAATTACACCATAAAGCATATCTTCAAACAAAGCATTTTTTGATCTAGCAGGAAAATAAGAGCCCATAGATAACTAAGGATGAAAAGGGTACTAACACCTTCCCTTTTCATAACCTACCCCCCGAAATCAAGAAAATATCTCAAAGGTCTTTCCTATTCTTTTCACCCTTTCCTTTATTGGATAAAAGAAAAGTCGGTGATGACTCTTGCTATCCACAACAATTGCGATTAAACGAAAAACCCCCAAGTCAGTTCTCCTACCATATTACAAAACTGGTGACTCTGTTGGGGACATACTAAAAAGTGGGGTTACCTTAGAGCTAGATCATATTTACTTGCTTTCCTTGTTTGACTTGCTTGCTTTATATTATGGGTCCTTGATTGGGTTATTGTTAAAGATCCTACACCTGGATCTGGGGCATCTTTTAGGTAAGTAGTAATAGGTCGTGGAGACTGTGCGGGGTATACCGACATGGTTGAAGGATAACTACATTAGTGTGATACATTTGTTGGTACCGGTAGCCCTTGAGTAGTCAAGGAGAATACGGGGCCGTTGCATGGTGTCATGAAGCACTAACTGACCTTAAAACCTTTAATTGAACATCTCGGACATTATGAAGTAGTGAGATAGCCGGATTTGGTTTCAACCGAAGATTGGTTGATACTCGATGCTACACTCATTGAGATCGGACTTTCGTGATATTTCAGTCGTCAATAAAGAGGCTTGCGCTGAAACAATGCCCGATGAAGAAAGATCAGTGATATTGAGATCCCCTATAACCTGGTTACTTTCTAGGATAGGTTAAACCAACTAAACTTCAAGAGGGTACTTACCTATAAAACTCCATGCGAGCCTAAACCTAAGGACTTGTCTGCTTTATGTGTATATGATTATTTGTACATAAAGACTTGTTTCCTTTGCTCACTTGTACATAACATCATAACATCATAACATCATACCATATCATTTCCACTAACTATTTCAAGGATCTCAAGGGTATGTGATGCAGGGACATGATGAACCAGACGTTCATCAAGGGGCAAGAGGATTTATTCTTCTCTAACTAAACACCGTCAAAGACCAAGGCATGATAACTTGAGTCAAGGGCTATGACCCACTTGACATGGTGAGCTTGTTTCTCGTGGAAGGATATTTAATGATACAAAGTTCTCCAATCAAAACTATGATCAAAGTTCAACTTCTAACATCTTCTTGTGTTTACCCCGCGAGATCCTTGAAAATATTGCATCCACATATCATGCATCACATCATGACAGGTTTTCCCCACACAGGTTTCTCATCTGCTTACTGTTTATTTCACAAGAGATGGATCTAGAGCAAACAGTGAAGGATATTCAAACACAAAATGCTCAATTATAACAGATGTTCCTGGCTCTGGCTAAGGGACAAGAGGACCTAAAGAATCTCATCCTCAAAGACAAGAAGAAAAAGACAAAGAAACCAGTGGGTGTCCTGAACATGGGAATGAGACTTAGAGGACCAGCAAAGCGAGCTCTAGAATTCAAAAATCCGTCAACTAAGGGGGACAACCAGGAGGAGAAGACAAAAGAAGGGGACCACAGTCTAGGGTCTGATGAAGAAGAGGCTGATTACGCTGAAGAATAGTATCCTCCTACGGACGACAAATACAAATAGATGGAGGATCGTCTCAACGCCATGGAAGTTCAGAGGGTACCTGGTCTGGATTTTGAAGAATTGGGTTTGGTTTCTGGAGTGGTCATCCCATCGAGATTCAAGATCCCTTCTTTTGCCAAGTATGATGGGGTCTCTTGTCCTAAGATGCATCTGATATCTTATGTCCGCAACATTCAGCCACATAACACTGATCAAAAGCTCTGGGTCCATTTCTTCCAAGATAGTCTAACTGGGACTCAACTTGAATGGTTCTATCAATTGGAAGGTTCTCGCATCCACACCTGGGAGGATCTAGCTGCTGCTTTCTAGAAGAAGTACCAATACAACGCTGATCTTGTGCCAACTCGCGTGTAGTTGCAGAATATGACCATGGGTTCCAACGAGGGCTTCAAAGAATACGCCCAAAAGTGAGAGACTTGGCTGGTAGGGTGCAGCCACCCTTAAATGACAGGGAGCTGATTGATATCTTTATGGGAACTTTGTCAGGCCCATTTTTCAACCATGTAATCAGAAGCTCTTCAGGTGGGTTCACCGAGCTAATACTGACAGGCGAAAGAGTAGAAGTTGGCATCAAGAGCAGTAAAATCCAAAGAGGTGCATCTTCAAGTGCAGGGAAGTAGCCTTTCAATGGGAAGAAATAGTCCAATGCTGTGTACGGCCAGAAGGGTCGTAATAAGAGTAACCACGACCAATCTGTAGGGGCAGTCCTGATCTCTAATCCTACGACTGTGCAACAACGTCAATAGGGGAATCAGCGTAAGGAGGTTGTGCCTAAAAGACAATTCACCAAGATCAACATGTCACTGGCTCAAGCGTTACAATACATGTTGAAGGAAGAGCTGATCACGTTAAAGGCTCCTCTCCAGAATCCCAATATCTTTATGTCATACTTTGGTTACTTTTATTAATGCATTGCATATATTTGTCTTGAATTAATCCATTCGTCTTCACTATATTTAAACTGTGTTTTTATTCCCTATTTTTCGTGATATTCAACTCTCGTTAAAAGTTGCAAGCCTTTAGAGGGAGGATGACGAAAACAATACCATAATCTCATACAGTATGCTTTTGGACAAACCTTGTTGACGATGTACAAGCATTCTTTCAATTTCTAAACAGTGGATTTATAAGGAAGATAATCCCTAGTCAACCCCTTTTGAGCCTAAGAAGTAGGAGTTTTCGTTTTCACACAAATTGAAACCTTTAATTAGAACCTGGGGCAGGGGTAGTTTCTCAGTTAATTCAAATGCGCGTTCGATCGCAAGCCTACACTTCATACACAACAAATGACATAAAAAATATCCTTCAAAATCAAAAGACGGTGATGGTTCCCCATAAATAGCCAGTCATTATCTCTCACAGGAAAAGCTCAGAGTCAAAACCTACAAAGGAGACTTAAGAGAAACTAGGGCATCCCGCTGACTGTAGCCTCAAAACAAAAACAGTCAGGCAAAATTAGGGATAGTAAATAAAAAAAAAGAGGCCACTACAAATCTTCGACAAACATGAAAAATGTTGCAAAATGATTGCTCTCTCCAACAAACTTAACTTGTCCAAACCATCACCAAAACGTCATTTCAGACTCAAATTGAATTCAAAATGCACAATTAACCGAGTTTAGGACTGGAGAACATCATGAAGAACAGGAGGGTACAAATACACTTTGAGCCTTATCCTTTGTTTCTTAAACCGTGAACCAGGCCACATTACAACCCCTTAAAAGTCCTAATTGAAGCATGGGTTAGTTCGAAAGCATACTGTTACAAATGGTATCCCGAGTCCTGTAAGGCTTACTGTAAATCTCGAGCTGAATTTATATTCTTACAAAATTCTTTTATCTGCTAAAACTGCATTTTCAAAACTTCAAGACAAACATAAAATTTGCATTATTTGAATATCGCTGTTTGCATATAGCTAATGGTTTGACAACGGAGAAATTTACACGATAAATATCTAGTGAACAAAAACTTTCTCAGTAAACATATTCACTTCAAATGGAAAAACACTTCTAATGACAAACTCTCTCTAAGCAAGGGGGCATGACATGTTATTGTCCAACTCATCAGTGGCAGTCAAGTCAAGATTCCAAGAAATCTCTCATAGCCAGGGGCAGGTCTTCATCTGAATCACTTGGGGCATTGAACATGAATTCCAGCAAAGGGTCACGTACTTCCAAACACACATTTTCTGGCATCACTACAACACTTACTACTATGGACAACGACAAATCCCCACAAAGTCCCTTTCACAAGGTGATCCTCGTTGAAGTCGCCAGAGCCACCTCTATAAGGTTATTCCTATAGAATAATCTTCACAGATAAGGGTCAAAACCCCACAAGGCCAAGTTCATGGATATCCCTACAAAGATTGGATCCATGCAATCACCAGCCAGAGTTTCAACCTCCGAAAAACATATTCCCAGCTGGTTTGTTCTTAAGAGGAAGCCTTGAGGGTTTCTTCCAGAAGAAAACACTTCCCCAACAGATTGTCAAATGGGTTTATTTCCCCAACAAACATCAGATTCCCCGACACAAGTCTTTTCCCAGACCAATAAAAATCAACAGACATAACCCTTTAATCCCGGTAAAGTCATTGATATCCTCAACAGATTTATTAATATCCCCAAAAGTTAATAAAACCTGGACCTGGCCAGATATTAGTTTAACTTCTTCAAATCACTAACAAAACTCCTCTTCCCTAGTAAAGTTTACCACTATCCCTAATGAGTTGTTGTGAAGCCTGGAATCTGATCAGATGACAATTAACTTCTTTATCCCCAATAAGTTATTAAATTCCATTCTCTTCGGTCAAGAGTATAACTCCCCATTAGAGCAACGAACAACTAAAACTCCTGAACTCTTTTCCCCAAGCAGAAATCAACACTCTCAACAAAAATTTCTCAAGCCAAAGCCAATTTTCCTAGCGGATTTTTCCTCAAACAACAAAACATGAATCCCCAGTGGAAACATTCTAAACAAGGTTTGAATATGTGCATACTCTTCATCCCCAACAACATTCCGAGATTTAACTCCCCAAAGCTCCGCAACACTTGTCAAGGAGCAAAGATACATTTCAACAAATATTTCACATTCATACATCATACTACATACATGATAAATGCATACAGCATAATCTCATTTATTTTGAGAACATCATTAAGCCATGCATACATATGCATGCAACTAACCCTCTTCCTCACAGGAAAAATTCAATCAACAGAAGTTCTCTTTGGAAAATATCACAACCATTTCTCAATAGGTCAGAGACTAATTCTTGAAACAAGCCAGGGCAACTATCTATATGACCAACAAAAATTAAGTTCCAGATTAATACCTAAAATAAGACAGGACAACTATCTGTGAGCGACTAACTATAGATTAATACCTGAAGTAAGACAGGACAGCTATCTACATGAGCAGATTAAAGATTAACTCCCGAAACAAGCCGGGGAAACTATCTTTCTTTCTCAAATAGGTCAGAGATTAATTCTTGAAACAAGCTAGGGAAACTATCTAGACGACCAGCTGAAGCAGTCTTACACGGATTCCTTCCCATCCTGAGATAAAGTTTCACACGAGCTCATTATGAAGCAATCCTACACAAGTTCCTTCTCATATATTTTTCAAAAACGATTCAGATACGATCCAAATACGGATGTCATTCCGACACTTATTCTATACTTTCTCTAGAAACAGTTCAGATACGATCCAAAGGCGGATGTTATTCTGATACTTATTCCAGACTTTCTCTATAAAAGGTTCAAATATGATCCAGATACGGATGTTATTCTAATACTTATTCCAGATTTTTCTCCTAGAAATAGTTCAGATACGATCTAGAGACAGATGTCATTCTGATACTTATTCCAGACTTTCTCTAGAAACGGTTCAGATATGATCCAAAGACGGATGTCATTCTGATACTTATTCCAGATTCCTTCTAGAAACAGTTCATATATCCAGAGACAGATGTCATTCTGACACTTACTCTAAAATTTCTCTAGAAACGGTTCAGATACGATCCAGAGACGAATGTCATTTTGATACTTATTCTAGATTCCCTCAAGAAACGGTTCAGATACGATCCAGATACGGATGTCATTATGATACTTATTCCATATTTTCTCCCAGAAACAGTTCAGATACGATCTATATACAGATGCTATTCTGATACTTATTCCAGATTCTTTCAAATACAGTCCAGATACGATCCAGATACAGATGTAATTCTGACACTCATTCAACATATTTCTCAAATACAGTCCAGATATGATCCAGATACGGATGTCATTCTGACACTCACTCAGTATAACTCTCAAACACAGTTCAGATATGATCCATATGCGGATGTCATTATGACTCTCATTCAATATATCTTTCAAAAGCGGTTCAGACACGATCTAGATACAAATGTCATTCTGACACTCATTCAGTACATCTTTCAGATACGAGTCAGATACGATCCATTTATGGATATTAGTCTGATGATCATCCCACTACATCTATTGTTTCAATATAAATCGACCAGAGATTTATTCTGATATTTCTTCCAATTTTTACCAACAGTCATTCTGGATGACATCTATAAGCCATCCTCGACAACTTTTCATCACCTCTCCAAATGGCATATTTAAGCCCATTCCCTACACAATTAACCACCACATCATTGATTACAAATTTCTAGGCACTCTAGTGTTCAATCATCTTCCACCTTCAAGTCACGAATGACGGACACGCCAATCTAACTCTTAAAGTTTAAGAAGATTAAACAGGGGCAGCTGTTGTACCCCAAAATTTACCCTCTCTCTTTACAAGACTTTTCTAGCAAGGATTTTCAAAAGTTAAAGTTTGCACAAGTACAATTGGATTTTTAATGCCCCATGGATCACATTGGGCTTTCAAGCACCAAATCAAAGAAGAGAAAGCTTGCTTCGATTTCCCAAGCTTCGACTGGACTTTGGCCTCCTTCAAGTTTGCTTCAATTTCCCAAGCCTCGACTGGAATTTGGCATCCTTCAAGTTTGCTTCAATTTCCCAAGCTTCGACTAGACTTTATCCTCCTTCAACTTTGCTTCAATTTCCCAAGCTTCGACTGGACTTTGGCCTCCTTCAAGCTTTCTTCAATTTCCCAAGCTTCGACTGGACTTTGGCCTCCTTTAAGCTGGCTTCGATTTCACAAAGCTTCGACTGGACATCGGCTATCTTCATGCTTGCTTCGATTCACAAGGCAAGGGTTTCCATCATGCTTCGATTCATAAGTCAAGGGCTTCCCTCATGCTAGCAGCCACAAGGCAAGGGTTTCCCTCATGCTAACAGCCACAAGGCAATGGCTTCCCTCATGCTAGCATCCACAAGACAATGGCTTCCCTCATGCTAGCATCCACAGGACTTTGGCTTCCTTCATGCTTGCTTCGATTCCACCTTTAAACCCTTCAACACACATAGTTTCTACACTGTGACACATAAAGGTGGATTTGAAGAACATACAAAAGGACCATTCGAAGAACATGAATTTGGTGGCCTTCAAAGAACATGAATTTGGTGGATTTGAAGAATTTACATTTGGTGGTCCATTTGAAGGACACATCGTTGGTCCATTCGAATGACATACAATGGGTCCATTCGAAGAACACACATTTGTGTTTTGTCTTTTGATAAGTCTGGTCAAAGGCTGCTGAACAAAGTCCTATATGCTGCCAAGCCTGCTGTACTGCAATGAAGCAGTCCTGCACCAAGCTGCCACAACACTCCAAAACTGCTGCAAAGCAGTCCTACTATGCTGCTCCTAATTTACACCAAACTAGTATATGAGAGATGCACCTCGAAAGTTATGAAAACAACATACCCAAACTATTCAAATTTCATTTGTCCCCCCCCCCCCCCCCCCCCCAAATCTCAGCCAAACTCTTCTATAAAGAATATGTTTCACAACACATCTAGGGGGGATCTTAATAGCTGGAGAGAGTTTTATTGGTAAGACAAAGATAGGAGAGAACACTTAAACACTCTTGAACCCAGAACCAAAGAAACAGAACACTTATTTTCTTTCGAATACAGAAACAAATAAATACAACACCTCTATTTGTTCTCTCTTTTGAATCCCAATTTTCCTATCCTTCGAACTCAGGTTCCTTCCTTCCTTCGAATTCAAGGATATACAGAGCAGCAACTTAAAGTCCAAAAACACCAACTCCAGATTCAAGGTAAGTCTTCTTGACTTTAAACCTTTTGTTTCAAGCATGTAAGTAACCTTTTGTTTACTTTTCATTTCTACCCTTTCATTTATTTTCTTTTCTTGTCCAAATACATGTTAAGAACTAACTTGTACAGACCATAAAAACAGAATTAGCACGGTTTCGCCTCATATTGCTTCATAATCCTAAACGAAAGAAAAAAGGTTGTGTGAATCGAAGCCTTAGGCTCCTCCCCCATATTGCTTCACAGCCCCAAATAGAAAAAAAAGTTGTGCGAATCGAAGGATGCAGGCTTTGAACACCCTGCTTCATAGTCCCAAATGAAAGGAAAAAGTTTGTATGAATCGAAGGACATGTGCTTCAAACACTGCATGAATCGAAATACTTGCTCTTTCTCTCTTTTGCACTATTTTTTTTGTCTTCAAATTTTCTATATATTTTCTTTCATTACTATTCAATATGGTTGTAATAATTAGCACTTTTATTGCTTTCCAAACCCCATTTGTAAATGTGTATACCCCATCCCCAAAATATGTAATAGTGTAGGACATTTTTTCCCCCGCAATTTACCGTTTTTATATAAAATGCTAGTAATTAGGTTGTGCATGGTAAGAGTTAAAATCAACCCTTAGAAAACCATAAATTCAAAGATAAAAATGCATGCAATCAAACACACTATTCACACATGTGCACCTCTAGTGTAATCTCACTTGTTGCCTCGGAAAATAGTCATGTCCCTCGAATATGGGCATTTTAGCAAAGACCCTCGATAAAAAGATCATAGTCCCTTGATGTTGCCTTCGGTAAACGATCTAGTCCCTTACGAAAATTGCTAAAACATCTCATAAGTTGTCGTCTATGACTATACGATGATCCACGCCCGTCCCTTCACATCCAACGATGTGGCTTCTTACCAAATCAATGATAAGGTAGCAACATCTAAAGGAGGAGGAAAAGAACATAGACCTTTTGAGTAGGTAGGACGCTCGTTGTTTCTTGCTCTCAAACTAAACCATTTCCACACTTACACTTTCAAAACATCTTCAAAAATAAACATCTCTTTGAACTATTTTCAAAACCAACACTTTGTATGCATTCTTATAGAGACGAGAATCATTACAAAGTTTTCCGAAACAAAGGCATTTTGCAAAATATTTTCAAACTTACACCACAGAGCACATTTTCAAATGAAGCATATTTTGATCTATCAAGCAACTAAGAGCCCGTAGGTAACTACGGATGAAAAGGGTGCTAACACCTCCCCTTTTCATAACCTACCCCCAAAATGAAGAAAACACCTCAAAGGTCTTTCCTGTTCTTTTCACCCTTTCCTTTATTGGATAAAAGAAAAGTCGATGGCGACTCTTGCTATCCAAAAAAAATTGCGATCAAACGCAAAACCCCCAAGTTAGTTCTCCCGCCGTATTACAGAATATTACAAGGATCTCATTTTAGGTATATTATTCTTGTGGTTGTATCTAAGGACGACAAGAATTATTTTTGAGAATCCAACGATTTTGATCTCCTATATGGACGAAAATGATCCCACTTGACAATCCAGCAAAGTGGTCACCACTATGGGCAGAAAATGATCTCACTTAAGGATCTAGAAAATTGTTCATCTCTATGGACGACAAGGATCCCACTTAAGGATCCAGCGAATTGGTCGCCTCTATGGGCGACAAAAATCCCCTTGAGGATCCATCAAAATGACCGCCTTTATGGATAGAAAGGATTCCACTTGTGGATACAGCAAAGTAATCACCTTTATAGGTGACAAGGATTCGACTTGAGGATCATGTGAAATGATCCTTATGAGTTACAAGTATCCTACTTGAGAATCCATCAAATTGAACTCCTCTATGGGCGGCAAGGATCTCACTTGAGGATCTAACAAAATGATTACCTCTATGGGTGGCAAGGATCCCACTTGAGGATGCAGTGAAATGATCGCCTCTATAGGCGAAAAGTATCTCACTTGAGGATCCACAAAATGATCACCTATATGAGTGACAAGGATCCCACTTTAGGATCCATCAAAATGATCGCCTCTATGGGGGACAAGGATCACACTTAAAGATCTAGCTAAATGATCGCCTCTATGGACAACACGGATCCCACTTGAGGATCCAGCGAAATGATCTCCTATATGGGCGACAAGGATCTCACTTGAGGATCCCGTGAAATAATTGTCACCTTTTGGAGACCTTCTCTTGAGTTTTTAGATTTCCTGCAAAGAAAGGATTATCCAAACATGCGGGTTCTAAAATAATGAAAACAAGGTGCCTCGTTAAAAGCCCTTGTCCAATTCAAAATTGCAAAGGGAAAAGGATGCACCCCACGAAATAGCATATTCCTTACATTCCTCGGAGATGCAATACTCGCCTATAAAAATTGTCAATAAAGTAGTACAATAGTAATAAAGAAAAATAAACGAAGGCTATGCCTATTTCTCTAGAGGGTATCCCTCTTGAAAGTTGAGTCTTCAATCTCCTCCGAGGTTGGATAAGGAAAATCCTCACCCTTGCAGAATTCTTTTGGCAGCTTTATTCTTGAACTCGTTTTCCTGGCCTTCTCGCCTTGAGCGCGAATCCTTTTCGACTCGAGGCTTTTAACATAATAATTCCTGATGATCTTATGGTCTTCTTGTAGGACTCCTACTCTCCCATTGGGGGGTGGGTACTTCATGCATAAATACATAGTTGATAAGGCATCACCCAACCGGTTAAAAGACGGTCACCTGAATAGGGGGCATCTATAACCATATATTTAACCTTTATTTATTTAACTTAATGTCACTCCCTGGAAGTGATATTCAAGTTGATATATCCTTTTACTTGTACTTGTTATCCAAACACTCAAACAACAAATCTCTGAATAGCTTTACATCCTCAGGCTCAAGGAAAAGTCTTTTAAACGCTTCATAGTATAGGATATTTGTTTAACTGCACTTATCAATGAGAACTCTTTTAATCTCCCAATACTCGCACTTGATGGTAATGACCATGGGGTCATCGTTATGAGGATGGAGTCCAATTTCCTCTCTCTCCGAGAAGACAATCTTCGTTTCTGGTGCTTGATGTGCGGAACCTTATTTTGTAGGTGATATGTTTTTAACAAGGATATATACTTTTGATGATGATAACTAACTTATTATGATAAGTCAAGCATGAGCAATTAAGAAGATATATAAAGATGCAAACCTTATCTTTAAGGTTTGATGGACTTGACTATCTGATGATGGAAAACAAATGGTAAAGTTCCCTGTGGATGGACTCTTTGTATTGGTTTATTTTTGCAAAACAACAACACGAAGAAGTGCTCAAAGTATTCATGATTAATCTAGCTTGTTTAAGCTGTATGGAGGTGCAGAAGGGACACATGCTGGACAAGATGTCCCAACATGTTGGTACGACATTTGGGCCTTGTGCAACAAGGTATTACTACTGCATTTTGGAAGACTTTATGGTCAAAGATTGGATCATATTTTATTACTATTGGTTTAGAAATATGATTAGGTGGATTTTTAACAACTGGAAGAAGATTTATTCAAATTCAAATGGAGATTTAAATTTGAATTTAAATTGAAATAAATCATATCTTGTTGGAGATATTTATGGAACAAATAATATCCAACATATTATCCAATATTTTTGGACGAAATCATATCAAATATCCATGAAGAAAAGCTCAAAATAATTATGCTATATAAGGAGCTCAAAACCCTCATTGGAAAGCAAGTAATACATTGAAGATTTTTAGGGTGTTAGGGTTTGTTTAGAGTCCTTATTATTTTTGTATATACATCACGCTATGTTTTAGTAACTTGGCATAGTTGTAGGCTAGTCTAGTTAAGTTGTAAGATTCAACATCACTCATAGTTTTGATTGAAGTTGATCACTAGGGTTTAATGATTATAATCCAAACACCAGGGTTTAGTGTTTGAGAGAAAAATAAAGTGAGAGAGTGTCTCATATTTATGGAGAGTCCTAATAGAAAGTCATTGGGTATTTTTAGGAAGAGGCATTGAACAACATGGGGTTAGTTGTTGCTTGTAAGACTAATTGTACTAAACTACTAATAGTGAATTTCCTTTCTTGTGTTAGAAGCTGTTATTTCTCTGAAAATATGGTTGGCTTATATTTTGGTAAGACCATTTTAGCAGCAACATGTTGAACAAGATGTTTCAACATTCTGTTTCAACATTTCTAGTAAGATGTCCCAACAAGGAAATAAGACATCGCGTCTGCAGAAAGCTGACAGTGTGGATCAACTGATTTGTAGCTATTGAATATTCTGGGAATAATCAGTTAGCTTATGTGGCGTACAAGATTGATAATTCAGAATATTCTTTGCTTGGTTTTCAAAGATTTTATTAGTTTCTAAATATGGAGATTTATTAGGAAACTAATGATTGAAGACCTATTTTCTTGGAGGACTTTTTGCAGACTTTGTGCAGCCTCACTGCTGCGGTTTTGAAGCCATACCCAATCTAGAATAAAGTTATAAATAGACCGGTGTATACCTAGTGATAGGTGGAACATACTGATGTATTTATGTTATGGTTTTTATAATACTTATTGTTGGGTTGTAAGTTTCCTGTTAGATGTTTAGAAGCTTTTAAGCATTGAACATATTGTGTGTTAATTCTCATAAGTTTTTAAGCATTAAGTCTTGTGTGTTTTGGAAGCATAGCTTCCAATTGTTTTTGTTATCCACTTGTGTTTAGAGTTAGCTCCAATTGCTGAGTGTAATTGAAGAGGGATTTGAGGAGGGCCTCATACCAAGGTGTGTCTTAGGTAGAAGTTAAGAAAAGGGTAGTGATTAAGTGCGTAAAATGTAAACTGGAGGTTTACTGTAAGGTCTGCAAATTAATATTATCTAGTAGATTTCATCTTTGGCTTGGTATCCCCCGGAGTAGGAAGGTTATTCCAAACTGGGTAAACATATCATGTGTTATTTAATTTCAGCACTGTTATTTTTGTTTATACATCTTGCTTTTGTGTGTGAAGTCGGATCACGTGTCTCGACATCTCGTAGGACATCCGGGATCTGATAGCCAGAATTTCCGAAGCCAACCATCCATACGTAGGTAAAGGTTTCATCGAACTGGGTTACCAATTGATTGTGTTATTTATTGCTTTTTTGCTCCATCATCTTATACCGGTTGTCAAACCAGTTTCTAGGACATCGCATGCGACATTTATCCCTTGAGGAATAGATTTTCAATTGGAATTAGAGCGAGGAATCTAGCATGTCAGGTGTGCTCTAGGGAAAATAAATTATTCTCAAATGGACACAATGAAAGATGTAGGATCAGTCAACCAACAACATGTTTTTGATGTCACCAACTATGATCATTAGAAGTCAATGATGATTGTCTTTCTCAAATCCATAGGCAATAGAGCATGGAAACTTATGATAAAAGGAGATGGTACAATCAGGTTGAAACCATAAGCTAATTGGATTGGTGCTCAAGATGATGAAGCTCTTGTAAATTCCAAGGCTTTATGTTCTACCCCAAAATTTTCTCTCTCATTTGTCAAGTATTTGCTCACAAGATATCCTACAACGTCAAGTTTGCAGCATTGATACATCAATTTAGGCTTGAAATTGGCACAAGGCCAAAACGGTCAATTGCATACTGGAAAGTCAAACTTTGACTTTTTGGTCAATATTACATCCCAAAGATCAAATTTCATCAAGACACTCAAGAATATCAAGCTTAATCTTCAAGAAGTCAAGAAAGTCAAAAGTCAACTTGAAAAGTCAAGATTTCCAAGAGAGAAATTTTCTAAATGTTTTTATACATGATAATTTCATCACTTCATGCCATTCTTTTACCAAGATGCAAGACGGTTCAAGGGAAACTTTCAACATGAAAGTTGCAGATCTCCATGATATCTACAACATTGCTTTACACAACTTCTCCTAAATATGCTTGGATCTCAAGTTATAAATTCATGAAGTCATGACATTTTCATTTAACACAGAGAAATTTTCAACAGATTTTGTGCAGGATTTTATCCCAACTTCTTGGCATTTTTTCACATAGTTCCAAGATGATTTTGTCAAAATGGCCAACATGAAAGTTATAGAGGGTGTTTCAAGCTTTCCAAAACATCCAAGAGCACGAATTTATCATATTTGAGCTAGAAGATAAAAGGATATGAAGTTTGACATTCATTATTGATTTACAAGGCAGATTTATGATGAACAAGGAACAAAAATCTTAACCATGCTGCATAATCTTCACTTTGAAGGCCTCTTGACTTGCAAATCTATCCATAATCAGATGTTTACACAATTGATTGAACCATTATCCAAGTGGTTCAAGTATTGTCCATTGCATCTTTCCATTTTTGGCACAAAGGCACCATGGTCATTCTTGCAAAGTTCACTTTAATCATAAAGTCAATTTCTTGAGCCTCTAACTTGTTGTTCTAATCACACTCAACTTCTACAAGTCAGAACAAATATGTTTAAAGTGATCAACCACTTTACATATCTTGGTACAAGCATTGGAAACATGTCCTTCATGTTTGCTTCAAAAACAAACAAGATAACCATAACATGTGATTCAAAAAATCTGAGTTGTTTGAAGTCTCAAACCTTCTCTATAAATAGGGAGGCCAATTGCAAGAGAGAGAGTTAGAAAAAAGAGGGAGAGAAGAGAAAAAAGGGAGAAAGAAAACCAAAAGTTTTGTTGACAAACTCTCAAAAATCTCATAACTGAAAGAAGGTCATAACAGTCCACAAAGCAACACCTCAAGCTCAAAACATAAATTCTAGCTGCAAGGTAAGTCTCCTTAACTTTAAACTCTTCATTTCAATCATCATCATTTTTTTAATTTTTGAGGCTAAAATGCAGTGACCTTTGAAGAAAAGGTTTGTAAAAAAAATCATGAACAGGCAGGTGTAAGGAAGTTGTTTTTTCAAAATCATACAGCGTGCAATCGATTGCACAGGGTTCCAGTAGCCAAATTTCCAAATTTTTTGAGTGTGAAATCGATTGCACAACCATGCAAATTGATTGCACGGGGTTCCAGTAGCCAAATTTCCAATTTTTTTGACTGTGCAATCAATTGCACAACCATGCAAATCGATTGCACTGGAATTCAGTAGCCAATGTTTTGAAAAACTGAAGTGTGCAATCGATTGCACTAACATGCAAATTGATTGCACTCAAACAAAAATTGATTTTTTGCTTTGAAAGAACTTGAATAAAGGGTTGGACAATATAACATGTTTCCTTTTGGTCATTGAGCATCTATATCTTAAGTTCAAGGTACATATTATCATTATACCTTGAAATTTGCTAAGGACTTGAACTAAAGACTTCATCCAAAGAAGCTTTTAGCTTGATCAATAATTTTTTCTTTCTTTATCAATCATGATTTGTCTTCATCAAAACAAGAGTGCATTCGAGAAGCTTGAGTTTACGGCATGTGTTGACACATAATGATCCAAAATATTTTCTTTTCCTTTCATTATCTTTATGTGCTTCATATATTTTCTTCATGGCTATTCAATATGGTTTTAATAGATAATTAGGACTTTAATTTCTTGCAATTCCCATTTGTAAATTGTATACCCCATCCCCAAATGATTGTAATAGCGTAGGATATTTACTTTCTGCAAATTTGTCGCTTTATATATAACATGTTAATAATTAGGGTTTGTATGGCAAGATAAAACCAATCAAATAGAAAACCCTAATTCAACACAAAATCAAGCATGAAAATGACACACTTGCACACAAACACCCCCTAAGGTTACTCCACTTGGTTGCTTTGAACAAAATGGCCATATTACGCATGTAAGGTGTCTTAGCAAAACAAACAAAAAAACAAGATCATAGTCCCTCGATGATGCTATTCAAAGTTGCCTTACAAAATGATCTTAGTCCCTCAAAAATGCTAAGATAATTTGCAACATTGCTAATCATGGTTATACGATGACCCACGCCCGTCCCGTTTACATCCAAAGATAGGGTTGCTTACCAAATCAATGGTAAGACAATAATATCAAAGGAAAATAAAATGAACAAGAAAGACATTTGAGTAGGTAGATTACTTCTAGTTACTTGCTCCATTTCAAACAACTATCCTTGCTATTTTAAAAAACAAACACACACACATTTCCAAATATCTTACGAACATTGGAAACATTTTCAAAAAGACAAACATCTTTGTATTCATTCTTACGAACGAGAATCATTACAAAGATTGCCTAAACAACGGCCTCTTTTACAAAATACTTTCAAAACCACACAAAACACAATTTCAAAACAAAAGCAAGTGATCTAGCAAGTAACTAAGAGCCCATGGAAAACCATGGATGAAAAGGGTGCTAATACCTTCCCTTTTCATAATCTACCCTCCGAACTCAAGAAACAATCTCAAAGGTCTTTCCTGTGATTTTTCACCTTTCCTTTTGGATAAAAGAAAATCCGGTGGCGACTCTTGCTAACCGCAACATTTGCGATAAAACACAAAACCCTCAAGTCAGTTCTCCTACCGCATCACAGAACTGGTGACTCTGCTGGGGAATTTTATAAAAGTAGGGTTACCTTAGGGCTAGATCACATTTATTTTCTTACATTGTTTTACTTGTATGCTTTATATTTTGGTTCTTTGTTTGGGTTTGGAATCCTCTACCTGGATTTGGGATACATTATAGGTAAATAGCAATACATTGTGGGAACTGTGTGGGGTATACCGACATGGTCTAAGCAATAGCTATGTTAGTGTGACATATTTGTGGGTACCGGTAGCCTTTGAGTCAATCAAAGAGAATACGGGGTCACTGAGTGATGTCATGAAGCACTAATGAACTTCTAGAACCCTTTACTTGACCAACTTGGCCTTTAGGATGTAGTGAGATGACCGACTTTGGTGCAGTCCGAAGTTCGTAGATAGTCGATACTACACTCATTGAGGGTTGGTTTCTTGGGATATTTCAGTCACCATTAAAGAGGCTTGAGCTGAAACAATGACCAAGGAAACAATCCGGTGATATTGAGCTCCTTAGAACCCAGTTACTATTACTAGGAGAGGTTTAAGCCAACTAAACTTCAAGAGGGTACTTACCCATAAAACCCCATGCAAGCCTAAACTAAGAGCTTGTTTGGTTTGCTTGTATATACATACTTGTACATAATATCATGGACATCATATGCATCCAACTAACCATTTCAAGGATTTTTGGAGATTCATCTTTGTTCTTGTTTTGTAGGATATGGATTCACTTCGCAGGAAAACTATCCAAGTCAACCTTGTAAGAATTCCTCCACAACTTAGGGAGCTAACTTTAAGGATCCCTGAAAGATCTCCTTTCACCGAGAGGCATAGTCTTCTACTCAACTTGGTCACCTCCAACATAGAGGAGGATATGATGAAGGTGCACTTTCAGTTCTTTGATCCTTTGCACCATTGCTTCACATTTCCTGATTACCAGCTTGTGCCCACTTTGGAGGAATTCTCTCAACTCTTGAGGATTCCCATTCTCAATCAACTACCTTTCAACGGTACAGAAAGAGACCCAAAGCCAGAAGAGATTGCTCAAGCTCTGCACTTGCACTCATCTGATGTCACAACTCATTGGGAAACTAGGAGTGGTGTCAAAGGCTTCTTAGCAATGTTCCTGTTTGAGAAAGCCCAAAGCTGTTGGAATTCCCTAGACTTATAAGTTGTTGCACCCCAAAATTTGCCCTCTCATGTTTTCCAAAGTCTTCCCCCTGCATGGTTGACCAGAAACTCTTGCCTAAGGAAAAAGAAAATTTTTGAGTGGTGCTTTAAGTACCTTTCGATTGGCATTCTGAAAGACCATTCGATTGGTATTCTGAAGGAGCCTTTCGATTGGCATGGATGATTCCCTTCGATTGGCATTATGGACAAGCACTTCGATTGGCATTATGGACAAGCATTTCAATTGGCATTAGGGACAAGCACTTCGATTGGCATTGTGTCAAGGCCTTCGATTGGAATTCTAAAAGACCTTTTCGTTTGGCACCCTGGGCCAAGACTTTCAATTGGCATGCCAAGGGATCCTTCAATTTAGCCTTGTGTCAAGGCAGCTTCGACAGGCATGTTAACCATGTCCTTCGATTAGCATGAACAACACCTTTCGATTGGCCTGTTAACAAAGCCTTTCAATTGAAATTTTAATTAGTACCCTTCGATTGGTATCTGAACAAGATCTTTCGATTGGCGTAGCAAAGGACTCTTCGATTGATATTTCAATAAATACCCTTCGATTGATGTTTGGACAAGGGCCATTTGAAGAACTCCTTCCAGGCCATTCGAAAGAGGCCATCAAGAGGGCACTCAAAAAACATGTCCAGGTACACTGAACATGAGAAAATGGCATGTTTTCCTTGCAAATATGGCAAGTATTCAATTGATTGTGGATTCAATTCCTGAGTTAAAGGCCAAATTCTTGCTTTTTCTGTTCCTAACTCCACAAGAGCTGATTCGACCAGAGGGATTCTTTTCAAATCAGGACCAATCAAAGATCAGGGCCTGAATGCATTCGAAAATCAAAAGTGTCCAGGTTCATTCAAGATTCCAAAGAGACATGAATATTTCAAAAAAGGAAATCTTTTAATATGTCTGATTCTTGTCTCATGGCTTTAAAGGCCTGGTTAAATGACTGTCCCTTGCCATTTTCGTGCACCCTCACACTCCTATAAATACGAGGCCAGTGACACATTACAGAGGACGGAGAAAAGAACAAAAAAAAACAAAAAGAAAAGAAGAGAAACAGGGAGGATTTGGAGATACGCTGCCCACAAACCCACCAAAGGTTATCAGCATTTTCATAAGTAATCCAAGCCAAAGCAGCCATTCAGCAAACATCTCCACACCCAGAGCCACAGATCATACATCTTTAATTGCTGAAGCGCAAAGATGAGATCGTGCCATTGCTGGGGCACGATCTAAGTTTCTCCTTTGAATCTCAGGATAAAACAAACCCAGGCACAGATTCAACAGATTCAAATTGAGGAAGGATTCGAATTGGGAGGAGATTCGAATCAGGGGGGTAAAATCTCCCCTGGATCTTTAATGTTTGTCTAGTTTTGCAGGAAATATCTTCTCAGAATCTTGTTCAGAGCTTCGAAGCTTAGCAACTTAGCTTCGAACTGGATCCAGGGTTCCCAGATCGAAGGATGACATATCCAGATCGAACACCCCCAAAGTGAAGCCCCTCATGCACCTTCGATCAAGCCTCTTCACTGGATCAAAAGACAGCCCACACCTCTTTCGATCCAGGCCTCCAGAATTATACCTTTCTTGATTTACTGCCTATTCCTTCGATTTCATCTTTGTTTTGACTATTTTATTTCTTTTTTTTAATTAACATAAAATCAATTAAAAAGAAAAACCACAAAAACATTAGGCTAGTTTTTTCTATTAAATTAACTTTGTTAATTAATCATTTAATTATCTTAACATTTTCTCAAAAAACTAAAATTAAGAAGATTTAGATCATTTTCCCAAAATAAAATAAAACACAAAAAGATTTTATTCTTAGGATTTTTAGAGGTTATGTTCAGATTCGCGCGCGTTTATTTTATTGTAACTGCCTACTGGTTTGTAATAGCTTAACTAAGACTTTTACACTTTACTACTTTATTCCCCCAATTTTGGACATGTAAATAATCCCCCTCCCCGAAGCCTTGTAATAACGTAGGATTTACAATTCCCGCACTTTAAATTCCTGTACATATATTAACTGCTTAGATGTATGCTAATTAGGATTGCATGATAAGATCTATCTTGACTTAAAATCAACAGTAGCTCACCATGACATGTAAAGATAATATAAACTGAAAATTGACACACTCGCACATGTCACTCTTAGGGTACGCCTCACTTGGTTGCCTCGAACGTGGTCATTGAGTATAGGATGTTTTAGAGGTCGCCCTTTTGTCCAAAGATCATAAGTTACCTCGAAACGGTTGCCTCAGATAAAATGATCTAAGACATTAGGGTTAACACTAAGGCGTCCTAACATTGCTTTAGTGACCACCCGTCCCTTAAATCGAATTGACCCGAAAACTCCAACGACGATGCTACCTACTCCTCAATAGTGGGATAGCATTGTCCAAAGGACGTTAGCACAGTTTAATTCCTTTTTGAGTAGGTAGATGTTCTTAAGTACTTGCTCTTTTGAAAACAAAAACAAAACTTTTCGCACTTACACTCTCTTCCAAACAAAAAAACTCTTTTCAAACCCACAAACACAAAGAAAAGCAAATTTTTGAAAACATAGTGAGCAAGTACCTAAGAGCCCATGGATAACCATGGATAGAAAGGGTGCTAACACATTCCCTTTCTATAATCTACCTCCCGAACCCGAGAAACATCTCGAAAAGGAATTTTTCTGTGCTTTTGTCCTTTCCTTGTTGGATAAAATAAAAGACGGTGGCGACTCTTGCTTACCGCGACATTTTGCAAAAACAAACGCAAACGCGAACCAGCATTCCAAAACAGTCAGTTCTCATTCCCACCAATCACAGAACTGGCGACTCTGCTGGGGAATCCTTTAAAAGTGGGGTTACCTTAGGGTTTAGATCACCTTTACTTGCTTACCTTGATTGCTTTGTTTGCTTTACACTTGGTTCTATTGTTTGGGTTTGAAATCCTCCACCCGGATTTGGGAAACATTCATAGATAACAATACGTTGTGGAAACTGTGCAGGGTATACCGACACGGTTGAAGCAATAGCTATATTAGTGCGACATATTTGTGAGTACCGGTAGCCTTTGAGTCAATCAAAGAGAATACGGGGCCGCTGAGTGATGTCACTAAGCACTAATGAACTAGAACCTTACTTGACCATCTTGGCCTTTTTTAGGGGTACTGAGATGACCGACTTTGGTGCAGTCTAAAGTTGGTAGATACTCGATACTACACTCATTGAGGATTGTTTTCTTGGAATATTTTGGTCGCTAGTTAAGTGGCTAAACCAAAACGATGAACATAGAAAACAATCCAATGATATTGAGCTCCTTAGAACCCGGTTACTATTTATAGGACAGATTTTGAACCAACTGAAACTGAAAGAGGGTAATACCTAAACTCCATGCCAGCCTAAACTTAAGGCTGTTTGTGTGCCTTCAAACTTGAACTACTTGCACATTCTTGTTATCTGACAACATGAGTTCCTTGCAGGTTTTGTTTACAGTCCTTATCCGATAATTTGGATTTATTGCAGGGTTTACTTACATCACTTCACACTTTTGCTTAAACGCATATCATACACATCATAACATCATGCCTTAACATTTCATTAACCATTTCAAGGATCTCAAGGGCTTGTGATGCAGGTTATGGTAAATCAAATGTCCAACAAGGGGAAAAGGGGATTTATTTTCCTCTAGCCAAGGTTGTTTAGAAATCAAAACACGATAATTTGAGTCAGGGGCTATGACCCACTCGATATGGTGAGCTTGACTCTTGAAGAAGGACTCTCAGCAACATGAAGTTCCTTCAATCAAGCTACCAGATTCAGATTCTAACAGTTTCTTGTTTACCCCGCGAGATCCTTGAAAACATTGCATACATATATCATACATATCATTGCATAACAGGTCTCCCAGTACAGGTCTCTTATCTTCTTCGCTGTTTATTTCAGCAATCATCATGTCTACTGAACCTTCAACCGAGCAAGCTATCAAGGCCCTCCAGGCCCAGAATGCCAAATTTCAAGAGCTGTTCATGAATCTAGCTAAGGGTCAGCAGGACCTGAAGACTTTAATTCTGAAGGAGAAAAAGAAGAAGAAAAAGAGGACCATCCTGTTCAACACTGGACGCAGGTTTGGAAATGGGATGCAAAATGAAGTTGATCTGACCACCTCATCTGGAGGGAAAGATAGTCCATAAGAAAGGAGAGCCCATAGCCCTATGGTCTCTGACAACGAGACAGACTATGATGAAGAACAGTATCCTCCTGCTGAGGATAAGTACAAACAGCTGGAAGACCGTTTGAGCGCTATGAAGATATAGAAGGTGCCCGATCTGGACTTCGGAGATCTAGGTCTATCCTCTGGGGTGGTGATTCCCCATAAATTCAAGGCACCTGCCTTTGCCAAGTATGACGGAGCTTCCTTTCCAAAGCTACACCTCCGGTCATATGTAAGAAAGATCCAGCCTTACACTGCTGATAAGAACTTTTGGATCCATTTCTTTCAAGACAGTCTTTCAGGGACTCAGCTTGAGTGGTTCTATCAATTGGACGGAGCCAGTATCCGCAGCTGGGAGGATTTGGCTACTGCATTCTATAGGCAGTATCAGTATAACTCCAACCTCGCTCCTACGCGTACCCAACTCCAGGGTATGTCAATAGGGACGGGTGAAGGATTTAAAGAGTATGCTCAAAAATGGAGAGACCTTGCCGGAAGGGTGCAACCACCTTTAGCTGATCATGAACTTGTTGATATGTTTTTAGGGACCTTGTCTGGTCCATTCTTTAACCACTTGATCGGAAGCTCTTCAACCGGGTTCACCGAGCTAATACTGACCGGCGAAAGGGTCGAAGCTGGCATCAAAAGTGGGAATATTCAAGAAGCTACGCCTTCTGATGCTCAGAAAAAGCCCTACAATGGGAAGAAAGAGTCCAATGCTGTGTATGGTCAAAAGAGTCGTCATGATCAACATGTAGGGGCAACCCTGATCTCCGATCCCACGCCTGTTCAACAAAGACAGAGCAATAGGCGTAGGGTAAGATATCAAGAAAGGCAGTATACTAACATCAACATGCCTTTGTCTCAAGCGTTACAACATTTGCTGAAGTTAAAGCTAATCACGCTAAAGGATCCTCCTCAAAATCCCGATACTTCCTCTTCTAAGTATAATCCGAGTGTGAGGTGTGCCTACCATTCTGACAGTCCTGGACATGACACCGACGACTGTTGGACTTTGAAGAACAAGATCCAAGACTTGATTGATGCCAAGGAGATCAAGTTTGACCCTCCGAAGACCCCAAATGTGATCACTGCTCCTACGCCACATCATTGAGAATGTCTTTGTTTCATTTGAATTTTCAAGTTGTAATTTCTTTTGTTATTCAAACAATTATCTATTAATGTCAAACTCTATTTCATTAATGCATTGCATATGTTTGTCTTGAATTCATCCTTTCATTTTAATTACATTTAAACTATGCTTTTTACTCTCCTTATGACATTCAACTCTTGCTAAAAGTTACAAGCCTTTAGAGGGAGGATGACGAAACAATTCCATAATCTCATACAATATGCTTTTGGACAGACCTTGTTGACGATGTACAGGCGTTTCTTTCAAATCCTAAACATTGGAGTTATAAGGAAGATAATCTCTAGTCAACCCCTTCAAGCCAAAGAAGTAGGAGTTTTCTGTTTTAAACACAAATTGAAACCTTTAATTTAAACCTGGGGCAGGGTAGTCTCTCAGTTAATTCAAAAATATGCGCATTGAGGTCGCAAAACTCTCAGTTCATAATACAACGAACGACATCAAAAGCATTCCTCTGGAATCAAAAGACAGTGGTGGTTCCTTATCTCATAGGCAGTCAATCTCTCAAAAGAGAAAAGCCCACTGAGCCAAAACCTATAAAGGAGGCTCAAGAAATTTGGGGCATTCCGCTGACTGTAATCTCGAAAACAGGAACAGTCAGGCAAAAATTAGGGATAATAAATCAAAAGAACGAGGTCATTACAAATCCTTGACAGCATGAAAAATGTTGCAAAAAATGATGACTGCCTTCAAAAATCCAACTTGTGGGAACCATCACCAAAACATCGTTCCAAATTCGAACAGAGTTCGATGCACAATTAACTGAGTTTAGGATTGAAGAACATCATGAAGAGCGGATGGGTACAAATATACTTTGAGCCTTTATCCTTTGTTTCTTAAACCGTGAACCAAGCCACGTTACAACCCTTCAAAAGTCCTAATTGAAGCATGGGTTAGTTCAAAAGCATACTGTTACAAAAGGTATCCTGACTCCTGTAAGGCTTTGCCCTAAATCTTGTGTTGAATTTGTCTTATAAAAAGTTTTCTGCTAAAAAATGCATTTTTCAAAACTTCGAGACAAGTATAAACTTTGCATTATTTGAATATCACTGTTTGCATTTGGCTATTTGTTTGACCGCGGAGAAATTCACACAATGAATATCTGATGAACGAAAGCCCTCTCAATGAACAAAATCACTTCAAAAAGGATGACACTTCCATTGATGAATCTCCTATCAACAGAGGGACTTGACATGTCACTATCCAGCACACCTGGGGCAATCCAGTCAAGATTTCAAGAAATCTCTGAAGAAGTGCAGAGTAACCAGGGGCAAGTCTCCATCTCCGTCACTTGGGGCATTGAACATCAATCTCAGTGAAGGGTTACGTACAATTAAACATTTTCTGGCAATGTCACAAACACTTGCTACTAGGGGAAATGACAAATCTCCCCAAAATCATTCTCATAGGATGACTCCCAGCAAGGGTTTAATCTCTGAAAACCTTTCCCCAACTGAATCAACCTCAAGAATCCTCGAGGACTTCCCCCAACGAAGATGTCACCTCTCTAGCGGACTGACGACAGGGTTTATTTTCCCAGCAACTCCGGGATTTATTTTCCCCAGCTAAAACATCACAATGCATACATCATGACAATGCATACATCATGACATTGCATACAACTAACTCTTTACCTTTTCAGGAAAGATCAATCAACAGGAAAATATCATCATCTTCTGAGATTCCTTCTAGAGACAATTCAGATGCGATCCAGATATGGCTGACATTCTGATACTTATTCCAGATTCCTTCTAGAGACAGTTCAGATGCGATCCAGATATGGCTGACATTCTGATACTTATTCCAGACTCCTTCTAGAGACAGTTCAGATGCGATCCAGATATGACTGACATTCTGATACTTATTCCAGACTCCTTCTAGAGACGGTTCAGATGCGATCCAGATATGGATGACATTCAGATACTTATTCCAGACTCCTTCTAGAGACAGTTCAGATCCGATCCAGATATGGCTGACATTCTGATACTTATTCCAGATTCCTTCTAGAGACAGTTCAAATGTGATCCAGATATGGCTGACATTCTGATACTTATTCCAGACTCCTTCTAGAGACAGTTCAGATGCGATCCAGATATGGCTGACATTTTGATACTTATTACAGACTCCTTCTAGAGACAGTTCAGATGCGATCCAGATATGGCTAATATTCTGATACTTATTCCAGGTTCCTTCTAGAGACAGTTCAGATGCGATCCAGATATGGCTGACATTCTGATACTTATTCCAGGTTCCTTCTAGAGACAGTTCAGATGCGACCCAGATATGGCTGACATTCTAATACTTATTCCAGATTCCTTCTAGAGACAGTTCAGATGCGACCCATATATGGCTGACATTCTGATACTTATTCCAGGTTCCTTCTAGAGACAGTTCAGATGCGATCCAGATATGGCTGACATTCTGACACTTATTCCAGATTCCTTCTAGAGACAGTTCAGATGCGATCCAGATATGGTTGACATTCTGATACTTATTCCAGATTCCTTCTAGAGACAGTTCAAATGCGATCCAGATATGGCTGACATTCTGACACTTATTCCAGATTCCTTCTAGAGACAGTTCAGATGCGATCCAGATATGGCTGACATTCTGATACTTATTCCAGATTCCTTCTAGAGACAGTTCAGATGCGATCCAGATATGGCTGACATTCTGATACTTATTCCAGATTCCTTCTAGAGACAGTTCAGATGCGATCCAGATATGGCTGACATTCTGATACTTATTCCAGACTCCTTCTAGAGACAGTTCAGATGCGATCCAAATATGGCTGACATTCTGATACTTATTCTAGATCCCTTCTAAAGATAGTTCAGATGCGACCCAGATATGGCTGACATTCTGATACTTATTCCAGACTCCTTCTAGAGACGGTTCAGATGCGATCCAGATATGGCTGACATTCTGATACTTATTCCAGATTCCTTATAGAGACAGTTCGGATGCGATCCAGATATGGCTGATATTCTGATACTTATTCCAAATTCCTTCTAGAGACAGTTCAGATGCGATCCAGACATGGCTGACATTCTGATACTTATTCCAGACTCCTTCTAGAGACAGTTCATATGCGATCCAGATATGACTGACATTCTGATACTTATTCCAGACTCCTTCTAGAGACAGTTCAGATGCGATCCAGATATGGCTGACATTCTGACACTTATTCCATATTCCTTCTAGAGACAGTTCAGATGCGATCCAGATATGGCTGACATTCTGATACTTATTCCAGATTCCTTCTAGAGAAAGTTCAGATGCGATCCAGATATGGCTGACATTCTGATACTTATTCCAGATTCATTCAAATTACAGTCCAGATACGATCCAGATTCAGATGTCATTCTGTCACTCATTCAAATTACAGTCCAGATACGATCCAGATTCGGATGTCATTCCGTCACTCATTCAAATACATTTCAGATACGCTCCAGATGCAGACGCAATTCTGGCAATCATCCAGTTCCAGCTTATAGATACAGTCTAGCAATCACTCCTACAGATGGCATCTATAAGCCTATCCTCCTACCAACAATCTCCAAATGGCATCTGTAAGCCCATTCCCGACGTCACAATGCTGATACTACACCATGCGAGTGCAAATTTCTGGGCACTCTAGTGTTTAATTATCTTCCACCTTCGAATCACGAAAGGCTCGAAAGCCAATCTATATCCTCAGGTTTAAGAAAATTGAACAGGGGAAACTGTTGCACTCCAAAATTTTCCCTCTCATGTTTTCCAAAGTCTTCCCCCTGCATGGTTGACTAGAAACCCTTGCCTAATAAAAAAGAAAATTTTTGAGTGGTGCTTTAAGTATCTTTCGATTGGCATTCTGAAAGACCCTTCGATTTGTATTCTGAAGGAGCCTTTCGATTGGCATGGATAATTCCCTTCGATTGGCATTATGGACAAGCACTTCGATTGGCATTATGGACAAGCATTTCGGTTGACATTATGGACAAGCACTTCGATTGACATTGTGTTAAGGCCTTCGATTGGAATTCTGAAAGACCTTTTCGTTTGGCACCCTGGGCCAAGCCTTTCAATTGGCATGCCAAGGGATCCTTCGATTTAGCATTGTGTCAAGGCAGCTTCGACAGGCATGTTAACCATGTCCTTTGATTAGCATGAACAGCAACTTTCAATTGGCCTGTTAACAAAGCCTTTCGATTGAAATTTTAATTAGTACCCTTCGATTGGTATCTGAACAAGATCTTTCGATTAGCGTAGCAAAGGACTCTTCGATTGATATTTCAATAAATACCCTTCGATTGATGTTTGGACAAGGGCCATTTAAAGAACTCCTTCCAGGCCATTCGAAAGAGGCTATCAAGAGGGCACTCAAAAAACATGTCCAGGTACACTGAACATGAGAAAATGGCATGTTTTCCTTGCAAATATGGCAAGAATTCAATTGATTATGGATTCAATTCCTGAGTTAAAGGCCAGATTCTTGCCTTTTCTGTTCCTAACTCCACAAGAGCTGATTCGACCAGAGGGATTCTTTTCAAATCAGGACCAATCGAAGAGCAGGGCCTGAATGCATTCGAAAATCAAAAGTGTCCAGGTTCATTCAAGATTCCAAAGAGACATGAATATTTCAAAAAAGGAAATCTTTTAATATGTCTGATTCTTATCTCATGGCTTTAAAGGCTTGGTTAAATGACTGTCCCTTGCCATTTTCGTGCACCCTCACACTCCTATAAATACGAGGCCAGTGACACATTACAGAGGACGGAGAAAAGAACAAAAAAAAACGAAAAAAGAAAAGAAGAGAAACAGGGAGGATTTGGAGATACGCTGCCCACAAACCCACCAAAGGTTATCAGCATTTTCATAAGTAATCCAAGCCAAAGCAGCCATTCAACAAACATCCCCACACCCAGAGCCACAGATCATACATCTTTAATTGCTGAAGCGTAAAGATGATATCGTGCCATTGCTGGGGCACGATCTAAGTTTCTCCTTCGAATCTCAGGATAAAACAAACCCAGGCCCAAATTCAGCAGATTCAAATTGAGGAAGGATTCAAATTGGGAGGAGATTCGAATCAGGGGGGTAAAATCCCCCCTGGATCTTTAACGTTTGTCTAGTTTTGCAGGAAATATCTTCTCAGAATCTTGTTCAGAGCTTCGAAGCTTAGCAGCTTAGCTTCGCACTGGATCTAGGGTTCCCAGATCGAAGGATGACATATCCAGATCGAACACCCCCAAAGTGCAGCCCCTCATGCACCTTCGATCAAGCCTCTTCACTAGATCGAAAGACAACCCACACCTCTTTCGATCCAGACCTCCAGAATTATACCTTTCTTGATTTACTGCCTGTTCCTTCGATTTCATCTTTGTTTTGACTATTTTATTTCTTTTTTTTAATCAACATAAAGTCAATTAAAAAGAAAAACCACAAAAACATTAGGCTAGTTTTTTCTATTAAATTAACTTTGTTAATTAATCATTTAATTATCTTAACATTTTCTCAAAAAACTAAAATTAAGAATATTTAGATCATTTTCCCAAAATAAAATAAAACACAAAAAGATTTTATTCTTAGGATTTTTAGAGGTTATGTTCAGATTCGCGCACGTTTATTTTATTGTAACTGCCTACTGGTTTGTAATAGCTTAACTAAGACTTTTACACTTTACTGCTTTATTCCCCCAATTTTGGACATGTAAATAATCCCCCTCCCCGAAGCCTTGTAATAGCGTAGGATTTACAATTCCCGCACTTTAAATTCCTGTACATATATTAACTGCTTAGATGTATGCTAATTAGGATTGCATGACAAGATCTATCTTGACTTAAAATCAACAGTAGCTCACCATGACATGTAAAGATAATATAAACTGAAAATTGACACACTCGCACATGTCACTCTTAGGGTACGCCTCACTTGGTTGCCTCGAACGTGGTCATTGAGTATAGGATGTTTTAGAGGTCACACTTTTGTCCAAAGATCATAAGTTGCCTCGAAACAGTTGCCTCAGATAAAATGATCTAAGACATTTGGGTTACCATTAAGGCGTCCTAACATTGCTTTAGTGACCACCCGTCCCTTAAATCGAATTGACCCGAAAACTCCAACGACGATGCTACCTACTCCTCAATAGTGGGATAACATTGTCCAAAGGACGTTAGCACAGTTTAATTCCTTTTTGAGTAGGTAGATGTTCTTAAGTACTTGCTCTTTTGAAAACAAAAACAAAACTTTTCGCACTTACACTCTCTTCCAAACAAAAAAACTCTTTTCAAACCCACAAACACAAAGAAAAGCAAATTTTTGAAAACATAGTGAGCAAGTACCTAAGAGCCCGTGGGTAACCACGGATAGAAGGGTGCTAACACCTTCCCTTTCTATAATCTACCTCCCGAACCCGAGAAACATCTCGAAAAGGAATTTTTCTATGCTTTTGTCCTTTCCTTGTTGGATAAAATAAAAGACGGTGGCGACTCTTGCTTACCGCGGCATTTTGCAAAAACAAACGCAAACGCGAACCAGCATTCCAAAACAGTCAGTTCTCATTCCCACCGATCACACAAACCTTTGAGGAAATTGTGGCTCTTCTTATCTATGGGACGGTCTTATTTCCCAATCCTGACCAACTCATAGATGTGAGTGCCATCAAAATCTTCATGTCACGCAATCCGGTGCCTACAATGCTAGGGGATATCCTACACTTTTTTCACACTCGCACAATGAGGAAAAGAGGTGTCCTTATGTGTTGCACTCCTCTCCTGGCAAGATGGTTTATTTCTCATCTTCCCCAATCAGTCTTAAAGAATGAGCAAGGTTCAAGGTGGTCACAAAGGTTAATGACGCTCAAACATTCAGATATTCATTGGTGCTCCCGGACCAAAGAGAATGTTATCATTGTTGACCGTCGTGGAGAATTCCCTAATGTCCCCCTACTTGGCATTAGGGGAGGCATCACCTACAACCCGTGCTTAGCTCTAAGACAGTTTGGTTACGCCCGAAGGGATGGCCCGCACGAGATGCTGATTCAAGGTTTGGTATTCGACTACGACAAAAACGGTCAAGGTCTTTGCCAAAGATTCATCCGAGCTTGGAGGATGCTAAACAAGGTGGATAGCAAGACTTTGGGACATAAGAATTCCATCCCTCTTAAGTCTTACCTCAAGTGGGAATGAACCCGCGCTCAAAGTCTTATGATGCCTTATCCTTCCATTCTCCCGGTGAACATTGAGCCTGTTAAGAAAGGAGAAGGATACAACTCAAAGGAGAGCGAGATATTTTCGAAGCCCAATTCTACGCAAGTGAGAAGAAGGTTTTGGAACTCACTAGGCTACTTCATGAGGAGCAGACTCTAAATTCCTACATAGCACCAAAGAGGATGCGCACTACTTTTTATCCTAGAGTTTTGTATTATTTTTCCCAAGGGGCATGGATGTATTCAAACTCTATTTTATTAATATGACGTGTGTTTCTTTTTGTCTAAAACGAACTTGAATCTTTTAAAATCCTTAAAAACATTACATATGCATATATCATTCATCATAACATAAACAGGTCTTTCGCAATGAGTTTCCTCATCTCTCTACTATTTATTTCAGTAAGATGGATCTCGAACAGACAGTCAAAGATATTCAAGTTCAAAACACGCAGTTTCAACAGTTACTCACAACCTTGGCCAAGGGGCAAGAGGAATTGAAGACTCAGTTGGCCAAAGAGAAGAAGAAGAAAGAAAAGAAACCAACTGGTGTTGTAATAATGGGGAGAAGGTTTCAAGGGCAAACTAGAAGAACCTTGAATTTCGCAGCAACATCTGATGAAGGAGAAGGGAAAGGGAAAGAAACAGCGGTTCTGTCAGAATCTGAGGAGGAGGAAGAAGAGGAAGACTACTCCGAGGAACAATATCCCCCCGTAGATGATAAGTACAGACATCTTGAAGAGCGTCTGAACGCTATGGAAATACAGAGGGTACCAGGTCTAGACTTTGAAGAATTGGGGCTAGTGGGGAATTGTGATTCCACCGAAGTTCAAAGTGCCGTTGTTTGCAAAATATGATGGGGTGTCATGTCTTAAGATGCACCTCCGATCATATGTGAGAAAGATCCAGCTGCACTCTGCCGATAAAGACCTATGGGTGCATTTTTTCCAAGATAGCCTATCTGGAACACAACTCGATTGGTTTTACCAATTGGAAAGGGCCGACGTCCACAACTGGGAAGATCTTGCCGCAACTTTCTATAAGCAATACCAGTATAATGCAAATTTGGCGCCTACCCGTACTCAACTTCAGAGTATGGCTATGGCTTCAAATGAGGGTTTCAAAGATTACGCGCATAAATGGAGAGATCTAGCTGGGAGAGTGCAACCCCCTCTGTCTGAAAAGGAGTCGGTGGATATGTTCTTAGGCACTCTATCGGGCCCTTTCTTCAACCATTTGATTGGGAGCTCATCTGCTGGATTTACTGAGTTAATACTAACCGGAGAGAGGGTGGAAGCTGGCATAAAAAGTGGAAAGATTCAGAAGGATTCATCTGCCTCTACAGCTGTGAGAAAACCTTTCACTGGGAAGAAGGAGGTATCTACTGTTTATCCACAAAGGAACCAAGGGAGATCTGAACGCCAACCAATGGTAGGGGCCGTTATGATCCCAAAGCCTGCATCTGATCAACCAAGAAGTAACCAACCGAGGGTAGAAAGGCCAGTCTGGCAATTCACCAGAATTAATATGACTCTAGCCCAGGTTTTATCGCATCTTCTGAAATCTAATTTGGCAACTCTAAAGGAAGCTCCAAAGAACCCCAACACTGCGTCCCATCATTATCACCCAAATTCCAGATGTGCATATCATTCCGAAAGTTCAGGCCATGACACTAACAACTGTTGGGCCCTGAAAAACAAGATTCAAGACCTTATAGATGCAAAAGAGATTGAGTTTGATGCGCCCGAGAAACCAAACGTCATTTCCGCTCCCATGCCTAGGGATGGTCACAACACCAATGCTATCGAAGATGATTTATTTGTTACCGCAGTTGATGAACTCTTGACTCCGCTCCCAATCATTAAGATAAACTTGTTGAAAGCTAGTGTATTCCCGGGTTGTAATGAAGACTGCCATCTTTGCTTATCCTCACCAACTATTTGCCCTCTGTTGAAGACAGGCATTCAAAGCTTGATAGACAACCAAGAGATTCTGTTTGAAAGGGATCCTGTTGCGCCTGTTCTTGTTGAAGACATTTCAATCATAACCATCTCGGCCAATCCTTCCAGGGTCCCCAAAAGACCCGTTAGGATTACATCGATTCCAAAAACTACTCCGCTTATAATCACAATTCCCGGGCCGGTCCCGTATGAATCATACAAATCAGTGCCGTGGAATTACGGTGGAGACATCTACTACCATGGTATCAAACAAGATGGGCTGGCCGCCGAAGAGATAAGCTCCGAAGAAGAAGACTCCGACATTAGCAATATTGCCGGAACCAGTAAGATTACCCGCAGCGGTAGAATCTTCTCTCCAGAAATTGCCCCTCCAAAGGCAGTTTTTGGACCCATGACTGTTCCAAAGGCTACCTGGGTACCAATAATCATATATGCAAGTGCTCCTGTTAACAAAGACGACACAACCCCTGCTGTTATCCCTACCAACACTTCTAATGCTGAAATTCGAGGAAAAAGTATTCAAGAAGAGCCTGTCCGGACGAAGGCTCAACCACTAACTATCCCCGAAACCTCCAAGAAGGAAATGGATGAGATCTTGTTAATAATAAAGAAGAGCGACTATGATGTGGTTGAACAGTTGGGGCAAACTCCCTCTAAGATCTCCATGATGGAATTGTTGCTGTGTTCCGAGGCACATGTGAAAGCCCTAATGAAGTTCCTAAAGACAACCTTGTTGTACCCCAAAATTTGCCCTCCCATATTTCTCAAAACATTTCAAGAAAGATTCTCAAGTTGCTCAAGGAAGTCCAAGGGTTGACCAGACAAACCCTCTCCCAAGACAGTCTACCTCAAATTAGGGTTTCATGTTGTATCAAGATACTTGAGTCCAAGGGATCCCAAATGCTCACCCTTGTCCTAATATGTTCTCAAGATCATCCATGTCAAGTTTCAAGCCTTGCAAAGAAAGTTTGCTCAGTCAATTGCTCAAAGGCCTAAAAATCGACTATGCTAGGGCAAAAGTCAACTGTGGCTCACATACAGTCAAACTTCAAGATTTTTGGTCAACATCCTCATTTTGAAGTATTATTCATAATTTTATCAAGGGTTGATCATGATTCATCAAGGATTGCTCCCAATTCATTAAGAACCAAAAGTTGCTAAATTAGGGTTTTGTAGGAAAAGTCAACTCAACTTTGACCAAGCATAACTTTCTCATAATTTATGAGAAATGACCCATCCAAAGCTCATTTTTAATAGGATTAAATTCTCTACAATTCATCTTCAGCTCCCAAGTTCAAAATATGCACTCACAAGAAGTTATGAATTTGGACATTATAGGTCATTTTGGAAAGTCAACAAAACACCTTTTTTGTCAAAGCTTCATACACAAACATGGAATACAAAATTGAGATGAGACCAAGAGGGTTGCTTATAGTACATCTCAAGCTTACTAAAAAGTACAAGAACACCTTCAAAGAGTCAAAATTGAGGAAGCTATGCATTGGTGAAGTTGACCTTTTTTGCAAAATTGTCAAAAGTCAACTATGCCTCAAATTGCAAAATTTTCTAAATGGGCCTAATATTTTGCATTTGTTTTGAGTTGATAGCATGGTCCACGAGTCCTAGCTCTTTTCACTTGTCATTATATTATTTTTATTATTTATTTTGATTTTTATTTGAATTAAATCAATTTAAATCAAAACAAATCATAGAAAATCCAAAACATTGAAATCTCAAGATCTTGTACATGTTTCAGGTCCTATATCCAGTTGGCAAGTGATTGAATTCGTGAAAAGCCTTGGTGTGCACAAAAAGATTGATTTTGGCTTATTTTTGGAAGTATCTTCAAGTGAATCAAATCCAAATCAAAAACTATAATGGAGGAAGATTGAGATCATATTTGCAACCCTAATTCAATCATTGATATATATTGAACAATTGCAGACCTAAAAGAGGAGGTTAGAGAGGCGTGAGAAGTCAGAACAAACTTGAAAAAAACACAAAAAAGTGCTGAGTCGAATTCATAGTTCCAGGCAATTACAAGGCTTCCTGACCATCCCAATCGCTTCCTGGGATCACAAACAAGCGAAACCAATCAAGAACAAGCCTTTTTCAGCGCTTAAAACCACTGTAAGTCATTCACGACCTTGGATCTTTTATGAAATCGAATTGCACGATTTTGGCGTTTATAGCATGAAAACTTTACATATTCTTATTCCTTGAAGCATTTGCAAGCTGTTCATAATATCCAATTGCATTTTTTTACTCTGTAAAGATTTGCCATTGTTAGGTTTTTTGGTTTCGTTTTAGGGTTTTTGTGTGCAGGCAAAATTAGCCCCCATGAAGGGTATCATGATGTTCAGAATGCCAAGACGATTCGATTCATGGCATTAGAAGTCATTTATCATGTCCAGGGAAAGTTTTGAAACGAGCCCAGGTTGTAGCTACGGACATAGGTCCGTAGGTAAAAGTTTTTAACTTTTACCAACGGAGCAAGGTTGGGGATGACCTGCGCGGCACCACCTTACTGGGCCATTTGGATTTTGGCGCTTTGGTTCTCCACTAACTCCCATTATTATATGTTATCAATTGTTTTTATTTTATATACAAGAAACAAAGCCAGCGCAGTTGGTTACAAGGTGAGTGGAAAATGCTTTGGGGCCTGGGTTCGAATCCCAGGTCCCCTTATTCTTTCATGTTATTTTTCCTTCAATGTTCAGGCACGCGTACAAAGCCAAGAGACCACCATGTGACTTCATCATCCAATCTGCCAAGTGTCCAGGAGGCCAGATATGATGGCCATGATGTGGTGTCCATGGTACACCCCAGTCAATGCAGTACATGAGAGCATGAAAGTCAACGTGGACCAACCTGTTTTGGGCCCAGAAATTGCTATCCACACTCCCTCAATTTGCTTTCTTAGGCCCAATATCTCTTTTCTCTATTCTTTTTTAAATTTATTTATTCATTTAAATTATTTTTACTAACAAATTAATTATTCTTTTTATCAAAAAAATCACAAAAACAATTTTTCACCCAATTAAATTTAGGATATTTTTTTTATAAATTAATTAATTTAATTAGGTTATTTAATTTTAGGTAACTTAAATTGTTTTTTGTAAATAAATTAAAAGCAATTAGAACAATTAGGGTTTTAGTTCAATTTAATTCTATTTTCTTTTTCTTAAAATAACCAAAAAACACAAAAATAGGTTAGATTTAATTATTTTCTTTAATTAATTTAATTACTAATTAATGTTGCATTTAATTAAAAAAACTTATTCTTTTTCTTAATAATTAAAAACAACAAAAACATTTTTTCTTTCAATTAGGTTAGAAGGGGTCAAAACCCTAATTTCTCTCCCGTTCTTAATCTCATCGCGCGCGCTTTGTTATTTTATTTTTTCCATATTAATGTAATTGTTCACAAGTTGTAATAGATTAATTAGGATCTTTTATTTTCATTTATCGCTTTGTTTTATGGGTTTGTTTTTGGCTATGTAAATACCCGAAGCCTTGTAATAGTGTATCTTACTTTCCGCACTTTAAATTTTGCAAAATATTAAACTGTTAGATGTATGATATTAGGGATGCATGACAAGAATGTATGTAAAACTTTAAAACTGTTAGCAAACCCTAAATGTGCAAAGATAATAACTCAAAATTGAATCACTCGCACATGCTCACTCCTAGGGTACACTCCCACTTCAGTTGCCTTCGGTAAACGATCATTAAGTATAGGGTATTTTAGTGGTCGCCCTCTTGTCTAAACAAAGATCAAAGTCCCATTCGGAAAGTTGCCTCGGAATGGTTGCCTCAGAATTTTTGCCTCGAATAATTAATCTAAGACATTAGGGTTACTACTAAGACGTCCTAACATTGCTTTAGTGACCGTACGTCCCTTTCGAATTGACCCTCAAAACTCCGACGACGGGGCTACCTACTCACTAATAGTGGGATAACACTGTCTAAAGGAAACAAACATAGAATAATTCTTTTTTTCGAGTAGGTAGATTAGTTCTTAAGTACTTGCTCAATCCAAACAAACGTTTTTGCACTTACACTCCTCTTTTAAACAAAGCTTTCAAAAACACTTCGTAACACTCTTGAAGACAGAAGCAAAAGTTAAATCGAAGTCAAAAACTTTTTTTCAAATCAAACACATAGAAGCAAATTTTGAAAATGATGAGCAAGTACCTAAGAGCCCGTGTAAAACCACGGATAGAAAGGGTGCTAATACATTCCCTTTCTATAATCTACCCCCCGTACTTAAAATCCCAAAAAAGGAAATTTTCTATGCTTTTTTCCTTTCCAGTTGGATAAAATAAAAGTCGGTGGCGACTCTTATTTACCGCGACATTTTGCAAACACAAGCGCAAAATGCAAACCATCATTCCTAAAACAGTCCCGATTCTGGCCACCGTATCACAGAACTGGCGACTCTGCTGGGGAATTGATAAGTGGGGTATACCTTAGGATTAGTTCATCATATTGCTTCTATTGTTTGATTTGATTGCTTTATCTTTGTGAGCTTTGTATTGGAGTTACTATAGATCCTAACCCGGATCTGGGGGACACCTTTTAGGTAAGTAGCAATAAACTGTGAGGGAACTGTACGATGTAGACCGATACGGTTGAAATAGTAGCTACGTTGATGTGGCACATTAGTTGGTACCGATATCCCTTATGGAGAAACAAGGAGAATATGGAGCTGCTATATGGGTCGTTAAGCATCAACTGACCTTAGAACCTATAATTGACCAACTTGGCCATGGGAAGTAGTGAGATAGCCGTCCTCGGCATAAAGCTGAGAACTGGTTGATACTCGATACTACACTCATTGAGACCGTACTCTCGAGATAGTTCCGGCCGCAAGAAAAGATTACGTGAGCTGAAACCATGACCGATGGAGGATGGTCAGTGATATTGAGAACCTCTAGAACCCGGTTACTATTATTAGGATAGGTTGAACCAACTAAACTTCAAGAGGGTAGTACCTAAACTCCATGCAAGCCTGAAACTTAAGGGCTGCTGTGTGACTTGTTTGCCTTTACCATGTTTTCTATCTGCCATACCTGTTGCGTGTTTTTATCATGACATCATGCATCATGACATATCACGCATATTTCATTAGACTAACCATTTCAAAGACCGAGGGGATTTATCTTTGTTTTGTTTTGCAGATCATGACTTCTATGCGCAAAAATACCATTCGAGTTAACTTCGTGCAAATCCCTGCTCAGCTCATAGAGTTAGTATCAAAAGTTCCTGATACTTATTCATTTGTTAGAAGACATGGTCATCTCCTTAGTTTGGTCACTTCAAAGTCGGATGAGCAAATGATGAGTGTGCTGTTCCAGTTCTTTGATCCGTTGCATCATTTTTTCACCTTCCCAGATTATCAACTAGTCCCCACTTTGGAGGAGTTTTCTGATTTGTTGGGTATATCCATTCTCGAGCAGACACCCTTCACGAGTTTAGAGGAGGTTCCTAGAACTGAGGACATTGCTTCAGCTTTACACTTGAAAAAGGCTGATGTAGTGTCTAACTGGGAGACACGGAGCAGGGTTAAAGATTTCTTGGCTAAGTTTCTGATCGATCAAGCTCAACAGTTCTGGGATAACTTAGATTTTCAAGCCTTTGAAGACATCTTGGCTCTCCTCATCTACGGTTTGGTTCTCTTCCCGAATCCAGATTCCTTCATAGATGTGAATGCGGTCAAGATCTTCTTGTCTTGCAATCATGTGCCTACTCTTCTAGGTGATATTCTATATGCTATCTATACTCGTACTGTGCGAAGAAGGGGGACCCTCATGTGTTGCACGCCGTTGCTGGCGAGGTGGTTTATTTTGCACCTCCCCAAGTCTGTATTGAAGAATGAGGAAGGTGTAGGTTGGGCTTACAGAATTATGTCCCTTGCTCATATGGACATCCTTTGGAGTTATAAGGATATGGAAAGAGTAGCTGTCATTGATCTATGTGGGGAATACCCTAATGTCTTGTTGCTTGGAATTAGAGGGGGTATAACTTACAACCCTTGTTCGGCTTTACGACCGTTTGGACGCGCTCGGAAAGACGGTCCCCATGAGCCGCTTCTTACAGATATTGTCTTTGACTATAAGGGGGACGTGAATGAGCATCGCCGAAGGTTTATACGAGCCTGGAGCATGGTGAACAGGTATGACCCTCAAGAGCTAGGACTAAAGACTTCTCTCCCTATGCAACCTTATCTCCAGTGGGTTCGAGCCCGTGCTCAAAAGCTATGGATGCCTTATGAAGCTGTTTTGCCCGTGATTGTGGAGCATACTAATGAAGAAGGGGTTCCTTACACAGTCCTCCAACCCTATATGCATACTGATCTTGGGGCATTGAAGAGATCTTGGATCCAGTTGAAGGAAGAAAGGGATACCTACAGGGAGAAGTATCATGAGCAAGAGAGGAAGATCTTGAAGCTCACAAGGCAGCTAGAGAATGAAAGGACAATCAATGATTATGTCAGCATGAAGGGAAAGCGACCATGGGATTTCTGATGTCTTTTATTGTTTCTAGTTCAAATTTGTTTTTCAGTTATTTCTTTTGTAAACGCCTTAAAGGCATTGTTAAACATTGTTACAAGTTAATCTAATAAAGTGTGTTTTATTTTGTTTTACAAATTTGAATCTCCCAAAGTCTTTGAAATCATTTCATACGCATTTCATTATCATGCACCTCATTACAGGTATCATTACAGGTTTCTCATCTTCTTCGCTGTTTATTTCAGCACAGAATGTCTTCTGAAATACCTACTGATCAAGCCATCAAGGCTCTTCAAGCACAAAATGCTCAATTCCAGGAGATGTTCCCGAACTTGGCCAAAAGGCAGCAGGATTTGAAAACTCTTATCCTAAAGGAGAAGAAGAAGAAGACGAAGAAGGTGGTTCTACTGAATATGGGTCACAGATTCGGGAGTAGGTTACGACAGGAAGCTGATCTGTCTCACTCATCTAGTAAATGCGAATAAGATGATTTACTTGTGACCTCTGTGGAATAAATTTCTACTCCATTGATGACAGTAAAGAAAAACCTATTGTTAGCCGGTTTATTTCCGGGCCGTGGTGACGGTTGCCACCTGTGTTCAATCCTGCCTGCTGGTTGCCATTTATTGAAGTCAGTTGTTCAACGCATGATGGATAACAAAGAGATCCTGTTCGAGAAAACTTTGGTTCCATTGATTCCTGTTGAAGATGTTTCCATCATAACCATTTCCGCCAATCCTTCCAAGGCTTCCTCGAGAAAGCCTGTTAGGATTACATCTGTTCCGAGAGTTGCTCCATTGATCATTACTATTCCTGGTCCTATCCCATACACTTCGGAAAAGGCTGTCCCGTGGCACTATGGGGCCGATGTGTATTATCATGGGATCAAACAAGACTTGAAGGTTGAAGAAGCTGATACTGATGTCAGCAATATTGTCGGGTCTAGCAAGGTCACCCGAAGCAGAAGACTTTTCTCTCCTGAGATTTCCCCTCCGACTGTTCAAAAGCCTGTTGCCATTCCACCTGCCAGTACATCGGCTACTGTCCCAATTCATGTTCCTATTATCACCCCTGTCGCCGAGTCATATGACGCTCGGGGAAAAGAGATCACAGGTGAGCCTTCTCGGATGGAGGCACCTAAGAAGATTATTGTAGAAACCTCTAGACAGGAGATAAAGGAAATTCTAAAGATTATCAAAAAGAGCGACTACAACATAGTCGAGCAGCTGGGGAAAACCCCGTCGAAGATCTCCATGTTATCTTTATTGTTGTGATCAGAAGCCCATGCAAAGGCTTTAATTGCTTTCCTTAAGACTGCGCACGTGCCACAAGAAACATCTGCTGATCAATTCAAAGACTGTGTGGCTAGTTTAACCGCTGACAACAGATTGGGTTTCTCCGACGCAGATCTGACTGCCAAAGGAAGGAATCACAATGACGCTCTGCATGTTTCGATCTAGTGCAGGGGCACTACTCTGGCCCGCGTACTGGTGGATACTGGGTCCTCATTAAATGTTTTACCCAAGAAAGCATTAGATCGGCTGGATTGTGAAGGTTTAGTTTTGAAGCCAAGTAATATCGTGGTTAGGGCCTTTGACGGGTCCAAAAGGATGGTGCACAGGGAGGTGGATGTCCCTGTTAAAGTTGGCTCTCAGACTTTTGCATCTACGTTCTATGTGATGGACATCCGACCATCCTATTCTTGTTTGCTGGGTCTCCCGTGGATTCATAAAGCTGGGGCAGTGACTTCTACACTCCATCAAATGTTGAAATATCCAGTAAAGGGGAAGATTGTTATGGTACGAGGAGAGGAGGAGTACATGGTGAGCCACCTTAACTCTTTTTGGTATGTGGAGATAGATGGGGAGTTCATCGAAACCCCGTGTCAAAACTTTGAAGAGGTCCCCCAGACTCTGGCGTCGACTGAAGTTGCTGTTGAAGAACCTCCAATGAAGATGGCTTCCCTCAAGGATGCCCGAGCTGTAATAGAAAAAGGCGGGTGTGCAAATTGGGGTCAACTCCCTGACTTTGCACACAAGACTGACATGTTTGGTTTGGGTTTTACTGCAAAAGCTCAAAGGGTTGTTCGGCGTGCACGGATTGGAAGACCTCCCCTGCGCATCAGTAATCTGGGAGTAAATGCAATTGAGAATGATGAAGAAGAGTCAGAGTTCGATAGCTGGATTTACCCGACTACCGATGGTGGATTGAACAATTGGACGGCGAAGGACTTCGTGCCCGTTTCTTTTATTACACAGTAATGGACTTTTGTTTTGAAATTTATAACAGACAGTTTAAAACTTTATGGCCCGGTGCCTTGCCCGAGACACCGTGGCTTTGTTTGTGAGGGTTTATTATGTGTCATTTTCATATATCATCAATAAAGCATTGGACGTTTTCTTGCACTACAAATTTTGCGCTCCTTATTTTTCTTTTCTATCTTGCACATTATCAAAACAGCTATTGTCTTACACACACTCACATATCATAATCCACATCCACTCTGGATCCCATTGATAACGACTCTGCTACTGCCAGTTATGACTTTGAAAATCCGATCAACCAAGTCGAGGACGGAGGTGAGGATGATTGTGAAGTGCCTGGGGAACTTGCTAGACTATTACTACAAGAAGAGAGGGCCATACAGCTTCCAAGAGCCACCAATTCTGATGCCTCCAGTTAAAGGAAGACCTTTGATCTTATACTTGACAATGCTGGATAATTCAAGGGGGTGCGTGCTGGGGCAGCATGACAAGTCTGGCCGAAAAGAGCATGCTATTTACTACCTTAGCAAAAAGTTTACCGACTGTGAGACCCGATACTCACTGCTTGAGAAAACTTGCTGCACTTTGGCATGGGCTGCTCGCCGGTTGAGACAGTATATGTTGACTCACACTACTCTATTGATATCAAAGATGGACCCAATCAAGTATATTTTCGAAAAGCCTGCCTTATCCGGAAGAATAGCAAGATGGAAGATTGATCTTGACTGAGTATAATATCCAATACACAACCCAAAAAGCAATCAAGGGGAGTGTGTTGGTGGATCATTTGGCACATCAGGCCGTGGATGATTACCAATCCATAAATTTCGAGTTCCCGAATAAGAACATCAAGAAAATTACGCAGAAGATGACGGTGACATACAAAGACTGGCACGAGATGTTACCGTTCGCTCTTCATGGGTACCGTACCTCAGCGCAGACTTTAACAGGGGCAACACCCTACTCTTTGGTGTATGGTATGGAAGCGTTCTTACCCATTGAGGTTCAGATACCCTCTCTTCGGATTATGAAGGATGCAGGTTTGAGCGAGGACGATTGGATCCAGACCCGACTTGATCAGCTGAACTTAATCGAAGAAAAGAGACTTACTGCTATTTGTCATGGTCAGACGTATCAAAAGCGAATGATCAAGGCATTTAACAAGAAAGTTAGACGAAAAGAGTATCAAGTCGAGGATCTGGTGATCAAGCGCATCATACTGCCGCAAGGTGATCCCAGGGGCAAATGGACCCCTACGTATAAAGGGCCATTTGTGGTTAAGAATATTTTCTCGGGAGTAGCTATGATTCTAACCACCATGGATGGTGACGACCTTCCTTACCCCGTCAATACAGACATAGTGAAAAAAATACTACGCCTAATCAAAGACCCGCTAGGTCGACTGGCCTAGGCAAAAATAAGGGCTTCCCGGCGAACCAAAAGGGGTCAGGGAAAAGTAAGGGATGAAAATGAAAAGACTGTACACCCGGAAAGTCGAAAACCTGAAAAGGCGGCTTGGGAAAAAAGTGTATCCCGGTGGACTGAAAACCCGAAAGGGAGGTCCAGGCAAAAATTAGGGATTAAAGCGTAACACTATGTCTCATTGGATCATCTTGCAACCAGACTTTGGTATCGACTATCAAGCTCGGACGAAACTAATCAATCTGATCTACCTTCAACCAAGTAGCAAAGTGATGAGATGCTCGAGGATATAAAGGCAATAGCAGAGTTGGAACCCAGTGGGATTGTTCACATAGCTGTTTTTATTTGTTTCACACAAATTGTATAATTTCTATCATTCGGCCGCGTTCTCTTACTAGGACGTCAGCCTCTTGTACAAAAACGCCTATTTTACAGGCCAACTTCAAAATCAATAAAATTCATTTTCACAAAGAGATTTAAAATTGTTTTTCTTTTTCTGTTTTATTTTGCAAGGACGTCCAATGGTTCATTTTTTATATATGCATTTGACAATAATTGTTGCTCATAAATATTTACATGTGAAACAAGAGACGATTACTCGTAATATCAGGAACAGGGGCAAACAAGAAATGTCCAAGCTTTACAGTTGCTCTGTCCACCAGGTATAGGGATAGACCTAGCTGGATAATACGACTAAAGGTACATTCACTCCCCGCAGAACAAAAGGTATCTAAAAAATAATGGTTCTCCCCAAGCAGAGTTTCTCTATCACCAGCATTAGAAGATTATTCCCAGTGGAGTTTATTTCTTCCACAAGCAGAAACTCAATCCCCGACAGGTTTCATTATCGCCAATAACGGTAATTCATCCCCAGCCGATGTTATTTCTCCAAATAAACAGGTCCTCTAACAAAGCATCTCTTCCCCACATAATCATTTTCTTACCGGTTTATTCTCCAGCAGGATTATTCTCACAAACATCTTCGGACGTTACCCGCAGCGAAAACAAAGAACTCAACTCCTTATACTCTCCAGCAGCAGTCCGGAATTTATTTTCCCCAGTTAGAGAATATCATAAAAACATTGCATATCCATACATCATGACGTATGCATACACATCATACATCACAATCTCATTTACTTTGAGAACATCATTGCTTGATACATATCATGCATTACATACGACTAACCCTTGACCTTTCAGGGAAAGATGCAATCAAATTCTCACCAAGTTCAAGCTATGAAGCCCGGATTCGACCAGATAGTATCTTAATTTCTACATCATATTGTGAAGCCCGGAGAACGACCGGATAACAGTATCAAACACCGCGAAGCCTGGATTCGACCAAATAGTGGTTTATCTTTAAGCTATGAAGCCCGAATTCGACCGAATAATAGTTTAATCCCCAGCAAGCCGTGAAGCCCGTATTACAACCAGATAACAACTCAACCAATTACTGTGAAGCCTGGATTACGACCAGATAGCAGTCCGAGACACCATGAAGCCTGGATTTGACCAGATAGTGGTTTATCATAAACACAAGTCGTGAAGCCCAGATTACAGCCGGATAACAGCTCATCCAGTTACTGTGAAGCCTGGATTCGACCAGATAGCAGTCCGAGACACCATGAAGCCTGGATTCGACCAGATAGTGGTTTATCATAAACACAAGCCGTGAAGCCCGGATTACGACCGAATAACAGCTCAGCCAGTTACTGTGAATCCTGGATTACGACCAGATAGAAGTCCGAGACACCATGAATCTTAGATTCGACCAGATAGTGGTTTATCATAAACACAAGCCGTGAAGCCCAGATTACGACCGGATAACAGCTCAACTAGTTACTGTGAAGCCTGGATTACGACCAGATAGCAGTCTGAGACACCATGAAGCCTGGATTCGACCAGATAGTGGTTTATCATAAACACAAGCCGTGAAGCCCGGATTACGACCGGATAACAGCTCAACAAGTTATTGTGAAGCCTGGATTACGACCAGATAGCAATACAAGTTTCTGTGAAGACTGGATTACGACCAGATAGCAGCCAAAGACACCGCGAAGCCTGGGTTATGACTAGATAGTTGTATATCTTTAATACAAGTTATGAAGCCCAGATTTTAACCGGATAGTATCTTGATTTTCTCCGAACACCATGAAGCCTGGATTCGACCAGATAGTGGTACGAGACATCGCGAAGCCTGGATTATGACCAAATAGCGGTAAATAAGCACTGTGAAGCCTGGATTACAACCAGATAATAGTGAGGGACACTGTGAAGCTTGGATTACGACCAAATAGAAGTTTACCCAGCCGATTACTATGAAGCCCAGATTCGACCGAATATTAGTAGGCCCAAAAGTCAAATGGAAAGCCCGGAGGCGACCAGATAACCACTTAATTTATTCTGAAGCCTGGATTACGACCAGATAAGAAGTAAGGTATTGTGAAGCCTGGATTATGACCAGATAGCAGTACAGAACACCATGAAGCCTGGATTCGACCAAATAATGGTATTAAGCATCGTGAAGCCTGGATTACGACCAGATAACGATAAAAGGACTAAAGCCTGGATTACGATCAGATAACAGTACAAGACACTATGATGCTTGGATCTCGACCAAATAGCAGTTTACCTGGACAGTTACTAAGAAGCCCAGAGTCAACCGGATATTAGTGTGCCCTAAATTCAAGTTGAAGCCCGGATGCGACCAGATAACAACTTAATTCTTTCTGAAGCCTGGATTACGACTAGATAAGAATCAAGAAATTGCAAAGCCTGGATTACGACCGGATAGCAAGTTTAATCTCATCTCCCCAATAAGTCACTATAAAGCCTGGATTACGACCAGATAGAAGTTGGTATTATTACTATAAAGCCTGGATCACGACCAGATAGTAGTTCATTTTCACCTCTTCAGAATAACGGACGACCGAAGTTCCTAAAATTTAACTTTTCTCAAAACAGATATGATTCCCCAGTAGAATAACGGACGACCGAAGCCCCTAAAATTCTATTTCTCTCAAGACAAAGATCAACATTCCCCAGCGGAATCTTCCTCAACAACAGGTATACAAGCTCTTGCTAAGGAATCTGTTATATGATCGACACTCCTTCGGATGGCTTCTTTAAGCCCATCTTCTGTCATAAATTTCCAAATGGCATCTGTAAGCCCATTCCCGACATTGCAAGACGGGTACCACTTCATGCAAGTGCAAATTTCTGGGCACTCTAGTGTTCAATCATCTTCCACCTTCGGATCACCAAAGGCACGCAAGCCAATCTACATCCTCAGGTTTAATAAGATTGAACAGGGGAAGATTTTGTACCCCAAAATTTGCCCTCCCATATTTCTCAAAACATTTCAAGAAAGATTCTCAAGTTTCTCTAGGAAGTCAAAGGGTTGACTCGACAAACCCTCTCCCAAGGCAGTCTACCTCAAATTAGGGTTTCATGTTGTATCAAGATACTTGAGTACAAGGGATCCCAAATTCTCACCCTTGTCCTAATATGTTCTCAAGATCATCCATGTCAAGTTTCAAGCCTTGCAAAGAAAGTTTGCTCACTCAATTGCCTAAAGGCCTGAAAATCGTCTGTGATAGGGCAAAAGTCAACTGTGGCTCACATACAGTCAAACTTCAAGATTTTTGGTCAACATCCTTAGTTTGAAGTATTATTCATCATTTGATCAAGGGTTGATCATGATTCATCAAGGGTTGCTCCCAATTCATCAAGAACCAAAAATTGCTAAATTAGGATTTTGTAGGAAAAGTCAACTCAACTTTGACCAAGCATAACTTTCTCATACTTTATGAGAAATGACCCATCCAAAGCTCATTTTGAAGAGGATGCAATGATATACAATTCATACTCATCTTAAAAGTTCAAAATATGCACTCACAATAAGTTATGAATTTGGACATTATAGGTCATTTTGAAAAGTCAACAAAAACACCTTTTTTGTCAAAGATTCATACATGAACATGAAATACCAAATTGAGATGAGACCAAGAGGGTTGATTATAGGACATATCAAGATTTCTAAAAAGTCCAAGAACACCTTCAAAGAGTCAAAATTGAGGAAGTTATGCAATGGTGAAGTTGACCTTTTTTGTAAAATTGTCAAAAGGGAACTATGCCTCAAATTGCAATTTTTGCTAAATTGGCCTAATATTTTGCATTTGTTTTGAGTTCATAGCATGGTCCACGAGTCCTAGCTCTTTCCACTTGTCATTATCTTATTTTTATTATTTATTTTGATTTTTATTTGAATTAAATCAATTTAAATCAAAACAAATCATAGAAAATCCAAAACATTGAAATCTCAAGATCTTGTACATGTTTCAGGTCCTATATCCAGTTGGCAAGTGATTGAATTCGTGCAAAGCCTTGGTGTGCACAAAAAGATTGAGTTTGGCTTATTTTTGGAAGTATCTTCAAGTGAATCAAATCCAAATCAAAAACTATAATGGAGGAAGATTGAGATCATGTTTGCAACCCTAATTCAATTATTGATATATATTGAACAATTGCAGACCTAAAAGAGGAGGTTAGAGAGGCGTGAGAAGACAGAACAAACTTGAAAAAACACAAAAAAGTGCTGAGTCGAATTCATAGTTCCAGGCAATTACAAGGCTTCCTTACTATCCCAATTCTATGCTAGTGAGAAGAAGGTTTTGGAATTCACTAGGCTACTTCATGAGGAGCAGACTCTAAATTCCTACATAGCACCAAAGGGGATGCGCACTACTTTTTATCCTAGAGTTTTGTAATATTTTGCCCAAGGGGCATTGATGTATTCAAACTCTATTTTATTAATATAACGTGTGTTTCTTTTTGTCTAAAACGAACTTGAATCTTTTAAAATCCTTGAAAACATTACATATGCACATATCATTCATCATAACATAAACAGGTCTTTCGCAACGAGTTTCCTTATCTCTCTACTATTTATTTCAGTAAGATGGATCTCGAACAGACAATCAAAGATCTTCAAGTTCAAAACACGCAGTTTCAACATTTACTCACAACCTTGGCCAAGGGGCAAGAGGAATTGAAGACTCTGTTGGCCAAAGAGAAGAAGAAGAAAGAAAAGAAACCAACTAGTGTTGTAATCATGGGGAGAAGGTTTCAAGGACAAACTAGAAGAACCTTGAATTTCGCAACAACATCTGATGAAGGAGAAGGGAAAGGGAAAGAAACAGCGTTTCTGTCAGAATCTGAGGAGGAGGAAGAAGAGGAAGACTACTCCGAGGAATAGTATCCCCCAACAAATGATAAGTATAGACATCTTGAAGAGCGTCTGAACGCTATGGAAATACAGAGGGTACCGGGTCTAGACTTTGAAGAATTGGGGCTAGTGGGGAATTGTGATCCCACCGAAGTTCAAAGTGTCGTTGTTTGCAAAATATGATGGGGTGTCATGTCTTAAGATGCACCTCCGATCATATGTGAGAAAGATCCAGCCGCACTCTGCCGATAAAGACCTATGGGTGCATTTTTTCCAAGATAGCCTATCTGGAACACAACTCGATTGGTTTTACCAATTGGAAAGGGCCGACGTCTATAACTGGGAAGATCTTGCCACAACTTTCTATAAGCAATACCAGTATAATGCAGATTTGGTGCCTACCCGTACTTAACTTCAGAGTATGGCTATGGCTTCAAATGAGGGTTTCAAAGATCACGCGCAGAAATGGAGAGATCTAGATGGGAGAGTGCAACCCCCTCTGTCTGAAAGGGAGTTGGTGGATATGTTCTTAGGCACTCTATCAGGCCCTTTCTTCAACCATTTGATTGGGAGCTCATCTGCTGGATTTATTGAGTTAATACTAACTGGAGAGAGGGTGGAAGCTGGCATAAAAAGTGGAAAGATTCAGAAGGATTCATCTGCCTCTATAGTTGTGAGAAAACCTTTCACTGGGAAGAAGGAGGTATCTGCTGTTTATCCATAAAGGAACCAAGGGAGAGCTGAACGCCGACCAATGGTAGGGGCTGTTATGATCCCAAATTCTGCATCTGATCAACCAGGAAGTAACCAACCAAGGGTAGAAAGGCCATTCCGACAATTCACCAGAATTAATATGGCTCTAGCCCAGGTTTTACCGCATCTTCTGAAATCTAATTTGGCAACTCTGAAGGAAGCTCCAAAGAACCCCAACACTGCGTCCCCTCATTATCACCCAAATGCCAGATGCGCATATCATTCCGAAAGTTTGGGCCATGACACTAACAACTGTTGGGCCCTGAAAAACAAGATTCAAGACCTTATAGATGCAAAAGAGATTGAGTTTGATGCGCCCGAGAAACCAAACGTCATTTCTGCTCCCATGCCTAAGCATGGTCACAACACCAATGCTATCGAAGACGATTTGTTTGTTACCACAGTTGATGAACTCTTGACTCCGCTCCCAATCATTAAGATAAACTTTTTGAAAGTTGGTGTATTCCCGGGTTGTAATAAAGACTGCCATCTTTGCTTATCCTCACCAACTGTTTGCCCTCTGTTGAAGACATGCATTCAACGCTTGATAGACAACCAAGAGATTCTGTTTGAAAGGGCTCCTGTTACGCCTGTTCCTGTTGAAGACATTTCAATCATAACCATCTCGGCCAATCCTTCCAGAGTCCCCAAAAGACCCATTAGGATTACATTGATTCCAAAAACTACTCCGCTTATAATTACAATGCCCGGGCCGGTCCTGTATGAATAAGACAAAACAGTTCCGTGGAATTACGGTAGAGACATCTACTACCATGGTATCAAACAAGATGGGCTGTCCGCCGAAGAGATAAGCTCCAAAGAAGAAGACTCTGACATTAGAAATATTACCAGAACCAGTAAGATTACCCGCAGCGGTAGAATCTTCTCTCCAGAAATTTCCCCTCTTAAAGCAGTTTTTGGACCCGTGACTGTTCCAAAGGCTACCTCTGTGCCAATAATCATATATGCAAGTTCTCCTGTTGTTGTACCCCAATTTTTGACCTAAGATCCCATTCTTATTTTTGCATTTTTATACAAAAGGAAAGGTCACTAAATACAGTTGGTTTCAACCTCTCACCTTCGAGCATTGATTATGCAGAAATTGTCAAGTGTTTTGAACATTCTTAGCCTATGTATCACTAACTTCTAATCAAGCACAAAACGTGTGTTTTTTTTTGTTTCTTTGATTTCATGTGCTGACAGGTCTCCTTCGATTCAGCCTGCTTCGATTGGACAAGTGCTGCCTGCAAGCCTATTTCGATTCACCAAGAGTGCTGCCTGCAAGCCTGCTTTCGATTGGACAAGTTTACTATCTGCAAACATGTTTCAATGGGCAATATGTCTTTTTAGATCCATAAGCTTCGATGGGCAATACAGTCTCCTTTCGATCCACAAGCTTCGGTGGGCAATACAGTCTCCCTTCAGTCACAAGTTTCGATGGGCAATACAGTCTCCCTTCAGTCACAAGCTTAGATGGGCAATACAGTCTCCCTTCAGTCACAAGCTTCGATTTAGAAATACAGTCTCCTTCGATTCACAAGTTGGAACACTAAACCCTTCGAAGCAACATACTTAAAGCACACATGTGGCCTCCCATATACTGCCAAACTCATGCCAGCTGTGCTGCTATGCAGCAGTCCTGCACCCACCTGCCACTAAGCTCCAAAATACTGATAAAGCCTGCGTTGACAGTCCTGTACTTGCACAAAAAAGGAGTGCACAAGAGCTGCACTGAAGAAAACAAGGGGGGCAATATACCCAAATAATTCAAATATTATTTCGTTTTCCCTCCAAAACCACATCAAAACTCGCCTATAAATACAAGGCTTCACAACATGTTCAGGGGGGGATCTTTGGGACCAAGAGGACGAATCCTCCAAATTTTCTCAAACGCAAAAATCTCTCAAGTCCCTTCAATACTTGTGAGAACAAAATAGAATCCCACACACCTATCTCCTTTGATTCTGAAGAACACCCCACACATAGTTGTTTTGTTCAAACTCAGAAAGACAACCTTCTGTGACAACCCTTCGAACCAGAAGCAAACCCCCTGTACCTTGTTACCATTTGTGATCGGTGGATCTGGAACTGACTGTTTAACGCTGGTTCGCGAAATGTCGCGGAAGCAAGAGTCGCCACCGTCTTTTATTTTCTCCAAATGGAAAGAACAAAAGCACAGAAAAATTCCTTATAGAGATTGCTCTCGGTTCGGGAGGTAGATTTATAGAAAGGGAAGGTGTTAGCACCCTTTCTATCCATGGTTATCCATGGGCTCTTAGATACTTGCTCATTGTGTTTTCAAAAATGGTTTGTTTGCTTTTCAACTGTGGGTTTTAAAAAGTTTCTTTGAAAATTTCAGTTCGACTCTTGTATCGGTCCTCAAGAGTGTTTGAAAAATGCTTTCGAAAGCTTTTTGAAAATGTGTTGGTTTGAAAAGAGTTTTGATTTGTTTTTGAATAGAGCAAGTATCTTAGAGTTGTCTACCTACCCTAAGGAATTCGTCTGTGTAAATGTCCTTTAAAGTAGTGCCATCCCACCATTGAGAGGTAGGTAGCACCACCATTGGAGGTGTTCGGGTCAATTCGAGGTTCGGGACATGGTGATCACCAGAGCAATGGGAAGACACCTTAGAAGCTACCCTCATGCCAGGTTCCCGGATCATGAGGACTTACTAAGACATCCTCTACTCGACGATCACCTTTCGAGGCAAGGCAATAGTGAGGCGTACCCTAGGGGTGGCGTGTGATTTGTGTGTCGTTTTCAAGTATTTTTGTCTTTTGTCATGTTATTGGTGATCTACGCTTGTTTTTATTTATTTCCATACATTCTTTCATGCCTTGATTAAACAGTTAAAGATTGCGAGAAGGTAAAAATTCTAAGCTATTACAAAAGGCGCGGGTCCACATCGCCAAAATTAAACCAGGACCCGATTTGACAGAAAAAATAAAGAATTAATGAAAATAAAGTGCGAGCAATTAGTTACATGGCCTTGGGAGAGATACATCAATATTAAACGAAATAAAATAAATATGCGAATACGAATTAAAAAACGAGGGCGTTGGACCCTTTTTGCAAAATTAAATTAAACGATGAATTAATTAAAATTAAAAGAATTGTTTTTGGTATTTTTTGGTTTTAATGAAAAAGAATTAACTAAAATTAAACCTAATTCTAACTGCTTTTAATTTATTAAGAAAAGATTGAATTTTAACCTAAAATTAAACCTAATTATTTTACATGCAATTTAATTATGAAAATAGATATTTAATTATTTAATTATTATGGGAGAAAAAGAAAAAGGAATAAAAATTTAATTAAGACCCTAATTCTATATTTTTAGATTTTTATTATGAAAATATTATAATTAACCCTAATTTAATAACTAAATTTAATTATATGCAATTTATTTACAAAAGTGCTTAAAATAAAAATATTTATTATTTTTCTTGGCTTTTCTGATTTTTTGATGTTTTTTTATATATTATAAAAATATGAAATTAATTAATAAACAATAATTAAAAGAAAGTATAAATAATAATAAAAAAAAACAATAAAGAAAAATATAAATTTTGCAAACCTAGGGGGTCTGCCCCTTAATATGGAGGTTAAGCCCATCAACTTTGAGCCCAAATCAGCATGGCCTCGCTGACTTTTCCATGCCACGTGTGAGACCTTTGACCAGGGTCCACCGTGCTCTTCAAACCTGTGCCTTTGGATTGCTGAAATTGAACGCGTGGCAAACTGGATGGTGGGTCACATGATGGACTTCCTGTATTGACATTGCACAAGAACACGTTTAATGGAAAAATATAATGAAAGGAGTGTGGACCTGGGGCTCGAACCCAGGTCCTAGGTGTTACCAGCCAAACGCTTCGCCACTGCTCCACTTTGTCCATCTGTAAATTACTATTACAAACAAATATAATAAAGCAAAACGCGTTGATGCTTGGTTTTCCGCGCGAAAATTTAAACAGGCCAATCATTGGTAGCCACCTAGTCTTCTTCTTCCTCGTTCCTGAAACATAAACACATAGGCCACGGTTTTCATAGTGTTCCCTTAGGCATGCTTTTGGAAAATAGCGAATAGCCCAAGAACGCTCATAAATTGAGCGCGAGGGTGGATTCCTCTTCGTCCAGGTGTGCTGATCATGGCCATGGCATCGTGGTAGTCTAATTTTACACCATCTGAAAACGCCCAATTCACAGTTCTGCAAACCCTAGAATTTGATAATGGTAGATTCTTGTATGATGCATGAAAATCAAATCAAACTACATGGTTAGCTTCAGCAAGGTCTCATTAGTATAAATCACTCAAAAAAATGCAAGCATGATGCGTATAAATTGATGCACGAATATAAGAAATATGATGAACCGGGTTGCCTCGTATTACCAATTCTTGGGGCTAGAAGATATGGTTTTGATCCAGAAACCTTTCTTGATGTCTCAGGGAGATAATAGAATGGTTATTTTGGCCTGAATCCACCTAAAACCTCGTTTTCAATTTTGAGTTTTTGGCAAAAATTTTCAAGTTTTGTAATAGAGTTGCTGCGCAGTTTCTTGGTCCTTGGGATTAGGGTTGTGATCAGGCTTATGTATGGAGTGATCTAGGTCAAATAAAACTGATCAAAATCCTTGAATTAATGAATGCAATATTTGATTTTTCACCATGATTTTCAAATCTTTTTTCACATGCTTTTGCTACCAAATCATGACCAATCCAATTGATTCTTTCCATATATGGTTAGGCACGAAATCTTGAGGATATAATATGCACAAAAAGATTGAAAAACTAGGTTTAGCATTTTTCATATATTTATTTTAATTTAAATGAATTATTAATAATAAAAATCCAAATAAATAAATAAAAAATGAATAAAAACTTCCCTTTGGGCCAAATGGTCGTGCACATTCCTTGGATAATGAATTGTGGAAGAAAAATGGGCCCATTAGCAATTTTAGGTCATTTGAATCAATGTTGACTTTTTAAAATATCCAAATATTTCCCAACTTCCATAAGGCATAACTTGCTCAATTTTTAAGCTTTGCTCATGTTCTTGGACATTTTGGAAAGGTCTTTGAGTCCTCTAACCAATGCCTTTGGTACCATGTCATTTTGATTTACCAATCTCAGTTTATGGCCTTTGACTTAAAGTCCCTTTTTGTTGACTTTTGAAAATGACCTATAATGTTGAAATTGATAACTTTTTGTGAGAGCATTTCTTGGACTTGAAGTGTGAAGATGAGTTGTAGGAAATGTCTTTCTCTTCAAAATGAGCTTTGGATGGAATTTTTCTGATAATCCATGTGAAAGTTATGCCCTGGTCAATTTACAGTTGACTTTTTCAGCTGGCCAAATAAGGAAACTTTTGCATCTTGATGATTTTTTGAGCCAAGCTTTGAGAATCATGATCAAGCATTGATCAAATGATGTTTGTGGCTTCAAAATGAGATGTTGACCAAAAATTTGAACTTTTGACTGTCAAATGACCATTTTGCCCCTACAGTTGACTGTAGTGCAATTAGGGTTTTTGACTGTGCAATTTTGTGCTGAATGTCTTGAAACTTGATATGAGGATGCTTGACCATATTTATAGGCATGTGAGACTTGATTGGGCCCTTGAAAACTTCATTTTCTTGATCAGAATCAAAACCCTAATTTTGACTGTCCAGGAGACCCTTGCACTGTGCAACCCTTGGGGAGATTTTGAAGCTTGACTTGGCAATTTCTTGAAGAATATGGGAGGGCAAATTTTGGGGTACAACACCATTCGAATCCAGCAGGAGGAACCTCATGCCTGTTATCCTCTTTTGAATCCAGCATCAAAGGCTAAACCCCTGGTCCCTCCCTTCGAATCCAGAAGCGCTCCAGGCAACCACCTTACTGCCCAGCACACGTTCCAGCCTAGCAAGGTAAGTCACTCCTACCTTTGAACTTTTCGTTTCATAACATGTAAATACAATTCCTTTTTGTTTGAAACATTGTACATACCACTGTTCTTTCGTTTCCACCTTGTTAACATGTTTTTTAAAAGTTAACCCTTTCGTTTTTCCTTCTGTTTATCTGAATTAGTTTTAATTGTTAAACTGTTTACCAAACACATACTAGCATGGCCTCAGGCCATGTTGCCATTTAATGTTTGAGATGAAAGAAACAGGAAACAAAAAATAGGAAACGAAGCTTCTGGCTTCTACCTTATTTCTACAGGTCAAACGAAAGAGACAACCAGGAGGAAAATCATGTCCAATCGAAATACATTTCCTCCCTGCTTTCAACCTCCAGTCGAACAAGGCAACAAGGCAGACTTCGCCATACACTGACTTCCAGGCCAATCGAAGGACATAACCTCACTGGTGCCAGCCCCCAGTCGAAGGATCCAACTTGCTGCTGCCTTTGCCCAGTCGAATGATACAACTTGATGCTGCCTTATCCCAATCGAAGGACAGGACCTCGCCCCTGCCAGGCCAATCGAAGGACAAAACCTTGCTGTTGCAAGGCCCAATCGAAGGAGACCAAAGAATGCCAGTCGAAGTCTGCTACTGCCTGGGTCGAAATACACTATTTTTTTCTTACTTTTGTCTTATTTTTTTTCCTTCATATTTTTATGCCTTTTGATATGTTTGTAATAGCGTAGGTTTTTATCCTTCTGCATTTTTTTACTTTGTACAAATGCTAGTAATTAGGCAAGATAAAATCAACAAGTAAACAAACCAAAAAGATCAAAAACACTCTTTAATCATTACTTGAATATACTTTAAAACATGCAAAAACACTCAATAAATCAAAGCTCCCCCAAGGGCATATTATTCCCGTTCTACCGCGATACTGGCCGTGCCCATTGCTAGAATGTGTGCGTTAATGCCGCCCACTAAAAAACACAAAAAAATCAACTTTTTTCTAGAGGAACTACGGTGTTTTGATTCCTTCATTGGATACGTAGGCAAAGGTTCGCGAAACCCTCATGAACGCAATAATAAAAACTCATTTCTTTCCCCTTAAGCAAACATAGTTGTAGATAAATACACCCTTGTACATAACAAACAATTTCAACCAAAAAAAAGATATTTCAAAAGGTTCATACGGAGTACCGCAGATGCATTGGGTGCTAATACCTTCCTATTTCATAACCAACCCCTGAACTCTCGATCTCTTTCAAAAACACATTGTATTTACTTTTAAGTATTATTTTACATTGCATGTTTTAGGGTTTTATTTCGCTCTTTTCCCTTTTCCCTCAGAAATAATAAAGCGCGGTGGCGACTCTTGCTTTTTTGAGTCAAGTTAATCAATAGCTTGATCTCCGATTTTCACCGCTACAGAATTGGAGACTCTGCTGGGGAAAGATTGACCTCTTGCTGGTCCACCCTAAGTAGGTTAAGCCTAATTTGTTTTATCTGTTTTATCATTATTTGATTGTTTGATTATATGTATATATTGTGGTTATTTGGGGTGTTGATTACAAAGGGCAAGTCCTATACCCGGACTAATTTAAACTTAGGAATAGGACGAGCGGTATAGTCATGTTAACTTTGAGGGAGTAATCCCGAAGAAGGAGGCACGAGATCCCCCACTCAGTGGAAGGCCCTTTTGAACGTAATATTTGTTTACCGAGTAATCGGGAACACATTATTATTTTCGACCTGGGAGCCAGAGAAGCTGAGAACCGTAGAACCCTAACCCATCTTGGCCTTTTAGGTGTAGCGCGGAGATTATAACAGAGTAATCCAGAAGTAATTGTTACGCGATGCTACGCTCGGATGAGTTTCTCTTGAGAATATTGCTAATTATTGAGTAATCAAGACGTTGGTAATATCCGAAGGAGGAATGTAGACTCCGGGAACTCTTAGAACCTTGTCTTGCAGGTGTGATTAAACCGTTAGTACATACCTTGGGGATGTTTTTACCTTTGACTCCATGCTCGTGACGTTGAACCTTTCGACTTTATTTGTGACCTCGACTTGTGGTTGTTGCATAGCCATGCATTCATGCATCCATGAAACCCTTTTCACTTGATTTTCAAGGAATTTGGAAGTCTTTCTTTGTAAACATCACAAGTTTCGTCAAGCTCAATGGATCTTGGGTGTTGATAGGGTGAAAACCCTAATCCACCAAAATGGATGATTGATCTTGATGATAACTTGATCAATGTTTGGAGCCAATTTAAAATTCATCTTCTATCTTCATACTTTGATGTTTACAACTTAATATCTTGAGTTCCTTGAAAGTCAAATAAAAACTCTCTTTTGCATATCATGCATCATTCTACATTTTTTGGTTTCACTTTCAAATGTCTTTTTCCAAGTCTTATTTTTCCTTTGGTCTCACCAGTACAACACTCACGCTAATAGAACAATGGAGAATATCAAGCAAGACGTTTCTGAACTCCGTAGAGAGATGACTAATTTGGAAGCTGGTGTGAAGCACTTAACTGGTTTGGTTGAAATTTTGGTTGCCGCCCAAGTCAATCCTTCTAGGAGGGAGGAAGCGATGATAAAAGTCTTCACTAAAACTCTAAAATCATTATCTCATTCAACATTCAAGTCAGATGGAAAGTCTTAACATTCAAGTCAACCCCTTTGCTAAAGCATAAGTGAATCTTTGTTGATTCTGGCCTTGAAGTTTAGGAGAGGTTTTCTTCAGCACAAGTCCAGATGGAAAGCCTTCCCGGATTATTAACTTATTTATGCTTTTTGTAAATTTTTCTTGTTTATCGAAACATTGTTTGCATGTAAGACTTTGTTTGCATCTGAATGATTATCTTAATACAATGAGTATGTTTTTCTTGAAGAAAATCATTTGTTTCACTCATATTGTTTTCAAATTCTAAATTTATTTTTGCATTATGATATCAACTTGTTGCCAATTCTCTTGCCTAGGCAGAGATTGAAGGGAGGATGATGATCTAAAAAACAAAATCTCTGGTTGTATGCTTTTGGATAAAATCTTGCTGACGATGTACAAGCATTGTTTAAAATCCCTAAACACTGGAGATATAAGGAAGATAATCCCTTGATAACCCCTTTTGAGCCTTGAAGTAGGATTTTCTTTTCTATACGAAAAAACCCTCAAATTTTAACCTGGGGCAGGGTAGTTTTTAGTTAATCTGATTGAGTGTTCAAAATTCATAAGAAAGATATTTCTGAGGAGAAACTACGAGGGTTATCCTTCATGTACAATGAATCTAGAAGATGTGGAACCACAATGTTATCCCTCATTCATCAAGAAATGAGGCAGTCACAATCTTCTCAACAAGTAAAGACAAGCTAATGTCACACATTTTGTTCAAAAATAAAAAATCAAGAGAAAAAAAAAGAGCCTGCTAAGTAAAAAAAAACTTGAAAACAAGTGACTTAGGCAAAAATTAAGGCATCCCGCTGGACTATCAATTCAAAAGAATTAGTTCAGGCAAAAGTTAGGGAAAATAAAATTGCAAAGAAAGGAATACAAAGAAAAGTCCTCAGCAAAGAACAAATTGGTGACTACAAACACGAAGACATAAGGGTGGTTGCTACTCTGAAAGCCTCGTCGTTTCCTTAACTGTCACAAAATCCTTTTGAGAGATGAATGCTCATATTGAATTAACTGAACATAGGGTTGGAGAACATCACAAAGAATGGGTGGGCACCTATAAATTTTGAGCCTTAAAAATCTTTTTTCTGAAAAACCATGAACCAGGCCACGTTACAACCTTTAAAAGTCCTAATTGAAGCAAGGTTATTTTGAAAGCATACTTCAATGAGATAGTGTTCCTGACTCCCATGAATGTTTGTTAAATAGTTATGTTGGTATCATATGCTTTTCCTACACAAAAATAAATGGTGCTCTAAGTCGCAAAATTTGTGCGATATCTTTTCAAAATCTTCAAGACTTACATAACTGTTGCATTAGAATTTTAATTCTCATAATAAACTTTTTCTAACTGCAAAACATTTGTTTGATATCAAGGAAGCTCACATATAAGCACTAGTGATGAGTTTATTCTTTTAAGGCCTGAAGCTCTATTGAGTAATTGGCGGATCATTTCAAGAAAAATCATATCAGGGGGCATGTCCCATGAAGACCTTAAGCACGAACATGTTGCTTCTCCTAGTTAATGCTTTCCCAACTTGTTTACTCTTTTGGGGCAAAATTTGAAGACTTGGTTGTGCCAACTACAGTCAATCTGGGGCAATCACGTCGAGATTTGATGAATCTCTCTAAGAGTTTGAAGACACCAGAGCATGGTGAATGCCAGGTCTTTTGTAAAATCCTCTTGAGACGATTTCTCCTCATCAGCCATATAGCTTGGGGCATTTTAGAAGTGAAGTTATTTGCAAGAATTGTCGTGCAACATGCAGCTTATCAGCAGTAAACTTGGGGCATCCAAAGTTAGTCCTAGGGGAAATCCAGATTTGTTAAGATATGTGATATGTTTTGCGCACATTATCAGAGGGTGGTGTTCCCAGTATCTCTAGCTAAGCATGACTTTTTCCAACTGAAGCGTTGTTCGTATTGTTATCCTTTCAATGGATTATTGACGATAGAAGACTGAACTTTGGGGTTTTCTACTGAAAAATATCTTCCTCTCCAAAGAGATTTAAGCCTTGTAAAAGGACCTTACTCCAATGATGACTTTTGATCTATCTCCAGTAATGTTCCCATCCTGTTGATATTAGCCGAGTGTCGAGTTGTACTATGATGTCTTATCATCTTCTGTCAGTCTCCTCTATTTGTTTTGTCAGCATATACATGACATTCATTTATTCATTCATACTTATATCATGCATACACATTTGTATTTGTTGATGTCATTGAAGTGCGTATACCTTGGTTATGTCTATTTAAAGAGCGTATTTGATCTTTCCAAATAGAGTGTCAACTTAAGCATAAAGTGCGCCTCCTTTCTAATTCCCCACTGAGTTAACTCCCGTGGAAGAATCTTGCTTTAGCTTTCCTTTTCCATCTCTGGATAGGATAAATCCCCATTTGAGTTGTTTCCTCATTCGGTGGAGCCTTGTTTGATCGTTTTCTCTCCAGTTTATTCCTGGATTGAGCTTTGTCTCTTGTGAACGATACCCTGTGGATCTCTCTAGGCTGTGAAACCTAGATGGAGAGTGAATTTATTTTGCAATGTAAGTACTTGGTCTCCTCAAGAAGGATTTATTCCCTAGTAGTGTTATCTTAACCTTCTTCTGGAATATCGACATGACAACAAGCGACTGACTCTTTATTTGAGCAGTTTGATTATTTCTGAATTGCTTCATCTTATGACAAATGGCGGTCTCTTCATGAGCAGTTTGTCCATCCCAGATGAAATTATTGATTCTCACCTCCAGCAATATCTTCTCGATATTTTATGGGTATCTTTGAAAGCAACAAGTGGCGGACTCTTCATGAGCAGCTTGTGTGCTTTAATATTTTTTGAAGACAGCAAGTGGTGGTCTCTTTATGAGCAGCTTGTGGGTTATTGGTATCTTTGAAAGCAACAAGTGGCAGACTCTTCATGAGCAGCTTGTGTGCTTTAAGATTCTTTGAAGACAGCAAGTGGCGGTCTCTTTATGAGAAGCTTGTGGGTTATTGATATCTTTGAAAGCAACAAGTGGCGGACTCTTCATGAGCAGCTTGTATGCTTTAATATTCTTTGAAGACAGCAAGTGGCGGTCTCTTTATGAGCAGCTTGTGGGTTATTGGTACCTTTGAAAGCAACAAGTGGCGGACTTTCATGAGCAGCTTGTGTGCTTTAATATTCTTTAAAGACAACAAGTGGCGGTCTCTTTATGAGAAACTTGTGGGTTATTGGTACCTTTGAAAGCAACAAGTGGCGGACTCTTCATGAGCAGCTTGTGTGCTTTAATATTCTTTGAAGACAGCAAGTGGCGGTCTCTTTATGAGCAGCTTGTGGGTTATTGGTACCTTTGAAAGCAACAAGTGGCGGACTCTTCATGAGCAACTTGTGTGCTTTAATATTCTTTGAAGAAAGCAAGTGGCGGTCTCTTTATGAGCAGCTTGTGGGTTATTGGTACCTTTGAAAGCAACAATTGGCGGACTCTTCATGAGCAGCTTGTGTGCTTTAATATTCTTTGAAGACAACAAGTGGCGGTCTCTTTATGAGCAGCTTGTGGGTTATTGATATCTTTGAAAGCAACAAGTGGCGGACTCTTCATGAGCAGCTTGTGTGCTTTAATATTCTTTGAAGATAGCAAGTGGCGGTCTCTTTATGAGCAGCTTGTGGGTTATTGATATCTTTGAAAGCAACAAGTGACAGACTCTTCATGAGCAGCTTGTGTGCTTTAATATTCTTTGAAGACAGCAAGTGGCGGTCTCTTTATGAGAAGCTTGTGGGTTATTGATATCTTTGAAAGAAACAAGTGGCAGACTCTTCATGAGCAACTTGTATGTTATTGTCACCTTTGAAAAAACAGCAAGCGGCGGTCTCTTCATGAGCAACTTGTATGTTATTGACACCTTTGAAAGGAAGCAAGTGGCGGCCTCTTTATTTGAGCAGCTTGTGTATCCCCAACAATAATGTCTACTCAGCAAATGGCATCTGTTGTACCCCAAAATTTGCCCTCCCATATTCTTCAAAATTTGCCAAGTCAATGCTTCAAAATTCCTCAAGGGTTGCACAGTTCAAGGGCCTCCTAACAGTCAAGAATTAGGGTTTTGGTTCTGACAAAGTAAATGAAGTTTCCAAGGGTCCAATCAAGTCCCACATGCCTATAAACATGGTCAAGCATCCTCATACCAAGTTTCAAGACTTACAGCACAAAATTGCACAGTCAAAAACCCTAATTGCACTACAGTCAGCTGTAGGGGCAAAATGGTCATTTGACAGTCAAAAGTTCAAATTTTTGGTCAACATCTCATTTTGAAGCCACAAACATCATTTGATCAATGCTTGATCATGATTCTCAAAGCTTGGCTAAAAAAGTCTCAAGATGCAAAAGTTTCCATATTTGGACAGTTGAAAAAGTCAACTGTAACTTGACCAAGACATAACTTTCACATGGATTATCAGAAAAATTCCATCCAAAGCTCATTTTGAAGAGAAAGACATTTCCTACAACTCCTCTTCATACTTCAAGTCCAAGAAATGCTCTCACAAAAAGTTATCAATTTCAACATTATAGGTCATTTTCAAAAGTCAACAAAAAGGGACTTTAAGTAAAAGGCCATAACTTGAGATTGGTAAATCAAAATGACATGGGACCAAAGTAATTGGTTAGAGGACTCAAATACCTTTCCAAACTGTCCAAGAACATGAGAAAAGCTTAAAAATTGAGCAAGATATGCCTTGTGGAAGTTGGGAAAGTTTTGGATATGTTGAAAAGTCAACATTAATTCAAATGACCTAAAAATGCTAATGGGCCTCTTTTTCTTCCACAATTCATCATCCAAGGCATGTGCACGACCATTTGGCCCAAAGGGAAGTTTTTTTATCATTTTTATTTATTTATTTGGATTTTTAATTATTAATAATTCATTTAATTAAAATAAATAGGTGAAAAATACTAAACCTAATGTTTTAAATCTTTTTGTGCATGGAATAGGCTTAAGATTTCGTGCACAATCAGATATAGAAGGAATTATGGTGATTGGATATGATTGAAGCCAAAATAGCATGAAAAAGATTTGAAAAATTATGGCATAAAAATCAAATATTGATTCCTTCAATTCATGGATTTTTTTGATCAATTTCTCAACCCTAATCCTTCCATACATAAGTGCAAAGCCAACCCTATTCCAAGAGAGCTCTCAGCTGCGCCATACACAAAGAACCAAACTTGAATTTTTTGCCAAAAAATTGAAAACTGAAAACAAGGTTCCAGCACGATTCAGAGCAAGAGACCAATTGCAAAAGCTTCCTCGTGCATTACTGAAGCTAACTGAATAATTTTCCAACCCTTACACGCCCAGAATTGGTATAGGGAGTTCAAACTGTTTTCAATTATATGCATAATCGTGTTTTAATATTTAAGCATTTTCATGGCATTTCTTTTATGGATTCATACTAATTGGATGATTCTGAAACTAACCATGTGATTGAATTGAGTTTTTATGCATTGTGTGAAGAATTGCCATGGACGATTATTAGGGTTTTTCAAGTTCTAATTTGGGTGTTTCTTAATATGGTAAAATTGAGACACCATAATGCCATGGTTGAATTCAGTGTGCTTGGACGAACACAACACACCCCTCGCGCCTAATTTATGTGACGCCAAGAGCTAGTCGCTATTTTCTAGAATGGGGTATAAGGGGACAGTTCAAAACCGTTGCCAATTTCTTTTTTGTTTCAGGAAAAAAATCATTAAGGAAGAAGATGATGAAGTGGAGGCCAGTGATTGGATCGTTCAAATTTCGCGCGAAAGCGCCCCACTAACTTTTGTTTTATTTCATATTATTTGTTAGTTATTATATAAACAAAAGCGCGTTGGAGGCTCAGTGGCAAGCAAGCTTATTGGTAATCTCCAGGACCTGGGTTCGAATCCCAGGTCCCCCTCCCTTTCCATAATATTTTTTCTAATCTTATCCTGTGCAGTTTAAGTGCTAGCGTCCATCATGCATCCACAACATCAAGCCGTCCACATGTCCCAATGCATTCAACCAAGGGCAAGGATCCAGAGGCCATGATGTGTACTAGTCAACCATCCCACACGCTGGCAAGAAAAGTCAACTAGGCCATGAGTTTAATGGGCCTAAAATGCTAACAAGCCCTCCAATTTGGGGACAGACCCCCATGATTTGCATTCCTAATTCCTTTTCTCATATTTTTCTATTTCTTGTTTTAATTAGTTTTTTTTTAATTTAATCCTTTAATTAATTATTTTCATAAACCCAAAAAAATCAGAAAGGCTATAAAAATTAAAATTAAAAATATATTTTAATATTTTGCAAATAAATATTATTCATTAATTTTAGATATTAAATTAGGTTTAATTCAAGCATTTTCTTAATTAACTCAAAATTTGTAGAAATTAGGTTTAATTATTTTAATTACTTTTATTCTTCTTTCACCATTACTAATAATTAAATATTATTTATTTTTATAAATCAAATTGCATGTAAATAATTAATTTAATTTTAGGTTTAAATTTTAATATGTTTTCTTAATAAATTAAAAACAATTAGAATTAGGGTTAATCTTTTAATTTCATTTAATTCTCATTAAAAAACCATAAATACGAAAACCTCAAAAATAATTTCTCCTTTTATTTTAATTTTAATTAATTTGTAAATAATAATTTAATTTCATTAAAAAGGGTCCAACGCCCTCGTTTCCAATCTTAATTCTATTCGCACATTTATCTCGTTTCTTTTAATTATTTATGTACCTCTCCCAAAGCCGTGTAAACTTAATTTCTCGCACTTTACCTTTAATCCTTTATTTTCTGTCAAATCGGGTCCGGGATTTTAATTTGGCGATGTGGACCCGCGCCTTTATAATAGTTTAGAAACTTTTAATTTCTCGCAACCTTTTTTAACTGTTAATTAAATGCATGCAAGAGTGAATGACAAAAATAAAAACAAACGCATAGATCACTATAACATGACAAGACAAAAATAAATGAATCTGACACACAAATCACACACCACCCCTAGGGTACGCCTCACTGTTGCCTTGCCTCGAAAGGTGATCGTCGAGTAGAGGATGTCTTAGCAAGTCCTCATGATCCGGGAACCTGGCATGAGGGTAGCTTCTAAGGTGTCTTCCCATTGCTCTGGTGATCACCATGTCCCGAACCTCGAATTGACCCGAACAACTCCAATGGTGGTGCTACCTACCTCTCAATGGTGGGATGGCACTACTTTAAAGGACATTTACACAGACGAATTCCTTAGGGTAGGTAGACGACTCTAGATACTTGCTCTAAATTTCAAAACAAATTCAAAAATACTTTTCACACCAACACATTTTCAAAAAGCTTTCGAAAGCAATTTTTCAAACACTCTTGAGGACTGATACAAGAGTCGAACTGGAATTTTCAAAGAAACTTTTTAAAACCCACATTTGAAAAGCAAACAAACCATTTTTGAAAACACAAATGAGCAAGTATCTAAGAGCCCATGGATAACCATGGATAGAAAGGGTGCTAACACCTTCCCTTTCTATAATCTACCTCCCGAACCGAGAGCAATCTCTTTAAGGAATTTTTCTGTGCTTTTGTCCTTTCCATTTGGAGAAAATAAAAGACGGTGACGACTCTTGCTTCCGCGACATTTCACGATCCAGCGTTAAACAGTCAGTTCCAGATCCACCGATCACAGCATCCCTTCGAAAAAGTCCCGTGGGGAAGTTTGTATTTTATCCTTTTCAAGCGATATCTTGGTTAAAAAAGGATTGTGTTACCGTTCTTGGTAAAATTCAGAAGTTAGAGATGTTTATTTCCAGTTACAATACTGATGTAAATCATTTCCTTTTCCAGTCACAGTGTTGATGTAAATCATTTCTTTTCCAGTCTCAGTATTGATGTAAATCATTTCCTTTTCCAGTCACAGTACTGATGTAAATCATTCAAGGGTCTCTCATTTGAAACCTATGACTCTTGTTTCCCCAGTTGAGTTATAATCTCTTTCCCTGTGGGATTACTATATAATGTGCTTGGTTTCTCCAGCATAGTTTGTCTCATATGGCGTCATTCCCCATAAAATTCAGAGCGTTGCATTCATATCATATCATAAACACAATTGTGGTATCTTAAGGCCAAAAATTATGTATTCTATATTTAAGTCCCTTCAATCTCGTCGAAATGAAGATTCGAATCTTCATATCTCCAGATAGAAGAAACTTAAATAGGGGCAGCTGTTGTACCCCAATTTTTGACCTAAGATCCCATTCTTATTTTTGCATTTTTATACAGAAGGCAAGGTCACTAAATACAGTTGGTTTCAACCTCTCACCTTCGAGCATTGATTATGCAGAAATTGTCAAGTGTTTTGATCATTCTTAGCCTATGTATCACTAACTTCTAATCAAGCACGAAACATGTGTTTTTTTTGTTTCTTTGATTTCATGTGCTGACAGGTCTCCTTCGATTCAGCCTGCTTCGATTGGACAAGTGCTGCCTGCAAGCCTATTTCGATTCACCAAGAGTGCTGCCTGCAAGCCTGCTTTCGATTGGACAAGTTTACTGTCTGCAAACATGTTTCGATGGGCAATATGTCTGTTTCGATCCACAAGCTTAGATGGGCAATACAGTCTCCTTTCGATCCACAAGCTTCGGTGGGCAATACAGTCTCCCTTCAGTCACAAGTTTCAATGGGAAATACAGTCTCCCTTCAGTCACAAGCTTAGATGGGCAATACAGTCTCCCTTCAGTCACAAGCTTCGATTTGGAAATACAGTCTCCTTCGATTCACAAGTTGGAACACTAAACCCTTCGAAGCAACATACTTAAAGCACACATGTGGCCTCCCATATACTGCCAAACTCAAGCCAGCTGTGCTGCTATGCAACAGTCCTGCACCCACCTGCCACTAAGCTCCAAAATACTGATAAAGCCTGCGTTGACAGTCCTGTACTTGCACAAAAAAGGAGTGCACAAGAGTTGCACTGAAGAAAACAAGGGGGGGCAATATACCCAAATAATTCAAATATTATTTCGTTTTCCCTCCAAAACCACATCAAAACTCGCCTATAAATACAAGGCTTCACAACATGTTCAGGGGGGGATCTTTGGGACCAAGAGGACGAATCCTCCAAATTTTCTCAAACACAAAAATCTCTCAAGTCCCTTCAATACTTGTGAGAACAAAACAGAATCCCACACACTTATCTCCTTTGATTCTGAAGAACACCCCACACATAGTTCTTTTGTTCAAACTCAGAAAGACAACCTTCTGTGACAACCCTTCGAACCAGAAGCAAACCCCCTGTACCTTGTTACCATTCGAATCCAGCAGGAGGAACCTCACGCCTGTTATCCTCTTTCGAATCCAGCATCAAAGGATAAACCCCTGGTCCCTCCCTTCGAATCCAGAAGCGCTCCAGGCAACCACCTTACTGCCCAACACACGTTCCAGCCTAGCAAGGTAAGTCACTCCTACCTTTGAACTTTTCGTTTCATAACATGTAAATACAATTCCTTTTCGTTTGAAACATTATACATGCCACTGTTCTTTCGTTTCCACCTTGTTAACATGTTTTTTAAAAGTTAACCCTTTCGTTTTTCCTTCTGTTTATCTGAATTAGTTTTAATTGTTAAACTGTTTACCAAACACATACTAGCATGGCCTCAGGCCATGTTGCCATTTAATGTTTGAGATGAAAGAAACAGGAAACAGAAAATAGGAAACGAAGCTTCTGGCTTCTACCTTCTTTCTCCAGGTCAAACGAAAGAGACAACCAAGAGGTAAACCATGTCCAATCGAAAGACATTTCCTCCCTGCTTTCAACCTCCAGTCGAACAAGGCAACAAGGCAGACTTCGCCATACACTGACTTCCAAGCCAATCGAAGGACATAACCTCACTGGTGCCAGCCCCCAGTCGAAGGATACAACTTGTTGCTGCCTTTGCCCAGTCGAATGATACAACTTGCTGCTGCCTTTGCCCAATCGAAGGACAGGACCTCGCCCCTTCCAGGACAATCGAAGGACAGAACCTTGCTGTTGCAAGGCCCAATCGAAGGAGACCAACAGAATGCCAGTCGAAGTCTGCTACTGCCTGGGTCGAAATACACTCTTTTTTTCTTACTTTTGTCTTATTTTTTTCCTTCATATTTTTATGCCTTTTGATATGTTTGTAATAGCGTAGGTTTTTATCCTTCTACATTTTTTTACTTTGTACAAATGCTAGTAATTAGGAAAGATAAAATCAACAAGTAAACAAACCAAAAAGATCAAAAACACTCTTTAATCATTACTGGAACATACTTTAAAACATGCAAAAACACTTAACAAATCAAAACTCCCCCCAAGGGCATGTTATTCCCGTTCTACCGCGATACTGGTCGTGCCCATTGCTAGAATGTGTGCGTTAACGTCGCCCACTTAAAAACACAAACAAATCAACTTTTTTCTAGAGGAACTACGGTGTTTTGATTACTTCATTGGATACGCAGGCAAAGGGTCGCGAAACCCTCACGAACGCAATAATAAAAACTCATTTCTTTCCCCTTAAGCAAACATAGTTGTAGATAAATACACCCTTGTACATAACAAACAATTTCAACCAAAAAACAGATATTTCAAAAGGTTCATGCGGAGTACCGTAGATGCATTGGGTGCTAATACCTTCCCATTGCATAACCAACCCCCGAACTCTCGATCTCTTTCAAAAACGCATTGTATTTACTTTTAAGTATTATTTTACATTGCATGTTTTAGGGTTTTATTTCGCTCTTTTCCCTTTTCCCTCGGAAATAATAAAGCGCGGTGGCGACTCTTGCTTTTGTGAGTCAAGTTAATCAATAGCTTGATCTCCGATTTTCACCGCTACACCTGTTAACAAAGACGACAAAACCCCTGCTGTTATCCCTACCAACACTTCTACTACTGAAATTCGAGGAAAAATTATTCAAGAAGAGCCTGTCCGGACGAAGGCTCAACCACTAACTATCCCAGAAACCTCTAAGAAGGAAATGGAGGAGATCCTGAGAATAATAAAGAAGAGCGACTATGACGTGGTTGAACAGTTGGGGTAAACTCCCTCCAAGATCTCCATGATGGAATTGTTGCTGTGTTCTGAGGCACATGCGAAAGCTCTGGTGAATTTTCTGAAGACAACCCTGTTGTACCCCAACATTTTCCCTCCCATATTTCTCAAAACATTTCAAGAAAGATTCTCAAGTTGCTCAAGGAAGTCCAAGGGTTGACCAGACAAACCCTCTCCCAAGGCAGTCTACCTCAAATTAGGGTTTCATGTTGTATCAAGATACTTGAGTCCAAGGGATCCCAAATGCTCACCCTTGTCCTAATATGTTCTCAATATCATCCATGTCAAGTTTCAAGCCTTGCAAAGAAAGTTTGCTCAGTCAATTGCTCAAAGGCCTGAAAATCGACTATGCTAGGGCAAAAGTCAAATGTGGCACACATACAGTCAAACTTCAAGATTTTTGGTCAACATCATCATTTTGAAGTATTATTCATCATTTGATAAAGGGTTGATCATGATTCATCAAGGATTTCTCCCAATTCATCAAGAACCAAAAGTTGCTAAATTAGGGTTTTGTAGGAAAAGTAAACTCAACTTTGACCAAGGATAATTTTCTCATACTTTATGAGAAATGACCCATCCAAAGCTCATTTTTAATAGTATGCAATGATCTACAATTCATCTTCAGCTCCCAAGTTCAAAATATACACTCACAAGAAGTTATGAATTTGGACATTATAGGTCATTTTGAAAAGTCAACAAAAACACCTTTTTTTTCAAAGCTTCATACATGAACATGGAATACCAAATTGAGATGAGACCAAGAGGGTTGCTTATAGGACATCTCAAGCTTTCTAAAAAGTCAAAGAACACCTTCGAAGAGTCAAAATTGAGGAAGTTATGCATTGGTGAAGTTGACCTTTTTTGCAAAATTGTCAAAAGTCAACTATGCCTCATATTGTAATTTTTGCTAAATGGGCCTAATATTTTGCATTTGTTTTGAGTTGATAGCATGGTCCACGAGTCCTAGCTCTTTCCACTTGTCATTATCTTATTTTTATTATTTATTTTGATTTTTATTTGAATTAAATCAATTTAAATCAAAACAAATCATAGAAAATCCAAAACATTGAAATCTCAAGATCTTGTACATGTTTCAGGTCCTATATCCAGTTGGAAAGTGATTGAATTCGTGAAAAGCCTTGGTGTGCACAAAAAGATTGAGCTTGGCTTATTTTTGGAAGTATCTTCAAGTGAATCAAATCCAAATCAAAAATTATAATGGAGGAAGATTGAGATCATGTTTGCAACCCTAACTCAATCATTGATATATATTGAACAATTGCAGACCTAAAAGAGGAGGTTAGAGAGGCGTGAGAAGACAGAACAAACTTGAAAAAACACAAAAAGTGCTGAGTCGAATTCATAGTTCCAGGAAATTACAAGGCTTCCTGACCATCCCAATCGCTTCCTGGGTTCACAAGCAAGCGAAACCAATCAAAAACAAGCCTTTTCAGCGCTAAAAACCACTGTAAGTCAGTCACGACCTTGGATCTTTTTTGAAATCAAATTGCACAATTTTGGCCTTTATAGCATGAAAAGTTTACATATTCTTATTCCTTGAAGCATTTGCAAGCTGTCCATAATATCCAATTGCATTTTTTTTGACTCTAAAGATTTGCCATTGTTAGGTTTTTTGGTTTCGTTTTAGGTTTTTTGTGTGCAGGCAAAATTAGCCCCCATGAAGGGTATCATGATGTTCAGAATGCCAAGACGGTTCGATTCATGGCATTAGAAGTCATTTATCATGTCCAGGGAAAGTTTCGAAACAAGCCCAAGTTGTAGCTACGGACATATGTCCGTAGATAAAAGTTTTTAACTTTTACCAACGGAGCAAGGTTGGGGATGACCTGCGTGGCACCACCTTACTGGGCCATTTGAATTTTGGCGCTTTGGTTCTCCACTAACTCCCATTATTATATGTTATCAATTGTTTTTATTTTATATACAAGAAACAAAGCTAGCACAGTTGGTTACAAGGTGAGTGGAAAATGCTTTGGGGCCTGGGTTCGAATCCCAGGTCCCCTTATTCTTTCATGTTATTTTTCCTTCAATGTTCAGGCACGCGTACAAAGCCAAGAGATCACCATGTGATTTCATCATCCAATCTGCCAAGTGTCCAGGAGGCCAGATCTGATGGCCATGATGTGGTGTCCATGGTACACCCCAATCAATGCAGTACATGAGAGCATGAAAGTCAACGTGGACCAACCTATTTTGGGCCCAGAAATTACTATCCACACTCCCTCAATTTGCTTTCTCAGGCCCAATATCTCTTTTCTCTATTCTTTTTATATTTTCTTTTTTTCTTTATTTATTCATTTAAATTATTTTTACTAACAAATTAATTATTCTTTTTATCAAAAAAATCACAAGAACAATTTTTCACCCAATTAAATTTAGGATTTTTTTTTTATAAATGAATTAATTTAATTAGGTTATTTAATTTTAGGTAACTTAAATTGTTTTTTTGTAAATAAATTAAAAGAAATTAGAACAATTAGGGTTTTAGTTCAATTTAATTCTATTTTCTTTTTCTTAAAATAACCAAAAAACACAAAAATAGGTTAGATTTAATTATTTTCTTTAATTAATTTAATTACTAATTAATTTTGCATTTAATTAAAAAAACTTATTCTTTTTCTTAATAATTAAAAACAACAAAAACATTTTTTCTTTCAATTAGGTTAGAAGGGGTCAAAACCCTAATTTACCTCCCGTTCTTAATCCATCACGCGCGCTTTGTTATTTTATTTTTGCCATATTAATGTAATTGTTCACAAGTTGTAATAGATTAATTAGGATCTTTTATTTTCATTTATCGCTTTGTTTTACGGGTTTGTTTTTGGCTATGTAAATACCCGAAGCCATGTAATAGCGTAGCTTACTTTCCTCACTTTAAATTCCGCAAAATATTAAATTGTTAGATGTATGATATTAGGGATGCATGACAAGAATGTATGTAAAACTTTAAAACAGTTAGCAAACCCTAAATGTGCAAAGATAATAACTCAAAATTGAATCACTCGCACATGCGCACTTCTAGGGTACACTCCCACTTCGGTTGCCTTCGAACGATCATTAAGTATAGGGTATTTTAGTGGTCGCCCTCTTGTCTAAACAAAGATCAAAGTCCCGTTCGGAAAGTTGCCTCGGAATGGTTGCCTCAGAATTGTTGCCTCGAATAATTGATCTAAGACATTAGGGTTATTACTAAGACGTCCTAACATTGCTTTAGTGACCGTACGTCCCTTTCGAATTGACCCTCAAAACTCCGACGACGGTGCTACCTACTCACTAATAGTGGGATAACACCGTCTAAAGGAAACAAACATAGAATAATTCTTTTTTTCGAGTAGGTAGATTAGTTCTTAAGTACTTGCTCAATCCAAATAAACTTTTTCGCACTTACACTCCTCTTTTAAACAAAGCTTTCAAAAACACTTCGTAACACTCTTGAATACAGAAGCAAGAGTTAAATCGAAGTCAAAAACTGTTTTTCAAATTAAACACATAGAAGCAAATTTTGAAAATGATGAGCAAGTACCTAAGAGCCCGTGGAAAACCACGGATAGAAAGGGTGCTAATACCTTCCCTTTCTATAATCTACCCCCCGTACTCAAAATCTCAAAAAAGGAATTTTCCTGTGCTTTTTTCCTTTCAAGTTGGATAAAATAAAAGTCGGTGGTGACTCTTGCTTACCGCGACATTTTGCAAACACAAATGCAAAACGCAAACCAGAATTCCTAAAACAGTCTCGGTTCTGGCCACCGTATCACAAACCCATCTGCCTCAAGAGACGTCTGCTGACCAATTTCAAGATTGTGTGGCCAGCTTGACAGCTGATAACGGCCTAGGCTTCTCTGATGCTGATTTGATACCAAGAGCAAGAAAGCACAACGAGGCATTGCATGTCTCTTTGGAATATAGAGGAACAACTCTGGCCCATGTCTTGGTGGACACCGGCTCATCTTTGAGTGTTTTACCGAAGAAAGCTCTCGACAGATTGGATTGCGAAGGAATGACATTGAAACCCAGTAACATAGTCGTGAGAGCATTTGATGGTTCAAAGAGGATGGTCCACAGAGAGGTAGACATCCCCATAAAGGTGGGGACTCAGACTTTCAACTCAACTTTCTATGTAATGGACATCCTCCCCTTATACTCTTGTCTGCTAAGATGGCCATTGATCCATAATGCCGGTGCTGTCACCTCTACACTACACCAGATGCTGAAATACCCGGTCCATGGAAAGATTATCACTGTCCACGGAGAGGAAGAGTATATGATTAGCCACCTCAATTCCTTCCGGTATGTAGAATTGGACGACGAGTTCATCGAAACTCCTTTTCAACATTTCGAAGAAGTCTCTCAAGAGGTAGCAGTAACCAAAACGGTATCCCAGACCCCTAAGATTACAAGACCTCTGCTTCAGATGACATCTCTAAAGAACACCAAGGAAGTATTAGAGGAGGGTGGATGCACCATCTGGGGAAACTTCCGGACATTCCGTATAAATCTGACAAGTTTGGCCTAGGGTTTACTTTAAGTGCTCAGAAGACTGTGCGTCGTGCCTGTGCTGGAGGGCCACCTTTGAAGATTAGCAACCGAGAGATCAGTGCAGTGGAAGATGGTGAAGAAGATTGCAGCTTGGAGGATTGGATATTTCCTACTGTCAACGGAGGACTTTGCAATTGGGAAGCCCGAGACTTTGTTCCAATAACTTTCATCTCTCAGTAATTTATCTTTTACATTTCTGTTGGACTTGTAATATTCACAAACAATTCACACATTTAAAACTTTGTGTCTTACCCGAGGCACAATGGTCCATTTGTAAGGGTTTTTATTTCATCTTCATATGACATTCAATGAATCATGGAAGTTTTTCACATACAAACTTTTTGTGCTCATTGTTTTTCTTTTACATTTTATTTTTAAAGATGGTTATACCCTTACATACACCCACACTCACAAATACAGGTACCCCTCCATTCCGGATCCCATGGGTAACGATATTGCTATGGCCTTTAGTGACTCTGAAGATCTAATCTACCAAGCCGAAGACGAAGGTGAGGAAGATTATGAAGTACCAGGGGAATTAGCCAGACTACTACAACAAGAGGAAAGAGATGTTCAGCCTCATGAGGAACCGGTGGATACAATCAACTTGGGTATCGAGGAGGATAGAAAAGAAATCAAGGTGGGTGCAAATCTAGAGCCGAGTGTCAAGGAGCGTCTGGTTGAGCTGTTGCATGATTATGTTGAGATCTTTGCCTGGTCATATAAAGAAATGCCAGGACTTGATACAGACATCGTGGTACATCGTCTACCCACAAGAGAAGACTGTCCACCAGTAAAACAAAAAGTTCGCTGCATGAGACCTAGCATGTCAGAGAAGATCAAAGCGGAAGTCATGAAACAATTCAATGCTGGATTCTTGGTTGTCACTTCCTATCCTTAATGGGTTGCCAACATTGTTCCCGTGCCTAAAAAGGATGACAAAGTACGAATGTGCATGGACTATAGAGATTTGAATAGGGACAGCCCTAAAGATGATTTTCCACTTCCCCACATCGATATACTGGTTGACAATACGGCCCAGCATAAAGTGTTTTCCTTCATGGATGGATTCTCAGGTTATAACCAAATCAAAATGGCACTTGAGGACATGGAGAAAACAACATTTGTCACACAGTGGGGCACATTCTGCTACAAAGTAATGCCATTCGGACTGAAGAATGCTGGGGCAACCAATCAACGCGCCATGGTAGCCTTATTTCACGACATGATACATCATGAAGTAGAGGTCTACGTAGACGATATGATAGCCCGATCAAAAACTGAAGAGGAGCACCTTGATCACTTGCAAAAGTTGTTCGAGAGATTGAAGGAGTACAAGTTAAGGTTGAACCCAAACAAGTGCACTTTTGGAGTACGGTCCGGTAAACTTTTAGGTTTTGTTGCCAGTAATAAAGGCATTGAGGTTGATCCTGCCAAGGTTAAAGCGATACAAGAAATGCCCGCTCCTCGTACTGAGAAGGAAGTCAGAGGATTCTTGGGACGCATGAACTATATTGCCAGATTCATTTCTCACCTAACATCTACTTGTGAGCCAATCTTCAAACTATTGAAGAAAGATCAAGTAGTCAAATGGAATGATGAATTCCAAACTGCTTTCGACAAAATCAAAGAGTACTTGCAAGAGCCTCCTGTTTTGATGCCACCAGTCGAAGGAAGACCACTGATCATGTATCTGACCGTTTTAGAGAACTCAATGGGGGTGTGTATTGGGGAAGCATGATGAGTCTGGCCGAAAAGAGCACGCTATTTACTACTTGAGCAAAAAGTTTACCGACTGTGAAACCAGATATTCACTGCTCGAGAAAACTTGCTGTGCTCTGGCATGGGCTGCTCGCCAGCTAAGACAGTATATGCTGACTCATACTACCTTGTTGGTATCTAAGATGGATCCGATAAAATACATCTTCGAGAATCCTGCTCTGTCTGGGAGGTTAGCTAGATGGCAGATGATCCTAACAGAATATGAAATACAGTATACTACCCAAAAAGCTATAAAGGGCAGTGTGCTAGCTGATCATCTTTCCCATCAAGCTGTAGAAGATTATCAGTCCATGAAGTTTGAATTACCGGATGAAGATATCATGACATTAGACAACTGTGAAGAAATCAGACCATATGACGGACCTGAACAAGGATCCTGATGGACCCTGTTCTTTGATGGGGCCTCCAGTGCACTTGGTAATGGTATCGACACTGTACTCATATCTCCGGAAGGGTGTCATACTCCCTTTACTGCCATACTTTGCTTCAACTGTACGAACAACATGGCGGAATACGAAGCATGCATCTTTGGTCTCAGAGCTGCCATACACTTGGGAATCAAATCTTTAGATGTGTTTGGAGATTCAGCTTTGGTCATCAGTCAGATCAAAGGGGAATGGGACACTAAGCCCCCAAACCTTATCCCTTACAAAGAATATGTTTTGAAATTGCTACCACATTTTGAGAAGATTACCTTCGAGCATTTCCCGCAAGGAGAATATCAGCTAGCAGACGCTCTAGCCACAATGTCATCAATGTTTAAACTTAATTGGGATAACGAGGCTCCCTAGATCACCATCGAACGAATGGATGAACCAACACATTGTCACGAGATTAATACAGAGGTAGTGGACCAGCCTTGGTTTCATGAAGTCAAGAGGTATCTCGAGGCTCAAGAATATCCGGAAGGAGCTTCAATCAATGATAAGAAGTTCTTAAGGAGATTCTCTGCTAAGTTCTTCCTTAGTAATGGCATCCTGTACAAACGCAATCATGACTCCATTCTTCTTCGGTGTGTGGATAAGGTTGAAGCAGAAAGGATCATGGCTGAATTACATGAAGGTACTTTTAGCACTCACTCCAGTGGGCATACGATGGCAAAGAAAATCCTACGGACAGGCTATTATTGGTCTACCATGGAAGCAGATCGCTATCAACACTCTCGAACCTGTCATAAGTGTCAAATTTATGCTGACAAGGTGCACGTACCTCTGGTTCCTCTGAATGTCTTGACGACTCCTTGGCCCTTTGCTATGTGGGGGATTGATATGATTGGGGAGATCAAGCCTATAGCCTCCAATGGACACCGCTTCATCCTAGTGGCCATTGATTATTTTATAAAATGGGTCGAAGAAGCTTCCTTCGCATCCGTTACTAAGAATGTTGTTGCCCGCTTCATCAAGCAAAATCTCATTTTCCGGTACGGTATCCCAAAAAGGATCATCACTGACAATGGTACAAATCTTAACAACACTATGATCACCGCTTTGTGTGAGCAATTCAAGATTCAGCATCACAATTCGTCCCCCTATCGACCAAAGATGAATGGTGCTGTCGAAGTTGCAAATAAAAACATTAAAAAGATCATACAGAAAATGACAGTCACCTACAAGGACTGGCATGGGATGCTACCATTTGGTCTCCACGGGTATCGTACCACAACTCTCACATCAACTAGGGCAACACCCTATTCTTTGGTTTATGGCATGGAGGTTGTCTTGCCTATTGAGGTTCAGATCCCCTCTTTGAGAATTATGAAGGATGCAGGTTTGAATGAGGACGATTGGATCCAGACTCGACTTGATAAATTAAACTTAATTGATGAAAAGAGACTTACTGCTGTTTTACATTGTCATATGTATCAAAAACGGATGATCAAGGTTTTCAACAAGAAAGTCAGACACCAAGTATATCAAGTTGGAGATCTAGTGATCAAACGCATCATCTTGCCACAAAGTGATCCCAGGGGAAAATGGACTTCTACCTATGAAGGACCATTTGTAATCAAAAGCATATTCTCCGGTGGGGCAATAATCTTAACCACCATGTACGATGATGACCTGCCACACCCTGCAAACACGGACAAAGTTAAAAGATACTACATATAAGAGACCCGCTAGGTTGACACACCTAGGTAAAACAAGGGTATCCCGACGAACCAAAAAGGTTCGGGCAAAAAATAGGGATAAAAAAAAAATGTACACCCGGCAAGTTGAAAACCCGGAAAGGCGACTTGGGAAAAAAAAGGGTTTCTCGGTGGACTGAAAACCCGAAAGGGCGGTCCAGGCAAAAGTTAGGGAATAAGAGCGTATGACTATGTCCCAACGGATCACTTAACGGACCACATATAACTTCCACCGACAAACTCGGAGTTTCTAACCAATCCAATCATCTTCGGACAAAGCAACAAATAGACAAGATGCTTAGGGATATGAAGGCTATAGCAGAATGGGAACCCCATGGGACTATCACACATAGCTGTCTTTCTTTGTATAAATTTTTCCTTGTTTTATGGCACCATTCTCTTACTAGAATGTTTGTCTCTTTTGTACAAAATACTTACTCGGAGTTAATACAAAGATATCCCTTTGAAAGTGCAAAAACTATTTGTCTTTTCTTTACAATTGTGTTCTATTTTCAAAAATGTCCAATGATTCATTAATGAACATATGCATTTGAACACGATTACTGTTTACAAATAAACAAAATGAGAAAGACAATTACTGATAGGTCGAAAGTATAGGAAAATATCTCGAGGCCATTCCATAAACATTCTCCCCACGGAGGTTTCAATAATCCCCAGCGGAACAAAACTCCCAGCTACCCAGCAAAACGAAGCTTCTAGTTTATCAATTCCTAGTAGAAATCGCCCAATTTCTCCAAATTCCCCAGCAGGTTGTTGAAAAGCCTGGAATCCGACCAAATAGCAGCTAAATTTTGATTCTCTCCAGCCAAGGATAATTCCCCAGTAAAGCAACGGACAACCGAGACTCCCAAATTCTTTTCCCCAAGCAGGAACAATTTTTTTTCCCCACAGAGTTTTCAATACTCCCCAACGGAACAAAGACTTCCATTGGTTAATCCCCAGTAGAAGTCGTCAAGATTCTCAGGTTTCCTCAAGCAGATATTACGAGCAATACATGGAATTTCCCTTACAATAAGAGTTTATTCCTCTCAACAGAAATTCATCAACGCTTCGACTTCAAGACATGAAGACTTATATATCCTCAACAGCAGTCAGGGATTTATTTTCCCTAAACCGACAACAATACAACAAATCAGCTCACATGCGCATACATTGCATCCATATATCGTAAACGTCAAATAAAACCAATACATTGCATCATACATTTCATGCAACATAACTTGGTGTTTCAGCTAACATTTTACCCTTTTCAGAATAAGATTAACAGCTACCGTTAACAATATGAAAACTTCCGATACAGTTCAGATACGCTCCAGACCCGGAAGCCATTCTGATACTCATTCAAAGATGCCTCCTGATACAGTGCAGATACACTCCAGACACGGAAGCCATTCTGGTATTCATTCAGATTCAGATTCAACTTTTGATACAGTTCAGATACGCTCCAGACTCGGAAGCCATTCTGATACTCATTTAAAGACGCCTCTTGATATAGTGCGGATACGCTCCAGACACAGAAGTATGAAATCAAGCTTCTCAAATAAGCTTTTTGTTTTGATGAAGACAAACCATTCCTAACAAATAAGGCAAAGATTTTGGTCAAGCATCTAAGCATCAAAGGATAATATCTTCAATCAAAAGCTCTCAACAACTTTAAAGGTATAATAATATTATCTACTTTGATCTTAAGATATAGATGCTCAAAAATGAAAAAGAAATGTTTAAGAATCATTACTCAAGCTTTTCAAAGATAAAATTTCACTTTTCATATGCATGCAATCAATTTACATCTTAGTGCAATTGATTGCACCCTTCAAAAATTCCAAATCTTTTGCTTATGTTTCTTCATGCAATCGATTACATTGTTTGTGCAATTGATTGCACACTTAAAATTTTCAAAACGTTTGGTTCTGACTTTGCATGCAGTCGATTACATAGTTGGTGCAATCGACTGCACTCAGTTAATTTTTTCTACTGACTTAGCATGCAATCGATTACATTGTTAATGCAATCAATTTCACTCTTAATTTTTTTGAAAAACTAGCTTTTGAAAACCTTGTGAAATCGATTACACCAAAGGTGCAATCGGTTACACACTGCACGAATTTGAAAAATTACAGCTTTGTTCATGCCTTTTGATCATGCCTCTTCATTACATCTTTTCACTCAAACTTGGAATTTGTTCATGATATATTTCCAGATCTTCATGTTGTTTCAAAAGGGTGTTATGAACATATAAATATTCAATTTCAAATTCAGATCTAACACCTTCTTTCATAATATTTTTCTGAACTTTAAATATACAAACTCAAGCATTCTTCATTTTCATGCATAAGTTTTCTGCATTTATTTTCATACTTTAAACATAAAACTTTGAGCAAATATATCTTGAGTCTTTGTACAATATTATTATTGAAAGAAGAAGATTATACATTGTCAAATCACTCTTAGTGATCAATATACTCTACTCACTCAAACTCACAAATTGATATTTACTTACTTATTTTCCAGGATTGTTGGAATTAAGTTTAAGTGTTTTTGTTGAAATCTTGTCTTTCCAAGTTGTTGGATACAAGTGTAGTTACATTGAGAGGATTGTTCTCATAGGTAACTTAGTGAAAATCCAAGAGGATTGTTCTTGGTCCAAGAGGATTGTTCTTGGTTTGGTTGGTAGTTCTTATGTAAGTTTGCCACAATAAGGAAATCTCTTTCATGTTGAAAGGGGACTGGAGTACTCTCGGACTGTGAGGGGAACCAGGATATATCGTCCGTGTCTCTTTATTTTTCTGCATTTTTAAGCTTTCCTAAACTCTCTTATAACCAGAAAAATAAGAACCATCATCACTAAAAACCAGAATTTTTAAAAGTACCTAATTCACCCCCCCTCTTAGGCGCACTTCGTACTTACAATTGGTATCAGAGCAGGTTATAGGTAACTTGCTCCTAAAAGATCCAGAATGGCTTCTGCAAATCATAATCCCGTTTTCAGAGATGGTGGTAGTAACAACAAGCCTCCTGTATTTTATGGTGAATATTTCGACTTCTAGAAAATACGCATGAAGGCGCATCTAGAAGCACAAGGAGAAGAAATCTGGGATGCCGTCGAAAATGGCCCATTTATCCCGGTAACGGTAATCAATGGTGTTGGCTCATCAAAGCCTAAAACTGCATGGGACGATGATGATAAGAAGAAAGTTCTCTATGATAAAAAGGCAATAAAACTTCTTTAAGGTGCACTTAGCATGGACGAATTCTTCCGTGTCTCGACATGCAAAACAACAAAGGAAATATGGGATACCTTGGTACAAACTCATGAAGGAACGGTTGAAGTAAAAAGATCAAGACTAAATACCCTAAGTCAAGAATACAAACTATTTCGAATTCAGCCCGGAGAAACCATTCTTGACTTACAAAAGAGATTTGTACACTTGACAAATCATCTAAGTGCTCTTGGTAAAACTTTGACAAATGATGAATTGAATCTGAAAGTACTTAGGTCCTTAACTAGGGAATGGCAACCAAAGGTCACGGCAATTTCAGAAAAGAAAAGTCTCTCCACCATGACATCCGCAACATTTTTTGGAAAACTTCAAGAATACGAAACGGAACTCGGAATACTCGAAAAGCATGAAAATCAAGAGAAGAAATCCAAGAATATTGCTTTGAAGATAGACTCCAAGGAAGTTGAAAAGGAAAATAATCCAGAAGAAGATGAAAACTTCATGCTTCTTGTTAAAAGGCTTGGTAAGTTCTTCGGTAGAAATGACAAACCTTTTTCTCATGCAAAAGGAAAGAAACATTTTCAGAAAAAGGAAGGCTCCACATCAACACAAGAACTCACATGTTATGAATGTGGTAAGCAAGGTCATATCAAGCCGGATTGTCCAAAACTCTCCAAGAAAAGTGGCTTCAAAAGAAAGAAGGGATTCAATAACAAAAAGGCTTATGTCGCATGGGAGGACAATGAAATAAGTTCCTCATCCGATTCCGATAGTGATGAAAGTGAAAATCTAGCATTTATGGCCTCACACCATTCCGATGATGAAGACGATGGGGTTAGTAATGAATTTTCTCTTTTTGATAGTGAAGCACAAGGTGCTATAGATGAACTATTGAATGAATGCAAAATTCTGTATAAAACCTTTTCATCACAAAAGAAACAAATTTCATCCTTAGAATAAAAATATGTTTCAATGGAAAAAGATCTCAAAAAAGAAAAACAAAAATCAAGTGATGAACAAAAACAGAATTTTGTATGTAAAAATTGTGATTCACTCTCTTTCCAAATTATCCAATTAAAAAGAGTTATTGAAAGATATGAAAAAGGGAAAATTGGATTGGAAGGTGTTCTTAGCCAACAAAGATACTCCAATGATAAAAGTGGACTTGGATATTCAAAGTTCTCAAAACCAAGTTCTAACAAAACTATCTTTGTTAAGGCAAGTGATCAATCTTCCAAAGAGAAAGTGAACAAACCTAAAATAGTTCGTCACTATCCGAAAAAGAAAACATTTCCTAAGAAGAAATCTTTTCCTTCTAGATATAGAAGTAAATTTGAACCTACTTGTTTTTATTGTGGTATTAAAGGCCATACACCTAATGCTTGCTATGTTAGAAACTTCAGTGTGGTAAGTGGGCATTATGTATGGGTAAAGAAAGGCACTAATTATGAAGGACCCAAAGCAACTTGGGTACCTAACAAAACCTAATTTGTTTTACAGGTATGCTTGAAGACCACATGCAATCTTTGGTATCTTGATAGTGGTTTTTCAAAGCATATGACAGGAGATATAAACCAATTTTCACATCTAGCGCTAAAGGCCAAGGGTTTTGTCACTTATGGAGACAATAATAAGGGAAGAATCTTAGGCAAAGGCAAAGTTGGTGCTCCACCTTTCACATCCATTGAAGATGTTCTTTATGTTGAAGGACTAAAGCACAATCTTCTAAGTATTAGCCAACTTTGTGACAAAGGCTTCAAAATCAAGTTCACCAAGGATGAATGTTTGATAGAAGACGAAGTCACTCATGAGGTTATACTTAAAGGTAAAAGAATCAATAATATATTTATGATTTCCTTTGATGATCCATCTTTGAAGGTTAAATGTCTCATGGAAAACAACGACGATTCATGGCTTTGGCACAAAAGAATTGCTCATATTCATATGGAACACTTGAATAAATTAATCAAGCATGATCTTGTCATTGGATTGCCAAAGAGAAATTTCGTCAAAGATAGATTATGCGATGCTTGTCAAAAAGGGAAACAAACTAGATCTTTCAAATCTAAGAATGTGGTGTCCACTACAAGGTCACTACAATTGTTACATATGGATCTATTTGGTCCATCGAGAACAATGAGTTTCAGAGGTAATGTATATGCTTTGGTTATTGTTTATGATTTCTCTAGATATACTTAGACATTCTTTTTAGTGCATAAAAGTGATGCATTCAAGGCGTTCAAGAAGTATGCTAAACGAATTTAGAATGAGAAGTCTTTAACAATTGCCTCAATAAGAAGTGACCATGGAGGGGAATTCCAAAATGCTCTATTTGAAGAATTTTGTGGAGAACATGGAATATCTCACAACTTCTTGGCACCAAGGACTCCACAACAAAATGGAGTGGTTGAAAGAAATAATAGGTCTCTTATGGAACTTGCTAGAACAATGCTTAGCGACTCAAACCTTCCAAAATACTTTTAGGCGGATGCGGTGAGCACGGCATGTTTTGTTAGCAATAGAGTTAACATTAGACCAATCTTAAAGAAAACTCCATATGAACTTTTCAAAGGGAGAAAATCTAACATTGCTTTCTTTCATATCTTTGGGTGCAAATGCTTTATCCTAAACAATGACAAAGATAATTTGGGTAAGTTTGATGAGAAATCCGATGAAGGTATATTTCTTGGTTACTCACTCTCTAGTAAAGCATATAGAATATACAACAAAAGAACTTTGACCATTGAAGAATCTATGCATGTTTCTTTTGATGAAACTAACCCCTCCAAGGAGGATAATATTGTTTGTGATAATGATGATTAAATGTTCGAAGGTCCTCAAGAAAATACTTCCAAGGATCAACCCATTCAAATAGAAGAATCACCTCAACAAGAATCGAATCTCAATGATCTACCAAAAGAATAGAGAACTCATAGAGATCATCCTATTGATAAAGTAATTGGTGATATAAGTCAAGGCGTGTCTACAAGATTAATTCTCAAGGATGCTTGCCTAAACATGGCGTTTGTCTCTCAAATTGAACCTTCCAAAGTTGATGAAGCTTTAGGCGATGACCAATGGATCATAGCTATGCAAGAAGAAATGAATCAATTTGAAAGGAATCAAGTTTGGGAACTCGTTCCTAGGCCAATCAACAAACACATTATTGGAACAAGATGGGTGTTCAAAAACAAACTTGACGAGAATGGAATGATTGTTCGCAACAAAGCAAGATTGGTAGCACAAGGCTACAATCAAGAAGAAGGAATATACTTTGAAGAAACTTTCGCTCCAGTTGCAAGGTTAGAAGCTATTCGTCTCTTACTTGCTTATGCTTGTTCATTAAATTATCTGCTTTTCTAAATGGACGTCAAAAGCGCATTCTTGAATGGATATATCACTGAAGAAGTATACGTTAAGCAACCCCCCGATTTCGAAGACTTCAAGAATCCATATCATGTATATAAATTAAGAAAAGCTCTCTATGGACTGAAACAAGCACCAAGGGCATGGTATGATCGTTTAAGCAACTTCTTATGCGAAAAAAGTTTCGAAAAAGGCAAAGTTGACAAGACTCTATTTATCAAGAAAATCAAAGACGACACTTTGCTAGCACAAGTCTATGTTGATGACATCATCTTCGGTTCTTCAAATCAAGAAATGTGTAAAGAGTTCTCATCAATGATGCAAGGAGAATCTGAAATGTCCATGATGGGAAAAATGAACTATTTTCTTGGACTTCAAATTAAACAACTTAAAGATGGCATCTTCATCAACCAATCCAAATATTGCAAGGAACTCTTGAAAAGGTTTGACATGGATACCTGCAAGGAAATGTCTACACCTATGGGTTCTGGTTCTTATGTTGATCAAGATGAATCAGGTGTTTCCATCGACATCACTAAATATCGAGGTATGATTGGCTCCTTATTATATTTGACAGCAAGCCATCCTGACATAATGTTTAGTGTTTGTCTATGTGCCCACTTTCAAGATAACCCAAAGGAATCTCATCTCACGGCGGTAAAGAGGATCATGAAGTATCTCAAAGGGACAACTAATGTCGGATTGTGGTATCCAAAAGGTAGTGTCTGCAACTTAATTGGTTATTCTGACGCGGATTATGCAGGATGTAAAACAGATAGAAAGAGCACAAGTGGTACTTGTCACATTCTTGGTAATGCATTAGTATCATGGGCCTGCAAGAAACAAGCATGTGTTGCTCTAAGCACGACCGAAGCTGAATATATTGCAGCGGGTAGTAGTTGCACTCAAATTCTGTGTCTAAAACAACAACTTCGTGACTACGGACTCGATCTAGGGTGCATTCCTCTAAGATGTGACAACACAAGTGCTATCAACATCACAAAGAATCACGCCATGCATTCAAGGACTAAACATATAGACATTCAACATCATTTTCTCAGTGATCATGTTCTTCAAGGAGATGTCGAGGTAACCTTTGTAGATACTCATAATCAGCTTGCCGATATCTTCACCAAACCTTTGGCAAAAGAACCTTTCTATAAAATTCGTCGAGAACTCGACATACTTGACGAACGCGACTTATAAGGTACATTCTACCCTTGATATATCTTTTATATATGTTCTATACTTGTCATATATGAATATATGCTATGTGATACTTAATTTTTCAAGAAAAATTTGGTTTTTGGACAATTTTCTATTGGTGCAAATCGATTGCACATGGTATGTCAATCGATTGCATGCACTGAAAGTAGCTTTTATGACAGAAAATTAATGTTGGTCAGAATTCCTCTCTCATATTCCCAAGCCAAAAACTCTTAAATACAAATAACTCATTCCATACCTACCAAAATCACTTCCAATTCTCTCTTTCAAAACCTTTCTCTCTCACAAAAACCCTAAAACCACAAAACCTAAAACACCATATCCATGGCTTCAAGAACAAAGAGAAAGGCTTCAGTTTTAGATAAAGGGAAAAAGAAGATTGACTCATCATCCAATCCACTACTCTCAACTCTCACCGAAGCGCAAGAAGTCAGATTTGTCAAAGACTTTCAAAGGAAAATTGTTTCCAACCCTAAGTATGGTATTCTCTCCTCCTTCCCTCAAGAATGTTTTACATTTCAGAACGATCTAGATGCTTATGGTCTGGAACCTTTGATTTCTTCGTATGGTCCATACTACCCGGATTTGGTAAGAATGTTTTTCAGTAATCTAACCCCCTACAAAGAAAAAATAGTCACATATGTGTTGGGCACTCATATCTCTCTAACTCCTCAGGTTGTTGGTGAGATCTTGCATATTCCTTTCACCGGAAGCTTCCTATATGATCTTGAAGACGAGATATGGGATGGCTATTCGAAAAAGGGATTCTTTTACAGCATTGGGCGGTTAAGTGAAGCTGAATTTCACGCCAAACGGATACGTGGTCTTGGCGGAGTAATTCCTTCCAGAGATTCATGGAGTGCAGGTAACCTCTATATAGACGATCGCTTATTTCATTATTTCTTGGTCTATATACTTTTTCCAAGAGATGGAAACCATTGCACGGTTACCGACTTCGAGATGCAGCTTATTTATGCAAGGAAGAAAGGAATAAATGTAAACTGGGCAAGAATGATGATGATGCATATGCTGAGAGTGGATGAAAAATCTAAATTCCTTCCATATGCTTATTTTGTCACATTGATTATGGAGGAATTTGGTATAGATTTTCGTGGTTTTGAAAAGGTGGATATGGATCCTATTTTAAACAGAATTTCAATTAAGAATGTTGATTCAAGGATGGGCGTACATTTTAATCCGGAGACAAAGACCATCACCTATATTGGTGAAGATGTTGTTGGAAATGAAGATAATGACCAAGAAGTTGAAGGCGGTGAAGCTATGCCTCCTCCTCCTACTGCTCCCTCTGGTCCAAGCAATCAAGAACTCATGGACTACATGGCTCAACAGTTTGCTTCTATGAACACCAACATCAATAATCAATGGAGTGCAATCAATGACTCCACTACAACCCGGATAAATGATTTTCCCTCAGATGTGAACCAACAATTCTCATACCTTTATTCTCACCTTCATATCCCACCATACGACCCAAACAACCCAGCTGCTCCTCCTCCTCATTACACAGAACCTCCACTTCAACAACAATTCCCAAACCAAGGCTCATGGCCTTACAATCATCCAGACATTCATCACCCCTAATGTTCTGGGTGATATTGTTTTCCTGTTATGTTATTGTATTAATATTTCAAATGTTTAGTTTGTTCAATTTTATGTGTAACTCTTAAACAATGTGTGTTAATGTTTTTAATTTTATAATTTTTGGTCAATTTTTTGCTCTATTATTTTGCTTGAGGCATCTTTCCCTTCTTTTTGATAATGTCAAAGGGGGAGAAATATGTATGGTACTTTATGCTTGTATTTCCTTGTCTTAATTTTTCAAGATACTCTCCAATCAAGATGAAGAATTGCAAAGGATTCCAACCCTCTCCTTCATAGGGAGAGTTTTGCGTCTTAGGGGGAGAAGCTCTTCCAGAAAGTACATCGCATAAAGAAAGATTGTTTTTCATCATCAAAAAGGGGGAGAATGTGAAATCAAGCTTCTCAAATAAGCTTTTTGTTTTGATGAAGACAAACCATGCCTAACAAAGAAGGCAAATATTTTGGTCAAGCATTTAAGCATCAAAGGATAATATCTTCAATCAAAAGCTCTCAACAACTTTAAAGGTATAATAATATTATCTACTTTGATCTTAAGATATAGATGCTCAAAAATGAAAAAGAAATGTTTAAGAATCATTACTCAAGCTTTTCAAAGATAAAATTTCACTTTTCATATGCATGCAATCGATTTACATCTTAGTGCAATCGATTGCACCCTTCAAAAATTCCAAATCTTTTGCTTATGTTTCTTCATGCAATCAATTACATTGTTTGTGCAATCGATTGCACACTTAAAATTTTCAAAACGTTTGGTTCTGACTTTGCATGCAATCGATTACATAGTTGGTGCAATCGATTGCACTCAGTTAATTTTTGCTACTGACTTAGATGCAATCGATTACATTGTTAATGCAATCGATTGCACTCTTAAATTTTTTGAAAAACTAGCTGTTGAAAACCTTGTGCAACCGATTACACCAAAGGTTCAATCGATTACACACTGCACGAATTTGAAAAATTACAGCTTTGTTCATGCCTTTTGATTATGCCTCTTCATTACATCTTTTCACTCAAACTTGGTATTTGTTCATGATACATTTCCAGATCTTCATGTTGTTTCAAAAGGGTGTTATGAACATATAAATATTCAATTTCAAATTCAGATCTAACACCTTCTTTCATAATATTTTTCCGAACTTTAAATATACAAACTCAAGCATTCTTCATTTTCATGCATAAGTTTTATGTATTTATTTTCATACTTTAAACATAAAACTTTGAGCAAATATATCTTGAGTCTTTGTACAATATTATTATTGAAAGAAGAAGATTATACATTGTCAAATCACTCTTAGTGATCAATATACTCTACTCACTCAAACTCACAAATTGATATTTACTTACTTATTTTCCAGGATTGTTGGAATTAAACTTAAGTGTTTTTGTTGAAATCTTGTCTTTCCAAGTTGTTGGATACAAGTGTAGTTACATTGAGAGGATTGTTCTCATAGGTAACTTAGTGAAAATCCAAGAGGATTGTTCTTGGTCCAAGAGGATTGTTCTTGGTTTGGTTGGTAGTTCTTATGTAAGTTTGCCATAATAAGGAAATCTCTTTCATGTTGAAAGGGGACTGGAGTACTCTCGGACTGTGAGGGGAACCAGGATATATCGCCCGTGTATCTTTATTTTTCTGCATTTTTAAGCTTTCCTAAACTCTCTTATAACCAGAAAAATAAGAACCATCATCACTAAAAACCAGAATTTTTAAAAGTACCTAATTCACCCCCCCCTCTTAGGCGCACTTCATACTTACAAGATGCCATTCTGGTACTCATTCAGATTCAGATTCGACTTTTGATACAGTTCAGATACGCTCCAGACCCGGAAGCCATTCTGATACTCATTCAAAGACAACCTTTTGATACAGTTCAGATATGCTCCAGACCCGAAATCATTCCGACACTCATTCAAAGATGCCTTCAGGTACGCTTCAGACACGAACGCCATTCTGATGTTTGACTTACATATTATATATCAACAAGCATTCTTGCATGGCATCTACAAGCCCATCCCCAACAAGATTTTATTACCTCTCCAAATGGCATCTTTAAGCCCATTCCTCCTATTGTCGCAGAGTGCAAATTTCTGGACACTTTAGTGTCCAATCATCTTCCACCTTCGAGTCGCGAATGGTAAATCTCGCCAATCTAACTCCTAAGGTTAAAGAAGATTGAACAGGGGCAGCTGTTGTACCCCAAAATTTTCCCTCTCATTTCTCAGGAAATCACCCTGGATTCTCAAAGTTTTCTCTTAAATAAATCCAAGCCTTGAATTATCATTTCTTTCCAAGCAAGCCATTTCCAAGGGCAAAATGGTCATTTGCATGCTGAAAAGTCAAACTTTGGTTTTTGGATCAAAAATCAAAACACAAAAATCATATTTCATCAAGACATGTTGGAATATGAAGTTTGTTTCAACAAGAAGCTCAAAAGTCAAATTTTACCTTGGAAAAGTTAAATTCTAAATACTTAGAAGTTTTCTAAAGTATTTTAGAAAAAATGACACTTTAGAACTTCTGAACCAACCTCCAGACAGGAGCAGTCAGAAGATGCAAACTTAGCTCAACACATAACATTCAGTCAGAATGTAGCTCTTCAGCATCTACGCCAGCTCATTCAGAAGTTGCCAGAAGATTATAAAACGTGATAAAATAATATGAATGCCCCTTCAGAACATATTGGAATCAGAAGGTAAGAGGGTCAGAAGACTGGGTGTTACACTGAAGCAGAATATATAAGTTCAGAGTCTTCAGAGGCAAATCAAAGAAAGTTACTGGAAAGCATAGAGACCCCTCAGAACTTGCTGAGACAACAAAATGCCAAGATCAGAACTTAGGTGCATTGCTCAAGACTATGTTGAAATGGAACTTCTGGCCTAGATTTAGGCAATGATGCAAAATCCCCTATTATAAGATTTCTGATTTTGACAAATCTCATCACCATTTAATGCTCATTAATGCTCACAACCACTTTTGAGTCTTTGTCCACAGGGTCTCTCCACGTGTAGCATAAAAAGCCCTTTGTACATATTTAGGTATGGGTTCATGCGCTACTTTTCGCTCATGGGTGTCACTTTTCCTTAATCCTTGCTTACTAACCTAGCCTAGGCTAAAAGCAGTCAATCATCACAACCTTTTTTTGAACTTTCTTCAAGAGTAAGTCAGAATCTAGTGCATGATGTTGGCGCCACTTGACATTTTAAAACCCACAAAGCTTTGCCTATAAATAGAATACCATTGATCACTGAAAAAAGGGCCAGACAGAAAAATTTGTGAAAGAAATCAAAATTTTGAGAAAGAAAAGTCTTGAACCTCTGCCCAAAATTCCTAGAGTTTCAAAAAACTGTAAACACAACATACAAACCATTAACTTTGGATCCTTTGCTTTCAAACTCCATTAGTCCTCAAAATATTTCTTGACTAAAAAAAACCCATACAGTTTCTGACCCACACGTTAGAAACTGCCATAACTTTTGTATTCATACTACTATATACCCTCCATCCATCCATTCAAAGAAGCTGTTCAGAACATCATCAGAGTTGAGGCTAACTCCAGTTCACAGAACCTCCACTTCAACAACAATTCCCAAACCAAGGCTCATGGCCTTACAATCATCCAGACATTCATCACCCCTAATGTTTTGGGTGATATTGTTTTCCTGTTATGTTATTGTATTAATATTTCAAATGTTTAGTTTGTTCAATTTTATGTGTAACTCTTAAACAATGTGTGTTAATGTTTTTAATTTTATAATTTTTGGTCAATATTTTGCTCTATTATTTTGCTTGAGGCATCTTTCCCTTCTTTTTGATAATGTCAAAGGGGGAGAAATATGTATGGTACTTTATGCTTGTATTTCCTTGTCTTAATTTTTCAAGATACTCTCCAATCAAGATGAAGAATTGCAAAGGATTCCAACCCTCTCCTTCATAGGGAGAGTTTTGCGTCTTAGGGGGAGAAGCTCTTCCAGAAAGTACATCGCATAAAGAAAGATTGTTTTTCATCATCAAAAAGGGGGAGAATGTGAAATCAAGCTTCTCAAATAAGCTTTTTGTTTTGATGAAGACAAACCATGCCTAACAAAGAAGGCAAATATTTTGGTCAAGCATTTAAGCATCAAAGGATAATATCTTCAATCAAAAGCTCTCAACAACTTTAAAGGTATAATAATATTATCTACTTTGATCTTAAGATATAGATGCTCAAAAATGAAAAAGAAATGTTTAAGAATCATTACTCAAGCTTTTCAAAGATAAAATTTCACTTTTCATATGCATGCAATCGATTTACATCTTAGTGCAATCGATTGCACCCTTCAAAAATTCCAAATCTTTTGCTTATGTTTCTTCATGCAATCAATTACATTGTTTGTGCAATCGATTGCACACTTAAAATTTTCAAAACGTTTGGTTCTGACTTTGCATGCAATCGATTACATAGTTGGTGCAATCGATTGCACTCAGTTAATTTTTGCTACTGACTTAGATGCAATCGATTACATTGTTAATGCAATCGATTGCACTCTTAAATTTTTTGAAAAACTAGCTGTTGAAAACCTTGTGCAACCGATTACACCAAAGGTTCAATCGATTACACACTGCACGAATTTGAAAAATTACAGCTTTGTTCATGCCTTTTGATTATGCCTCTTCATTACATCTTTTCACTCAAACTTGGTATTTGTTCATGATACATTTCCAGATCTTCATGTTGTTTCAAAAGGGTGTTATGAACATATAAATATTCAATTTCAAATTCAGATCTAACACCTTCTTTCATAATATTTTTCCGAACTTTAAATATACAAACTCAAGCATTCTTCATTTTCATGCATAAGTTTTATGTATTTATTTTCATACTTTAAACATAAAACTTTGAGCAAATATATCTTGAGTCTTTGTACAATATTATTATTGAAAGAAGAAGATTATACATTGTCAAATCACTCTTAGTGATCAATATACTCTACTCACTCAAACTCACAAATTGATATTTACTTACTTATTTTCCAGGATTGTTGGAATTAAACTTAAGTGTTTTTGTTGAAATCTTGTCTTTCCAAGTTGTTGGATACAAGTGTAGTTACATTGAGAGGATTGTTCTCATAGGTAACTTAGTGAAAATCCAAGAGGATTGTTCTTGGTCCAAGAGGATTGTTCTTGGTTTGGTTGGTAGTTCTTATGTAAGTTTGCCATAATAAGGAAATCTCTTTCATGTTGAAAGGGGACTGGAGTACTCTCGGACTGTGAGGGGAACCAGGATATATCGCCCGTGTATCTTTATTTTTCTGCATTTTTAAGCTTTCCTAAACTCTCTTATAACCAGAAAAATAAGAACCATCATCACTAAAAACCAGAATTTTTAAAAGTACCTAATTCACCCCCCCCTCTTAGGCGCACTTCATACTTACAAGATGCCATTCTGGTACTCATTCAGATTCAGATTCGACTTTTGATACAGTTCAGATACGCTCCAGACCCGGAAGCCATTCTGATACTCATTCAAAGACAACCTTTTGATACAGTTCAGATATGCTCCAGACCCGAAATCATTCCGACACTCATTCAAAGATGCCTTCAGGTACGCTTCAGACACGAACGCCATTCTGATGTTTGACTTACATATTATATATCAACAAGCATTCTTGCATGGCATCTACAAGCCCATCCCCAACAAGATTTTATTACCTCTCCAAATGGCATCTTTAAGCCCATTCCTCCTATTGTCGCAGAGTGCAAATTTCTGGACACTTTAGTGTCCAATCATCTTCCACCTTCGAGTCGCGAATGGTAAATCTCGCCAATCTAACTCCTAAGGTTAAAGAAGATTGAACAGGGGCAGCTGTTGTACCCCAAAATTTTCCCTCTCATTTCTCAGGAAATCACCCTGGATTCTCAAAGTTTTCTCTTAAATAAATCCAAGCCTTGAATTATCATTTCTTTCCAAGCAAGCCATTTCCAAGGGCAAAATGGTCATTTGCATGCTGAAAAGTCAAACTTTGGTTTTTGGATCAAAAATCAAAACACAAAAATCATATTTCATCAAGACATGTTGGAATATGAAGTTTGTTTCAACAAGAAGCTCAAAAGTCAAATTTTACCTTGGAAAAGTTAAATTCTAAATACTTAGAAGTTTTCTAAAGTATTTTAGAAAAAATGACACTTTAGAACTTCTGAACCAACCTCCAGACAGGAGCAGTCAGAAGATGCAAACTTAGCTCAACACATAACATTCAGTCAGAATGTAGCTCTTCAGCATCTACGCCAGCTCATTCAGAAGTTGCCAGAAGATTATAAAACGTGATAAAATAATATGAATGCCCCTTCAGAACATATTGGAATCAGAAGGTAAGAGGGTCAGAAGACTGGGTGTTACACTGAAGCAGAATATATAAGTTCAGAGTCTTCAGAGGCAAATCAAAGAAAGTTACTGGAAAGCATAGAGACCCCTCAGAACTTGCTGAGACAACAAAATGCCAAGATCAGAACTTAGGTGCATTGCTCAAGACTATGTTGAAATGGAACTTCTGGCCTAGATTTAGGCAATGATGCAAAATCCCCTATTATAAGATTTCTGATTTTGACAAATCTCATCACCATTTAATGCTCATTAATGCTCACAACCACTTTTGAGTCTTTGTCCACAGGGTCTCTCCACGTGTAGCATAAAAAGCCCTTTGTACATATTTAGGTATGGGTTCATGCGCTACTTTTCGCTCATGGGTGTCACTTTTCCTTAATCCTTGCTTACTAACCTAGCCTAGGCTAAAAGCAGTCAATCATCACAACCTTTTTTTGAACTTTCTTCAAGAGTAAGTCAGAATCTAGTGCATGATGTTGGCGCCACTTGACATTTTAAAACCCACAAAGCTTTGCCTATAAATAGAATACCATTGATCACTGAAAAAAGGGCCAGACAGAAAAATTTGTGAAAGAAATCAAAATTTTGAGAAAGAAAAGTCTTGAACCTCTGCCCAAAATTCCTAGAGTTTCAAAAAACTGTAAACACAACATACAAACCATTAACTTTGGATCCTTTGCTTTCAAACTCCATTAGTCCTCAAAATATTTCTTGACTAAAAAAAACCCATACAGTTTCTGACCCACACGTTAGAAACTGCCATAACTTTTGTATTCATACTACTATATACCCTCCATCCATCCATTCAAAGAAGCTGTTCAGAACATCATCAGAGTTGAGGCTAACTCCAGTTCACAGAACCTCCACTTCAACAACAATTCCCAAACCAAGGCTCATGGCCTTACAATCATCCAGACATTCATCACCCCTAATGTTTTGGGTGATATTGTTTTCCTGTTATGTTATTGTATTAATATTTCAAATGTTTAGTTTGTTCAATTTTATGTGTAACTCTTAAACAATGTGTGTTAATGTTTTTAATTTTATATTTTTTGGTCAATATTTTGCTCTATTATTTTGCTTGAGGCATCTTTCCCTTCTTTTTGATAATGTCAAAGGGGGAGAAATATGTATGGTACTTTATGCTTGTATTTCCTTGTCTTAATTTTTCAAGATACTCTCCAATCAAGATGAAGAATTGCAAAGGATTCCAACCCTCTCCTTCATAGGGAGAGTTTTGCGTCTTAGGGGGAGAAGCTCTTCCAGAAAGTACATCGCATAAAGAAAGATTGTTTTTCATCATCAAAAAGGGGGAGAATGTGAAATCAAGCTTCTCAAATAAGCTTTTTGTTTTGATGAAGACAAACCATGCCTAACAAAGAAGGCAAATATTTTGGTCAAGCATTTAAGCATCAAAGGATAATATCTTCAATCAAAAGCTCTCAACAACTTTAAAGGTATAATAATATTATCTACTTTGATCTTAAGATATAGATGCTCAAAAATGAAAAAGAAATGTTTAAGAATCATTACTCAAGCTTTTCAAAGATAAAATTTCACTTTTCATATGCATGCAATCGATTTACATCTTAGTGCAATCGATTGCACCCTTCAAAAATTCCAAATCTTTTGCTTATGTTTCTTCATGCAATCAATTACATTGTTTGTGCAATCGATTGCACACTTAAAATTTTCAAAACGTTTGGTTCTGACTTTGCATGCAATCGATTACATAGTTGGTGCAATCGATTGCACTCAGTTAATTTTTGCTACTGACTTAGATGCAATCGATTACATTGTTAATGCAATCGATTGCACTCTTAAATTTTTTGAAAAACTAGCTGTTGAAAACCTTGTGCAACCGATTACACCAAAGGTTCAATCGATTACACACTGCACGAATTTGAAAAATTACAGCTTTGTTCATGCCTTTTGATTATGCCTCTTCATTACATCTTTTCACTCAAACTTGGTATTTGTTCATGATACATTTCCAGATCTTCATGTTGTTTCAAAAGGATGTTATGAACATATAAATATTCAATTTCAAATTCAGATCTAACACCTTCTTTCATAATATTTTTCCGAACTTTAAATATACAAACTCAAGCATTCTTCATTTTCATGCATAAGTTTTATGTATTTATTTTCATACTTTAAACATAAAACTTTGAGCAAATATATCTTGAGTCTTTGTACAATATTATTATTGAAAGAAGAAGATTATACATTGTCAAATCACTCTTAGTGATCAATATACTCTACTCACTCAAACTCACAAATTGATATTTACTTACTTATTTTCCAGGATTGTTGGAATTAAACTTAAGTGTTTTTGTTGAAATCTTGTCTTTCCAAGTTGTTGGATACAAGTGTAGTTACATTGAGAGGATTGTTCTCATAGGTAACTTAGTGAAAATCCAAGAGGATTGTTCTTGGTCCAAGAGGATTGTTCTTGGTTTGGTTGGTAGTTCTTATGTAAGTTTGCCATAATAAGGAAATCTCTTTCATGTTGAAAGGGGACTGGAGTACTCTCGGACTGTGAGGGGAACCAGGATATATCGCCCGTGTATCTTTATTTTTCTGCATTTTTAAGCTTTCCTAAACTCTCTTATAACCAGAAAAATAAGAACCATCATCACTAAAAACCAGAATTTTTAAAAGTACCTAATTCACCCCCCCTCTTAGGCGCACTTCATACTTACAAGATGCCATTCTGGTACTCATTCAGATTCAGATTCGACTTTTGATACAGTTCAGATACGCTCCAGACCCGGAAGCCATTCTGATACTCATTCAAAGACAACCTTTTGATACAGTTCAGATATGCTCCAGACCCGAAATCATTCCGACACTCATTCAAAGATGCCTTCAGGTACGCTTCAGACACGAACGCCATTCTGATGTTTGACTTACATATTATATATCAACAAGCATTCTTGCATGGCATCTACAAGCCCATCCCCAACAAGATTTTATTACCTCTCCAAATGGCATCTTTAAGCCCATTCCTCCTATTGTCGCAGAGTGCAAATTTCTGGACACTTTAGTGTCCAATCATCTTCCACCTTCGAGTCGCGAATGGTAAATCTCGCCAATCTAACTCCTAAGGTTAAAGAAGATTGAACAGGGGCAGCTGTTGTACCCCAAAATTTTCCCTCTCATTTCTCAGGAAATCACCCTGGATTCTCAAAGTTTTCTCTTAAATAAATCCAAGCCTTGAATTATCATTTCTTTCCAAGCAAGCCATTTCCAAGGGCAAAATGGTCATTTGCATGCTGAAAAGTCAAACTTTGGTTTTTGGATCAAAAATCAAAACACAAAAATCATATTTCATCAAGACATGTTGGAATATGAAGTTTGTTTCAACAAGAAGCTCAAAAGTCAAATTTTACCTTGGAAAAGTTAAATTCTAAATACTTAGAAGTTTTCTAAAGTATTTTAGAAAAAATGACACTTTAGAACTTCTGAACCAACCTCCAGACAGGAGCAGTCAGAAGATGCAAACTTAGCTCAACACATAACATTCAGTCAGAATGTAGCTCTTCAGCATCTACGCCAGCTCATTCAGAAGTTGCCAGAAGATTATAAAACGTGATAAAATAATATGAATGCCCCTTCAGAACATATTGGAATCAGAAGGTAAGAGGGTCAGAAGACTGGGTGTTACACTGAAGCAGAATATATAAGTTCAGAGTCTTCAGAGGCAAATCAAAGAAAGTTACTGGAAAGCATAGAGACCCCTCAGAACTTGCTGAGACAACAAAATGCCAAGATCAGAACTTAGGTGCATTGCTCAAGACTATGTTGAAATGGAACTTCTGGCCTAGATTTAGGCAATGATGCAAAATCCCCTATTATAAGATTTCTGATTTTGACAAATCTCATCACCATTTAATGCTCATTAATGCTCACAACCACTTTTGAGTCTTTGTCCACAGGGTCTCTCCACGTGTAGCATAAAAAGCCCTTTGTACATATTTAGGTATGGGTTCATGCGCTACTTTTCGCTCATGGGTGTCACTTTTCCTTAATCCTTGCTTACTAACCTAGCCTAGGCTAAAAGCAGTCAATCATCACAACCTTTTTTTGAACTTTCTTCAAGAGTAAGTCAGAATCTAGTGCATGATGTTGGCGCCACTTGACATTTTAAAACCCACAAAGCTTTGCCTATAAATAGAATACCATTGATCACTGAAAAAAGGGCCAGACAGAAAAATTTGTGAAAGAAATCAAAATTTTGAGAAAGAAAAGTCTTGAACCTCTGCCCAAAATTCCTAGAGTTTCAAAAAACTGTAAACACAACATACAAACCATTAACTTTGGATCCTTTGCTTTCAAACTCCATTAGTCCTCAAAATATTTCTTGACTAAAAAAAACCCATACAGTTTCTGACCCACACGTTAGAAACTGCCATAACTTTTGTATTCATACTACTATATACCCTCCATCCATCCATTCAAAGAAGCTGTTCAGAACATCATCAGAGTTGAGGCTAACTCCAGTTCACAGAACTTCTTCCAGCTGCAAGGTAAGCACTTGCTGACCCTCACCACATTTCTTAAGCATCACCAAATTTGCATGCTCAAAAACACAATGTAGATATCATGCTTCTGATGTTGTGCATGTTCTGAGGTTTTCACGCATCTGTATGTTTAAGTAGAGAATGAATCAGTTCAGAGTTTGCCTCTGATTTTTGGTTCTGATTTCTGAAACGCTATGACACATGCTGAAACTGTCCTAGGCATGTCTTCTGTTTTGTGGAGAAATAACCAAATTGCAGATGTTCTGACTAGCATAGAGGGAGACCAAGTTTTGACATTGGCACCAGCGCCTCTGGAGCCTATTTTGTTATCAGTAATATCAGAACTTCTGAAGATTACGGTGTTCCCAGCAGGGTCAGAACTTCTGACCCCATACATTTTCACTAACAGGTTTCTGTTTTGCAGCATACCATGGTCAGAACCTCTGACCTATACATTTTCACTAACATGTTGTTGTTCTACAGCATGCCAGGGTCAGAACTTCTGACTTCCTTTCAGCAGCACACTGATCCTTTTTTTTTCTTTCTTCCCCTTGTTATTTTCTTTATTTTTCTCGCTGGTACTCCCCATTCATAAATTTGTACCCCCACCCCCTAAATGTTGTAATAGCGTAGGACTTTGCATTTCTACAATTTATCGCTTTCAAATGTAAATGCAAGATAAAATCAATAAATAGACCACCAAAAAAATCAAAGACAAAAGCATGCAATCAAACACACTTTGCACACAAACACCCTTAAGGTTTCTCCACTTGGTTGCCTTATACAAAAATAGCCATATTACGCATGCAAAGTATCTTGGTAAAACGAACAAAATCAAAAGATCATAGTCCCTCGATGACGCTATTCAAAGTTACCTTACAAAATGATCTTAGTCCCTCAAAAATGCTAAGATACTTTGCAACATTGCTAATCATGGTTATACGATGACCCGCGCCAGTCCCGTTTACATCCAAAGATAGGGTTGTTTACCAAATCAATGGTAATACAACAATGTCAAAGGAATAGAGAATGCACAAGAAAGAAATTTGAGTTGGTAAATTGCTCCTAGTTACTTGCTCTATCTTCAAACAAATATCCTTGCCATTTTCAAAAACAAACACACATATTTCCAAACAAACATTGAAAACATTTTCAAAAATACAAATATCTTTGTATACATTCTTACGAACGAGAATCATTACAAAGATTGCCTAAACAAAGGGCCTCTTTTACAAAATACTTTCAAAACCACACCAAACACATTTCAAAATAAAAAGCAAGTGATCTAGAAAGTAACTAAGAGCCCATGGAAAACCATGGATGAAAAGGATGCTAACACCTTCCCTTTTCATAATCTACCCCCCGAACTCAAGAAAACATCTCAAAGGTCTTTCCTGTGATTTTTCACCTTTCCTGTTGGATAAAATAAAAGTCTGTAGCGACTCTTGCTAAACCGCAATATTTGCAAACACAAACGCAAAATCTCAAGTCAGTTTTCCCACCGCATCACACCAGCGCTGCCAAAAAAAAGTCAGAATGTATGAAAAAATATGAAAAAATCCAAAAGGGTACCACTGGGGCTCGGACCCAGGTCCCTATAGTCACAGGCACGCGCTTCTACCATTGGGGTGGCTATACATCTGTTTATATAAATCAAACCATAAATATATATGGTAAACACGTTCCTGAGGCCAACTTCATCTTCAACCTCACGCCCAGCCTGAACCTCTGTATCTTGTTCCATTCTCAACAAAAATGAAAAGTGTAAACAGGAAACTTGTAGCAAATTTCCTCATGATTTCAGAAATGCAAAGCAATAAAATTATAGATCAAAGACAAGCATGAATTTTAATGGCCCTAATCTGAACCCTAAAAATTTCAGAAACTTCAAACTTAAAATTCTCTAAGCTCAAGCAAAATAAATGAAAACTATGGACATGGTTAGCTTTAGGGCAATGATATCTACATTTTTCATTCACAAATAAACTATTAATGATGCTTGTATGAAAAGTTCAAAAGTCAGAAAACTTACCTTGCAAGAGGGTATTGTGTTTTGAGTTTGAATAGCTTTTAGTGAGTTCCAATGATTGTATTAGCTTCCTCAAGTTCCCAGGAAGCTAATGTGATGCTTAGCTTGAACTGAAAGTGCCTAAGGAGTTCTGGAGAAGTCAAGGTGCAAGGTGCTATTTTTGGAAATGGTGGATGATGATGGAGGTGTTACAATGGTGTTGTAGGTGTTGGGATTGTTTGTTTATGTTGTTTAAAGCTTTTGGAAGTAAAAGGCCAAGAAACACACAAGTAAATTTGGAGATTGGATTCAAAACTTAGAAATGACAAGTTTTGAGGTGTTTTTGGTGATTCCGTATTCTTGATGTTTTAAGTGGTCAAGCATGCGTGGGATTTGTGGCAAATAACTTGTACATGTATAAGCAAAAAGGTTTGAGTGCTTTGGAATGTCAGAAGTACAAGTTACAAGCTAATGACTATGTTACTTGATTTTCAAGAAAAGTGGGAAACCAAGTTTCAAGAGGAAGTACAAGCATGGGTTGGGTGATTGTAAGTGTCTAAACAAGTTTCTGTTGAGTTATAAGACATGTATGATCAAAAGAGAACAAGTGCAAGGCTCAAGAACAAGTTTTACGCAAAATGCTACTTTATCAAAATGGCATTGTGCACTTTCTTCCCAAAATTGATATAAAGCACGACCTTGCATTGAATGCTTAATTGAGACCTCTAACAGTTGTGAAATAAATTAATTATGGACTTCCTAACAAGTTTGAGGCCTGCAAAGTAGAGTTTATGCAGCATAAGTTTGAATTTGAATCTTGTTCATCACAAAATGACTTGTAATTCAAGTGTGAAAACCCTAACTTCATCTCTTCGATTCTCCCTACTCAAAAATGATCTCAAGTAGTTCTTGGACATTTTGGAAAGCTTGTAATATGATATACAACCCCTATTTGAATCACTTTTGAAAATTCTCCTTGGAACTATATGAAAAAGTGCCATGAAGTTAAGTCAAAACCCTAATTTTGACCATTTTGCCCTTTTGAAGATTTGATCAAATTTCTTGAGGAATTATGATCCAAAATTGATCAAATGATACATATGAGTTTACAATGTTGATGTGGATAAAAAATTATGAAGTTTGACTGTAAATTGGCCATAATTGACTTTTTCCCCAATACAGTTGATTTTTAGGTCAACTGCTCAATTGACTGATCAAAAGTGTGATCCAAAGCTTGAAACTTGACATGAGTAATCTTGAGGGTCCATAATGATCCATGAAAGTCATATGGGGCATTGGAAGTTCAAATATCCTTGTGAAATCTCAAACCCTAATTTTGGTCATCAATGCTTAAGGAGGTGTCTTGAGATGATCAACCCTAGTGCAGTCTTGAGCCAAAGGAGATCTTGTGAAAAAATTCTTGATAAGTGAGAGGGAAAATTTTGGGGTTCAACATATGCCCCTTTTCAATCTTCTTAAGCCCGAAGTGTTAGATTGGCGAGTTTTTCCATTCGTGACTCGAAGGTGGAAGATGATTGGACATTAGAGTGCCCAGAAATTTGCACTCGGTGGTGTGATGGTTGATGGTATAAGGAATGGGCTTAAAAGATGCCATTTGGAGGGATGATGGAAAGTTGTTGGAGATGGGCTTGTAGATGCCATCCAGAAATGATTGCTGAACCATATTTGTAAGCTGAAATTGAATGAGTATCAGAATAACGTCTGTGTCTGGAGCGTATCTGAACTGTATCTGAAAGTTAAATCTGAATGAGTATCATGATGGCATCTGTGCCTGGAGCGTATCTGAACCATATCTGAGAGTTGAGTATGAATGAGTATCAGGATGGCATCCGTGTCTGGAGTGTATCTGAACTGTATCTAAAGATTGAATATGAATGAGTATCAGGATGGCATCTGTATCTGGAGCGTATCTGAACTGTATCAAAAGCTGAATCTGAATGAGTATCGGGATTGCATCCATATCTGGAGCGTATCTGAACTGTATCAAAAGTTGAATCTTAATGAGTATCAGGATGGCATCCGTATATTGAGCGTATCTGAACTGTATCAAAAGTTGAATCTGAATGAGTATCAGGATGGCATTCGTATCTGGAGCGTATCTGAACTGTATCAAAAGTTGAATATGAATGAGTATCAGGATGGCATCCGTATCTGGAGCGTATCTGAATTGTATCGAAAGTTGAATCTGAATGAGTATCAGGATGGAATCCGTATCTGGAGCATATCTGAACTGTATCAAAAGTTGAATCTAAATGAGTATCAGGATGGCATCCGTATCTGGAGCGTATCTGAGCTGTATCTGAAAACTGAATCTGAATGAGTATCAGGATGGCATCCGTATCTGGAGCGTATATGAACTGTATCTGAAGAACTTTGAACATTGTTTATTGTAGCTGTTGATTAACCTTATCCGGAAAAGGGTAAAATTTTAGCTAATATGCAATGTCATGTTGTATGAAATGCATGGTATAATGAGATTGTGATACATGCATTCGTGTTATCGATGTTTATGATATATGGATGCGATGTATGCATATGTGAGATAATCTGCTGTATTGTTTGTTGGATTGGGGAAAATAAATCCCTGACTGCTGCTGAGGATACAAAGTGTAAGTCTTCATGTTTTAAAGTGTTTATGAATTTCCACTTTGTTGTAAATGAAATGTCGTGTACTGCTTGTAAAATCCTGTTGGGAAATCCTGAGAAATTGGACGACTTCTACCGGGGAGTGATAACTGGAAGTTTGGTTCCAATGGGGATTAAACTGCACACTGCGGGGAATTTTATGGAAATAGCTTAGAGATATTTCCCTATTTCTTAAAGCCATTAGTGATTGTCTTTCTATTTTGTTCATTTGTAAACGGTAGTTACGTTCAAATGCATATGTTCAAAAATAAATCATTGGACGTTTTTGTAAACAAAACATAAGATTAAAGAAAAACAAATAGTTTTGTACTTTCAAATGGATATCTTTGTATTGACTTTGAGTAAGTGTTTTTGTACAATGAGACAAATATTCTAGTAAGAGAATGCCGTCGTAAAAAATGAAAATTTGATACAAAGAAAAGATAGCTATGTGAAATAATCCCATGGGGTTCCCATTCTGCTATAGCCTCCGTGTCTCTGAGCATCTTATCTATTTGTTGCCTTGTCTGAAGCTGATTGAATTGATCAGAACCGTCGAGTTTGCAGATTATCTGTAAGGTGATCCAACGGGACATAGTCATACGCTTTAATTCCCTAACTTTTTCCTGGACCGCCCTTTCGGGTTTTCAGTCCACCGGGATACCCTTTTTTTCCCAAGTCGCCCTTTCGGGTTTCCAACTTGCCGGGTGTACAGATTTTTTTTTTGTTTTATACCTAATTTTTGCCCGAACCTTTTTGGTTCGCCGGGATGCCCTTGTTTTGCCTAGGTGTGTCAACCTAGCGGGTCTCTTATGCGTAGTATCTTTTGACTATGTCTGTGTTCACAGGATGCGGCAGGTTGTTACCATCCATGGTGGTCAAGATCATTGCTCCACCAGAGAATATGCTTTTGATCATAAATGGTCCTTCGTATGTAGGAGTCCATTTTCCCCTGGGATCACTTTGCGGTAGTATGATACGTTTGATCACCAGATCCCTGACTTGATATACTTGGCGTCTGACCTTTTTGTTGAAAGCCTTGATCATCCGTTTCTGATACATTTGACCATGACAGACAACAGTAAGCCTTTTCTCATCAATCAAGTTCAATTGATCAAGTTGAGTCTGGATCCAATCATCTTCGTTCAGCCTTGCATCCTTCATAATTATCAGAGAGGGGATCTAGACCTCAATAGGCAAGACAACTTTTATGCCATATACCAAAGAGTAGGGTGTTTCCCTAGTTGATGTGCGTGCCGTGGTACGATAACCGTGGAGAGCGAATGGTAGCATCTCATGCCAGTCTTTATACATGACTGTCATCTTCTGTATGATCTTTTTGATGTTCTTATTTGCGGCTTCGACAACACCATTCATCTTTGGCCGGTAAGGGGAAGAATTGTGATGTTGGATCTTGAATTGCTCACACAGGGAAGTGATCATAGTATTGTTTAGATTCGTACCATTGTCTGTGATGATCCTCTCCGAGATACCATATCGACAGATGAGATTTTGTTTAATGAACCAGGCTACAACATTCTTGGGAACGAAAGCGAAAGAGGCTGCCTCAACCCACTTTGTAAAACAGTCAATGGCCACCAAGATGAAGCGGTGTCCATTAGAGGCTGTTGGTTTGATTTCCCCAATCATATTGATGCCCCACATAACAAAGGGCCAAAGATCCGTTAAGACATTAAGAGGAACCAGAGGTATGTGCACCTTGTCAGCATAGATCTGACACTTGTGGCAGGTTCGAGAGTGTTGATAGAAATCTGCTTCCATGGTAGACCAATAATAACCTGCCTGTAGGATGTTCTTTGCCATCATATGCCCACTGGAATGGGTGCCAAAAGTGCCCTCATGTAGATCAGCCATGATCTTTTCTTCCTCAACCTTGTCTACGCAATAAAGTAGAACAGAGTCATGGTTGCATTTGTAGAGAATGCTATTACTAAGGAAGAACTTAGCAGAGAATATCCTTAAGAACTTCTTATCATTGACTGAAGCTCCTTCTGGATATTCTTGAGCCTCGAGATACCTCTTGACTTCGTGAAACCAAGGCTAGTCCACTACTTCTTCAGTATTGATCTCGTGATAGTGAGCTGGTTCGTTCATCCGTTCAATGGTGATCTGGGGAGCCTCGTTATCCCATTTAAGTTTAAACATGGATGACATTGTGGCTAGTGCATCTGCTAGCTGTTTTTCTTCTCACGTGAAATGCTCGAAGGTAATATTCTCGAAATGTGGGATCAATGTCAATACATGTTCTTTATAGGGGATAAGGTTAAGGTGTTTGGTGTCCCATTCCCCTTTGATATGGCTGATGACCAAAGCTGAATATCCGAATACATTTAAGGATTTGATCCCCAAATCTATGGCAGCTTTGAGACCAAAAATACACGCTTCATATTCTGCCACGTTATTTGTACAGTTGAAGCAAAGTCTTGCGGTAAAGGGAGTATGACATCCTTCAGGTGATATGAGTATGGCACCAATACCATTTCCGAGTGCGTTGGACGCCCCATCAAAAACCAGAGTCCATCAGGATCCTTGCTCAGGTCCGTCATATGGTCTGAATTCTTCACAGTTGTTTACCATCATGATGTCTTCATCTGGGAATTTGAACTTCATGATCTGGTAGTCATCCACAGCTTGATGAGCAAGGTGATCAGCTAGTACACTGCCCTTTATTGCTTTCTGGGTAGTATATTGTATGTCATATTCTGTCAAGATCATCTGCCATCTCGCTATTCTCCCAGAGAGGGCAGGTTTCTCAAAGATGTATTTTATTGGATCCATTTTAGATATCAATAAGGTAGTATGGGTCAACATATACTGTCTTAGCCGGCGAGCAGGCCAGGCCAGAGCACAAATAGTTTTCTCGAGTAGTGAATATCTTGTTTCACAGTCGGTAAACTTTTTTCTCAGGTAATAAATAGCATGCTCTTTTCTGCCAAACTCGTCATGTTGCCCCAGCACACACCCTATTGAATTTTCCAAAACAGTTAGATACATGATCAAGGGTATTCCCTTGACTGGTGGCATCAACACTGGAGGCTCTTGCAGGTATTCTTTGATCTTGTCGAAGACAGTTTGGCATTCATCATTCCATTTGACAACTTGATCTTTCTTCAGTAATCTGAAGATTGGCTCACAAGTAGCTGTCAGGTGAGAAATGAATCTGGCAATGTAGTTTAACCGTCCCAAGAATCCTCTGACTTCCTTCTCAGTACGGGGAGTAGGCATCTCTTGTATCACTTTCACCTTGGCAGGATCTATTTCAATACCTTTATTGCTGACAACAAATCCTAGGAGTTTACCGGACCTCACTCCAAACGTGCATTTATTTGGGTTCAACCTCAGCTTGTACTTCTTTAGCCTCTCAAATAATTTCATCAAATGACCAAGATGCTCTTCTTCTGTTTGAGATTTGGCTATCATGTCATCCATATAGACCTCTATTTCGTGATGTATCATGTCGTGAAATAGAGATACCATGGCACGCTGATAGGTTTCCCCAACGTTCTTCAACCCGAATGGCATAACCTTGTAGCAGAATGTGCCCCATTGTGTGACAAAGGTTGTTTTTTCCATGTCCTCAAGCGCCATTTTGATTTGGTTGTAGCCTGAGAAACCGTCCATGAAGGAAAACACTTTGTGATGTGCCATATTGTCAACTAGAATATCAATGTTGGGAAGTGGGAAATCATCCTTAGGGCTTTCCCTATTCAAATCTCTGTAGTCCACACACATTCGTACCTTGCCGTCTTTTTTGGGCACGGGAACAACATTGGCAACCCATTATGGATAGGAGGTGATGGCCAAGAATACGGTGTTGAATTGTTTTATGACTTCAGTTTTAATCTTCTCTGACATGTCTGGTCGCATACGACAAACCTTTTGTTTTACCGGAGGACAATCCTCTTTTGTAGGTAGACGATATGCTATGATATATGCATCAAGTCCTGGCATGTCTTTATACAACCAGGAAAAGACCTCAACATAATCGCGTAGCAACTGAATCATACGCTCTTTGACACTAGGTTCCAGATTGGCACCCACCTTGACTTCTCTTTTGTCTTCTTCAGTACCTAGGTTAATTGTGTCCACTGGTTCTTCGTGGGGCTGAATGGTCCTCTCTTCTTGTTGTAGTAACCTGGAAAGTTCCCCTGGTACTTCACAATCTTCCTCACCTTCGTCTTCGGCTTGGTAGATTAGACTTTCAGAAACACAGAAGGCCATAACAGAATTGTTACCCATGGGATCCCGAATGGATGTAGATCTGCATTTTGAATGTGAGTGTGTGTAAGAGTATAATTATCTTTGAAAGAAATGAAAATGTAAAAAGAAAAACAATGAGCACAAAATTTGTATACAAAAACGTCCATGATTCATTGATGTCATATGGAAATGAGATAATAACCCTTACAAATAGACCATTGTGCCTCGGGTAAGACACAAGGTTTTAAGAGTCTAAATTGTTTAATATTACAGGTCCGACAAAATTTAAAGACAAATTACTGTTGGATAAAAGTGATCGGGGTAAAATCTCTAGCTTCCCAATTGTTAGCCCTCCATCGATAGTTGGGAAAATCAATCATCCAGGTTATAGCTGTCTTCGTCATCCTCCACTATGTTGACTTCACGGTTGCTGATCTTCAAGGGGGTCCTCCGGCACGAGCACGACATACAGCTTTCTGGGCTCCTGAAGTGAAACCCAAACCAAATTTGTCAGATATATATGGGATATCTGGGAGTTGGCCCCAAATAGTGCACCCACCTTCTTCTATCACTTCCTTGACATCTTTTAGAGAGGACATCTTGAGCGGAGGCCTTGTAATCTTTGGGACTTGAGAATCAACCTTGGTTATTGCCACAGTTTGCGAGACTTCTTCAAAATGCTGGAATGGAGTTTCAATAAATTCGCCATCTAATTCCATATATCTGAAAGAATTTAGATGACTGACCATATACTCTTCTCCTCCATGAACAATGATGATTTTCCCCTGAGTTGGATATTTCAGCATTTGATGCAACGTAGAGGTAACGACACCAGCATTGTGAATCCACGGTCGACCTAATAAGCAGGAATATGAAGGGAGAATATCCATTACATAAAAAGTTGAATCAAATTTTTGGGTTCCAACTTTTATGGGGATGTCCACTTCCCCATGCACCATCCTTTTTGAGCCATCGAAGGCCCTCACTACTATGTTTCTAGGTTTCAAGGTCAATCCTTCATAGTCAAGCCTATCAAGAGCCTTTTTAGGCAAGATATTCAGAGACGAACCGGTGTCAACCAAGACATGATCCAAAGTCGTGCCCCTGCATTCAACTGAGACATGCAATGCCTCGTTATGATTCCTCCCTCTTGGCGTTAAATTAGCATCAGAAAAACCTAAACCATTATTTGCGGTCAAGCTAGCTACGCAATATTGGAACTGATCGGCAGATGTTTCTTGGGGTACATGGATAGTTTTAAGGAATTTTACCAAGGCCTTTGCATGAGCCTCAGAACATAACAATAAAGCCAGCATGGAAATTTTTGATGGAGTTTGCCCCAGTTGTTCGACTATGTTGTAGTCACTTCTTTTTATAATCTTTAGAATTTCCTCCATCTCTTTTCGGGAGGTCTCAGGGATAGCTACTGATTGTGTCTTCGTCCGGACAGACTCAACCAGAATACCTTTTCCTCGAGTCTCGGTTGACTCGGCAGTGGGAATATCAATAGGGGTGATAACAGGGACTGCAACAGTTTTATCAACAGGAGTATTAGCAGAGATGATTGCAGAACTGGGAATAGCCTTTGGAGGATCAATAACAACATGAATGATTACAGGTCCGGAAATAAATTTGGGAGGAGCAATTTCTGGAGATAATACCCTTCCACTTCAGGTTATCTTGCTAGTCCCTGCGATGTTACTGATATCGGAGTCAGTTTTCTCAGAACTTGAATTTTCAGCAGCTGGCTAATCTTGCTTGATACTGTAATAGTAAACATCACCTCCATAATTCCATGGGACGGTTTTGTCTGATGAGTATGGGATTGGTCCAGGCATTGTAATTATCAACGGAGCTACTTTAGGAACTGATGTAATTCTAACGGGTCTTTTGGTGGAGATCCTGGAAGAATTGGCGGAAATGGTCACGATGGAAACATCATTATAAGAAACAGTTGGAATAGAAGTCTTTTCGAACAATATCTCCTTGTTATCTATTAGGCATTGAACGCCTGCTTTTAACAAATGACATCTGGTTGGTGAGGATAAACAGAAATGACAGCTTTCATCACAGCCTGGGAATACACCGACATTCAACAAGTTCTTTTTGATAGTCAGGAGTGGGGTCATAAGTTCATCAACCAAAGTAACAAATATATCTTCCTCAATGGCATTGGAATTACGATTGTGCTTGGGCATAGGGGCAGTGATAACATTGGGAATTTCTGGCGCGTCGAATTCAATCTCTTTGGCTTCAAGAAGGTCTTGTACCTTGTTTTTCAGAGCCCAACAATTGTTAGTGTCATGGTCGGGACTCTCAGAATGGTATGCACTGCAGGTATTAGGATGATAATGAGGAGAGGTTGTGTTAGGATTATTTGGAGCTTCTTTCAAAGTCACTAGATTTGATCTTAACAAATGCGGCAATACTTGAGATAGTGTCATATTAATTCGGGTGAACTGTCTGACTGGCCTTTCCATTCTTGGCTGGTTTCTTCTTTGCTGAGCAGGTGCGAGTTTAGGAATCATGACAGCCCCCACCATTGGACGGTGTTCAGTCCTATCTTGATTTCTCTGAGGATATACAACAACAACTTCTTTTTTTCAAATGAATGGTTTTCTTACAGCAGCAGAAGATGCATCTTTTTGAATATTCCCATTCTTTATCCCGACTTCCACCCTTTCTCCGGTCAATATCAATTCGGTAAAACCTGCCGAGGAACTCCCAATTAAGTGATTAAAGAAAGGACCAGACAAGGTGCCCAAAAACATGTCTACTAACTCTCTTTCAGATAGGGGAGGCTGGACTCTTCCTGCTAAGTCCCTCCATTTTTGCGCGTAGTCTTTGAAGACTTCACTTGAAACCATGGCCATACTATGGAGTTGAGTACGCATGGGAGAAAGGTCTGTATTGTATTGGTATTGTTTGTAAAAGGCAGCGGCAAGATTTCCCAATTATGAACATTGGCTCTTTCTAGATGATAAAACCAATCAAGCTGAGTTCCAGACAGACTGTCTTGAAAGAAGTGTACCCATAAGTCCTTGTTAGAAGTGTGAGGCTGTATTTTCCTCACATAGGACTGGAGATGCATTTTGGGACATGAAACTCCGTCGTACTTGGCGAACACCGGTGCCTTTAATTTTGGAAGAATGACAATCCCAGACACTAAACCCAATTCCTCAAAGTCCAATCCAGGAACTTTTTGAATTTCCATTGCACTTAACCGTTCTTCTAGATGCTTATACTTGTCGTTGGCCGAAGGATATTGTTCTTCAGAATAATCTTCTTCTTCCTCTTCCTCTTCTGAATCTGGCTGGACAATTGCTTCCTTGACTTTTCCATCTTGATTGTCTTTATCACCATATGACGTTGCAAAGTCCAGGGTCCTTCTTGCTTGTCCTTGGAATCTTCTTCCCACATTCAGAACTCCGGTTATTTTCTTTGTTTTCTTCTTTTTCTCTTCAACTAGCAAGGTCTTCAACTCTTCTTGTCCTTTGGCTAGAGTTAAGAACATCTGTTGAAACTGAGCATTTTGTGATTGGAGGTCCTTCACTGTTTTCTCGAGATCCATCTTACTGAAATAAACAATAGAAAGATGAGGAGACTTGTTGCAACAAACCTGCTTATGTTATGATGAATGGTAAATGCATATGCAATGATTTCAAGGATTTTAAAGATTCAAATTTGTTTTAGACAAAAAGGAAACACATGTTATATTAATAAATTAAATCTTGAGTACATCAATGCTTCTTTGGACAAAACAATACAAAAACTCTAAGATAAAAAGGTTGTACGCATCCTCTTTGGTGTGATGTAGGCATTCAGAGTCCGCTCCTCATGAAGTTTCTTAGTGAGTTCCAAAACCTTCTTCTTGCTAGCGTAGAATTGGGCCTCAAAAGTATCTCTCTCCCCCTTGAGCTGTATCCAATATCTTTGTAAGTCTTCAAGAGAGGTGGGCATGTTAGGATGTAGGATAGTGTATGGAACATCTCCTTCCATAACAGGCTCAATGATTACCGAGAGAATGGAGGGATAAGGCATCATAAGACTTTGAGCACGAGTTCATACCCGTTTGAAGTAAGTCTCAAAAGGGGTGGAATTTTTATGCCCCAATGTCTTTCTATCTACCTTGTTCAACATCCTCCAAGCTCGGATAAATCTCTGGCGATGACCTTGATCGTCGTTCTCGTAGTCAAATACCAAACCTTGAATAAGCATCTCATGTGGGCCAACCCTTCAGACGTAACCAAACTATCTTAAGGCTAAACAAGGGTTGTAGGTGATACCTCCTCTAATGCCAAGTAAAGGGACATTAGGGAATTCTTCACAACGGTCAACAATAGTAACATTCTTTACGGATTGAGAACACCAATACATGTCTGAATGTTTGAGCGTCATCAACCTTTGTGACCACCTTGAACCTTGCTCGTTCTTCAATACAGATTGGGGAAGATGCAAAATGAACCATCTTGCTAGAAGAGGAGTACAACACATAAGGATACATCTTTTCCTCATAGTGCGAGTGTGAAAGGAATGTAGGATGTCCCCTAGCAAAGTAGGCATCGGGTTATGAGACATGAAGATTTTGACGGTGTTCACATCTATGAGTTGGACAGGATTTGGAAACAAAACCATCCCATAGATGAGGAGAGCCACAATTTCCTCAAAGCTTGCAAACCCAAAGAGTTCCAACAGTTTTGGGCTTTCTCAATCAAGAACTTTGCTAGGAAACCTTTGAAACCACTCCTTGTTTCCCAATTAGTTGTGATATCAGATGGTTGCAAGTGGAGATCTTGAGCAATCTCTTCTGGATTTGGATCTCTTTCCGTACTGTTGAAAGGTAGTTGATTAAGAATGGTAATCCTCAATAGTTGGGAGAATTCTTCCAAAGTTGGCACAAGTTGATAATCGGGAAATGTGAAGCAATGGTGTAAAGGATCAAAGAACGGAAAGAGCACCTTCATCATGTCTTCATCAGTGTTGGAGGTGACCAAGTTTAATAGGCGACCATGTCTTTTGGTGAACGGAGAATTTTCAGGAATCCTTGATACTAGCTCTTTAAGTTGAGGAGGGATCCTTACAAGATTGACTTGAATGGTTTTCCTGTGAATATAATCCATGTCCTATAAAACAGAACAAAGATAAATCCCAAGATCCTTGAAATGGTTAGTGAATATTAGTATGATGTTATGATGTTCATGATGTTATGTACAAGTAAATATTAACAAACAAAGCAAACAAGTCCTTAGGTTTAGGCTTGCATGGAGTCTCATAGGTAAGTACCCTCTTGAAGTTTAGTTGGCTAAAATCTGTCCTAGTAATAGTAACCGGGTTCTAAGGAGCTCAATATCACTGGTTTGTTTCTTTGGTCATTGTTTTAGCACAAGCCTCTTTAATGGCGACCGAAATATCCCAAAAAACCAAACCTCAATGAGTGTAGTATCGAGTATCTACCAACTTCGGACTGCACCAAAGTCGATCATCTCACTACGTCCTAAAGGCCAAGTTGGTCAAGTAAAGGTTCTAAAATTTCATTAGTGCTTCATGACATCACTCAGCGGCCTCGTATTCTCCTTGATTAACTCAAGAGCTACCGGTACCTGCAAATATATCGCACTAACGTAGCTATTGCTTAGACCATGTCGGTATACCCCGCACAGTTTCCGTAATGTATTGCTACTTACCTATAAGGTATCCTAAATCCGGGTAAAGGATTCAAACCTAAACAAAGAACCATAATGTAAAGCATACAAGTGAAACAAAGAAATCAAGTAAATGTGATCTAACCCTAAGGTAACCTCACTTTTAGAATTTTCCCCAGCAGAGTCGCCAGTTCTGTGATACGGTGGGAGAACTAACTTGGGTGTTTTGCGTTTGATCGCAAATGTTGCGGTTAGCAATAGTCACCACCGACTTTTCTTTTATCCAAAAGGAAAGGTGAAAAATCACAGGAAAGGCCTTTGAGATTATTTCTTGAGTTCGGGGGGTAGATTATGAAAAGGGAAGATATTAGCACCCTTTTCATCCATGGTTTTCCATGGGCTCTTAGTTACTTGCTAGATCACTTGCTTTTGTTTGAAAATGTGCTTTGTGTGGTTTTTTTTGAAAGTATTTTGTAAAGAGGCCTTTGTTTAGGAAGACTTTGTAATGATTTTCGTTCGTAAGAATGTATACAAAGTGTTCGATCTTTTGAAAATGTTTTCAAGTTTTGTAAGATGTTTCAAAAGTGTAGGTGTTTGTTTTAAAAATAGCAAGGATGTTTGTTTTGAAATTGAGCAAGTAACTAGGGGCTCTCTACCTACTCAAAATTATTTCATGTTCATTTCCTTTTTCCTTTGACATTGTTATCTTACCATTGATTTGGTAAGTAATCTTATCTTTGGATGTAAACGGGACGGGCGTGGGTCATCGTATAACCATGATTAGCAATGTTGCAAGGCATCTTAGCATTCTCTTTTAGGGACTAATATCATTTGAAAGGCAACATAGATAGCGTCATCGAGGGACTATGATCTTATATTTTGCTTTTTTTTCTAAGATACCTCACATACGTAATATGACCATTTTGTAAGGCAACCAAGTGGATTTTACCCTAGGGATACTTGTGTGAAAGTGTATTGATTTTCATGTTTGGTTTTGTCTTTTATTAGGGTTTTCTAATTGATTGGTTTTAGTCTTTCCATACAAACCCTAATTACTAGCATTTGTATATAAAGCGATAAATTGTGGAATTTAAAGTTACTATACTATTATAATACTTGTGGGAGGGGGTGTACAAATTACAAATGGGGATTGCAATAAAATAGAGCCTAATTAGCTATTACAACCATAATGAATTTGGATAAATAATGTACAAAATGAATAAATATACAATCATGTAAATGGAAATAAAATAGACCTTTGTTTGGATTTTTTAGGGAAAAGGATTTTTGTTTTAACCTAATTAACTAAAAGAAAAAATAATTAATTAAATTAGTAAAAAGTAAAACCTAAATTTACTAGAAAAATAATTTAAATAAAACCCTAATCTATTAATTGATTAAAAAAAGAAATTAAGTTTATAAGAAGAATAATTTTTGGTATTTTTGTCTTAAAAATAGTTTATAGTATTATAAAATATTTTTGGTCTTTTTTTGTTTTAAAATAATATATTTTAAAGGTGTAAAAGAAAATAACTAAAACCCTAGTTTTTTAATTAAATTTACAAATCAAATTAGTAAAATAAATAAAGTATGATTAAATAAAATATTTTATTGTGTAAAAAATTAAATAAACAATATCAAAATATAAATCTAATATTTTTATATTTTTTCTGATTTTTTAGTATTAAATAAAATATTTAAGAAAACAAATAAATAAATAAAAAAGAAAATAAAATGGGCCAGGGTGTGAAAAGCCAGCAAGGGGGTCAGAAGTAACAAAAAGCCAGGCCCAAAGTTGTTAGATCCAGCGCTGCCAAAAAAAAGTCAGAATGTATGAAAAAATATGAAAAAAATCCAAAAGGGTACCACTAGGGCTCGGACCCAGGTCCCTATAGTCACAGGCGCGCGCTCCTACCACTGGGGTGGCTATACATCTGTTTATATAAATCAAACCATAAATATATATGGTAAACACGTTCCCGAGGCCAACTTCATCTTCAACCTCACGCCCAACCTGAACCTCTGTATCTTGTTCAATTCTCAACAAAAATGAAAAGTGTGAACAGGAAACTTGTAGCAAATTTCCTCATGATTTCAGAAATGCAAAGCAATAAAATTATAGATCAAAGACAATCATGAATTTTAATGGCCCTAATCTGAACCCTAAAAATTTCAAAAACTTCAATCTTAAAATTCTCTAAGCTCAAGCAAAATAAATGAAAACTATGGACATGGTTAGCTTTAGGGCAATGATATCTACATTTTTCATTCACAAATAAACCATTAATGATGCTTGTATGAAAAGTTCAAAAGTCAAAAAACTTACCTTGCAAGAGGGTATCGTGTTTTGAGTTTGAATAGCTTTTAGTGAGTTCTAATGATTGGATTAGCTTCCTCAAGTTCCCAGGAAGCTAATGTGATGCTTAGCTTGAACTGAAAGTGCCTGAGGAGTTCTGGAGAAGTCAATGTGCAAGGTGTTGTTTTTGGAAATGGTGGATGATGATGGAGGTGTTACAGTGGTGTTTCAGGTGTTGGGATTGTTTGTGTATGTTGTTTAGAAGCTTTTAGAAGTAAAAGGGCAAGAAACGCACGAGCAAATTTGGAGATTGGATTCAAAACTCAGAAATGACAAGTTTTGAGGTGTTTTTGGTGATTCTATGTTCTTGGTGTTTTCAGGGGTCAAGCATGCGTGGGATTTATGGAAAATAACTTGTGTATGTATAAGCAAAAAGGTTTGAGTTCCTTGGAAAGTCAGAAGTACAAGTTACAAGCTAATGTCTATGTTACTTGATTTTCAAGAAAAGTGGGAAAACAAGTTTCAAGAGGAAGTACAAGCATGGGCTGGGTGATTGTAAGTGTCTAAACAAGTTTCTCTTGAGTTATAGGACATGTATGATCAGAAGAGAACAAGTGCAAGGCTCAAGAACAAGTTTTATGCAAAAAGCTACTTTATCAAAATGGCATTGTGCCCTTTCTTCCCAAAATGGATATAAAGTATGGCCTTGCATTGAATGCTTGAATCGAGACCTCTAACAGCTGTGCAAGCAATTAATTATGGAGTGTCTAACAAGTTTGAGCCTGCAAAGTAGAGGTTATGCAGCATAAGCTTGAATTTGAATTTTGTTCATCACAAAATGACTTGTAATTCAAGTGTGAAAACCCTAACTTCATCTCTTCGATTCTCCTTACTCATAAATGATCTCAAGGAGTTATTTGACATTTTGGAAAGCTTGTAATGTTCTCTACAACCCCTCTTTGAATCACTTTTGAAAATTATCCTTGGAACTATATGAAAAAGTGCCATGAAGTTAGGTCAAAATCCTGATCAAATTAGGGCAAAATTTCACTAAGTGTTTTGTTTCATGACCATGTGTTCTTAAAATTATAACTTGAGATCCAAGCACTTTTGGAAGGCGTTGTGTAAATAAATGTTATAGATTTCATGGAGATCTACAACTTTCATGTTGGAAGTTTTTTCTGAATCAACTTGCATCATGGTGAAAATTTTGCTCAAAGTTGTGAAAAAATAAGAAATTTCCAACACTTAGAAAAATTACTAAGTTTAGAAATTTTAACTTTTCAAAATGAAATATTGAATTTTTTATTTCTTGATTAATAAGTTTCATATTTTGGCATGCTTTGATGAATTTTGATCTTTGACATTTGATTTTGACCAAAGAGTCAAAGTTTTACTTTTTAATATACAGTTGACTTTTGATCAGTTGACTGAAAATTCACTTGTCAATCCGTTGGGATTGAGCAATGTTTTGAGCCATGTCGTTAGGTAAAAATGATGCAATTGGACTCTTGATATCATTCCTTACACCAATTGAACATTGGCTAGGTCAAAAATCAGAAATTGCCCTTTCCCAGTCAAAACCCTAATTTTGACCATTTTGCCCTTTTGAAGATTTGATCAAATTTCTTGAGGAATTATGGTCCAAACTTGATCAAATGATACATATGAGTTTAAAATGTTGATGTGGATAAAAAATTATGAAGTTTGACTGTAAATTGGCCACATTTGACTTTTTCCCTAATACAACTGATTTTTAGATCAACTGCTCAATTGACTGAGCAAAAGTGTGATCCAAAGCTTGAAACTTAACATGAGTAATATTAAGGGTCCATAATGATCCATGAAAGTAATATGGGGAATTTTACGTTCAAATATCCTTGTGCAATCTCAAACCCTAATTTTGGTCATCAGTGCTTAAGGAGGTGTCTTGAGTTGATCAACCATAGTGCAGTCTTGAGCCAAAGGAGATGTTGTGAGCAAATTCTTGATAAGTGAGAGGGTAAATTTTGTGGTACAACAACGTGTCACCGGGAGAAATAGGTAGCTACAAAGTTGTTTTACCCTAAAATTTTCCCTCCCATTTTTTACTCAAGACATGCTCACTGAGGTCCTCAATTTCTCAAGGTTGACCAAAGAATTGATCAAACAAATTCTCCTCCTAAGCAATGAACCTCTAGCTAGGGTTTCACTATCCACCAAGATGTTTGGGTTTCAAAGGCTCCAAATGATTTCCATGGTCCTTAATATGTCTTCAAGAATGTCCATGCCAAATTTCATGCCTTACACTACAAATTTTCTCAGTCAACTGCTCAAGTGTTTGAAAATCAACTATACTAGGTCAAAAGTCAACTAAAATTTGACCAGGCATAACTTTTACATACTTCATCCATTTTTCCCCAACCAAAGCTCATTTTTAAGAGAATTCAGTTCCCTACAACTTCTCTTTTATCCTAAAGTTCAAGAAATGCATCATTTGGAAGATACAAGCTCATATATTACAACTTCCAATATAGAGGGAGGCTACCACAACTTCTTGAAAGAGGTTCAAATTCAAAACAAATGTTTAAGGCAAAAAACTACAGCATGATTCGACACATACCCACATGATTCGACTCATTCTAGTAACAAAATAGGGTATGAGTCGACACATGGCCTTATGCATCGACTCATACTGTTATCCAATCCCAAAATAGAAGGATGAAAGGTGCATAAGTCGACACAAACGCGTATGTGTCGACACAAATAGGGTATGAGTCGAACCAAATCCTTATGTGTCGATACATACTGTTATCCAGGCCCCTAAACCGAAGAATGAAAGGTGCATGAGTCAACACATCCCATTATGCATCGACTCATACTGAGTTGATTTTGTTTTTACATGAGCAAGAAGGGTTATGTGTCGATGCATAACAGCATTGTGTCGATACATAACAGTTCAAAATGCAACTTTTCTTTCTGTTTACACTGCCTTTACAGTTTTCACGGATTTGCTTCATTACTGTACAACTGTTTAATGTGGGTTGATGTTTAGATTTGTTTTAAGGCCAAATTTTCGTGCAAGATACATTAGAGAGGACCAAGTTCATGCAAAGACCAAAATGGAAAAGAGAATCACCCAAAATGGCATGTTTTCTTCACAAATATGGAAAAAATTCAAATTTTGATCATCGCATCAATTCATGAGTTAAGAGCCAAATTCTTTCCTTGTTTCTTTCTTAACTCCACCTCCTCTATATAAGGACCATTTCTGCAAGCAAATGGGACGCCCATACTGACTCAAAAAACCACCCAAAAATTGCAAAAATTCATAAGGTTGTCAAAATTCAAATAGCAAGTTCCAGCCACCCTCGATCCATTCCAAAGGTTCCATCATCACCCCGAGGATCTTAGGAGTGCATACCACCCTTCCTTGACGTTTAAAGCATCCTAAAACAAGAAGACCTCTTTGCTCCGATAGGGTAAGATTCTCACGCTCTAATCTTTCAATTCATGCAATTTAAATAGATTTGATGTATAGATCCATGTTAGTATTGTTGTTTAGGTTGGTTTTAATATATTACATGTAATGTTTAAGGCAAGAATCAAGAAACACCATTGTTAGGAAAGTCTGCACCATTTTGATCGTATCTCCCAGTGTAAGCACTTTCAGTCCAAACCAATGCCATGGTTGGATTCACAGCATGCAATTTAGGGGGGGGGGTAGGCTCGATCTGTGGTTTCGAATCTCTCTATTTTGCAGGTTAGGTTTTACTGGCCAGAGAAGAAGGTGTTCAACCACCATGGATGGTGGTTTGATCTCCCCGGAACTGGCATGGCAAAACAACTTTCCAAGATTCATCGTTTCAAATACGAGTCGGCCAGCGGGCACATTTGATATTCAAATATATTTATGTCTGGCTTTCATTTACATATTTATTATTGTGTTACAATTAACAAATGACCAAGCAGCTCAGATGGTAAAGAGGAAGCGTGCAAAAGGGGAGGGGCCTGGGTTCGATACCCAGGTCTTACAATTTGTTATTTTTCTAACAATTATCTTGCAGATCCAGTGCTTGCAGGTTCCACGCGTGCATCATGCACCACATGGTTAACACTAGTAAATCCCATCTGATCAGATACAACACTCCCAAAAGCGTAGCTCACCATGCACCCTCAACGGATTCCTTCACTGAATCCAATTGCAGACTTGGGCTCATCTCACTTGGGCCTAACGAATTTCAATTTGCACCCCCTGTCTACTTTTGCTTCCTGGCCCATTTATATTTGTTTATTTTGTTTTTATTTATTTCTTTTAGTTTGTTTTTTTCATCAACATAAAAACCAGATAAAAATCATAAAAATATTAGGTTAGTATTTTTCTCAATTAAATTAATTTTGTAAACTAATTAATAATTATTTAAGCCATTTTCTTTAATTTAAAACCAAATATACTTAGGATTTAATTTCATTTCTTTATAATAAAAATACCAAAAAAAAGTTAGAATTAGGTCTTTATTTTTTACCTTCTTTAGATGATTAGTTTTCTTCCTTTTTCTAGATTAAATTTTATTTACTTAAAACATTTTCTCAAAATAAAACAAAATGACAAAAAGATTTTCCTTCTTAAGTGTAACACGGTGGGAGAACTAACTTGGGTGTTTTGCATTTGATTGCAATTGTTGCGGATAGCAAGAGTCACCACCGACTTTTCTTTTATCCAAATAGGAAAGGTTGAAAAGATCAGAAAAGACCTTTAGAGATGTTTTCTTGAGTTCGGGGGGTAGGTTATGAAAAGGGAAGATATTAGCACCCTTCTCATCCGTAGTTATCTATGGGCTCTTAGTTGCTTTCTAGATCACTTGCTTTTGTTTGAAAATATGCTTTGTGTGGGTTTAAAAGTATTTTTAAAACATCTTTGTAATGATTCTCGTTTCTATAAGAACGCGTACAAAGTGTTGGTTTTGAAAATAATTCAAAGAGGTGTTTCTGGAATGTGTTTTTGAAAGTGATTTTGAAAAGTGTCTTTGTAATAATTCTCGTCACTATAAGAATGTGTACAAAGGGCTTTGTCTTTTGAAATTGTTTCAACTGAAAGTGTTGGTGTGTCAAATGTTTTTGTTATGAGAAAGCGAGAAACTATGATTAACCTACCTACGAAAAAGGTCTAGTGTTCTTTTCCTCCTCCTTTAGATGTTGCTATCTTACCATCGATTTGGTAAGAAGCCCCATTGTTGGATGTGAAGGGACGGACGTGGGTCGTTTGTATAGTCATAGAAGGCAACCTATGAGACGTTTTAGCAATGTCGTTTTAGGGACTAGATCGTTTACCAAAGGTAACATCGAGGGTCATCGAGGGACTACGATATTTTATCGAGGGTCTTTGCTAAAACACCCATATTCGAGGGACATGACTATTTTCCGAGGCAACAAATGGGATTATCCTAGAGGTGCATGTGTGAATAGTGTGTTTGATTGCATGCATTTTGTCTTTTGATTTTGGGTGGTCTACTTGTTGGTTTTATCTTGCCATACATCCTAATTACTAACATTTGTATAAAGCAGTAAAAATGCAAAAAATAAATATCCTACACTATTACAACCATATTGAATAGTAAGAAAATGTAAAGACAAAACAAAAATAAAAGAAAGGAAGACAAGTTTTTCGATTCAGGCAGTAACACTCTTTGATTCTACCTTTCTTGGCTTCCTTCGATTTGGCCTGGAAGTAGTAAGGACGCGCCTTTCGATTCCATCCCTTTCCTGTTTCTTTTGAATGGGACCTGGAAGCCAGTGTGTGGGTAGCTTTCGATTCTGCCTTTCTGCTTCCTTCGAATGGCCTGGACGTTAATGAGTGGCAAAGTCTAAGGCCACACTATTTATTCTGCTTGTAACTGTGAAGCAACAAGGGGTGAAGCCTAAAGCTTCGATTCACACCTCTTTCCTCCTGTTTTCTTTTGTTTGGGACTTTAATATAAACATGGCCCGAGGCCATGCTAGTATTGTCTAATGGCCAGGTTAGTTCTTAAAAACGTTTGATAAACCAAGAAACAAAACCAAAAGGTTATCAATGAAAACAAACTGAAAAGGTGAAAACGAAAAGGAAATAAATGCTATGTACATGTTTTGAAACGAAAAGCTTAAAGTCAGTGTGACTTACCTTGCTTGAAGCTGAGAGTATGTGAGCTGGACCTTTAGCTGCTGCCTTGGAAGCTCCTGGATTCGAAGGGAAGAAACTAAGGTGATGTTTATAGTGCTGGATTCGAAGGTCCAGAAGAGTATGGGTGGTGCTTGTTATTTATGGATTCGAAGGAGAAGAATAGGTGTAGTGTTCTTTCTACTAGATTCAAAAGAAAAACAAAGTGTGGGGTTGTTCCTGGATTCGAAAGGGAAAAGAAACGAGTGTTGTGTTTCAAGTGTTGGATTCAAAAGGTTCAGAAACAAAGGTATGGTCTTTTGAATCTGGGTATGATAATATGTTAAGCGTTTGATGATTTTCATACAATCAATGTTTTTTCCCAGCTATCAAAAGCCTCTGGATGTGTTGTCCAACCCCTTAGATATGTTATGGAGGCTCTTATTTATAGGCAAAGTTGGCTGAGGTTTAGGAGGGAAAAAAAACAATTTGAACAAAATGGGTAAACTATTTTTATAGCTTTCGAGGGGAAGTGTTCGTATACCAAATTGGTGCAAGAATAGGGGCAGTGTTTCAGGACTTCCGTGCAACAGTTTTGAAGTGTTATGGCCAGTGTATCATGCCTGAACTTGGAAGCAAGCATCTTTGAATATTTCAAATCCTTTTATTCCAACCTTCGACCATATCTCTCTTCAGGCAACAATATTTGTTTCCAATCAAAGTGTCGTTCGAATGGGGAAAATATATGTCCTTCAAATGGACTACGTGCCTTGTGCCTGGTGGGAGCCTCTTGCTTTGAAGCATGCAAGAAGGAAGTGACTGCTCAATCGATGGCTGTATGCAGCTAGCCATTACTTTGTGAATCAAAGAAAACATAAAGAGAATTATTTGTCCAATCAACACTGACATGCGGGCATCTAATATCCAGTCGAAGTAGGCATACAAGCCACCATTGCATTGTGAACCATGTGAGTCCAATGGGGCAATCGAAGGATGTATGCAGGAGACCATTGCCTTGTGCCTACTGGCATGCAGGAGGTCCATGCCTTATGAATCAAAGGAAACTGTCTTTAAAGGAAAAAAATTCCCAATCGAAGCTAGCATGAAGAGAGCATACAGAAGTCCACTACCTCAATCGAATCCTGGGATTTTATGCTTGCTCGAAAGAAACCAAATGCCCAATTGAAACATAGGAATTAATCTAGTTCAAAAGAAGTCAAATGCCCAATCGAAACATAGGAATCCATACAAACTTGCTCTTTTTTGATTTGATGCTTGAGAGCCCCAAAATGATCCAATTGTACTTGTGCAGCCTTGACCCAGTAGGAATTTTGTGAGAAAAATCTTGAGAAAAGAGAGGGAAAATTTTGGGGTACAACATTAAGGTTTAGACGCTTTTCTATTTCGCACGCGTTTGATATTTCTGCTTTATCTTCATATTAATGTACTTGCTTATGGGATGTAATAGAATTAAACTAGGACTTTACATTTACTGCTTTTATTTCCCATGTTTTGGACATGTAATTAATCCCCTTCCCCGAAGCCTTGTAATAGTTAGATTTATATTTCTTCACTTTTAATTACTGTAAACTATTAACTGTTTATATGCATGACTAATATGATTGTCTGGCAAGAATAACAAACAAAATGCTAGCAAACCTAATTCAAAGACAAAAATAACTAAATACAAACACAATAGCACATATACAACTCTAGGGTACCCCCATTTTGGTTGCCTTCAGAATAATAAAGTCACATCTCTCAAAACGTGAGAGATTTTAGTGGCTACTCTCCGGTTTAAAGATCATAAGTCCCTCGATGACCCCCTCGACATTGCCTCGACATTGCCTCGATATGATCTTAAAAACCCTAGGGTAGTTACTAAAGTTTCTTGCCCCGTTGCCTTTGTGACTGTATAAACGTCCCTTCGAATGTCCCTCAAACATCCAATGACTAGGGCTACCTACTCACTAATAGTAGGATAGCACTGTCTAAAGGAAAAGAGGAAAAGAACAAATCCTTTCGAGTAAAGTAGATAGCTGTTAGATGCTTGCACAAAACAAACTTTACACTTACATAAAACTTCTTTCAAAAAAATTTTCAAACACTTTGTACAAAGTTCGCCGCACTAAGGCGCTTTCAAAAATACTTTTCAAAACACACAAAGCACAAGGTATTTCAAAATGAGCTAAGAATCTAAGAGCCTGAAGATAACTACGAATGTAAAGGGTGCTAACACCTTCCCAGAAATTTGCACTTTATGATGTGGTGGTTGATTGTGTAGGGGATGGGCTTAAAGATGACATTTGGAGAGTTGTCGGAGATGGGCTTACAGATGCCATCCAAAAGTGATTGGTGACAAAAATTAGACTAAGTCTAAGCTTGACTTCAACTGGAAAAGAATCTGAATAAATCTTTGGAGTGATTTATCTGAACCAGAGAAAGTGTCTACTAGAACGGAATCAAGATAAACCATTAATCAATTTAAACTGAACCAACAAAGGTTTTGAATATTCTTTAACTGGAAAAGAATTAGAATAAATATTTGGAGAGATTTATCTGAACTAGAGAAAGCGTCTAACGGAACAAAATCAGGATAAACCATTGATCGATTTAAACTAAACCAGTAGAGGTCTTGAATATTCTTTAACTGGAAAAGAATCAGAATAAATCTTTGGAGCGATTTATCTGAACCAGAGAAAGCGATTGCTAGAAAGGAATAAGGATAAACCATTAATCGATTTAAAATGAACCAGCAAAGGTCTTGAATATTCTTTAATTGGAAAAGAATCAGAATAAATCTTTTGAGTGATTTATCTGAACGAGAGAAAGCTTCTGCCAGAAAAGAATCAGGATAAACCATTGATCGATTAAAACTGAACCAACAGAGGTCTTGAATATTCTTTACTTGGAAAAGAATCAGAATAAATCTTTGGAGCAATTTATCTGAACCAGAGAAACAATCTACCGGAAAGGAATCGAGATAAACCATTGATTGATTTAAACTGAACAAACAGAGGTCTTCAATATTCTTTAACCATAAAAGAATCAAAATAAATCTTTGGAGAGATTTATCTAAACCAGAGAAAGCGTATACCGGAACGGAATCAGAATAAACCATTGATCGATTTAAATTGAACCATCAGAGGTCTTGAAGGAAGTGTCGAAACAGACCCGTGCTAAGCCGCATCAGGAAATGTATTAGAAGAAATCTGTGTAAGATTGCTTTAGGAGATATATGAGAAGGAAGCCTGGGTAGGGATGCTTCAGGATGAGTCCGTGTGAAACTGCGTCTGAAAATGAGAAGGAACCTGAATAAGGCTGCTTCATGATGAGTCCGTGTTAAACTTCATCTGGAAATGAGAAGGAACCTGGGTAGGGTTGCTTCATGATGAGTCTGTGTTAAACTTCATCTGGAAATGTCTGAGAAGGAACCTGGGTAGGGTTGCTTTATGATGAATCTGTGTTAAACTTCATCTAGAAATGAGAAGGAACCTGGGTAGGGTTTCTTCATGATGAGTCTGTGTTAAACTGCATCTGAAAATAAGAAAGAACCTGGGTAGGGTTTCTTCATGATGAGTGCGTGTGAAACTTCATCTGGAAATGTATGAGAAGGAACCTGGGTAGGGTTGCTTCAATGATGAGTCTGTGTAAAACTTCATCTGGAAATGTATGAGAAAGAACTTGGGTAGGGTTGCTTCAATGATGAGTCCATGTAAAAATTAATCTGAAATGTATGAGAAGGAACCTGGGTAGGGTTGGTTCAATGATGAGTCCGTGTAAAACTTCATCTGGAAATGTATGAGAAGGAACCTTGGTAGGGTTGCTTCAGTTCGTCGTGTAGATAGTTGCCCTGGCTTGTTTCAGGAATTAATCTATAATCCGTTGTCCTCAGATAGTTGTCCTATCTTGTTTCAGGTATTAATCTGGAACTTGTTGAAAATTGTTGATGATAATTATATGTTGATTGATCTTTCCTGAAAAGGTAACGAGTTAGCTGTATGCAATGTCATGATGTATGAAATGCATGGCGTAATGATGTTCTCAAAATAAATGAGATTGTGTTATATGTGTTTCGTATGCATATGCTATGACGTATGAAATGTGAAATGTTGTTGAAATATAATTTTTGTCTTGGAAAATAAATCCTTGACAAGTGTTGGGGAGTTTTGGGAAGGTAAATCCCGGACTGTTGTTGGAGATGAAGAGTAGGTGCATCTTCAAACTTTGTTTAGAATGTTTTTGCTGGGGATTCCCGCTTTGTTGTTTGAGGAGAAATCCGCTGGGGAAGATTGGCTTTGGCTTGAGAAATCTTTGTGGATAGTGTTGATTTCTGCTTGGGGAAAAGAGTTCAGGAGTCTTAGTTGTCCGTTTCTCTACCGTGGAGCTATCTCTTGATGGAAGAGAAAGGGAGTTAACAACTTGTTGGGGATAAAGAAGTTAACTGTTATCTGGTTGTCTCCCAGGCTTTGCAGCAACTTACTGGGGATTGTACAAAAGTCTACTGGGGAAGAGGGGTTGTGGTCCCTTAATTTGAGATAGTCTGAGAGGCAAATTTAAGCTGGGGAATCTTGTCGTTTGTTGGGAAAATAAACCATGTTGCCAATCTGCTGGAGATGTATTTTCTTTTGGCAGAACTCCTCGAGGATTCTTCTTGAGATCAAACTTAGCTGGGAAGAAACGTTTTCCAGAGATTGAAACTTTGGTTGGGAATTGCCTGGACCCAACTTTGTGGGGACTTGACTGGGGGTCATCCTGAAAAGGACTTTGTGGGAATTTCAATGTTCAATGCCCCAAGTGACTCAGATGCAGATATGCCCCTGGTATATTCAACATTTCTTGAGATATTTCTTGGAATCTCAACTTGACTGCCCCTAGACGAGTTGGACAGTGACATGTCATGCCCCCTTGTTGTTGGAAGTGTCATCCCATTTGAAGTGATTTTGTTCACCGAGAGAGCTTTTTGTTCACTGGATATTCGTCATGTAAATTTCTCCGCTGTCAAACAATTAGCCATATGCAAATAGTGATATTCAAATAATGCAAAGTTTATGCTTGTCTTGAAGTTTTGAAAATGCGTTTTAGCAGATAAAATATTTTTGTAAGAATGTGAATTCAACTCAAGATTTAGAGTAAGCCTTACAGGAGATAAGATACCTTTTGTAACAGTATGCTTTCAAACTAACCCATGCTTCAATTAGGACTTTTGAGGGGTTGTAGCATGGTCTGGTTCACGGTTTAAGAAACAAAGGATAAGGCTCAAAGTGTATTTGTACCCGCCCATTCTTCGTGATGTTCTTCAGTTCTAAACTCAGTTAATTGTGCATTTAAATTCCCATTGAGTCTGAAATGACGTTTTGGTGATGGCTCAGACAAGTTAAGTTTGTTGGAAGGAAATCATTTTTGCAAGTTTTTCATGTTGTCGAGGATTTGTAGTGTCCTCTTTTTTTATTTATTATCCCTGATTTTTGCCTGACTATTCTGGTTTTTGAGAATAGCCAATGGGATGCCCCTGTTTTTTTCTTAAGTCTCCTTCATAGGTTTTGACTCAGTGGGCTTTTCTTTTTTATAGTTAATGACTGCCTATATGATAGGGAACCACCACCGTCTTTTGATTCCAGAGGAATGTTTTTTGTTATTCGTTGTGTACGAAATGAAAGCCTGCAACTGAACGAACATTTGAATTAACTGAGAGACTACCCTGCCCCGAGTTTTGATTAAAGGTTTCAATTTGTGTGAAAAAGAAAACTCCTACTTCTTAGGCTCAAAGGGGTTGAGTAGGGATTATCCTCCTTATAACTCCAGCGTTTAGGAATTGAATTAAACGCATGTACATCGTCAGCAAGGTCAGTTCAAAAGCATATTGTGTGGGATTATGGCATTGTTTTCGTCATCCTCCCTCTAAAGGCTTGTAACTTTAAAAAGAGTTGAATGTCATAAAGAGAGTAAAAAGCATAGCTTAAGTATAGTGAAAACAAATGGATGAATTCAAGACAAACCTATGCGATGCATTAATGAGAATAACCAAAGCCTGACATAAAGATAAGTGTTTAAGAAAACAAAGAAATTACAACTGAAAATTAGAATAAACAGAAATTTCTCCGTCTGAATTTGTCACTTCAGACGGTGTGCCTTTGAGGGGTGACAAAAGAACTCTAGTTGACCATATTGTGAGAATTCCAATGCTCCATCGTCGATCAGGTCTTGAATCTTGTTTTTCAACGTCCAACAACTATCAGTATCATTCCCTAGACGGTTGGAGTGATACACATACCTTTTATTGGGATGTGTTGTACCCCAAAATTTGCCCTCCCATTTCCTCAACATTTTCTCATCACAAAACCTTTGAAGATCAAGATCCAGTTAGGGTTTCCTCTGCTCAAGACTTCTCCTTTGCACTGTGGACTCAAATTAGGGTTTGTGTTTGCCTAAGGATGCTTGGACCTAAAATGCCTAAGATGACTTTCATGCTTCATGTTGGACTCCCAAGTTTACCCATGCCAAGTTTCAAGTCTTGATTCCAAGTTTTGCCCAGTCAATTGGACAGTTGACCTAGAAATCAGCTGTATGGGGGAAAAAGTCAACTGTGGCCAATTGACAGTCAAACCTCATGAAATTTGACCCACATCAACATTATGAACTCACATGGACCATTTGATCAAGTTTGAATCACAATTCCATAAGAAATTTGATCAGATCATCAAAAGGGCAAAATGGTCATTTTTAGGGTTTTGACTGCACAAAGGCAATTTTTGACTGTTTGACCTAGCCAATGGCAAATCAAGCTCACATATAGCCTCAAGGAATCAATGAAATGGTCTTGACACATTCATCAAGCTCAAAAGATCCCAAGTACACAAGATTGACAGTTGAATTTCCCAGTCAATTGATCAATTTTGACTGTATACTGAAAAGTCAAACTTTGACTTTTTGGTCAAAATCAAGAGTCAAGATTCATTTTTCATCAAAACTTGCCAAATCATGAAACTTGTTCACCAAGAAATCACAAAATGCAAATTAGGGTTTGAAAATGGAATTTTTCATAACTTAGAATTTTTCTAAGTTATGAAAAACCCTAATTTTTTCCCAACTTTGCCCCACCTTTTCACCAAGATCCATTTGGATTCAAACAAAAGTCAAAACATGAAAGTTGTAGCTTGTTGCATAATCTACAACTTTGATTCACAAAGTTTTCTCATTTGAAGCTTGTATCTCAAGTTACAATTTTTTGAATAAGGGCACTAAACCATTTTTAACTTAGTGAAATTTTAACCTATTTTGACAAGGTTTTCTACCCCACTTCAAAGCCACTTTTCATACCCTTCCACTTGGAATTTTAATTTGAATTTCAAATATGGATTGTAGTACACATTCCAAGCTTTCCAAAATGTCCAAGAACTCATCAAACAACCTCATAACTTGAGAGATTCGAATTTCACAAGTTGGCAAAAATTCACTTTTGTTCTTCATCAAAACATGTTCATAACTTTGCAAATTTGAACTCAGCTTACTTTATGCTTGATTACAGGTCCTTGAACCATTCCATACTCAATAATTTAATGCATATTCAATGAGTTAAGGCCATGTTCTTTGTGTTCTAACATTGCATAGTGGATTAATCCTAAACTAGATAAAGTGAACTTTCCATTTTTGAAAAGATTAGCTTTATGTCAATTTAGAAATCAAGAAGGTACAAGCTAAATCCTTTTGGCACAAGATTATGGACAAGTTGCTCTGATCAAGAGAAGATTATGCAGCACATTAGGAGGCCCCCTACTGACCTAAAACCTCAACTTGCTTTTGTTTGCTTCAAGTTCAAGAAAAGTCCATAACTTATCACAACTCTCTCTTCAGCATAGAAACACAACACAAAAGCTATCAAACACATTCCATAGAACATATCCAAGCTTTGGCACGAATCATTGACCTCCAAAACACCCTCCATCTCAGAATCATCCTCAAACTGCAAAAACAGGGTTCCCTCTGCAGTTTGAGTGCCAACTCCCATTTCCCTCGAGCATTCTTACCAAAATCAATCCATACACATTCCCTAGCATATATGCAAGCTAACCATGACCTAAAACCTGACCTGTAATCACCCTAACAGTTTCCACCATTTTCATTTTTTCCTCTTGCAGTTGAAGTTCCATAGCTTGATTCAGAAGCTCTCAAGACAAAGTAAGCATTGAAACAGCATCCCTGGACCTCAAGGAAGCTTTTCCAATCATTACATTGCACTGAAAGTTCCTCATTCTCCAGATAGAAGTTCAACTGCACAGGTAAAACTTTGAACTCGTATCTCTCTTATCATGCATCTTTAGTCTTAAGTTTGTGAAGAAACAAGGTTCTACTCATAGCCCTGAGCATGTACATATCTTTACATTTCATTTCTTTTGCCTGAGTAGAGAGAATTTGTAGTTTGAAAATGGCAGAAAAATTAGGTTAGGATTTGGGGGAGGAGAAATTCTCCCTCATCTTAGAGAGTTAGGTCAAGTTCCATATATGGTTAGAACCGTCTCTTCATGCTGAACATTTGTTGTGTTATGAGTTTTTGCTGAAAAGCCAGGAATCGAGAGTTGGACATTGAAGAACAGGGGCGCGCGTTTTTTTTGAATTTTGTTGCTGGAGGTTGAAGACAGTGTTCCTTGGGCTGGGCCTGGATATCTTTTCTTATTCACACCACACATTTGCTATTACACCCCCTGAGCCCATTTGCTTCATTTTTGACTCTTTTTGACTTTTTCTTTTTTGGTTGACTTTGTTTATTTTTTCTCATGATATAAAAAACATAAAAATATTTTTTCCATCCTTTTTTGAATTTATGGCATATTTATTTGATTTATTTCTTTTGTTTATGCATAAATATATACATATTTTATTTAGAATAAATACAAAAATGGTGTAAATACATTTTCATTTTTTTATTTACCTTCTGAAAATATTTCACACAGAAAATACTTTTTTTTATTATTATTGATTTTATTAAAAAATTAATATATAAGGCATATTTAGAACTTAATATATATATATATATATATATATATATATATATATATATATATATATATATATATATATATATATATATATATATATATATATATATATATATATATATATATATATATATATATATATATATATATATATATATATATATATATATATATATATATATATATATATATATATATATATATATATATATATATATATATATATATATATATATATATATATATATATATATATATATATATATATATATATATATATATATATATATATATATATATATATATATATATATATATATATATATATATATATATATGTTTATTAATATATTTAAGTAAAAATATAAAAATACTTGAATTTTCCATTTTTATTAATATTTGATACCAAAATACTTTTTTCATAATATACTTCATTTTATTTTATTCTTATAAATAATAAATAAATAGTTGTATTAAATTAGATCATAATGCATTTTCTTCAAAAATTAGGGTTTTTGCCCTAAAATTCAAAATACTCCAAAAAATAATACATTTTTATTTTCTTTTCTCTTTTACATAAATAATATTTTTTCATACATATATAAAACATTTCTTTAGCATCTTGCATTCTTATTTAATTTTTGTACATTGATTAAATTGCAAATATTCAAAATGATGTAATAATTTAGATTTAAATTCTTGTCAATATCCCCATTTGAACATTTGTACCCCCTTCCCCTATTTGGTTTTGTAATAGCTTAGTAAATTTAATTTCGCACTTTATTGCTTTCTAATGATAACATGTTAGAATTAGGGTTTGTATGCGAAAAAACGATAAAAAAAAATAGTTTGACCTAATACAAGATAAATGAGCATGAAAATAAACAACACATCTCACACTTGCACCCCTAGGGTATTCCACTTGTTGCCTTCAAATAAATGGGCCATATTGTATGTTGAATTTCTTTGGGCAAAGCAAACAATTTGAATGATCATAGTCCCTCGACAAAACTTTTCAAAACAAACAAAAACAAATGATCAAGTCCCTTAAAGAAAATTGCCCAAAGACATTTAACGCCGTTGCAATTATGGTCTAAACGATGACCCGCGCCTGTCCCTTTCACATCCTAACACAAGATTGTCCACCAAATACAATGGTGGAATAAACTTGTTAAAAGGGTTAAAACATAGCAATAATCTTTTTGAGAAATTTAGGAGTAGATAACCTCTTGGTTGCTTGAATCAAACTTGCAAAACAAAACACTTGCCTAATTTCAAAATCACACATCACTACACTTTCAAAACAATTTTCAAAAACAAATGAAAACTTTTTTCAAAAGACATACATCTTTGTATACATCCCCACATGGATCATTACAAAGGTTGCCACCATATTGGCATCTTTTCAAAACATTTTCAAAGCCCACACACTCAAGCACCATTTAAGACAATTGAAAACAAAAGGCAAGTGATCTAAGCAAGTAACTAAGAGCCCATGGATAACCATGGATAGAAAGGGTGCTAATACCTTCCCTTTCTATAATCTACTCCCCGAACCCAAGAAACATCTCAAAAGGTTTTTGCTGTGCTTTTTAACCTTTCCTTAGGATAAAATAAAAAGTCGGTGGCGACTCTTGCTAACCGCAACATTTGCGAATACAAACGCAAAACCTCAAGTCAGTTCTCCCACCGAACCACAGAACTGGCGACTCTGCTGGGGAGCTACTTAAAAGTGGAGTAACCTTAGGGTTTAGATCACCTTTGTTTTCAATTGTTTGCTTTGTTTGCTTTTATATTTGTGGGCTTTGCATCGGAGTTTCATAGATCCTAACCCGGATCTGGGAAATACCCTTTTTAGGTAGCATAATCTGTGAGGGACCTGTCTGGCGTATACCGACATGGGTGAAGTAGTGGCTACGTTGGTGTGGCATCTTAGTCTATACCTATATCCCTTGTGTTGCAACGGGGAGAATATAGGTCTTCTAAGGGGTCATTTAACACCAACCAACCTTAGAACCCTAAATTGACCAACTTGGCTATTAGGACAGTAGCAGTATGCTACACTCATTGAGGCTAAACTCTCGAGATGGTTCTGGCCGCGAGAAAAGATTGCGATGCTGGAGTTATGACCGATTGAGGGTAGCCAATGATTTGAGATCCTCTAGAACCCGGTTACTTCTAATAGGACAGGTTTTAACCAACAAAACCAAAAGAGGGTAATACCTGAAACTCATGCTGTCTTGAAACCTAAGGGTGTTTTGTGTGACTTGTGTGCCTTATTTGCCTATGTGAATACTTGTGGTGTGCTTCATCATAGCATCATGCCATCATACCATTGCATGCATCCTGTATAAAGGACTAACCCATTTCAAAGACAAAAGAGTTTCATCTTTGCTCTGTTTTGTAGGACATCATGATGCCCATGCGTAGGAATACTGTCCGGCTCAACTTTGTTCAACCACCAGTTTTACTCAAGGATTTGGTTGGAAGGATTCCAAACACTTCTTCCTTCATCAACAGACATGGTTCTCTCCTTGGCTTGGTCACTGCAAAATGGGACCAACAACTGATAAGTGTTCTGACCCAGTTTTATGACCCTCTGTATCATTGTTTCACCTTTCAAGACTTCCAGCTGGTTCCTACCCTGGAAGAGTTCTCTTATTTGCTTGGGATCCCTGTCTTGGATCAAACTCTATTCACTGGTTTGGAAAAGACTCCTAGGCCTGAAGAGATTGCTGCAATTCTCCCCTTGACCAAAGAAGAGGTATTGTCCAACTGGGAAACTAGAAATGGGATCAAGGGCTTTTTGGTCAAATTTCTGGTTGGCAAGGCTAATGATTTCTGGAATGACTTGGACTTCAAGGCATATGAGGATATTCTAGCTCTTTTGATCTATGGTCTGGTACTGTTTCCCAACCCTGACACCTTTATCAGTATCCATGTCATAAGGATCTTCATGTCTCGGAATCCGGTACCCACTCTTTTGGGTGATATTCTACAACAACTCTATGCTCGTACTGCTCGAAAATGGGGGACTCCATGGTGTTGCGCTCCTTTGCTAGTAAGGTGGTTTATTTCGCACCTTCCTAAGTTCGTGCTGAAGAATGAAGAAGGAAAAGGTTGGGCTCGGAGGTTAATGTCTCTCACTGATAATGACATCACCTGGACTCTCAGAGGTTTGGATGAGGTAGCTGTTATTGACCGTTGCGGAGAATACCCTAATGTTCCGTTGATTGGTATCCAAGGAGGAATCTCTTACAATCCGTGTTTAGCTCTCCGTCAGTTTGGAAGAGCCAGAGGAGATGGGCCTCATGAAATGCTGGTTCCTCACTTCCATTTTGAGTTTCAGGAAGACAGTGACAAACTACGCCAGGGATTCATTAGAGCTTGGGACAGAATCCACAAAGCCAACCCACATGAGTTGGGACCAAAGACTTCCCTGCCATTGAAGCCCTATTGCAAATGGGTCCGCATCCGTGCTCAAAGGTTAGGAATGCCCTACGAAGCTGTTAGACCCCTCATTCTTGAGTCTCCTGATGAAGATGGGGTTCCTCCAACTGTCCTCCCTCCTCAGATACCTACTGATTTTGACACCATGAAAAGATCTTGGGCGCAGCTAAAGGAAGAACGGGATTTCTATCGGGAGAAATTCAACGAGCAGGAACGGAAGATCCAGAGGTTGACTAAGCAATTGGAGGAAGAACGGGTCTTGAACAACTACATCAGCACTGAAAAGAGGAGGCCATGGGAGCATTGAGGAGCTTTGGATGTTTCCTTTTGTAGTTTTATTTCATTTTCAGTATTTTTCATTCCTGTAATGCCTAAGGGCAAGTTGTTGAACAATTGAAATTTTAATCTAATGGAGTGTGTTTCCCTTTTTGTCTATAAAGTTGAATCTTGTTTGTCTTTGAAAACATAAAGCATACGCATTCCATTGCACCATGTGCATAGCAGGTACCCTATTTCACAGGTTGCTTAATCTCCTTCGCTGTTTATTTTGCACAGTCATCATGAATCCAGACTCCTCCAGTGAGCAAGCAATCAAGGCCCTTCAGGCCCAAAGTGCACAGTTTCAAGAGATGGTCCTAAGCCTAGCCCAAGGTCAGCAAGAGTTGAAGACTCTACTCATGAAGAAGAAGAAGAAAAAGAGGATTGCGCTGTTCAACACCGGACGCAGATTTGGGAACACACTCCACAATGAAGCTGATCCAACCACTTCTTCTGCTGAGAAAAACAGTCCCCAAGGGGGAGGAGCTCCTAGTCCCGCAGTCTCCGACAACGAGACGGACTATAATGACGAACAATACCCACCTGCTGCTGACAGATACAAGCAGTTGGAGGACCGCTTGAGCGCCATGGAAATTCAGAATGTGCCGGGACTGGATTTCGGAGATTTGGGGTTATCTTCCGGAGTAGTAATTCCACACAAGTTTAAGGCGCCTGCCTTCGCTAAGTATGATGGGATCTCCTGCCCAAAGCTGCATCTGAGGTCGTACGTAAGGAAAATCCAACCTTACACGGCAGATAAGAACCTCTGGATCCACTTCTTCCAAGATAGCCTCTCGGGGTCACAGCTTGAATGGTTCTACCAATTAGATGGAACTAGCATCCGACACTGGGAAGATTTGGCAACCGCATTCTACAGACAATACCAATACAATTCTGATCTCGCTCCTACACGTACCCAACTTCAGGGTATGTCTCTAGGAACGGGTGAAGGGTTCAAAGAGTACGCTCAAAAATGGAGAGATTTGGCTGGCAGGGTGCAGCCTCCATTGACTGATCGAGAGCTGGTTGATATGTTTCTAGGGACGTTGTCTGGTCCGTTTTTCAATCATTTGGTTGGTAACTCCTCCGCCGGGTTTACAGATTTGATATTGACGGGAGAAAGAATTGAAGCTGGCATCAGGTCAGGCAAGATACAGAAGGCTGCCTCCACAAGTGCTGAGAAGAGGCCGTTTAAGAAAGAAGCAAGTGCCGTCTATGGTCCTAGAAGACAAGTCAAGCCCGAAAGTCGCCAAGCCGTCAATGCTTTGGTCATCTCAAAACCTGTTGCTGCTCCTCAGCAGTACAATCAACAAAGAAGCGAAAGGCCCAAGAGGCAGTATACCCGACTGAGTATGACCTTATCTCAAATTTTACCCCAACTGTTATCCACCAACCTGGTAACCCTCAAAGAAGCTCCTAAGGTCGTCAACACTGCGTCTCCTAAGTATAACCCAAATGCCCGGTGTGCTTATCATTCTGATAGTCCCGGGAACACTACTGATGATTGCTGGGCCTTGAGAAACAAAGTGCAAGATCTGATCGACGCAAAGGAAATTCAGTTTGAAGCACCGGAAAGACCAAATGTTGTAACTGCTCCTATGCCCCAGCATAGAGTAAATTCCATTGAGGAAGAAATGTACGTTGTTTCGGTAAATGAAGTTGTCACCCCTCTGAAGACTGTTAAGAAGAACTTACTGCGGGCCGATTTATTTCCGAGTTGCGGTGAAGGTTGCCTGTTCTGTGCTGTTTCCCTATCTGATTGTCCCTTGCTGAGGTTGGGCATCCAAGGCCTAATGGATAGCAAGGAAATTCTATTCAAAAATTCTGCTGTTCAGTTGGTTCCGATAAAAGAAGTTTCTGTGGTTACCATCTTCAATAATCCAATCAAGGCTCCCCCGAAGAAGCCCGTTCAAATCATGACTGTTGCACCTGTGATTATTACTGTTCCGGGGCCTCTCCCCTACGTATCTGATAAAGCTGTCCCCTGGCATTATGGGGCAGACGTGTATGTGAATGGAATCAAACAAGAATTTGACATTGGCGCCAGTATCTGCGATATCACTGGTCCAGCCAAAGTTACCCGCAGTGGCAGGCTTTTCTCGCCTGACATTGCACCGCCCGCTACTCGAAAACCCCTCCTTATAAAACCTATAAGTTTACCTGTTCCTGCCGCTGATCAAGTTGTTTCCCCTGCTGCCGAGTTATCAAATGCTCGGGGCAAAGGGATTGAAGAAGAGCCTGCCCGGATGGAGGCACCAATACCCATAAATGCTGAGGCCTCCCGACAAGAAATGGAGGAGATTCTGAAAATAATAAAGAAAAGTGATTTCAATGTTGTCGAGCAGCTGGGGCATACGCCCTCCAAGATCTCCCTGCTCTCCTTATTGCTATGCTCCGAGGCCCATGCTAAGGCCTTGATCTCATTTCTCAAGACGGCCCATGTGCCGCAGGAGACGTCTGCAGTCCAGTTCACTGATTACATAGCGAATCTGACAGCAGACAATGGCTTGGGTTTTTCAGATGCTGACCTGGCCGCGAAGGGAAGAGACCATAATGATGCCCTGCATGTCTCTATCGAATGTAGGGGCACTACTCTGGCGCATGTATTGGTGGATACTGGTTCTTCCTTGAATGTTCTACCGAAAAAGGCTTTAGATCGTCTGGATTATGAAGGTCTGGAACTGAAGCCCAGCAACATCATCGTCAGGGCCTTTGACGGTTCAAAAAGGATGGTTCATGGAGAGGTTAACATCCCTATTCGTGTGGGCTCTCAAGTGTTTGACTCTACTTTTTATGTGATGGATATACGTCCATCGTACTCTTGTCTGCTGGGTCGACCTTGGATCTATAAAGCTGGGGCAGTGACCTCTACCTTGCACCAGAAGCTGAAGTATCCCGTCAGGGGAAAGATCGTCACTGTGCAAGGAGAAGAGGAGTATATGGTGAGCCATTTGAATTCCTTCAGATACATTGAGATGGACGGGGAGTTTATTGAAACCCCCTTTCAGCATTTCGAGGAGGTGCATCCAATTTCAGCAGTAGCAGAAGCAACAGTCGAAGAGAATGTTTCCTTGAAGATGGCTTCCCTAAGGGATGCCCGGGCTGTGGTTCAGAAAGGCAATTGTGCAAACTGGGGTCAGCTTCCTGACTTCACTCAGAAGAATGACAAGTTTGGGCTGGGCTTTACTGCAGAGGCTCAGAGGGCTGTGCGCAAGGAGAAGACCAGAAAGGCTCCGGTGTTTATCTCCAGCTCAGGGGTGAATGCTATCGAGGAGGATGTAGAGGAAGCAGAATTTGACAGTTGGATCTACCCGACTAACAGCGACGGACCAAGCAACTGGACGGCAAAGGATTTTACCCCTATCACATTTGTCACGCAGTAATTAATTTCTTTTGATTTCCAATTTGTAACAAACAATATGTTAAAACTTTGTTGGCTCGGTGTCCTACCCGGGACATCGTAGCTCCATTTGTGAGGGCTTTTTGTATGACATTTTCATATATCATCAATCAAAACATTGGACGTTTGTTGCATTTCAAATCTTGTGCTCTTTTCCTTTCTGTGTTATATATATATATTGCAAAACAGCTATATTTACACACACTCACTTATACAGGTTTCAATCCACTCTGGATCTCACTGGTAACAGCTCTGCTACCGCCAGTTATGACTTCGAAAATCCGATCAACTTGGCCGAAGACGAAGGTGAAGATGATTGCGAAGTGCCTGGTGAACTCGTAAGACTGCTACTCCAGGAAGAGAGGGCTATTCAACCACATGAAGAGCCTGTGGAGACAATTAACTTGGGTACTGAGATAGATAGGAAAGAGGTCAAGATTGGTGCCAATCTAGAGCTCAGCGTGAAGCAACGATTGATCCAGATGCTACAAGACTACATGGAGATTTTTGCTTGGTCCTATGAAGATATGCCTGGTTTGGATGCCGACATTGTAGTTCACCACCTGCCAACCAAGGAAGATTGCCCTCCGGTAAAGCAAAAAGTCCGACGGATGCGTCCAGAGATGTCTGAAAAGATCAAGGCCGAGGTTATGAAACAGTTTGATGTCGGGTTCCTTGCAGTGACTTCTTACCCTCAGTGGGTTGCCAATGTAGTGCCAGTGCCGAAGAAGGACGGTAAAGTCAGAATGTGTGTTGACTACAGGGATCTGAACAGAGCCAGCCCCAAAGATGACTTCCCCCTACCTCACATTGATGTCCTTGTTGATAATACAGCTCAACACAAGGTGTTCTCCTTCATGGATGGTTTTTCAGGGTATAATCAGATCAAGATGGCTCCAGAAGATATGGAGAAGACTACCTTTGTGACTCAGTGGGGCACCTTCTGTTATAAGGTCATGCCGTTCGGATTGAAAAATGCTGGGGCAACCTATCAACGGGCCATGGTTGCTTTATTTCATGATATGATCCATCATGAGATTGAGGTATACGTTGATGACATGATTGCAAGGTCTCAAACTGAGGAGGAGCACCTTGACCATCTGAGGAAGTTATTTGACCGACTCAAGTTGTACAAGCTGAGATTGAATCCCAACAAATGCACCTTTGGGGTAAGATCCGGAAAATTGCTAGGTTTCATTGTAAGTGATAAAGGTATTCAGGTGGACCCTGCCAAGGTAAAAGCCATACAAGAGATGCCGACTCCAAGAACAGAGAAAGAAGTCAGAGGCTTCCTGGGACGACTGAATTACATTGCCCGATTCATCTCACATCTGACTGCTACTTGTGAGCCAATCTTCAAATTGCTGAAGAAAGATCAAGTAGTACGCTGGAATGATGAATGCCAGGCCGCCTTTGAAAAGATAAAGGAATATCTCCAAGAGCCACCCATTCTCATGCCACCGGTGGAAGGAAGACCTCTGATACTATACTTAACAGTACTTGACAATTCAATGGGGTGTGTGCTGGGGCAGCATGACGAGTCTGGCCGAAAAGAGCGCGCTATTTATTACTTGAGCAAAAAGTTTACCGACTGTGAGTCTCGTTACTCACTGCTTGAGAAAACTTGTTGCGCTCTTGTATGGGCTGCTCGCCGACTGAGACAGTATATGCTGACTCACACTACCTTATTGATTTCAAAAATGGATCCCATCAAGTACATATTTGAAAAGCCCGCTCTGTCTGGAAGAATAGCGAGATGGCAAATGATCTTGACAGAATACGATATCCAGTATACAACTCAGAAAACAATTAAGGGAAGTGTACTGGCGGATCATTTGGCACACCAACCTGTGGACGATTATCAATCATTGAACTTTGATTTTCCGGACGAAGACATCATGGTGGTAACTGACTGTGAAGTACCTGGACCGGATGAAGGACCTGAGGAAGGATCCCGATGGTCTATGCATTTTGATGGAGCCTCCAATGCTTTGGGTAACGGCGTCGGCGCTGTAATCATATCTCCCAAGGGAACTCATACCCCCCTCACCGCCCGATTATGTTTCAGCTGCACCAACAACATGGCAGAATACGAGGTATGTATCATGGGTTTACAAGCTGCAATCGACTTAAGGATAAAATTTCTAAGTGTCTTCGGAGATTCCGCTCTCGTGATCAATCAGATCAAAGGCGAGTGGGATACGAAACACCCGAATCTTATTCCTTACAAGGAGTATGTGTCGACCTTGCTTCCCCACTTTGAAGAGATAACTTTTGAGCACTTCCCTAGAGAGGAGAATCAACTAGCGGACGCCCTAGCTACGATGTCCTCAATGTTCAAAGTTAAATGGGACAATGAGGCTCCCCGAATCATTATCTGGAAGTTGGATGAACCGGCGTACTGCTGTGAGCTGGAGGCTGGGAAGGTGACCGAAAAACCCTGGTATCATGAGGTGAAGAGGTAATTGGAAGCTCAGGAATACCCTGAAGGCGCGTCTGTCAATGATAAGAAGTTCATGAGGAGGTTTGCTGCAAAATTCTTCCTCAGCAACGACATTCTCTACAAGCGGAATCATGATTCAACTCTGCTACGTTGTGTGGATAAGGCTGAAGCAGAGAAAATTATGATGGAATTACATGAAGGCACGTTTGGAACACATTCCAGTGGACACACCATGGCTAAGAAAATCCTTCGGGAAGGATATTTCTGGTCCACAATGGAAGCCGATTGTTACTAACACTCCCGAACTTGTCATAAATGCCAGATCTATGCTGACAAGGTGCATATCCCTCCGGTCCCTTTGAACGTCTTGACGGCACCTTGGCCTTTCGCAATGTGGGGTATCGATATGATCGGCGAGATCCGACCGACGGCATCCAATGGGCATCGCTTCATCTTGGTGGCGATCGATTACTTCACGAAGTGGGTTGAGGCAGCTTCCTACGCCACGGTAACCAAGAGCGTCGTGGCGCGTTTCATCCGGCATAATCTGATCTGTCGGTACAGTGTCCCAGAAAGAATCATTACGGACAATGGTACCAATCTCAACAACAAAATGATCACTGAACTCTGTGAACAATTCAAGATACAGCACCACAATTCTTCTCCCTACCGGCCGAAGATGAATGGGGCTGTAGAGGCAGCCAATAAGAATATCAAGAAAATTGTGCAGAAGATGACAGTGACCTATAAAGACTGGCACGAGATGTTACCGTTCGCTCTTCATGGGTACCGCACCTCAGCAAGGACGTCAACCGGGGCAACTCCCTTCTCCTTGGTCTATGGCATGGAGGCAGTCTTGCCAATTGAAATCCAGATACCCTCTCTCCGGATAATGAAGGATGCAGACTTGGATGAAGATGATTGGATCCAGACTCGACTTGATCAATTAAATCTGATTGACGAAAAGAGGCTCACTGCTATCTGTCATGGTCAAACGTATCAAAAACGGATGATCAGGGCATTTAACAAGAAGGTCAGACCACAAGAGTATCAAGTTGGGGACCTGGTAATCAAATGCATCATCCTTCCTCAAAGTGATCCCCGGGGCAAATGGACCCCTACTTACGAAGGGCCATTGGTGGTTAAACGTGTGTTCTCAGGAGGAGCCATGATCCTAACCACCATGGATGGTGACGACCTTCCTCACCCCGCCAATGCAGACATAGTGAAAAAATACTACGCATAAACAAAAGACCCGCTAGGTTGACATACCTAGGCAAAAATAAGGGCTTCCCGGCGAACCAAAAGGGTTCGGGCAAAAATAAGGGATGAAATGAATAAAAATCTGTACACCCGGCAAGTCGAAAACCTGAAAGGGCGGCTTGGGCAAAAATGGGTATCCCGGTGGACTGAAAACCCGAAAGGGCGGTCCAGGCAAAAGTTAGGGATAAAAGCGTAACACTATGTCTCATTGGATCACTTCGCATCCGGAATTCGGTATCAACTATCTGGCTCCAGATTTCGGCATTGACCAATCAGCTTCATCTTCAAATTAGGCAGCAAAGCGATGAGACGTTCGAGGACATAAAGGCGATAGCAGAGTTGGAACCCAGTGGGATTATTCACATAGCTGTTTTGCTTCCTTTTTCAAAATTGTAAACTCTATGTTATTTGGCGGCATCCTCTTACTAGGATGTCAGCCTCTTGTACAAAAACGCCTATTCACAGGCAAAGTTTAAATCAATACAAATTCACTTGTCCATACAAATTACCATTGTTTTCCTTTTTCTGTTTTGTCTTGCGAAGAACGTCCAATGTTCATTTTTGATATATGCATTTGACAAGAAATTGCTGATTCATAAATGTTTACATATGAAACAAGAGATTGATTACAGGTGACATCAGAGACAGGGGCAATGTGAAGTTGTCTAATGCAGTCTGGTTGTTTTGACCGCTAAGGTACCAAGGTAGATTCAGCTGAAGAATGTGGCCAAATCATCTCAACTCCCCGCAGAGTAAAACAAGGTTCAGTAGTGCTTTCCCCAAGCAGAGTTGGTTCCCCGTCAATCCTGAAAGGACACAACATTCCCCGGCAGGTCTTAAAGCTCATCCTCTGCAGAGTACGGACGTCTTTCCCGAGTTTTATTTAGAGTTATTTCCTCACAAGGACTTATAACTGGGTTATCCTCAGCTAAAAACCACGGAGGACCGCCCTCAGCAAAGTTCCTTCAAATCCCCGGCGGAGTTTATCTTTGGTGATACCCAGCGGAGTTTATCGTCATTATCCCCAGCGGAATCCATCATTAAAATCCTCAACAGGCCTCGCATCAAAACTTCGGCCAAGTGTCTCTTCCACAGAGCAATTCTCCGGCCGATCGTCAAGGATTTATTTTCCTAAGGCGAAATTACATCCATAAACATTTCACATTTTCATACATCTTGCTTACATATATTATAAAGCGCATACAACACCATCTCATGTTGAACATCATGACATCATGCATATCATACATCATGACATTGCATACAACTTACGTTTTTTGCCTTTTCAGGAAAAAGACAATCCCAAAAACAACCACCTTCAACTGTCACAATTCCAGATTCGATACCTGTATCTAGCCAGGGCACATCTGAGAGTGATCAGTTTCCAGACTCGATTCCTGTATCTAGCCAGGGCACGTCTGAAGAGTTCAAAGATTCAATTCCTGTATCCAGCCAGGGCATATCTGTTAACAACATTTCCAGACTCGACTCCTGTATCTAGCCAGGGCACGTCTGAAGAGTTCGAAGATTTGATTCCTGTATCCAGCCAGGGCACATCTATTAACGACTATTTCCAGATTCGACTCCTGTATCCAGCCAGGGCACATCTGTGGGCAAACCGATTGTAGATTCGATACCTGTATCTAGCCAGGGCATATCTGCATAAGGAGATTGAAGATCAAACACCTGTAACAAGCCAGGAAAACATCCGTCTTTCTCAAATACACAAGTTCTCGCTAAGGAATCTCTTATGCGATCGACACTTCCAAATGGCATCTATAAGCCCATTCCCGACAAGGTTCCGTCAAACCCCCGAATGGCATCTATAAGCCCATCTCCCTATCCACCATCTCTCCAAATGGCATCTATAAGCCCATTCCCGACACCACATTGTTGAGACTCCAACATGCGAGTGCAAATTTCTGGGCACTCTAGTGTCCAATCTCCTTTTACCCTCGATTCACGAAAGGAAAACTTGCCAATCTAACTCTTCAGGTTCAAGAAGATTGAACAGGGGCAACTGTTGTACCCCAAAATTTGCCCTCCCATTTCCTCAACATTTTCTCATCACAAAACCTTTGAAGATCAAGATCCAGTTAGGGTTTCCTCTGCTCAAGACTTCTCCTTTGCACTGTGGACTCAAATTAGGGTTTGTGTTTGCCTAAGGATGCTTGGACCTAAAATGCCTAAGATGACTTTCATGCTTCATGTTGGACTCCCAAGTTTACCCATGGCAAGTTTCAAGTCTTGATTCCAAGTTTTGCCCAGTCAATTGGACAGTTGACCTAGAAATCAACTGTATGGGGGAAAAAGTCAACTGTGGCCAATTGACAGTCAAACCTCATGAAATTTGACCCACATAAACATTATGAACTCACATGGACCATTTGATCAAGTTTGAATCACAATTCCATAAGAAATTTGATCAGATCATCAAAAGGGCAAAATGGTCATTTTTAGGGTTTTGACTGCACAAAGGCAATTTTTGACTGTTTGACCTAGCCAATGGCAAATCAAGCTCACATATAGCCTCAAGGAATCAATGAAATGGTCTTGACACATTCATCAAGCTCAAAAGATCCCAAGTACACAAGATTGACAGTTGAATTTCCCAGTCAATTGATCAATTTTGACTGTATACTGAAAAGTCAAACTTTGACTTTTTGGTCAAAATCAAGAGTCAAGATTAATTTTTCATCAAAACTTGCCAAATCATGAAACTTGTTCACCAAGAAATCACAAAATGCAAATTAGGGTTTGAAAATGGAATTTTTCATAACTTAGAATTTTTCTAAGTTATGAAAAACCCTAATTTTTTCCCAACTTTGCCCCACCTTTTCACCAAGATCCATTTGGATTCAAACAAAAGTCAAAACATGAAAGTTGTAGCTTGTTGCATAATCTACAACTTTGATTCACAAAGTTTTCTCATTTGAAGCTTGTATCTCAAGTTACAATTTTTTGAATAAGGGCACTAAACCATTTTTAACTTAGTGAAATTTTAACCTATTTTGACAAGGTTTTCTACCCCACTTCAAAGCCACTTTTCATACCCTTCCACTTGGAATTTTAATTTGAATTTCAAAGATGGATTGTAGTACACATTCCAAGCTTTCCAAAATGTCCAAGAACTCATCAAACAACCTCATAACTTGAGAGATTCGAATTTCACAAGATGGCAAAAATTCACTTTTGTTCTTCATCAAAACATGTTCATAACTTTGCAAATTTGAACTCAGCTTACTTTATGCTTGATTACAGGTCCTTGAACCATTCCATACTCAATAATTTAATGCATATTCAATGAGTTAAGGCCATGTTCTTTGTGTTCTAACATTGCATAGTGGATTAATCCTAAACTAGATAAAGTGAACTTTCCATTTTTGAAAAGATTAGCTTTATGTCAATTTAGAAATCAAGAAGGTACAAGCTAAATCCTTTTGGCACAAGATTATGGACAAGTTGCTCTGATCAAGAGAAGATTATGCAGCACATTAGGAGGCCCCCTACTGACCTAAAACCTCAACTTGCTTTTGTTTGCTTCAAGTTCAAGAAAAGTCCATAACTTATCACAACTCTCTCTTCAGCATAGAAACACAACACAAAAGCTATCAAACACATTCCATAGAACATATCCAAGCTTTGGCACGAATCATTGACCTCCAAAACACCCTCCATCTCAGAATCATCCTCAAACTGCAAAAACAGGGTTGCCTCTGCAGTTTGAGTGCCAACTCCCATTTCCCTCGAGCATTCTTACCAAAATCAATCCATACACATTCCCTAGCATATATGCAAGCTAACCATGACCTAAAACCTGACCTGTAATCACCCTAACAGTTTCCACCATTTTCATTTTTTCCTCTTGCAGTTGAAGTTCCATAGCTTGATTCAGAAGCTCTCAAGACAAAGTAAGCATTGAAACAGCATCCCTGGACCTCAAGGAAGCTTTTCCAATCATTACATTGCACTGAAAGTTCCTCATTCTCCAGATAGAAGTTCAACTGCACAGGTAAAACTTTGAACTCGTATCTCTCTTATCATGCATCTTTAGTCTTAAGTTTGTGAAGAAACAAGGTTCTACTCATAGCCCTGAGCATGTACATATCTTTACATTTCATTTCTTTTGCCTGAGTAGAGAGAATTTGTAGTTTGAAAATGGCAGAAAAATTAGGTTAGGATTTGGGGGAGGAGAAATTCTCCCTCATCTTAGAGAGTTAGGTCAAGTTCCATATATGGTTAGAACCGTCTCTTCATGCTGAACATTTGTTGTGTTATGAGTTTTTGCTGAAAAGCCAGGAATCGAGAGTTGGACATTGAAGAACAGGGGCGCGCGTTTTTTTTGAATTTTGTTGCTGGAGGTTGAAGACAGTGTTCCTTGGGCTGGGCCTGGATATCTTTTCTTATTCACACCACACATTTGCTATTACACCCCCTGAGCCCATTTGCTTCATTTTTGACTCTTTTTGACTTTTTCTTTTTTGGTTGACTTTGTTTATTTTTTCTCATGATATAAAAAACATAAAAATATTTTTTCCATCCTTTTTTGAATTTATGGCATATTTATTTGATTTATTTATTTTGTTTATGCATAAATATATACATATTTTATTTAGAATAAATACAAAAATGGTGTAAATACATTTTCATTTTTTTATTTACCTTCTGAAAATATTTCACACAGAAAATACTTTTTTTTATTATTATTGATTTTATTAAAAAATTAATATATAAGGCATATTTAGAACTTAATATATATATATATATATATATATATATATATATATATATATATATATATATATATATATATATATATATATATATATATATATATATATATATATATATATATATATATATATATATATATATATATATATATATATATATATATATATATATATATATATATATATATATATATATATATATATATATATATATATATATATATATATATATATATATATATATATATATATATGTTTATTAATATATTTAAGTAAAAATATAAAAATACTTGAATTTTCCATTTTTATTAATATTTGATACCAAAATACTTTTTTCATAATATACTTCATTTTATTTTATTCTTATAAATAATAAATAAATAGTTGTATTAAATTAGATCATAATGCATTTTCTTCAAAAATTAGGGTTTTTGCCCTAAAATTCAAAATACTCCAAAAAATAATACATTTTTATTTTCTTTTCTCTTTTACATAAATAATATTTTTTCATACATATATAAAACATTTCTTTAGCATCTTGCATTCTTATTTAATTTTTGTACATTGATTAAATTGCAAATATTCAAAATGATGTAATAATTTAGATTTAAATTCTTGTCAATATCCCCATTTGAACATTTGTACCCCCTTCCCCTATTTGGTTTTGTAATAGCTTAGTAAATTTAATTTCGCACTTTATTGCTTTCTAATGATAACATGTTAGAATTAGGGTTTGTATGCGAAAAAACGATAAAAAAAAATAGTTTGACCTAATACAAGATAAATGAGCATGAAAATAAACAACACATCTCACACTTGCACCCCTAGGGTATTCCACTTGTTGCCTTCAAATAAATGGACCATATTGTATGTTGAATTTCTTTGGGCAAAGCAAACAATTTGAATGATCATAGTCCCTCGACAAAACTTTTCAAAACAAACAAAAACAAATGATCAAGTCCCTTAAAGAAAATTGCCCAAAGACATTTAACGCCGTTGCAATTATGGTCTAAACGATGACCCGCGCCTGTCCCTTTCACATCCTAACACAAGATTGTCCACCAAATACAATGGTGGAACAAACTTGTTAAAAGGGTTAAAACATAGCAATAATCTTTTTGAGAAATTTAGGAGTAGATAACCTCTTGGTTGCTTGAATCAAACTTGCAAAACAAAACACTTGCCTAATTTCAAAATCACACATCACTACACTTTCAAAACAATTTTCAAAAACAAATGAAAACTTTTTTCAAAAGACATACATCTTTGTATACATCCCCACATGGATCATTACAAAGGTTGCCACCACATTGGCATCTTTTCAAAACATTTTCAAAGCCCACACACTCAAGCACCATTTAAGACAATTGAAAACAAAAGGCAAGTGATCTAAGCAAGTAACTAAGAGCCCGTGGATAACCATGGATAGAAAGGGTGCTAATACCTTCCTTTTCTATAATCTACTCCCCGAACCCAAGAAACATCTCAAAAGGTTTTTGTTGTGCTTTTTAACCTTTCCTTAGGATAAAATAAAAAGTCGGTGGCGACTCTTGCTAACCGCAACATTTGCGAATACAAACGAAAAACCTCAATTCAGTTCTCCCACCGAACCACAGGATGGTAACTAGGAGCGGAAGTATTAGGATTCTGAGGAGGCTTCTTCAATGTGACCAAATTCAGATTCAACATGTGTAGCAAGACTTGAGACATTGACATGTTAAGTTTGGTATATTACCTATTGGATGCATTCCGTTTATACCAATTACCCTGTTATTGTTGGCGAGGTTATTGTGACGTGGCAGTAATTTGGAACGGTCTTCTCTCCACCAAACCGGCTTCTTGTCTCATGGGAGGATGAATAATTTGCAACTGTCTTGATGAAGTTTATTGATGAGGGCCCTTAGCTCATCTTGTCCCCGAGCTAAGTTTTGGATAAAAGCCATCTGACCTACCATCTGGATCTTCATTGTGGCTACCTCAGTTTGTAGCCGTTCCAACTGGTCATCCTTGTTGTCCTCACGATTCTTCAGGGCCATGCCCCTAGTGAGGAGTGATTTCACTTCTTCTTTTCGCTTGGATAGGTTCAATAACATTTCTTGAAGTTGAGCATTCTGAGTCTGAATGTCCTCGATATTCTGCTCTAGAGCCATCTCTACTGAAATAAACAGTAAGCAGATGAGAGACCTGTGTGGGGAAAGCCTGTCATGATATGATGCATGGTATATGGATGCAATGTTTTCAAGGACTTATAAGATTTAAATTTGTTTTAGACAAAAAAGGAGCAAACATCAATTGTATTAATAAGTTTAAATTGATTACAATCATGTCCCTTGGGCTTACAATGGAGGAAATAAAGCAAAATAAACTCCTAAGACAAAAAGGTCAAACGCATCCTCTTTAGCGCAATGTAGGCGTTCAAATTTCGCTCCTCACGAAGTTGTCTCATAAGCTCCAGAACCTTCTTTTCACTCGCGTAGAACTGGGCTTCGAAGGTGTCTCTTTCTTCCTTCAGCTGGATCCAAGCTCTTTGTAAGTCCTCAAGAGAAGTAGGCATGGTAGGATGAAGGATAGCATACAGAACATCTCCTTCAACTAATGGCTCCATGATGATAGGAAAAATGGAAGGGTATGGCATACCGAGTCTTTGAGCACGAGTTTGTACCCACTTAAGATAAGGCTCCAAAGGAATGGAGTTCTTACGCCACAATGTCTTGCTATCCACTTTGTTTATCATTCTCCAAGCTCGTATGAACCTTTGACGGTAACCTTGGTTGTCTCCCTCATAGTCGAATACCAAACCTTGGATGAGTGCATCGTGAGGACCATCTCTTCGTGCATACCCAAATTGTCGTAATGCAAGAGAAGGGTTATAGGTGATACCTCCCCTAATGCCAAAGAGTGGGACATTAGGGAATTCCCTACAACGGTCAATGATGGTAGTGTCCTCCAAGGATCAAGAACACCAATAAATGTCAGAGTTTGTGAGTGACATCATCCTTTGAGACCACGTCAAGCCTTTCTCGTTCTTCAACGTTGATTGAGGTAGGTGCGAAGTAAACCACCTAGGGAGTAGGGGGATGAAACACAAAAGAGTACCTCTTTTCTTCATGGTGCGAGTGTGGAAACAATGTAAAATGTCTCCAAGCAAAGTAGGTATAGGATTACGGGAGAGGAAAACCTTGATGTCATTCACATCTATGAATTGGTTCGGATTGGGAAATAGAACCAAACCATAGATTAGGAGTGCCAAGACATCTTCAAAAGATTGAAAATCCATATCCTCCCAGAAAGAACGAGCCTCCTCCAATAAAAACTTGGCTAAGAAACCCTTAACTCCACTTCTTATTTCCCAATTTGTTATAATATCAGTTCTCTTCAGATGCAGGGCTTCGGCAATGACTTCAGGCTTTGGAGTCTCCTCTAAACCGGTGAACGGTATTTGATCAAGCACGGGCACTCCTAACAGTTGAGAGAACTCTTCTAATGTAGGCACCAACTGATAGTCAGGAAAGGTGAAGCAATGATGCATGGGATCAAAGAATTGGAAGAGCACCCACATCATTTCTTCTTGGAAATTTGAGGTAGCCAAGCTGAGAATTTGACCATACTTCTTGGTGAAGGGAGAATCTCCAGGCAGCCTTGATGCTAATTCTTGGAGTTGAGGGTGTGCTTTTACGAAGCTGATTCAGATGGTATTCCTTCGAATGGGATTCATGGCCTACAAAACAAAGCAAAGATAAATTCCTAAATCCTTGAAATGGTTAGTGAGAATGCTTATGATGTTATGATGTTTATGATGCTATGTACAAGTATGCAAGGCAAGCAAGTTGTTATGTACACACAAAGCAGACAAGTCCTTAGGTTTAGTCTTGCATGGAGTTTGTAGGTAAGTACCCTCTTGAAGTTTAGTTGGCTCAACCTGTCCTAGAAAGTAATCGGGTTCTAGGGGATCTCAATATCACTGACCTTTCTTTTAGACATTGTCTCAGCATAATCAATCTTTTCTTGCGGTCGAGATATCCCAAAAGTCCGATCTCAATGAGTGTAGCATCGAGTATCACCCAATCTTCAGCTTTACACCAAAGTCGGACATCTCACTACTTCCTAATGGACAAGTTGTTCAATTAAGGTTCTAAGGTCAGTTAGTGCTTCATGACGCTGCTCAACGGCCCCGTATTCTCCTCGATTCAACACAAGGAATACCGGTACCATCGAATGCGGCACACTAATGTAGCAATTGCTTCAACCATATCGGTTTATGTCGTATAGTTTCCATAATCTATTGCTACTTACCTAAAAGGTGCCCCAGATCCAGGTGGAGGATCAATAAAAGCCCAAACAAGGAACCATAATGTAAAGAAAGCAAGTCAAACAAGGAAAGCAAGTAAAGGTGATCTAGCCCTAAGGTAACCCCACTTTTAAGTTCTCCCCAGCAAAGTCGACAGTTCTGTAACACAGTGGGAGAACTGACTTGGGTGTTTTGCGTTTGATTGCAATTATTGCGGATAGCAAGATTCGCCACCGACTTTTATTTTATCCAAATAAGAAAGGTTGAAAAGAACGGGAAAGACCTTTAGAGATGTTTTCTTGAGTTCGGGGGGTAGGTTATGAAAAGGGAAGGTATTAGCACCCTTCTCATCCATAGTTATATACGGGTCCTTAGTTGCTTGCTAGATCACTTGCTTTTGTTTGAAAATGTACTTTGTGTGGGTTTGAAAGTATTTTGAAAACGTATTTGTAATGATTCTCGTTTCTATAAGAACGCATACAAAGTGTTGGTTTTGAAAATAGTTCAAAGAGGTGTTTGTGGAATGTGTTTTTGGAAGTGATTTTGAAAAGTGTCTTTGTAATGACTCTCGTCTCTATAAGAATGCGTACAAAGAGATTTGTCTTTTGAAAATGTTTCAAATGAAAGTGTTGGTTTCTAAAATGTTTTGTTGTGAGAAAGCCAGCAACTATGAGCAACCTACCTACTCAAAAGGTCTAGTGTTCTTTTCCTCTTCCTTTAGATGTTGCTATCTTACCATTGATTTGGTAAGAAGCCCCATCATTGGATATGAAGGGAAGGGCGTGGGTCATTTGTATAGTCATAGAAGGTAACCTATGAGACGTTTTAGCAATGTCGTTTTAGGGACTAGATCGTTTACCGAAGGTAACATCGAGGGTCATCGAGGGACTACGATCTTTTATCGAGGGTCTTTTCTAAAATGCCCATATTCGAGGGACATGACTATTTTTCGAGGCAACAAATGGGATTACCTTAGAGGTGCATGTGTGAATAGAGTGTTTGATTGCATGCATTTTGTCTTTTGATTTTGGGTGGTCTACTTGTTGGTTTTATCTTGCCATACATCCTAATTACTAACATTTGTATAAAGCAGTAAAAATGCAGAAAATAAATATCCTACACTATTATAACCATATTGAATAGTAAGAAAATGTAAAGGCAAAACAAAAATAAAAGAAAGGAAGACAAGCTTTTCAATTCAAGCAGCAACACCCTTTGATTCTGCCCTTCTTGGCTTCCTTCGATTTAGCCTGGAAGTATTAAGGACGCACCTTTCGATTCCATCCCTTTCCTATTACTTTTGAATGGGACCTGGAAGTCAGTGTGTGGGTAGCTTTCGATTCTGCCTTTCTGCTTACTTCGAATGGCCTGGACATCAGTGTGTTGCGAAGCCTAAGGCCGCACTCTTTGTTCTGCTTGCAATTGTGAAGCAGCCAAGGGTGAAGCCTAAAGCTTCGATTGACACCTCCTTCCTCCTGTTTTCTTTCATTTTGGATTTTAATAGCAACATGGCCTGAGGCCATGCTAGTATTTTCTCATGGCCAGGTTAGTTCTTAAAAACGTTTGATAAACCAAGAAATAAAACCAAAAGTTTAGCAATGAAAACAAACTGAAAAGGTGGAAACAAAAAGGAAACAAATGATATGTACATGTTTTGAAACAAAAAGCTTAATGTCAGAGTGACTTACCTTGCTTGAAGCTAGGGGTATGTGAGTTGGACCTTTAGATGCTTCCCTGGATGCTCCTGGATTCGAAGGGAAGAAATAAAGGTGATGTTTCTAGTGATAGATACAAAGGTCCAGAAGAGTAGGGGTGGTTCTTGTTATTTATGGATTCGAAGGAGAAGAACAGGTGTAGTGTTCTTTCTACTGGATTCGAAAGAAAAACAAAGTGTGGGGTTGATAATGTGTTAAGTGTTTGATGATTTTCACAAAATCAAAGTTTTCCCCAGCTATCAAAAGCCTCTGGATGTGTTGTCCAACCCCTTAGACATGTTATGGAGCCTCTTATTTATAAGCCAAGTTTGCTGAGGTTTAGGAGGGAAAACAAAACAATTTGAACAAAATGGGTAAACTTTTTTTGTAGCTTTCGAGGGGAAGTGTTCGTATGCCAAATTGGTGCAAGAATAAGGGCAGTGTTTCAGGACTGCTGTGCAGCAGTTTTGGAGTGTTATGGCCAGTGTATCAGGCCTGAACTTAACAACAAGCATCTTTCAATATTTCAAATCCTTTGATTCCAACCTTCGACCAGATCCCTCTTCAGGAAGCAATATTTTTTTCCAATCAAAGTGTCCTTCGAATGGGGAAAATATATGTCCTTCAAATGGACTATGTGCCTGTCCTTCGAATGCGCCATCTTGTGTATCCTTTGAAAAAGGCAACCCATATATGTCAATGCATGTCCTTCAAATGGGCCACCAAGGTGTGTGTCATGGTGTAGAAATTGTGTGTGATCGAAACAGATTGTTTCCAAAAGAAATATTGCCCATTCGAAGCTAGTGTGAAAATGGCCAATGATTTGTGGGTGCCATTGCCTTGTGAATGCTAGCCATGGGGAAGCTTTTGCCTTGTGCATACTTTCCTAAAGGGAATCCTGGATTTTGTGAATCGAAGGAAGTATGCAAGGGGAAAATAGCTTCTGAATCGAAAGGAAGCTGAAGGAGGCCATTGCCTTGTGCCTGCTGGCCTGAAGAAGGTCCCTGCCTTGTAAATTGGGAGCAAGCGTAAAGAAGGAACTTGTCTTCTGAATCGAAGGACATCAACATGAGGCTTTTCCTCTTTGAATCGAAGGAGGCTAACAAGAGGCTTTTTTCCTTGTGTCTGCTGGCCTGGCGGGAGCCTCTTGCTTTGAAGCATGCAAGAAGGAAGCTATTGCTCAATCAAAGGTTGTATGCAGCTAGCCATTACTTTGTGAATCAAAGCAAACATAAAGAGAATTATTTGTCCAATTAACACAGGCATGCAGGCATCAAATGTCCAGTCAAAGCATGCATGCAGGCCACCATTGCATTGTGAACCATGTGAGGCCAATGGTGCAATCGAAGGATGTATGCAGGAGGCCATTGCCTTGTGCCTGCTGGAATGCAGGAGGTCCCTGCCTTATGAATCGAAGGAAACTGTCTTTAAAGGAAAACAATGCCCAATTGAAACATAGGAATTAATCTAGTTCAAAAGAAGTCAAATACCCAATCGAAACATAGGAATCCATACAAACTTTCTCTTCTTTGATTTGATGCTTGAGAGCCCCAAAATGATCCAACTGTACTTGTGCATCCTTGACCCAGTAGGAATTTTGTGAGAAAAATCTTGAGAAAAGAGAGGGAAAATTTTGGGGTACACCATTAAGGTTTAGACACTTTTCTATTCCGCACGCGTTTGATATTTCTGCTTTATCTTCATATTAATGTACTTGCTTATGGGATGTAATAGAATTAAACTAGGACTTTACATTTACTACTTTTATTTCCCATATTTTGGACATGTAATTAATCCCCCTCCCCGAACCCTTGTAATACTTAGATTTATATTTCTGCACTTTTAATTACTGCAAACTATTAACTGTTTAGATGCATGACTAATATGATTGTATGGCAAGAATAACAAACAAAACGCTAGCAAACCTAATGCAAAGATAAAAGTAACTAAATACAAACACAATAGCACATATACACCTCTAGGGTACCCCCATTTCGGTTTCCTTCGGAATAATACAGTCACATTCTCGAAACGTGAGAGATTTTTGTGGCTACTCTCCGGTTTAAAGATCATAAGTCCCTCGATGACCCTCTCGACATTGCCTCAATAAGATCTTAAAAACCCTGGGGTAGTTACTAAAGTTTCTTGCCCAGTTGCCTTTGTGACTGTATAAACGTCCCTTCGAATGTCCCTCAAACATCCAACGACTAGGGCTACCTACTCACTAATAATAGGATAGCACTGTCTAAAGGAAAAGAGGAAAATAACAAATCCTTTCGAGTAAAGTAGATAGCTGTTAGATGCTTGCTCAAAACAAACTTTACACTTACACAAATAAATTTTCAAGAACATTTTCAAACACTTTGTATACGTTTTCTACCATCCTGAGAAAAATTACAAAGTTCTCCGCACTAAGGCGCTTTCAAAAATAGTTTTCAAAACACACAAAGCACAAGGTATTTCAAAATGAGCTAAGCATCTAAGAGCCCGAAGATAACTACAGATGAAAATGTGCTAACCCCTTCCCTTTTCATAACCTACCCCCCTTACTCAGAAAATTCTCAAAAGGTCTTTCATGTTCTTTTTACCCTTTCCTTTATTGGATAAAAGAAAATTCGGTGGCGACTCTTGCTTAGCGCAACATTTTCAAACACAAACACAAAACCAGTACAACAGTCGGTTCTGCCACCGTATCACAGAACTGGAGACTCTGTTGGGGATAATAAAAAGTGGGGTTACATTAAGAGTTAGGTCATTTTAAAATTTCTTTCCTTGTATGATTTGCTTGCTTTACTTTAAGGGTTTGTTTGGGTTTACTTGTAAAGATCCTACACCCGGATCTGGGGCACTTTTAGGTAAGCAGCAATAGATCGTGGAGACTGTACGACATAGACCGATATGGTTGAAGCGATGGCTGCATTAGTGTGACACATTTATTGGTACTGGTATCCCTTGTGTTAAATCGGGAAGAATACGGGGCTGTCGTGTGGTGTCATAAAGCACTAACTGACCTTAGAACCTTAGTTGAACAAACTTGGCCATTAGAAAAGTAGTGAGATAGTCGGCCTCAGTATAAAGCTGAGGATTGGTTGATACTTGATGCTACACTCATTGAGATTGGACTTTTGGGATATTTCGGAAAAGATCGCTTGAGCTGAAACAATGCATGATAAAGAAAGATCAGTGATATTGAGACTCCTTAGAACCCGATTACTTTCTAGGACATGTTGAACCAACTAAACTTCAAGAGGGTATTTTCCTATAAACCCCATGCAAGCCTAAACCTAAGGTCTTGTGTGTTTTTCTTGTGTGTGATTAATTTGTTCGAACATAATGTCATGCATCATAGCATCCATTTTCATCTCACTAACCATTTCAAGGATCTCAAGGGCCTGTGATGTAGGTTATCATGAACCAAGCATCTAGCAAGGGGCAAGGGGATTTATGTTCCTCTAGCCAATGTCGTCAAAAGACCAAAGCACGACAACATAAGTCAGAGGCTATGACCCACTCGACATGGTGAGCTTGATTCTCGTAGAAGGACGTTCAGCAATACGAAGTTCTTCAATCAAAGCTGCAGTCGGATTCTAACATTTTCTTGTGTTTACCCCGCAAGATCCTTGAAAACATCTCATAAACATGTCATACATATCATTATATAAACGGGAATTTCAAGGACAGGTTGCTCATTTTCTCGCTGTTTATTTCAGCAAGGAAAATGGCTCTCGAGCAGAACGACAGAGATCTCCAAACTCAAGATGCTTAGTTCAAGGAAATGTTCCTAAACCTATCCAAGGGGTAAGAAGAATTGAAAACACTCCTCGTTGGGAACATGACCAAGAAATAACCTGAAGACAACAAGGATGACCGGTTGGAACAACTGCAAGCTGAGATGGAAAGGATGAGAATCCAGATGAGTAGTCAGATGGCTCTTATCCAAAATTTAGCTCAGGGACAAGAAGAATTGAGGATTCTCATCAGCAAGCTTCATTAAGACAGATAAGACCGCCTGGGGCAAACTGCTAGAGCTTAGGGCCTAATCAATGATCAACCTCTCTTGGCAGATAGGGAATTAGGTGACATGTTCATGCGGGAGCATGTTGAAAATAAAGTCAAGAGCGGTGGAATTCAGGGGACTGCATCTTCAAGTACTCAGAAGAGACCATGCCATGGAAAGAAAGAGTCCAGTACTGTGTACGACCAGAAGGGCCACAATAAGGGTAATCTCGACCAATCTGTGGGGGTAGTGCGGATCTCTAATCCAGCAATGATCAACAACAACGACAAGGCAATCAGCATAAGAAAGACACGCCCAAAAGGCAATTCACCAAAATTAACATGCCCTTGGGTCAAGTATTGTAACACATGTTGAAGATGGATTTGAATATGTTGAGGGATCCTCTTTGGAATCCCAATACCTCTTCTCCTAGCTATCATCCTAATGCAATGTGTGCATACCATTCCAATAGTCTGGGGCATGACACTAATAGCTGTTGGGCATTGAAAAATAAGATTCAGGACTTGATCAACGAAGGGGTGCTGGAGTTCACACGAGATGGTCAGACTGAATTCTTCTGCCATCCCTCAAAGGCACGCCATATGAAGTGACAAGTTCAGACGAAAAGGCTTTTTGTTCATTAGAGTTTTCAAATTTTAATTTTCTTTTGATTGTTCGAACACGTATTTCATGTCAAACTTTGTTATTCCATTAATGCATTGCATATGTTTGTCTTAAATTAATCCATTTGTTTTCACTATACTTAAGCTATGCTTTTACTTCCTTTTTGTGATATTCAACTCTCGATTGAAAGTTGTAAGCCTTTAGAGGGATGATGATGAAAATAATACCATAGTCTCTACAGTATGCTTTGGAACAGACCTTGGTGACGATGTACAGGCGTTGTTTCAAATCCTAAACAGTGGAGTTATAAGGAAGATAATCCCTAGTCAACCCCTTTGAGCCTAAGAAGTAGGGGTTTTCTTTTTCACACAAATTGAAACCTTTAATCATAACCTGGGGCAGGGTAGTTTCTCAGTTAATTCAATGGTGCATTCAATCACAAGCTTTTCCTGCGTACACGACGAATAGTGTCGAAGATGCTCTTCCAAATTAAAAAAAACTGGTGATGGTTCCCCGAAATAAATAAAAAAGTCAGGTAGTCATTATCTCTCAAAATAAAATCCCGCTAAGTCAAAACCTATGAAGGAGACTTAAGAAAAAAACCGGGGCATCCTGCTGACTGTAATCACAAAAGAAACAGTTCAGGCGAAAGGTTGGGATAATAAAATCAAAAAAAGAGGTTGCTACAAATCCTCAACAAAAATAAAATATTACAAACAATGATTGACTCCTCAAAATAAACTTTAAGTATTCAAACCATCACCGAAATATTAGGGCAAAGATTCCAGACTCAATTGGGATTTAAACGCACAGTTAATTGAGTATAGGAATGAAGAACATCACGAAGAACAGGTTGGGTACAAATAAATTTCGATCCTTTATCCTTTGTTTCTTAAATCTTGAACCATGCCACGTTAAACCCCTAAAAAGTCCTAGCTGAAGCATGGGTTAATTCAAAAGCATACTGTTACAAAAAGGTATCCTGACTCCTGTAAGGCTTGCTATTAATCCTGATTTAATATCACATTCTTGAAAATTTTATTTTACTAAAAAAATGCATTTCCAAAACTTCAAGACAGATATAAGCTTTGCATTTTTTAAATTCCATTATTTGCATATGACTAATTGTTCGACGACAGAGAAATTTGCACGACGGATATTCAATGAACGAAAATCCTCTCAATGAATATAATCTCCTCAGATGGAATGACATATCCATTAGCAAGCCTTTCATAATCAAGAGACATGACATGGTGTCTAAGTTGATCTGGGGCAGTCAAGTCAAGATTGAAAGAATCCCTCAAAAGCGCCAAGTAGTCAGGGGCAGACATCTATCTGAATCACTTGGGGCATTGAACACGAGTTTCAGCAAAAGGCCACGTGCAATCAAGAAAACATTTTCTGGAAGTGCTGCAACACTTACTATTATGGACAATGATGATTCTCTGCACCCTGTGAATGTGGACATAGTCGAAAAATACTACGCATGAAGCAAAAAAGACCTGCTAGGTTGACTGGCCTAGGCAAAAATAAGGGCATCCCGGTGAACCAAATAATTTCAGGCAAAAATTATGGATATATAAATAAAATTGTACACCCGGCAAGTCTAAAACCTCAAAAGGCGACTTGGGCAAAAAAGGGTATCCCGGTGGACTGAAAATCTAAAAGGACAATCCAGGAAAAAGTTAGGGATTAAAGCATATGACTATGTCCTATCATCTTGTCACATGTCTATCAATAGAAGGCTTATCACTCTGATCAACATTTACTTAAGACTCCATGAGTTGGGATAACATTCAAACCATCCACAAAATCCCCACATAGTAACCACCCCCAGGGGACTATCTTCAAAGAGTTCGTCATCAATAAGGATATGTTCCCCAGTAGGAACAGAGACAAAGACGTCCTCCCGAAAATTCACTACCATGTCTTCAGTGTATAACCTAACAATTTTAGATATTCTGGCATCTTCTTAATAGATCAAAAGCTCCAATCATCTCCCCAACATCTTGAAGATTTCCTCAGCATGGTTCATAAACTTCTTGGGTTCCCCAACAGGGCTTCATAAAAATTCCCAAGCAGTTTACGGAGTTTTCTTTCCCTAGTAGAGTTTATTTCTCTAGCCACGAAAGACAATCTCCCAACAATTCAACCTCAACAGATATTGAAGAATCACATTCTTCATCCCCAACAGTAGTCAGGGATTTATCTTCTCTCAGTACAAAGACACCATAAAGAGCAACTAATATGCTCACATATTACAGTGATACAACATTTACAATACATCGTAGCATATGCATAATTGAAACACATATAACATTCTCATTTATTTTGAGAGCATCATGCAATTCATACATCATGACATCGCATGAAAATGACTTTACCTTTTCGGGTTGAATTCGCAGAAAGACGAATACTATCAACTTATACAAAAAAACAGGCCACAGATTAATGCCCAAAACCAGACGGGGAAACTATCTATATGACTAGCCAAAACAGGCCACAGATTAATGCCTAAAACCAGACGGGGAAACTATCTATGTGACTAGCCAAAAATAGTTCGAGATTAATTCCTGAAACCAGACAAGGCAACTATCTGTGAATAGCTAACTGTGGATCAATTCTTGAAACAAGAAGGGGTGACTATCTACAAAACCAGGTTAAAGATTAATTCCTGAAACAAGACAGGGCAACTATCTCAACAACCAACAAAAACAGTTCCAAATTAATTCCTAAAACCAGACAGGGCAACTATCTTTGAACAACTGACTGTGGATCAATTCCCGAAACAATACGGGGAGACTACCTACAAGACCAGGTTAGAGATTAATTCCTGAAATAAGACATGGCAACTATCTAAACAACCAACAAAAACAGTTCCATATTTATTCTCGAAACTAGACAGGGCAACTATCTATGAATAGCTGATTATGGATCAATTCCCGAAACAAGACGGGGAGACTATCTACACGACCAGATGAAGCAGCCCTACCCAAGATCCTTCTAATATATTTCCAGATGCAGCTCTACACAGGCTCATCCTGAAGCAATCTTACACGGGTTCCTTCTCATAATCTCCAAATACAGCTTTACACGGGCTCATCCTGAAACAATCTTACAGAGATTCCTTCTTACAATTTCCAAATGTAGCTTTACACAAGCTCATCCTGAAGCAATCATACATGGATTCCTTCTCCTCCTGAAATGCAGCTTTACACGGGCTCTTCCTGAAGCGATGTTACACAGATTCCTTCTAATAACCTTTCAGATGCAACTTCACACGGGCTCATTCTGAAGCGATCTTACACAAGTTCCTACTATGACATTTCCTGATATAGTCTAACACGGGCTCATCCTGAAGAAATTTTACACAAGTTCCTACTAAGACATTTCTAGGTGTATTCTAACACATGCTTATCCTGAAGCAGCCTTACACGATTGTCTTTTAATACATTTCTGGACGTGGCTTGACACTGGCTCTTTCCAACATTTCATTCAGATAAAACTAGACGCAGGTTCATTCTAATACTCCTATCAACAGTTACTTTGGATGGCATCTATAAGCCCATCTCTGATGACTCAGAAACACACTTTCCAAATGGCATATGTAAGCCTATTCCCGATATAATCAACCAGCAGTGCTACTTCATGTATATGCGAGTGCAAATTTTTGGGCACTCTAGTGTTCAATCATCTTCGACCTGCAGATTACGAAAGGCAGAAAAGCCAATCTAAATCCACGAGTTTAAGAAGATTGAACGGGGGCAGCTGTTGTACCCCAAAATTTTCCCTCCCATTTATTACTCAAAACATGCTCATTGAGGTCCTCAATTGCTCAAGGTTGATCAAAGAATTAATCAGACAAATTCTCCTCCTAAGCAATGAACCTCCGGCTAGGGTTTCATTATCCACCAAGATGTTTGGGTTACCAAGGATACAAATGATTTCCATGGTCCTTAATATGTCTTCAAGAATGCCCATGCCAAATTCCATGCCTTACACTACAAATTTGGTCAGTCAACTGCTCAAGTGTTTGAAAATCAACTATATTAAGTCAAAAGTTAACTAAACTTTGACCAGGCATAACTTTCACATACTTCATCCATTTTACCCCAACAAAAGCTCATTTTGAAGAGAATCCAATTCCTACAACTTCTCTTTTATCCTCAAGTTCAAGAAATGCATCATTTAGAAGATACAAGCTCATATATTACAACTTCTAATACAGAGGGAGGCTACCACAACTTCTTGAAAGAGGTTCAAATTCAAAACAAATGTTTAAGGCAAAAAACTACAGCATGAGTCGACACATACCCACATGAGTCGACTCATTCTAGTAACAAAATAGGGTATGAGTCGACACATGGCCTTATGCATCGACTCATACTGTTATCCATCCCCAAAACAGAAGGATGAAAGGTGCATGAGTCAACACAAACACGTATGTGTCGACACAAACACATGTGAGTCGACACAAAGCCTTATGTGTCAATACATACTGTTATCCAGACCCCAAAACAGAAGAATGAAAGGTGCATGAGTCGACACATCCCATTATGCATGGACTCATACTGAATTGATTTTATTTTTACAGGAGCGAGAAGGGTTATGTATCGATGCATAGCAGCATTGTGTCAATACATAACAGTTCAAAATGCAACTTTTCTTTCTGTTTACACTGCCTTTATAGTTTTCACGGATTTGCTTCATTACTGTCCAACTATTCAATGTGGGGTGATGTTTGGAATTGTTTTAAGGTCCAATTTTGATGCAAGATACATTAGAGACGACCAGGTTCATGCAAAGACCATAATGGAAAAGAGAATCACCCAAAATGGCATGTTTTCTTCACAAATATGGAGAAAAAAAATCGAATTTTGATCATGGCTTCAATTCATGAGTTAAGAGCCAGATTCTTTCCTTGTTTCTTTCTTAACTCCAACTCCTTTATACAGGGACCATTTCTGCAAGCAAATGGGACACCCATACTGCCTCAAAAAACCACATGAAAATTGCAAAAATTCATAAGGTTGTCAAAATTCAAACAGCAAGTTCCAACCACCCTCGATCCCTTCCAAAGGTTCCATCATCACCCTGAGGATCTTAGGAGTGCATACCATCCTTCCTTTACGTGTAAATCATCCTAAAACAAGTAGACCTTGTTGCTCTGGTAGGGTAAGATTCTCACACTCTAATCTTTCAGTTCATGCAATTTAAATATATTTGATGAATAAATCCATGTTGGTATTGTTGTTTAGGTCGGTTTTAACGTATTACATGTATGGTTTAAGGAAGGAATCAAGAAACACCGTTGTTAGGGAAGTCTACGCCGTTTTGATCGTACTCCCTGTTCAAGCACTTTCAGTCCAAACCAATGCCATGGTTGGATTTGCAGCATGCTATTTAAGGAGGGGTAGGCTCGATCTGTGGTTTCGAATCTCTCTATTTTGCAGGTTAGATTTTAATGGTCGGAGAAGAAGGTGTTCAACCACCGTGGATGATGGTTTGATCTCCCCAGAACTGGCGTGGGAAAAAAACTTGCGAAGATTCATCCGTTCAAATACGAGCAAGCCAGTGCGCACGTTTGATATTCAAATATATTTCTGTCTGGCTTTCATTTACATATTTATTATTGTGTTACAATCAACGAATGACCAAGCAGCTCAGATGGTAAAAAAGAAGTGTTCAAAAGGGGAAGGACCTGGGTTCGATACCCATGTCGTGCAATTTTTTTCTAACAATTATCTTGCAGATCCAGTTCTTGCAAGTTCCACGCGTGCATCATGCACCACATGGTCAACACCAGTAAATCCCATCTGATCAGATCCAGCACTCCCGGACGCGCAGCTCACCATGCACCCTAAACGGATTCCCTCACTGGATCCAATTGCAGACCTGAGCTCATCTCACTTGGGCCTAACGAATTTCAATTTGCACCCCCTGTCTACTTTTGCTGCCTGGCCCATTTATATTTGTTTATTTTGTTTTTATTTATTTCTTTTAGTTTGTTTTTTTAATCAACATAAAAACCAGATAAAAATCATAAAAACATTAGGTTAGTTTTTTTCTCAATTAAATTAATTTTGTAAATTAATTAATAATTATTTAATATTGTAGCAAGCCAGTTGTTGCTCTAGTGGTGATTTTCTTGTCGGGTCCTATTCCTTACAAATTAGACAAAGTTGTATCGTACAAATACAATGCTACAATTCTAGAGGATGGTGTCAAAGTTCCCATCCAACCTTTGTCTAATGTTGATAATATTGCTGAGGCCAGTAGAGTGACCCGCAGTGGTCGTGTTTTTGCACCGGTTATTCGAGGAAATATTAGTACCGATAAGAAGGTTATCGAAAGTGTCAAAACTAAGAAAATAGTAGGAGAATCCAGTGGTTCTACTCTGGAAAAAGATATGAATGATATATTGAAGATTATCAAAATGAGCGACTACAGGATTGTAGATCAGTTATTGCAGTATCCTTTAGAGATATCTATTATGGCCTTGCTGATGAATTCTTCTGCCCATAGAGAATCTTTAATGAGAATGTTGGATCAAGCCTTCGTGGAAAGTGATATGCCATTGGACCAATTCAGCAGTGTGGTTGGGAATATTACATCCTGTAATAACCTAAGTTTCTATGATGACGAGCTGCCCGATGAAGGAAGGAATCATAATCTGGATCTCCATATCTCCATGAACTATAAGAACGATTCATTATCGAATGTGTTGATTGATAATGGGTCCGCTTTAAATGTCAACCGGGGAGTACACTTATGAAGTTGAAATATCAAGGAGCTCCCATGCTCCCAAGTGGCATAATTGTAAAAGATTTCGATGGATAAAAAAAGTTTGTTATTGGGGAAGTGGATTTGCCTATTCACATAGGCCCACACTTGGTTCAGATTACTTTCCAAGTTATGGATATTATGCCCGCTTACAGATGTCTACTGGGACGACCATGGATACATGAGGCAGGGGCTTCCACTTCAACTTTGCACCAAAAGTTGAAGTTCGTGCGTAAAAGAAAAGTGGTTATCATAAATGGAGAGAAAGCATTGTTAATATCTCATTTATCCTCTTTCAGTGTTGTGGAAGTAGATGAAGCTGTTGTTGGAACTCAGTTCCAAGCTTTATCCGTCGATAATGTAAGAGAGAATGAGAATTGTATTGCTTCATTCAAATATGCTCAGCAGGTTGTGCGTAATGGCCCTAGCAAAGTATGGGGGAGATTGTTGATCCGTCGGTGATCAAGAATAGGGTTGGTTTGGTATTTTCTATGAAGAATGACAAAGGTGAAAGCATGAAGCTGAATATTGCTTTGGGAAAGTATCATGATATTTTCCACAGAGGAGGTTACCTTCATCCAACTATTTCAAGGATCAATGTTGTTGTAGAGGATGAAGAAGAGCAGGAAATACCGAACTATGTGGCACATGGAGTCAGAGTCCAGAACTGGGTCACTATTGATGTTCCCTCTTGCATCCATGTCTCAAAGTAATTTGTTTTTGTTAATCTTTGAAAAGGATTTCACTCTGACCAAGGTGAAAGTTGATATTGTATGGGCTTATCTGTTTGCTTTGATCATTAAAATCATTAATAAAAGTTGTCTTTGATTCTCAAAATTGTGTTTTTATTTTTCTGATTTTTCTTGGAAAAATGGTAATCAGAAAAAAAAACCTTTTGGAATAAATAATAACTGTAAATAAATTTGCATAATCACATGATATATGTGTCAGTTTCTAAAAGCAATCATAAATTATATGTGCATATTAATTAAAAAACTTGTTGAATACAAGGACTCTGCACCCTCTCCCAACTTTGAATATCTTGTGTATGTGGCCGAAGAAGAAGAATATGATGAAATTCCAAAAGAGGTTTCATTGTTGCTTGAGCGCGAGGAAAATGCCATTCAGTCGTATAAAGAGCCACTGGAGATAATCAATTTGGGTTCAAAGGAAAATTCGAAGGAAGTCAAGATCGGAGCATTGTTGCATCCCGATGTAAAGAGCAAGTTGATTGAATTGTTGAAAGAGTGTGTGGACGTCTTTGCTTGGTCATACCAAGATATTCCGGGTTTGGATACAGATATTGTGGAGCATCATTTGCTGCTAAAGCCAGAGTGCCCGCCAGTCAAGCAGAAATTGCGAAAAACTCACCCAGATATGGCAGTTAAAATTATAGACGAAGTCTTAAAGTAGATTAATGCCGGTTTTCTTGTGACATCAGTGTACCCTCAATGGATTGCCAATATTGTCCCAGTACCAAAGAAAGACGGAAAAGTTTGCATGTGCGTTGATTATAGATATTTAAATAAAGCTAGTCCAAAAGAAGATTTTCCATTGCCACATATTGATATGTTGGTTGATAGTACAACAAAATTCAAAGTATTCTTGTTCATGGATGGATTTTCCGGATATAATAAAATCAAAGTGGCTTATGAGGACATGGAAAAAACAACGTTTATCACACCCTGGGGAACATTCTGTTACAGAGTGATGCCCTTCGGGTCGAAGAATGTTGGTGCAATGTACCCGAGGGATATGATAACCCTATTCCATGATCTATTGCACAAGGAAATTTAGGTATATATTGATGATATGATTGCCAAATCCTAGACTGAAGAAGGGCATGTAGAAGATTTGTTGAAATTGTTTTAGCGTTTGAGGAAATATCGTCTCCGCTTGAATCCAAATAAATGCACCTTCGGTGTCCAATCAGGGAAGTTGTTAGGTTTCATTGTCAGCCAAAAAGGAATTGAAGTTGACCCTGATAAAGTCAAAGCAATTCAAGAAATGCCTGCACCAAGATCTAGAAAGAAAGTTAGAGGCTTCCTTGGACGTCTGAATTACATTTCCAGATTCATTTCCCATATGATTGCAATGTGTGAACCGATCTTTAAGTTGTTAAAGAAAGATCAGGATTGTGTGTGGGCAGATGATTGCCAAAGGAAATTTGAAAGTATTAAAGAGTATCTGCTTGAACCTCATATCTTGCTCCCTCCCATTGAAGGAAGACCATTGATCATGTATCTAACAGTGTTAGATAATTCTATGGGCTGTATTTTGGGACAAAAAGATGATACAGGAAAGAAGGAATACGCCATTTATTATCTCAGCAAGATGTTTACTGACTATGAGTCACGATATTCTATGCTGGAAAAAACATGTTGTGCTCTAGCCTGGGCGGCAAAGCGGTTGCGGCAATATATGTTGAATCATACTACTTGGTTGATTTCCAAAATGGATCCAATTAAGTATATTTTTGAAAAGCATGCTCTTACTGGGAGAATTACCCGTTGGCAGATGTTGTTGTCTGAATATGATATTGAATATCGTACTCAGAAGGCTATAAAAAGCAATGTGTTGGTAGATTATCTTACTCACTAACCGGTGGATGATTATCAGTCTGTTAAATATGATTTCTCTGATGAGGATGTTATGTTTCTGAAAGTGAAAGATTGTGATGAACTGTTGCCTGAGGAAGGTCCTGATCCTGAATCTCGTTGGGGCATGGTGTTTGATGGGGCTATGAATGCTTATGGGAAAGGAATGCCTGAGGAAGGTCCTGATCCGGAATCTCGTTGGGGCATGGTGTTTGATGGAGCTGAGAATGCTTATGGGAAAGGAATTGGTGTTACGATTATTACTCCTCATGGGTCACATATTCCTTTTAATGTGAGGCTAGCATTTGATTGTAAAAATAATATAGCAGAGTATGAAGCTTGTATCATGGGTCTCGAGGAGGCTATTGATCTCAGAATCAAAATTCTAGATGTATATGGCGACTCAGCTTTGGTAATAAATCATATTAAAGGAGAATGGGATACTTGTCACCCTGGCTTGATCCCTTACAAAGACTATACTAGAAGATTATTACCCTTCTTTAACAAAGTTGAATTCCATCATATTCCTAGAGATGAAAATCAGATGGCGGATGCTTTGGCGACTCTGGCTTCTATGTATCAAGTGAATACTTGGAATGATGTGCCTCGTATCACAGTGTGACATTTGGATAGACCAGCTCATGTGTTTACAACAGAGGGGATATCATATGAGAAACCTTGGTATTACGATAACAAACATTTTCTATGGACTCAGGAATACCCAGCTGGTGCGTCAAATAAAGATAGAAAAACATTGAGAAGGTTGTCAAGCAGAATTTTCATCAATGAAGATGTGTTATACAAAAGAAATTATGACATGGTCTTGCTCAGATGCATGGATAGACACAAAGCAGACATGTTGATGCATGAGATCCATGAAGGTTCCTTTGGAACTCATGCTAATGGACATTCGATGGCAAAAAAGATGCTTATGGAAGGTTACTATTGGTTGACAATGGAATATGATTGTTATTAATTTGCAAATAAGTGCCACAAATTCCAGGTCTATGCTGACAAAATTCATGTGCCTCTGACACTTCTCAATGTTATTTCTTCCCCGTGGCCTTTCTATATGTAGGGTATTGACATGATCAGAATGATTGAACCAAAGGCGTTGAATGGACATCATTTTATCTTGGTGGAAATAAACTACTTCACCAAATGGGTGGAAGCAACTTCATATGCTTATGTGCCTAAACAGGTGGTTGTACGCTTTATCAAGAACAATCTCATATGTCGGTATGGTGTGCCAAGCAGAATTATCACCGACAACGGCTCAAATCTGAATAATAAGATGATGACAGAACTTTATGAAGAATTCAAGATTGTCCACCACAATTCATCTCCCTACAGGCCAAATATAAATGGGGTTGTTGAAGCTTCTAATAAGAAATAAGAAGATCATCCAGAAAATGGTTGTTACTTATAAAGATTGGCATGAGATGCTCCCTTTTTCTTTGCATGGGTATCGAACATCTGTCTGCACTTCAATAGGGGAAACCCCATTCTCTCTTGTGTATGGAATGGAAGCAGTGCTCCCCGTTGAGTTTGAGATACCCTTTTTACGTGTGATGATGGAAACCAAGTTATCAGAGGCTAAATGGGTCCAGAATAGGTTTTACCAGTTGAATTTGATTGAAAAGAAGAGAATGACGGCCTTGTGTCATGGTCAGTTATACCAGAAGAGAATGAAGAAAGCTTTTGATAAGAAGTTCAAACCTCGTGAATTCAGAGAAGGCGACCTCGTGCTCAGGAAGATCATGTCTTTTACCGCTGATTTTAGGGGCAAGTGGACTCCCAACTTTGAAGGCCCTTATGTTGTCAAGAAATCCTTCTCTGGAGGTGCATTGATTCTTGAAACAATGGATGGAGAGGAGTTCCCACGTCCTTTGAATGCTGATACAGTCAAGAAATACTTTGCCTAAAGAAATAAAAGAAAAACTCGCTAATTCGAAAACCCGAAAGGGAAGCTTAGGCAAAAAAGAGCGTCTCGGTAGGATGAAAACCTGAAAGGGTGGTCTAAGCAAAAGTAAGAGACATAAACAGAATAAATTCTCCCGATAGGTTGAAAACCCGCAAGGGCAACTTAGGTAAAAGTTATGGATTTCTTGGCAAGTAACTGTGTCAGATAAGACTTGATCATTGAAGCAACAATCTTCTTAGATCCTCACCATGCTTTAACAGAAGTCCCTACTCAAGAATTCAAAGTTGTTAGGGAGAATAGTGGTCATTGTATCTCAATGTTTCTTTTCCAATATATATTACCATTTCCCAAACTTTGTAATCATCTATGGAATCTCGCCATTCGCGGACTACCATCCTATTAATAAAGTTTGAGATTTCATCTAATTCTTTGCAATTCTTATTTTATTCGGCTTACAAAGACTTCATTAATTATTTATAGCAATTTTCAAAGAGAACATATTAAATAACAAAAATTGTTTTTTGAAAAGAATTTACAAATTACTTCTTTCTTTAGCTTTTGTGACTCAAGGAGAACAAAAATAGTAACTCCAAGGATGGACGAACTCTGAAATTTTGGAAGTATGAACTCCCCAGGAAGGCTCCCAGGTCACTTTTGCTGGTATGAGTGATCTTCTTGTGCTTCTCAGATAATTGAAGATGATACCAATTGATGTATGGTGCGGTGTTGGGTTTGTGATTCTGTTTTCCCCAATCAGGTCTTGGTTCATTTTAATTTTGGGTTTGCATGGTATGAAGTCTCTATCCCAAATTCCTCAGTAAGGTCTTCACTCACATGACGAAAGTCTTTTCCCTATTTGTGTGATGAGATGAAATCATTTGCAAAACATCGCCATTTACAGTGCTAGCATTTTTGTCGTTGTTTGTTTTCCAGGAAACCAGACAAGGGCAATATATTTTCTAAGAAGTGTTGAAACAGTTGTCAACTTTTTGGGTTGTCTCCTGCCAAGTGTTGGGTTTGATTTAAAATCCCCATAATTTTGATTTCTTGCTGTATTGTTTGACTTCTTAAATCTCCAATAAAAGTCAAGATAACTGGTCTCTCTGAAAATGGCTACCCCCATGAGGTTTCACAATTTCTCCCCAGAGAAGTTGGTGTAATCATCACTCTCAGTATTGAAGAATGTATCTTGGGTTCCCCTCGATAATGTAGTGTTTCCCTCCCCAATGAAATTAGTATGAAATCTCCAGTTGATATCTCGACAATGTAGTTTTCATCTACCCTATTGAAATCAGTATTGCAATCCCCAGTAGAAGTACATACCTTAAAACATTTGTTTTTCTCCATTAAAGTCTGTAATATTCCCTGGTGGAGCCTGGAGGAGGATGTTATATCCCTGTATTTGTACTGATTTATTGTTATGATTTGATTATTTTTGGATTATGTTCTTTCCCATTGAAGTTAAGCCGCGAAATAGGAATCTGTTTCCTCAGTTGGTGCTTACTTTCTTATGAAATTTTCATCTTGGATGTGATTTAGCCGAGTATTGACTTTACCCAAGTTGGTTTTGTCTGGTTATTCCCAGTGTTATATGTTTGTTTTGTCAGCATATACATGATAACATTCATACATTCATATGTACATCATACATAGTGGAATTTAGAAAATCATTGCTCATTTGCATTCATTAATATCTTGTTGGCATATTACCCTGTTTTGCAGAGTTGTGTTATCCTCTCTCCAATAGAATGTCAACCTTAAGCAGAAAGTGTATATTCTTTCAATTTCCCCACTAAATTATCCCTCATGGATGATTTTTGCTTTAGCCTTCCTGTACAGCTCTTTATATGGATAGAAATTGGTTCCCTATTGAGTTTATTTCTCATGAGATGTTATTTTGGTTGACTGATTCATTCAAGTTTATTTCTAGATTGAATCTATGGTCCCCAGCAATATTATTATTTTGATTTATGCAAGCTTTGAGCCCTAGTTTGAGAATGTGCATTTATTTTTCCACGAGAAGACTTTATCTCCTCAGAAGAAATATATTGACGTATCCCCAAGAAGTACTATTTATTTCCCCAGGAAATCATTATTGCAATTCCTTCTCGTAACAGCAAGTGACGGGTCTCTTTATTTGAGCAACATGTACTTCCCTAGTAAATCTGTCAGTTCTCAGAAAAGATTCAGATTTTTTACTCCAATGAATGGTAGCTTGTCATTATGGAAGGTAGTTCGTTATTGAGATTTGTTACTCCAATGAATGGTAGCCTTGTCATTATGGAAGATAGTTCGTTGTTGAGATTTGTTACTCCAATGAATGGTAGCCTTTTCATTATGGAAGATAGTTAATTGTTGAGATTTGTTACTCCAATGAATGGTAGCCTTTTCATTACGGAAGGTAGTTGGTTGTTGAGATTTTTTACTCCAATAAATGTTAGCCTTGTCATTATGGAAGGTAGTTCATTATTGAGATTTGTTACTCCAATGAATGGTAGCCTTGTCATTATGGAAGGTAGTTCGTTGTTGAGATTTGTTACTCCAATGAATGGTAGCCTTGTCATTATGGAAGGTAGTTTGTTGTTGAGATTTTTTACTCCAATGAATGGTAGCCTTGTCATTATGGAAGGTAGTTTGTTGCTGAGATTTGTTACTTCAGTGAATGGTAGCCTTGTCTTTATGGAAGGTAGTTCTTTGTTGAAGTCTTTTTCTGATGAATAGTAGTCTCGTCATTATGGGAGATAGTTCGTCGTTGAGATTCGCATTACTCTGAAGAGGTTCTTTTGTTCCCATTTGTAAGTACTGGTGCTAATCGTTTATTACCTACCCTAATATTGGTATTTACCAGTATTATCTTACCGTTTCTTTCCCTGGTAGGTCGACGTTGCTTTTTTGCTATCTCCTCAGTAAGTGGATAGTTTGTAGTCATCTGTCGATCACGGATATCCTTTACTTTCTCTCCTCAATCTTTGAGTTGATGACGCCTTATCTTCTCTTTGGAATTTACCCCAATAGAGTTGGGTGTCTTGTTCACCAGTGATTTATTTTCCTGGTAGGGTTTTTCTTTCGATCCCTATTTTTATTTGCTACATTCTCAGTGGTGTCTTATGTCATTTTTATATTTTTTTTCATTTGCATTCATAATCATAAGCATTGCATGGCATCTTAGGGCCAAAAATAGGGCTCGTTTTATATTTAAGTATCTTCAATTGCATCGACATGAAGATTTTAACCTTTGCATCTCCGAATAGAAGACACTTAAATAAGCGCAGCTGTTGTACCCCAATTTTTGCCCCTAAGATTCCTCTATCATATCATATCAACTCAATCACAACAAGATCAAACTGGGCTTTGGTTCTTCTCCTTATATTTAGCTTTGCTCACGGGGAATCACCAAGCACCTTGACTTGTATTTTGTGATCATCTATGTTTTGTATTGATTAAATTTTAATTAATAAATACAATCAATGTTTGCCCTAATTGATGATATTATAGGTGAGAGCACAACACATTCCATCAAGTTGATATATAGGTTCATGAGTTTATTTCCATACCTTCTTCAACAAAGCTTCATTGAGATTCAAGATTCATCATTGAAGATGATTTGAAGTAATATCATGACAATGTCTACTTTGATTCATCATGCCTCAATTTTTCAAAGAAATTCAAAAGATGCAAAATTTGATTGAAGAAGTTTGACCTAATTGGACAAGTCTTTGATTTCCTGATCACAAGTGCACATCTCCCTCAATTCTTAATATTTTTAAGTGGTTATGGTTGCTATGGTTCCTTATTATCATCCTCAACAACTTTTATTTACAAGAAAAAAGTATTTCTGCAAGAAGGTTTGTCAAAATTGAGAAGAATTTCCAAGGCATTTTGTTGCTCTAGGGGCTAGGGTTTTGAACTTCAAAGGGCTATATCTTGCTCATCTTTTGGTATTTTTAATGATTAGAAAGACACGCTTCTCTTTAAAGGGCTATCAACAAATGAATTCAAAAGTTTCAAGAATATTTGAGGTGGAAGATGCCTAATGATAAAGAAAGAATACAAGTCCTCTATATATGCCATAAAATTCCATTATTTGATTTCAAAGGATCATAACTTGGTCAATTTTTATCTCCTTGAGCCCATTATTTTTCCACAATTATCTTAAAGATGTGAACTTCAACTCTTCTTTCATGTGCTAAGCTTTTAAATCAATGGAAGATGCACTAAGGATGCAAAAGATTATAGGTCATATCATGAATTTTCACCAACTTCACCAAGTCATAACTTTCTCAATTTTTGGAGTTTTTAAATGGTTCAAGTCTAAAAATGTCATTCAAGAGGTCTACTTCATGCCATCTTTTTTGGTCAAGAGAAAATTTTAAATGGAAGGCCATGTTTGGATGCAAAACATTATAGGTCATTTTGAAGAAAAAACTTAGAATTTTTCTAAGTACAAAAAGTCAGCATCTTTTTCTCAACTTTGACTCATCACAACTCTTAGCTCAAACATCCATTAATTCCCATTCTTTTTACATTGTAAAGCTTGTAATCTCATCTTTCTAAAGCTTCAAGAATCATTCTCTAAGAATCTTTGAGTTGTGAATGCCATTGATTCAAAAATGGTACCTTGAAACTGATGTTTTACTTCAAGTCAGAATTTGAAATTCATGTTGTGGCTTCTAAACATCAAATTAGCACGCGTTTTGGTCTAAGTATGTTTATCCAACTTGCCAAAGTGGATTAGAGCCTTGAAACGCAAGGATTGAGTGAGTTTTGATTCTAAACAGGTCACACACTCCTCATGTATCAGGTTCACACAAATTCCCTCCAAATTTCATCATTTCACACGCTTGAGCATCCCACTTGTTTCCCTTTAAATAGAGGATCATACCTCATTAAGTTTCTTAAGTTTGAAGAGCCAAAATTACTCTGTCAAACTCCCTCCATAACACTTATTTCTAAGATTTCAAATTCCTATTTTCTCCACTTCTCAATTTAATTTCTTCATTGATCTTTCATCCTTGAACTTCCCTGAAGCTAACATAAGAAGAATCAAGCCTTGAGGTGCCCAGAATCGTGCTAGCCAAGTCCATTTACAGAGCAACTTCATCTGACTTTGTTCAGGTAGTTTAAGGCATCAAATCTTCTAACTCGAATTACTGGAAGGGTCTATGATGTTCACTGATACTTGCTATTAACTCAACTTTGGTGAATCAATGCGTTTGATACTTCTTTTTTTGATTTCAAATTTTCAAAACATCTCTGATATTTTTCAAATTGAGTAAGTTGTGTTTTATATAAATTTGGCGCGAGGATATGGTTGTGATCATCTTGAAGAGACGCGTCTAATGATACCACTATGAGCATCTAAATTTATAGATTTAAGGATTATGATTTCGCCCTAATTGCAGGATAGATGGAGGTTGAAGATGACCTATGTGGCCTCTTCAACCAATGAAAGCGTGACAATTGAAATATTGTGATTGGCCTAACTTTCGTGACTTCAGTGTGCGTTTGTTGACCAAGGATCACCACATATCTTCGTTTATGAGCCACTTGATGTGCCAACGTGTTTTAGTGAATTGGATCAAACGCCTCACATTATTTCAGATTTATTTATTTTTATAAAATTTGTTTAAAATTTGTTTAAATTTCAAAAATTTATAACTCTTTCTATTTTTTATCCAAAAATTATAAAAAAAAATATACAAAAATACTTTGAATTATTTCTGACTTTGTGAATATATTTTCATATTTTTATTTTAAGGTTTGATATTTTTCATAATTTTTTCTTTGTTTTCTTTATTTTAATTGATTAAAAAAATACTTTCTGACATTTTTAAATTCTGTAACTTTTTATAAAAATCATTTTCATTGTTTCTGACTTTCTGAATTTTTTTTTAGAATTTTATACTAACTTTTAATATTTTTGATCTTTTTTCACTTATTTGAGCAATTTAAATTAGTTTAAACATAGTTTCTGACTTTAAAAAATTACCAAAAAATTCATAAAAATATTTGAGCTCATTTCTGATTTTTCTATGGTTTTATTTAATTTTTCTTGGATGTTTTGAATATAGTTGCTATTTTCCCCTTTTATTTCCATTTTAAAACCATTTTAAAAAATCTCTTTCTTTATTTTTAAATACAATTTTATTTTGTATATATTCTAGTTGATCTTGGACTATGAGATTTTGATAATGAGCTTCATTAACATCATTGGATCTTGGGTGTTGAGTTGAACTCCACCAAAATGAATGGATGATTTTAATGATGGTTTGATTAAATTTTTGGTTCAAATTTGGTTTAATTCTTGTCCCATTCCTCTTCATCTCATCCTCTACTTATTGTGTCACATGTTGTTAGCAAATGATATACATATCATCTCTCCAAATATATGACACATAAATTGCTATTGACCAGCCTCAAAATAGGTGCGACTTCTACATAAGTCCACTTACGATTGCTTAACATAGCGCTAAATTTTGTCCCGATTCGAGAAATGATCATTTGTGACCCAAACCCATGTTTGTAATCCAAATTATGTTAATTTTAATCCTTTGATCAAATAACCTTGAGATTCATTGTTAGGAGGCTTTGGTCTTATCAATCCTCTAATGAATCTTCATAAACTTTGGTATAAGTGAATCACTTAAACATCGTTGATCATTCATTGTTGCCTTGAAAATTATAAATGAATGATATACTTGACAAAAAGAAAATGAAACTTGTTGTTGAGAGGCTTTGATTTTATCAATCTTCTAATGAGTTTCAAATGTAATTTTCAAGATGGTCATTCAACTAACCTCTAATTTCTAACAATTGACTTCATCATGTGCCTTTACTTTATGCTTTTACTTTAAGCACATTTATTTTAGCATTTACATTTCATACTATTTTCATCTTTGCTCATTTGAGTATTTACTTTTATGTCATTTTTATTTTGTTCCCTTGAGCTTTTCATTTTCTTTTGGATGATACTTAATATCCAACTTGAACAATAAAAATATTTAACTTTACTTGGACTACTTGGCTACTATCCTTGGTATTATGGAGATTATGGACTTCTTGGACCTAGGATTAGAGACCTTGACCTACCTTGGGACCTTGTGACCTCAACTATTATTTTGTCTGGAGCTCTTGGGGTTTACCCACAAGATATTGGGTTGTTTGTTTGCTTTGTGTGCAGGTTATTAGGATTACATGCTTTGTCTATGATCGGGAATTCATCTGTGTACAATCGTTACTCTGCCCAATTTTTGTGAAGACTTAATGCAATTGAAGCTTGGTTTTCTTAAGAGGTTTATTATCTTTACTTGTTTGGTTTCAAATTCAAAGGATGGGAGTTCTACATTGACTCATTGTGTCAAGTGTTGACTTCTTGTTGGTTAGACGGTTCTTTTCCCTAGCTTTTACCTTATGCTTTAGGACAGTCCCTTCATCTCCTCCCATCTTCTTTAATTTCAAAAAAATCTTCTTCCTCCTTTTGAAAACCCTTCTTGTTTCTAAACTTGAACAACTTTCACAATAAACTTGGACTTAGGTCCATGCATTTTCAAATCATTTTCTAAATCAAATTTTAATCAACTCAATAATACCTTGAAATTTTTGTGAGAAGACTAAAAGTCAATCAATCTCATTCAAACTATTTTTCCACTTTGGCTTTTGCTTTAAAAAATTTCTCAAAATATTAGACTCTTTTCCATCATTGTAGTGATGTGAGCTACTATACTTCTTAGATATGTAGTGAAGTGAGATATTTTCCACTTGGGTGTTGAGTGAGGTTTTGTTGATTTTAAAATTCAAGCTATATCCTCCACTTTGAGATGACACAAATTCTCCTTTCTCATAATCGTGGGTAGTAAGTATATTTTCCACTCGGATAAGACGATGATGTCTCACCTCTTAAAATTAACCAACACACTTGTGTTTTAAAATTTTAAAGGTGAACTACAAGTACCCTGATCCCCTATTACACAGAAGATGGTACGTAGGCACTAAATATTCGCAACCGCGGCGGGTGCAAAAATTATTAAAAATAATAATATGTTTCCTTTCTCATCTCCACCATCTATTTTTTATACAACATTTTATAGCCAAAATACACAAATTTTCAAAGAGGTTCCTGCGGAGTACCGTAGATGTTTAGGGTGCTAATACCTTCCCTTTGCATAACTATCCCCCGAACTTAGATTTTCTCCCATCTATTTTTGGGTTATTCGCTCTTTTCCCATTCCTTTGGAAACAATAAAGCACGGTGGCGATTTTTAATTTGATATGTGCGAGTCAAGTCAATCCAATGGCTTAGTCTCAATATTTTTACCGCTACAACATCCAATCATTGGCTTTGGATGAAAAGCAAACACAACATTTAATGATTTGCTTTTAATGAATGGAAACAAGATGTGACATCCAATGGTTAGCTTTAGATTAAAAGGCGACCACAACATTAAATGATTTGCTTTGAATGAAGGAAAATAGATGTCACATCCAATAATTAGCTTTGGATTAAAAGACGACCACGGCATTCAATGATTTGCTTCTAATGAAGGGAAAAAAGATGTTACATCTAATGATTAGCTTTGGATTAAAAGATGACCACGACAACCAATGATTTGCTTCGAATGAAGGAAAATAGATGCCACATCCAATGATTAGATTTGGATTAAAATACGACCATGATATTTAATGGTTTGCTTCGAATGAAGGAAAATAGATGTCACATCCAATGATTAGCTTTGGATTAAAAGACGACCATGAAATTCAATGATTTGCTTTGAATGAAGGAAAATAGATGTCACATCCAATGCTTAGCTTTAGATTAAAAGAAGACCACGACATCTAATGATTTGCTTAAAATGAAGAAAAATAGATGTCACATCCAATGATTAGGTTTGGATTAAAAGACAACCATTACATTTACTGATTTGCTTCGAATGAAGGAAAATATTGTCATATCCAATGATTACCTTTGGATTAAAAGATGACCACGTCATTCAATGATTTGCTTCAAATGAAGGAAAATATATGTCACATCCAATGATTATCTTTGGATTAAAAGACAACCATGACATTCACTGATTTTCTTCGAATGAAGGGAACAAAGGACTACGACATCCAATTATTGGCTTCGGATGGCCGAGAGAAACATGATATCTAATATTAGCATTGGTTGAAAGTGAGAAGCAACAACACGCCTAATATTAGCATTGGACAGAAGGAGAAGCAACATATCCAAGATTAACATTGGTCAGAAAATAGCACATCCAATATTAGCGTCGGATGCAAAAGGAATAGACGGACAAACATCTGCTTTGGTGGGTGCCAAGTAAGTTGGACTTTGACCATAAGGAGATATGTTGAGAACAACAAGACCTCAGTAATTACAAACAAGCGTGAAACACTCTTCGAGCTATGCATGATATTGAATTTGTTGTGCATGATGTATGAGTGATCAATGCATTTAATGCAAATATTTATGATGACTGAGCTAGATTCTTTTGTGTGGGAAGATTGGAACGATGTTCCTCAACACAGGGAAAACTGCCAACTCTGCTTCTCGGAAGATGTCTTGAACCACCTTCTACCACAACTTGCCAAGTGTATACAAATGTTGATCCTTTTAGGAAGGACTACTGAGATATGTTTGGGGAGTTCCCCTGATTGACTGATAACTGCTCCAGGTTAACTGAGCATTTCTTCAGTTTGATTGATTCTTGAAATGAATGCTTCACTATCCGCTTGAAACGCTTTCCCCAGGATGAGTCTTGAAGAAGAAATTCTGATAAACTTGTAAGAGAAGCAGTTACTGATAAACAAATCTGGGAATAAGCTCCAACAGGACCTTGAAGATACTTGCCCTTGATTTGAAACATAGACCAAGTTTCTTGGCAGTTTGAAAATTCCTTGAAGGGGAAAACATGTTTGCAAATAAAATTGTTCATTCAAAAATGGTAATTTAAGTGCAAAGCTCGTGTAAATGATTAAAATTGAAAGAATTATTGGAAAGACATCATTGATGAAAGAGAAAAGAGTTCACCGGCTAAAACATAATGGTTTAAAGTAAAAGATAAAGAAAAGGCATAATTCCAAGAGGAAAATATTAATGGAAACTTGGGATTCAGTTTACGCAACCTTGTTGTTGTATGCTTTCAGAAGTAACTTAGCCTCAATTAGGTCTTTTGAGGGTTATAGCGTGGTCTAGTTCACGGTTTATGAAACAAAGCATAAAGGCTCAAAGTTTATTTGTATCCACCCCATTCTTCATGATGTTCTTCGGTCCTACGTTCAGTTAACTCAGATTATGCATTCAGGTTCCAAGAGATTTGGAATTGCACTGACGGTAGAAATGACGTTGGTTCAGAAACCAAGGGATTCTTGAGATGGCAATCACTTCTTCTTATAATATTTTGTTGATGAGGAATTTTGTCAACTTTGAGGGATACTTTTGAGGATTTGAAGACCTCTCTCTTTTGAATTTGTTATCCCTAACTTTTTCCTGAACTGTTTCATTTGAGATTACAGTCAGTGGGATGCCCCAATTTTTTTGCCTAAGCCTCCTTCATAGGTTCTGAATTAGCGGACTTTTCTTTTTATATATTTTTTTTGGAAAGATAGTGACTGTCTGGCTTAATGATTACGGTGAACCATTATTGGGTTTTTATTTGAGACATCTTTGACACTTCTTTGATGTGTGCGAAGGAAGGCTTGTGATTGCAACATTTATTGAAATGTATCTTGCATGATTTCTCTTGTATTTGAATGCACAATCAAGTTAACTGAGAACTACCCTGCCCAGGTTAAGATTATGGGTTTTTTCATACAGAAAGAAATTCCAACTTTTAGGCTCAAAGGGGTTGACAAAGGACTAACTTTCTTATTTCAAAAGTGTTTGGAAATTGAAACAATGCCTTACATCATCAGCAAAGTTTCAATTGAAAGCATACCAATAACAATTATGAGTACTTAGTTTTCATCATCCTCCCTCCAATCTTTGCATAAACAAAAGTTTAATATAGAAATTAAAACAAGAGGTATACAAAGGCCGTAACCATAAATTGATTCAAAGATATAAAATGCTCATTTTATTTAAATTGACAAAACAAAGAACATATAATTTTAAAAGGCAAACAGTTCAACATAATCAAATGGAGAGTACAAACAGAAATGAAACAAACTCTAATGCACAATCAAAAGCAGGATGAGTTGTTCTTGTTGAAACACTTGATGAGGGGAAACCGGCTTAAACCAACAGAAGCTTTACTTAGCATGTCCTGACAAAGGGTTGTTGATGTAACACCCAATTTTCCCATATGAGTATTTATAATGAAATATACGACAAATGTATCAGGGTTCACAATGTGATACCACATAAATCATAAAATCCATAAAGTTTTCAAAATACTTTATTACTTTGTGTATCCAAAAATGGTTATTCGGCAGCGGAAAATCAACATAAAAGTAGTTCAGTGGCATTCTATCCTTAACAACAATTCAAATCCACAATACATGGTCCACCATAAGTTTAAAAGAAAATGTGCAGCATTTGAAATCATGCAAAACATAATGAAAATCATAAATCTCGTGTTACATATCAGAGTGACTCTTAATACTCGATCTGGTAACATCACTTCAAGCACTACTCGGGTACCTGGTTATATGTACTCCCAAAGAATACAGACACAACAACACAAAAGGGGTGAGAATTTCATTCAATAATTACATGGTGAAATAAAAAATGCTAAGGAGTAGTAAATCACAACAAATAGAAAATTCATCACAAACAACCATCATCACATCATACAACATCAATTCGGTATTTATGCAATGCAATAGTCCTACATCAACATGCATGTGGTACCATCAAGGCATAAGCCTTCAAATCAACGCCAATTGGGCAATAACAGAGCATAAGCCCTTAACACAACATCAATCCAGGCCAACATTAGGGCATAAGCCCTCATCCATGAATACATGCAATATAAACATGCAACAAAGTGAAAACATACAACCATAAGGCATAATACTTCATCACCATGGAAATTTAATCCATCTGCATCATCCTCATCATAATCACCAACATTCCCTCATACCGGCATCATCAGTAAAAGAACATCGCAAGAAAACAACCCACCATTTTGGTGTAACAACGGGGATTAACTCTTATTTTAACTTAGTTACTAGAATTATCCTTCTAAACCTTTATTTTATTCTACCTACATTTATTTATGGTTTTATCAATCCAACGCTTCAAACGGAACATCAAACGGAGTTACGGTTCAAAAGTTACGGCCTTTAGAAAAGTCTGTCAAAAAATTGGATTGCTTGAGTCGGCGCAAGCCCCCTTTGAGTCGACGCATAGGTATTCTGTCTGCCCCGAATGTGCTCAGGTCGACCCAATGAGTCCATGCATACTGAGTCTTGAACCTGCATGAGTCGATGCATGACCTCTTTGAGTCAACGCATGCTGTTTTGTGCTGAATGTTTCTACGACTTTTCTACAATTTCACTACCTTATAGGTCCTAAAACATCATCTAATCATAGGGATTCATCATCCATTATCATCATATGTTTCTACATCAATTATACATCATTTGGGAATTATTATTCATCTTATATTTCATCAAATCCTCATCCAAAATCCTCAAATCCTAATTCTCATTACTTATAGGTTCTAGATTGGGGTTTTATGCAACAATCATCATAACAACGCAAATCACAACAACAATCACAACATAGCATCACATATCCATGTACAATCATATACAACACATAAATTCAATCAAACCAAACAATTTATACACCAATCATATAAAATAACCTTAGAGGGAAAGGAACCCTCACTACCCTCTCATGTAAGATCACCAATTAGAGAATCCATTCACCCCCCTTACCTTAATTCAAAGATTTGATCTTCCCGAAAGCTCTTGAATCCTCTTGCCCTATCTTTTCCCTTATCCTTGCCTTTTCTTGTTCTACGATCTGTATTATCGTAGTCTCACTCTTGTTTTTCTTATAACACAATTTAGACCCCTAATACATATATCCCAAAAATGTCCTTATTCTCTTTAATTAATTATTTAATCACTAAAATTATAAATACTATTTTATTCATAGTGATAACAATAGTAATATAATAATAATAATAATAATAATAATAATAATAATATAAAAATTAAATAATACTAGTATTCTCTAATCACCTCCTGTTCTCTACACTTTTAGTCATACACCCCTCCGCATCTCAACCTCTAATTTTCCCAAATTGCATCACATCACATCATAAAATATATCGACACAAGTAAACGCATCATATCATATAATTATTTTAAACAAAATAATCCTAATTAAATCGGGGCGTTACAACTCTCCCCCACTTAGAACATTTTCGTCCTCGAAAATTACCTTATGTGAACAAATATGGATAACACTCCCACATCTTACTCTCTAACTCCCACGTCATTCTTCCTCCAGCTTCTCCTCCCCAAACTACTTTCACTAGAGGGGTCTCCTTTCCTCTCATCTTCTTCATTTCTCGGTCTTCGAACCATACTGGTAAGGTCTCTACCGTAAGATTATCCCTTACTTGCACGCCATCCATTGGAATTACATGAGATGGGTCCGCAATATACTTCCAAAGTTGCGACACATGGAACACATCATACAAATTCAAAAGATTAGGTGGTAAGGCCACCTTATACACAATAGTTCCCACTCTATCTGAAATCTGATACGGGCCAATAAACCAAGGATTAAGCTTCTTCGATTTTAACGCTCGTCCAACACCGGTCACTGGGTTGACTCTCAGAAAGAAATGATCTCCTTCCTGAAATTTAAGGTCCTTCCTTCGCTTGTCATGGTAACTCTTTTGTCTACTTTGTGAAGATTTCATCTTTTCTCGAATTAACTTCACTTTTTTGTAGTCTCTCATACAATTTATGGCCAAAGCATCACACTTTCACCAGATTCGTACCAACACAAAGGTGTTCTGCACCTCCGATCATACAATGCCCCAAAAGGTGTCATACCAATACTGGAATGGAAACTATTGTTATAAGTGAACTCAATTACTGTAAGGTAACTATCCCATGTACCTCATTTCTCAAGGATACAAGCTCTCAACAAATCCTCTAACGACTGAATAGTCCTCTCTATCTGACCATCTGTTTGCGGGTGATATGCAGAACTCAATCTCAGTTTAGAACCCAATGCATCATGCAGACTCTTCCAAAAATCAAAAGTAAACCTCGGGTCTCTATCGGATACCATACTTGACGGAACACTGTGTAGCTTCACAATCACCCGAATATAAATCTCTGCTAACCTTGGCACTGGAAAACTGATACTGATTGGAATAAAATAGGCTGACTTCGTTAGCCTATCCACAACCACCCAAATCGCATCATGTCCTCTTAGAGTGCTTGGTAATCCCGTCACAAAGTCCATGGATATACTGTCCCATTTCCATTCTGGGATATCTAACAGTTCCAACAACCCCGCAGATTTCTGATGTTCAACTTTCAACTTTTGGCAAGTCAAACATGCATACACGAACCGCGCCACATCACGTTTCAACCCTGGCCACCAAAATAACTTCTTCAAGTCTTGATACATCTTAGTTGCACCTGGATGGATAATCAATCTACTTCTATTACTTTCTTCTAGGATCATCCTTTTCATCTCAGTGTCATCAGGAATACAGATTCTATCTCGGAACCTCAACACACCTTGTGTGTCTACCTTGAAATTACTATCTTCAGACTAATTACTTCCAACCATCAAATTTACCAATTTGACATCCAACTTTTGAGCTTCTTTAATATCATTCATGAAGTCATTGTTGATCTTTAACACCCCTAACATCACACTTTACGGTGTCACTTCACATACCAAGCTCATGTCTCTAAATTGTTCGATCAACTCTAATTCTCTAACCATCATGGCATACATATGCAATGACTTCCGACTTAAAGCATCAGCCACGACATTAGCTTTACCAAGGTCATAGTTTAAACCAAATTCGTAATCTTTCAACATTTCTAACCACCTGCGTTGTCTCATATTCAATTCCTTTTGATCAAATAAATATTTCAAGCTTTTATGATCACTAAACACTTTAAATCAAGAACCATTAAGATAATGCCTCCATATATTTAGTACAAATACTACTGCAGCTAATTCTATATCGTGAGTAGGATAATTCCTTTCATGAATCCTCAATTGTCTTGACACATATGCGACCACTTTATCATTCTGCATGAGTACACCACCTAAACCCAATTTAGAAGAATCACAATATACAATAAATGGTTCTTCAGGATTAGGTAATATCAAAATCGGGGTTGTCGTCAATCTCTTCTTCAACTCAACAAAACTTTCGTTGCATTGGATGTCCCATATAAATGCCTTGCCTTTATAAGTCAACTGAGTTAGCGAAAGTGCTAACTTAGAAAAACCTTCGATAAACCTCCTATAATAGCCAGCTAATCCCAAAAAGCTTCTGATCTCTCTAACTGACTTTGGAGTTTCCCACTATAGTACTGCATATACCTTAGACGGGACTACCGCGATTCCACCACCTGAAATAACATGACCAGGGAAACTGACTTTCTTTATCCAAAACTCACACTTAGATAACTTCACATATAACTTCTTTTCCTTTAACACTTGTAACACAATTCTCAAATGCTCAACATGTTCTTCTTCTAATTTGGAATATATTAAGATATCATCGATGAATACTACCACTAACCGATCCAAATAAATATGAAAGATACGGTTCATATACTCCATAAACACACCTGGTGCGTTAGTGAAACCAAAAGGCATCACTAAATATTCATAGTGTCCATATCGAGTTTGGAAAGCTGCCTTCTGAATATCCTCGCCCTTTACTCGAATTTGGTGATATCCTGACCTTAAGTCAATCTTGCTAAACATGCATGCATCTACCAATTGATCCATCAAATCATCTATTTCTCGGAAATGGATACTTGTTTTTGATCGTCACTTTGTTCAATTGCCGGTAGTCCACATAGAGTCTCATACTACCATCCTTCTTTTTCACCAGCAACATCGAAGCTCCCTAAGGTGATACACTTGGTCTAACAAATTTCTTTTCCAGCAATTCTTCCAGTTGTTTCTTTAATTTTGCTAATTCAAATGCTGACATTCGATAGGGTGCCATAGAAATAGGTTTGGTACCCGGGACAAGATCAATAGAATATTCTACTTCCCTCTCTGGCGGCACATCTGTAATGTCATCGGAGAAAACTTTAGGAAATTCACGCACTACCTGCAACTCATCTATAGCAGCCTGATTCTCAATGGATAAGGATGACATTAGTGAAAATACCAGAGCTTCATCTTGCTTCAATTCCTTTAACTGCCTAGCAGATAAGAATCTCGCTTCTTCTTCTTCATCAGGAGTAGAAAACTGCACCGATTTGTTATAACAATTAATATGAACATAATTATATGCTAACCAGTTCATACCCAAGATTACATCCAGGCCACTCAGCGGTAAACAAACTAGATCAACAAAGAAGTCTTTGTCATAGATGGACAAAGTACATTTCTAGCATACTAGAGAAGTAGTCACTGATCCCTTAGTTGGAGTTTCGATAACCATTTCTCCATTCATAGAGGATAACTCGAGACCCAACTTTTCAGCATAATCAGCAACAATAAAATAATGCGTAGCACTAGTATCAATAATAGTAATTAAAGGAGTATTATTAATGAAGCAATTACCTTTAATCAAACAGTCTCCACTGGATGTCTGAGTTCCAGATAAAGCAAAAAATTTCCCACCATTTTGAGCCTTCTTTGGTTTCTGGTACTTAGTACTGATGTGCCCTTCTTCACCATAATTGAAACATATCGATGCCTTGTGTCTACAGTCAGCTACCTTATGCACAACCTTACCACAACGAAAACACCTTTTCACTTCTCCAGTACATGCATTACTTATGTGACCTGGCTTTCCACATTTGTAAAACACAACGTCAGCAGGAGCACCCCCCCCCCCCCCCCCACTGATTCTTCTACCATTAGTAACCCTCTGTCTGCCTTTGTCATTTGGAGCATTATAAGGCTTCCCACGATTCTGTTGTTGCCTACCTCTCTTCTCAGTTACAGCTTTGTAGTGAGCCTTACTGACCTCCTCATAAATTTTGCAGCTATTCACCAAATCCGAAAATTTACGGATTCGCTGATACCCAATTACTTTCTTGATCTTAGAACGTAAGCCATTCTCAAACTTGACACACTTAGAAGATTCAGTTGTCTCCTCCGTGTAGTGAGGATAAAAGTTTGCCAACTCCACGAATTTGGCAGCATACTCAGTTACCGTTAAATCCCCTTGTTTAATTTCTAGATATTCAATCTCCTTCTTACCACAAACATCCTCTGGGTAATACTTTACTAGGAGGTCCCTACGGAACAAATCCCAAGTAATAGCCTCACATGTGCCTTCCCGTCTCTGGCGAGTAGCAACCCACCAGTCATCCGCCTCTCTTGTCAGCATATGCGTACCAAAATTCACTTTCTATGAATCAGAACAGTCCATGACCCAAAAGATCCTTTCAATATCCTTGAGCCACTCATGCGCTCCTTCAAGATCATGCTTCCCTTTGAACGTAGATGGATGGTTCCTCTGGAAAGTTTCCAAAGTACGCGTCTCATCGTTCCCACCAGCATTAGGCTGATTCTGCATTTCCTGAGCCAAATCCTATAACGCATTAGAAAGTGCACCATTTCCTCTTCCATCCATTAATCTGCTTCATATACCAACATCAAACAATGGTTAGGTAGAAAACATCGACAGTATTCCACTGTCACACTACTCTAGCGACTCAACAACCTGGCCAGACGGACCGACTTGCTCTGACACCAATTGTAACACCCTATTTTCCCATATGGATATTTATAATGAAATATACGAAAAATACATCAGAGTTCATAATGGGATGCCACATAAATCATAAAATCCAAAAATGGTTATTCGACAGCGGAAAATCAACATAAAAGTAGTTTAATGGCATTCTAGCCTTAACAACTATTCAAATCCACAATGCATGGTCCATCATAAGTTTAAAAGAAAATGTGCAACATTTGAAATCATGCAAAACATAATGAAAATCCCAAATCTCGTGTTACATATCAGAGAGACTCTTAAGACTTGATCTGCTAACATCACTTCAAGCACTACTCGGGTAACTGATTATCTATACTCCCAAAGAGTATAGACACAACTACACAAAGGGGTGAGAATTTCATTCAATAATTACACAGTGAAATAAAACAAGCTAAGGAGTAGTAAATCACAATATACAGAAAATTCATCACAAATAACCATTATCACATCATACAACATCAATTCAGTATTTATGCAATGCAATAGTCCTACATCAACATGCATGTTGTACCATTAAGGAATAAGCCTTCAACTCAATTCCAATTGGGAAATAACAGATCATAAGCCCACAACACAACGCCAATCCAGGCAAACATCAGGGCATAAGCCCTCATCGATGAATGCATGCAATATGAACATGCAACAACGTGAAATCATACAACCACAAGGCATAAGCCTTCATCACCATTTCAATTTAAGCCATTCTTATAATCCTCATATTAATCACCAACATTGCCTCATACCAGCATCATCAGCAAAAGAACATCGCAAGAAAACAACCCACCGTTTCAGTGTAACAACGGGGAATAATTCCTATTTTAACGTAGTTACTATAATTTTCCTTCTAAATATTTATTATATTATACCTACTTCAATTTTATGTTTTTATCTATCCAACGCTTCGAACGGCTCATCAAACGGAGTTACGGTTCAAAAGTTACAACCTTAGAAAAATCAGTCAAAAAATTGGATTGCTTGAGTCAACGCATGCCCCCTTTGAGTCGACGCATAGGTATTTTGTCCGCCCCGGGTGTGCTCAGGTCGACCCAATGAGTTGACACATACTGTGTCTTGAACCTGTATGAGTCGATGCATGACCTCTTTGAGTCGACGCATGTTGTTTTGTGCTGAATTTTTATGCGATTTTTTTTGCGATTTCACTACCTTATAGGTCCTAAAACATCATCTAATCATATGGATTCATAATCCATTTTCATCCTATGTTTATAAATCAACTATACATCATTTGGGAATTATTATTCATCTTATATTTCATCAAATCCTCATCCAAAATCCTCAAATCCTGATTCTCATTACTTATAGGTTCTAGATTGGGGTTTTATGCAACAATCATTATAACAACGCAAATCACAACAACAATCACAACATAGCATCACAGATCCATGTACAATCATATACAACACATCAATTAAATCAAACCAAAAAAATTATACATCAATCATATAAAACAACCTAAGATGGAAAGGAACCCTCACTACCCTCTCATATAATATCACCAATTAGAGAATCCATTCACCCCCTTATCTTAATTCAAAGCTTTGATCTTCCCAAAAACTGTTGAATCCTCTTGCCCTATCTTTTCCCTCCTCCTTACCTTTTCTCGTTCTACGATCTATTTTGTCGTACTCTTACTCTTGTTTTTCTTATAACACAATTTAGACCCCTAATACCTATATCCCAAAAATGCCCTTATTCTCTTTAATTAATTATTTAATCACTAAAATTATAAATACTATTTTATTCATAGTAATAACAATAGTAATATAATAATAATAATAATATTAGTAACAATTAAATAATATTAGTATTCTCTAATCACCTCCTGTTCTCTTCACTTTTAGTCATACACCCTCCACATCTCAACCTCTAATTTTCCCAAATTATCACATCATAAAGTATATCGGCACAAGTAAAAGCATCGTCTCATATAAATATTTTAAATAAAACAATCGTAATTAAATCGAGCGTTACAATTGGGATTTGTGTCTTTGAAAGTCAGAATCTTTGCCTTCACCAATTCTTGCACTCTAGCCTTCAGTGCATAACAATTTTCCAAATCATGGCTTACACCACCTTGGTGAAACTCACAGTGGAGATCAGATCGGAATCCTGTTGGAAAAGGATCTAGAGGAGGAGGAAGATCCCTAGTTGTGATCAAGCCTTTCTGGACCAACGCAGGATATAGTTCAGTATATGTCATAGGAATAGGATCAAAGTGACCTTTGTTCCTTAAATTACGATTCTGATTATGTCTAACAACCTGATGTGGAGCTTGAAACACTGGTTGGGATGGTAGGCCAACCATTGAAGTAGTGACAAAAGGTGGAGAATAGTTCTGAGGCATACTGAACTTTGTCCATGTAGTGGTTGGTTGCTGGACTATTGGAGGATTAACAGCAGCAGTTTCAACCTCAGATATGACAGTCCTCTAAGGTGGTTCTCCTCTAGCAATCAAAACTTGTATTATCTCAGTGAACTTAGTCATTCTCGACTTCAACTCATCAATTTCCATTCTGACTTCCATGTCGTGTTGTTCTTGTTCTTCCATTCTTCATATGTTGTTAGGTATAGTCTCGTAGTTGTGTTGAGGGAACAACTTGATGGTTGACAGATAACTAGAAGAAAGAGACAGCTGGAAATGAGATTCTGGACAACCTAGATATATGCGTGAATTATGAAAAGGATGAAAATGTTGGTTTTTATTTTGAATTTCAAGGAACTTAATACATCAAAGCATAAATAAAGTGAATTCTAAATTGGATCAAAACATTGATCAAGTCATCATCAAAGTCAATCATCCATTTTGGTGGATTAGGATTTTCACCCCATCAACACCCAAGATCCATTGAATTTGATGAAACTTATGATGTTTATAAAGAAAGACCCCTAAATTCCTTGAAAACCAAGTGAAAAAGAGTTTCATGGATGCATGAATGTATGGTTATGTAACGATCACAAACAAGATAACAAGAAAGGTTCAAAGGTTCGACGTCATGAGCATGGAGTCAAAGGATGAGAACCAACCCACAAGGTATGTACTAAGGGTTTATTTGTACATGTAGAACAAGGTTCTAAAGATACTCAGAGTCCACATTCTTCCTTCGAATATTACCAACTTCCTGATTACTCAGTAATTAGCAATATTCTCAAGAAAAACTTGTCTGAGTGAAGCATCGCGTGATAACTACTTCTGGATTACTCAGTTATGGTCTCCGCACTACACCTAAAAAGCCAAGATGGGTTAAAGGGTTCTACAGCTCTCAGCTTCTCGGGCTCCCAGGTTGAAAGCAGCAATGTATTCCTGATTACTCGGTAAATAAATACTACAATAAAATAGGCCTCCACTGAGTGGGGGATTTCATGTCTCCTTTTTCGGGATTACTCCCTCAAAGTTAACATGACTATACCGCCCGTCCTAATCTTAAGTTTACCCAAGTCTAGGCATAGGACTTAAAAGAGATCACTAAATACCCAAAGAATTAAGCAAATCCACATAAAGCAGCAAACAAGTAATAATAACATAAACACATATATAATAAGTTAGGCATAATCCACTTAGAGATCACAATTCCCAAGAAGAGTCGCTAATTATGTAGCGGTGAAAATAGGAGATCAATCTATTGATTAACTTGACTCGCTAAAGCAAGAGTCTCCATTGCGCTTTACTATTTCTAAGGGAAAAATGGAAAAGTGCGAAATAAAACCCATAAATATGCAAAGTAAGTGAAATACTAAAAGTAAAGAAAAATATAATGCATTTGAAAGAGATCAAAGGTTCGGGGGTTGGTTATACTAAGGGAAGGTACTAGCACCCTATGTATCTATAGTATCCTATAGGAACCTTTTGAAATATCTATTTTTTTGGTTAAAATTGGTTTGCTTGCTAAATGAGTGTGGGGATGAGATCTTGAAGATGCGATGACCTAGTGTCAAAGTTTTAGCTTAAATGAGTGTAAGTTTAAAAATTGAATTTTCTAGGAGATTTAACTTAAGATTAACAAAACTAAAATATATGAAAGGGGTTTCGCATAATCATATTAGATACTCGATGACATGAAGTTAACTAATTAATTCTTTCCCTTGGAATTAGACGCAAACAAAACAAAGATATAAAGACTAAATAATAGAAAAGAGAAATTAAACAAATAGCAATTAAATAGCTAAATAATAAACAACCAAAAGTAAGTTAAAATAAAGACAAAAATTATACTAATATATACATATTTTTATATATTGTGATGGCAAGCAAGAAAAAAATTATAAACCTAATCTAGTATTTTTGTATTATATTTTTTTATGAACTTTTTTGTGAAATAAGACTAAATAAACTTAAAGCTAAAATAATAACCAGGGATCAAACTCGGATCCCTTTAGTCACAAATGAACTGCCTTGCCACTAAACCAATGTTACCTTGCTATTATGGATACTCTTCAAATGGTATAGAGGGTGAAGTATGATCAGGTTGGGCTTTAAAGCTTAAGCCCAAACTTGGATCCATCAAGAAAGTAGCTGAAGGGTTTTCAAAACCCTAAGGACAATGAAGGAGGTGCCACTCATATGTCATTGGGAAGGTCGAATCAATTAATTCCTTTGATTTCAAATCAAATTCAGTTAAACAAAAAAACAAAATTTCGAAAAATAAAACAGAAACTACGATTCCTCTTCTTACGATTTTGGATCTCTATTTTTTAGTCAACAACAAAAATTTACACGGTTTCATCTCCCTCTCACTCGATTATCTTCCATCAAAAATATGTTTCTTATCTCAATAGAAAGCAAATCGGTGAAACAACCAACAACGTTCATGGATCGCTCAGTTTCTCTGCTTCATGGTACTCGAATTCTCATTGATTCCCATGGTTCCAAACATCATTAAAATCGAAGGAAAACAAAAGACAATAAAGTTGTATTATTACATAGAAAAAAACTGCAAGAATGAGAGAAGACAACAACAAATCGAAAAAATATACTAACAGGTATGTCGATTCTTGTCCTTCTTTTTGATCTACTTCATGTGCTTCTGCTATGTGTCGTTATTGAAGTTGTGTTTGTTTCTCGAATGTTATGATCTATTACGTAAATTATTAATGTTGTGAGAGTTTGAGAGTTGCGGTTCAGTTGTGGTTCAGTTGGGTAGTAGAATTCAGAGTGAGTCTGAGCGTGTTTTTAAAAGGTTTTGAGTCTGAAGTTTTATACAGTTTGCATTTGAATTTATAGCAAGTTTTAGGGGTATTGGATGTGAAATATGGTTTAAGATTGTATGAAGGTTGGGGTCAGTAGTGTTGTAGGGCTATTGTTAGTGGGGTCGAAGGTTATGTGTGAGGTTGTGAGGAAGAAAAAAAAGTTTTAGGTTGTATAGGAGTTTGGAGAAAGATCAAGGTTGTTGAGCAGAGATTTCTTATGAGATCGTCTTCTTTTTTTGAGAAACTTTTTGTGGTTTTCTCTGTCTTCAAGTTTTTTATATGAAATCGTTGGTAATTCCTACTCTCCTTTAAGAGGAATCGGGAGTTTATTATATAGATGGATAAGGTGAAGAAAATGGGAGGGAAAGATGAGTTTTTGATTTGTTTTGGTATACTGATCCAAGGCTTTCTAGTGCAGCTTTTACTCCTTCCATTTATGTGTAAATTGGGTTGTTTTGATGCAGGTTATAGAGCAGGGTTCTGGCTGGTTGTAGCAGAGTTTGCAGGCTGTATTGGAGCTTTGTGGACATATATGGCAGAGTGTATAGCAACATAGCATTTAGACAGCAACATGAGTTTTTTCTTTGAGTGGTCCCTAATGTTTTTTTTCTTTTATATGACAACAAGACAAAGAGAGATACTAATAATAATGATAATAATAACAGTAATAATAATATTAGTAACAACTAAACAAATAAACTAAAAATACAAAAATAAAAAAATGTTAGTAACAATAATATAATGAAACTAAAAGTGACATCAAAAATTGAATTTTTTTTAATAATAATAATAAAAGAAGGGATGACTAAGACAAGAACAAAGGTGCAAAAATGCATGATTTTATAAACTCGGACAAAACACAAATTGAAATTAAGTCCAAATTTACTAAATTCACCTAACGACCTCTAATGTTTTCCATTTTTAATGGCTTTTTAAGCATAATGAGCTCTCGACTTGTAAAGAAACGTTGTAGATGAAGTCAAGGAGAATCATATACAAAAAATAACCACTTAAAAATGATGAAATTTGAAGAAGTTATGAATTTTTGAAATTTGACTCAAGAATTGGCAAAAATAGGTCAAACCACTCGTGAACACTTGTTATGCAATGATGCAAATGGAGGGTGGGATCTTAGGTCAAAAATAGGGGTATGACACTTTCCTTAATGTTTAAGTCAGATCAGATGTCTCGACATGTCATAGGACATCTGAATTCTGTCATACCAGAATTTCAGACTAGGAAAGACAGATCACAAAAGGAAGAAGTGTCATGTATATAGATGCATACATTGTAAGAGAAGAGGACACTTAAAACCTTTTTTTATAAATTTAAAGGATCTAAAGGTAACCACCTTAGATCTTCTGTGACTAATGTACCCGGACACAAGAAGATGTGGGCACCAAAGGTGAAACCCTAAGTGTTTTGCATGTACGTTTTGCAACTTGAAACTTTTTTTATGACTATTATTAAAATCCTTGAAAAGCAACGATATACTTTAAAAGCATACAATATTTAGTCTTTGATCCTGAAGATGAACGATGATGGAAAATTTCAACCATTGTGATCAAAGAAAAGTTAAGGTTATCTCAAAATATATGATTTGTAGTGATCAATTAAATAAATATGTCTTTGATGGACTTATTTATTTGTGGATTTACCAACTCTCGCATCTAATGATGTGTGGAGGAGGATAGACCATTTGGTGTCTTCTCTTTTGGAAAATACTTATCAATATTTCTTGATGAAGGAGGTAAAAATTATTTTAAGGTCGAAATAATCGGGAATATCTAATTAACCCCTTAAAATAATATTTAATATGTTGCTCATAAAATTAAATTACTTGTTAACTCATAAAGATTAGTATTTCAGTGTTTACTAGCAAAAGGGTGCAAACAATGACAATTTGTGGTACTAAAAGGAGAAAAATCAACAAATGGCCCAATTCGCATCAAGGGGGCAGAATTACAAAAGCCCAATCGGTTAGAGCGTTATGATAACCTATTAGAAAAGCTTGAGACAAGTATTTCAATATCAAAACCAGTCTTACCTTACGCCTCAAGAAAATCAAATCTCAGTATTAATGGAGATGTGATAACGAGAAATCGTATCATATATTTACCATAAATTAATCCGCTTTATATCATATTGACCCGATTAACTCTCGAATATTCCGAGTTTTGTATGATTTTATGCAGGTACAACATATCTCAGCTCAAACTAGAAAGAAACGTGAAATGTGCGAGAGAGCGGCCAAGACCAGAAGAGAAAAGATAAATCTGTCAAGAAATCCATAATTGCTGCCATTACGGTCGTCACGCCCTTGCCACGACCGTAAGACGCTTCATACGCGCGTTACGCTCGTCACGCCCCTGCCTCGACCGTAACACGCTATTTCATGCAAACTGCGCGTAACGCAGCAGCCACGCCCGTAACAAGCTTATAAGTGGTAAATTTTGAATGTGGTCAAGCAACAGAACGTGGTCAAGTAACAGCATGCACGTACACCTTGTTTTTCTCCAACTTCCAAGACCACCTCCTCCTTATTTTTCTGAGTAAGCCAAGAATCTAGGAACAAAAAATGTAATTCCAACCGTATTTTATTCTCTATAAATAGCTTAGACTTGGAAAGAAAAAGGGGGGAGAGTTGAGTTCACAAAAACCTTGCGGAAGCTCTGCCGATTTTAATCTCGATTCTATTTTCGCACTTCGTTCATTTTAATTTCCATTCCGACATTCCAATCTTGCCGGCTTGTGGAAGAAGGATCTAGGATATTATTACTTTTCAGGTTTTTATTGTATTTGATATAATTGCAAATTTATTTATGTTAAATTTCTATTCTTTAATTATAATGCATGTGTTGTTATGGTTTTTCGATTTTATTTCCTGCTTTTTAATTCCGAGTATTATGAGTAGCTAAATACCTGTAGTCGGGGTGTGATGAAATAACCGGATGGATTAATGTATTTCTAAGCTAAAACCGCAATTAACTTAACTTTTGGCCGTGACTTTTTATAATTAAAAATTAAATCTTTTTGTTACGAGAGTAAGGAAAGTGAAATAGGGAGAAATCAAGACCACGAGAGTGTGAGGTTTCAACCGGATAGCTAAAGTTAGGCATTCGATTTAAATACAGCGAGAGCGCTTTAAAACGGATTAGATTTATTTAGTTTTCAAAAAGATGCTTTCTGAACACTTATGGGCTAGCGAGAGCAGACATTTGGCTTTAGGAGTATGATCCGAGGTAAGACCACGAGAGTGTGAATCAAGGGTTTTTAAACTGATAAATACTACGGAATAATTTAAGTTAAATACTTTTATATGCTTAGGTACAATTTAATTCGCTTAGGTTCAAAACATTACACTCCAACCACTTTAATATTATAGTTCCTTTAATTGAATATAGTTTCTCCTTTAGTTTTAAACTTCTAAAAAACCAAACGTGATAATTTCCGCCTTAGCTAAACTAACCTGTTTTATAACACTAGAGTGATTACGAAGTCCCTGTGGGTTTGACATCTTTTTATTACTACCGCGATAGATTGTGCACTTGCAGTTAAGATACCGTTAGACACATTAGGTCAATCGCACATCAAGATGTTGCAAAATCCTGAGAAAATCACAAATCTAACTGACTAGATCCCTTAGTCAATCGGTTAGGAGACCTAAAAAGGAAATATTTCGATTTTATTTTCAATCAGCACAATCTACAATGAGTGCATGCATGGAATGCACGCTTAAATCCTCATATGTCATGCTATAAATAGGTATTTTCTTCTGTGAGTACAACTTCACTATTAGATGTTCTGCATGATGTCAAAAATAGGAAAACTTAGTATTTTTGTATATTGGACGGTATTTATATCTCTTGTGGCACTCCTTTGCATTAGGGGTCTTAGGAACTATTGAAAACCATTTTGAAAATGACCAAAGTCTGGAAAAAAAAAGTTTTTGCATAGATTTTTATTGCATTTGTCGACACATACATATTTCAGGTCGACACATGCAACTTTGTTTTGAAGCCTATAGCCTCTGGAGGACATAGGCCGACACATGCATTCATATAGGTCGACACATGCTGAAGCTTTTAACAAATTGCAGAAATTCTTATTTCATGTGTCAAAACATACAAATTTCAGGTTGACACATGCACTGTTTTTTTAAAGGCCAAAAGCTATTGTCATGCTTCGTTCGACACATCATTTTTTCAGGTCGACACATACAGTTAAAATTTGAATTATGTGTCGACACATACGATTTTCATGTCAACACATCCTGTTTGATTGGGTTAATTTCTAAATTCTTTTTAATTCTGAAAATCTTCTTTTTGCATCTAAACTTCCACAACTATAAATACACCATTCATGCATCATTCCAACTTGATGATACCATAAAAATTCCCTACAATTTCTCTTCACCTTCAACCTCCAACATATGCATACAAATAAAAAATCACACATAATAATCTTTTGTTGGGGTGTTGTTGCAACTGGTTTTTAAATCAGAGTCGCCACCCTTAATTTTTATTCTAAAGGAAGGGAGTATAAAGGAATAACCCTAAAAGGTTTCAGAGATTCTAGATTTTCACTCGGTTCTAGATGATGGGAAGGTGTTAGGCACCCCTTATCTACCTTGTTCGCAAGGATACTAGGTTTAGAAGCGCAATGTTTAGGAAATAGGGTTTTAAGGTTAATTAGAGGGAAAGGGTTTAAATTTTAGTTAGAGGAACTCACCACGATTTTATTTGTATGCCTATGCATCCTCTTATGAGGAATCAGAGGCCCATTTCATAGTTTGCGGTTTGTTTGTATTTTTTATGAATTACGCAGATATTTCAATTTCTCTCGAAATTAGCCCGGGTGTGTGCATAGCGGAGATTTTGGACTAAATGCGTGATTAATTAAAATATGCTTCGTATTCCCTTTTTTTTTTTAAATTAGTTGTTATATTAATTTATTTAAGAAAAAAGATTTGTGATTGGTTGAATTATTTTTAGTATATTAATTGCAAAAAAAATCTAATTAATGTATGATTAAAAATGTTTTAATGTAATAAATAAAAAAATATTATTTTGCATGAATTAAAAAAAAAAACATGATTTATATTAATAATAGAAATAATTAAAATAATATATAAAAAAGATTATAAAATAATAAAATAAGGAAATTAAATAAATGTAGGGGGTGCAAATAATCTTAAGGTAGTAAGACTAGGGGGTTCTAATAGAAAGGGTCTGAATTCAGATTTTGAATTCAGGCCCAAAAGGTCAGGGGGTGCGCATTATATTTAGTCAACAGAAGAGGGGGTGCAGAAAATAGGAGGGTCCAAGTCCAGATATTGGACTTGGCCCTCTTGACACATGGGTGTATTTTTGTGAATGTTCAACAAAAAAAATAAAAAGAAAGGGTGCAATTATGAGTGGGCTAGGCCCAAAGATCTTGTGAGTTCGCTTGGACTCTGTGAGTGCAGTCACACGGTCATACAATGGGTATGCACCCTGTGGGACGCATGATGAGAATCATGTGGGTGAAATCGCAGGAACACGGTAGGGACTAGTAACGCGCGCGTATGGGATCAACAGACTCATTATAGTTTCATTTTCAAAACATAAACAAAAACTCCTCTTATATTTCTTCTCTCTCTCTCTTTCTCAGTGTCTTATATCTTTTATCTCTCTCTCTCAAATCAATGAAACCCTAGCCACCGGCGGTGGCGACGACTCTAACCCCTACCCTTAAATCCATCCGCGATTCAACAAAACAAAAAAATAGAAAAAAATCACAACAGTTAAGTGTCCCATTACCTCTATTGTCGCGATTTCATTTCTCCGCTTCATTTTTATTCGCTTTTGATCTCACTTTATTTTTTCTCTCGCATATGTCAATGATGAAGATGATGGAAAATGGAGATTTGGGGCGGCGGCTTGCGAAGATCTTAGGGTTTCAGATGTTGAAACCCTAGATCTGGAATGCAAGCGGCGGATATGCAATAGATCAAGATTTCTTCTATGTCAAAAGAATGCGTTTCAGTAATAATTTTTGTGATTTGTATATTTTTCTTACTTACTCCTCTCTCCCTGTCTCTGTTTTTTGGTTTTCTTTTTTTTTCTTACTGTAATTCGAGTTAGGTTTTATAGTGGTTTTAGAATTAGAAAATTAGGAAGAAATTTAAATTCGTTTGATTATGTTCTCTTAGAGCTTTAGGAAAGGATTGAAGTTGTCTGTAATTTAGTGTTTTAGAATTGATTAGGGTGTGCGTTTTAGGAAATTTTATTTGATTCTTCGTCTATAATTTCAAGAACACTAAACATGTTTATGTTTTTGTACTGATTCTGCATTCAGTTCTTGATTTAAGTTTTGATTAGTTGTTGGAGCGGTGTAGCGGGAAGCAACAAAAGTTTTGGAAATATTTATCCGAGAATTTATCGTGTCCACGGAGATTGGTTATTGAATTATCTTTCGACAAATTCTCACGTTTATGATTTTGGTTTTAAATAGGTTTGTTTGTAAGGAAAGGGTAAAAACTATTGATAAGAAAATAAATACATTAAATAGAAAGGAGAAACCTAACAGGCAGGAATTTATACTACCCATCACAAACTTAAACCTATTGATCAATTGCACTCAACCTACTTTACTCGTTAAAATCATCACGAACACCACGAGATGTACCCACAATGAAGGTTATGTCTAACGCCAAGTTGCGAGACCAACCATATTACTCTATCGGCAATGTCTTGCACGCTACAACAACACGGACTCATTAAGCTTTAGCACCTAAAGTGAATATTAGCTCTAAATCTATCTATAGAATCTAAAACTAATAGATATCCATCCTTAATCAAGATTTGTGAGGTATATGTCTATAACAACCCAAATCCAAACATAAAGCAAAAAGATCAAAGAAGACATCAAGGTTGATTTGTAAAGCAAGCTTTATACAACACCTTGATCAACAAATATACACATGTTAAAAGTAAATATACAAACATACCCAACAAATAGAGAAATACATAGAAAAGAAATGGAGAAAAACCAAACATCTCACAGATTGTCAGCGCCGATTGATGAGAAATCTGACTTCGGATCATCAAGATGCAAGCTCCAATGTTGTTTTATAGCTTCTCAAGACCAAAAATGGAGGTTTGATGAATTGGGACCAAAAATATTCAAAACATAACCTATAGATGTGTTTTTGAACCTAAATACCCATTTCTGACTATCCAGGATCGCCTGATAACCTAAAAGCATCGCCCGGCGACAGTTGATAGTAAGTTGAAAAACCAGCACAACATTCTGCATTGTTTCAGCCATAACTTTTGAACTGTAACTCCGATTCACGCCCAGTTTAAAGTGTTGGAAAGATTATTCAATCATATTTATAAAAATGACAAAATATAAACCAAATTGATGATTTTTTATTCTTTGATTTTGAGCCTTATTCATTAACGAGTTGCTCAAAATCGCGCATTTGAAGCCGTGTCTTCGATATTTTATTGCTCATGCTCCAAATACGCATCAATACCTACAAAATGAATGGAAAAACATCAAAAGTAATCCTATGTACACAAAAACACAAATAAACACAAACTAAATGTATTTACACAAAAGTCAGGTTTATTCAACGATATTAACAACAAAAAGTCGATAAGTGCAATAAAAAGTATATACAAAAATAGCTACAATTTGCACTTATAAAACTCTCCCCAACTTGATCTATTGTTTGTCCTCAAACAAAGATCAAATAAACCAAAGAACAAAGAATGATAAATCAAAGAATCACGAATCAACAGGATTTGAAAACAGAAAACAAATGCAATGGTTCAAATGAAAAACAGTACACATAAAGTAAACACTTACCACTAAACTACTGTTGCAGCCCAAAATTTTCCCTCCAATTTTCACACCAGATAAACTCCTAGAGGTCCTCAATTGCTCAAGTTGACTAGGGATTGGCCAGACAAATCCTCCTCCTAAGACAATAAGCCTCAAACTAAGGTTTCACTCCTCATCAAGATGTTTGCGTTCACAAGGGTCCTAAGTGGTTTCCATTGCCCTAATATGTCCTCAAGATCATCCATTCTAAGTTTCATGCCTTGCACAAGAAGTTTGCTCAGTCAACTGCTCATATGCCTGAAAATCAACTATACTAGGTCAAAAGTCAACTGTGATCCACATACAGTCAAACTTCAATATTTTTGGTCAACATCAACATTTTGAAGTTATATCCATAATTTGATCAAGGTTTGATCATGATTCCTCAAGGAATACTCTTAATTCATCAAAACTCAAAAGTTGCTAAATTAGGGTTCCTATAAGAAAAGTCAACCAAACTTTGACCAGGTATAACTTTCTCATACTTTCTCGGAAATTTCGCATCCAAGGCTCATTTTTAAGAGAATCCAATTCCCTACAACTCATCTTCATCCCTCAAGTTCAAGAAATGCACTCATGAAAAGATATAAATTCAGACATTATAGGTCCTTTTCAAAAGTCAACAAAAACACTTTTTGGGTCAAAGTTTCTTACATGAACATGGAAGATCCAATTGAGATGAAACCAAATAGGTTGCTTAGGGAACATACTAAGCTTTCTAAAAAGTCCAAGAACACCCTCATAGGGTTAGAATTGAGAGAGATATGCATTGTCAAAGTTGGCCAATTTTTGAAAAAAATGCATGAAGCAAATATTGACCAAACTTGGATTTTTTCCAAATGGGCCTATCTTTTCATGTTTGAAACTCATTCCTAACATGGTCCACGACCTCTAAGCCCACCCATACATTTTTATACTATTTATGCTATTTATTTTGATATTTTATTCATTAAATTTTCGAATTAAATAAATAAATAATAGAAATAATGTAAATTTTGATGTGAATCCATTTTGGGTAAGTTTTGTGCTGGTTTATGTCAATTGATTTTGTTCAATAACCTTTCAAATATGTCCAAGTTCATCCACATGTGAAAATGGCATAAAATTATCAAATATGGCATTTTTTTCAAATTTTAATCATGGTCTTAAAACACAACATTATGGGGGAGATTTTTTCCATGCTTTCTTGTCTCCTCATTCTCCTCTATAAATATAGAGTCATACAAGCTTGAGACACACGAAATTCATCTCTAAAAAGCTCTCAAAAAGCTCTTCAAAAGCTCTCCAAAAGCTCTTCAAAAAGCTCTCCAGAAATCAAAGAATTGGTGCAAGTCATATCTCGAGGTTCCGGTCTCTCTCGATTTACATAAAGCCTCAAACCATCCTATTGAAGTTCTAAGGAGTCTTACAAGGCCCAAGAGCAATCCATCACACGCCTAGCACGCCCTCATTTGACAACACCGGTTTGTTATAGATGGTTGAATCAGAGGTTCTCTGCAAGAATCTGAAAACACCATGGTTAGGGCATGAAGCTTTCGAAGATTCGGGCCTAGGGATTTCTGTTGATTGCACCCCCTGTTTACTTTTGCTACTAGGCCCATCTTTATTTTATTGTTTTATTCATTTCATTTATTTCTTTTAATCCTTTTTTTTATTTTAATCAATAAACAAATATAAAAATCACATAAAAATAGATTTAGGATTTTTCTTAATTAAATTTTAATTTTGGTAAATTAATTAACTAATCACTTTAACTTTTTTTAAATTAAAATTAATAGAACTTAGGTTTAATTTCATTTTAATTCATTTTCCTTTTCGTAACAAAAATACCAAAAAAAACATATAATTAATTTCTTTTATTTAAATTTCATGTTTCTTTAATAATTAACTTGTTTTTTAAATATAGATCTAGATCAATTATTTTTTAACTTAAACCATTTTCATAAATTAAAATAAAAAACAACAAAAAGATTTTTTATATCTTATGATTTTTAGACGTCTTTTCAAATTTGCGCGTTATTATTCTTTCGCATTTCCTTTTATTATTGTAACTGTATATTGGGATGTAATAGATGATTAGTAGGACCTTTACCGCTTTTATTTATTTTTTTCCCCAGTTTTGGATATGTACATAATCCCCCTCCCCAAAGCCTTGTAATAGCTAGGTTTTATATTTATGCACTTTTAAATTACTGCAATTATTAACTGCTAGATGTATGACTAATAGGATTGTATGGCAAGAATAATCAAACATTAGCAAACTTAACACAAGGCTAAAATAACTGAACATAACACACCTTGCACATATGCACCCTTAGGGTATACCTCACTTGGTTGCCTCGGAAAATAATAGTCATGTCCCTTGAAAGTAGGGATGTCTTAGCAAAGACCCTTAATTCTAAAGTCATCATAAAGATCATGGTCCCTAACGTCCCTCGAGTTGCCTACAAGAAATAATCTTGTCCCTCGATGTTGCCTATATGATGACAGTCCATTCGAATGCTAAGATATCTTTACATGTTGCCTTCAATGACCATAGCGTCCCTTTCGATAGTCCCTCAACATCCAATGATAGGGCTACCTACTCACTAATAGTAGGATAGCATTGTCTAAAGGAAACTAGAAAATGAACAATCTTTTTCGAGTAGGTAGAAACTCTTAAGTACTTGCTCAAAATAATAAAAACTCTTTTTCACAAACACTTTCAAAATAGTTTTCAAAAACAACTTCGCCACACTCTTGAGGACAGATACAATAGTTATCACGAAGTTAAACAAAAACTTTTCAAGACACACCCAAGGAATTTCAAAATGAGCAAATACCTAAGAGCCCGTGGAAAACCACAGATAGAAAGGGTGCTAACACCTTCCCTTTCTATAATCTATCCCCCGTACTCAGAAACATCTCGAAAAAGGTTTTTTCTGTTCTTTTTCCTTTTCCTTTGTTGGATGAAATAAAAGTCGGTGGCGACTCTTTCTTACCGCAACATTTGCGAATACAAAATGCAAACCAGTATTAACAGTCGGTTCTGCCACCGTATCACAACTACGACTATAACATAAACACAAAAAAAATTCTAAATACAAAAATTATGTCAAACATTTTAAAACAATACTAGTTCACAAATAAATCACACCTAGCAAACACATTCATCGGTACATGAAAAACACAAAAAATGGTGTGTTTTCACTCATCCAACAATTTCGCAAACAATAGACTAAATTATGAATTCATCCAAAAATTTATATTGAAAAAATAAAAGCAAAAATCTCAAGGGATTTTTAAGGTTATAATGTGGCTTGGTTAACAAACAAGGGATAAGTCCTAAAGCTAATAAAAACAAAAACTTGCCTAAACCTAAGGGAGTAATTACTTCCACAAAGTTTCAAACAATAGAATTTCAATCAAACTTCTTCTTCATCCCAAATTCCAAACCAACACACATCACTTATTCAACACAACATTATTCCATACTCTTTTTGTTTTTGTTTTTCAAAGTTTTTTCAATTTTTTTTCTTTATTTTTCTATCACTTCATTTTCACTTTTTTTTTCTTTCTTTCTTTTTGTTTTTCTTTTTCAACCTCATAGCAATCAACCAATAAATACACAACAATTTTTATCCCCAACTTGAATTCAACCATACATAAAGTGAATACTCCCTACTTTCTAAGGAAATGTAAAAATTCAAATAAAAACAATTGTTGAGGGTTCAAGAAAATAACAAATCAATACATACATAGGTAAACAAAAAAAACCCTTTTGCATAATACATATTAGTTGATATTTATTTATTTTGTTTATTTAAATATTGTCCACTTAATATTTATGCAAGCAAATTCAATTTGGATGTAATAGTAAATTAGGGTTTATATTTCTTGTCAAATACCCCCATTCAAAATTGTACCCCCATCCCCATAATCATGTTGTAATAGCTTAGAATTTTCAATTCTCGCACTTCATGCTTTCAATTATGCCATGATTAGAAAATTAGGGTTTGTATGCAAAAAAATCAATCAACAAATAGTTTGACCTAATCAAAGACAAATATGCATGAAAATTAAACACAATGCACACTTGCACCCCTAGGGTTACAGTCCACTTGTTGCCTTCAAAAATGGACCATGGTATGCATGTTGGGAACTTTGGCAAAACAAAAACAAAACAAAAGATCATAGTCCCTCGATGATGCTATCTTGGTTACCTAAACAAAAATGATCAAGTCCCTCAAAAATTGCCAAAGATACTTGACACAATTGCTATCATGGTTTATACGATGACCCACGCCTGTCCCGTTTAACATCCTAACACAAGGTTGTTCACCAAATGCAATGGTGAAACAACACTGTCAAAAGGGTTAAAAACAATTAGGAAGGATCTTTGAGTAAAATAGGGTAGATAGCTCTTAGTTACTTGATCAAAAAGCTTGCAAAAATATCCTTGCTATTTTCAAACACACTTCACAACACAATTTCAAAACATTATCCAAATCAAACTTTCAAACATTGAAATCTTTTCAAAAGACAAAAATACCTTTGTATACATTCAAACAAGAATCATTATAAAGGTTGCCACAACGATGGCCTCTTTTCAAAACATCTTTCAAAACCACACACAAAGCACCATTTCAAACAATTGAAAAAGCAAAGCAAGTAATCTAAACAAGTAACTAAGAGCCCATGGATAACCATGGATGAAAAGGGTGCTTGCACCTTCCCTTTTCATAATCTACTCCCCGAACCCAAGAAAACATCTCAAAGGTCTTTCCTGTGCTTTTTGACCTTTCCTTAGGATAAAATAAAAAGTCGGTGGCGACTCTTGCTAAATCGAAACATTTGCGAACACAAACACAAAACCTCAAGTCAGTTCTCCCACCGTATCACAGAACTGGAGACTCTGCTGGGGAAATTCTAAAAGTGGAGTAACCTTAGGGTTTAGATCACCTTTGCATGCTTATCTTGATTGCTTTGATTGCTTTACATTTAGTTCTCTTGTTTGGGTATAAATCCTCCACCCGGATTATTGGGAAACATTCATAGGTAAATAGAAATACGTTGTGGAAAATGTGCGGGGTATACCGACATGGTTGAAGTAATAGCTATATTAGTGCGACATATTTGTGAGTACCGGTAGCCTTTGAGTTAATCAAAGAGAATATGGGGCCGCTGAGTGATGTCATGAAGCACTAATGAACTCTTAGAACCTTACTTGACCATCTTGGCCTTATTAGGGGTAGTGAGATGACCGGCTTTGGTGCAGTTCGAAGTTGGTAGATACTCAATACTACACTCATTGAGGGTTGTTTTCTTGGAATATTTTAGTCGCCAGGTAAGTGGCTAAACCAAAACAATGAACACAGAAAATAATACAGTGATATTGAGCTCCTTAGAACCCGGTTACTATTTATAGGACAGGTTGAGCCAACTAACTTTAAGAGGGTACTTACCTATGAAACCTCATGCAAGCCTAAAACTAGGATCTTGTGTGACTTGTTTGTACATATGCTTGTGCATACATCATGAACATCATAAAGCATCATATGCATCCACTAACCATTTCAAGGGTTTGGATCTTCATCTTTGTTCTTGTTTTGTAGGTCATGGAATCTCTTTCCAGGAAAACAATTCAAGTCAACCTTGTGATAATCCCTCCTCAACTCAAGGAGCTTACTTCCAAGATTCCAGAGAATTCTCCTTTCAGTGAAAGACATGGTAGACTTGTCAACTTGGTCAACTCCAACATTGAAGAAGACATGGTGAAAGTTCTCTTCCAGTTCTTGGATCCCCTACACCATTGTTTCACATTCCCTGATTACCAACTAGTACCTACTTTGGAGGAATTTTCTAAACTCCTGAGGATTCCTATTCTCCATTAACTACCCTACAACGGTACGGAAAGAGAACCAAAGCCTGAAGATGTTGCTCAAGCCTTACACTTGCAACCATCTGATATCAAAGGTCATTGGGAAACCAGAAGTGGTGTCAAGGGTTTCTTGGCAAAGTTTCTGTTTGAGAAGGCACAAGACTGCTGGAATTCTTTAGATCTACAAGCTTTTAAGGAGATTGTAGCACTTCTCATCTATGGGTTGGTCTTGTTCCCAAACCCTGATCAGCTTATAGATGTGAATGCTGTCAAGATTTTCATATCTCGAAATCTTGTGCCTACATTGCTTCGGGACATCCTACACTCATTTTACTCATGAACAATGAGGAAAAGAGGTGTTCTCATGTGTTGTACTCCTCTTCTACCAAGGTGGTTTATTTCTCACCTTCCCCAAACAGTTTTGAAGAATGAGCAGGGTTTAAGGTGGTCACAACGGTTGATGACCCTCACACACTCTGATGTTCATTGGTGTACTCGGTCCAGAGAAAATGTCATCATCATTGATCGTTGCGGGGAATTCCCTAATTTCCCTTTACTTGGCAGGAGGGGAAGCATTACCTACAACCCTTGTTTAGCTCTAAGGCAGTTTGGATATGCCCGGAGAGATGGTCCTCATGATATGATGATTCCTGACCTAGTTTTTGACTTCGACAATGATGCGCAAGGACTTCGACAAAGGTTTATCCGAGCTTGGAGGATGCCCAACAAAGTGGATAGTAAGACACTAGGGCACAAGAATTCCATCCCCCTTGAGCCTTACCTCAAGTGGGTACGAACCCGCGCCCAGAGTCTTATGATGCCTTACCCCCACATTCTCCCCCTGATCAAAGAGCCTGTTATGGAAGGAGAGGTTCCATTTACCCTCCTACATCCTGACATGCCAACATCATTGGAAGAATTACAAAAGAGTTGGGTACAACTCAAAGAAGAATGGAATACTTTTGAAGCCAGCTTCTATGCCAGTGAGAAGAAGGTTTTGGAGCTTACCTGCCGACTTCATGAGGAGGAAACTCTTAACACTTACATCGCACCAAAGAGGATGCGCAATGTCTTTTTACATTAAGAATTTTGTACATTTTGCCCATGGGGCACTTATGTACTAACAAATTTCTTCTTAATATGACGTGTGTTCTTTTTGTTTGCAACAAATTTGAATTTCTGGATCCTTGAATGCATTACATGAATAACATATCATTCATCATATGCATAAACAGGTCTTCACACCAGGTTTCCTTATCTTTCTGCTGTTTATTTCAGCAAGATGGATTTGGAGCAGACGGTTAAGGATCTGCAAGCACAAAATTCGCAATTCCAGCAACTCCTCATGACCTTAGCAAAGGGTCAAGAGGACCTTAAAGCACTGTTGGAAAAAGGGAAATACAAAGAGAAGAAAAAGAAAAGGACCGGTATGGCCACTATAGGAAGAAGGTTTGAAAACCAGGCTAGAAGGATTCCCGAGTTCCCCTCAACGTCTTATGAAGGGGCTGGTAAAGGTAAAGGAGTTGCAATGCCCTCTGAATCTGAAGCTGAAGAAGAAGAAGAGGAAGAGGATGAAGATTACTCCGAATAGAAATATTCCCCGGCGGATGATAAGTATAAAAATCTTGAGGATCGGTTGGCAGCCATGGAGTTGCAAAGGGTTCCCGGGTTAGATTTCGAAGAACTAGGGTTGGTCGCTGGGATCGTCATTCCTCCCAAGTTCAAAGTACCTACTTTTGCTAAGTATGACGGTTTGTCCTGTCCAAAGATGCATCTGAGGTCCTACGTCATAAAGATCCAACCCCACTCCTCTAATAAGGATCTTTGGGTCCACTTTTTTCAAGATAGCTTGTCGGGTACACAATTGGACTAGTTCTATCAACTTGAGAGATCGGATGTTCATAACTGGGAAGATTTAGCTGCTGCTTTCTACCGACAATACCAATACAATGCAGATTTAGCGCCTACTCGTACTCAGCTACAGAGTATGGGTATGGCCTCTAATGAGGGATTTAAGGAGTATGCCCATAAATGGCGGGATTTGGCTGGAAGGGTGCAGCCACCATTGCCGGATAGAGAGCTGGTCGACATGTTTTTAGGGACTCTGTCAGGTCCATTCTTCAATCATTTAATCGGGAGTTCATCTGCAGGATTCACCGAATTAATTCTGACTAGTGAAAGTGTCGAAGTTGGCATTAAAAGTGGTAAAATTCAGAAGGATGCCTCCGCTTCCACTGCCATTAAGAAGACCTTCCCAGCTAAGAAGGAAGTTTATGCTGTTCACAACCAGAGAAATCAAGGGAGAACAGAGCACCGACCAACGGTGGTGGCTGTGATGATCCAAAACTCCTCAATCGATCAACCTCACAATAATCAACCAAGAGCTAATTAGCAAAGGGTAGAAAGGCCACAACGATAGTTCACCCGAATCAACATGACACCGGCTCAAGTCCTCCCTCATCTGTTAAAGCTGAACCTCACCAACTTGAAAGAAGCGCCAAAAACCCCTAATACCTTTTCTCCTTAATATCATTCTAATGCAAAATGTGCATACCACTCTAACAGTATAGGGCATGATACCAACAACTGTTGGGCTCTTAAAAACAAGATCCAAGACTTGATAGACGCCAAGGAGGTAGAATTTGATGCGCCCGAAAAGCCGAATGTGATTTCTGCCCTAATGCCCAAGCACGGTCGTAATGTCCATGTCGTTATGGAAGACCTTCATATTACCACTACTGATGACCTTTTGACTCCGTTACCAGTGATTAAAGTGAATTTGATGAAAGCCGGGATATTCCCAGGCTGTGGAAAAGACTATTACTTTTGTTCAAACTTGCAAACTGACTGCCCACTTTTGAAATCAGGCATCCAACGCCTGATGGATACCCAAAAGATTCTCTTTCAAAAGACTCATGTTGATACTATCACTCATGTTACTCATGTTACTTTGATACTCCAACAAATGACATTGCCATAATAACCATCTTCGACAATCTTTCCAAGACCTGCAAAAGGCCTGTTAAGATTACGCATGATCCTAAGTTTGTACCGTTGAAAATTACCATGTCGGGGCCTGTTCCGTATAAATCTAACAAGACGATACCATGGAATTACGGAGGAGAAATCTTCTACCAAGGTATCAAGCAGATTGAATCAGTCAAAGAGAATTCTGATGATGAAACCCCTGATATAGGGATTATTGCAGGAACGAGCAAGATAACTCGCAATGGAAGGATCTTCTCTCTGGAGATTGCTCCTCCACGGGTATTCTTCGGACCCTCGAGAGTTTCTGTACCTATCAAGCCATCTGTGTAAAGCCCGGTAATTGAAGAATTTGATGCTCCCGAAGATGGACCCTCTGATGTTACTACCAATAAAGGTAAGGGGATACAAGAAGCGCCTGTCAGGACGAAGGCTCAGACTGTGGTTATCCCTGAAACCACCCAAAAAGAGATGGAAGAAATCTTAAAGATAATTAAGAAGAGCGACTACGATGTCATGGAGCATCTAGGGCAAACCCCTTCGAAAATATCCATGCTGGCTCTCATACTCTGCTCTGAGGCTTATGCTATGGCCTTGATCAAATTTCTAAAGACAACACACGTGCCTCAAGAAACTTCTGCAGATCAGTTTCAAGAGTGTGTGGCTATCCTTACTGCTGATAATGGTCTTGGTTTTTCCAATGCTGATTTGACCCCTAAGGGAAGAAAACATAATGACGCGCTGCATGTCTTAGTAGAGTGCAAGGGAACCACACTTGCCCATGTCCTGGTGGATACCGGTTCATCTTTGAATGTGCTACCAAAGAAGGCGTTGGACAGATTGGACTGTGAAGGTTTGACCCTAAAGCCTAGTAACATCATTGTTAGGGCCTTCGACGGTTCTGAGAGGATGGTTCACGGATAAGTGGACATCCCAATCAAAGTGGGCACACAAATTTTCAACTCTACTTTTTATGTGATGGACATCCGTCCTTCATATTCATGCTTGTTGGGAAGGCCATGGATCCACAATGTTGCGGCAGTCACTTCTTCCTTACATCAAATGCTAAAGTATCCAGTTCAGGGTAAGATCATAACGGTTCATGGAGAGGAAGAGTACATGATAAGTCACCTTAACTCCTTCCGTTATGTGGAGTTAGATGGAGAATTCATAGAAACGCCTTTCCAGCATTTTGAAGAGGTTCCTCTTGAAGTCGCAGTTACAAAGACAATGGTTGATGTGCCTATCATTTCCAAGCCGGTGTCTCGGATGGCATGCCTCAAAGATGCGGAGGCTGTAATCAAAGAAGGAAGGAGTACATCATGGGGGCAACTGCCTGTTTTTCCTCACAAGACGGACAAGTTCGGACTAGGTTTTACTGTTGTTGGCCAGAAAGCTGTGTGTCGCTCCCGGGCTGGAGGACCACCCGTAAAAATCACTCACCATGGAATTAATGCCTTAGAAGATGTTGATGAAGAAGACAACTTTGAAGATTGGATCTTTCCAACCGTTGAAGGAGGATTAAGCAACTGGGAAGCGAAAGACTTTATTCCCATCACTTTCATCAACCAGTAATTTATCTTTGAACAATTTCCTATTTTGGTCTGTAATAATTAAACAATTCGTACACTATTTTCACCTTATGCCTTACCCGGGGCATATAGGTCCATTTGTAAGGGCTTGATTTCTTCATTATCATATGCCATTTTTAAGTGAATCATTGGACGTTTTCATCTATAAACTGCTGTGTTCATTTTCTTTCCTTTTACATTTTGTTTTGTTTAAGAATGGCTATCCCTTACACACACCCACACTCACAAAATGAAGGTACCCATTCACTCCGGATTCCATGGGTGACTATTCTGCTTTAGCCTTTGGTGACTCTGAAGATTTGGTCAATCATGCCGAGTACGAAGGTGATGAAGACTGTGAAGTTCCTGGAGAGTTAGCTAGACTTTTGCAACAAGAAGAGAGGGCCATTCTACCTCACGAGGAGTTGTTAGAGACTATCAACTTGGGAACAGAGGAAGACAGAAAAGAAGTTAAAGTGGGTGACAACCTGGAGCCAAATGTCAAAGAGCGTCTGGTTCAGTTATTGAATGAATATGTTGAGATCTTCGCCTGGTCCTATGAAGACATGCTGGGATTAGATACAGATATTGTGGTTCGTCGTCTCCCTACAAGAGAAGATTGTCCATCGATCAAACAAAAGGTCCGCCGAATGAGGCCCGATATGTCTGAAAAGATCAAAGCTGAGGTGATGAAGCAATTCAATGCTGGTTTTCTTGCTGTTACTTCCTATCCATAATGGGTTGCTAACATTGTGCCCGTGCCTAAGAAGGACGGCAAAGTCAGAATGTGTGTGGACTATCGGGACTTAAACAGGGCTAGCCCTAAAGATGATTTTCCACTACCACACATTGACATCTTGGTTGACAACACAGCTCAACACAAGGAATTTTCCTTCATGGATGGATTCTCGGGATACAACCAGATCAAAATGGCCCCCGAAGACATGGAGAAGACTACTTTTGTCACGTAGTGGGGTACCTTCTGCTATAAAGTGATGCCATTCGGACTGAAGAATGTCGGGGCAACCTATCAGCGAGCCATGGTAGCTTTGTTTCATGACATGATACATCATGAGATCGAAGTCTACGTAGACGACATGATAGCCCGTTCACAGACAGAAGAAGAGCACCTCGACCATCTGCAAAAGCTGTTTGTCAGATTGAAGGAATATAAGCTCAGACTGAACCCTAGCAAGTGCACCTTTGGAGTCAGGTCTGGTAAACTTTTGGGATTTATCGTCAGTAACAAAGGCATTGAGGTTGATCCTGCTAAAGTCAAAGTTATACAAGAAATGCCTGCCCCCCACACTGAAAAGGAGGTTAGAGGTTTCTTGGGACACTTAAACTATATTGTGAGGTTCATCTCTCACCTAACATCTACCTGTGAGCCAATCTTCAAGCTGTTGAAGAAAGATCAGGTGGTTGAATGGAACAATGATTGTCAAGTTGCTTTTGATAAAATCAAGGAGTATTTGCTGGAACCTCCTATCTTGATGCCACTTGTCGAAGGAAGGCCTTTAATCATGTATCTGACTGTTTTGGATAATTCAATGGGGTGCGTACTGGGCCAACATGACGAGTCTGGTCTAAAAGAGCATGCCATTTATTACCTTAGCAAAAAGTTTACCGACTGTGAGACTCGCTACTCACTGCTCGAGAAAACTTTTTGCGCTTTGGTATGGGCTGCTCGCCGGCTAAGGCAGTATATGTTGACACATGCCACTTTGCTGATTTCTAAAATGGATCCGATTAAGTATATCTTCGAGAAGCCTGCTTTATCTGGAAGAATCGCTAGATGGCAGATGATCCTGACTGAGTATGATATCCAGTATACAACCCAAAACGCTATAAAGGGGAGTGTACTAGCTGACCATCTAGCTCATCAAGCCGTCAAAGATTACCAATCTATGAGGTTCGATTTCCCTGACGAGGACATTTTGACATTGGACAACATTGAAGGTAACAGACTGTATGATGGACCTGAACAAGGATCCCGGTGGACCCTGTACTTTGATGGTGCTTCAAATGCACTTGGCAACGGTATCGGCGCGGTGCTTATTTCTCCAGAAGGTTACCATACGCCTTTCACTGCTAGACTCTGCTTCAGCTGCACCAACAACATGGCCGAATATGAAGCTTGTATCTTTGCTCTCAAGGCCGCAATTGACTTGGGAATCAAATCTCTAATTGTATTTGGCGAATCGTCTTTGGTTATCAGTCAAATCAAAGGAGAATGGGACACTAAACATTCTAATCTTATCCCATACAAAGAACATGTCCTGACATTGTTGCCTCATTTCGAGCAGATTACCTTTGAGCACTTTCCGCGAGAAGAAAATCAGCTAGCAGATGCTCTGGCTACAATGTCTTCCATGTTTAAACTCAACTGGGATAATGAGGCTCCCCAAATCACCATCGAGCGAATGGACGAACCTGAGCTCTGTCATGAGATTAATACCGAAGAAGTAGTGGAACAACCCTGGTTTCATGAAATCAAAAGGTATCTCCAGACTCAAGAATACCCTGAAGGAGCTTCAGTCAATGACAAAAAGTTCTTAAGGAGATTTGCTGCCAGGTTCTTCTTTAGCAATGGTATCCTATATAAGCGCAGCCATGATTGTGTTCTACTTCGTTGTGTGGACAAGGTTGAAGTAGAGTTGATCATGACCGAAATACACAGTGGCACATTTGGCACTCACTTAAGCGGACATATGATGGCTAAGAAGATTCTAAGGGCAGACTACTACTGGTCTACCATGGAAGCTGATTGTCATCAACATTCCCATACTTGTCACAAATGCCAAGTCTATGCCGACAAGGTACACATACCTCTAGTTCCTCTCAATGTCTTAATAGCTCCTTGACCATTCACAATGTGGGGAATCGACATGATTGGAGAGATCAAGCCTACGACATCCAATGGACATTGCTTCATCCTGGTGGCTATTGATTATTTCACCAAGTGGGTCGAAGCAGCTTCCTACGCCTCCGTTACAAAGAATGTGGTTGCCCGCTTCATCAAGCAGAATCTCATATGCCGGTATGGTATCCCTGATAGGATCATCACGGACAATGGTACAAATTTGAACAATACTGTGATCACCGCTCTGTGCAAGCAGTTCAAGATTCAACATCACAATTCATCTCCCTATCGACTAAAGATGAACGGTGCTGTTGAAGCCGCGAACAAAAATATCAAGAAGATCATTCAAAAGATGACATTCACCTACAAGGACTGGCATGAGATGTTACCGTTTGCTCTGCACGGATATCGTACCACGGCGCGTACTTCAACCGGGGCAACCCCCTTTTCTTTGGTATATGGCATGGAGGCTGTTTTACCTATGGAAGTTCATATTCCTTCCTTAAGGATTATGAAGGATGTTGGTTTAAGTGAAGACGATTGGATTTAGACCCGGCTTGATCAACTTAATTTGATCGACGAGAAGAGACTTACTGCTGTTTGTCATGGTCAGACGTATCAAAAACGGATGATCAAGGCTTTCAACAAGAAAGTCAGGCATCAGGTATATCAAGTCGGAGATCTTGTAATCAAGCGGATCATCTTACCGCAAAGTGATCCCAGGGGAAAATGGACTCCTACTTATGAAGGACCGTTTGTGATCAAGAACATCTTTTCTGGTGGGGCAATGATTCTGACCACCATGGACGATGACGACTTGCCGCACCCTGCGAACACAGACATAGTCAAAAGATACTACGCATAAAATGACCCGACAAGTTGAAAACCCGAAAGGGTGACTTGGGAAAAAATGGGCATCCCGGTGAATCAAAAACCCAAAAGGGCGGTTCAGGCAAAAATTAGGGATAAATAAAAAAATATGTACACCCGGCAAGTTGAAAACCCGAAAGGGCAACTTGGGCAAAAAAAGGGTTTCCCGGTGGATCGAAAACCCGAAAGGACGGTCCACGCAAAAGATAGGGAATTAAAGCGTATGACTATGTCTCGTCGGATCACTTTAAGAACAATCTCTTCACGACCAAACTCCAGGCTCATGATCAATCCAATCACCTTCGGACGAAGCAACGAATGGACAAGATACTCAGAGTTGTGAAGGCTATAGCAGAATGGGAACCCCATGGAATTGTTACACATAGCCATCTTTCTTTGTATAAAATTTTTCTCAATTTTTACGACAACATTCTCTTACTAGGATGTCTGTCTCCTTTGTACAAAAATACTTACAAAAGTTAATACAAAAATACTTCAAAGTGCAGAAAATTTGCTTGCCTTTCCTTTCTTTTTACACTTATGTTTTATTTGAAAACGTACAATGGTTTGTTAAATGAGCATATGCATTTGAATATAATCACTGCTTACAAATAAAACAAGATAAGAAAAGATAATTACTGATAGGTCGAAAGTATAGGAAAACGTATTTAGGCTATTCCAGAAGAAATCCACCTACAGTATGTCATTCAGATCCTCAACAGAGCTAAAATCTAGAAGTACATATCCCCATCAGAGTTAAAATTCAAAATTCCCATCAGAGTTAAGTCTCTAAACTCCCGATCCCCAGTGGAGCCCGAAAACTTTAAACTACAGACCCTTAGCAAAGTTGAAGCCTTCATCCCCAGCGGAGTCAAGTTTCCAACTATCAATCCCCAGCGGGAACCATTCAGTTTTCCCCAATTTCCCCAGCAGGTTATCTTAAAAGTCTGAGAATCAACTAGATAACAGTTAACTTTTTGTCTTATCCCCAACTAGGATAATTCCCCAGTAGATTGACATATAACCCAAGCTCCTGATTTCCCCGGCAGAATAAGCACTCTCCCCACAGAGTTATTTCCCAACAGAACGAAGATTCTAGTTCCCGTTTCTCCATTTGAAGCCTCCCAGGTTTTAATTCCCCAGTAGAGGTCGTCGGATTTTTCCTTATTTCCCCAGGAAAGTAATGAAGGATTCTCACATTCCTACAGAAGTTGTCAAAATTTTGGTAATCCCCGCAGGTTGCCAAGGATTTTCTATCCCCAACAGTAATCAGTAAGGCTTTTTCTCATTTTCAACAATCAAAGATTTTGGAATCTCCAGCATCGGTCAAGGATTTACTTTCCCCGACAGCAGTCAAAGATTTCATTATCTCCAGCTATCAAGGATTTATTTTCCTCAGCAAGACAACTAATCAGCTTACATGCACATCCATTACATTCATATATCAAAAACATTGATGGAACACATTTTATTGCATCATACATATCATGCAACATAACTTTGTGCTTTAGCTAACATTCTACCCTTTTCAGGATAAGATTAAAAGTTATCGTTAACAACTATTCAGAGATTTCAGATACAGTATGGATACACCCCCAGACACGGCGGTCATTCTATTACTCATTCAGAATTTCAAGTCAAGATACAGTATATATACACCCCCAGACACGGCGGTCATTCTATTACTCATTCAGACTTCAGCAATCAGATACAGACTAGATACGCTCCAGACACAGTGGCCATTCTATTTCTCATTCAGATTCAACTATCAACTTCAAGTTCAGATACACTCCAGACACGGAAGTCATTTTGTCACTTGTCCAGATCCCAGTTACAGTACGGATACACTCCAAACACGGAAGTCATTATGCTACTCATACAGATCTCAATTTCAAATACAGTCTAGATACGCTCCAGACACGGTGGCCATTCTATTTCTCATTCAGATTTAACTATCAACTTCAAGTTCAGATACACTCCAGACACGGAAGTCATTCTGTCACTTGTCCGGATCCCAGTTACAGTACGGACACACTCCAAACACGAAAGTCATTCTGCTACTCATACAGATCTCAATTTCAGATACAGTCCAGATACGCTCCAGACACGGTTGCCATTCTGCCACTCATTCGGAATTTATCCCCAGCATATATAGGCTCCATGCATAGATGTCTCTCTGTTACCCATTTAGAATACAGATACACTCCAGACACGACAGTCATTCTGATATTCATTCAAGAATCAAATACAGTTACAGCTCGGATACGCTCCAGACACGGACGCCCTTCCCTTGCTCATACGAACCTAGTCTCCAGATACAACTCAGATACGTTCCAAATACGGATACCATTCTGATGTTCATTCTAATAATTTTCAACAAACAAGTTTTAGATGGCATCTCTAAGCCCATCTCCAGCAAGATTATACCATTTCCAAATGGCATCTTTAAGCCCATTCCCTCAGCTACATTTTGGACGAGTGCAAATTTACGGGCACTCTAGTGTCCAATCCTCTTTTACCTTTGAGTCACGAAAGGCAAACTTGCCAATCTAACTCTTCAGGTTCAAGAAGATTGAACAGGGGCAACTGTTGTACCCCAAAATTTTCCTTCTCATTTTATCAACATTTCTCATCACAAGGCTCTTGGAACTCAAGATCAAGCTAGGGTTTGCTCTGCTCAAAACATCTCCTTGCACTGATGACCTAAATTAGGGTTTGAGTTTGCACAAGGATTTTTGGACCTTCAATGCTCAAATTGACTTTCATACTTCATATTGGACTCGTAAGTTTGTTCATACCAAGTTTCAAGCCTTGAATCAAATTTTTGCCCAGACAATTGGACAATTGACCTAGAAATCGGCTGTATTGGGGAAAAAGTCAACTATGGCCAATTTACAGTCAAACCTCATGAATTTTGACCCACATCAACATCATGAACTCATATGAACAATTTGATCAAGTTTGGACCACAACTCCACAAGAAATTTGATCAAATCACTAAAAGGGCAAAATGGTCATTTTTAGGGTTTTGATTGTACAGAGGCAATTTCTGATTTTTGACCTAGCCAATGGCAAATTAGGTTCAAACAAGGACTCAAGGACTCAATGGAATCATCTTGACCTATTCAACAAGTTCAAAAGATCTCAAATGCATGGGATTGACAGATGAATTTTTCAGTCAACTGATCAAAATTTGACTGTACACTGAAAAGTCAAACTTTGACTTTTTGGTCAAAATCAAGTGCCAAGGGTCATTTTTCATCAAGATGTGCCAAATTATGAAACTTTTTCATCAAGAAACCCAAATTTGAAAATTAGGGTTTGAAATTGAAAATTTTTCATAACTTAGAAATTTTCTAAGTTATGAAATTTTCTTAATTTTTCCTAACTTTGCCCCACATTTTCACCATGATGCAAATGGATTCAAACAAAACTTACAACATGAAAGTTTTATTCCTCCACAAAGTATACAACTTTGATTCACAAAGTTTTCTCAAAAGAAGCTTGGATCTCAAGTTATTATTTTTGGAACAAGGGTCCCTAAAACTTTTAACTTAGTGAAATTTTGCCCTAATTTAGGCAGGACTTTGACCCATCTTCTTGGCCATTTTTCACATAGTTCCACTTGGAATCTCAAGTTGCATTTCAAAGATGGATTATAGAGCATGTTGAAATATTTCCAAATTGTCTAAGAACTCCTCAAACACATTTGTGGTTAGGGAGAATCGAAGGCTTGAAGTTGGCAAAAACTCACTTTATATCCATGGCAAAATCATGTTCACTCAAGTTGCATTTTCAAACCAGCATGCCTTACACTAGTTTGCAGGCCTCTAAACCATTTCACACTCCATAATTTAATGCAAATCCATTGAGCTAATGCATTGTCTTGGTCATTAGGGTATTGTACACAAGTTTAACCCCTAAATGGTAAAAGGCACATTTCCATTTTTGCAAAAGTGTGCTTTATGTCAAACCACCAATCCTTGAGCATAGAGCCAAATCTCTTGCAGATAAACAAATCCACTAATTAGAGGGGGCAAGAGGATTGTATACAGGGTGATAAGATGGCTTGTACAAGCCTGTAACCTCACTTCCACTTTCTTGCTTCAAAAACAAGAAACTTGTCCAAATGCTTAGAACTTGAAAACCAGCCAACTCCAACTTACACAAACAATTCAAACATCTTTCTCACAACCCTTTGAGCTAGAAACACGAGTGCTTGAGTCCCAAAACACCCCATATCCAGAAATCACACTTCTTTGGCAAAACAGGGCAGGTGCTGCAACTTGAGTTCCCCAACTCATTTGGCTCGTGCGTTTTGCCCCATTTTGCTTCAAACACTTTCCATTCAACTCACTCAAGCTATCCCAAACCTCCATTACCAACTGTAACTCCATTTACAGTGTTAACCATTTTCATTTTGAGCTTGTGCAGGTTGAGTTCTATAAACTGATTCAAGGACATTCAAGGTAAGCTATCCGCATGACTCCCTTTTACAGATATCCGCATGACTCCCTTTTTTATGAGTAACTAATGCTCTAGCTGAAGATGAAGACTTGTGCACTAGATGAGAAACTTCAGCACTTCCTACTTATGCTGAACCTTGACTCCCTTAGTAGAGTCAAACCATAGTCAGATATTCTCACTCCTTGAGAATACTTCCAGGAACCCTACTTCTTCACAACACAAGGACACATTCGATCATTGTCTTTTCATAACCACACTTGTATCGTGACATCTTGAATAAGCAAGATGTTATGCATACTAGGTGTGAAGTCATGCACAAACTCCAAAAACTTTTATTTTGCTTAAAAGCTTTACTAATATCCAGATCACCAAACCTTTTCTGGAGTGACTTGCACCAAAAAAAATATACCACTTCAAGATGCTCTGCTCAAACCTCAGTATCTTTCAGCAGCCTTCTGCCTTTATATCCACTAGTAGTTGCTGATACTAGTGGAGTCTTCAACAAGGTAGTAATGCATTCATCAGGCATGCTACTGTAGACAGGATTAGACTCTCCATATTCTAATCCACATAGTCAGAAATGCCACTTCTCACAATAATGCTTAAGCTTCCAACTTCACATGAACAATCCCAAGCTTTAAACAAAACAGCCATCACCAATCATGATGTTAAGACATCATATGGTACATCAACTCCATAATAGATAACCTAATCAAACTAGTTCTTGATCAATCATTTAAAGGACTCTTTGTATATAGTAATCCTTTAAGAAGCTCCCAATAGAACATACAGTCGGTGCATAGGTCCATGCATGCTCTACAGTCTAGTTTGCAGTAATGGTCATGCACACCTGATTACCAGTCATTTCCAACTCACAGTAATCATCTTCAGACCTGCCAAGATAACTATTGATGAAAGCAAGGGAAAATTCAACACAAACACCTTCCTATATTCCTTACTTCTCTAATCAGCATAAGTCAGGAAAAGGAATCAGCTTCATAATCTCTTTGCACTCTGGTGCACCTGCTCCCAATTCTCTTTCAAGGACAATTCTTCTTTGAAACACATATTTCCACTTTTCATCATTGCCAATAGAATGGAAGGAAATGTTGTCAAGAGGAGCATCAGGCACCCTGACAGGAAGCTTCTTACTTGTAGACTTCTTAAAAGGAGATATGTCCTGGACATCATCCTCATCATCATCTAAGAAGCTATCAGAACTAACTTTTCTTTTGTTGGAGGGAGGAACTGCTTTACTCCAGGGATTTGGGGGACTATACATAGTCTTCTTCTAGATACTCTTGGCATAGGATCTGACATCTCTTTATCCCATTCACTGCTGCAGAGAAAAATAAATTCTCGCAGAACAAACACATCCTCTTGGATAAGGATGGTATACTCTAGCAACATTTGGCTAGAGTCTTCAGAGACTCATAAGGACATGAACAGCTACATCTTGTAGCAACGTGTCTTAGCATGTTATCCAACATCATCTTCATTGTAGGGCAATAGCTCTATATGCTTGAACATCACGAGCTCCAAACAAACCAATTAGTCCACTGACTCCTCATGTCATGGACAATTAAAACTTTATTATGGAGAAAACACAACACTAAACACCCACTAGTTCATTGGGAATAACTCCAAGTAACCTGAACTAGTCACATAACAAGCACACCTCTGATTCATGCCCTTTCACCTTCACACATATTATCATGACTCTTTGGATGGCTAAGATGTCATGCAACCATAGTCTGAAATCAACATCCAACCATTTTTTAGTGTGCTTAAAATCTTTACTAAGATTCAGACTCTCCAACAGAAGGAATACTCCTATGATGATTACATCCTCCTTATGCAAATTACTAGTATTTGCTGACACTAGTAAGGTCTTCAAACCAAGATAATAGTTATACATTACTTGAGTATACTTCTCCTTCAATCGGAATCTCCTTATTCAACACCATAGACAGAACTGCTACTACTGAGTGTGGATTTTTAATATTGAGATTCATAGCTCCAAGTATCTTTAATAGACTATCATAAAAAATGATGTTCCAACATCATTTGAGACATCAGAAACATTACCATAGAGCTTATCTACTTTGGTTCTAGAAACATCATCCAAGGGACTTATTTCCATCCATGCCCTTTAACAAACTCCCCATTCTCACAAGAGGGTCTCACAAGGACTCGTCTTCAGATTAACCACACAGCAAAAATATTCTCTCACTATATTCTGTAGTAAATTTCTCACACTAGGTAAAACTGACAGCTTTCTTCTTCACACATGTGATACTTGTTGAATCTTCGACAAGACATCCAATCATGGCAGCCAAGACATTCCAGGTTAGGTCAGTGACTTGACCTTAAACTCAACCCTTGGAGAAAACATAGTATACTAGCTTCTCCTGACTAGAACCACATAGACTCAACAGAGGCATAGATAGCTACACCTAGTAGCCACAGGTCACAACATGTTGTCTGTAATCTTCACAAGCTTGAATTTCACACAAGCTCTATAACAATGAACACTTGGAAACCAGAAGACAAGCAAGAGACTTCACGCACTCACTGAAACATATCAACACTCTTGTGAAAATAACTCATCCTGAATCTGATAAGCCAACTCCAGGTCTTCAGATTTTTACAAGGTCATGTCTGATACATGACCATAGAAATATCCATACCTCTTTGGATAGCCAAGATATCATGAACACATACTTGGACATCATACAAACACAAGCCCTAAAATAACTTATTTTAAACATACTTACAATAGAGGAACACCACCTTCTTCATATTCCTTTGTTATATCAATCACTAGCAATTACCGGTACTAGTGAAGTCTTCAACATAGTAGTTATGTAGTTACCAAGCATACTCCTTCTTTTGACAACCATGTTGATCCTCAATCTTTCATAATCATAATCCCAAACCTTCCTTTACAAAATGATGTTACAATATCATTTAGGACATCAACCTTTCTTCACAGATCCTAATAATTCAGTTCTTGATTTATCAACCAACGAGATTATTAATCTTGATAGTATTTTTAGGAGAAGATCATAAAAGATTACATCTACAACCACCTAAACACTATAAACTCTCAACAATATCTGAATCATCAGTTCAGATAGTAGATTTGCATCCATACCTCAGATAAGTACTCAGCTCCCGACAAGGTCTTTATCATCAGTAACATGCACATCTTCACAAGATCAGGCTTATACTTAGCTCCTGACAAGATATTTGTCATCATAGGGAAAACTTGCCCACACACACAACTACAGATGATACTCCTTTTCAACAGATGTTAGAGCACTTGAACTGACATCCTTCTTCTTCATTGTTCAACACAAGAGGATCCATTCAACATTCTAGACTTGGTCAGAGACTGGTCTTCAGCTCCATCATGATCAGACATTCCAACTCTGAACTTCACTGGTGAACAACAATACTCACCTCATGATCTACACAACAACTTCCTTTTTAGAGGAAGCACACACCTAGAAATGATGTCCCAAAATCAGATACGACATCATCCATTCTTACTATGGTTATGGGGGGAACTTTCATAGTAACTTATAATCAACTCTTGTGGGGATTAACACAAGGAAACAAACCAACAACAACTGATCAATCTTCAGGATCAGACTACCAGCATATGCAGGGGATTGCACGAGCCACATCTCAATAAGCTTTTCTTTAGACCTCATGTCTGACTTTGAGATGATGGATGCCATTGTCTGTAGCTATAGAGGAAAGTCCCTCTATTAGGTCTCTGGAATAGACTCTACTAGGCATGACACAAAAGAAGACTTTTCAAAGCATCTGTTTCCCTTTATTCTTCAAAAGAAATTCCCTTCAGATTTTAACATCTTGAAAGACATCACGACATTATGTCTGACATCATATCAACCCTTGACAAGGGGATCTTTTTCAACAACTTATGAGGGTACACAAAGAGAATTATAAATTATATTCCTCAAAGGCAATCATAACAATAATCAAGAGCATCAAACACTATGGTTGGATCATAATACTCCTCTTCAAACATAATATGTTCTATGGTCACAAACAGGATTCCATGAATCTGGTTCCTTTGACCAGAAGGATCTTTCAGATGCGATCTCATCTCATATACATAAAGGGTCTTGTGGAGATTCCTTTATGACTTCTTCTCAAGAGCATGGAGCTTAACCTCTATACTTCCATAAGCCTGACACATGGAGTAGATAAATTTTTGATCGTGTCCTAATCAACCTCCATAAATCAGATGCCTCCTCTTCCAGATTAGGAGTAGGTTCCAAACAAAAAGTATTCATAATATTTTTATTTATAACCCAAACCATTTGTTCTTCAACTGGTAGTTGCATACCTGCTGAAGTAATGTTCTAACACGCCATAGAACACCAGTTCCTTCTTCTTGGAACACACCATCATTGAAAGTCTTCAAGGTCAATATGCAGATGTATATGAGCATCATTGATCAATTGATTCTTATCAACCTTATTGATAAATGTCTTTATGAGTGGACTTGAGGAAAATCTCAAGTATCTTTAACACTTTTAATACGGTTGAAAGAGTCAACATATATTATGTTGAGGGTAACAACCATAGTATCCTTCTTATACTTTCAGGGTTATATGCAGCAGAATATAATGAACTCCTCAACAATATTCAGACACACCACTATCCAAGTACAAGCATGGCAACCTAAGAAGAAGAAAACTCTACAAACAGCAGCTCCCCACTAAGTTGCAGACCTGATGGCAACACCCAAGAACACTACCTGTCATATATAACCAATGATCCTTGCCAAGGGATCATCCATACAATAATATGAATTGTCCAAGTTCATACCTCTTTTCAGTAAATACTTTCTTCCTTGCCCATGACCATAAATTTTCTTCCCAGGATCTCACCCAGAACAGAACAGGATGCCTGCTCTGATACCATTTGAAATTCTGGCGCAGCAGACTCGAATGTCCTACAAGGATGTCGAGACATCTGATTTGACATAAACAAATAGGCAAGATAAAATAGTACTTAAAAGATAAAGAACACACCAGAATTGTATACCCGGTCCAGTGTATAATAACACCCACTCTGGGGGCTACCAAGCCAGGAATTAAGTCCACTATCAGTAGTATCAATTTGTAGACCCTACAGCCAACACACCCATTGACAATCTATGCACTTAATCACTACCCAATGACCCTTTTATGTAGGTCCTCCCTAGATATGGAATAACCTCATCCCACTTCCAATCATTACAATGATGTCTAGCAGTCAACACCTCAATCAATGCATATACATCCCTTCACCAAGATTCTGATCACACTAATAAACAGTTTGGAAGACATACTTCCATGAAAACCTAGCTAAGTCTCTAAGCCAGCCTCCACTGTTTGTCATCTTTGTCCCTAACACATCCTGGATTTGCTTCAAAGCTTCCTCTAAGAACAATGCACCTCTTACCTACAGGCTTCGAGGTGAACATGGTAACCTTCCCACAACCCGGGAGGTTTACCTTGACAAACCCTAGACTTTTACATCTTGAGTCGTTTCTTTCCTGGGTTACAAACCCTTCTATTTATAACTTGTTACCCAACTGGTTTTGGGCCTTCAATCATAGCAAATCAGCTGTAACAAAGTGCAAAAACTTCTGCCCGAAGAAAGGTCTTCAATCTTTACTTTCCTAAATAATATCCTTATTTAGAAAGTCTTCATTCTCCTTGATTTCTGATTGAATTTTCTGGACCTTTAATTATGCGCCACATAGGATGCATAATATTCTCCTGAATATCCTGCCAATGTTGAGAACAAACTGAATCTCATTAATCCAGCTCAGCAGGCGCGATGTCAAGACATCTTCTTCGACATGTTATTCCAGTTGTTGAGAAAGTTTAACAGAACATGTTCTGACATTGTAATAGGACTTCTTGTTGTACCTGTTCTTCTTATCCTATTATTTATTGCTTCTATTATTATTTTTACAAAAAAATTAAGCCAATCCCAAAATAAGAGAACTAACACTCCTGAAGGTTGTCATACACCTTTCACTGCTAGACTTTGCTTCGACTATACCAATAACATGGCTGAGTATGAGGCATGCATCTTGGGTCTAAAAGTTGATATTGACTTAGGAATCAATCCTTAAGTGTATACGTAGATTCAGCGTTAGTAATCAGTCAAGTTAAGGAGGAGTGGGATACCAAACACCCTAATCTGATTCCTTAAAAAGAGCTTGTGCTAACCCTGATCCCATATTTTGAGGAGGTTAATTTCGAACATTTCCCAAGAGAATGAAATCAGTTGGTAGATGCCCTAGCAACAATGTCATTTATGTTCAAGGTCAATTGGGATAACGAGGCTCCTAGAATTACAATCAAAATATTTGATGAACCTGCGCACTGTTATGAGCTTCACACTGACGAAGAGAAGCCATGGTACCATGAGGTGAAGAGATATCTTGAAGCACAAGAGTATCCTAAAGGAGCTTCCATCAATGATAATAAATTTTTGCAGAGATTTTCATCCAAATTCTTCCTAAGTAATAGAATCTTGTACAAGCGTAACCATGATTCTACTCTACTCCGGTGTATGGACAAGAAGGAAGAAGAGAAGATGATGGAAGACGTTTGGGACTCACTCTACTGGACACACTATGGCCAAGAAGATTATAAGGGATGGTTATTGTAGGTCGACAATGAAAGCTGATTGTCACCATCACTCGAGGACTTGCCATAAGTTCCAGATCTATGATGACAAAGTTCACGTGCCTCTGAGTCCTCTCAATGTCATGACTGCTCCATGGCCGTTTGCAATGTGGGGCATTGACATGATTGGAGAAATCAAACCCACTGCTTCTAATGGACACCGTTTCATCCTTGTTGCTATTGACTACTTCACCAAATGGGTCGAAGCTGCCTCATATGCCTCAGTCACAAAGAACGTTGTAGCCCGGTTTATCAAGTATAACCTCATCTACCGTTATGGTATCCCTCAAAGGATCATCACTGACAATGGAAACAATCTCAACAATGCTATGATTATTGAACTCTGCACGCAGTTCAATATCAAGCATCATAACTCTTCTCCATACAGACCTAAGATGAATGGCACAGTGGAAGCTGCTAATAAAAACATAAAGAAGATTGTACAAAAAAGGGTGGTAACCTACAGAGATTGGCATGAGGTGCTACCATTTTCTCTCCATGGCTATCATACTTTAGCATGAACATCAACTGGGGAAATCCTGTTCTCCTTGGTCTATGGCATAGAAGTTGTCATGTCTGTCGAAGTTCAGATTCCTTCTCTAAGGATTATGAAAGAAGTAGACTTAGGTGAAGACGAATGGATTCAGACTAGATTGGATCAGTTAAACTTGATCAACGAGAAAAGGCTGGTTTCTGTTTGTCATGGTCAAATGTATCAAAAACATATGATCAAGGCTTTCAACAAAAAGATCAAGCCTCGAGTATATTAGACTGGAGACTTGGTAATAAAGCGAATCATTCTTCCACAAGGAGATCCCAAGGGAAAATGGACTCCCACTTACAAAGGATCATTTGTTGTCAAGAAAGTATTCTCTGGTGGTGCCATGATTCTAACAACTATGGATGGCGAAGATTTTCTGCATCCTGTGAACGCGGACATAGTCAAAAAATACTACGTATAAAGAATGGCCCGCTAGGTTGACATACCCAAGAAAAAATATGGGCATCTCGGCGAACCAAAAGGGTTCGGGCAAAAGTTAGGGATATATACAAAAGATTGTACACCCGACAAGTCAAAAACTCGAAAGGGCGGCTTGGGCAAAAATGGGTATCCTGATGGACTGAAAACCCGAAAGGGTGGTCTAGGAAAAAGTTAGGAATTAAAGCGTACGACTATGACCCGTTGGATCTCTGCAGCCAACTTTATTACCAAGATCCAATTTCAATGGTCCAAGATTAATTCAATCAACTTCTGTCAACGACAAGAGATCATGTTCGAAGACATGGGGACAATAGTGGATTTGGAACCCAATGAGATCACTTCCACATGGCTATTATTTGTGTTTTCATTCTGTATTCCTTTCATTCTTTCGATGATTTCCTCTTACTAGGATCTCTATCTCCTTGTACAAAAACGCATGTTTAAGGCAAACATCAATACAAATATACTTTGAAGTGAAAACTTTTTGTTTTTTCTGTTTTGAGTGAAAAAGTGTCCAATGACTAAAATTGAATGAACATATGCGTATGAACATGATTAAACTATTAACAAATGTATACATAAAATAGTAACAAGCATCTCCTTAAGGATTTGGGATATCCCCACAAAGATACTTCAATAAGGTTATCCCCACAGAGACGGATTCATGAAATCCCCAGCGAGAGTTCCAATCTCTCAAAAAAAACCTTTCCTCGGCTGAGTCAGTCTTAGAAAGAAGTCTTATAGAGTTCTACCTAAAGAAGTCACTTCCCCAGAAGGTCGTCAAAATATTCTCTTTAACCGGGTTTATTTCCCCAACAAACTACAAATTCCCCAGCTTGAGTTGGCCTCTCAGACTATTACAAATCAATGGAAAAAATCCCTTAATCCCCAGTGGAGTCATTACATTCCCCAATGGAGTCGTTACTATCCTACTAAGTTACTGCAAAGCCTGGAATTCGACCAGATAACAGTTTAATTTCAACCTCAAGCAAGTTACTGCAAAGCCTGGAATCCGACCAGATAATAGTTAACTTCATCCTTTCAAGTAAGTTGCTGTGAAGCCTAGAATCCGACCAGATAAAAGTTTAACTTCAATTTTCTGCGAAGCCTGGAATCCGACCAGATAACAGTTAATTTCATCTAAGTTGCTGCAAAGTCTAGAATCTGACCAGATAATAGTTTAACTTCAAATTTTCTATGAAGCCTGGAATCTGACCAGATAACAGTTATTTCATCTAAGTTGCTGCGAAGCCTGGAATTCGACCAGATAATAGTTAATTTCATCTAAGTTACTGTGAAGCTTAGAATCTGACCAGATAACAGTTTAACTTCAAATTTTCTGCGAAGCCTGGAATCTGACCAGATAATAGTTAATTTCATCTAAGTTGCTGCGAAGCCTGGAATCCGACCAGATAATAGTTTAACTTCAAATTTTTTGCGAAGCCTGTAATCCGACCAGATAACAGTTAATTTCATTTTCCCCGGTAAGTTACTATGAAGCTTGGAATTCGACCAGATGACAATTAAACTTTATTATCCCCAGCAAGTTGCTGCGAAGCCTGGATTTTGACCAGATAACAGCTAACTTTTATCATCCCCAGTCAAGAAATAATTCCCCAGTAGAGTAATGGACAACCAAGGTTCCTGAACTCTTTTCCCCAAGCAAAAATTAATGCTCCTCACAGAGTTTCCTCACGCAAAGGGCCAAAATCAATGTTTCCCCGCGGATTTCTCCTAAAAGAACAAAACAGCAATTCCCAGTGAAAGCATTCTAAACAAGGTTTGAAGATGTGCATACTCTTCTTACTCTTCATCTCCAACAACAGTCCGAGATTTAACTTCCCAAAGCTCCCCAGTATTTATCAAGGATTTATTTTCCAAGACAAAGATACACTTCAACAATATTTCACATTCATATATCATATTACATGCATGACAAATGCATACAACAAAATCTTATTTATTTTGAGAACATCATTGTGCCATGCATACATCTGCATGCAACTATCCCTCTTCCTTGCAGGAAAAGCCAACAAATCAACAATCCTCTTTTGGATAGATTTACTTCTACAAGTTAATAATAGACAAGTCAACAGACCTCTTCCGGCATGGATTTACTTCTACCAGTTAATAATAGGCAATCAAAAGGCCTCTTCTTGTTAGATTTGTTTCCCCAGTGAAGTCACCACCATAAGAACTCATATGGTTAGATTTATTTCTCCCAGTTAAAGACAGGCAAAAAAAATTTGCAGTTTCAGTATAAATCGACCAAGAATTTATTCTGTTACTTCTTCTAGTTTCTACCAACATTCACTCTGGATGGCATCTATAAGCCCATCTCCGACAAACTCTTCATAATTTCTCTAAATAGAATCTTTAAGCCCATTCTCGATATAATCAACTAACACATCATCGAGTGCAAATTTCTGGACACTCTAGTACTCAATTCTCTTTCACCTTCAAGTCACGAATGGCGGACCCGCCAATCTAACCCTTCAGGTTTAAGAAGATTGAACAGGGGCAGTTGTTGTACCCCATAATTTGCCCTATCTTTTCTCAAGACATTTCACAAAAGATCTCCAATGCTCAAGGATTCTCAAGGAATTGATCAAACAAAATCACCTTCGAAACACTGAGACCACAAATTAGGGTTTTAACTGAGAACGACTGATCACTGACTTTGGACCTAATACACAATCTATTGGTTTGAAACATGGTCTCAATGATTCAAATGCATCATTTGTATCTAATTGCATATATCAATTCATTTCTCAAGATCATTGGATTGACAGATGAAATTTGGTCAACTGATGAAAAAGTCAACTGTACACTGAAAAGTCAAACTTTAACTTTTTTGACCAAGTTTGAGTTTCAAATATCAAAATTCATCAAGACATTCAAGAATATCAAGCTTGATCATCAATAAGTCAAGAAAGTCAAACTTTTCAAGACTTTGAAATTTTTCTAAGTGTTTTGTACATGATAATTTCACTACTTCAGGCCAATTTTTCACCAAGATGCATGATGATTCAAAGGAAACTTTCAATATGAAAGTTGTAGATCTTGATGAATTCTACAACTTTGTATTATAGGGTTGATGTCCAAAAAATGCTTAGATTTAAAGATATAACCCCATGAAGTGATGACATTTTCATCTAACACTTAGAGAAATTTCCAAAAGATTTTGGTCAGGATTTTACCCCCAACTTCTAAGGATTTTTTCACATAGTTCCAAGATGATTTTGTCCAAATTTACAACATGAAAGTTATAGAGGATGTTTCAATATTTCCAAGACATCCAAGAGCATGAATTTATCATACTAGAGCTAGGAGATTCAAGGGCCTGAAGTTCGGCATCCATTCTTGAATAAGTCATTTTGTTGAAGAACAAATAATCCAATTTGCGTGATGTGCTGCATAATATTACTTTGCAGGTATTGTGACTTGCAAATCTATCCATAATCAGATGTTTACACAATTGATTGAACCATTATCCAAGTGATTCAAGTAATGTCCATTGCATCGTTCCATTTATGGCACAAAGGCACTATTGCCATTCACATAAAGCATGCTTTATGCATTTGTAAACTCCTTGAGCATCTCAATTGTTTTCTCTGCACATACACAATGTCAAGTCAAGAAGCAACATGCCTTAAAGCCTCTAGAAACTTCAGACCATGCTTGTACCATTCATTGGAACACCAATTTTCATAATAACTTGGTTGTTTCATCTCAACTAAACCAGAATTTTGACAGCTTATAAAACAAACTCTCTCATTCTCTCAAACCTCCTCTATAAATAGAGAATCCATTTGTAAGCTAAACAAGAGTTTTTTGGTTGTGTAGACAAACCCTCAATATCTCATACTCTCAAAAAGCCATAACTATCCATAAAACCCCACTCTTGAGCTTTGAAGTCCAAATCTTTGAACCTCTCATATCATATAAGTTATGTCCAAATAAACCATCCACATACTTCATATACCTCATATAGAAGTTGTTCAAACACAAGAATAAATTTTGTTA